>CM038044.1:9220416-10487500 GCA_021397845.1 Areca catechu
CCGCTACCATCATTGCTCACTGGTGACCGGGTCATGCCTAAAAACCTATTCTTAGAGTCACCTTCTTCAACCTCCTACTCGACTGCGATCAATGTCGCCGAGACTGCTCTAAGGAGACCTCGCTAGAACCCCCATCGTGTATCGAAGTTGTGTGGGCCATCAGGTTGCCCGATCGATCGTTGATTAGTGCAATACATTCCATGGTCCACGATGCCTAACTATGGATCGAACAAAAATGGCTTCCATGGACTGCTTAAGCCTCTATAGACCAAGCAACAAGTTCACCATGGATCGACTGCTTTAAAAATCATGTGGACCAAATTTTGGTTGGTTTTAAGTTGATTTGATCTCTAATTAAGATATGTTTTCTATCTTTTGAATTTGTAGAGCGAGCTCTTCATATTGGTGAGCTTTTAAATTATTAATTTTGCCAAATCTCCTAGATCTCAAGGTTCTGAATATCTTCAATAATTTTGATGTACTTGCTAAAGAAAGAATTAAATATTTTAATGGATATATAGTGCTTCGACTCAACATCTACTTTTCATAAATATACTTTAATTTCATATTTTTTAAAATTATTTAAAAAATAATTAATTTTACAAGAAAGTCCGATTTAGTTATGAAATTAGAGCTTTTAGGAGATGTTAGCACCATTAATTAACTAAAATACTTAAAATAAATGTATAAATATATGACTTATCATATCTTCTAATTTATTCATTGCTAGTCCTTTAGCAATGTAATAAAAATATAAGTATTTATTATCATATATTATTAAGATTTTCTTTTATAAAAGTAGATCTAAAATTAAAAGTTAAAAGAATTTAGCAAGTATCACTAACTCGGTATTAAGTTTCAAAAGCAAATTTCATAGTTAGCATAATTAGAAACTTTCTTAGAATTCATCCAAAGATCTATAGTACTTATATTTGTGATGGCTAACTTAGTATTCTAGTACTAGCTTGTAAAGGACAAATGCATCATCTCTTATCACTTATTTTGGTCGACTTTTTATATATCATAAATTAAGCTCATGAATTGAGATAGCTTTCACACTACCTATTTCTTTTTTCTTTTTTTAAAGTGCTGAGCATCCTAGCCTTCCCTTCATCATTTGATGCGAACCTTCATACTTGACTTAGGTGCAGAGACCTGGTTACTAAGCTTAAGGCAATCCACATCTACTCTATTTTTTGCACTTTTATTTTGGACAAGTAGCTATTTCCTTAAATTCAAGTTTCTTTAGTTGGAGTGTATATTAATTATCAGTTTTTCATGATAATTGAGTCCTCAATTGACCTTACAATCAATATCTACTTTATTTTATTAGTGTGCATGTACAATTAGAAGTGAAAATAGTCTTTAGATGATCTAAGTAGGTCACTAAAAGTCTAATCAACTAGTCTACTTCTTGACTCACTATAGTCATTAGCAAATACTTTCTAACTTTATTACCTTTTTTCTAGTCTATTTTGCTTAGAATTTTCTTTTATGATACATGATTTATTCAAAATAAAAATTCTCTTTTCAAAAATTTCAAAGGATAAATATTTTTTAAAAAATTTTCAAAATATTCTTAATAGATTTTTTAAAAAATTTTCAAAAAGATTTTTCCTATCCCCAACTTAATTTTTATTATCCTTAATGGAGTAAAGGAAAATAAAATAAAGACATGTAAGTAAAACATGGAAAGATACCACCTGAACTAAATATGCATCATGTATTATCAAGTGCATCCTTAAGGAGTGGTCCATTATTCCTACAAAAAATAAAAAAGCAAAGTCAAAAAATAACAAGTTTGGATTACCTTCCAAAAAATGCTAAGTTTAATATTTTCAGCCAAACTTCTTAGAGTTCTCATCATATTCCTGCCCCAATCTTAATGTGGATCTATAATTCCCTACATGATTCGAGATTAACCTCAAAGTACTTTCTGCATAAGACCATTCAATAGATTAATCGCCTAATAGCTAATAACTTTTTTTCTATTATCAGATCTATATATAACTTAAGTACTAGTCGAGTTTTAAAGGACCTGGATTTATGTACTCAATATGTTATGGAAGTATTTCAGGATCCCCTTTTGGTGCCTCTTCCTTTTTAGGCAAAGGTTCAACCAGTGTTATGGGGGATTCAACTATAATTCGAGTCTTGGTATAATCTCTTTCTGATTTATAACCTGACACTTTTTTCAAACTAACATTAACTCTAACTCTATACATCGCTTCAATACTATAGAAAAATTTTGGAGGTACTCCTCGAAAGTAGTGCCGAATACAAAGAAATAAGACAAAAATTTTAAAATCGTTATATCTTATATTAGTGATATCCCATCCAATAACTTCTTTATATGCTTTTAGAATACCTACAAGTTGGGCTTCTTGATTATATATTACTAGCATTAGGGATTGGATGGTGGCTTATATTTCTTGATCCAAAGTGAGATGGTATTGGGATAGGATGTTTCTACTAAGTCATTCAATTCTATGGTATACCCATCTACGTTAAAATCATTCACCTCAAGGTGCGCCGGACAAGGGTTTAACGAATCATGGGAGAGAGTTTTTGTAAGCTTCCTCTATTATATATTGCATTTGTGATCCTTTGGAAGTCTTAATTAATTCCATCATTGTATTTATTTGTTCTCCCTTTCCATTAAAAGCAGTGGACAATTCTCGATCATTAGGGAATGGGGCCATAAGTAGATAGGGTGATGATGGAAGTTATTCATCTCTCCATTCTAATTTCTCTTTATATGTTTCTACATTAGTTAAATTATCTAAGTTGGTCTCTTTGGTTATACAGGGTTATTCTAGAATCATTTCATTCCCGAGAGTCATAATCGATTGTTTAGGGATTGTTACACGGATATTAAAGCTTCTAGCCAGGTATTGTCCCTCAGGATCACTCTCAGGTTGACTAGGCAACTCTTCTTTACTTGCTGTCATGGCTAATAGACTCAATTGCATATCCAAATGGGCAATAACCTGGGTGTTGGAAGTTACCTATTGGTCCATAATCTGCACGAAGCAATTTAGGATAGCATTGGTGCTATTTAGTGTAGTATTGAGATCAACATGAGATTTAGCCAGAGTTTCTAGGACTTTTTCTAGATGATTGAATACTTTCTCAAGATCTAAACCTGGTTGATTATTCATTTCTTGACTGGGCCTTAGGTAGGGCTGATCAAAATTATGGGCTCCTAATGTTGTATCTTGTGATTATGTAAAATTGTAATGATTTTTCCATTCTAGTAATAGGTTGGAGCATAAGGTTCAGTTATATATCTGGTATTGGTTGCACTCCCTTGTGTAAAACCTATTTTGAATTGGATGCATCAAGTAAAGACACTCCTTTTATGATACGATCTGGTGTATCGCATACAATACATATGGGTGCATGCACATGGTTTAATTAGATATATCCTTTATGTTCTAGGATTTTCTCTATTCTACGGATCAAAGATGCTATTTTAGCCTCTTCAAGTTTTCTTGTATAATTGTATGCATCTTCAAATTTAGTTAATTTAGAATACATATTAATCATTTCATGTCTATTTACAAAATTGTTAGCTAGGGACCTAATTGTAGATGATTGGACAAAGTCAAACAGATACCAATAGTCCTGTAGGATTTTGGGTTGTACACTAAAATTCATTTAGATAGAGCTACTAGGGTACTAAGAGTCTTTAAGTTTCTAGGTTGTATATTGGAATCCATTTCTTTCTTAGGATACCAATATTCTCTTAGAATTTTTGGTCAATCACTGGATTCTGGTTGGACAGATTTACTCGGATAGCAATAGTCCTATAAGATCTTAGGTCATACATTAAAGTCTGTTTCTTCCTTAGTTAGGTAACAATATTCCATTAGGCTTTTAGGCTGTTTAATGGAATTTGGATAACGATAATCGCTTAGGATTTTAGGTTGTACATTAGAATCCAATTGGACAGAGCTATCGGATACCAATAGTTCCTTAAGATCTTAAGTCGATCACTAGATTTTATTTCTTCCTTAATGACCTTATAATCTTGTAAGGCTTAAATTGTATCTAGCCAATCATTGTTTTGTCTTAGTAGGTATATTTTTTTATATTTATTTTTATTTATTGTAGATGAAGAAAAAAAAAAGAGAGATAGATGAGAAGAGAATTTTAAACATGAGAAATCTAAAGAATCCTAAATCTATAGATGATAGAGAAAAGTGTTTTAATTAGGTTAAAATTTTGTTAGTAAACAAGTTATCAAACAAACTAAAACTCTACTTAGGTTTACCTAGGTCTAGACAGCTCCTAACTACCAAGGCTATCTTGGAATCCTTTAAGTCAAAACTAACTAGCTAACTAGCCAGGTAAAGGTAAGGTCGATGGGGGTCCTCCTCTTGCTTTTCTTAAATACTAAATAAATTGGCTAGGCTAGTCAACATAACCAATTAAAGAACAACCTTTCTTCAGGGCTATATCATCCTTGAGCCCTTTTCCTAGACACCAATCGACAAGTCAATCCTAACCCTTTCCAACTCTTCTAGGTGTCTTATCCTAGTGAACTCGAATATCCTAGGACCGATGCCTAATTAATTTTAAATTAAAAGCTTGGGTTGATGCAATATACAGGATAGTGGTTTGTGGGCCAAGGAGAGGTGATCAAATTTTTACCTTATATTGTTTAGGGGTTTATGCCCTTAAGGTATTTTATGAGAGATGCAATACAAATAAAACAAGATGTCTAAGTTAGAAAGTTTTAAGGTTTGTTATTTGTTTTCCTAAATTAATTAATTTTTTATAAAAAAATATTATTTTTTTGTTATTTAAAATAGTTGAATTAAATAGGGAAACTAGAATTAGGTTACGAGTCAAATTGTGAATAGAAGAAAGCAAATATTTTTTTATTTTTATACTAAAAGGTAATCTAGAAAATAAGATAATTAAAATAGTTAAAGATGGTAATTAGACTAAAGAGAGTAGTAAATAGAAAAAAAATATATATATATATATTTTAGTCTATTTTTTTGAAAAATAATCATGCTAGATCACGATAATGGTGCCAAAATTTAATCGCTTGCCATATTGCGGTCAAAAACAAAATCTTAACTCGTTGCTATATTTAGGATGAGTAGGGATTGTATCCTTAGGGATTTGGGATAATTATTTCATAAAAAATAAAACAAAGGATAAATATTTAGATCTTTAAAAATAGGTAACATGTTAATTAAAACTAACTAATTAAATTAATTATGAAATTGAGGGATTTATATGATAAAAATATATCTTCACGTTTTCAATAATCACAAATATAAATCCTGTATTTATTTTAATCTATATATTCAAAGTCCATAATTGATTAGGAATCTTATAAACTAATCCCAAACATAGAGTATCTTACTGAGTATGAACCATATCCTATTAAGATCATGGTATATCCTATAAGTATAAACTATTCAACAATTTAGTTGAACAGATCCTAATAGAATACGTGAATAAAAATTCTAGATTCAATTATCTATGCTGAGCATGGACCATATCATATCAAGATCATGATCCATCCTACCAATAGATAATTTATTCAAGAAATGAACATAAAAAAATTAAATAAAAATTAAAAAAATATTTTCATTTGCATAGAATAGAAAATAATTATAAAAATTAATGAAAGGATACACGTACTTTCCTATAGACTGCATCTTAGTTGAGCATGGCTCTTGGATATATTTTCTTGAAGATTTGGGACTCTATTACAGCACCTTCTTTTCTAAAGAATTCTTTTTCTTTATCCTCTCTCCCTCTCTTCCAACCTAAACTAAATACAAAAATAAAAATAAAATAAAACTATGCTATGGCTTGGCTACTGCTTGCTTCTGCTTTGTTCCTTCCATGGTTGCCCACTATTCCCCTTAAATAGGCCACAAGCTCAATCCATATCAGGTTTGGATGTCAAACCTCCCTAATTTATTCTTGCCTGCTTGAGAATTGCTAAGTCATTGGTTGAAGATTAAAGGGCAAAAAGTCATGCTGGATCACCACATCAAAGTCCAGTTGCAAACGAACTGAACCATAGCCATCAGATTCATACACATTAGCCATTCAATTATGCAGCAAAATGCTTGTTCAGATTGGCTATGTTTCCAGCCATCAGAACTCTCCCAAATGCCATCTCCACCATCCGTCAATGCTAGACCATGCCAAGACTGCACAATACCTTATGGATCGTGCTGAGAAATCCCCTGCACCATGTGAAAGATCTTTTTGGGAATCTTTGGGTGCTACAAAAAAACCATGACATGCCTCTTTCCTTCAACTTTCATGATCTTAGCTTGCCCACAGAACTGCCACCACTACCCAATCATGCATCCTGAAGCCTCACCAGAGCCGCCCGCATGCCACCATGGTTGAAGCCATAGAAGCCTCCGCTACTCTCATCATCACCATTTGGTCACTCTATGGCCATGAACCTCATCACCAGAATAAGCCTTACCGTCGACCTCTTGCTTGTAGCCTCCATTCGCCAGTGCCACTACCGTCACTTCTCACTGGTGACCAGATCATGCTCGAAAACCCACTCTCAGAGTCACCTTCTTCAACCTCCAGCTCGGCTATCGACGCTATCACCGGGATTGCTCCAAGGAGACCTCGCCAAAACCCCCTCTCATGCATTGAAGTTGTGTGGGCCATCGGGTTGCTTGGCCGGCCATTGATCAATGTAATACCTTCCATGGTCCACGATGCCTAGCTATGGACCGAACAAAAATGGCTTCTATAGACTGCTTAAGCCTCTATAGACCAAGCGGCCTATCCACCACGGACAAGCTACATTTAAAACTATGCTGGACCTAAGTTTGGTTGATTTTGTGTTGATTTGGTCTCTGATTTAAGTCTCATTTGCATCTTTTGAATTCATAGAGCGAGCTCTTCATATTGGTGAGCTTTTAGATCATTAATTTTGCAAAATCCCTAAGGTCTCAGGGTTCCGAATATCTTCAATAATTTCGATGCCCTTGTCAAAGAAAGAATTAAATATTTTAATGGATGTGTGGTACCTTGACTCGATAGCTATTTTTCATAAATGTACTCTAATTTTATTTTTTAAAGATTATTTTAAAAATAATTTATTTTGTAAGAAAGTCTAGTTTAGTTATGAAATTAGAGTTTTTAGAAGATGTTAGCATCATTAATTAACTACAATACTTAAAATAAATATGTGACTTAACAAATCATGTTCGATATTTATTTTTGGAATTAAATTAAGATCAAATGTTTTCTTGATTGATATAAGATTAACATGATCCAATCTTCCATACCATATTTTATTAGATTCAGAATTTAACATAAGAGATTCAGAAAAAGCAACTAAACTTTTATTACGATTGATAGGAGAAATTATATTTAATTTAAAAAGGTCCTCTAACACAAAGCTTTTACAGGTAAATACATCTTCTTTAGAAACTACTACTTTTTTAAACTCTAAAATAACTTTCAATCCTAATTGGACAAGTAAATAACTACTTAGCAAATTTCTTCTAATGGCTAGTATATGCTGTACATTTCAAAAAGCTAGTAACTTTTCATAAGTAAACTTCAAGTTAACAATTCCTGATCTAGTACTTTGATAGCTGTTTTATTACCCATGTTTACACTTTCTTTATTTGATCCTTGGAAGGAGAAAAACCAAGACTTACCAGTACAGACATGCATGTTGACTCCGGTGTCTAACCACCATTTGGAATCTAAATAAGTTAAGTTAACTAAAGGAATGAAAGAAACTGACCTATTGATCATGTTAACTTGATATTTAGGTTGGTGTTGAATCTTTACACTATTAGTTTTCTAGTAAATAACTTTTTACATTTTTCTATAGAAATATTGAGATGTGAGATGGTTGATCCAACATAAACAAAACAGAACCTCTCATCACCTTATTCATTAGATCTTTGGACTTTATTGTTTGGCCTATATTTTTTATTTTGATACCCTTTCTTTTATAATTTTGGTCTTTGGATCTAAAATTTGGATTATAACATCTAAGATTTTGATCTTTAGGGTTCAGACTTGGATTTTGAGATTCAATAATATTGACCTTGGCTTTAAGTTGATTTTCTTGAGTCTCTCTAAGTCTGAATTGATCTTCTATCTTAATGGATTGAAAAATAGACCTAATAGTTAGAGAAAACTAGGTTTTTCTAAGGTCACAGGCAAATTGAAACTAAAATGGAGGAAGTTTGTCTATCAGGCTTGATACTTGATAGGTTTCATCAAGTGTCGATCCTCCTCTATGAATCTCTTCTACTAGATTCTGGAATTAATGGATCCAATCGTTTATGAATAAGTTGTCTACCATTTTAAAACTATGGAAGTTTAAGATGGTAAACCCCCTCATTATCTCTAGTATAAGTTTTTTCTAAAGCTTACCAAAGTTCTTTAGAGGTTTGCCACTTTCTATAAATTTCATATAATTCATCTAAAAGGCAACTTGATATTTTAAATCTACAGCGATAATTAATTTTTTCAAGAGATTTAGAAATAGGTTTCAATTGAAGGAATTTTTCTAGGACGGATATCAAACATAGAGAAATTAATTAGGCTTCTAATTATTCTTACCATCTAAGAAATCCTTTTTCATTGAAATGATCGTGTTTGAGGCTAGAAGAATTCTTTGAACCCATGAAAAAGTTTTTTAAGAAAAGGCTAAGGAACAAGATTGAAAGAGATAAGAGTTGCACAAAAATTATATTGAATTCTTTTAGTAAATTCATAATTTGCAAATCTTATTTTGAGGTTTAATCTTGTTGTTTTGATATATATTTAAATAATTGAACTATAACAAGAAATTAAATTAGAGATAATTAATATGCACAAAAATAAATAATATAATTATCATGGATAATAGCATATGAATCAAATACAAAATTTGTTTATTCGTTAGACTATGACGTTATAACTATGTATTGTTAGAAATTGAATCATAATCATAAAGAATCGTCTTAGATTGTTGTAAAGTATATATTGAAAATATGTATCCTATAATAATTGATTGTGATTCAATTGATCTAACAATAAAATCAATTATAAAAATTAATATAAAAACGTACAGAGTATAAAAGAAGAAATTCATCTCGAGGTATGCAATGCACCGTCCTAAGATGATTCTCGACCCTCATATAAAATTAATCTTGAGAACTCCGTCCCAAGATATAATCAATTATCTCTTTTGTAGGCACGACCATGGAGAGATAACAGAGCTTTAACCAGCAGTAGAAACAATATTGATATAAAAGATTAAAAAAAATTAGCAAAGAAAATAAGAGATTTAAATTGAAAAAAACTTAAAGAGAAGACTAGTAGTAGAGAGCTAACATTGAAAGAGAGGAGCTTGGATAGTATACTAGGAGGAGAGAAGTAAAGGAAATTAAAATATGTGATTTAATTATCCAACAGATAAAAAAGTTTAATGATATAATTAATAGTTTCATTAATTGAGTTTAACATTAAACAATAGCTAATATGATTTAATGCCATGGAGATTGGCCAAAACAAGACAAGGCTAATGGGAAGGGATTTCAATATAAGCAACCTTCTCATATTTCTCCTTTTTCATGTGGGACTAAAGAAGTGGAGTTGAGTAAAGGAAAAGTTTGGTGGAGAATAATTTTGAAAGAAACTTGAAGGAAGGAATTTTGAATTTCCCTTCAAGACACTAACACTTAATACTCTACGATGTAAACCATGCACTGTAAAAGATTACGGGTCTTCTATAATAGGTCATATCTTCGGGTGCTTGTTAGTTCAATGGAAAAATATTATGGGACTGTATAATGCTAGCTTGGCAAGTCAATGATCAATCAGCTATTGCACTAATTTCTAAAGTTGCACTAATCATTTCATTCCACATAGTATAGAACAAAATTTTATAGAGGGCTCCATGCATCTAATTAGGAGCATGAATAGATTTTAGTGTCCCTGAACATTGAAAGCAGAAAAGAATATCTCATTGGCTAGCACTGGCAATTTGTATGGGTAACCAAATCGTTAGCTTTATTCTCTTTTGGATAGCACAAGATGAATCATATTATTGAATTAATAATTTGAATGTAGATCTAGAGCCCTAGATATATACATTGGGCAAAGTGGAAGAACATTTCATTATAGATATGAGAGACCTAACCTTTACATATCAAAGGCTAGAGTGCCAATAAAAGAACAGCCCCACTCCTCTTGGACACCACAAACACCAATAAAATCCATCATCCATCAAATTGTGTAAGAAAAAAAATACATCAAAAGTGGTGGATTTTTTTGATACATCATTTCATGGTAAAGAAACTTTATAATGAAAAGGCAGATGGCACAAACAAGTTGCAAGACACTTCTACCTAACTACACCTTGAGAAAAGAAGAGGACATGGTGGAAGTGGGATCTTTATTGGAATAATCTTCAGGTTTATTCAATTGCCTTTGTGCCTCTGGGCCATTGTAGGGAACAAAAAGCATCCCTCCTCTTTATTCTACTTGAAGAGGACATTAACCTTATCTCTTCTTCTTCCACCCTATGATACAAATCATTATGGTATGAGATGATACACAGATTAGATAAAACTTATCAATGATCAAGTATATTAATGATGGAGGAATAAGTAACAACAAAATTATCATTTTAGCTAGCAAAATATTTATAGTAAATTCCGACTTGTGATCGAAGAAGGTGCTGGCTAGCAAAGATCGTTACTAGAGTAACATGCAAAACAAAATTCCCAGTCGGAGTTGATTCTGGTGAGGACCCTCTGATACTCAAGTCAGACATTTGAAATAGAATGGAAGCTATAAGCGTGGAAAAGAAGTTACTTACCGAGGGTCCTCGAGACCTTGATTATTTATAAATGAGAGTTGAGAAAATGGACAACCCCGAAAATATTGGACCATGATCATGCTGTTGCATGATTGAAGCCCCGATTTGCTCCCACAGAAAGTGGGGCCCATTGTAATGGGTAACATCACCGAAGCGGGATAGCTATTCCCATGATTTGGATGTGTTGCCGACCTTACCACGGTGGCCTGTAGCTTGTGAGCTGGCACCGGTTCTCGGACTCTCTCACCTCGAGATCTCCAATCTTCCGGTCCTACAAAACAAAGTCAGAGACCCGGGCCGGGGGTCCCAGCGGGGGCACTCCGACGGTCAAGTTAGAGAGCGGCAAGATGGAACATATCCTCTAAGGCGGGTTCCCGAAGGATTCCCGTGCTTAGAGGAGATTTAGATGAAAGTAGTATGAAGAAGAGAGGGGTTGGAGCTCGGCTTCCTGCTCTGGGTTCACCGAGCTTGCACTTGGGGACCTCTTGGGGTTCCCAGGATCGTTCTCTGGGTACCCTTTTCTCCTCTCTCACTTACCTTTTCGTCCGCTTTTTACCACCCTTATATACCACTAGACCACCTTCAGCCCCTGTCCCCTTCAGGAGGCTCAGGGAGGTCTCTTGATTCTTCCTCCTCTTTCTTTTTCAAGGTTGGGAGTTAAGTGGTCGGCACGCTTCGTCCGCCGTGTGTCATGAAAAGGGGAAGACTGGCGAGACCTCGAGGCAAGCGCGCGAGCCCTCCTTTCGGGACGTTGACGGTCGGTTTCCAACATTTTTGGTTCCTGCCGGTGAAGATTTTATTCCTCGATCGTGGGGCCCTGTCAATTTGATATAAACGAGGTTTCGCGCACCACTGCGGGCCGTACTGGCGCCCTGTACGGGACGCGGCGCAAGCCGATTCCAGTGGCGACCCCGGGGTCCATGCCTAAGCCTTCCTGAAGCTTAGCAGAGTAGGGCTGACTTCGGCCGAGGTGGACCCATCAAGGGATGCCACCTGGTGATGAAGTGAAAGTGCCCGGCTCGACATCAGCAGAGGTGGACCCATCTTGGGATGCCACCTAGCGAGGGAGCGGGGGATGCCAGCTTCGGCCGAGGTGGACCCCTCCTGGGTGGACACCTGGTGGAGTGGCAGAGAGCGGCTCGACTTCGACCGAGGCAGACCCGTCTTGGGGTGCCACCCGACGAAGGAGCAGGAGGGCCCGGCTTGACCTCGGCAGAGATGGACCCGTCTTAGGGTGCCACCTGGCGAGGGAGTGGGGGACGCTAGGTTCGACCGAGGTGAACCCCTCCTGGGTGGACACCTGGCAGAGTGGCAGAGAGAGGCTCGACTTCGGTCGAGGTGGACCAGTCTTGGGGTGCCACTCGATGAAGGAGCAGGAGGGCCCGGCTCGACCTTGGCAGAGGTGGACCCGTCTTGGGGTGCCACCTGGCGAGGGAGCGGGGATGCCAACTTCGGTCGAGGTGGACCCCTCCTAGGTGGACACCTGGCGGAGTGGCAGAGAGAGGCTCGACTTTGGTCGAGGTGGACCCGTCTTGGGGTACCACCGGACGAAGGAGCATGAGGGCCCGGCTCGACCTCAACAGAGATGGACCCATCTTAGGGTGCCACCTGGCGAGGGAGCGGGGATGCCAGCTTCGGTCGAGGTGGATCCCTCCTGGGTGGACACCTGGTGGAGTGGCTGAGAGAGGCTCGACTTCGGTCGAGGTGGACCCGTCTTGGGGTGCCACCTGGCGAAGAAGCAGGAGCGCTCGACTCCACCTCGGTAGAGGTGGACCCGTCTTGGGGTGCCACCTGGCGAGGGAGCGGGGATGTCAGATTCGACCGAGGTGGACCCCTCCTGGGTGGACACCTGGCAGAGTGGCAGAGAGAGGCTCGACTTCGGCCGAGGTGGACCCGTCTTGGGATGCCACTCGGCGAAGGAGCAGGAGGGCCTGGCTCGACCTCGGCAGAGGTGGACCCATCTTGGGGTGCCACCTGGCGAGGGAGCGGAGATGCTAGCTTCGACTGAAGTGGACCCCTCCTGGGTGGACACCTAGCGGAGTGGCAGAGAGAGGCTCGACTTCGATCGAGGTGGACCCGTCTTAGGGTGCCACCCGGCGAAGGAGCAGGAGGGCCCAGCTCGACCTCGGTAGAGGTGGACCCATCTTGGGGTGCCACCTGGCGAGGGAGTGAGGATGCCAGCTTCGACCGAGGTGGACCCTTCCTGGATGGATACCTAGTGGAGTGGCAGAGAGAGGCTCGACTTCGACCCAGGTGGACCCGTCTTGGGATGCCACCTAGCGAAGGAGCAGGAGGGCCCGGCTCGATCTCGGCAGAGGTGGACCCATCTTGGGGTGCCACCTGGCGAGGGAGCGGGGATGCCAGCTTCGGTCGAGGTGGACCCCTCCTGAGTGGACACCTAGCGGAGTGGCAGAGAGAGGCTCGACTTCTGTCGAGGTGGACCCGTCTTGGGGTGCCACCCGGCGAAGGAGCAGGAGGGCCTGACTTGACCTCGGTAGAGGTGGACCCATCTTGGGGTGCCACCTGGCAAGGGAGCGGGGAATGCCAGCTTCGGCCGAGGTGGACCCATCTTGGGGTGCCACCTGGCAAAGGAGAAGGAGCACCTCGTCCCGGATGGAGAATTTTGAAAGAAATATCCACGCGGCACTGACCATGTCCAGCCGGATCTGACACGCACTCCATGTCAGCGACATAGCCATATCAGTTGGCCCCCTTCCCCATGTCCCATCGGAGCATCGTGGCTTGAGGTGTTGGGAGTTAATGCAGAGATGACGTGGAGAAGGCAAAAATCTTGCGCCATAATTGCCATGATCGCTGCCGCCGCTCCTGTTACGCCCGAGGCCCTATGAGAGGCCGCCATGTGCGTGCGTCTGATGGGCCATTAATGCATCGTTTCGAAACCAAGGCAGTTTCCTTCGAATCGAAGCGTCAGTGTCGGGCGTGCCTCCACGTGGCAATCATCTGATGGCTTGGAACGTAAAGAGGCGTACGGCTGCTGTCGATTGAGTTTGAAAAGGAGGGGGACTTTCCAGAAATGAGGTCTCTCGGATTTCTCACACCTCGCCAGCAGTTGCAGCAGTTCCAGAGGTTGCCACTCCTTGGGCTCAAAACATTCCGGTGAGTGCTTGTGTCCTCTTCTCCTTTTCTTCTGTCTCCCAACCCTTGTGCCAGTCTTTCTTGCTTCTTCTTCCTTGATGGCGCGTCACCGTCTTGTTTCTTCTAACTCGGACAAGGCCGGTCCTTCCCGACCGAGGACTCCATCGTCTTCCTCCTCAGAAGGGAAAGAGATCCTGGACAAGATCCGGAGGCAGTTTCAACCTGGGGCCGTGACCATAGGTGTCCCTAGGGGTCCTAGGTCTCCCCCTGTAGTTTCCGCATGTCCCATCTCTTCTCTTCCTCCGGAGGCCCCTTTCTCTGGTCCCTCCGGTTATGCCTCGACGATGACCGGAGACGATCTTTCTCGGATCCGGGATACCTATGGGGTGTTGGATTCAATCCATCTTTCCCTGCTAAGGCCTAGAGACCGAGTAACCTCGAGTGGCCCTGGGAGGGTCGCCTTCTACGAGGACTTCCTCATCGGGGGTCTTTGTTTTCTCCTTCATCCCTTCTTCCTTTCATTTCTCAGTCATTATCGTCTTGTCTCGGCCCAGTTGGCTCCTAATACCATTCGGGTCATCTTTGCTTTCATCGTCTTTTGCCATTTCCACGGGTTTGTTATCCGTTTCTCTCTTTTCAAGGCTCTCTTCATCCTGAAACGTTACTCCATCGATGATGGCCGGTGGTATATTTCACCTCGGCCTAGGTGCCTTAGGTTCGACCTCCCCTCATCGATCAAGGGCTGGAAGAACCGGTTCTTCTTTACTTCGATCGAGGACGTCGACTGGGCCTGGAGTGAGCCAGACCGATCATCGAACCGGAACTCCCAGGTTGAGCCGGCGGACCAAGACGTCTATGCTCAGTTGCTGGGTGACGTGGTCCCAGCTCTCGATGTTCTGCTGTCAGAGCAGAATTTATTCGAGGCAAGGATCAGTCCCATCTGGGAGTTGGGTGAGGCCCCGGATTTTCTTCCTCTACCTTCATTTTTTTCTCTTCCTTTCTTTTATACTGGCCTAACTGACCTTTTTTCTCAGGTATGAAGTTCTTCGTAGAAAGCTTAATGGAGGGCATCCTGGAGAGGGATGCTGTCGAAGGGACTGAGGACCCCCCAGCAAAGAGGGCTCGCACTGAGGCGAGCCGTGGGACTGCGCCCACCTCTGCCATCACCGGTCCAAGGGCAGCGGCTCCTGTTCCCAGGTTGCCTCTGGCCCGGGCGCCCGATGTCCCTGTCGTCGACCTCGACAGGGCCGGGGAAGAGAGGAGACCGGAACCTCCCCGAGCGACGTTTGCTCCAGCCGCCAAGCCGGCCATTTCCACGATGGCTACCAGGGTGATAGTGGCTCCACCGATGGCCGCACCGCCCGGCGAAGGGATGGCCGCCAAGCCTGTTGCCGACACCCAGATCCCACCTCCAAGTCTCACCAACCGTTGCTCCATGATCCATGATCAAGGACTCGCGGAGAGTGATGGAGTTTGCAAGCACTTCTTGGGACCGTCGTCTGAGGGATGGCTGGGACTATACTGAGGCACTGCTCGGGACCCTTCTGCTACTCTTTACAATAAGCTCCGAGCTCTCCTTCTCTAATGCCCCGAGCTCTCCTCTTTCTAACATCCTGTCTTTTTCTTACGCAGATCAGGACGAACGTTATGTTGTTGAGGAACTTCCTCGCCGGTTATGCCAAGAAGGATGTCGAGAAGGAGGAGAAGCTTGGCAAACTTGCAGCCGATGTCAAAGACCTCATGGAAAAGGGGGTCAAGCTGCGGGGAAACAATCAGGCCCTTCGAGAGGACCTGGGCCGCGCTTGAAAGGAAAACTAGTAGCGAGCATGCTTTCTATTTTAAAACTTTTTCAAAATAACATGCAGCAGAAGCATGATCGAGAGGATTAATCATTTAATCTAAGCATGCTTGTAGAATTATTCTATGCTACTTAGCCCAAGATCTTACATGAATGATTAATATAAATCATGAAATCATGAACTCATGCTATGAACATTTCAAAGCAAAATATCTATATATGTAAAACCATACCTCGTATGAAGTGGAGACACTCTCCACTGTGAAAGATCCAGGAGGAGGAAGAAGAACTCTGCTTAGCCGTACATGTGTCCGACCTCTACAGGTGGTTCACACCAGGGCTCTTTCAAAATCTGCTTCCACTCCAAGTGCTAGCTTGTTGTGGAACGATTTGATCGGAACTCCTTTTCTTCTTTCGATGCCGGACTCTCCGAATGAATGAAGAAACTCAAGAGGTGGAGAATGAGTGGTTGAAACCATTCCCAAACACTCAATCCCAAGACCTAGATCACTAGGTACAAATATGCACACTTTTCAAAAAACTTCATACCCATACAAAAACTAGAACTTTTCCTAGTTTCTTCTCTTTCTTCCCTTTTGATTTTTCCAGCATTTCTTTAATGAATTCTTTCTTATTTTCGTTCTCCCATTTCAGCCTATTTTGTAGATGGAGAGGGAGAGGGAGAGGGAGAGTGGGAAGTTATGGGTGATAATGGAGTGGTAATGGATAGTTATGGGGAGTTATGGTCATGGAAAGTTACATAACTTTCCAAAACTGAATTTAAACTTATTTAAATTCAGATTAATGTCTCAATTAATTTCAGTTCATAACTGAAATCAATTGGGTTAAGTGTGCAAATATTGGGTTCAACCCAATTGGACCCAAACCTATTTTGAACCAAATCCTATTTGATTCGTTCCAGATTTTTACAGCTCAATCAAATTGGGCTATCAAGTAATCAGATTACTTAATTCACCTCCATGCATCACCAACTATTAGTGAAAATTTTATATCACTACCTTTTGTGACATCAAGTGTCTACACTTGCGAAATTAACAAGTGTCGACACTTACACAAGTGTCGACACTTTCAAGAATATCAAGTGTCGACACTTGGATAAAGAAAAAATACTTTTTCTTTGTGAGTCCACGAACGATTCCTAATTGTTCTCCGATCACTAGATCAAGTAGAAACCCCTATGGTGTGTGACCCCATAGGTTCGAACACTAAGCCGGTAGCACTGGAACATTTCCAATACCAGTCAAAGTCGCCATCTAGCAATGACACCCGACGTCCGGATAGGTCGAAGTTGCAGAGCAACAATCAAGAACCAGGAGATATGGAAACCTTGTAATTAATCCCTTTGACCTCAATGCTAAGGAAGACTTAGGGTTAAACTGCCCAACCCATAAAGTCCATCAACAATGTGTCTCAATCTCACAAGTCCTGTAACACATTACAGAGACTACCCTGGCCAAGGTTTTGCTAAATTGAAACACGGTAAGATATCTGCTCCAAACACTTTGGAGGGGTCAATCTCATCTTGATCTAATCACTGCTACACGAGTACTTAACTGTACCCAGAAACCTTCCGTCCCTGGATTAGAAATCCAGATAATCCAGTACCAAAGTACAGTGAGTTGCTCACAAGCTACCATGACGATCTCATGTCTGAGGGATAACTACATCCATATCAAAACTTTAGGCAGAAAAAGTACAGACGGGTCACGTTCGATGAAATGTCAAACACAACATCTGCATACCATACCAGTGTCTCCACACTCCTTCGTTAAGAGGACAACCAACGACTATGACACACAACGACCTATACTTGATATACTATCATCCTGAAATAAGTGTATCATTTAGTCACGAACAATTTTAGGACTATATGATATATCATCTCTATATCACATACAAATAGTCCTAAGGACTTCATCACTCAAGAACTCATTTCAGAAAGATGAAATAATAATGAACTGCCAGAATAAATATTTTATTCAATAATATAATGCATATACAATTATATCAAATGTACAACTGTGTACAGTAGAAATTGGCTTTGGGACACATTTCCCAACAACTCCCGCTTGGACTAAAGCCAATCAGAACAGTATCGTATACCCATCTTCCATTTACAATCATTGAGTTCTTGAATTCCAAAGGCTTTAGTGAAAGGGTCAGCCAGGTTCTCCTTTCCGTCGATCTTCAGAAGGTTGATATTACCTCATTCCACGATTTCTCGCACAAGATGAAAACGACGCAGAATATGCTTGGTATGCTGATGGGACTTTGGCTCTTTGGCTTGAGCAATGGCTATAGTACTGTCACAGTACACTGGAACAG
Organism: Areca catechu; assembly: GCA_021397845.1. Taxonomy (NCBI): domain Eukaryota; kingdom Viridiplantae; phylum Streptophyta; class Magnoliopsida; order Arecales; family Arecaceae; genus Areca; species Areca catechu. The sequence goes on from CM038044.1 coordinate 9,238,494, forward strand.
GACCATCCAGGGAAGGTGCCACTCCTAGCTCGCCAAGAAATTTTTGTAACCATACAACTTCCTTTGCTGCATCAGATGCTGCAATGTATTCCGCTTTGCATATAGAGTCTGCTACAGTGTGCTGCTTGGAACTCTTTCAGCAGATAGCTCCACCATTTAGGATAAAAACAAAGCCAAATACACTCTTGCTATCATCCCTATCTGACTGGAAACTGGAGTCAGTATACCCCACAAGTTTCAAGTCAGGTCCTCCAAAAAGAAGCCACTGGTCCTTGGTATTTCGCAAATACTTCAGGATGGTCTTTGCAACCTTCCAGTATGCTTCACCTGGGTCAGACTGGTATCGACTCACTATGAATATGCCACGTCTGGTCTAGTACATGTCATGGCATACATGATGGACCCTACTACCGAAGCATAAGGAATCATACTCATACGTTCTCTTTCCTCAGGAGATGTCGGACAATCCTTCTTTGAAAGAGAAATTCCATGGCCTATTGGAAGATAGCCTTTCTTGGAATTCTCTATGCTGAACCTTTTCAGCACGGTATCAATGTACGTAGACTGGGACAAACCCCGAAGCTTCCTTGATCTATCCCTATAGATCTTCATACCTAGTATGAAAGAAGCTTCATCCAAGTCTTTCATAGAAAACTGGGATGACAACTAGACCTTTATTCCCTGTAATGTAGGGATGTCATTCCCGATTAAGAGAATGTCATCCACATACAGTACAAGAAATACAACTACAGAACTATTTGCCCACTTATATATGCAGGGTTCTTCTTTGTTCCTAACAAAACCATACGTCTTGATATACTTATCAAAATGCATGTTCCAACTCCGAGATGCCTGTTTCAGTCCATAGATGGACCTACTAAGCTTACATACCTTAGATTCATCTGTGGATGTGAACCCTTCAGGTTGCATCATATACACCTCCTCATCTAGCTCACCATTTAGGAAAGCTGTTCGGACATCCATTTGCCAGATTTCATAGTCCAGATATGCAGCCAAGGCAAGCATAATCCGAATAGACTTGAGCATTGCCACAGGAGAAAATGTCTCCTCATAGTCAATACCATAACATTGACGATAACCCTTGGCAACCAGACATGCTTTATAGGTCTCTACCTGCCCATCTGCGCCCCGTTTCCTTTTGAAGACCCATTTGCACCCAATGGGTTTTACCCCTTCAGGTGGATCAACCAAAGTCCATACTTTGTTGATTTCCATGGACTCCATTTCAGATTTCATGGCTCCTAGCCACAACTCGGAATTAGACCTCTGCATCGCGTCCATATAGGTGATTGGATCCTCGTTGTTCTCATCGAGCTCAACGGGATCACCGTCCCGGACCAGAAAATCGTAGTATCTGTCCGGTTGATGCGGTACTCTACCGGATCTCCTTAATGACTGGTCAATAGGCTCAGGGTTTGATCTTATCATAACGGGTTCTGTAGCAGTCCTTGAATGATTTGGTTCTTCTATCTGTTGAACTTCAGTAAGCTCAACATTAGCAGCTTGAGCACCTTCAGTAAGGTACTCCCTTTCCAAAAGGGTAGCTCTAAGACTGACGAACAACTTTTGTTCTCCAGGCATATAGAAGAAATAACCCTTAGACTCTTTAGGATACCCAACAAAGAGGCACCTGTCAGACCTAGGTCCAAGTTTATATGTCTCCAAATGATTGACATAAGCCGGATATCCCCAAACCCGAAGGTGTGAAAAACTCGGCTTACACCCATTCCATATCTCATATGGAGTTTTGTTAACAGACTTACTCGGAACTCTATTTAGAAGATAGCATGCTGACTCCAAAGCATACCCCCAAAAGGAAGTTGACAGAGTTGCAAATCCCATCATGGATCTAACCATGTCCAACAGAGTCCGATTCCTCCTTTCAGACATACCATTTAACTGGGGTGTCCCAGGAGGTATCCATTAAGAGAGAATCCCATTCTCTTCAAGATAAGTCAGAAACTCCCCAAAAAGATATTCTCCACCTCGATCTGATCGAAGGATTTTAATAAGCTTCCCAGTTTATTTTTCAACTTTATTACGATACCGTTTGAACATTTCAAATGATTCAGATTTATGTCTCATCAAAAAGACATAACCATACCTTGAGAGGTCGTCCGCAAATGTAATGAAATATTTATACCCACCCTTGGCATCGACATTTATTGGTCCATATACATCAGTATGTACTAGACACAAAATGTCATCGACTCGTACACCTTTTCCAGTAAAAGGTGACTTGGTCATCTTTCCAAGTAAACAAGATTCATAGGTTGGCAGTGATTCACAATCACTAACATTTAGGAGACCTTCTCCCACTAACCTATTGATTTTATTCTTGTTTATATGACCTAGCCTACAATGCCAGAGATAAGCATCACTGACATTATCTAATCTAGGGCGTTTGCATGAAATGTACATTACACCAACAGGCTGTGATAAAACATAAATGCCATTCTTAATATGTCCAGTCATAACCATAATATCATTCATAATGACTTTGCAAAAATCACTCTTGATTAATAGTTCATAACCATTACTGGCCAACTGGCCTACAGAGATGATATTTACAAGGAATGATGGACAATAGTGATAATCACTAAGAACAACTTTACAAGACTCGAAAAACAGATTGACAATTTCCAACACCAGGACTGGAGCTTGACTTCCATTCCCCACATTCAGAAATCTCTCGCCATTCTCGAATCTTCTACTAACTTGTAGTCCCTGCAACGTATTGCAAATGTGATAAGGATTACCAGTATCTAATATATAGTTAGTAGTATCACAAATAGAAAAACAACAAGGATTTATCATATAAATACCTTGTCCAGCAACCTTTTGCTGCTTCTTCTTCTTCGGCCTGTTTGGGTCAAGTGTAGCTAGGTAAGCAGAATAATTCCTCTTCCAATGACCCGGCTTCTTGCAGTAGAAGCATTCTGCTTGACTCTGGTCAGCCTTCTTCTTAGTCTGACTGGGCCCAGCACTTTGCACCATTTTACTTTTATTCTTTCTTTTTCCCTTTCTTAAAGGGACGACGCCTTGCCGCAGTGCCTCCCACTAAATTTACCAAGCTCTTTTGGAGCTGGTGATCATTTTCATAAGTCTGTGGTAACCCCATCAACCCATGGTAGTTGACTACAGGCCTTGTTAATCTATAATGATCTAGAAAAGGTAAGTAGGAGGGAGGCAAAGAATTCAAAATCACATCCTTCCCAAGCTGCTCATGGAAAGGATATCCGAGTTTGGCCAGGCGCTCGATCATTTCGATCATGTACAATACATGATCAGTGACCGAAGACCCTTCAGTTATTCGAGCATTGAAGATGGTAGAGGAAATCCTGTACCTTTCAACGTCGTCTGGGGCACCAAAAGATTCCTTCAACTTTTGAAGGATTTCCTCTGGTTGGGCCTCCTCGAATCTGCGACTGAACTTGTCGTTCATGACCGCCAACATAATACACCGCACCATAGTATGGTCAGAGACCCACTTTTGATAAGCATCCCTGACTACAGTATGTGCGGTGGGGGCTGGCCCCTCAGGTGCCGGATCCGTTAATACATAAAGGATCCGTTCGTGCTCGAGAACAATTCTCAGTCTTCGATACCAGCTATCGAAGTTGGGTCCCATGAGCTTGTCATTATCTAATAATGACCGGAGTGATAGATTGGTAGACATTATCTGAAAAAGAGAAAATCAAGAGTATTTAGTATATGAATTATTTAAAACTTAAAGACATGGACTTTTGTCTAAAAGCTTCTCCCACTATTTTATTCAGACTGGTAGCCTCTACCTCCAATCCGAAGAACCCCGGGGCCGCAGGCCAGAACTGAACCTTGCGTGACCTACCGAGCTGTTCTCCGGGATTTTGTAGGATCGGGACCTAGGTCTCCGGGACCTCTTCCGGACTGAACTCCAAGGCCGCATGTTGGAACTTAATTCTGTGCGACACTCCAGACTGAACTCCGAGGTTTTTATGAGAGGGGACTCTGAGTCCTCGTGAATCTTTCGTCGTGCCCATGCTCGCCGAACCTAGAGCTGGATGGCTTTCATCCTACGAGACGAAAGTAGGCATTTAGTGAAAAAGATTTTATTGCTGAAGTTTAAGGAGCCTTACACTATTGGTAGTACATCTTCAAGTTTGAGGCGTTCCAAGTGCGCGGGAATTAGGCTCTGCCTAGCTCCTCCAGGTAGTACACCCCGTGGGGAAGTGCCTCAGCCACTCTATAAGGACCTTCCCAATTTGGGGAGAGCTTTCCGCACTCCCGTGGCTGGGAAGCTTCAGTGCGGCGGTGCACTAAGTCTCCCTGGTGGAAGGACTTCGGTCACATCCTGGAGTTGTAGTATCTGGCCACTCATTGCCGGTGAGCAGCCATCCGAACTCGGGCCCTGTCCCTTTTTATTCAAGGAGGTCCAGGTTCAGTAGCAACCGTGCCGGGTTTTCCGCCTCGTCGTACTGCTCCACGCGCAGGGTCGGCAAGCTGAGCTCAATAGGAATAATCGCTTCTACCCCGAAGACGAGGTTGAATAGGGTCTCGTCCGTAGCCGTCCTTGGGATAATATGGTATGCCCAAAGGATACTTGGGAGCTCTTCTGCCCATCTCCCCTTGGCCTGGTCTAGTCTTGTCCTGAGGCCTTGTAGGATGGTCCTGTTTGTCACCTCGGATTCACCATTTGTCTGAGGATGCACCACCGAAGTGAAACGATGGTGGATTCCGAGATCATCGCAAAACTTCTCGAACTCCCGACAATCGAACTGGCATCCGTTGTCAGTAATGATGGTGTGGAACAAGCCGAAGCGGCATATAATCGACTTCCAAAGGAACTTGGTGACATTTGCCTCCGTAATCTGGGCTAAGGGCTCGGCTTCGACCCACTTCGTGAAGTAGTCGATAGCCACGATCAGGAATTTTCATTGCCCGGACACCGGAGGAAAAGGTCCGAGGAGATCCATGCCCCATTGAGCGAATGGCCATGGGGCGAAGAGTTGGGAGAGTGGAGTAGCGGGCTGACGTTGCACCACAGCGTGTCGCTGACACCGGTCGCACCTCTTTACGAAGTCAGCTGCGTCTTCTCTCATCATCTCCCAGAAATAGTCTTGATGGAGGGCCTTGTACGCCAGCATTCTGCCCCCCACGTGGTTCCCACAGATGCCCTCGTGGATTTCCTAGAGCACGAGCACAGCTCCTGCGGGTCTGAGACACTTGAGGAGCGAGTAGGAGTAGGATCTTCGATACAGTAGTCCGTCCATCAATACGAACAATGCGACCTTCCTCTTAATGAGGCCGACCACCACGCGATCCTCCGGCAGGGTGCCGTTGGTGATGTACTCGGTGTACTTATCCATCTAGCTGGGCTCTGGGTTGACCTGCTGGACCTCCATGGTTGTCTCGTAACTCGGGGCTTTGAGATGCTCGACATAAGCACGGCCCAGCGATGAGTCCGGTAGGGTTGCAAAGTGGGAGAGGGCGTCTGCGCGAGCATTTTTTTCACGAGGGATATAGGAGACGCTGAAGTGCCTAAAACCTGTCGCGCTCGTGCGTACGAGCTCTAGGTACTTTGCCATTTGGGGGTCCCATGCCTCGTACTCCCCCGAGACCTGCCCGGCCACAAGCTGCGAGTCAGTGAAGACCCTGAGGCAGGCCGCGCCCAGCTCGCGAGAAACTCTCAGCCCCGCGAGGAGCGCTTCATACTCCGCCTGGTTATTGGTGGCAGCAAACTGGAAGCGGAGCGCACACTCGACGACGACCCCTTTGCCGTTATCAAGAATGAGCCCAACTCCACTCCCACTGGAGTTCGAGGCTCTATCTACAAGAAGGATCCATACGTCCTCCTCTGATCCTGGATCTGGCTGCCGGTCTTGGGGGCTCTCCTCTGACCCCTCGCCCAGGCCTGAGCTCCGCATCGCGGAGGAGTTTGCTCGTGTAGTACACCATCCTCTGTGTCCCTTTGTCATCCGTTCGAACCAGGACCGAACTGACGGCTTCTGGTGTGACCGCCAGGTATAGGAGGAGCTCCTCTTCTTCTTCCGGTCGGGAGAGCAATGGCGGTGATGCCAATGTCTTCTTCAGCTCTTCAAATGCCTCCTGGCATTCCTTCGTCCAGGCGAAGTCGTTCATCTTCCTCAGCGCCTTGAAGAAGGGATGGCAGCGGTCAGCAGACCTTGAGATAAATCGACTCAGGGCAGCTATCCAGCCAGTGAGTCGCTGCACTTGCTTCTTGGAGGTGGGCCGCTCCATGTCTAGGATCGCTTGGACCTTCTCCATGTTGGCCTCAATCCCTCTTTGGGTCACCATGAACCCCAGGAACTTCCCCGTGGATATGCCAAAAGCGCACTTCGTAGGGTTCAACTTCATTTGATGAAGACAGAGGTTGCTGAAGGTCTCCGCCAGGTCGCCGACGTGGTCCGAAGTTGGCTTGCTCATCACCAGCATGTCATCCACGTATACCTACATGTTGCGGCCAATTTGATCTTTGAAGACCTTGTTGACCAGACGTTGGTACGTGGCACCTACGTTCTTGAGGCCGAATATCATCATCTTATAGTAGTAGGTCCCGCGATCGGTGATGAAAGTGGTGTGCTTCTCGTCCTCCGGATGCATTCGGATCTGGTTGTATCCGGAGAAAGCATCCATAAAAGAGAGGAGCCGATGTTCCGAAGTGGTGTCCACGAGCCGAACAATCATTGGAAGAGGGAAACTGTTCTTCGGGCAAGCTCGGTTAAGGTCGGTGTAGTCCACACAGATCCTTTACTTGCCATTGCTCTTCTTCACCATCACCACGTTCGCCAGCCAGCTAGGATACTGTACTTCTCGTACAAAGTCGATGGCGAGAAGCTTTTCCACTTGCTCATTGATGGTCCTCTGTCTCTCCGTAGCAAAACTTCTCTTCTTCTGGCGGACTGGGCGGCATCTTGGATCAATCTTCAGCTGGTGGGTGATGACCTCCGAGGGGATACCTGGCATGTCTACAGCAGACCAGGTGAACACATCAGCGTTCGCCCGGAGGAAATCTAGCAAGCGAGCCCGCTCCTCTTCCGGGAGTTGGGCTCCTATCTGCATCATTTTCTGAGGGTCCGAGCCGAGAGGGTATGTCAACAAGCATTCTATGGGACCTCCCTTGGGATCTTGTGCTCTTAGATCAAGGTCACCGACGTCGGAGCCGAGCTCGGCACACCGAGCCCCCGGGACCGTTTGTAGGCAATGCGGAATGGGTTGGGCCACCCCTCTCATCACTCCTATCCCAGAGGCGGTAGGGAATTGCACCAGCAATCTCTTGGTGGAAATGATCGTGTCCAGCTGGTTGAGCCCCGGACGACCTAGGATAGTATTGTAAGGTGATGGGAGTCTGACGACAGTAAACGTCATCATGACCGTGCTCTGCCAAGGTAGGGATCTGGCAGTTACAAGGAGAGTGATCTCTCCCTTGACCCCCATAGAATCTTCGGTGAAACCCACAAGAGAGGTGTGCACCGATTTTAACTGATCATGAGATAAATTCATCCAGGAGAAAGCATCATAAAAAAGTACGTCAGTAGAGCTCCCACTATCCACCATAATACGATGTACAAGATGCTTAGTGATGGTCATCTCGACCACCACCGCATCATTGTTTACATTTTCGTTTTCATTCCCCTTTTCAAAGGGGAGTACATTCTCCAGGTCTCCCACCTCCCGGGCTCTTTTCGTCGCCCGCCCTATCCCCCAAGAGATCATGCCCACCGGCTTCTCCGTTGGACGGTTGTCGATTGCAGGAATGGGGAGAAGGGCTGTGAGTGGCTGGCCTTCCACCGGAGCCTCATTCCTCACGAACTTCCTGAGGTAGCCCCTCTTGATCAGCTCCTCGATCTCTCATTTTAGATTGCGGCACTCCTCTGTGTCGTGGCCGTGCTTGCGGTGAAATTGGCAATACTTCATCTTATCATGGATGTTCCTTGGGTTCTGAGGAGGAGGTCAGTGGAGGTAGTGCTCACCCTCAATCTCCATGAGGATCTTCATTCTAGGAGCGAGGAGGGGGGTGAAGGTCCGCTCCGGGGCAGCACCATTCTTCAACTTCGGGCCTGGACGAAAATCTGCAGGTGGTCCGGGCCTCCGGGTCCCAGGGACATCCCTTGGGGCAGGCTTCTTTGAAGGCTTCCCGTCCAGCTCTCGCCTGGTGCGGTCGGCCTCCTCAGCTCGGATGTACTTGTAGACGTGGAGGAGGAGCTCAGAATACGTCTTGGGGGGCTTCTTGTCTAGAGAATACGTCAGGCGGGAGGTCTTGATCCCGCGCTTCAACGCCAGCATGGTGACAGGCTTGTCTGGGCTATAGCTTTCCAAGGCGACGGTCTTAAAGCGGGTGACATAGTCCCGCAGCAGCTCCTGGTCTTGCTGGCGGATAGAGAAGAGGCTATCCACCTCCCTTGGCACCTTTTGGCAAGCGTCGAAGTGTGCCACAAACTTTCCTTCCAGTTGATGGAAGGAGCTGATGGATTTTGGCTCGAGGCGGGTGAACCAAACTCGAGCAGCCTTCCGGAGAGTGGCTGGGAAGGCGATGCATAGAAGAGCGTCCATCACTCCTTGGACCCTCATGAGAGCCTTATAGCTCTCTAAGTGGTCCAAGGGGTCGGAGGTCCCATCGTAGGGATCCACCTGAGGCATGCGGAACCGATTCGGGATCGGTTCCCCTTGGATTTCCTGGGAAAATGGTGCTTGGGCATTGTAGCCCACTGAATCGGTTGGGGAGCTCTGCATGTCGACAAAGTGGCAAAAGAACTCCGCCAACTTGCGCTCGTGCTCCTCCAAGTGCCTCTCGGCCTGGCGCCTGATGGCCTCGTCAGTGGAATCTTCCACCGAGGCCACTCGAGAAGGAGGCGCCGATCGGTCTCGACGAGGGGCTTTGCTCCGATGGCACCTACTGCGCCGTACTGCTTCAACATCGTTGGCTGGAGATCGACTCTCGCGATCGGCCAAACTGGAGTTGTTTCTCTTCGCGGGAGTTTGGTGGCTCCCGCGGGGATTGGAAACTGCTTGCGGATGGGAATGCCTACCTTGGATGGAGCGCAGGCTTCCGCGGGGGCCCGTGGCTCGAGCCGCGGGGGTCCTTGGCTGGGGCTGGGTGGCCAGGGAGCGCAGCTGGTGCTGCAGTTGCCGCACAGTGTAGTCAGAGTTTGCAGCTGTTGGACGACAGCTGCGAAAGGACCGTCCACCGAGGATGGCAGAGGAGGAGGAGGAGGAGGAGCAGGAAGTTCCCTCTCCGGGTGCACGGCCCCTAGGAAGAAGGAACCTCTCCTGCTCGGCTGGTGGATGCTTCGCGCCCATGGTCACCACCATGGTTGGAGCACACTTTCGCCCACTGAGAGCTTGCTTGTGTAGGGGTTGCTGTTCTGCGTCCCTTACCTGGCGCGCCAATCTGTTGCCGACCTTACCGCGGTGGCATGTAGCTTGTGAGCTGGCACTAGTTCTCGGACTCTCTTACCTCGAGATCTCTAATCTTCCGATCCTGCAAAACAAAGTCAGAGACCCGGGCCGGGGGTCCCGGCGGGGGCACTCCGATGATCAAGTTAGAGAGCGGAGAGATGGAACAGATCCTCTAAGGCGGGTTCCCGAAGGATTCCCGTGCTTAGAGGAGATTTAGATGAAAGTAGTATGAGGAAGAGAGGGGTTGGAGCTTGGCTTCCTGCTCTGGGTTCACCGAGCTTGCGCCTGGGGACCTCTTGGGGTTCCCAGGATCGTTCTCTCGGTACTCTTTTCTCCTCTCTCACTTACCTTTTCGTTCACTTTTTACCGTCCCTTTTATACCACTGGACCGCCTTCAGCCCCCGTCCCCTTCAGGAGGCTCAGGGAGGTCTCTTGATTCTTCCCCCTCTTTCTTTTTCAAGGTTGGGAATTAAGTGGCCGACACACTTCGTCCGCTGTGTGTCACGAAAAGGGAAAGACTGGTGAGACCTCGAGCCAAGCACGCGAGCCCTCCTTTCGGGGCGTTGATGGTGGGTTTCCAGCATTTCTGGTTCCTGCCCATGAGGATTTTATTCCTCGATCGCGGGGCCCTGTCAATCTGATATAAACGAGGTTTCGCGCATCGCTGTGGGCCGTACTAGCACCTGGCGAAGTGGTAGAGAGCAGCTCGACTTCGATCGAGGCGGACCCGTCTTGGGGTGCAACCCGACGAAGGAGCAGGAGGGCCCGGCTTGACCTCGGCAGAGGTGGACCCGTCTTGGGGTGCCACCTGGCGAGGGAGCGGGGGAAGCCAGCTTCGGACGAGGTGGACCCCTCCTGGGTGGACACCTGGCGGAGTGGCAGAGAGAGGCTCGACTTCGGCCGAGGTGGACCCGTCTTGGGGTGCCACCCGGCGAAGGAGCAGGAGGGCCCGGCTCAACCTCGGCAAAGGTGGACCCGTCTTGGGGTGCCACTTGGCGAGGGACCGGGGATGCCAACTTCGGCCGAGGTGGCCCCCTCCTAGGTGGACACCTGGCGGAGTGGCAGAGAGAGGCTCGACTTCGGCCGAGGTGGACCCATCTTGGGGTGCCACCCGGCGAAGGAGCAGGAGGGCCCGTCTCGACCTCGGCAGAGGTGGACCCGTCTTGGGGTGCCACCTGGCGAGAGAGCGGGGATGCCAGCTTCAGCCAAGGTGGACCCCTCCTGGGTGGACACCTGGCGGAGTGGCAGAGAGAGGCTCGACTTTGGCCGAGGTAGACCCGTCTTGGGGTGCCACCCGGCGAAGGAGTAGGAGGGCCCGACTCGACCTTAGCAGAGGTGGACCCGTCCTGGGATGCCACCTGGCGAGGGAGCGGGGATGCCAACTTCGGTCGAGGTGGACCCCTCCTGGGTGGACTCCTGGCGGAGTGGCAGAGAGAGGCTCGACTTCGGCCGAGGTGGACCCGTCTTGGGGTGCCACCCGGCGAAGGAGCGGGAGGGCCCGACTCGACCTTGGCAGAAGTGGACCCATCTTGGGGTGCCACCTGGCGAGGGAGCAGGGATGCCAGCTTCGGCCAAGGTGGACCCCTTCTGGGTAGACACATGGCAGAGTGGCAGAGAGAGGCTCGACTTCGGCCGATGTGGACCCGTCTTGGGGTGCCACTCGGCGAAGGAGCAGGAGGGCCTGGCTCGACCTCGACAGAGGTGGACCCGTCTTGGTGTGCCACTTGGCGAGGGAGCGGGGATGCCAGCTTCGGCCGAGGTGGACCCCTCCTTGGTGGACACCTGGTGGAGTGGCAGAGAGAAGCTCGACTTCGGCCAAGGTGGACTCATCTTGGGGTGCCACCCGGCGAAGGAGCAGGAGGGCCCGACTCGACCTCGGCAGAGGTGGACCCGTCCTGGGGTGCCACTTGGCGAGGAAACGGGGATTCCAGCTTCGGTCGAGGTGGACCCCTCTTGGGTGGACACCTGGCGGAGTGGCAGAAGAAGCTCGACTTCAACCGAGGTAGACCCGTCTTGGGGTGCCACTCGACGAAGGAGCAGGAGGGCCCGGCTCGACCTCGATAGAGGTGGACCCGTCTTGGTGTGCCACCTGGCGAGGGAGTGGAGATGCCAGCTTCGGCCGTGGTGGACCCCTCCTGGGCAGACACCTGGCGGAGTGGCAGAGAGATGCTCGACTTCGACCGAGGTGGACCCGTCTTGGGGTGCCACCCGGCGAAGGAGCAGGAGGGCCCGGCTCGACCTCGGCAGAGGTGGACCCGTCTTGGGGTGCCACCTGACGAGGGAGCGGAGATGCCAGCTTCGGCCGAGGTGGACCCCTCCTGGGCAGACACCTGGCGGAGCGACAGAGAGAGGCTCGACTTCGATCGAGGTGGACCCGTCTTGGGGTGCCACCTGCCGAAGGAGCGGGAGGGCCCGGCTCGACCTCGGCAGAGGTGGGCCCGTCTTGGGGTGCCACCTAGCGAGGGAGCGGGGATGCCAGCTTCGGCAAAGGTGGACCCCTCCTGGGTGGACACCTGTCGGTGTGGCAGAGAGAGGCTCGACTTCGGCCGAGGTGGACTCGTCTTGGGGTACCACCCGGTGAAGGAGCAGGAGGGCACGGCTCGACCTTGGTAGAGGTGGACCCGTCTTGTTGTGCTACCTGGCGAGGGAGCGGGGATGCCAGCTTAGGCCGAGGTGGACCCCTCCTGGGTAGACGCCTGGCGGAGTGGTAGAGAGAGGCTCGACTTCGGCCGAGGTGGACCTGTCTTGGGATGCCACCCGGCGAAGGAGTAGGAGAGCCCGACTCGACCTCGGCAGAGGTGGAGCCGTCTTGGGGTGCCACCTGGCGAGGGAGCGGGGAACGCCAGTTTCGGTCGAGGTGGACCCGTCTTGGGGTGCTACCTGGCAAAGGAGCATGAGCACCTCGTCCCGGACGGGAAATTTTGAAAGAAAAAACCATGCGGTATTGACCATGTCTAGCCGGATCTGACACACTCCACGTCAGCGATAAAGCTATATCAGGATGATTAGCCATTTAAAATCTCGGGTCACGTGAGAAGGGGCGTGTCAAAGAACCGTGCTTGATAACAACCAAGTATTGCATGCTTTGGCATATGACTCGACATAGCTGATGGGCTGGTGGATGGGTCGGTAGGCCGAACCTCAGGATCTATCTACTAGATTGTGATAAAACCTCGGTAACAAACTCTGGCCGATGAATAGGTCGGCAATCGGGACGGTGGATGACGCATCCGTCTCTTGAGCCAGGTTCTAGATCTACATCCGAGTACCCCACAACAATATCCATATCAGTGCAATCCTACCATACCATATAAAGTCCTTGATAGAAGAGAATATATCCCCATGTGAAAAAAGTGGACTTGCATATTCTCGTATTATCTCTAGAATTTTTTGGGGTAAGAATATTAGCTCCAGATATTTACCAAAGAAATTATAACCCCCTTTATGAGCATACTTATCCACTTGGCAAACCCCTTCAGGTATATTATATATAAGCAGTACCCTCCATCAACCAGAACAAACGTGCCATCGAGTTATATAAGGATTGGTGAGGACATGGTGTCTGCTCGCAAGCGAAAAGGGCTCGAAGGGAAGTTGACAATGCCCTTCAATCGAGCACCGAAGCCTTCGATGCAATTTGGTAGCAAGGTTAAGCCCACTGCACCTCCTGCTGATTCCCTTGGATTACTTGTGGATGATGAGTTCGTTCTCCCTCCATCCAAGTTAAAGGCTTCTTCCACCCTTGCGAAAAAGGAGGGAGGGGGTGACTTCGTTGGCCATTTCGAAGTGGACAAGAGGGCAGCAAGTTATATTTCCTACGTTCAGGAGCGATTTAGGCTTGAACAAGGCATCGATGACCGGAGGAACCATCAGCAGGTTGCAAGAAGGAAGGTTGAAGTAGACTGTGGCAATGTCAACCCTTCAACCGTCCGTGGATTACCTTAATAATTAACCCTGCCTATGGAGTTCCATTTGGGTTGTATGATAGTTTTATCAATGATAAGAGTTAAGAATGGTTATGTTTCTGTCACTAGAGCTGTGTTTTAAATTAGGTTGAAGTTAGTGTAGTTCATCACTGGTTGGTAAAGACTTTATCTCACCATCAATAGCTCGTGGGTTTGAGATGGAATCCTCTCGATGACTCGATTTTAAATCCAGAAATTATTTTCTAGGATTCCTTTTTTCAATCACAAAAAAAAAAAGAGAAAAAGAATCACAAAAAAAAAAAAAAGAGAAAAAGATAATGGATGACTCGATTAAATCAAGAAATTATTTTCTAGGATCCGTCTTTTTTCAATCACAAAAAAAAAGAGAAAAAGAATCACAAAAAAAAAAAAGAAAAAGATAATGGATGACTCGATTAAATCAAGAAATTATTTTCTAGGATCCGTGAGATCAGGATTTAATTATTTTCTAGGATCCGTGAGATAGGGATTTCTTGAATTGAACATTACCCTGCAGGATAGCTATATCGGGTTTAACCCTCCCTATCGATCCCTTTTTTCAATCACAAAAAAAAAGAGAAAAAGAATCAAAAAAAAAGGAGAATCATAAAAAAAAAAGAAAAAAAGATAATGGATGATTCGATTAAATCCAGAAATTATTTTCTAGGATCCGTGAGATCGGGATTTCTTGAATGGAACATTATCCTGCAGGATAGCTACAACGGGTTTAATCCTTCCTGTTCCTTTTTTTCAATTACAAAAAAAAAAAAAAAAAAAGAAAAAGATAGTGTAGCTCAAGAAGGTTATATATGTTTCTTCCTTTAATTTTCCTCTGGCTTTGGTGGGGAAGGGGCATTGATGAGCTTAACCTATGGCCCTTTAAATTCTCTCCAGCAATTTCATCAGGTCCTCCATTGGCTCTTCACCACCACCCTGAGAAGCCACATGAGTGGATTTTTAAAAAATATTTTTATTTTACATGGCAAGAAGAGCTTTAGTTTTTTTTTTTTTTTTTTTGATTAACCAAACGGGATAGAGAGAAATAAATCCTAGTGTAACTATCCCCACAGGTCCCCATTCCATCGGGCAATGTTCGATTCGAGATGCTTAGAGAGCTTTAGTCATCTTTGGGACCCATCTATTGTTGATGGTGTTAGAAGCTAAATTTAACTTAAAAAAATAATATCTATGAGATAACTGAATTTTTTAAAAAAATTTAGCTTCAAAATATTTCTAAAGTAGAGCTGGATTTGAATGTATTTTCCCTAAAATAAAACATAATTGGATTTTAAAAGGAGATCATTTGAGAAATATATCAGAGTTAATTACAAGGAATGAATGGTCACAAGCCTAGACTAGTTGATCGCTGACACTAACAAGTTGCAAGTAAATAATGGGGTTGTTGATTAATTGTGGATACTCGTCCGGTTGTGTTGTTTAGATAACTATTAACTACAAAAAGCTAGAAAATTAAGCTTAACTAACATAAATTATCAGAATCTAAAGAACTTTTCAAATTATTGAAGTGTTCTGGATCTAAGTTACATATATTTTTAGATCAAATTCCACTATATTTTCAAGAAAATATAACACAACATTTTGCTGGCCTTCTTGAAGAATACTAATCTCAATGGTATTTCCATGGTAGACACTAAAAATATTCTTGTTCTCTTTCCTCTTATTTTTTTTATTATCATTTGTTTGACTTTTTAATTTTTGATTTCTTTTAATTTCTTCCCTAGAAACATTCATGTTCTCTTCCCTCTTATTTTCTTATTAACATTTTTTTTTTTTACTTTTTTGAAGTTTTGATTTCTTCTTTTTTTTCCATCTTTTTATAACTAAGATGAGCCAAAACCAGTCTAAAAATGGTTAGGCCTCTCTTACATTGATTGCAATCTTTGCAAAGGTAAAAAAAAAGAAGCCAAGTTCAGTATTTAAACTTGAAAGGCTTATTTATAAAAATATTTGCAAGATATCAAGGTTCCAATAATGGTGTCCTGCTATTATACCGGCCAACTAACATTAAGACTGTTAGACATAATAACAAAAATAATTACCAAATGCTTGATGGAAATTTTGACTAAATTTTCTAAATAAAATAAAAGATAGTTTTTAATAGATATTTTTAGCTACTTTGATTAAAGAAAGAGAGGAGGTTGGAGATAAAAAAATAAGCTTTAAGGGGAAAAAAAAAAAAAAAGAACTCATGGTACTTCAAGGATCTCCCTCAATTATCTAAAATCTTGAAAACAAACTAGATTTTCTGTTTTAAAAACCTTCTCTTGTTCTAATAAAATAAGGAAGTCGCTTTTACATTTTTCTTACTATTTTTGTCATTTAACCAAAAAAAAAAAGGAAAAAAAAAAAAAAAAAAAAAAAAAAAAAGAACTCATGGTACTTCGAGGATCTCCCTCAATTATCTAAAATCTTGAAAACAAACTAGATTTTATGTTCTAAAAACCTTCTCTTGTTCTAATAAAAAAAGGAAGTCGCCTTTACATTTTTCTTACTATTTTTGTCATTTCATTTTAAAAGTAAAAAATAGCAATTTTCATCATCATTTGCCAAAACAATACTATTTATTGAATAAATACTTCCACATATTTTGAGTTCTTCATATAAAATTCATATGACTTACCTTATAAAACAGTATAAATATCAAGTAACATCTACACCAGGGGCAGAACATCATGGCCATTTTGAACTTGTGACAAAGTGTCTGCATAACAACTAGCAACTAACTTGCATGATGTATAGATCTGCCAATGTGAGCCAGCCTAGTCCTAACTCATATGGGCTAACATTATATAGATTAGGCTGGGCTAGGCCCACTTGCACAAATAGGCCAAGAAAATCCAGCTCGGTCCGGTCCTATATGGGCCGTAGGCTAGAGCCGAGCCAACCCACTTGCACCAAAGTAATCATGGGAGAAGGGGAAGGCTAGCACGGAGGGCAGAGAGTCTCTCGAATCGATGGGAGCCGGTCGCCGAGAAGGGCCTCATCATTATGGGGCAACTGGGCAAAACCGAAGATCCGACATCTGGGTCGAGATTCATTGAGGAGTGGAGATTCGATATCGGATGCGATGGTAGCGGAGGAAGAAGAGCCCTCATGGTAGGCTTGCACAATGACGGCGGCACCCCCCACCCCTATCTCTAACTTTCCGTTGAGAGAGAAATTTTAAAAAAAAGGATTGAGGAGTCATCATCAATCGTCGATGTTCAATTGTACTTGTCTCGATGCCAATGCCATTTCTGTCCTCCACAGCCCCTTTGTCACCGCCGGCGTCACCGTCAGCATCGATTTTTCTCTTCTCCTTCACCGGAATGAGAGAGCGGCAGAGCCTCGTCACCTCGATGAATCAGGATAGACTACGGAATGGAAGTGGGAATGCCGTGGAAGAGAAGAACGAGTGACTCGATGAGATGGCTAGACGGGAATTGATTAAAAAAAAAAAAAAAGAAATCTTAGTTTAGAAAATAAACTAATTAACCAAAAAAATTCTTAACCCAGTGTTAACTTTTAAGTTTTAATATTTTTTTAAAAAAATTCCTAGCCCACGGGCTGACCCGGCCCTAACCTAGTTAAGCTCATCGGCTACAAGGGCCGGGCCAAAAAGCTCAGCTACATAAATAGGTTATTTTTTTGCCCGGTCCATTTATAGAGTCAAATAGGCTGGTCCATGGGCTCTAGCCTATTTTGACAGGTCAATGATGTATGGCTATGTTCTTTTCTCTCTCTCTTTTTTAATTATTCTTGAAATACAAAAATAATTGGTAAATATAGCACTCTAACATGAAACTTTTTGAAATTTTAGTTTATAAATTAATGGTTTAATTTGATAAAGCATTTGCAAATTAACTGATAGTTCATGGTAAGTTGCAAACTTGTAATTCTTTATGATATAATTTTTCTCTATAAATTAAAGATATTATATATTATAGTTCCAACTATTCAACATATTTATATATAAATATTATTTAATACCAAATAAAAGGAAAGTAAGTGAAATTAATATAGACCAAATGAAATAAATTTATTACCAAATATGCACATCATAAAAAAAATTGGAATAAAATTAATCCTAATGCAGACCAAATAAAATATCTTTCAACAAATGAAGAGATATAATAGGGGGGAAAAAAAAAATGATATATACAATTCATCTAGAAATGAATGTAATGTAAGAAAACAATTAATGAATTGCATTTAAGACTTGGGCTCTAAAAGGTATAACTTAAAATTTTAGGTCAATCAATCATTAACAATCAATAATTTTTCATTTGTTCAAAACTTAACTTGATATAATAGCAAACTTTAGTAATGGATGAGTAGAATGTTCTATTGTTAATATTTTTTAAAAAATAAAAGCAAAATTTTATTTTAATATATAGAATAAAATAGATTAACAGCTAGAGCAAAAAATAGATTGAATACTAGCATATTTATATATAATTTAATGAATATAAATATGGATATAGATGTTAATCGGATATAAAAACTTATATTCATATTTATTTTAAATAAATACAATTACAAACTGAATATTAAAAATATGAATATAAGTTAGATGATTAAGTTTTTTGACCATAAAATCAAAAATATTGTAAATGATAAATAAAATTAATAGTATATTAATGATGGCATTAATTTTGGCCCATTCTTTAATTGGTAAACTAGATGCTATGTAGTATAATAATTTTGATATTTAGTATGATTTAAAATTTATTTCATAAAATCTATTATCTATTAAATTTATTATATCTATTATTTTAAATCTATTTAAAATTTATTTCAAAATTTTGATTAATGGCTAGAGTTGAAAATGGATTGAATACTAGCACATGTATATACATTATTTAATAAATATAAATACAGATACAGATATTAATTGGATATAAAAATTTATATCTATATTTGTTTTAAATAAATATATTTACAAACTGGATATCAAAAACATAGATATAAGTTGGATGATTAATTTTTTTACTATAAAAACAAAAATATTCTAAGTAAATGATAAATAAAATTAGTAGTATATTAATGATGGCATTAATTTTTCAAAAAGGGCCTGTTCTTTTATAGGTAAACTAGATATTGGGCCAGTACGATGCATGGAGTATAACAATTTCGATGTTTAGTATGATTTTAAATTTATTTTATAAAATTTATTATCTATTAGATTTTTTATATCTATTATTTTAAATATATTCAAAATTTATTTTAAAAATTTAATATTTGAAAATTTTCTTTCAAAACTAAGCCTAATACAAATTTTGGAGGAAAAATTCCTTCCAAAACTAAACCATACTTTTTTACTTTTATAGATATAACATATTATATAGAATGCATAATTTTGAACAGAAAAAAATTGCTACAAAAATTTGATACATGATAGTCATTGAATCCAAATGTACTACATTAGTTAATAATAGATATCATGAAAAAATTGGTCAACATTTCTATTAACAAACTTATCTATATTCTTGTACCTTTCAAGATGGGTAAGTTATTTTTTCTGAATAGCATTTATTCATAAATTAGTAGAAAAATCTTATTTATCTGAGAGATGGCTAAATCATTTTTCTAGATGGCTAAACATTCAATTTTATTCCTAAAATATCTTTCTCCTGATTTTTAATGCCTCTTCATTCAATGTCCAATAACTCAGTTGTTCATTATCCAAACTTTTGTCTCATAAAGGGTGTTATAAAAAAAATATTGATAAATTTTAGCAACTTATCCAGGAAAGTAATAATATAAAAGAACGTTGATAATAAATTTCAAAACTATTTTTCCATGCATAAAAGAACATGAATTAATTATTTTCTTGTACAAATATTATCTAAAAAATATTTATCTAGGATAATATAGATTTCTAGCTAAATCTTTTAGTTGCAAAAGAACAAGCTCAAAAAGTTATAAATGTTATATAAAATTAAAGGGTTGGATTTCAGAAAGCTCTTTCGCATATGCAAATGTGACTTTTCACTGTTGGATTACATTAGGATTGTTGTCGATCCTAATTAGGGGTGCAAATGGGTTAGGTCAGGCTGAGTCATGAGTGACCCTGATTCGATCCAATTTTTTTGATCGGATCTTAATATTAGATCCATATCTAATTTACTAGAAAATCAGGTCGGGTCGGATCAGGTCCACATTCAGAATTTTAAATCTAATGAATTATTTGGATTTGATCGGATCCATAAATAACCCGGTTTTAATCTAAAAAAATTGGATCTAGATATGATCCGGATAAAATATAGACAACTATATTTTAATTATTACATAGCCAACCATTATTAACAATAAAATAGATAACAAACAATATTATTTTGAAAATAAATTAAGATATAGAAATAATTATAATTCTATCTCTATGTTAAAAATAAGTTTCATACAAATTTTAAATTATAATTTAAATATCTAAATAAATATGATCCTAACAATATTAGTATGTTCGATTCGGGTCGGGTCGGATCAGGTCTAAATTTAGTAAACCCAGACTCGATCGAAAAAATGGAACGGATCTAATTTTAGGATCCGACTCAGATCCACGGATCTCTAAAAATGAGTTGGATCGGATCTAAATGGGTCTCGGGTCTAAACGGGTCGGGTCACATATCAACCCAATCCATTTATAATCTTAATCCCAATCCCAATATAATCCAATAATAAAAAAATCATATTCACATATCATTATAGCATAAGCCAAAATTAAATAAATTTATAAATAAATTTAAATATTAAATATAGATCAAATAGTTATTTCTTTATATTTATATTTATTTTTAATAAATATAAGTATGAATTTGGATATTAGTTGGATACTTAAATTTCATTCAAGATAAATTTATATACGAAGACGTGTTTCGTGATCTAATCCACTTTCGCAATTATCAACGGTGTCAGGAAATGGAGTCCACATGTTGCACGTCCGTTTCTCTGAATGACCAAAACGCATACGAGTAAGATTGCAAATGGATCAGGTTGACCCATGACCTAATCCTACCTTACTCATTTAAACTTGATCCAACCTATTTTTAGGGACCGGTGGATCCGAATCCGATCCTAAAATTAGATCCATTACATTTTCTGAGTCGGGTCTAGATTCACTGCATCCAGATCCGATCCGACTCGACTTGAATATATTAATACTGTTAGGATCATATCTATTATAATCTAAAACTTATATAAAGTTTATTTTAAAGATAGAGTTATAATTATTTTTATATCTTAATTTATTTTTAAAATAATATTATTTATTATCTATTTTATAATTAATAATAGTAGCTATATAATAATTAAAATATAGTTATCTATATTTTATCTGAATCATACTATATTCAAGTTTTTAAAATTAGAATCGGATTATTTATGAATCCGATCTAATCTAAATGATTCGTTAAATTAAAAATTTTAATAATAGATCCGATAAAACTTAATTTATTTTTTTAATAAATTAAATTTAAATTTAATATTAAAATTTGATATAAAAATTAGATCAGATCACGACCATTCATGAGACGGTTCGATCCGATGCATTTGCACTCCTCCTCGCCTATCGCGCCTCCCTCTGAAGTCGAAGAAAAGAAAAGAAAAGAAAAAAAAAATGGCAGCGGCTCTCGCACTTCGCTCCCGGACAGCCCTCCCCTCCTCCCGCCTCCTCCACTCGTTCGCTCCCTCTCCTCCGAGGCCCCCGCCTTCCGCCTCTTCCGACGTTGGCGGATCGCGTGAAGTGGGACTACCGGGGACAGCGGCGGGTCATCCCCCTGGGGCGGTGGGTGCCCAAGATCGCGGTCGACGCCTACGTCGCCCCAAACGTCGTCCTCGCCGGCCAGGTCACCGTCTACGACGGCACCTCCGTCTGGAACGGATCCGTCCTCCGCGGCGACCTCGACAAGATCACCGTCGGCTTCCGCTCCAACGTCCAGGAGCGCTGCGTCCTCCGGCGGCTTGGACATCCCCCACAGGTCTCCCCCTCCATCCCTCGAACGATCCCCTTCTCGTTTTGATCTGATCTTTTTGATTGATCTTAACTTGATCAGAAAACCTAAACGGCAATGGTAAACGTTTCGATGCTTAGTGAGGTCGGAGCTAAGGTTAGGGATTGGTGTTTCAGTGTGATCTTTTTATCTTCTATACAACAATGTTAGAAATGTTGGAGATAATCGTTGCCTAGAAATTGCTAGGTTGTTTGTGTAATGATCTTCGATCAAGATTATAAAAGAAATAAACTACTTAATATAAAATCTGAAAACTGAAAAGAGCCCACCTAGATCGAGGCACATGAGAACACTGTGCTAAGAACATGATTCGTCCCCTACTTGCGGGTTTGTGGTGATCTCGTCCCCAAATAGCCTGGCTCAGCCCGATCCTCCTCTAACAAGCACGATCGCTGGAAGGCTTGACCCAAAAGACTTCCTTTAAATGCCCAAATAAGAAAAAAAGAGTAAGAAAAATAAGAGGAGAAAGAGAAAAAAAAAAACGAAGTATTCTTCTCAGAAGGAAAGAGAATCTCTCGGAACAGAGCACCAGTGAGTGGAGAGAGAGAGAGCAAACGATAGTGTTCTGAATAACCTCGGAACAATTGAATCCAAAGTCTATTTATAGACTCTGTCCGGATGACCGAGACGCTACGGGGTGATGCAATGTTTCGAAAATTTTGTAATTTATTGGAAACAAACGTTCTCTTCCAAAAAGTGGTAACTCTTCGAAAATAGGCGTCTGACAAACAGATATTTTAAAGCATTTAAATTTTGGGGATAAGGTTTTTTTAAAAATTTATTTTTTTTTCAAATTCCAACAACCTACCTAATAAGGGAGGGATTCGCCGCTGGTGGTGAAATGATCTCCTCGAAACCTTTATGAGGGCTTCGTGAACGATTCATTGAATGAAGGGCTGAAGGTTTAATTGGTTGCAAGAATAGTAGCTTTTATATGCCAAGATGTTGTTTGGAGTGTGGATCATCAGTAAAACTAGTAGTTTGTTCACTAGACTGCCAGGGATGACTTCAAATTTGATACTTTAGAGAATTATCTTCAACCTAGACAGCCAAAATCTCTACTGTTTCTACCCCAGAGGGGTGGAAAGGGGATAATTTAATTTTCTGTTGTGGTGCGAGAAGCACTTCTGGGATATATAGAGAAGGAACTGTCATCTAATATTTAAACATTTTAAGGAGGTACTTTGCTGAAGTTTGATGGATAGCGGATAACAGACTCAATTAAACTAGCTAAGTTGGCATACATTGATGGTTTGCTGAAAAGATAGGAGATAGGAATGTGTGACTTGGGATTATCACCAAGAAGGCTCCAGTTGGATTCATGCATTGAAGTAGTTTTTGCTGACCTTGAAATGGGATTGAAGATCAACTTAGAAATCCTAGGGACACACTTGCAGTAGTTAGAGAAGAACCATTCCATTTACCAAGAGAACTGGACTGGACTAACTTTCTATGTTGACATCTAAAAATGCTTGTGATTTTGGCCATTCAAGCCTCTCCATGTGCATTTTTCTTCAAATACACAAGCCTTGCTGCTTGAAGAAGGACCATATGCTCTTGGCACATAGTGTATAGGAGCATTAGAGCAGAGGACACACACTTTCAAGGAAGTGGAGAGGAATAGTAAACTCACCTCCATGTTATTATAGGAATTTGGTATATTCCAGAGTATTCTACATGTTTTAGGAAATAGTGGAACTCTAAGGAGACCTCCTTATAGCTTGTTTCTGCATAACTTTGATACATTATTTATCTTTTGTTTGCATTGATAAGAATGCAATGATTCAATAGTTTGGTTAGTTTAAATGGAAGAAAGAGTTCTTTTGTTTTTTTGTTTTGTTTTTTTTTGGCAACAGGTTCCAAACAAAGTAATATGTCCAATTCACAAGTTTTAAAGTTCTAACAGGATGCTTCTTCTTGACTTCTTTTGGAATGAGTTTTTTCTCCTATATCTGAGGTCTCCATGAAGAGAGAAGTGGACCTAGGTATTAAATGGAAAAATGTTGATTTCATAGCCTAAAGAAGAGCTCCATTTACTGTCCCCTCCACCTCTACCTATTTCTGATATAGACAATTCCAACAACCAAAGTTACCCATCGGCTGTCCTTATTTATAACTCTTATGCTACTTTAACAATCTTTACTGCTTTTTTTTTTTTTTTCAAAGAGATTTCTTCTGGGTGCAAGTTAAGCACCTTGGTTGGTCGCAGCTCCAAACCATCAACATTGCACTCTAAGAATTTGCAGAATATGATTTTGAGCCCCAAAAAAACTATATCTTGATCTAGCTAAAACAATAAAATGTTATGATGGGGAACTCAAAGGCTGTGCTACCATAAACCTTCTTTATATTGAGTTCAAGAAAAAAGCCCAACATTTCCATGACTACTGTGTCAGAGGTTGGTTTGCAGCATTTTTCTTTGAGTTATGGCCACTTGTCCTTCCCATGACTGCAAATAATGACAATCTTTTGTAGGCTGCTAGTGTGCTTGGGCTTGGGCTGGAGTTCGGATGTACTCTTTCCCCTTTTAGAGATCAGATCAATGAATGCTTTGCTGTGGTGGCTATGATTGATAGATTTTGATTTATTCACTGGAATATTTGAATAGTATTGTTTTATTGAAATATCCGATAACATTTGAAAGAAGAACAACAGGTGGGCTTCTAGGAAAAGAGCTTAATTATCAAGAACTTCTCCAACTTCCCTTTTCCTTGAAGCATGTTTACTAACCTCTTCTTATCCCTGAAGACAATATTTGATCAGATCTTGCAATTTGCTTCCAGTTTCTGTTATTCTGTAGATGCTTAGTTAGATACCTTCAAAACCAACAATTCTTCTCCTAACATCCATGATATCTTGCAAAATCTTATATTATTAATATTCTTCAAGCAGCAAGGCTTGTTGGGAAGGAGCATAAAAGAAATGGTGTTATCATAAATGTTTTAATGAAATGGCTGTGGACTCATGTTGCTTCATTGTTCCCTCTTATTAAAAATTGGAAGTCTGTTATCATCTTCACCCTCAGCTCATCTCCTGTGTCGTTATATACAACTCTTATTTCCCTTCTTGGATCATGTTTGAAACTTTGTCCTGCAAATATAAGGTCAGTGAAATCCCATTTTTGCCTTTATGACAGCTGTCTCGGTCAGATATCCACACACATTAATGAAGCACCACCACCCTAGACTATATGGTGAAGTTACTAAGATGCAGTTGCTTCTTTTGTAGATAAGGAGGCAGCCCTGACCTGGCAAGATTGTTGGAAAAGATTAGTGGAAATTAATTTGCAAATTGAAATGCATTTAGGTGTTTCTGTGTGGAATTGGGGTTTAATCAGAACTCTCATCCTTTCTATTGCAGTAATCAATGCGCTGTTGGTCCCTGATAAAGGTGGATATATACTGGCTTGATATATTCGTGGCTTCGTACTAGGATGTCAGGCAAACCACCTTCTTGATCGAACCTTTGAACTTCCAAGAGACAGAATTTGACAAGTGCTGCCATCACTTTTTCTAAGTGAACCGTTTGCTACTAACCTGGATTAGTTCTTCCAAAAATTCACCTACCTATAATGTGGGCCACTGAACATATTGAGGACTGGTTGTTAAGCCTCACTACTGTCATTAGATGGGATGGCTATTAAATATTTGATATGTTGCAAGACTCTAAGAAAGGGGAAAAACACGCACAAAACTAAAATGTCACAAAGTGATATCTGACCATCAAAATTTGTGTAGCCTTCAAGCAAGATATTCTGATTTACCTTTTTATGTTGAGATCAACATGAATCAGCTTAGG
This sequence comes from Areca catechu, assembly GCA_021397845.1. NCBI lineage: Eukaryota > Viridiplantae > Streptophyta > Magnoliopsida > Arecales > Arecaceae > Areca > Areca catechu. The sequence continues at coordinate 9,263,665 of CM038044.1, forward strand.
CTGATTTATTGTCAACATTAACCTCTTTTTCACATTCTCTGGTAGGGAGATCATTAAGTAAAATACCCATGATTCTTCTATCAATTTTTCTTTTATCTTGTCTTGAAATTCTTTATATATTAGCCTTTATATCTGAGCGTGTTTGCTGTCCTGAAGTTTTACCATTCATTGTAATCGAGATGCAATAAGCAAGCTCTTAATTCTAACATGTTTGTTTTCGTATGTGGCCCTGCTCCGCTCTGTTCCCCTTTAGAAGAATCTTTCAGGCATTATCTTTTGGTCAAGTCAGTCACACTTCCTTAACATGGTGCCAGGCTACCCTCCATTTTATTAAAGCTCTTGAATGCATCTTGTGATTTGAAGTTCCCTGAATCACTTTCATTGTTCTCCATTTCCAACACATATGCTATCCTCATTGTTGTCCAACCTGGCAATAGAGATAAACATATATGAAGCATATAGCTAGAATAGGCAAGACTTTTTTTGACAATTATTGAGAAGGGATCGGATCAGCATATCTGAATGGTTGGTTTGAGTTTCATTTGCCTTTTCAAAGTCTTTTTGGTTCTCTCTTTTATCACCTATCATAAATTGGAGCTCTAGTTTCTTCTCCCTAGGAATCCAACAATTTGGATGTACTATTTTGGGAGGTCTTCAGTAGCTCTAAATGAAGATACCGTAGGCATATTGTGTTCACTTGTCTGCACCTCCTATGCGAACCTGACCTTTTGACCGGATATAACCAAGATAGGTCCTGTAGACCATTGCATGACCCAGCTAGATCTTGGCTAGGCAAATGTGGTGGTGACACCACCTAAAAGAAGAAAAAAAACAGTAAGAGAAAAGAAGAAGGGGAAAGTGAGTGTGTATCTTTTGGCCCGAAGAGAAGTGGTGTGTGAAAACATTATAGTCCTTTCCTTTTTCCATCATTTCCCACCATAGTGAGCGATTTTTTCTCTCCAAATTGGGAGGCAAGCCAAGAAGGTTGCAAGTCAACTGGCCTCCATCTTATTTCTTCTTCCCTTCCCCGGCTTCCATGATCATGACCTAGTCTTCTATCTCTCCTCCATCTCCTCTAGTTCCTCCAACCTCCAATCAACATCAACCTTGTCTAGGAGCATAAACTCTCCCCTTTGGGCGAGGTAACAGCCAATGTCCCTTCCCTTGGCTCTCTCTCTTTTGTCTACTCTTGAGTGTGGCCCATAGTAATTGTGCTCCTACTCGATCCCATCGCATGGAGGTGGTGGATTGCAAGCATGGTCCTAAGTTGACCCTTGGCCTTGTTTCAAAATAGGGCACCTCCCATTCTGCCTTATGACTAAGCCCCCCTATTTTTCTTCCCATCACTCACGTGATCAGCACCCTTGCCAGCCCTTCAATCATAGCCGTTGCCAACCCCATCAAGCCTCCTCCTCATGCTTCCCTCTAGTTTGCCAAAAGGGAAGGGAAGAGAGAGAAGAAATAATAGATCCCATCCTTGATTGAATCCTCTCTCTCTACTTGATTTGTAGGTCTCATTTGAGAGTCTTGTTCTTCTCTGTGTACAATCGAATGAACCATGAGAGGATCCTAGACCAACGTTGTGGTGACCACTCAGACCGGTCTTTCCTTCCTCCTTCCCCAGTTTGAGTATGAAGTCAAATCATGTCCATTTCGGCTCCTTAGATATTCTTATTTTGTATTTAGATTTTAAATAGTTAAGCATGAATTTTTTTATCTTTTTAAATGGTTTTGGATAGGTGTAGCTGATTTGCCCATCTAAACCTAAAAATCTTTGTGCAAACTGATGTAAGTGACCCTGACACGAACTTTACCAATTTTTGAATTATTGATCAATTTTAATTTATATGAAGAATGAAAATATAAATTAAATTGACATTATTAGCTTTGCATTTTCTTAAAAATTTAGGATCAAGCATATGATTATGAAATGTTTCATGTTTTATAGTATTGTCTTATGGATACTTATGTGTGAATGATTTCTAAATTATGGAAAAGTGCAATTTTCTATGAAGTTGATATATATAGGGTCTAGTTATGAATTATAAATTTTATTGAAAATAGTTAATTTATTATAAATAATTTGATGATATTTTTATTATTTAAAATTATTTATGGATTACAAACTTTATAAAAAAATTAATATCTTATTTATGTACAATTTTAAAAAATATATTTTAATAAAATATAACTTAAGAAAATTGATTTAAGAAATAAGATTATAGGTTTTCAAATAATTATATATGGTCCTCGCCTGCAGGTATAATAATTGGCATATAGCCTTCGCTAGCATATATAATAGTTGGTATATAGCCCTTACTAGCTAGTAAATAGTTGGCATACGATCTCGATGGTGGATGTAATAGTTGGCATGTGGCCCGGCTAATGAGAATAATAGTTGGTTGGCTGTGATATTCAATCAATCATGACCCTATCATGGATATAAAGTAACCTTAACATTTAGTCCAAGAGTATTATTTTTATGCTATGATATAGCTATTTATGAAATATGCATGATTTGTGCATATGCAATAGCATGATTGGTTTTGTAGCTTGTTTTATCGTGTAGTGTTTATGAAATGCTCTAATTACATGGCTAAATGGTTTAATAAATTAGGACTATATTTAGTTTATATGCTTGGAATTGTGTCTATGAATTTGCATGATTTATTCATACATGATCATATTTTCATGTTATTGATTGTTATCTTATTATGTCTATGAAATGCTTGATTTGTAATAAAAGTTAATTTCTAATGATGCCTTAAATCATATAAAACTAATGCTAAAAGTAAGGTAGTTCATGGTTACTTACTGAGCTATAAAGCTCATCCTTTTCTTTTTTCTTTCAGATAAATAAGATCCTTAAGAGCAAGGAGGGATAAACCAAGTGGAGGTTGAGGTAATAAGCTCCAAGTATAGTAGCAGACTAATAATAAAGTTAGTTATGACTATGATATTTGGGTTATGTAGTTTTGAGTATTTAGATACTGGATTTAGATGCTTTGTACGTGCACCTCTTTGTTTAATTAATGAAAAAAAAATTAGATTACTTTTATTATTGTATTTTATGAGAATCTTTTATGCAAATTTTCTTTTGGATGTTGTATTGTTGTGGGTGACACCCTCCAATAGCACGACCATGTCATGTTTCGGATTTGGGGTGTAACACTTAGAAATAATAAGGGGGCTCTATCACAAGGCAAAATAAAGGTAGTGCCCTATTTCAAAATAGGACCAAGGGTCAGCTTAGGACCATGCTCACGATCCACCACCTGGTGGGATTCGGCAGGAGCACAGCAACCACAGATTGCTCAAGAGTAGACAAAAATGAAAGAGCTATGGGCAGGGGAATCAATTGTTGCCTAGCTCGAAGGGGAGGATTTATGCTCCTAAGCAAGGTTGCTGTTGATCAACGGTTGGGGGAACATGAGGAGGCGGAGGAGAGATGCAGGCTATGGAGGAGAGAGAAGAGAAGGACTGGGTTGTGATCATGGGAGTCGGGGAAGGGAAGAAACAAGATGAAGGTAGGTTGACTTGCGACCTCCTTGACTTGCTTCCTAATTTGGAAAGGAAAAATCACTCATCATGGTGGAAAAAAATGGAAAAAGGAAATAAAGGGGCAAGGCTATGATGTTTTCATGTGCCACTTTCCTCTTCTGACCAAAAGATCATGCTTGCATCCCCTTCTTTGTTCTTTTTGTTTTTTTCTTTTGGGTTCTATCACCACCATGCTTGCCCATCCAAGGTCTAGCTAGGTCATGTAATGATCTACATGATCTATCTTGGTTTTATCCATTCAAAAGATCAAAAGATTTAAAGGACCATAATTTCATGGTTATAACTAAATTTATTATATCCGCTACTGTGCTTGGAGCTTATTATCTCGACCTCCACTTAGTTTATCCCTATCTGCTCATGGCAACCTTATTATCTTAAAAGAATAAAGAAAAGGATGAGCTTCATAGCTTGGTAAGTAACCATACACTATCTTACTAGATCAAGCATTAGTGTTACATGATTTAATGCATCATTAGAAATTAACTTTTATTACAAATGAAGCATTTCATAGGAATAATAAGATAATCCATTACACGAAAATTTAATCATGTATCCATAAATCATCCAAACTCATAAATATAGTTCCAAGTATATAACTTAAATATAGTCCTAATTCATTAAACGATTTTGTCATGTAATTAGAGTATTTAATAAACACTGCCATAATAAAACAAGTCCTAAAACCAATCATGCTATTGCATATGCGCAAATTATGTGAATTTCATAAATAGCCATATCATAGCATTAAAAAATTACTCTCAGACTAAATGCTAAGGTTACCTTATACTTGTGGCAGGGCTATAATCGACTAGATATTACAGTCTACCAACTATTATACCAACTGGTAGGGCTGTATGCCAACTATTATACCTACTGATGACAGCTGCATACCAATTATTATATCAATTAGCAAAGGTTGTACATAGCTATCCGAGAGTCCATAATCTTATTTCTTAAATTAATTTTCTTAAAATATATATTTTTAAATGATACATGAATAAGATACTAAATTGCTTTATAGAGATGTAATCCATAAATAGTCTTTAAGAAGATAGACATCATGAAATTATTTACATCAAATTAGCTATTTTCATAAAAATTCATAATTCAACTCTATATATATCACCTTCACAAAAATTGTACTTTTTTCATAATTTAGAAATCATTCACATATAAGTATCCATGAGACAATACTATAGAGCACAAGTCCTTTCATAATCATATGATATTCTAAATTTTAAGAAAATGCAGAGCTAATAATGTAAAATTAATTTATATTTATATTTTTTTATAAAGTTAAAATTGACCAGTAATGCAAAATCAGTAAAGTTCATGTCAGGGTGACTTACCTTAGTTCACCTTAAGATTACTAGGTTCAGATGGGCAAATCAACTATACTTATTCAAAACCATTCAAGAAGATAAATAAAATCATGCTCAACTATTTAAAATCTAAATATAAAATAAGAATATCTAGGGGGCCAAATGGACTCCATTTGACTTCATACCCAAATGGGAGGAAAGAGGTAGAAAAGACTCATTTGAGTGGTTACTGTAGTATTGGTCTAAGACCCTCTAGTAAGGTCCTCTGGTGGTATACAGAGAAGAATAGGGACTGGCAATAGTTGTGACTGGAGGGCTAGCAAAGGTGCTGGCCGTGCAAGCGATGGAAAGAAAAATAGAGGATTTGGTCACAAGGCAAAATAAAGGAGGTGCCCTATTTCAAAACAGGGCTAAGGGTCAGCTCAGGACCATGCTTGCGATCCACCACCACCATGCGGTGCGATCTGGGAGGAGCACAACGACCACAGGCTGCTCAAGAGTAAACAAGAGAGAGAGAGAGCTAGGGGAAGGGGAATTTACCTGGCTCGAAGGGGATGATTTATGCACCTAAACAAGGTTGATCTTGATTGGAAGTTGGAGTAGGTGGGGAGATGAGTAGGTGGAGAGATGGAGGCCATGGAGGAGAGATAGAAGAGGACCGGGTTTGTGATAATGGGAGCTGGGGAAGGGAAGAAACAAGGTGGAGGTTGGTTGACTCACGACTGCCTTGGGTTGCTTCCCAATTTGGAGAGGAAAAATCGTTCACCATGGTGGAATGCAACGGAACAAGGAAAGGGAGGGGCAAGGCTATGATATTTTTGCATGCCACTTTCCTCTTTGACCAAAAGATTGTACTCATTTTCCCTTTCTTCTTTACAACCCCCCCTTTCTTTTCTTGTGCAGTGTTGCCACCACATTCGCCTAGGTAAGGTCTAGTTGGGTCATGCACCGGTCAACAGGACCTATCTTGGTTTTATACAGTCAAAGGTCAGGTTCTCACACCTACATTTAAGAGTTGCTTCCTCCAAAAACATAGGTTATGGCAATGCATTACAGCCTATAGATGGTAGTATCTCAGCCTCTGTTATTATGCATAGAAGTTACACTTACTGAGGCTTTTCCTTGTCGATATCCTCATCCTTCATTCGTTAACTTCAATAAGCTAGAATGAGTGGCATCAACTATCTCCCAACAACAGATAACCTGAGGTAATTTTCTCAGACAAACTGAGGTGATTTATGAGATGATACTGCATCTTATAACATCAAACTAGCCTGAGCTCTTCTGCTTGAGACCTTTCTGAGCACACGCATAACCTCTCATCCTTTAGTGGAGAAGTTATCAGTGGCTTGAAGTTAACATCAAACTAGCCTGAGCTCTTCTGCTTGAGACCTTTCTGAGCACACGCATAACCTCTCATCCTTTAGTGGAGAAGTTATCAGTGGCTTGAAGTTAACACAGCTTTGCTTGGCTGTCACAAATAGCAAATCTTATCCTGGCCTTACACTGCAATATCACTATTGGAGCCTCATCTTGATCTTGGCAGTTCAAGGCGAAATTGGGATTTTGACTTACCTCATCAACCACAAATCTCTCTAGTGACACATATGTTGTCTTCCCCTCAATTTAGATTAATACTCTGTAACCTTCCTTTTATCACTTTATGGCATCGGTATCACTGGCACTTTCCATGATGTCTAATGAGGATAAGAGCCCTAATAAGAAAGCTTATATAAGATGTGTATTTTCCCTCCTTCAGGACAATATGGTTAAATATTGTTCTTGTGCAAAAACTTAATCTGCATTCTAATTGGGTCATGTTTCTTTCTTGTTACAATATCCAGTTCAAATAACATGCCAAATTTATTAGGAAAGTGCTGAATAAAAAAAAAAAGTTATTAACAAGCTTACAGAAAAAATGTCATCAATAATCTGGAAGAAACCTTGCTAAGCATAACAATGGTTTGATGGATGGTTCAAGTTCTTGGCATTTGACTCCTCAAGAGGTGGAATTTCTTTTTAAGGGCCTGTTTGGATGGTTGGACCCAAAATCTCATCCATGGGTTGGACCAGTACAACCACCAAAGCAGTAGATTAGGTTAAGTTAGGCTTATGTTTACAAGTATCCAGAGCTACCTTTTGAATAGTTTGGCTTGAATCTCATAGAGAGAAAATTACCTCCTATGGGACTCAAGCCAGTCTTCTCAAAAGATAACTCAAGATACTTGTAAATATAGGCCTAGCCTAGACTATAATCTAATGCTTTTGGTGGTTGTACTAGCCCAACTCATGAATCTTATGGGATATGCGACACAACCATCCAAAGAGGCCCTTATAGTTTTCGGGTACATCCTTTCACTTGCTTATTCTCTATGGTTGCAATGGCCTCTTTTCTTTATTTTTCTTTTCGTTTTTTATTTTTTTTAAAGGGAGGGAGACCCACGCTGAATTATACCCAGGCCCAAATCTTGAATATGCATGATCCAAGAATCGAACATGGAACCTTTGCTTTGTGAGCAGAGGGGTTGCTTCCACTGATGCAAGCCCCATTTCACTAGTTGCGGTGATCCTTGAAGGAGAGTTTAAGTCTGTATATCAAGTTGACAACCCCCGAATCTTCGGACCAACCAACTGGATGTCATATAAGTTTTCATCTACCCAGAGATACAAGACCTTAGCAACCTGGCCTACTATTTAAGGTTTGAGATCCTCCGAGTACTTACTAGAGGTATGTTGCAGTTTCTCAAAAATTGTTAGTCTGGATTTTGTTTGAACCTTTTTTGTGCAATCATCAGGATGTTATAGATGTGTTTGCCATTGACCATGTCCATACTACATCCTCTTTCATACTCTGTTTTATCTACTTTAATATTGTATCTGAGGATGCATTTGGATGGAAGGAGACACTCCAGGTTGGAAGATATGTTATTCTGTAGCCACCATTCTTCGACTTTTCTTTCCTTGTGTAGGAGATTAATTTAAGGGTTATCTTTCCCAACAATTATGCTGATCATTGGATACGAATGAAACACGAAATTTCTTTTGTCAGCCAATTTTGACCAGAGAAAGTTCTGCCAGTTCAGTTTTTAAAGCTCTTCAATGATCGCTTATAGTTTGTCATTGGAGCTGCCCTGTTCCTATTTCTTTTGGAGTTTATTTTTTTCATGGATATCTTATCTCCTATCCATTTCTCTATGACAGGACTTCTAGCTGAAACATCCATTGAGAGGTACGTGACAATCGGAGCTTACAGTCTCTTGCGATCATGCACAGTTGAGCTAGTGTATCATTGGACAGCATTCTATTCTTATGGAAGGTTCCTTAGTAGAGACCAATTCAATCCTAGAAGCTGGTTCGGTGCTTTCACCTGGCAGGATTCCAACTGGTGAGCTTTGGGCTGGTAACCCAGCAAGGTTTGTTCGAAGCTGATCCATGAAAAAATCTTAGAGATTTCAAAGCTTGCCGTTGCCATCAATGATCTGATGCAAAGCCATTTCTCCGAGTTCCTTCCTTATTCCATGGTTTATTTGGAGGTGGAGAAAATGAAGAAGGCCTTGTCAATTCCTCTTTGAACCATAAGCAATTAATCATCTTCCTCGGTAAAATCAAGTCCACTGCTTAGACGTTCATAAACCGCTCTACCGCAGTTTTGCGGAAAAGAATAAGCCACCCAGGATTTGTAACTGATTTTAGTGTGAAATACTTGACCTTTCGTTTGAGTTGGATGCTCTGTTTAGATCATGGATATTTTTTGAGTGGCTGCAAGGAACGGTGGCAGGAGTTGCGACTTTTCTTTCAGTTCTTCTTGCTTGTAAGGTAAGGAAGAACCTGAGCTTTTTCCAATTCAAAAGAGCATGGCTGTATCTTTAATCTGATCTTCTAAATGGACTGTTGGTTGTGAACAAACCATTCTCTTTTTGGTGATGAGTTTGTTTGAAGTTGAACTAATTTAGTCTTCGTAGTTTAAGCACAGGGGGAAGGAAGGCCTGTGCAGTATACAACACATGTAGGTATATTTTTACTGCTATTTTTGTTCCAGTACCTGTATATGTTACACTACAGAACCAGCCTCCATACCGAGGCCCATCATGCCTGACTAAATATCATACAGGTTATTGCCCCTACCAGAGATTCGCTTATACCAAGCCTTCTTTGCTATGGTTTCAACAGAGCTCATGATACAAACATTTCAATTAAGAAAATACATCTTGTACAAGTGCATGAGAATGATCTAGTAGAGTTTTGCAAATGTTAAAGCATTTGGGCAGCCATTAGCGGAAAGTCCACCAAACAGCATCTCGATTTCTATCAAGAGGCTGCAAGATAGAAGTCGCCCACATGAACAAAAGGTCAGCTTGAGTTCATCAACCAGAAGGACCGGATGCTTTATAGTCCATGCTCATCTACATTTTTCTGTTTTAAGTGTTAAATCTTGGAACGTTCGGATGCTTGTGATGTGTTATTGAGCTAAAGAGGCATAATATTAACTAGAAGATAGCAGCTTTTACGGACAATAGTTATGATATACCACATGAAGCCACTTTAAAAATGTTAAAAGAAGATTGCTCTCTCTCTCTCTCTCTCTCTCTCTCTCTCTCTCTGAGAAAACAAAAAGGCAATCAATGGACTTGGTGATAATTGCGAGCTCCATTAAATATCCAAGTTATAGTGATGATCATGCCAATTGATGATCGAATGGCAACTGTTAAAATCCATTTCAAACATACTTTGCAGCAGTGAATAGTATAAGGGCTGAAAACTGCCTTAAGTGCGAGAACGTGTGATCCACATGTTTGTGGCTCTTCTTTAAAAACCAGAGGAATTATATAACTGTACCAAATTCCACAGTCCAATAAAAAATAATGAAACTAATACAAGAAGAAACATCACAGGGGGATTTAGAACATTCACCTCAAGATAAACAAATCATTAAGGTCTATGTCAGATGTCACAAAGCAGAACAGAATTGTTATTTATGCAGCTTACCGCATGGTACAAAGATCATTCCCAATCCAAAAGACTCAGCAACCAAGGTGGATTTCAGTTAAAAGGATGGAAAATTACGAAAAGATTTCCTACTGCCAAGAAAAGGGAAGAGATTGAGAGGTCGAGGGCCCTTGTCCCCCAGCATGAAATATACTCTGACAGTGAATATCAGCATCATTAGCATCAGAAACCAAAGCAGTACCTACGTGCTCAACCTCGATCCCTGAACAAGAAAACCCCGTTGGTGAAACAGTGTTTGAAGCTTGCGAATCAGGGTACCGTCCAAGAACACTGTACTGAATCGTTGAAACCAAAGGCTGACCCATTGGGATCCTATCAGCTGGCACCAATTGGCCCACATTGATACCCGAAGTTTGAGTTGGTGATGACAGAAGAGAGAGAGCACAGTCAGAGTCAATAACTTGGGTTAATCGATCAGAGAAGAATTTGCTGCTGCTGCTGCTGCTTTCTGCCAAAGCGTTGGTTTTGAGTGGCTGACAAATAGATGGCTCCAGTGTTGCTCCAGTCCTGAAGGCACTGTCACTGTCCTGCACGAAGGGGAACTGCTTCCCTTCTTTGAAGCTGCGGGGAAAGGAGCTGAACTGTTGCTGCCTATCTATGAAATGCAGGGGTGGGTAATGGGCATACAGTGCATCTTCCTTGAATTTAACAATCCCAGCCCGGTTGGTCTCTGGTGTAGCAGTTGTGAATATTTGTGGATATGTTGAGAACCTGGTCACTGCAGGGTAAGAAAGATTTTAGTTTTAAAGAAGCTGATGCATATTCCATAATATCATTTGGAAATTACAGGCAATGAAAGGATTTGTTTGGCATGTTTTCATAAGGTAAGAACAAGTAGAAGTTTGTTCATGATTTATCATGTCTCCATTTCATCATAGAATGCTTGAGCTATATATGATTTGTGCATTTAGGGCACTGGTAGCAGCACCTGTAAATTTCTACACTCCTGAAATTTTTAAGATGACCACGTTTCAATTTGCGATCAAGTTTATTCAAATTATATATAAATTTTCAACAATGGCTCCACACCTACAGATATTTGAATGTGCATATTTTAAATGGACTATAATTGTTGATATTTGTTGATATACGGAAGTATTAGAAGAACCATACGAAATCTATAAAATAGAACACTTAAACAAGGATCAATTGAAGAACATAAAATAGGCAGTTCACTGTGAAAAAAGGAAAAAAGAATAAAGAACATCTATGAAAATATGAATCTATATGCACAACTAGATTTCTGAGACTTTGGTATGTTTTCTGTTCTAGACATGCTCTAGGGTTATAGGTCAGAACCTGGAGGTTATACAAGAATAAGGCAGGTGATGGGTTCTTGAATTTAGATGCATGTGATGGTATGATTCTTTCTGCTAAAATGAATTCTCATTTAGGTTGGATCCAACAAGTATGAGTTTGGTGCTGATGCAAGTCAATAATTTATAGTGATTTGATAGATCATAATAAATGGGTGGAAATTAAAAAAAATAAAAATGAGATTCTTAGTTATTAAATCCAGATTTAAATCCCTTCCTGTGTGGAGTCTTTATTTAGAAAAAATTCTAAACATGTTGGTATCCGACTGGATGCAGGCACATGTCCAACATTAGGAACTCAGGTAGAAAACTAATTCTGAACCAAAATTGGGCTTTCTAATCATGAAAAGAGAAGATGACTTGAGTCCCGACCATGGTGATTTGGGAACATGCTCCCAGAATTTATGGATTCTTGCTGAGGCTTCCTTCGACGTCTGTTGTGTCCATCAAGACGTTTCCTACAGCTTCGCTTTACCTCATCGAACTCCACCAGCAAATGAAATCTATGGCAAAAAAAATTCACGTAAGAAGCACATTAATTTCTTGATAATAAAGCAAAAAAAAAAAATCAACATATGTGCATCAGCAGTAGCAGAAATCAAGCATGCCAGTCCAGCAAGGAAGGAGTTATACTGCTTCTTAACAAAAATGGGAGGATCCACCCCTTTGACCATGTGCTCTTAAAGAAACATTCTACTTGGAAAATGAATCTAATAAGAACTTCCTTGCCCTCTTTCATGAAGCATGATGAATACATACAAGGGCCACCAACATTAAAACAAGTTATCAGCTTTTATATCTTCCACAAGTGGTCATAAATGAGAGTACATTTGGAATACTTGGGCATAGAAAAATCGTCAAGACTAGCATTCAGCAAGATGGCATCATGATCGCAATAATATCTAGAGTTTTATCCCTTATTTCCCTCCAGAAAAAAAAAAATCTACAGTTTTAGCAGTACACTTTCTTTCTGGAAAAGGATAGACATTTTATATAGGAGTCAAGCTATCATGCAAAAAACTGAAAACTAGCTTACTATATTAACTTGATGATTATTCATGACAATTCTTAATATATATTAGTATATTAACTATGATCTATGTCTTCATGCATAAATAACTTCATTTACTATAGGCACAATATTGCTTGCGTTTGAACTCGCATCACATTATACACACATACACAGCAAACATGCACACAGAGAGTGAGAGAGAGGAGCAAACTTCTCTAATTAGAAAGAGAACAACTCTAGACCAAGAAAATAGACAGAAGGAAATGTACAATAGTATGAGTACACTCCTTTGAGAATGTTATTCTCACAAGATCAAAAATTAAGTGGCCTCCTCGACCAAAGTGATCATCCGCTAACAAATACTTCCCAGAGGAGGACCAGAAAAAAATAGATTGTGTCAACAAAATGCACGTAACTTACTGTTTAAAACCATAGCCATTAACTTTTTCTAATTGCATTCAAGAACAGGATTTTTAAGGGAAATGCTCTGCAAATAAGGTGATTCTGAAAACTATTGTCCCCTACATTCTTCTGTGAAAAATGGTAATAACATCGATAATGGGCTTCAAACGGATATGATTTTGAGTCCTCCTGCCATGTCTTCAAAATTCGTTCGTCTATTGGTATGCTTATATTTTGTACCACCCAGAATTGGCACAAACCCATTTCTTTTTATGCTCTGCTACATTGAAATCCATTTTATGACCATACCATAAGCTGTTATAAGATTTGACAAAACACTGTGTCAGATTCTTGTCCTTATGATTGAACTGCTAATAGAGTGAAAGCTTATTCACTTTTTAGCCCTAAGACAGAAACCCATGTAAATGATATGGAAATCACATTATACTGGACTGGTACTATCTTGTGTGGTTTCTGATTTGTCTCTTGGTCCATGCTGTTTCACTTTCAAAGTAGAAAGCATACCTCATCTTAAACTTGCTTGTCATCAAAATGTTAAGCAGATAGGAAATATGTTAAAATTCCTGAGCAGATTGAATCTAGAGATTGAGTTGTACAGATGCAAATTATGTGATGTCGTGATGTCATCAAGGCAAATTTATTCTTTCATATAAAGTTAGCCGATACTCTAGGAAATAGAAATGTTGCAATATATTCAGCTGACAGATTAGCTTCGTCTACTAGCTTTAGCATTTGAAGAAAGTATATTGTAAAATTACAAAAATGTTAAGCCAAAATGCATAATGACAGACTGAAGCACAATCCCAGTCTGAGGTCGCAGCATGCTAGAAAAACATGCTATAATTCACCTAATTTCAGTGAGTCCTAAACTTCAAGGATTCATGATGCCTTTCTACAAGACATACAACCTCCTACATTCCACAGTCACTAGTTTTACCAATGTGCTGCAATCATCTTTAGTCCCTGGCTACTAACATGAATTGAGTGGGGATACAGGAGAGGGTTAAGTGAAAGGGCCAAGAAGAGAGGTATCCAAAATAAATAAATAAATATTATATATAAAATAAATAAATAAATAAATATGTAGGAAGAGGACAGAAACATTTTTACACAAAGCTAACAACACTGGGACAGAAGCCCCAAAAAATATAGTTATATTGATTTCAGATGCAAAGTTCTAACAGTTGACTAGATCATGATAGGTGCTGCTAAATTTCATAGTGCAGAAAGCCCCCAAATATATAGTTCTTAGGAAAACATTTTACACAAAGCTAAGAACACTGGGACAGAAACATTCTGCAAATAAGTTCAGCAAGAAGTTAGTCACCACCAAGTATGTTATATCAACATCCCTGAGCTATCAATGATGTCTAATCAATCCATTTATACATGTATCCATAAAAAAAAATCAATTTGTATATACAGAACCATGGAATTTTGGCATATAACCCAACTCTCTTTTTTTTCTTTTCTTTTCTTTTTTTTTTTGGTGTATATATGGCAGTGTGCATGAAATTGAATGAACAAATACCTAATTGGGATGATGCCACCCATATAGGCAAAATTTATAACTTCACATACCACTCTTCCTTTTTAGCAGGAAGCCGCAATCACACCTGTTTAATTTACTAGGTGTGAAGGAAACAAGCTTGCGGTCCTCACTCGTCATAGTTTTAGAAGAAAGATTACTGAGAAACCAATAAACTTTGTCATTTTATTAAGAAGAGCAAAATAGTAGAGAGCAAAACATGGAGACCTTACTGCAAGAAGACTTGGGAAGATAAACTGCATTTTGGAAGGGATGCCAAATAAAAAAGTGAAGAGACATGTTCTGGAAATTAGAAAATAGATGTAGGATACATACAGGTAAGGAGGTAAAAAGAAAGTTTATTACATGTCACTAATCATGAAAAAGCGAAACAAGGGAAAGATGGATTTTTATTCTTCTGAGGCAGATAGAACAACCTGAGCCAAAGCAAGAAAAGACAAAAGAAAAGAAAAGAAGATCCAATGGAGATATGTTGTTGAGTAAAGAGATGGGGTTTAAATTCAGAAAAGAACCAACATACAGCAGCAAACAAAATAAAGAAAAATTAGCAAAGAAAAGACAAGGGAAAGGACAGACAATGTGAATTTTTTGACCCACAAAGGGACCAGCTAATGTCGTTACGTTTGGGAAAATATCTCTTACTGTTGATTTAGACAAATAGTACTCATCAACATGGGACAACAAAGCCTTCCACTTTTGCAACAAGAAAGCAACCAATCAGAGAAATAATTTAGAAACAGTAGGCATCATTAGCAGAGACCAAGGATTTAGGCACTAGATGTCTAGATGTTCCCCAATTATGATTTCAAATTGACTCATCAAAGTAAACATTCAGAAATACCGCTAAATATCAAACAAATCGCCTGCATAATTCTTATTGGCATGCAGTTCTACAGGCACCAACATAATTCTTATCGGTTTGCAGTTGACAAATTACCGACAGAATACTGAAATTAAAACTGAAGATGATATGCCTTGAATAGCCTAAATTACTTTAGAAAAAAATAGTCCAATAATATCTAAATGAACATGACCTTAATTAAGTAGAATTGCTAAAGCAACAAATTACAGACTCAAAACATAAGCACAGATCAAGATTCTGATGTTCTAAAGATATTTGCAATTATCAAAAGCACGGGACCTCCATCCCTTATTTCAATCATCACATAACGATTCAGAACTCAGATTGCCGGTGAACAATTTAATATTTAATGTTGCACAAGATCATTGTAACCCAACGAAAAAATAAAAGAACAAAGTAACTCAAGAGGGCATATGCAATTGGTTAAGGAACATGAAAGCCAACTTACTAAATGCCACAAAAGAACCAAAGATTTAACAAAATAACAGAAAAGCAAGTAGTATGTTTTCACTGGTTCGATTACTTCATCGAGGCAAGAGTAGTAGTACTAAAAGAGCTAGCTGCAGTGAATTACAAGACAAACCCAAAGTGCAACAGCTCAGTGGACTACTTTCTCTGTCTAAAGTACTGCAAGATTCAACTAAAGCATAATACAAGCCAGAAGAATAATGTCTGCTGTCTCTGAAACACGAAAGGAGAATTTGGTACCAACAGAATGGAATTCTGTACACAGAAAACAAACAATTCTGATTCAAGTGGAAGCAGTCTTTTTTGCATTACCTGCTGCACTGCTGGCAGAACCGCTGCTCCTGACCACCAACCATGACTATCGGAGTCTTCGAGTGGACTTCGCAGACCTTGTGACGCCTATGATAATCCCTGCAGTTACTAAGATCAGATTTGCATCCATCGACCAAGCACGACACATTCTGCGCAGCACTGCTTGGAGCTCGAGCCCTCTTAGATGATCCAGACGATGACACCAGATTCGAGATCCTAGGTTGCTCTTTCCACCTATCCGGTGGCTGGAATTCACCAAGTCCCCCAAGTTTCAGATCCACTGAACATTCCACTCCACCAGTCTCGCTTGCTAGGCCACCACTCGACCCAACAACTGAGCCTATACCGGGTTGGGCATATTGCTCCAATTCAGGCAAATCCCAAGGAGAAATTTTGGAATCCCAATCCATAAAAGCAAGCCCTTTTCAATTCTCTGAACACTCTCCTTCTATTATCTCTCTCACACTCTTCTTTTCTTATATTTACTTCCTTTCTCTCTTTCCCTCTACTATTTATCTCCTTTTCCAGCCACCCACACCTCTTTGAGCTCTGAACCAATCCTAACCACTACCCTCACCGGTACATCCCATGCAACAACTACCAACGCATCTCCCACTGATATAATTTTAATACGAAGTAAACAAGAAGACCAGAACCATCAAAGCAAACCATAATCCAGAGACATGGGTTTTAACAACAAAAACAAAAGAAACTAAAAACAAGAGCAACTGCTCCCCGATTCAAGACCCTGTTTTTCAAAGCTTCATGCAATGCCTACACACACAAAAAAAAAAAAATGGGAAGGGAGAAGGGTAGACAATAAAAAATTAAAACTAAGATGAGTATGGTAAAGAAACAGCAAATCTAACAGCCCATTGTAAAGAAACCTCATAACCAGAGTGCAAAAACGAAATAGAACACATACTATATCAACTGGCCAGATCAAAAAGATCCCATCTTGGCAATCTTCAAGCAGTCAAGCAGTGCAAAGGTCTTGGAAACGCAAAAGAAACAGAGAACAGGGGATGGAGGAGGAGGGCGTAAAACCAGGCTTAAAAGGTTATGAACTGAAGACCGGTTTGTACTCACAGACAACCGCAGCACCAGAAGAGGAGCAGAGAGACTGATCTGGGGCTTTCTAACCATTCCATTACTGACATGGATTCCATTAGAGAACATTAAATGTGAAGGGGAAAAAGTAGAACAAGTTGTGCAGGTCAAGAGGATCGCATCCTCTGTTCACCTTAGCACACAGGGACATACATTGATAGACTTGAGCCGTTAAATAATAGGAACTTAGGAAGAGAGATGGACAGAGAGATACTTGAGCTAGACTTGTTGGAAGAAATAGCAACAGCGAAGTTAGATAATGTGTTAGAATCTTGAGAGAGAGAGAGAGAGAGAGAGAGAGAGAGAGAGCTCTGATGTGAGAGCTAGTACTGCAACTCCAATGAATGAGCTATAGGTCTGTTGTTGCTCTTTCTAGGTTCCCTATAATTGTTCTGAGGAATGGGAAGAGAAACTAAATAAGAGATGGGGGTAGGGGGTTACCCAGGGTATGGTTGCTTTCAGCTTTACAATTGTGGGAAAAGTACAAACCAGGAAGGAGGGAGAGGGTGAGAGGGGTGGAAGGGTCAGTCAGTCTTGTGAGGATATGCTTCACCTTTTTAGTATGTTTTCTTTTATCCTCGCTCTCTCTCTAGCATGTTTTGTTTTATCCCCCATCTCTCTCCTCCTCCCTCTACCATATCATGTTTATATTATTTTAATTATTATTATTATTATTATTATTATTATTATTATTATTATTATTAAAAGTTATTTATTTTAAAAATTATTCTTGTTTGTGCATTGTCATCCCTGCCACCACTTTGATGGTAGCGTGGTTAGTTAGCCCATGATTTCATCCTTATAAGTAATTGAATAATCACATATTCAAGACATAATTTTTTGAATGACTCGATTAAATTTCAGAAATTTTGAAAGCACGTGACTGAGAAACGAAGCGGCTCTAACTCCGGCACCGTAGTGAAGTTAGGTTGACATACTCATTGGTTGATAAGAAGCGTACATAAAAATATGCGGTCCGAATCGAACAATCGCTTAACAAGTTGGAGACCAGAACGAAAAACTACACTGGAATTTACCCCGTCTACCCTTTTTTTTTTTTTTTTATAAAAAAAAAAAAAATCAAGCACCCCTACCAACCTGTGCCACATAACAAAGTGCCCCTCATGTTGCATACGGAGACATGGGAGATTTTCCAATGGTTCAAAATTAGTCATTATAATAAAACAGTTATTACAAATGACTTCGAAAATGGCTATTAAATAATAGAAATAATAGCTATTATTGCTTATTTTCATTATCTGATGTGTAATTATATGAATAATAATGTAATCCAATTATGTTTTTCATCATGGTCGATTTATGTTATAACATTGATAATTTGATTATAACATCCTTTTCTTTTAGAAAAGACCCATCATTTATTCTTAAAAAACTCAACTTTAAGTTGAAATTCCCTCATAATATGATAGAAGCATTATCGAAATCTTGAGTACTTTAAGGTCCAATAACCCAATGTAAAAGCTTATTTCCAGATGTGTATTACAGCGTATTTGATTTTATTTAATTGGTCCGTGGAAAAGAAATAAACCGGAACTTGTCCAATGGTCATGTCTCTTATCTTGCAACAAAAAAAATTTACACTGAAAATTCTGAAACTTGAATGGTGATGATGCAGGTGGGTTTCCTTTTTCTTACAAAAAATTAAAAAAAAAAAACAAAAACTTAGATAGAAAAAATATCATCACATTGATTTATAGACCTTGCCATCTTTTTGTAATCTCTAATTTTATATTTTCTACATGAATAAAAATATATTTTTTTTATAGCAACAAGTCATACATGTGCAATTATGAACCAATTAAAAATGTGAATGATCAGCTAAATCTAATTCTTGATTTCAAACCGTGGAAACCCTTGCTAATCTAAGTTTCCTATCGAAAAATGCTTTTCATACGAGTAACATTACAAATAATTCTTTCTTTATTTCACACCAATATTTTTACTAATTATAATACTATTTTTTTATAATTGTATTGCGGGCTCATGATGTTTGATGAACAATTTTTATTAAATTGAACAAAAATTCAGTAATATTAGCAATCCTCAAATTATATTTGCAACTAAATATAGCCACTTCAATTATTTATCTTCCAATTAAACTTTGGAAGGATACATTACTACTTCAATCTTATGGTGGTCTAGTTCATGGTGTATAATCCATATGCTTGAGAACTACTACTATATATGACATGTTGTAATCCATATAAATGGATGAGATCTTCTACTTATGTACCAATGCAAATGGAGATACAAATACTGCCAAAAGAAACCTACATTGATGGGTGCAAATTCTCTAGCAAACTTCTAGCAGTTATGCACCATATTGTCCCCATTTTCTTTGCTCATGCTACAACATCATCATGTAACATGTTCTAGCATATTTTGTCATGTATATGACAAAGTTAATCATAAACTTAGTCATCATCAGAAATTGCAAGGGGTTTGATATTAATTGCCTCTGCCTTATTATCTACTTATATCATTATTTTTATAAAGATCACATTTTATCAGTTTTAATACTTTATTCTAGAATTGCACACAAAGCACTTAGAATCAAGGATTTAAATATTTCTTCGAGATTAATTTCATATTTTTATCTAATATGTCTATGCTTTCCTTCAACCGATAACGCTACATGGATTGTAGCATGGCAGATGGCTTGTTTTGATGCACATAGCATATCAAACATGATTTAAAGAAAATATGGTGCGCCAACAATAAGTAATTAAATTTTATGGAGACCACCCAAAATTTAATGGTTAATTTAATCTTAGCATGTTAGATTAGAATGCCATATCCCTAATCTCATGGAATATATAATTGAGGATGATCCAAATCTTTCCTCATTAAAAATATTCTAATCAAAGCTGTTTAATCATGACTAAGAAGCTTATGGTGCCAACCATATTTTTTTAAATCAAGGAACCCCACCTTCCATGATCCATTGTAAGGGTACCAACTTTAATCAACTCCAATCACCAAGCGGAGCTCTCCAATTTCCAAAACCAAAGGAGGGGGAGCAAATATTTTCCTAAAATATTCCCAAAATCCAACATGGGGTTATTTTAATCCACCCACTTATCAATTTTATATTCCTAATTTGTCCTCACATGCTCGAGGTTCCAACTTTTTCATCTACGTGGCAGTATGCCAATAATAGGACGGTCTGAACGGTCGGATCCTCGTGAAAGTGACACGTGCCACAATTAGAAACATAAATAATTTTTTTCCCGAAAAGATAAAATATCCCGATAAATTTGACGACGGAATAAAAAATTTATTCCTAAAATAAAAATACTAATTCTTAAAAAATAATTATTTATTTTTATTATTTCGAATTTTTATTTATTTAAAAATATGAAATGATAATTTTATTTTAGTATGATTATTATAATAAAATTTATTATATATAAGAATAAAAGATCTAAAATAAATTATTCTATAGATCGTCATGAATAACTATTTTAAAATATCAAAGATTCATATAATAATTTATTCTGGATGATTCATCTCGATTTTTATAAATATTTAGAAGAATAAATAAAAATAAAAATTTATTCTGGATTAAATTAAGTTAAACGAACGTCACTAATAAAAATATAATTTATAAAATTTAAAAAATAAAATATCATCAAGTAGGATTGGAACAGCTTCCTGATAAAAAAATACTTTACATGGATTTTTTTTTTTTGATGAAAAAAAAGCGTAGGGGGGTGAGCCTCCCCATTCTGGCCTCCAGTCCGTTAGGGATTGTTCGATTTGGACCGTAAATTTTTTCACGTACCCTTCCTATCAATCAGTGAGTATGTCAATCTAATCGCATTACGGCATCGAAATTACAACTGCCCCGTCTTCAATCATGTGTATCCTAAATTTCTAGAATTTAATCGAATCATCCAAAAGATTATATTTCGAATCCATGATCGATGAATTATTTACAAAAATTAAACCGTGCTATAACCAACTGACCGTATGGTACATGGATGTTCACCATGAAAATGTGGTCCAGCACTATTTTTTATTTTTTATTTTCATGAATATATCGGATGTCTAAAGATGCGGTCTCTCTCAGCAATCTGCTTTGATATCGGATGGACGTCGATGAGTAATATCTCCATCAAATCACGAACACATCAACGGTCTGTACTTTATATCTGTTAATTAAGATTTTTACACGTGTCAATCAAAGTATTCTTTTTTTAAGGGCTTCAGTTCGGATGCTTCTCGGATGCATTTTTGATTAAACTGTACCCGAGGAAGAGTACGCAAGAGGGTGGGTTAGCGTATGCCGACATTTTTTTTGTCTTATTGTAATCGGGCTCAAGTAATATAAACTTATAAAGGTGAGTTTCAAGGCGGATCGGACAAGATAGATAAAAAAAAATTTATCAGTTCCAATCTAATCTATTCATTAAAAAATTAAAATTAAAAATATAAATTTAATTATTTTATTAAACAAATAATGGATCGAGATAAATTAAATGAATTAAACCGTTAACTGTTGTTTAAAACATATTTTCAAGAAAACCTCCATGGCTCGCACGATTGGTTTGATCCCAAAAGTCTCCTCAAACTTGTTCCTCATAAAACTTGTTCCTCGTAAATTAAGAATTCAACCCTTAATAAATCAACTACCCTCATTTATGTTAATAAACACCGGGTTTGTAGCAACATCTACTAATATACAATGAAAAATAATTTAACCAGCCATCTTAAAGTCTAAAACCATTGTTAAGGTGAAGTAACATATACTAATATCTCCTGGGAGCCCTATTTTCTGGACTTTATCAAGATAAACTTTGATGACAGTATTCGAGATACTATGGATGGTACTGATTTTGTTATCCATGATTCTGGTGGTAGGCCATTGGCTATGGAAGATGCCTTTCTCTACGAGCTTTTTGTTCCAAAAGCAGAACTCAGAGCAGCATGGACGGACATCACCTATGCTAGTCGGATACAACATGCCGACAGGATTTTCATTGAGGATAACTCTGCCACTGTTATTGCTTGGATCCAGGATGGATCGGAGCAGCGCCAAGTCCATCCTCTACTTCGTGATATTTGGCACTCTCTTGGACCGTCTGTTACTTCGATAATTCGTCATATCTTTAGGGAGGCCAACTCTGCAGCGAATTGAGTTGCCTCTTTTGTGGCCGAGTACTCGACTGACTGGTCAAGGTAGCTCGGGGACTGTATTCCTTTGCCTTTTCAAGAGTTCCTTTTGTTTGACCTTATAGATGGCTCCCGTTTCCGGTTTGTTTGAACGCCCGTCTGTATAAAAAAAAAAATTAAAACCACACATAATATTGAAGAAAATAAAATAAATATAGATTTTTTTCTCTCCAAGGTTTTATTAGATAAATAAAAGTTTGCATAAGCCCTACTAGAATTATTGTGTATATCTATAACCCTGTCTATGATCCACCAACATATAAAGAGTACCTGACATGTGCTGAATCCTAGTGTTTATAAAGTTAGAAATAGACACAGGAATAGCTCTTTCCATTCAACTCAGATAGTATTGTTTGAGAACAAGGCTCTCTTTTATTCCGCCCCTTTTTTTTATTTTTTACATCATGAAAAGTTTCTTCAAACTATACATCGGTACAAATTAATAAAAAAAAAAAAAAAAAAAAAAATAGGAGTACATAGGCTAGCTAACTTCTAATTATCTTGATTTCAAAATAGATTACTGCACCACTATGATGGTAGCGCGATCGTTAAGGCACGGTGCAGTCTTTGTGTATAACCCACTGGTCACGAATTCGAGAAATGATCCTGCGGGTAACTTGATTAAATTTCAGATTAAATCCGGGACACATGACTGGAAGGCTGCACGGCCGGAACTCCGGTGCTGTAGTGGGCCTAGGCTGATGTACTCGTTCAGTTGACGGAGAGAGCACGTGAAAAATTTACGGCCCGAATCGAATATGATCTAGCGGGCTGGAGGCCTGTTACGGGGAGCTACTTCGGGATAAAACCTCCCTACCCTTTTTTTCTATCAAAAAAAAAAAAAATTACTGCAATACTTCACCATGTAGAATAGAGTAATTTAATTTAGATTAAATAAAAAAATAATATTACTTACCATGCAAAAAAAGAACTAACCATTCCAAGTGTAATAACTTCTCATTCCACTTTTTCAGTTCTTGAACCAAAGGATAGCTGCCCAAGGGAAGAGGATTTTATGTGGCTGCATGCTACCAATCAAGTTGGGACAATATCCAAAAGAATATTCATTTTTCATTTCAATAAATTTAGTAGTAATAGTCAGAGCCTCACCATATTGGATGGGTTAGATAAAAACTTGAATATGGACCTGCCTTCACAATGATTCACACATCATCATGCATAAATCATTTCTAAGCATGCACACAAACTAAATTACCCAAATTTATAACCTTGTTCACAATGATTTAAGCATAATGATCCGCACATCATTTTGCACAAATCATTGCTCAATTCTTGGAGGAGTAGTTAGTAGGGCAAAAATTCTTGCTTATTTGCCAAGATAATTAAAAATGGTGTGATGACTAATTCTAGTTGTGAAATAACTTGACTATGATATATATATATATATATATATATTTGGTAGGTAAAAGGGATGGTGAGGTTAAACCCGGTGTAGCTATCCCCGCAGGTTCCTGTCCCGTCAGGTAATGTTCGATGCAAGGCGCTTAAATTTTTACAGTCTTTTTATATCTATAAGTGAGTACGTCTATCTGACACCACTAAAACGCCGACTAGTAGAACGGGAATATAAAGAAGGAAACCTGACCTCTCACGGGCTCTAAGAAACGATCCCCGGATTTAGTCAAGTAATTGAAGTTCAAGAAAATTTGCCTAATTATTTTCTTATAATTAAGAGAAAAATAGCCACCTTGTTTGGGGCTGATATTTTCCATTGTCACATTTGGAGATGTTTTAACTGATGCAAAAGATCCTGCAATTAGGTAGAAGATGTGACTTGCACTTTCAAGCTTATTAACAAGTATGGTTAAAAATTGCTATTCCACATAAATTAAAATAGAGACATATCTATCAAATGTAATCCAAATAATCTTGATGGATGAGATCTTTAAGTACTTCCCAGCACTTGTGCCCCTTGAATCGACTCTCTATACTTTTCATGAAGTTTTGCTAACATGCTATACTTCTCATGAAGTTCTTCTAACATGATTGAGCTTATAACCCTGAGATCAAATCATAATAATCTATGCTTCTCTCCACTTGCACTAAATATCTAAAATTCTAGTTATCACCATTCATTCCTCATAGCATTCTAATTATATGCCTTGAAGTGGATCATTCCATTAATTAATTAATCAACTCCAACCTCCTGAATCTTGGCATATAGAATGTTTGTTTGGCTTCAAAGCCACATTATTATTATTATTTTTTGGGTAAAGAAAATGGAGGGAGGTTAAATCCGGTGTAGCTATCCCCGTAGGCCCCTGCCCTACCGGATAATGTTTGATGCAAGGTGCTTAGATTTTTGCAGCCTTTTTCCATCTATAGGTGAATACGTTTGCCTGACACCACTACGACACCGGCCGGTAGAATGGAGACAAAGAGGGAGAATCATGACCTCTCATCCAATCTAACTCATCACGGTTCTAAAAAACAGTCTCCGATAGCCCGGTTGATAAAGACCTTGTCTCGCATCCAATCGGTCACGGATTCGAGACATGATCCACGTGCGATGACTTGATTAAAGCTGCATCTTTTGCCCGATGCAATGATTTTACGAGTCTAGAAATCTAGTTAATCATGTCAGAAATTTTTATGGTGCATGTTTTGGAATGCAAAGCACCAAATATTAGAGGTGTTGGTCATGACTACATCATTTCATCACGAAAATGGATGGCTATCAAATATAAAAAATATTTTTTGCGATGACCCATCCTTTGGCATGTCGCCATGATTGATACTTTTTTTTTTTTTTGCATGATGAGATGATGTACCGGCGATCAAGGAGGTTCGTACACCTGTCCACAGCCTTCAAAAGATTCAAATTCCTTGTTGTCAAGCTAGATCCAATCAAGCATTATTTAGTAGAAATGCATCGCATTCTAAAGTAGTTTTGTAGCATGAATGTTTTTGAGTTGGATTGAGCTCCTGCCATGAGAATTATAGGAAGAAACTAACAAGCATTAATTAGCAATGGAGAAGGCCAAGAAGTCGAGTGGACCATGCCGGGACCTTCTTTGATTCTAAATTTACAACAACAAAGAAACATGCGCTTTGGCATTTATTAGATGATGATGATGATGATGATGATAATAATAATAATAATAAAAAAAAAAAAAAAAAAAACTCTCATTGATGACAAAGGAAGAAACGAGGACCGATCTATGAGGTTACAAGACTTTGAGATCCATTTGGCTAAAAATAACTTGATCTGTAAAAAATAAATTCTATACCGGATTATTATATTTGATATGAAAAATGAATAAAAAATAATAAAATAAATGATGGATCTCAAAATTATTTTTTTTTAAAAAGAAAAAATAAAATAAATAACATCAAGGGATGGTATTTGTTTTAATGTACTCGATTACCAGGTAAAAGTAATATAAAAACATCATTTCTTAATATATTGATTATTACTATTCATAAATAATAATATATTTAGAATATTTATTAGTTATCAATAAATCTAACATATAATTTATTAATAATTACTATATTTATTTATATGCCAAAATATACGGAAACTTATTTATAATAAGAAATCTATCTTCCAATATGATTAACTTAAAAATATTTATTGACTTATGAAAATATATTTTAATATTCAAATTAGTCAAAATCGCTAGAGTTTATGTAAATAGTCAATAATGAACAAAGAAAAGAAATATTGTTATCTAAATTATTTATTTAAAGATATTGTTAACAATTTGATAATATTTTTATATAAGATTATTTCTAATCAAATATAGTAACCTCTTTCCGATGCCATTTTCATGAATAATTTTTTCACCAAGTAAATATCGTAAATTTTATTTTCCTACGTAATCATTTTTTGGATAAATAACTTCCAGGAATCATTAGATTACCTATAACTAGATTTGTACTATGTAATGTATGGGTTATATGCATGGATTGAAATTTTTGAATTTTCTATCAATGGAGACGGACCTTTTTAGGTAATGGATCACCATCCCCTCTATCCAAGATAAAAGTCTTGTGTTCTCTTGATTAGATGGGAAAGGGGGCATGGGACCACTTGCCTGATTGCCTTACTTCAGCTAAAAGAAGATTTAACTATTTTCAATGCAAATCTATATTAATTAATTTTTATAAGTTATATTTTATTATTATATAGAAGGCATAAATTTTAGCAAAAAAAATGATTGGAAAAAATTGATACTTGATAGCTATTGAATCTAGATAGTACTATTTTAGTTATATATAATAGATATAGTATATGTCGGCCAAATGAACCTTCGAGGACAAAAAGTCCTAGTTTTGTGTTTGTCAATCTTGCATATCATTAGAGGAAAGAATGAAAATATAAAAACAAATTATATTTTTTTAAGCTAATCATGAAAGGAAATGAGATCACTTAGTCTTACTAACCTCACAAACAATAAATAGGTACATAAACGGCATATTTTTTTATTTTATTTGTTAAAAAAAAGGGTAAGGAGGTTTTATCCCGGTGTAGCTTTTCATTCTGATCTCCAGCCCGCTAGACCTTTGTTCGATGCAGGTCATAAATTTTTGCATATCTTCCCCATCAACCGGTGAGTATGTCAGCCTAGCCCCACTATAGCACCGGAGTATCAGCCGCTCCACCTTCCAGTTACGTGCATCCAAAAATTTTAAAATTTAATCAAGTCATCGAAAGGATCATGCATCGAATTTATGATCAGTGAGATATACACTCAATGGCACATTTTTAAAGGTGGATGGCAAAACTAAGGACAACTCTCTCAATATAAGATAGGTACATTCCAAATCTGACATGGACCATTGGATATCACCATGCATGCCCCAACAAGCTGGGTGAGGATATTGGCCATAAATTAGACTGCTGTATTTAGTGCTGCTTACATCTGCTAAGCTAGTCCGCAAGCATTAATTGTTTTTTGTTATTTAAAATTGGTCCCATAAAAAATTTGGATTTGTGGAGCACAGGTTCAGCCAATCCAGTCACTGTTCTCTTGATGTTTATCTTTGTGTCCAAGAAATGAATATTAAAATCCTTTAAAACATGTAGCATGCCATTAATTCCAAGTTTCCCAATTGAATGGTGTAGTTCCAATGTGTATCAAATATTATTAATGGCAGCATGACATATCAAAATCAAAAACCCATTCAATCTTTTATGAGAATCCATATCCTCTCATCACATGTTTTTTATATGGCCAATGTGCAAGGTCAAGACAATGCCATTGGCATCTCTTTGGTGCAGTGCATGCACTGGAGAAAGGTTACATGTTTGGATAAAAAGTGGTTACACTCTCACCATTAATTACTCCCATATCATATTTATTGCTTGAAATATTATACTAATTAATCAATTGTTTACAACTTTAACCTAATAAGAAATGGATCAACAATATATATATATATCTTAAAAAAACAAAAAAAAATGAAGAAAAATGTTGATATAGTAAATATACTATTATTCGGACTCATGCCAATTCCTTTTTTTTTTTTTTTTGTGTCTCATGTGCTAATATTATTTATTTTATTTTATTCTTTTAATCTAAGGTAGTGTTTGGATATAAAAAATTTATTTCTGGAATAGGAATACCAATTTTCAGAAAATAACTATTCATCCTTGTTATTTCAATTTTTTGTTTGGTCGGAAGTCTCCAATAACAACTTTATTTCAGCATAATTATTACAATGCGGCCCACCACATAAAAATAAAATGACTTGGAATAAGCTATTCCATGTCCATCATGGAATAGCTATACCAAAGGTTGACTGGAATAGCTTATTCTGGATGGCCCATCCTGATTTTTGTAGCTGTTTGGAGGAATAATCTAAAATAAGAACTTAATTTGAGTGGGAATACGGTGTCCAAACAATACCTAAGGGAATCTCCACTTAACTTCATAGGATTATATGCTAAATTAAACACAATTGCAAAACTTCCGAGGGCCTACACGAAACAAATAGTTAGTTCTAGCCAAATGGGGGCTCTTGGCAAGATTACTCTTGCCATGACTCACAAGCCGGTGAGGTGACTAATGGGTCCCTATGAAGGTGCACTTAACTTTCAATGCAAGTTTCTTGGGCACCATTTAGCCCAAAGATCTTATTATCTAGGTTATTTTATTAGGTTTCTTCTTAAGTTCATGGAATAAGGTCCAAGTTTTCTTAGTTAAGAATCAATCAAGTGCCACTACCAAGGATCCCTATGATATCCTCCAAAACTAAAAGCAAGCAATAACCTATAATTGTTTTGCCAGTAGGAGAACATGTGGCAATATTTTTTTCTAAAGATGATGATTACTTAGGTCTTCAGTAGGTCTTCCATAGGATTCACTCTAATCAAAAAGAGAGAGATTGGAAAACTAGAGCTGCACTCTCCCTGGCTTCTCTTTGGGAAAAGCTATTGTCACAATCTGTGGTGGCTACTGGCAGCTTCTTTTAAGCAACAAAAACTACACTCTCATCCACCAATTATAAAATCATACTTCTTAAATTAGAAATGGAGGTCTACCCCCATGCCTCCAAAGACATGGAATGAATGACACAGGTGGTGGTGACCTGTGCCCTTGCCAAGATCCCTTCCCTTTTCAGAGCTTATCTTTCTCGTGAGCAGGGGTCTCATATGGTGGTTCCCTGCATGCCTTTTAACAGCCTTTTATGTGTCCTTCCTTACCATGCCTTTCACTTCCATTTTTTTTTTCTTAATATTTTTTTTTTTTTTTTTTTTTTTTTGCTTTTGGTTGGTGAGAATTGGTAGTTGGCATCCCTAGAAAAGAAGCCCATATCCTGTCTTCACCTTCTGTCTATGTTTTACCTTTGCAAAATTTTTTGTACACCGCACCCGGTACAGGAAATCTAAGCTAGCCCGCACCGTCTTTTTTTATTAATCCATGTGGATATGAGCTGGCGTGACGGGATAGGACATGACTTGCATTAAATACCGTGCTGCATCTACATGTCTCTTCAAATAAGTAGAACATCATTTTTTGTCATCGTTTCTTTACGAAGAAAAGTGTTGGTACCTAGAGCATTTGGATATTTCCATTCTAAATAAAAAAAAATCTATTTTTTGAATTCCACTCTACCCTGAAGTCCACTTCATTATTTTTGCTCTCTTTCAATCTCGTCAGTTGTCCACGTATCTTTCTTCACAGTTGGCAATGACCACCTTAGCAACGGGCTAGACATTTTTGAGCGAACGATAAAGATTTAGATTTTCTAATTTTTTCCGTCGATGGAGTTTAAGGATTTCGTGTTTAGATATAGACAGCGAACATAATGACAATGTAAGGAGAAATGCGGTTGCTAGAAGGTGATACAATACTTGCTCTTTACACAAAAAAGGATGACACTTCTTTAATGTCCGGAAGAGAAGAAATTGATAAACCATAAGAAGATAAAAAAAAATTTATATTTTAATGTAATATTTAGACATTCTATGTCAAAATATGATTTCTATAATTATGACAACATTTCTCAAAATTATGACATCGTTTCATAAAATTATGATATTCCTTCACAAAATTATGACATCCCTACATAGATTTAAATTGTGATGCCTTAGATTTATTTTGGATGTCAAAGTAAACTCTAGATTTATGAAATCCTATATTTTAAAAACTCTCTATAAGATTATTATATCCTAGTTTAAAATTATGATACCGCTTTATAAAATTATGACATCCCTTCATAAAATTATAATATCACTACACAGATTTAGCTATAATGCCTTAGATTTATTTTGGATGTCATAGTGTATCATAAACTTATGAAATTCTATATTTAAATACTCCCTGTTAGATTATCACACCCTAGTACAAAATTATGATACTACTTTATAAAATTATGATACCTCTTCACAAAATTATGACATCCCTGTTTAGATTTAAGCCAAAATACCTTAAATTTATATTGGATATTATAGTTTATCATAAACTTATGAAATCCTATATATTAAATATTGTATGTAAGACTATTATATCCCAATATAAAATTATAATAACCCTTTATAAAATTATAATACCTCTTTATAAAATTATAACATCCATGTACATATTTAAGTCATGATACCTTAAATTTATTTTTCATATCATAGTATATACTAGACTTATGAAATCCTGCATTTTAAATAATCTCTATAAGATTATTATATCCTAGTACAAAATTATGACACTGTTTCATAAAATTACATAGTCCTTCATAAAATTATAACACCCTTGCACAGCTTTAAGCTGGAATGCCTTAGATTTATTATAATAATAAGATAATTTTTTTAATAATGTAACATTCCTTTTTTTCTATGTTGCAGTTGATTTTCTAATTATTTCATAACTTGTAAATGCGAAGCCCTCATAACTATTTAAAAACTCTTGCAAGCTAGCAGTTTATATTCAGAATGTTTAGAAGATAGATTTTTTAAATACTCATATTGATATAATCCAAAAGATCCCATTTAGTACCTTCATAGATATGTAGCCATTCATAATCGAAGGACTACTTCTTGCATATATAATCATATATCATAAAGGAGGTGATAAATTCACTTTTTATGGTAAAGTACTTAGATTCAGGGTGGAGAAAGTGGCACTGATCATAGATCTTTCATGTCATAGAAAGAAGAACTCTATCATAAACTAAAATAAAAAGGAAAAGTTATTCTAAAGATTTGGATAGAAATTGAATCTTCATCATAAAGGTTTGGAGAAATTGATCATCCAGTTTTAGTTCTCAAAGATATAGGAGAACATTAAGGACATTGTTAGAGTTTAAATTATGTACATGCTCAAAATATTGTTGGAACTAAAGTCAAATCATACATGTCAAGATATCTCATCTCTTATTTGGATGAATTATCTTAGTTGAGAGAAATTGATTGGGCTTCTGCAATCAAGAACTTAAAACTTTTGGATCATCAACTTCTAGAGATTGCTGATTGCTTGAGATCCGGGAAGCTAGTCCAAGCAAAGAGATATGACAAGGATAGGAGATAGCCTGCCTATTTGGCTATTCAGTAGCTCTTTTGGTAAGGTTAATTCATATATAGAAATGACCATAATAAATAAATTAAAATTTTTCCATAGTTTTAATGTAGAAAATGCTAATGTATAGATGTGGTTCCTAAAGCATACTATAATGAGAGTCCTAGCTAATCTTAATAAACTACCTAGGCTATTGAAGTAGCATGACAGCTACTCGAAGTCTTAGAATATTTAAGTTGATAATATGCAGCCCCATGAATTGGTAAGATGATCCATGATATCATAAATTTTTTGTATTCCATAAATTATCATTACAATCGTTAATTTAATTTGATTTTCTTCTTTGTTTGCTGGTGGAGGGTCTATTGTACCTATTCTATAGGAGTAGTGACTTATCAATCCAAAAGAAGCATTCCCAAATCCAAAAATAAGATGTGCAATATATATGCAGATGAGGATTGAACTTGAGAAGATTAAGAAAAGACTTATCATAGCTGAGAACCTCCTGAATTCATTACTTAAATATGGGAGCATTGCAAATAAATAAGAGGATGAAGGGGAGGAGGGAGATAATGGAGAGGAGGAGGTAGAAGACATATGGCAAGAAGAACCAAGGATGGAGAAAATGAGGAAGGACACCTCTCAGATAGAGGATGATATGGGGATAAATAATTATCTTTGATCCCTTCAATCATTAAGAGGGTGAAAAGACAATCTCAACTATGGAAGGCCTCATATCTGAAGTTGGATTCTAATTTTGAGATCGATCAATTCATAAAAAAAATCCAAGATAGTGCCCGCATCAAAGGCCAAACAAGATAATAATCCTTTATAATTTGAAGAAAATAAAAATTTGATTAACAATTTTTTGAAAGAAAGCATCAGCTTGTAAGTCTTTTATATTTTTTTTGTTATGTATGACAACCTCTCTTTCAAGATCTTATTTATGATATGCTTTATACTTTTCTATTATGGAGAGGTCGTGTATATCAATGAACATGGAGGTAGTATCATAAGGTCATATATTTCATGATTTTCTCACTAATTAAATGATAGTCAATGAAGGATTTGAGTATACATTTATTTTTTTGTTATTCTTGTTGTATATTATGATACCCACTTTTTTTATATATTTTATATCATAGTTTCAGTATTATATGACATCATGTTATATTTTATTCATCATTTTGTTTTACATTAATAGATTATCGATGCTAGATAAGAGTTTCTAATAAAGAATTGGAGAGAGCACCCAAAGAGATACCATAAGTGCCTCATTTTATCTATTATGATTGCTAGGATGTGTATGACCTCTCCATCACCATTTTATGAGCATGTTGGCATGGCTGGGCATATGATTTTTAGAAAAATTGATGATGAAAAGAAAGAGTTTAGATTTCTCTTCACTATTATCAACTCAGAAAATGTCTACTAGTACTTGGTTGCAACTAATATGGAAATGAATGGAATGATGCACCTAAATTCAATAAAGTACAATGCCAAGTATAGAGCTAGTGCCAAGAAGTGGTAAAAGATTATTGGTCCAATGTTCCATATCTTTGGTGATAACAAAGAAGTGATGAAGCAGGATATAGAGAAAAATGTTAAATGCCCTTCTCAGCTGGCTGGTTCACTAGATTGTGGCCTCACTATTTAAAGTAAATGAATTTTCTTGCTTGCAATGATAAATCAGACCATTGAAACTTCACACAAGATAATATCAATCAATACCGATGATAGCTTGGAGCAAGAATATTGAAAGAAGGTCTCAATCAGAAGATAAATGAAGTTTTTAGAAAATAAGATGAAAAAACTAAATATTTGTTTTGATATTTTCTTTTTAGTTCTTTGACTTTTATAATTTGATCAAAAGTTTATAATTCAACGGATATTACCCCTTCAACATTAATGCAAAGATTAATGATGTGTCATTTTTTTTAAATTCGAATATTATAACTTTATTTATTTTAATTTATGCATTTTTTTGAATATAAGATATTATATTCTATGCCAGGATGTTATAAATTTCTAAAGAGTATCATAATATTATATAGGGATATCATAACATAATCTATCAATTTTTAAGGATATTTTTCTATAGGGATGTTATAATTCTATAAAGGAGTGTCATAATTTTTATGAAAGAGTGTTATAATTCTATGAAGGGGTATATCTTGGTCATTTTTACTTTCATGCCATATTATAATATCCTAGGAGTCATAATATAGGTAAAAGATAATAGGAAGACCTGGAAGGAGGAAAGTAATAATTTCAATTTAGCATTTTCTATAGGAGTGTCATAATTTTCGTAAAGAGGTTTCATAATTTTTAAGAAGGGATGTCATAATTTTATTTTCGTATATATTTATCATCTTTTTTTCTCTATAGTATATTATGATATTCTAAAAGTCATAATTCAGGCTATAGATGATAGAAAATATTGGTAGGAGAGGTTAATACCTTCATTTTTTTTTATACTGGGGTGTCATTATTTTTGTGAAGGAATATCATAATTTTTAAGAAAGGATGTTATAATTCTATTTTCATATATATTTATCATTTTTTTTTGGGCATATTATGATATTTTGTGAGTCATAATTTAGGCCATAGATGGCAGGAAGTCCTGGTAGGAGGGGTTAATATCTTTAATTTCTTGTTTTGTACCAAGATATCATAATTTTTGTAAAGAGGTGTCATATTTTTGTTTCTATATATATTCATCATCATTTTTTCTCCATGATATATAATGATATCCTGGATGTCATAATTCAGATCATGGATGATAAGAAGTATTGGTATGAGGGATTAATGCTTTCAGTTTTTTATTTTATACCAGGATGTCATAATATTTGTAAAGGGATTCATAATTTTTAAGAAAGGATATCATAATTCTATTTCTGTATATATTCATCATCATTTTTTTCTTCGTGATATATTATAACATTCTGAAAGTCATAATTCAGGCCACGGATGATAGGAGGTATTGGTAGAAGAGAATAATGCCTTCAATTTTTGTTTTATACCGGGATATCATAATTTTTATGAAAGGATATCATAATTCTATAAAAGCATGGCATGACTTAATTTCTCATATTTTAGTCTTGGATGCCATAAATTAATTCCTGAAGTCATATATTAAAACAACATATCATAATGTTACCATAATAAATCATATGTCGAATACATGATGTTATAAATTTCTACGGACATCATAAAATTGTGCAAGATCGTAGGAAAATTAAACTAATTATAATCTCTCCTATGTTAGTTGACTATATATAAGCATCAAACTTATCAAAAAATAGATCGGAAGATGGTATAGTGGTTTTAATTATTTGTTGGACTACTTTCACTACTTGATAGAAAGTGTTTCTTTATTTTTTACTAGGCCTTTTTTGGTTTTGTTTTAAAAATTTATCAACGGAAGTCTTATTCATAATTTTTGTTGACTTCTTTAACTTCTTTTCAAGTTCGCTCTTAATTCTATTATCTCTTAGATGGTTTTTCATGATAATTTGGTCAGGATCTTAGATAAGAATTTATGAATTTGGCTAAGCTATACAATTGGTATTTCACTGCTCTTCTGAATAGTGGTGTTAAATCATCCATCACTAAATTAAATGCATCTTCGAACATGGTGGCTAGCTTTGTAAGCTTCATCATCTAGTGACTCATCAAAGCATATCCATAATCAATAAGATGCCACATTTGTAATAGGATTTTATGATATATAAAAAGATTTCATAAAAATAAAATAGGATATCTTAATGTACATAATGTGAGTGCATACTAGGATTTTCTGGTACTTTTATCTCAAAATTAAATATTGCAATCGAAATCATCAAATTATTATTTCATGTCCTTTCAACATATCTTGAAGATGTACTTATATGGAATATGAAATATTTTGCTTTGATGAAAAACTAATAAGGCATGCTTACATAAGTATCCCCTAAATTAAAAAAAATCAGCACTAGTATTTGACCTCCTCCAAATGCTTATTATATGAAATGACATAATTTTTTTATAATCTCCTTGCTTATTTTGTCAACTTCAATCCTCTCAAATGACTTTACAAAATATACATTCAATTGTCAACTTCTTCAATTAATTTTTCATTTGATATAGCCATTTCAAGAACCTCATTCTGAAATTTTGAATATCTATTATGTATATTTAGCCACTGCTTGCTTATTAATAGATGAGGATGTCTTTAGGAAAGTATTCATTTGTAATGATTTATTATCTTGCTCATTTGCTACTTCATATCTTTTCTCCAAGGCATCTTCATACTTATCGATGAATTCCTTGAGTATAGTCTTCAAGTTTACAAATCCATCAAAGAAATGACTAATGCTTTCGCTTCTCTGAGAAGATGACATGCTCATACAGGATTAGAAAAAAGAAGTATTAAATATCTTCATATGCTAGAAATTTATAAACATGCACATAAATCAAACATAAGATCATAGAAACCTATGAAGAATATATCCCTAAGATAAACTAGAACTATTTATCCCAACATTCATAAAGATCATTTAACTAATATATAGCCTTGCATTCTTCATATTTCTCTATGAATTGTGCCTACCTTTTCTTGAAATCTTGTGTCATAACTATGTCTTGTATCATCTCATCAAACTCAAACATAAATTTTGGATTGGTTGTGCATATATAACCAATCTTTTTATGAATCTTCTTAATATATGATAAAGACAAAATTAGTACCATGCATTGAAAAAAACCTTCTTGATGGCAGTTTCGATTGCCTTATCTTTGTCGATTATGATAGCATTGAATGGTTGACCCCCATTTCCATCCAGCCATAATTGGAATATCTATTTAAATGTCTTAGTCCTCTCATCTGATAATAATGCTCAACCAAGCAAGGTGGATTGTCCATGATGGTTAACCCCAACAAATGGATAGAATGTCATTTGATATGTGTTTGTCAAATAAGTTGAGTCAAAGGTTAGTATATCACCAAAATAAGTGCTTGACATTCATGATCTTGGATGAAAAATAATCTGTCTATTATCATTCAGATCTAAAGTATAAAAAAATTATATTTTTAACTTGCATTTGTATGAAGTGGATTATCATTGACTGTGCATCACCTTCTTTCAGTTGACTTTGACATTTCTGACTACGCATTAACTTCTTTTAGCAAACTCTGACATTTTCGATAAATGAAATTATGAGTATCTTTCTCTATGAAATCTAAATATCTTCTATCCCATTTCTTCTTACCATGGCAGAGTATATTTGAGTTGTGGGTATATTCATGTTATGTATATTGCTAATCTTTGCTTATTTCTAGTATGCAGATCTTTCGATGGGATCATAGATAACCGGTGATTGATATAGATAGCTCATGGTTATATTCTAAAAAATATCATCCAATATCCACTTACCATTCTTAGAATTTAGTATTATTTTTATCGATGCCTTACAATCAATTTTTCAAGTACTCTTCAGATTCATGGATTATCTATTTTTCTATATTTTTTATCTCCAACATGTTAGGTGCTTGAAGTATATTTCTTTATAATTGTTGGACCTACTATACATGGTTGTGATTCCAAAACCTACTCTTCTTACATATCCATTATAGAAATAGTATAAATTATTTGCTGAATTGAACTCCATTCCAAAGTGAGGATCAACATAATCATTGTTTGCATTTGTAATAGTATGAGAAGGTGCATTCTTTTGACTAATACCCGTAATCTCATCCAACTGATCATGTTGGATATTTTTTAGATCTATAATTTCAACATCACCTATAAAAACCTCTATACAAAATCAATAACATCCAGTAGTGTTAGGTAACATTTTTTTCAAAGGATATTAATAATTGCACTATCCATTGGCTAAAATATGACATCCAGAGTATAATATAGTCAGGAGATAAAGAAATTTAAAAATATGAGAATTAGACTTATGATATCTCCTTACAAAATTTATAATATCCCTTCAGAAATTTATGATACCTCAATACAAAAAAAATTGAAGGTTTTTATTTTCCTATCAGGACTCCATTATTCATTAGCTAAACTATAATTTATATGATATTATAATATGGTATGGTAATAACTTGATCTAAAAATATAAGAACCGAACTTATGACACTCCTTCACAAAATTTGTGACACCCATTTAGAATTTTTTATATCCTAATACAAAAAAATTACAGACTTTGATTCTCATATTAGGATTTTTTATTATCCTTAGCTAAAATATAACTCCTAGGATATCATAATAAGGTATAGAAATAAGTTAGCCTAAAAATATGAGAATTGAACTTATGACACTTCTTTACAAAATTCATGATGTCCCTTTAAAAAATTATAACATCCTAAAATAAAACAAAAAACTGTCAGTTTTGATCCTCCGTACCAGAACTTTTTCACTATCCATTAATAAAAGTATGACACCCGGAGTGTAATAATATAGCTCTGAGATAACTTGAGCTAAAAATATAAGAAATATGATAACCTTGGTATAAAAAAAAAATACAAATTTTAATCTTCTGTAGTAACACTTTCCAATTATCTATTATTATAAATATGAAACCCAGGGTATAATAATATGATTAGGAGTAAATTATTTTTTGAAAATATAAGATTTAAACTTATGACATCCATTCACAAAATTATGATACCTATTCAAATATTTATAACATCTCAGTATAAAAAAAAACTAAACATTTTGACTCTCCTATCAAGTTGTTCTATCATCTATTAGCTAAAACATAACTCTTAGGATATCATAATATGGCATAACAATAACTTGATCCAAAAATATGAGAATTGGACTTATGACACCTCTTTACAGGATTATAATATTCATTCACAAAAATTATGATATCCAAGCATAAAACTAAAAATTAAATATTTTGATCCTCTATACTAGGACTTTTTCACTATCCACTACCTAAAATATGACTAACTAAAGAAAGTTAACATTTTTGATATTTAAGATGTGACTGAGTTAAATAATTTATAACATTATGGGAAATTATATAGTTTTCTAATATATTAAAATTTTCTAACTACCAAAATAGTTGATGCAATAAAGGATCTATGAAAAAATTATAAAAAATAATGTATGAACTTGAAATAATAGAATAAGTTTTCAATTGCTTACTTTAACCTTAGACCATAATTGATTCTTTATACCTGACATCGAAAGCACTTTCACTACAAGAAAAATAATTATTAGCAACGATTAAATACCATCACTAATGCTATTAGCGAAGGCATGCTATCGCTAATAATCCATCACATAAACCCTTGTCACAACTAATGGTTATTAGTGATGACATTTTCGACCATCGCTAATAACCATTATTAGTGACAACTATTAGCAATGATAAATTTCCATCAATAATAATATTACCACTTCTTTAAAAAATAAATTAATTAAAAAATTAGTAACCAAAAAATATAGTTGCTAAAAATTAGCCATCAGTAATAAATTTTAAGCGACATGCTCTAAAGCTATTTCTAATAACTTTTTTATTTTTTTTAAAAAATAATAACTATTTTTTATCAGTAACAAATCTTTAGTAATGATAATTATTATCGCCAAAGCTATTGATAATAATTTTTTATTTTTTTAAAAGTAGCAATTATTTTTTAAAAAATATATTTTAATTTTAATAACAAATAATTACAAATAATTATAGTTCTTAAACTATATTAAAAGAAAATTAATAATTAACAACCAAATTATAAATAAAAATGATTATATTATATTAAAAGTATAAATTTTATAATTTTATAAATTTATGCTTCATTATAAGTAAAAATAAGTAAATACATAATATCAAAATAAAAGAAAATCATTCAAGATCCTTTGCATCGTCATTGTCCTTTTCCTGCTCTTGCAAGTCCTCTCTAGTAGTTGCCATGTCTATAATAAATAAATAATAAAAATAAACAAATTAAATATATATCATCAATTAAAATTAAAATTAATATAATTAGTGTAGAATTCTTACCAATCTATCAGCTATCACATACATACCAATAGAGCCATGATATGCTTGATCAGATCCTACTGGGCAATATGATTCTATCATTCCCTTAACCGGTTACTGGAGTATTCAGTGCTCCATAGGTTGTAGAGGGCCTCCCATATGTCTATCCATATCTAGTGATCCCTAAAAGTCATCCAATTTGATGGTGATTGGGAATTGGTATGCTTTGTGGCGATCTACTTGAGTCCGAGCAACCTGTACCGGAACCTACATGTGATCACTTTCTTGAAGATTGGATGACCAATCTCCTTAGCCTAAGGAGTATCAAATTAATAGGACTCTTGCAAGTAAAAACAAGTATATTAAATAAATAAAATATAATCATTTCATAAATTCAAAAATTAAATATATTTGACTTACCAAGAATATCTGCCAGGCTACATCACAAGTCCTCAACGATCAACTGAAGAACTCATTCATCGGTCATGGTATTAATCAATGAATGATCTAGTAACCAGTCAAGAAACTCTAGGCTCTCTAAATGTACTGTAAAATTAAAATTCAATAATAAACATTAACTTTATAAGGATTAAATTTTAAATATGTTAATATGAAAATGAGATTTTCCAAGTAGCTCTTAATATAGATGAGCTCTCTATCTTCTAGCTAAGTTAGAGATGTTGCGAGCCAGGCATGTCCTTAACCATGGCACCGAGTCTGAGATGAGCCAGTGCTGCTACATGTGATTATGGGGTTACTAGTGACCCCGCATCCTCTAAACCTAATTGAAGAATATCTAATATAAAAAATATTATATTTAATAATAAAGTATAAAATAATATAAAACAGAATATATATCTAAAGTTTTAGAATTTATTGTATGGTGTGAGTGGCAGAGAACCTTCTAAGCTATTACTATGATCGCTCTCTCCTTGAGAGCTCTGTCCTCTAGAGTTCTCTCCTCAACTGGCATGGCTCCATCTTCTGGAATACATGATGTATAATCTCTGAAAATAAAAATAAATAGATTCACTAAATTAATTATATATTATGGATGGCAATGCAAAATTTAAAATGATGGAAGATAAGTATTTAAAATAACTTAAGGATTATATACTTAGTATTACTTATCAGCCTGTTTAGATGATTGATACTCTTTGGATTCTTCTTCCAAATTATCCTCTACTTCCATTTCTTCATCTTCTTCCTCATCTTCCATTTTATCTTTTTCCTTTTCCTCCTTTTCCCTTTTTAGGATAAGATTCTCCCTAAAACAAATTCAATATGATCTATCTTCTCATGCTGGCCATTACATAGGAGAATTTTTGAAGCATCCAACTTTGCATATATGTAGGACTGATGAACTCCCAGTGCTTCATCCTCTTGAAAGTATTTTGATAAATGGAGCTCTTCTTTTTCTTCTTCTTTGAGCTCGTATAAATGGCTCGAGACTTAATCTTGTATATAGCCCACCAATCTTTCCTTCTTCTCTCCCTTGATGGAAAATAAATATAATATACTTGAGCAGCTTGTTAAGTTAGCACAAATGGCTCATTGATTTATACTTTTGATCTATATTTGATTTCAATAAGCTTGTGCCGTGCCGTGGATCAAGCTTCATACCATTATTATTATCAAACCATTAACACTTGAATAAAATGACACTATTATCTCTAATGTAAGTCAACTTGATCACTTCTTCGAGGATCCTATAGTAGTCACTCTCCGACTCTTCCCACTAGCAACTCTTTATACACACCACTATTTATTGTGCTCTTATGATATTCATATTCATGGATGTAAAATTTAAAATCATTAAGATTACAATCATTATAATATATCACTTATTTTGCTAGCTCGTAACCTAATGGTCTTAGATTTTTAGAAATAAAGTCTCCCTTGCATGACTTACATAGTATAAAAAGAATAAATTAAAAATAATAAAATAGATGAACTATCAATGGATACTTACTAGTTGATGAAACCAATGTATAAAATTTTGTGAGCACCATACAGAAATTTCTTGCTCACTTATTCTCAGATTGTCCTATCTCAGCATTCGATCATAATTTCTAAATATGCATAAGATTGGTATACTATAATAAGTGATCGAAGAGTTTGAATTATGATAGATACTTACTCAATGTAGGATTGACTTCCTTGTAGTTTAGTAAAACATATATCTCCACCTGCCAAAATTTGGCATTTGTTAAAATTCGGCAAACCTCATGGCCAAATTCATGAGTAAGATAGGCAAATATTAAGATTTCTTACTCTAATCCCTCACCACCACTATTATCATTTTGGCTAACTTGAGTCAGCTTTATGTGCATACTAGGATTAAAGTAGTATCAGCTAAAATTTAAAATTTTTTTATTATATAAGCCTCCATAATGGAACCTTCGACTTTGATTTTATTTTTTAATTTCTTCTTAAGACTGTGCATGTATCTTTCAAATAGATATATCCACCTATACTGTACTAGTCATCTTATCCTAGCTTCATATTGTGAGAACTAGCATTTTGGGCCAAAGTCGGCAGGCCTAGCTGACTTCAGCCTGATGGAAAAAAAATGAATGGAGGGGCAGAGGTAGAAACAGGGGAGGCTGGTTTTCCCTTATCCAGTCAGGGATTTTGCTGGAGGAGTCGGGGGGAAGAGCTGTGGAGGGGAGGGGGTGGTCGGCAATGTATTTGAAGTGGGTTCAAACTCTGATAGGCACGGTGGTTGCCTCCCAAACGACAGGAAAATATGTCGGTGTTTTTTTTTAAATACTCCCTCACCACCATCGACTCGAGCCCATCGAGCCTTCCCCTGCCATTATCCTCATCTCTAGCAAGTGTCCGAAAGCCCTTCAAGACCAGTGAGTTTTGTAGATCTGGAGTTTATTTTGGTTTATTTTATGGTTCGGTTCGATTTGTTTGAGCCATTCATCGTCGGTGGCCGCACCACCATTTTTCCTTGGCCATCGATTCCCTTTCCGATAACCACCTCCCATGACTACCTTTGACGACCATGAGAGCCCGATTCGGTCGAGCCAAGGAAGAGCAGTGAGGGGGGAAGTTCGGGAGAAGAGAAGAAAGAAGGAAGAAAAAAAAAGAAGAGGAAAAAAAAAGAAAAGAAAGGAAAAAAAGAAAGAAAAAGGAAAAAGAAAATAAAAGAAAAGAAAAGAAAAAGAGGAAAAAAAAGAAAAAAAAGGGAAAAAGAAAAAGGAAAAAGGAAAGAGAAAAGAGAAAAGGAAAAAAAGAAAAGAAGAG
The DNA here is from genome assembly GCA_021397845.1 of Areca catechu. Taxonomy (NCBI): domain Eukaryota; kingdom Viridiplantae; phylum Streptophyta; class Magnoliopsida; order Arecales; family Arecaceae; genus Areca; species Areca catechu. The sequence continues at coordinate 9,306,019 of CM038044.1, forward strand.
AGAGAAAGAAGAGGAGGAAGAGGAGAGAGAAGATGAGAGAGAAAGAGGGGGAAATAAAATTTAAAATAATAATAATATATTATTATTATAGAAGAGAGAATCGAAGGAAAACTTTCTTGGAATTCATGAAGCAGGGTTTTGGATTGAATGAAAGTATTTATTATTGTAGAAGAACAGCCTTCTAAGTAAGAAAGTGTTGAGCGAGCTCCGGATACCAATTAATATTGGATATACTAGGATTAGCTTCTGGAAGGTAAGGATTTCGGGACTTGATCATCAGTTGTACACATATGTATTTTACATGACATGGTTTGATCTATGCACATGAGCATTGGCATGTATGTTGTTCACATAGTATATTTTGATTTCTCATGATGGATAGTATGTTTAATGTTATTAATTATATTCCTATATATCATGTTTTATTAAGTAAAGTTATCTTTGTATGGGTTGGACCATGATGTCGGTTATTGAAAAACTGTAAATGACATGATTTGACTACATGAGGTGAAATGATAAAGTGTTAATTAAGTGAATATGGTATTTGGACTAGCCATGCCACGGCAGGATCGTGGTTACTCAGGTTGCCAGTCACAGGCTAGAGTGTGACAAATATTGCCAATCATAGTCATGGACAATGATATTGCCAATCACAGGTGGGATTGTGATAAATATTGTCAATCACAGGCATGGATAATGATATTGCTAGTCACAAGCGGGATTATGACAAATATTGCCAATCACAAGCATGGACAATGATATTGCTAGTCACAGGCATGGACACTAAGATTACCAGTCATGTGCTGAAGCATCATCGTGGTTAGTCTAGAACCCTAAAAAAGAATGATAACTAATATGATGGGGACCTGAGAGTCTATTTTATTTTATTCAAGTTCTGTAGTCCATTTGATTCCATTTGAATCCATTTGAGTCTATTGAGTCCCGTAATAAAGATCGAGTCCTGTGATCAACTGAGTCCAGTTGAGTCCACTTAGTCAAGTCCAGTCATTTTTAATCCAGTCAAGTCCAATCGAGTCCATGTAATTTTCATTCAACTTAGAACCAAGAGGAGATCCACCAAACCAGGAGATTCACCAGGCCCCCCAACCAGAGCTGGACTTCATGCACCTGGGCTCCTACTCAAGCCCCCAGCCAGGTGCCTGGGCCCTTTCATGCCGCCAAGCCCACAAGGGAGCACCCCTCCAACCCATGAAGATGGCGCCCCAGTCCAAGCCGCCCCAGCCCAGCACCCTAGTCCAAGCCCAACAATTGAGGTTTCTTGGCCCTCAAGTCAGGGTTTCTTGATCCCCAAGTCATGTAACCTGGGTGAATCTATAAATACCCCACCCCCTCTTGTATTTTTTATACCATAATGAATTAATGAAACTTTATTGAGTCTCTTCAACTTTACCGTGTGATTATGGTATCTGTGTGATCCCTACCTGTGTGACTAAGGATATCTAAGTGATCCCTAATGGTATCTGTGTGATCCCAACCGCCTGCCTCCTAGTCCTCAACGAAACCCTAGACGCCATCATCTTCTCACAAGCCCCAAACCTATCCTAATCCTTGGTGACTCTTACACTCGCCAGCGATCCCCGCATCCTGTCCTGCATCAGTTTGGTATCAGAGCTGGAGGATTAGAGTATTTTTTTCTCTTCCTCCCCAGCTCCACATCCTTCCTCCCATCCAGATTCCCCCTGTGCAAGACTCCTTCTCAAACCTCGGTTAGCCACCGGCCTCCATCTCTGGTTCGTCAATGGCCTTGCATCTGCTTCCCTCCCGTGACCACTAACGCCCGCATGGGATGTCCCTATTTCGAAGCCATGCCCAAGCATTGTCGTCAAGATCTCCCTCGCATGCCAAGATCCCCTGCACCGAGGACCTGGATCTCGCCGTGGTCTGCTCCATGCCCCGCCTTGTCAAGATCCACCTCGCCGACCCAGATCTCGCTAGATCAGTGCCATGGTCGTAGTGCCAACCTGGGCCTCGCCGGCTCATTTCCAGCCTCGATCTACCCCAATGGCTAGCCTCCCCTCATGCTGGTATGCCTCTTTCGCACATCGCTCTAGTTTGCTTGGATGTGGCCATCAGCTTTCTCGCCAAGACCTCCACTGAAGCGTATGGAGGAGGCCGAGCAGACGGCCGCACCCTTCCGTCGTCGTAATTGTTCCATCGATGAGTCCGACACCCAGCTCTTCTGCTTCTGCTTCACCGATGCTGGACACCCCGCCCCATCTCCCGGTTGTCATCGCCAGCCTTCGCCGACTCCATCGTGACCACCGCCGATGGTGAAGCATGCCAGAAGTCCCTCTGCTCCGCCCAGCCACCATCCGTGGAGTTCTCCCTGTGCCACAGATATGCACGATGCCCTTCCCACGGAACTCCTCCCCGTTGCCATCGTTAGCCATCGTCGACTTTGCTGTAACCATCGTTGCCCTGTCAGACCGTCTCCACCCAGCACCGACGCTGACGAACTCCTCCGGCATCGCTCCTCTACTCCCTAGTTTGGTCTGTGAGGAAGAAGAGGGGCACCGCACAAATGTGAAAGCAGTTGCCCCTCCCCTTGGCTGATTTCAGTGTTGCATGCTCCTCCAAGCAGCACAGATCTCAAAGTCACACAACTTTCATAGCTGCACGGATTGCAAAGTTGCACAGATCTCATAGCAGAGCTGATTAAAAAAATAAAAAAGAAATCTAGGATTTGTTTGAAAAAAAAGAAGGGTGAACCTAGCCTAAGTGCCCTTTTTGATTTGATTAGATTTGGTTCCATCAAAGTCCCTACTGACCTAAACTCGATGGAGTCGAGTTCTCCCCACTCCAGGGGAATTGATGGGGACCCAAGAGTCTATTTTATTTTATTCGAGTCATGTAGTCCATTTAATTCTATTTGAGTCTATTGAGTCCTATAATAAAGATCGAGTCCTGTGATCAACTGAGTCTAGTTGAATCTACTTAGTCAAGTCCAATTGTTTTCAGTCCAGTCAAGTTCAATCGAGTCCATGTAATTTTCATTCAACTTAGAACCAAGAAGAGAACCACCAGACCAGGAGATTCACCAAGCCCCCTAACCAGAGCTGGACTTCAAGCACCTGGGCTCCTACTCAAGCCCCTAACCCTGGGTCCTTTCATGCCGCCAAGCCCACAAGGGAGCACCCCTCCAACCCATGAAGATGGCTCCCCAGTCCAAGCCGCCCCAGCCCAGCGCCCTAGTCCAAGCCCAACAATTAAGATTTCTTGGCCCTCAAGTCAGGATTTCTTGACCTCCAAGTTATGTAACCTGGGTGAATCTATAAATACCCCACCCCCTCTTATATTTTTTATGCTAGAATGAATTAATAAAATTTTCTTGAGTCTCTTCAACTTTGCTACATGATTAGGATATCTGTGTGATCCCTAAGAATATCTATGTGATCCCTACCTGTGTGATTAAGGATATTTGTGTGATCTTTAAGGGTATCTGTGTGATCCCTACCTATGTGATTAAGGATATTTGTGTGATCCCTAAGGGTATCTGTGTGATCCCAATCTCCTACCTCTTAGTCCTCAACGAAACCCTAGCCACCATCATCTTCTCACAAGCCCTAAACCTATCCTAATCCCTGGTGACTTCTACGCTCACCAGCGATCCCTACATCCTGTCCCACATCATAATGAAAACATGGAAAGAAAAATATAGTTTTATCAAAGATTTTGTTATACATGATATTTGGTTGTTTGATTGCATGATATGATATACTAGTATGTTCTTGTTATTTCAAGAATTATATTATTACTGGTGTGATCGTATGGAGACTTTATTGGGCTATAAAGCTTACAACCCCCTACTTTCTTCCTTTTCAGAGTTGTACAAGATAACCGAGCTTAGGGTGGATTAAATTCATGAAGAAATGATGAGTAGCTAGAGAGTTATTAATACCAAATAGATGACTGAAGAATGACCAAAATTATAACCATATGAGTTGTGGTATTTTCTAATGAATTATGATCAATAGTATTATGGAAGATTGAAGTAGAAATAAAATTTTTTAGGCCTTGCATGATCTCTAGAATGTAATCTAGGATTTGTATGGTCGGTCGTATAGCTGATTCCAGTACTGGATTCGGGATATGACATAATGGTATCGGAGCTTAGATTATGATGACTTGGAACTGTAGTATAAGTGATTAGGATAGATAGAAGTGACATCAGAATTCAGGTCATGATTGTTCAAGACTGAGACATAAGTGATTTGGAAATCACATGGTGGTTATTAAGACATGACATGGGTGATATTGAAGCTTAGCTTATGATTATTTTGGACTGTGATATAAGTAGTTGGGACATGATATGAATAGTATCGAAGTTAAGAGTATGATCACTTGGAACTGTGACATAAGTGATTAGGATATGATTTGAATATCAAAATTTGAATAATGATCATTATGAATTATGACTTAGTATTATGATCAGTTAGGATATGATAAAAGTTACAAGAATGAATTTGAAGTTGGTTTTTAAATCTTTAGGTGTTATGCGTAAGATTTGACTTATGATTAGGAACATAATTTTTGATCGGTAATATAAGTAATGGGATTGATCTAGGATGAATGTAAAGGGCTGGATGATTTATACTCTTTGATCATGATAAGTATGCATATGATGGATATAGAAGAGCTGAATGGGATGTATCTTTGCTTTTGATAAGTGAGTTGATTCAAATGTCAAGAACACTGGCCTAAAATTATAGTGTTATGTAATAGGTTATGCTGAATAAGTAGGTTCAATTATTAATCGAACGATTTTGGAATTCTAAACTTGATAGGGATGCAAATCATAATAATATGCTAGTTTTGTTGTTAATTATTGGATTGTAAATTTTGGGACTATTGTAAGAAGATGTTTATAGTATAGGTTATGAAAGAGTTTAATGATATTAGAAATGATATATTTTCGATGAATCTGTATGTGGATTATGATTGAAATATATATAAAAAAATATGTTTGGGATGTATAGCTTGTAACTTTATATTGGTGGATTAGATTATATTATGTTGACATGGTATACATATTTTGGATAGAATCTTGATGGCCTATGTTAGTAGTTTTGAATTGAATTACCTGATCATCCTTATAATTGTTGGGGATTATTGGGTGTGTCCAACTCTAAGTCAAATTAAGATTTATGAGAGGATTTAATTTACCTTACTACTGATGTGGTATTGAGTGAAGAAATTGGTATGGAAACACTTATGTGGGTTTAGCCTATGAGGGACAATATTCAAGATAGTTATTAATTGGTCCTAGGATTATGGAAGATAGTTCTATGAGCGATAACATGATTGATTGAAAGTCATTTATCTTATTAGAGTTAATGATAACTTTCAAGAGAAAAGCTGATCTCGATTGTCTAATTGAATTATCAAGGAAAATATATTTAATTCATATTTGGTCTAGAGTTATTGAAGTCATAAAAGGGATGGTAAAATTCATGCAAGGACTTTCAATATGGAAACTGGATTAGGGTAAACCTTGAAATGATATGCCTAATGTAGAGACATGATAAAGAGATTCAAAAACTTTACCTTAGTAACTTTAGACCTTCTTGATACCAATGTAAGATAAGTTTGGAGGGATTTATTTAGTGAACCTAGATAGTTTAGTAAATTATATCGGAATGCGTAGTGAAAGCGTAGTGGTTTGAGTTATTCTAAAATTAATTAAGAATGTTAACTCTAACTTTTGAAGTATTATGATGGGAGTACTAATTCTGTAAATAAACAAGAAAAAGATGTTATTGATCCTTGGACTAGTCTATGGATGTGGCCATCCAATTTTCATCAATAGGTTCCCTAGTGTAGAGGACTCTAATAAAAATTTTGGACATCTTTAAATCTAGAATAAAGAAGTGATGATCCTTACCCGGCTAGGATGGAAAATGTTTTGATACCAAGTTTCTTTAGTTATGACATTATGATCTCTCTATTTAAGGAGGGTTCGAGGTTTTCATAAGATAAAAAAACTGATTGTAAAATCATGGAGAGGCTTACGAGAAGAAAGAATGCTAAAGATCATTGCAAATATCTAGTTGTTAATTAAAAACAGATTGGATCGATTATGATATTCATGTAGAGTTAATCAAGAGAAATAAATCTCAGGGACAAAGAAATTGTGTACTTAATTCAAGGTTGAGATATTAATGTTTATTTGAAAGAGACTAAGAGAATTCAGTATGTACCGTAAATCATAAGGAGCAAGAATTGAGATGTGATGTAATTTTGTTATGTTAGGGACTTATGAATAAAATATTCTAAGAAAGGAAATATTAAAAGTTCGAGGATGATGTTAAGGATGGGTATTTATAAATCTGGATTATCATGATGTTCTTGTAAAGTTAATTAAGGATACTTAATTGTATCAAAAGGTTAGTATCTTTTTGAAGAGCTCGAGAGAATTCGATATGTATTGTAAATGGAACAAATCAAGTTAGAATTTTATATAATTTCATTATGTTGAGACCTAAGAAACAAGTGCCCTACGAGGAAGACTAATTAGGAGTTTGAGAATGACCTAATGATTGGTTACTTTTAAGGTTTAAAATCTTAATCAAGCTAATTTCAATGATGAAATTATTTTAATGGGGAAAGAATGTGAGAACTGGCATTCTGGGCAAAAGTCGGCAGGCCCAGCCGACTTCAGCCCGATGGAAAAAAAATGAATGGACGGACGGAAGCAGAAACAGGGGAGGCTGGTTCTCCCTTATTCGTCCAGGGATTTCGCCGGAGGAGTCAAGGGGAAGAGCTGTGAAGGGGAGGCGGTGGTCGGTGACGTGTTTGGAGTGGGTTGGAACTTCGATCAGTGCGGTGGTTGCCTCCCAAATGACGGGGAAACCCATCAGCGTTGTTCTTTAAATTCTCCTTTATCATCGTTGACTCGAGCCCATCAAGCCTTCCCCGGCCATCATCCTCTTCTCCAGTGAGCATCTGAAAGCCCTTCAAGATCGGTGAGTTTTGTAAATCCGAAGTTTTTTTTGGTTTATTTTGTGGTTTGGTTCAGTTTGTTCGGGCCATCTACTATTGGTGGCCACACCATTTTTCCCTGGCCACCAATTCCCTTCCCGGTAACCATCTCCCATGTCACCTTCGGCGACCATGGGAGGCCGGTTCGGTCGAGCCAAGAAGAGCAGCAAGGGGGGAGTTCAGGAGAAGAGAAGAAGGAAGAAAAAAAAGAAGAGGAAAAAAAAGAAAAGAAAGAAAAAAAAAGAAAGAAAGAAAAAAAAAAGAAAGGAAAAAGGAAAAAGAAAAGAAAAAAAAGAAAAGAAAGAAAAAGGAAAGAAAAAAAGAAAAAAAGGAAAAAGAAAAAGGAAAAAGGAAAGAGAAGAAAAAAAAGAAAAAGAAGAGAGAGAAAGAAGAAGAGGAGGAAGAGGAGAGAGAAAGAAGAGAGATAAAGAGAAGAGAGAAGAGGACTGGAGAGAGAAAGAGGGGGAAATAAAATTTAAAATAATAACAATATATTATTATAAGAGAGAGAATCGGGAAAAATCTTTCTTTCTTGGAATTCATGAAGTTAGGATTTTGGATTGAATGAAATTATTTATTATTGTAGAAGAACAGCCTTCTAAGTAAAAAAGTGTTGAGCGAGCTCCGGATACGGACTAATATCGAATATACAAGGATTAGCTTTTGGAAGGTAAGGATTTCTGGACTTGATCACTAGTTGTATATATATGTCTTACATGACATGGTTTGATCTGTGCACATGAGTATTGGTATCCATGGTTGTTCGTATCATATTTTTTGATTTCTCGTGATGGATAGTATGTTTGGTGTTATTAATTATATTCCTACATATCATGTTTTATCAAGTAAAGTTATCTTTGTATGGGTTGGACCATGATGCCGGTTATTGAAAAACTGTAAATGACATGATTTGACTACATGAGATAAAATGATAAAGTGTTAATCAATTGAATATGGTATTTGGACTAGCCATACGACGGGCAGGACCGTGGTTACTTAGGTTGCCAGTCACAAGTTAGAATGTGACAAATATTGTCAATCATAGGCATAGACAATGATATTGCCAGTCATATACGGAATTTTGATAAATATTGCCAATACAGGCATGGACAATGATATTGCCAGTCACAAGCAGGATTGTGATAGATTTTGTCAATCACAGGCATGGACAATAATATTGCCAGTCACAGACATGGACAATGATATTGCCAGTCACAGGCATGGACACTGAGATTGCCAGTCATGGGCTAAAGCATGACCGTGGTCAGTCCAGAATCCTAAAGAAGAATGATAACTAATGGAAACATGGAAAGAAAAATATAGTTTTATCAAAGATTTTATTATACATGATATTTTATTTGTTTGATTGCATGATATGATATACTAGTATGTTCTTGTTATTTCCAGAATTATATTATTACTGGTGTGATCGTATGGGGACCTTACTGGGCTGTAAGGCTCACAACCCCTTACTTTCTTCCTTCTCAGAGTTGTGCAGGACAACCGAGCTTGGTGGTGGATTGGATTCATGGAGAAATAATTAGTAGCTAGAGAGTTATTGATACCAAATAGATGACTGAAGGATGATCGAAATTGTAACCATATGAGTTGTGGTATTTTCTTATGAATTGTGATCAATAGCATTTTGGAGGATTGAAGTTGAAATGAAATTTTTGAGGCCTTGCATGATCTCTAAAATGTAATATAGGATTTGTGTGGCCGATCGCATAGTCGATTCCGGTGCTGGATTTGGGGCATGACACATATGCTAATGAATCATGAGATACTCTATGGAGTCAAAGAAGCTAGGAGGGATGATGGGGACATCGACTTGCACAAATCTCAGAGCAGCATGAATCACAATGCAATATGAATTTTGATGCAAATAAATTTAAATTTGAAGATCATTTCATCCTTCATATAAGAAGGTTCCCACATGGAGACACTTGGTGCCCATGCATGCAGATTTTCAGATTTGGAGACACTTGACAACCACATGGAGATACTTGGCACCCCATGTTGAAATCCCATGCAGATTTTCAGATTTGGAGACACTTGGCAACCACATGGAGATACTTGGCACTCCATTTTGAAATCCCATGCAGATTTCATATTTGGTGCCCCCTTTTCATGAAATTTGAAATTCAAATTTGTAACTACCTTTCCCTCTCTTTTCATGTAAAATTTGAATTTCAAATGGGGCTCAGAAGGCTATAAATAGGCCCCTAATCTCTTTATACAAAAATATGCTATTGATGAATGAAAGTTATTTTTTAGAGAAGAGTGACTCTTCTTTTGCTCCGTGAGGAGAGGTTGTGAGGCCCAACCCCAGGACATAATATGAGGTCATGTCTAGTTATCCCCTTCCTTGATTCTATCTTCCTTACCACCCTCATGTCCTTTGAGATTCATCCTATTGGCTCCATTAGTGAGGTGGGTGAGATGCCCTAGAAGTGAGAGATATCTCCATGAGTATGAGTTCCAAAGTCCATGAGAGTCCAAATTTCTACCTTCCATCTCCATTGTTCCTTTACCACCTTCTACAAAAAAAAAATATAGTAGTACCCTAATCTCGATGACTTCTCAGCTCGCCGACGATCCTACCCCCCATCTGTCCCACATCAAGGAAATATCTTCTCCAACTTGCATATGGTCTCTACACTACTAGCATCAAGACAGGAGATGTAGTCGGTGGATAGTTCAATAACATAAATATCTCTGAAAAAAAGACTAAGCTCAGTAAAAGAACTCCATATAAAGTTAGAAAGGAGATCATACCAAACTAATGATAGTAATCATTGCATGAAGATATGACAGTCATGGCTTTTTAGTCTATAGAACCTGTAATCTTTTATATTGACACACCAAACAAGATTACTTGCATAACCATCCAAAAATTTAAAATTTTTATACTATTCACATACATCCTTCAATTTCTCCCTTGTTTAGGTGTAAGATGCTTTTGACATCAGAAATTTTTCAAGTGACACTTCAACCAGTGCGAATAAATGCCTATATATGTTTTGCATATCTGCTTAAGCCTTAGGATTATCTTTCATCTTATCCTTACATCCATAATAGTATACAAAATATTATCGAATACATTTTTTTTAATGTGCATAACATCAAGGATATGATAGATCAAATTGGTGGACCAGTATGGCAACTCCTAGAAGATGCTGTGCTTCAACCAGTTATGAGTTTTACTGAACTCTCGAGATTTTTGCTTGTCAAATAGAATGCCAAACTAGACTTTGTTAACTTGAGATACCCTCTGAAATACTTCCATACCACTAAGGCATAAGGGTGCATAGTTTTTTTATCTTATTCCTCCTAAAACTGTCCTGCTACTTTCGAAAGAGATGATGCTCGGAAAGAACTTGATGATGATAATCAAACTAGCAGGGCTTACGACCATGCTCAAGCTAAAATAATTTTATATTCTCCATGCAATATAGACATACTAGCTTCTTATGTGTGCTCCATCCTGACAGCATCCTATAAGTAGGAAAATCATTAATGGCCTACATTAATGCAGCCTTTATTACAAAATTATTTTTCTTCAATGCATCATAAATACATATGCTATTGGATCATAAGAATTCTAGCTCATCAACAAGAGGCCTCATATATATATATATCATTGTTTCTATCAGGGTGTCGTGGTCCAGAAATGACTAATGTAAGAAAGATGTTATGTTCTTTCATGCACATCTTGGGTGGTAGATTGTATCGAATAATAAATATGGGCCAACATGAATAAGGGCCTGCTACAAGACTGAACGATGTAAATCCATCTGTAGATAGACTTAGTTAGACATTGTGTGGTTCTTGAGTAAATAAAGGGTGGCAAGCATTAAATTTCTTCCATGCCTTACTATCTAGCGGATGACATATCATTTTGGTATACTTGCAAATCCCTTGTTTGTGCTATCTCATCTGACCGGCAGTATTCTTGGATAAGTAGAGCTTCCAAAACCTAGGAGTGAGAGAAAGGTATTGAAAAACTTTATATATAATATGTCATTCTGATTTCTACTCTCTTGCCTCAATTTAAATTAGCTTTGATCGCATACATCATATGAGTTCTTTAGTTGGTCATCGTAAAAAATCATGTAATCATTGTGGCATGAATCTATCTTCTCGTATTCCATTGCTAACCCTTTCATCATTTTTTTGAAGTATAGAGCTTTTAACAAGCTTCTCTAGTAGCATCTTCTTATTTATTGCTACCATCCTATCATAACAATTGAAGGTCATATTAAACTCAACCTTCAAGTACAATAACTCTAGCATAATTGATAGTATAGTGTGTATTTCACATTCCAGCCATAGTGGTTCATCAATAACTTTTAGCATATGATAGAAATCATTGCTGTTAGCATCTAGATCGTCCTCCATATCCTAGTCAAATTTAGGACTAGCAGCATCCATAACCATGTCTACCACTCTATCTATCTCTATCTTACTGACTTCTAACCATTGTAACTATCTCCCATATCTCCAAATGCAAGTACCAATATTTATAGTTTGGCATAAATCCACTCCTATATAAATAAACAGTTATTGTATCCCTATCAGCATTTCTCTATTGACATATTTGTTACAAGGACAACGAGTTTGTCTTTCAAATAAGAGAGTCATATTTCTAAAAGCATAACACAAAAGTACTTGACACCCTCCTTATATTCAACAGAAATCGATCCGTTAATTACTCAATGATCCATCGAACTACGATCCATGGCATACTATTTAAGGATTCTGCATATACAAATATAAGGCAAAATGCTTACCAATTATTTTATCATTTAACATGGCAAGACAAGTATTTAAAATGATTAAAGGCAATGCATGCTGTTACGGCCGTGACGATGACATGGCATGTCTCAGATTTCGTTGGGCGTGATTCAAGCCACAAGGAGTTTTTTCGGCCAAGTCAGTTGCGGCTCCACCACGTCCGAAGTCCAGCTCGGCCCGGGCCCTCCTGCCGCTCCGCCAGGTGTCCACCCAGGAGGGGTCCATCTCGGTCAAAGTCGGCGGCTCCCCTGCTCCCTCGCCAGGTGGCACCCTGAGACGGTCCCACCTCAACCGAGGTCGAGCCGGGCCCCTTCGCTCCTTCGCCAGGTGGCGCCCGAAGACGGGACCACCTCGGTCGAAGCCGAGCATCCTTCTGCCGCTCCACCAGGTGTCCACCCAGGAGGAGTTCACCTCGGCTGAAGTCGGCGGCTCCCCTGCTCCCTCGCCAGGTGGCACCCTGAGACGGTCCCACCTCGGCCGAGATCGAGCCGGGCCCCTTCGCTCCTTCGCCGGGTGGCGCCCGGAGACGGGACCACCTCGGTCGAAGCCGAGCGTCCTTCTGCCACTACGCCAGGTGTCTACCCAGGAGGGATCCACCTCGGCCGAGGTCGGCGGCTCCCCTGCTCCCTCGCCAGGTGGCACCCTGAGACGGTCCCACCTCGGCCGAGGTCGAGCCGGGCCCCTTCGCTCCTTCGCCAGGTGGCGCCCGGAGACAGGACCACCTCGGCCGAAGCCGAGCGTCCTTCTGCCGCTTCGCCAGGTGTCCACCCAGGAGGGGTCCACCTCGGCCGAGGTCGGCGGCTCCCCTGCTCCCTCGCCAGGTGGCACCCTGAGATGGTCCCACCTCGGCCGAGGTCGAGCCGGGTCCCTTCGCTCCTTCGCCAGGTGGCGCCCGGAGATGAGACCACCTCGGTCGAAGCCAAGCGTCCTTCTGCCACTTCGCCAGGTGTCCACCCAGGAGGGGTCCACCTCGGTCGAAGTCGGCGGCTCCCCCGCTCCCTCGCCAGGTGGCACCCTGAGACAGTCCCACCTCGACCGAGGTCAAGCCGGGCCCCTTCGCTCATTCGCCAAGTGGCGCCCGGAGACGAGACCACCTCGGCCGAAGCCGAGCATCCTTCTGCTGCTTCCACCAGGTGTCCACCCGGGAGGGGTCCACCTCGACCGACGTAGGCCAGCTCGTACAGAGAAGGTCCCGAAGAACAGAGGCGCGGGCTTCGAGGTTGCCCCTCGAGCCGTGCACGCCGCACCCCGAGAAAGGCACCCCGTACGGATGGCGGTGACACGCGAAACATCACTTACGTCGGCCCGACATGTTTCGCAGTCGAGAGACGAGGCCCGGACAAAGCAGGACCCGATAACGGACAGCGTCGGCGCCTGGGAAGGAGAGCGCTCACGCTCGGCCCGAGGTCTGGTCGGCAGTCTGACCAGCGCCCCCTCCCCTACTCTTTCCCCGCTGGGCTCGGCAAATGAGGCTGGAAAGCTGCCCGGCCCTCTGAACCAGAAGGGCAAAGAGAAAGGGGCAGAGGGGAGGAGATGAAAGCAACAAGGGAGCCTCCTAGGAGCGGAAAACGAGGGGGCAATGGGAGGAGATAAAAGGAAGGGGAGAATAGACGACAAGGTAAGTGAAGCAAGCGAGAAACAAAAGCTGGAGACTCCGCTTCGAGAGCGGGATCCAAGGTCCCAAGAAGGGGCCCTTTGGCGTGAGCTCGGCAAAGGAACCCAGCCGGGTTTCTGGTTTCTCTGACACATTTCTTGCTAGCATGTTCTCTGAGTCTGGGACTCCTTCGGGGGCCCGTCCCAGAGAATCTGTTCCCTCTCGCCGTCTACTAACTTGACCGTCGGAGCTCCCTCGCCGGAATCCCCGGCCAGGGTTTTCTGACCTTGCATTGCAGGTTCGGTCCAGCCAGGAGGCCCCAAGGGCGAGACGGTCTAGTCGGATCGATGGTTCCGAAGCCACAGGCGCGGCGGCGGGATCGGCAATAGATTGGCGCGCCAGGTAGGGGGTGCAGGACAACACCCCTAGTGGGAGCTAGCTTTCTGCAAGCAAAGCGCGCTCCGACAATGGTGGTCACTCGTGGATGCGAGGCATCCACCAGCCGTGTAGGGGAGGTCCCCTCCCCTCAGGGGGCCCACAGCCCGGAGAGGGAGCTCCCAGCTCCCCCTCCTCTTCCTCCACCGCCGACCTCGGCGGACGAACCTCTCACGGCCGTCATCCAGCAGCTGCAGACCTTGACCACGGCGGTCCGGCAGCTACAATATCAGCAGCGCTCCCTGGCCACGCAGCCTCAGCCAGGGACCCGTGCAGCTCGGGCTGCGGGGCCGCATGGGAGCCTGCGCTCCATTCAAGGTAGGCCATCCCAACCGCGGGCAGTCTCCAACCTCCACGGGAGCCATCAAACTCCCGCGAAAAGAAACTACTCCGGTTCGGCAGATCATGAGAGTCGATCCCCGATCGACGAAGCCAAGACGGTGCATCGCAGCAAGCGACGCCGAGGCATGACCTTGCACCGAGACCGATCAGCGCACCCCTCACCAGCGGCCTCGATGAAAGATTCCACCGACGAGGCCATCCGGCGCCAGGCCGAAAGGCGCCTGGAGGAGCACGAGCGCAAGCTGGCGGAGTTCACCCACCGATTTGCCAACCTGCAGAACTCTTCGGCAGACCAGGCGGGCTATGACTCTCGTCCCCCCTTCTCTGAAGAAATCCAGGCGGAGCCGATTCCGAGCCGGTTCCGCATGCCGCAGGTGGATCCCTACGACGGGACCACCGACCCTCTGGACCATCTGGAGAGCTACAAGGCTCTCATGAGGGTCCAGGGGGCCACGGACGCTCTTTTGTGCATCGCCTTCCCCGCTACCCTCCGGAAGGCTGCCTGAGTCTGGTTTACCCGCCTCGAGCCCGGATCTATTTGCTCCTTCCACCAGTTGGAAGAAAAGTTTGTGGCGCACTTCGACGCTTGTTGGAAGGTGCCGAGAGAGGTGGACAGCCTCTTCTCCATCCGCCAGCAGGACCAGGAGCTGCTCCGGGACTACATCACCCGGTTCAAGACCGCAGCCCTGGAGATCTACAGCCTGGACGAGCCCGTCGCCATGCTGGCTTTGAAGCGCGGGCTCCAGACTTCCCGCCTGACCTATTCCCTGGATAAAAAGCCCCCCAAGACGTACTCCGAGCTCCTCCTCCGCGCCCACAAGTACATCCGAGCGGAGGAGGCCGACCGCACCCACGAGAGCCAGACGGGAAGACTTTGAAGAAGCCGGCCCCGAAGGACGTTCCAGGAGCTTGGAGGCCCGGGCCATCTGCCGACCCTCGCCCGAACCCGAGGTCAAAGGGCGAGGCCACCCCGGAGCGAAGGTTCACCCCCCTCCTAGCTCCCCGAACGAAGATCCTCATGGAAATTGAGGGCAAGAACTACCTCCACCGACCTCCTCCTCAGAACCCGAGAGGTACCCGAGACAAGTCAAAGTACTACCAGTTCCACCGTGAGCATGGCCATGACATGGAGGAGTGTCGCAACCTGAAGCGGAAAATCGAGGAGCTGATCAAAAGAGGCTACCTCAGGAAGTTCGTCAGGAACGAGGTCCCGGCGGAGGGACAGCCGCTCGCGGCCTTACCCCCGGTTCCCGCAATCGACAACCGCCCAACGGAGAAGCCAGTGGGCATGATCTCACGTGGGATCGAGCGGGCGGCGAAAAGAGCCCTGGAGGTCGGGAACCCAGAGAATGTACCCCCTTCCGAGAAGGGGAATGAAAATGAGAATGTAAACGATGATGCCGTGGTGGTCGAAATGACCATCGCGAAGCATCTTGTACACCGAATTATGGTAGATAGTGGGAGCTCGGCTGACGTGCTTTTTTATGATGCTTTCTCCCGAATGAATTTGTCTTATGATCAGCTGAGGCCGGTGCACACCCCCTTGGTAGGCTTTACTGGGGACTCGGTGGGGGTCAAAGGGGAGATCACTCTCCCGGTCACCGCTGGATCCCCACCTCAGTAGACGACCATCTTGATGACGTTTACCGTTGTCAAGCTTCCTTCGCCTTACAACGCGATCCTCGGGCGTCCCGGGCTCAACCAACTGGACGCCATGATTTCCACGAAGCGGTTGTTGGTGCAATTCCCCACAGCCTTCGGATTCGGGGTGATGAAGGGGACGATCCAACCAGTCCCGCATTGCCTCCAGACGGTGCCGGGCGCCGAGGGTGCTAAGCTCGCCCCCGACGTCGACGACCTCGACCTAAGGGAGAAGGAACCCAGGGGAGGACCCATAGAGCGCCTGTTGACTTATCCCCTCGGTTCGGATCCACTGAAGATGGTGCAGGTGGGAGCACAGCTCCCGGAAGAGAAACGGACCCGCCTGCTGGAGTTCCTCTGCAAGAACGCGGACGTGTTCGCTTGGTCAGCAGCCGACATGCCAGGCATTCCCCCCGAGGTCATTATGCACAGGCTGAACGTGGACCCGAGCTGCCGCCCGGTCTGCTAGAAGAAGAGGAGCTTCGCTGTGGAAAGGCAGAGGGCCATCAACAAAGAGGTGGAGAAACTCCTCGCCGCCGGCTTCGTGCGGGAAGTTCAGTATCCCAGCTGGCTGGCGAATGTGGTCATGGTGAGGAAGAGCAGTGGTAAGTGGAGGATCTGTGTATACTACACCGACCTCAATCGAGCTTGCCCAAAGGACAGCTTCCCTCTTCCAAAGATTGACCAGTTGGTCGACACCACCTCGGGGCATCGCCTCCTATCCTTCATGGACGCCTTCTCCGCTTACAACCAGATCCGAATGAACCCGGAGGACGAAGAGCACACTGCCTTTGTCACCGACCGTGAAACTTTCTGTTACAGGATGATGCCGTTCGGCCTCAAGAACGCCGGGGCCACGTACCAGCATCTGGTCAACAGAGTCTTTAAAGACCAGATTGGCCGCAACATGCAGGTGTACGTGGACGACATGCTGGTGATGAGCAAGCTTCACTCGGATCACGTGGCCGACCTGGCGGAGACTTTCGGCAACCTCCGACGTCATCAGATGAAGCTGAACCTGGTGAAGTGCGCTTTCGGCGTCTCCGCCGGGAAGTTCCTGGGGTTCATGGTAACCCAGAGAGGGATTGAAGCCAACCCGGAGAAGGTCCAGGCCACCCTGGACATGGAGAAGCCCGCCTCCAAGAAGCAAGTGCAGCAACTCACCGGCTGGATAGCCACCCTGAGCCGGTTCATCTCCAGGTCGGCCGACCGCTGCCGACCCTTCTTCAAAGTGTTGAGGAAGATGAACGACTTCGCCTGGACCGAGGAGTGCCAGGAGGCCTTTGAAGAGCTGAAGAAGATGCTCGCATCGCCCCCACTGCTTTCCAGGCCCGAGGAGGGAGAGGAGCTCATTCTCTACCTGGCGGTCACCCCGGAGGCCGTCAGTTCGGTCCTAGTTCGGACCGACGACCAGGGAGTCCAGCAGCCAGTGTACTACACCAGCAAACTTCTCCGCGATGCGGAGCTCAGGTATTCCCGGCCTGAAAAGCTCGTTTTCGTGTTAATAGTGTCTGCTCAGCATCTCATGCCCTATTTCCAAGCGCATCCCATTGCCGTCCTGACGGATCAGCCGCTGAAAGTGGTGCTCAACCGACCCGACACATCGGGGCAATTGGCGAAGTGGGCGCTTAAGATCTGCGAGTTCGACATCGCTTACAGGCCGAGGTCGGCCATGAAAGCGCAAGTGCTGGCTGACTTCTTGGTCGAGTGCGCGGGCCTAGGCAAGGAGTCCGAGGAGGACTCCTCGCACCAGCAGCCGAAACCGGGCCCCGAGGAGCCCGGAGAGGATGCCTGGATCCTTCATGTAGATGGAGCCACGAACTCTGGCGGGAGCGGAGCCGGACTCATTCTCGCCAACGGCGGTGGGGTCGTCGCCGAATGCGCGCTCCGTTTCCAGTTCGCCGCAACCAACAATCAGGCGGAATACGAGGCACTCCTCGCTGGGTTGAGGGTCTCCCGCGAGCTGGGCGTGGCTAACCTCAAAGCCTTCACCGACTCCCAGCTAGTGGCGGGACAGGTCTTCGGAGAATACGCTGCGCACGACCCTCAAATGGCGAAGTATTTGGAGCTTGTCAAAGCGAGCACAGCCGGGTTTCGGCGCTTCAACATCTTCCACATCCCCCGCGGGGAAAATGCCCGTGCGGACACTCTTTCCCTGCTGGCGACCTTGCCGGACTCGATGCTGGGCCGCGCTCATGTGGAGCGCCTCAAGGCCCCAAGCTACGAGATCCCAGTGGAGGTCCAATAGGTCAGCCGTGAGCCCAGCTGGATGGACAAGTACGCCGGGTACATAACCAGCGGTACCCTGCCAGAGGACCGTGCAGCGGCCCGCCTTATCAAAAAGAAGGCCGCGCGGTTCGTCCTGATGGACGGGCAACTGTATCGAAGGTCCTACTCCTACCCCTTCCTTAAGTGCCTGGGACCTGCGGAGGCCACACTCGTGCTCTAGGAGATTCATGAGGGCATCTGTGGGAACCACGTGGGGGGCAGAACGCTAGCCTACAAGGCCCTCCATCAAGGCTATTTTTGGGAGACGATGAAGGAGGACGCCGCCGATTTCGTGAAGAGGTGTGATCGGTGCCAGCGGCATGCCATGGTGTAACGGCAGCCCTCCACCCCAATCTCCCAGCTCTCAGCTTCGTGGCCATTCGCCCAATGGGGAATGGACCTCCTAGGACCATTTCCACCGGCGTCCGGGCAACGGAAGTTCCTGATTGTGGCCATCGACTACTTCACGAAGTGGGTCGAGGCCGAACCCTTGGCGCGGATCACCGAAGCAAACGTCGCCAAGTTCTTCTGGAAGTCGATCATCTACCGTTTCGGCCTCCCCCACACCGTGATCACTGATAACGGGTGTCAGTTCGACTGCCGAGAGTTTGAAGAATTCTGCAGCGACCTCGACATCCACCATCGCTTCACCTCCGTAGCTCACCCTCAGACCAATGGAGAAGCCGAGGTCACGAACAGGACTATTTTGCAAGGCCTTCGCACGAGGCTGGACCAGGCCAAGGGCAGGTGGGCGGAGGAGCTCCCCAGCATCCTCTGGGCATACCACACCACCCCGAGGACGGCGACCGACGAGACCCCATTCAACCTCGTTTTCGGGGTCGAGGCGGTTATCCCGATTGAGCTCAGTCTACCCACACTGCGTGTGGAACAATACGACGAGACGGAGAACCCCGCCAGAATGATGCTCAACCTGGACCTTCTTGAAGAGACGAGGGACAAGGCCCGAGTCCGAATGGCGGCGTACAGGCAGCGAGTGGCCAGGTATTACAACTCCCGGGTGCGGCCGAAGTCCTTTCGCCCCGGAGATCTGGTGCTCCGGCGTGCTGAAGCTTCTCAGCCACGAGAGTGCGGGAAGCTCTCCCCGAACTGGGAAGGCCCGTACAGGGTTGCAGAAGCCCTCCCTCACGGGGCCTACTACTTGGAGGAATTGGGAGGGTCCAAGTTCCCTCGGACGTGGAACACCTCAAACCTAAGGATGTATTATCAATAATGTAAGGTTCCCCCAACTCCTGCAATAAAGTTTCTTTGCTCCAAACGCTTTTTCTCACATCGTAGGGAAACGGGCGCATGGCTCTGAGTTCGGCAAACCCGGCTGTGGCCAGAGACCCGAGAAAGCAGGAAGTCCCGGACTTCGGTGTGGAAGGCGGGGCAGAGCCCAGCTCGCCCACGCGATCACGGAGTACAGCTCGGCAAGCCGCGCAAGGCTTGAACAAAGCCTGCGGCCCCGGGGTTCAGTCCGGAAGTCCCGGACTTCGGTCTGGAAGGCGGGGCAGAGCCCAGCTCGCCCACGCGATCACGGAGAACAGCTCGGCAAGCAGCGCAAGGCTTGAACAAAGCCTGCGGCCCCGGGGTTCAGTCCGGAAGTCCCGAACTTCGGTCTGGAAGGCGGGGCAGAACCCAGTTCGCCCACGCGATCACGAAGGCAAGCCCAAAGAAGGGCCCGCGCAAGGCCTACTCTACTGCCACCCAGTCCGGAATGCTTCGAACTTTGATCTGAACGCTGGATGGGACCAGGTCCACCCGCGAACTCAGCCCGGAGCAGGTCCACCCTCGTCTCGGCACTCCACACCAACACCTCAAAAAAAAGAAAAAAAAGAAAAAAAAGAAAAAAGAAGAGAAAAGGTGAAAGAGGAAAACGAGATCGAGACTTGGCAAAATTAAATCTTCATTAATGTAGAACTTTTTATTATCTAGTTTTGACTTGATTGACCGGATCGGAGTCCAAATGCGGTCGACTGGATGTTTTCTCTATATATTATAATATATATTATATGCTAAAAATAGGTAAGAAATTATAAAGAAGCTTCTTTATTGTAAAACTTAAGAGCAAGATCTGTTATTATTGGTTTAGAGGCATGAGAGCATGGTTGTCTTTAAAGAAGAATAAGACGTGTGGGCCAAAAGTCCACGGAATTCCAATCATGGGAGCATCGAGATCTCCATGTATCAAACCAAATCTAAGGACTTTGTCCACTGACAGAAGGCCTGATGGGGGCACTGGAATCCATGGTAGTGCTGCCCTCTGAGAGGGAGGTAAAGAGAGGAGATCCCGCGGTACAACATGGGATGCTTTAGAGACGAGAAGCCTGTTGGCTTCTTTTTCTGACGTAAGGAGAAGACAGGTGAGAAGTTGGCAGCCACGAGGAACCTTGCATGCAGAAATCTCGGCATGGGGTCCTTCCCGGATTCACCATGGATCGATACCATCTATCTCTCTCTCTCTTTCTAAAAAAAAAAATTAATCATACTTGTTAAAAATAAAATAATCAATATATTTTTAAAAGTACTTTAAAGATCTTTCACATCATCGCTTAAATGGTAGCACGGTTGGCTACGACATGATTCCACTTTTATAAATAATTTACTAGTCACGAATTCGAGACACGATTCATCGGATGATTCGATTAAATTTTAAAAATTCTAGACGTACATGACTGGAAACTCTGACGTCGTAATTTATGGTCCGAATCAAATAATCATCTAACGGATCGGGACAAGAATGAAGAGTTAGACCGGGATTTACACCCCTACCATTTTGTTGATTAAAAAAAAAAAAAAATCTTTTACATCCTTTTTCTCTGCACATCTCTCTGGCTATTAAATTTAGCGTGGGCAGTTTCGGTTCATCCACCAGCAACCAGTTGCAGTAAAACCTACAACATGAATTGCATGTAATGTCTTCAATTAATCAAGGTAAAAAAATAATATGGTATTTATTCACATGAAATGATGATAGCCATCTGAGAACATGGCCTTGTAATGGTTTCTCAAAAAAAAAAAAAAAAAAAAAAAGAAAAGAAAAGAAAAGAAAGAAAGCTATATAATTGGAAGCTTTGTAATGAATGGTATAGTTTCCACCTATTAAGCTTTGAAAGGGTTGTCTTTAATTTGAATGTTAATCAGCAAATTTGGTGATTTTTTACTACCATGTTTATGTTAACTAGTAGTGCCTTCCTGGAGAGACTTTAATTTCTTTCTTTGCATTAGAATATATGTGATATTCAAGTATATATTCAAGAATACAAAGCATATATATATATATATATAAGATACAAAAATGAGGCAAAAGTACCTATGTGATGTTGATATTCCAAACGGCGATTTACCAAAAAAATGGGCCAC
Source organism: Areca catechu (assembly GCA_021397845.1). Lineage (NCBI taxonomy): Eukaryota > Viridiplantae > Streptophyta > Magnoliopsida > Arecales > Arecaceae > Areca > Areca catechu. Next base: position 9,327,458 of record CM038044.1, read on the forward strand.
CTTGGAATTTATAAAAAAAAAATAATAATAAAAAAGCAAGTGCATATGATATGCTTACTCGAGGTAAATTTAAAAGGGAAAAGGTTTATTTACTGAAGCAAATTGAGTGTGGATTGTCAAAGGCCACTTTTTTAATCAAGATGGCAGTCACACCAGAAGCTTTGAGCTAGCTTAATTTCTTGTCACATCAAACTTTTGGTCACTTGTAACGAAATTATCAAAGTAGTGGGCAGTCAAATTTATGCAAACAAGTATGACAAAGTCTCAAAGTTGTGACTGTTGATGATAGAGGCAAGGGTAGAGAAGATGTCCAACTCCTCCATTGATTGGTACTACGTGGCGATGTCATGGTAGTTTCTACGTGAAATGTAAAGAGTTACAATCTTACTTTCTGGATGATACAACTAACAAAAGGTGCAAGCGAGACTCGACATGGTTTTTAATGGGGAGTAGGTGGGATAGGATTTCAGCATTACTTTGATAGAGATGTAGGAATTGATGGTTCGAGTCACCGCGTTATATATGTTGTATGCTTGGATGGCCCACTGGGCTTTGTTGAAGGACTTCTTTTTATTTTATTTTATTGTCTTTTTCCTTTTAACATTTAGGATGGGAGAAAGTCTTTAGGAAAAATTATGCCTTTTTTTTTTTTTTTTGGTAAAACAAAAGGAACAGTTCACGCATAGATTAATCCTGGATTTAATCGAGTCATTATCGGAATCATTACTCGAACCCAACTCTACCAACCTGGCTACCTTCTTAGCAGTAATTATGCCTCTCCTTTAACTAGTTTTCACTCACACTCTCTTAGTTTTAAATTTTTTTAATTGAGCCCTTCGCTGCACCGATCCATTATGATCCAGCACCCATCCACCAACCAACATCGTTGGTGCAACATCCTAAAAGATCAAAACACCCGCTCCCTCTTAAGCCTATCTTTGAAGACCTTTCAACTCTCCTCAACTATTATATTCCAAATTGATCCTTCGCTCATGGAATGGAATTCGAGCAGCACATTACCTGGTCCAGCCACTGTGTGCTCTCAAGCCCACCAGAGGAAAAACCACCGCCATCTTTAGGGGCATTCTCTATTATTGCCTTCCTTAACATCGACAACCACAGCTCTCTTCGCCAAAGTATCGGTTGTCTCCATTCCTTTCATTCTCCAATTTAATCTGCCAATTAATGTAGTTATTAAGTAAAAGATAGTGTGTTTTTTTTTTTAAAAAAAAAAAAAAAATTGGAAGCGTTGGATCCATGATGTTGATTTATAAATTTCTTTCATTCATATTGTCTCGTGATTTTTGATTTATAAGCATTTGATCCCTGCTAATTTTTTAAGGCTATGTAGATGTTTCATCTTTCTTTGTATTTTTGTGATAAAACATAGAAGATCTTGGATGGAGAAGAAAAGGTTGTGATCGGTCATAAAAAAGATTATTTACATGAAAGGCTGTATAAGCTAAGTTTTTTTTTTTTTTTTTTCCCTCTGAGTTCAAGGAACTTTGGAATTTCTATAGAAAATATTTTTATTTGTTATTTCTATTAGTGTTGAAAATTTGGTTTGCTATGTTCTACATTTTCGGCTCTTAATTTATTTAATATTTAATTTTATATATATATATATATATATATAGTGACATGGTTTCTCCTTGCAAGACCGGTCCCTGCATGCCGTTTCATTGCAGTCCCTGTTGCTTAACCAAGTCAATCGGTATCTTCTGAGACTGGTTTTGTTTTACCTAACCTTAATTCATGTGCAATTCAGGTAAACATTAGTTGAGAGATTTTTTTTTTTTTTTTTTTTGAAAGAAAAATATTAAGCTAGGGCAGCAGTAACAATAGTAGTTGGCCTGGCACGCTTGCATAAAAAATCAGAGTCTTATAAAAAAGACGACGTGTTTGGGACGTGAGTGAGAAATTACTGACACAAAAATAGATTCCTGTCAGGATGGTACAGTAGTAGTTGGCCTGGCACGCTTGCATGGAATCACAAACAGTCTTATCAAAAGTTGGTACAATTAAAACACCCACCACCAAGCTTGTAGCTGCACGGCTGTGTCTTTCATAATACAAACCAACTAATATTTGACATGAGCTTTGATTAGACGAAGCCAAGATTGTCTTTTGTTGTGAAGTAAATTTAAGGGATGACTTAACATGCGAGATGTGATGGATCAACAAATTATTGGCAGCCTCAGTCGTTGTCTCCTTAGATGGCTGCCTTGATCTAAATTCACATTTTAACCTATCGGTTAAAATCTAAAAGCTTGGCTTCTTTTTGATGTCTCTTGCTCAATGGTGATAATTGCATTTTGTTTTAGAAGAGTCTATGATATTCCTTGACATTTAAAACAAAGATCATCATCATCATAATCAAATTGTGTCTGGTTGACCTAGTGCATTATTCTTTTTGAGATTTCAATCAAGTTAATGATTGAACTAGATACTTTTCTTTTTGATAAAAATCTAAATCCATTCCAAACTGGCTGGTCTAAGATTTAGACTAACGCAGGGCATCCGAACCATTCGATGGATTGGTTAGGTGAAGTTGATATTCATGAAATGGACATTTTTTCATAACTAATTTTTGTTAAGTCCATGGGTTCTGTATAGGTATGATCCGACTAGGTGATTTATGTCGGATTCATATCCCACAAAATTGGACTTTGGGTCTCGGTATCAAACCATGTCCAACTCCAAATTCTTCAAGAATGGATCAGATTTAGATCAAAATAACGGGTCTAATCTAGTCTTATCCATAGCGATGGGTCAGCTTTGAACGGGGTGGTGGTTCTGCATGAGACTTCTTGGTCCATCCAGATATCAAACAGGTCAATACAAAGTTGGGTCTTTGATCTATCTCAGGTTGGTTTATTATTTTAGTCTTCATTGTTCTCTTCTTTTCTTTTTAGGGGGAAAGGAATATTTAATCGAATTATTATTATAAAGGACCAGATTTTTTTTTTTGCTTGGAGATTCCAGGAATTAAATCCAACACCTCCAACTACCAAGGGGGCGTGACCACCGGAGCAAGTCCAACTTTGCAATTGCTCAGTTCCATTCTAAAGCACTTAGTAGGCAAGGGTCAGGTTGGATTAGGTCAAACCATGCATGGTAGGAAAAAAGCCAAGTTGGGTCATGTAGAATACATACAGGTCAGTCATCTTGAGAGAATCAAGTCATGGACAAGTTTGGGTTGAGTCGCCCAGCCCCATGTCCATGAAGTAGTTTGTTCCATCAGGGCATGAGCAAATCAAACATCATTTGATATGAAACTCAACTTTATGAACAAATTGAGCCTAAATATCCTGGACTGGAAAAGGAAAATAAAACAAACTTGGAAAAGAAAATCAAAACAAGTTCAAACATCAATACCATAGAAGAAATTTGAAAGTAAAATCAATTAACACGGGCCAGCTAATAAGTCATGGACAAAATCATGCTAATCAGTCACCAACAAAATTGCGGTATATACAGTAAACTACCTGATATTTTATTATACAGAAAAATTGGCTAAATATTTTTACCATGCTGTCATAGGCAATCATGATACCTTTTGTTATAAAAATAAATATTTAAAATTTGTTGCTTGTCACTCTTTTGGATACCTAAACACACCAAATGGTTCCAAGAACATATTAGAAATCCTAAGAGATTTCCCAGATTGAGTCCAGGAATTTTCCAGAATCAGCACCATGATTATGTTCACTAACTATCAAGAGGTCCTATGTTCAAATATTTTCCTTTCCTATAGATCCATTTACCATAAAATTACACAAGAAATCTAGCCTGACTGTCAGGATTGAGATGAGTTCATGATAACACAAGAAATCCAAGTGAAGATATTAACAAAATTTATGTAATGGTTTGGTGGCCTAAGCAAGCATCACAACTTTGCCATTTCTTAAATAATTCTGTTGCTTTTAAAGCTCAAGCAACCAAATAAAAAATCCTGACGTGTGACTTACAAATCATGGCAAATCGTAATCCACAACAGTATCCATTACCGAAAAGACAAAACTATAATATTACAGCACATTCACTACATAAAAATTCATGAGAAGTAATGGTGATCAGATTAAAAGCTGATGCAATCATCTCAAAACATGGTAACTCTCAACTGTTGATACTCATAATAAATTCAAAGTTTTAAGTCCTAAACAAAGTATGCTAGGCGACACCAAAAAACAAAATAGACAATCAACTATAAAACATTGTGATATTTCTTCCTGAAAATAATGTATCTTACATTCTTTCAATAAATGCTGGACCACAAGGAGAATATCAAATGAGCAACAAGCAGTGGTTAATTGCACGTACGATATCACACTGCAGCATGGTCTCCATTATACTCCTAATGGCAGACATATGGCATTCACATCAGCACTTGACGCCAACAGAATAATCGGCAGGATGAAGTCCATATTTCAAGACGCTGAGTACTAGAAAAATGAGGTGGAAAATTAAATTGAAGCATCCATCTTCAGTTCAGTACATATACTTGATAGATAAAGAAGCAATTATACATGATGGGGACACTGAGAGGGGTTTTGTTTTCATTGACCGAGTCAGAGGGAGTGATAGAACCGGGACCAGTCTGAGCACCCAAGACAGGTTGGTTTCCAAAGCGATCAAAGTAACTTATTAATGCAGCAGAAACTTAAGCTGCTGCATGCTGCAGCCAACTAAGTCCGGTGGGGCAGTAAGAAAACAATGACATTTATTAGTACACAGACTGACGGGTCCCCTCAATGCACATTTATAAAGCTCAATAATATGGTGACCATCAGTACATGGTGAAACAGTTCGAACAAAAGTTGAGCCCACCACCCATGTGATGGAACAAACAGGTGGCACCTTGCTGAGAGCAACTCATTAAAGCATCACCAGCCTTTTGATGCATTTTATGAAGCCAGCTCTCACAGCAGAGGATTTCACTCTGTTTCATCCACTTGCAGTAATTGGTAAAATTTACAAGGTCAACTGAATGGCCATAAAATTCAGTAAAGTATGCAGTTACTTGTACAGATTTTTGAGTTCAAGAATGGATTGACTGATTTGGCAAAAGCCTTTTGATAGAATGTGTGGCTTACAAAACATGCACTTGACCTGTGCAGCAACAGATTAACAAATTTGGCAAACCATTTTCATGGGCCTGATGTAAGCATGTACGAAGGCTAGTAGCAAAAGGTTGTGAGGGCTCAGAGTTCGAACCTGGAATATTATGACATTTAATCTGCCTTTATACCTGCAAGAGATAAATTAGGTTGTGGGCTGGATCTGCAAAACAAGGATTCAGAAATGAGAGGAAATAAGTTCAGCAATTGTTAGCTTGTATTAAATATTTAAACAGACAGTGTCAGTATGACGGGATGCACCACTGACTGCCTCTGTAAAAGTAACCACAACAAGGTTGAGAATGTAAAGTTGCTATGCACTTACCCTGGACTTCAGAATTTTTTGACTTTCGCTGAAGTAGTGGTTTGGATGGTTAATCCCAGTATCACATGAGGCCGCATGAATATCTTCAAAGGTCAATGTGCAAGCTAGCTGACAATTTTGTCATTATCATTCAATGTGAGAGAACAGGAATAAAATGAAAACAAATAAAGCAAGTTATTAAATATGAACATTTCTACCTGGTAATGCCGATTCCTAACTTTATCCATTACATCATCCAATGCACGACCACCAACCCCCATTTTACCCAGAGCAGCTCTCAAATTTTCCTCACTAACAAAAAATAGAACACAATAAGAGACAGCAAAGCGAAGAAAAAGGAAAGAGAAGCATCTTCAGTCTCTGCCAATTATTATTTTGTGAAGACTCAGATCCTTATTTTCATCAGGCATCCAAAAATCAATGTACATCAATGAAGTAAGGTGGAGAACTCCAATAACTAAAACAACATGAGTTTTGAATTGGACATTCTAGCTTTTTCAAACTATTCACATTTTCACACTCTAACCATTCGATTCTCTAATATATGCAGAAAACCAAAGTCAGCATAATCAAAACCAGAACTTGTACCAGCTAGCCAACGGTACGATTCAGCATGCCTCTGTATTGGACCCGAACCAACATGGCAAAGTAGAGGAGAGGGAGAACCAGAAAGGAAAAGAGAGGGGAAGAGGGATGGAAGGAAAGGCAGGCTGATAGTGTCCACCGAGACCTCCGAAACTCCTCCCTCTAAAGAGATGGGATAGAGAACGAGAGAGAGGGAGAGAGAGAAATGAAAGGAAGGGGGAGGCGATGGGTAGGCCAATTGTGGCCATCGAGGCCCACAGATGGCTGGATCTCCCCAAGCTCCGCTGGGTTGAAACAAGGGCGACATGTCCCTGTTTCATCATGTTTAATTTTTTTTTCGTGATGCATAGTAAAGCCGATAACCTTAATGTCGACAATAGAATTACCAACTTTATTATACATCATGGAAAAAAATTAAATGTGATGAAATAGTGCCAAGTCACTCATGTTTCAACCCAGTGGAGGCCAGTAAGGAATCCAACCTTTTGCCACCTCCCTCTCCTTCCATTTCTCTCCCTCCCTCCCTCTCTCATCTCTATCTCTATCTATCTATTCTCGTCTCTTTGAAAGAAAGTAGAGCTCCGAAGGCCTCGACAGCCATAGGCCACCACTGGCCTTTCCTCTCCTTCCTTCCCCCTTCTCTCTCTCTTCCTCTCTTTCCTTCTCCCTCTCTTCATTTGCACCAGTGTTCCAAAGCAAACGCTCGAACTGCACTGGCAGGTCGCTAGCCAAGGATTTAGGTCTCAGCGAGACATCCCACAGGACACTAGGATAGGGCCAGGAGGGGATACCATCCTATGTATCGAGACAGGACGTCTCGCTAGCATCGCAGCATCCCAATTGGGATGCCTTAGGACATTCCCTGTCTCGAGTGTCGGGACAGGACGGGATACTGACACATCCCATTCCATGAAAAAATCAAGATATCCCTGTCCCACGGGATTTAAAACATTGCTGCTAGCATAATTTGGCATGCTTGGAACCGCCCGATTTGAGATGGTTCAGCGAACCCTGCAAAATACATGCACATAAGACATAAGAGATTATATGGCAATCTACTCTCTTCATTTTCTTCTTTTACTTCTTACTATCATTTCTTTTTAATCATGATAGCTTTCCCCATTTCTACCAATCAAGAAGACTTGATTGATAATATATAACTGTTGTTTCCAGAAAACTAGTTATCCCTTTCATATATATACCATTGTAGTCATCCACTCGTCACCATGAAAGGAATACGATATGCATTTAATATTTCATTCCAGATCAGGTCTGCTGAAAAAAGCACTAATACACTTGAAGCATAGCATATGAAGAATCAATGCTATCATGCATAATGTCCATCAAGACTTTGTTGCTCGGAAACATGTAGCACCAGAAATGATTTCCCGCTAATGGCAAGCACTACATTTGACAACACAGGCAGCAAATTTTCTAAACTAATTATTATAACATCTATCAACTTTAACTATATGAATTTCAAGTTGATCAATTTTCTGAAACAAATGGAACAATATCAGTCAAAAAGTTAAAAAACTGAATGCCTTAAAACTAGATTTTCACAACATGTATTGACTATTCTTACTACCAAAACTCGACATATTAAAAACATGTAGTCAAGTTCCATAAAAAAAAACATAAGTAAAGAAGATTGACAGTCCATTGTTACTGCTTATAAGCTGTTTGTCTGACAAAGCATGTCATCCTTGATTGCTGGTCAAAAATAAGAATGCCAAGCATCATCATTATCCAAACCAACAATGTTGGAGTAGACACAGATAAGGGAGTCAAATGCCCCACAATGCACAAAAAAAATATAATTAATTGTGCCATTAGCGTGGACATTAAGAATATAGATGATACAAGAAATGAAAAATAATTGATAACAGCAACCACCTAAAAGAATTAACGAGACACTAAACCCACTTCACAAAATCAGAGATCATACTTTTTCATACCACTACTGATCATTATATTGTTCTCATATCCAATGATCAAAATTACCATTCAAAAACAAATTTATGATGATAATGTGAAGATATTTCAGCATGTTCTGCCAATAGATTAAACAAACTGAGCATGAAATGAACCTGAAATGTCGATAAGGACAACCATGGTGATCACCAATGCCAGGAGTTGAAGAAATAATCTTCTGACAGGAATAGGGTGTATAGTCCTAGAAAGGCCAGGTTCAATGGCAATCAGATATACTGTTTAAACCACATATAACAATACTTATTGAGCCAGGTGGCTTACAGTCCTCTTTCCTTCTTTTCCATAGTTGTGGCGTATGCTGTATGCATATTCTTTGTCGAAGCGCTCAGCGCCAACCTAAGTCACATTTGATTGAGTTAGGATGAATGAATGGGAAAAACAAATGAACAAATATAAAATCTGCTGAGCCAAACATCTACAAGGTGCATAACTTGGCATGATTAAAAACCATTGGTGTTTAAACTAGCTGTTGCCGTCGCAAATATATTCATGAGCAGGGGGCTCCTCCATTGTTCTTGCATGTTTGATCAGCTAACAATGACTAAACAGAATGAAAGTTCACTTCCACAACATGTTTTCTCTTGTGTTTGCTAATGCTTGATATGATCTCTTCCAAATAGATCAAGCTTTTGCAGTCTAGTAGTAAGTTAACATGGTATCAGAGCTGGAGATCATGGGTTCAAATCCCCATTCAGATCAATTTTAATTTACTTCACCCGTTTGATATCTTGAGCCTTTCTTGATCTTAGTTATTTTTTTCGAGTAATTCTCAAGTTGTTTATGTCTTCATGTGCATGGTCTAGGCCATACATCTGGGGAGGAGGAGGTGGTGTTAAGGCCTAATATCCATGGTTGTCCGCTTCCCTGACAGCATAAGGTTTTTGGGTCTAGTTGATAGTATTGCTGTTTTTTCCTTCTCATAGACAACAATCATGAGGCGGATTCATAATCCCAGTAGTGGCAAGAGGTCATAGTGCTTGTTTGATTTGCGAAAACCCAGGGATTTGCCAACCCTTGGTAGCCCATTCTGTGCATTCTACAGATATTTTTTTGTAGACAGGAAGGATATGATAATTAAGAGCATGCTGCCCCAATAATACCAGTCCATTTTATGGTTAATTTTTGAAAACAATCATTGTTAGAAATCTCCTCTGAGTTTCATCCCTGTAAGTCTGATATTGCTATTCATTAATACATCAACCCTTCTTTTTATCTCAAGGAGTCCACAAATTTTAGATGCTTGTTAAAAATGTGATAACCAGAGTTTCTTTATTTCAAGACTATCATCATCATAAAGATACAGTCACAAATGTAAAATGGAAGGAAAAATAATTACACAGAACAAATTGCATATTTCTAAAACAGTTAAAAAAACCTTCTGAGAGAACTCCATTTTCCAGAATGCAAGAGCATCATCTAATTTTAGTCCCACACCCTGCAAAGAGTAACAAATTTGTAAGAAAACAATTGAGATTAGAACAATAGACTTCCTGAAATCACATACTTCTTTTTTAATGGATAAATAACAAATTGCAATGCCTATTTTAGTTCCTACTTCCTACAATGTGCAATTGAATATCAAGGAGGCAGTTAGCAAAATTCAGGGAAAAAAATTATAGCATCTCCTCTTCATTGATGAAACAAACTCCAATATACAAGTGACTTGGGAAGACTTCAGAAAGTGCACATAGATTAGTGTATCTTTTTATAGTCAACCAGTAAATAGTAAAAATACTACCACATGAATTTCATAAAAATATAAAAGCAAGAAAGCATAAATCAGTGGCCACAAGTTCGGAGTCAGTCAAATTTGATAGCAAGAGAAGATAGGGTGACAATATTTGTTATGTCTAGCGAGTTACACAAACATTAAGAAATGTATGAGCACATTTCCTTTAGATTGCATTTGGTAGCATGCAATGCTTGCTGATAATTTAATGGGATCCCACCACATTATTGCATTTGATATGTTTTTTTGGATGACAATCCATCATGTCTGGTAATCTTGATTGCCTTCAAAGAGGCAATATGGATTATCTTTGGGAGGGGTGGTAATCCAGATTACCACCTTTCAAGTAATATTTTGGACCAAATTTCCTTCTTCCTTTCTCTTCCCTTCTGCACCCGCTCCTGATGACCATCTATCATCCATCGACGACACCCCACACCACCCTCCGCGCCGCCGCCGACACCACCACTTCAACCCTTTCCAGCCCCGGAGCCTCTGCCACTCACGGCAGCAATGGAGTTCATCCAAGATGGAGGCGATGGAGGGGGAAGAGAACAAGCAATGGAGGAGTTCTTCAAGGGGCTGCTCACCATCAGGACTCTAGGAATAGGGACAGGGCTGACTGAGGAGGTAGCGATGATAGTGGAGGCGAAAGCAGAGAGGCAGGCGGAGGCGACAACAGAGATGAATCCAATGGTGATGAGCATGGAGCTAGAGAAGGTGCTAGTGGCGGAGGTGGAGAAGGCCGCCACCGCCATGACTACCGGAGACCACCTTTCCTCCACCCGACCCAGCCACATTAGCACTGAATCATCAACATACCCCCCTCCAAGGATTCCTCTTCGATTCTCCGATCAAGAAGATAGCATCGACGGGGGCGAGGGAGGGGTGGGGCGCTGCTGGCGGGGTGGGGTGGCGCTAGCCGGGATGGAGGGGAATCGAAGAAGGGAAGGAAAAAAAAGAAGAAAAAAATATAAAAATATAATAAATAAATAAATAATACAAATATTTTTTATAAATATAATATATATTTATATATATTTAATAAATAAATAAAATATTTAAACAATATATTTTTATAAATTTAATATAAATTTAATTTAGAGATAGTTTGATAATTTGATTTTATAATATGCAATATTACTTGTATGTACCAAACACAATAATCTACTTTGCTGGCAATCCATGTTGCCTTTCAAGATTGCCTGACAAATGACAATGCACCAAACACAACCTTGGAATTAACATGGCATAATTGAAGTGAAACTGGAAAAGGAAAATTTGACATTTGATTAACCGTGACCCTTTTCAATCGTGTGCTATTGGCATAGGAAGACTTGATATTGGCTAAAACTTCATAACATGTGCTTAGCCAATAGCTATCAGATTATTCTAGGATGTATTGACATTTGTTATACTTAGAAGTAGCCTAAGAAATATGGATAAAGGCAATGTTAGTATGCTATCTTAGATAATCTCCTATGATTTAAAATGCGATGGCTTCCAATAATTTGAATCACGGTACTAGAGCCACTACAAGTACCTTGATGGTATGGGTTTGGTATGGTAGAGTATGTCCATATACCGATGAATGGCATGTTGTTGGAGTCAGCAACAGGCATAACTTACATTGGTACAAGGCTGTACTGAACTCCCATACTGTACCAGAATCATACCAAATTGGTACGGTATGCTCCTTAATGGCTAATATGGGTTAGTACTTAAAAATCTTGCCCTATATGAATATTAACTTATATACAACCCATTCTATTCATTTTGAATAACTAAACTATCAAAAAAAGAAGCATCATGGTGACCATTGTCATAAATTGGACCTAAAAATAATGATTTATCCAAGTCAAAAGCAATAAAAGGTTTTAGCCATTAAGAGGCTCTCTGTAGAAGTTTAGCAATTTTAAAATCAGCACAAATGCATTTAATATTGACCCTTTCTAATATAAGTTGCGAATATCACTTCATATCCACATGGGTGGCATATGGAAGTGCAATAACCAAAAAGAAGAAAGCCAAGTGACGAAAACTAGAAAACTATACACCAATAAATACAAGAGACTAAAGATTGTCGTTTGAGCTTCAATTTCATTGTAAATTTATGGTCATAGATTTATTTCTTTTACTCACCTGTTACCAGCTAAGACAGCAGTTAAATTCAACTCACCTAAGGCATCCAAGAGGTTAAGTACAAGTCCATATGAGTATATGAAAATATTCAACTACAAATTAACTTTGGACCCAGGATTTGGACCAGGTCTCCCATTTACCTATTAGTTGTTGCAAGTTGAAATTAAGTCTAAATTACAAGTGTCAAACTTGACTAGCTGAAGTATCTAGCATTGACTACAGTAGATTTGGGCTTTTTTGATCAAGTTCTTTTCGCATTGGCTAGGCCAAAGCCAACCATGTCAAATGACCGAATCTAGTACTACGAACCATATCCAACTAGATGGTTCGGATTCCATGATCCAATGCTTTACCAACCTACTAACATGTTGCAAATTTTAATGTTTTTGTCCAACAAGAGATCAAACACTAGAAAGAGGTTTGCCATATCAAAACGTACTACCCCTTACCCAGCATACCATACCATAATAGTAATGAATAGATCAAGGATCCACGAACCGTACGATACCGGCTGGTTCAGGACGTACCGAACCAGACTAGCGGCCAACTAGCACGGTTTGGCTACTTAAAACAGTTCGGGATGTTTAGAAAATAAAAAAAATTAGTGAACCGGTCTGAACCGATCCTAAACCGGCCCGAACAATGCCGAACTGGCCGGTTCGGGACCGGTTCGTACCTTTCTTCTTTCTTGTTGGTTACTGTGGACTTATGGTGGGGGAACCTATTTTCTCATAATATTTTGATTAGTTCCATGCTGGTGATATTTTGATCCATATGATTTTTTATAAAACATTAATAAAATTTATAATCTACGGGGTCTTGTTCAAGGAACTTTGATATGAGTATGAAATCGACATGTTATTTTCTAGATTCTGTCACCGATAGATCATGGTTTGAATGAGGGAAACCTTTCGGCCTTAGAATTTTATTTGATATCTAAACTAGATTTAGGAATATGGAACTCAATAACGAGTAAAAGAATCTCAATCGATGATTGGATCTGATAATTATAGAATTTATGTATTAAATTCATGAAACAGATGATCTGAGTATACCTAGGAATTTATCGTACATGGCTGTATTCAAGATTTTAAATCCCATGGAATAGGGCTGTCCTGGGTTTTTCATGAAACGGGATGCATTGGCGTCCTGTCCCGACACTCGGGATAGGAAATGTCCCAAGATGTCTCGATTAGGATGCTGGGATGCTGATGGGACATCCTGTCCCAACACATGAGATGGTACCCCATCCTGGTGTCCCACGGGACGTCCCGTAGGATTTGAATCTTTGGTTGTGTTATTAGGCTGTAGAAGCTAGCAACAAGCTCTGCGAGGTCGTTCAAGATACGATACAGTTGCAGGTTTTGCATGTGGAGTAAAATCCATGAATGTATCAAGATCATCTTCATATTCAGCATCCTCTTACCTGCAGTTACCGACAGCTTGTGATCCATATGATCTATATGGTGCATCTGAGATATCATCTTCTAGTGATTATTATCCCATGCAGCCCAGAAAATCTTACGAATCTGATTTTACTACTAATATATTTGGATGGGCTCCTGCATAACCATATTATCAGTCTCTAAATATCTCTCAGAATTGAGACCTTAGCGAGGGATCTGCGATGAATTACGATCCATTACGCATACCTCCCGGGATGAGCTTACAGGAATATCATGCTGCCTGGTTAGAAAGATTTATTGATCTTCCTACTAAGTACATTAATGATCTCGATATTTATGGACATCGATACTTGACCCGATTCTAAATATTGATATATAATTATGTTTATATTTTACCTTTCACTTTCATGAATTGCTGCTAATCTTGCTTTAATCATAATTTTATATCTTATTTTAATTAGAATTAATATATTAGCATTTTTTTTAAATCCTAAAACCTAAAAAAAGTCCTGAACCTTTAAAAAAAGAATTGGGCATAACAATACGGTACCAGTACCGTACCGTATCGGCCCAGTGCTGATAGGGGTCCCGGTACCGGAATCCTTGGAATAGATACTCGATACAGAGGGTATTGATGTGTGAACCATGTTAGAAACACAATATCTCCGAAGTATCATATTAACAACTAGCATAGAAAAAAAAAGAACAAAACAAAACACCCACACTTACCACGTACATGATATGAATACAAACCTCCCCAAAAGTATTTTCTAAAAACAAAAATAACAAACATGCAGAAAAAAGAATTAAACAAAAATTGCAGATTTCTAATGGCATTCCAAGATAAACATCAAAGGAATGAATTGCTTATAACTCCATGTAATATGTTCCTCAATCATCACAACATCGTTACAACATAAAAGTTTGACAAGATGCAAGATCAAGAATGTAAGTATCCAGTACAGGGTAGATTATGGAAAAAGAGGGAGAGATGCAGAGGGAGGGAGAGAGGGAGGGAGGGAGGGAGAGGGGGAGAGAGAGAGAGAGAACAAAAAGGAACACAATTTTGTGAGGGTATACAGGGCCATGACATCCAAAACCCTAATCAACTTGTGAAGTTGTGCAACAAGCTAAGAGGTCGCATTGAGTTAAGGTCTGATATACATTATTGGCCCCTTTTCTTACTGCTTAAGCTCTTAAGTCTAGTGGCTATTTAACATATTCTGTAATTTAAGAGATGGAACTCAAAGAATAACCGTAAAGTGATTCAAACAGTGAAATGATAAATAAAGAATAAGTTTTCTTAATGAAAAAAGTAAGAAGTCCTTAAATGTAGGATTTAGCAACTCAGAATCCAACACCCTCAGCAGTTAGATCACCTTCAGTTGCATATCTATTCCATAAGTTTTTGTTACCACCTCATTCTTCTCATGCTCCTAACTCTTGTAAGGAAACTAACCAAATGAATTGCATAGATGGTGAAATAATAACCATTCAACAATAATGTTGGGTGCATACGATCTACAAGTTTAGGATATCTCAAAGTTAAAAATCAAGTGTTCAAATCTCGATACTAGGCCCATTCTTCATTTGCTCTTGGGCTAATAATATACTGAGTCATAACTGTAAAGTCAGACAGGCTGAAACAATCAAACACCTAAAAATAGGGGAAAAATAGAAAAATACTTACATCCTAGTCCATCCAGACCATTACACTGCATCCCAAATGTCAAGATGCCATCAGGACAGTGAGGACAAACAGAAATGGCTGAGACACCCTAGTTCAAAAGAAAATTGATGTCTCGCACCCATCTCAATCCCCTCTTCCTGTTGGAAGTGGTATGGTACCAAGGATATCTTCCTGCTCCAGCAAGACCTAAATCTTTGATTGAAATAAACTTCAAGTTTGTGAATGTCATTCTTCTATGATGTATATTGGCATGGAATCATGTGCAGAGCTTCATCACAATGCAAACCTTCATTCAAATTGTTCAAATCTAGAAATGCACTTGACATATTTTGTCCTGAAAGCAAAATGAAGAATTAATGCATGTCTTTGATATTTGTTTATCTAGATAAATTGTTTAAGTACAATTCCTTTCTTGTACCCACAAACTTCCCATGTTAGTGCTTATAAGACAAAATTATTATTTATGTTAATGACCTGATTTAATGTTGATTTCTATTTTTGAAAAATACAACTGATTAACCAGGGAACATCAGGTTGGTCAAATTTTGAGCTAAACAAACATAGTATGAAAGGAGAGCTTCGAAATTATGATAGCATTACCCGTAAGTCAATTATTCAATGTATTTGTGTTTGCCTTTTACAAATAGCACTTGCAGAAGATTTAGAAGTAACGGATCAGAAAAATGAGCTGCCTATTCAAAGACATGCCCAAAATGAATAGCCAAATGCTTGTTCAAAGACAACTTTGATACCTCAAGCTTTTATCTAATTGGTCTTATTTGAAATAGTTATCATAAACTCCAAAACCTAGGAGATGGTTGAGCTCCCCTACTGTCTATGTTCATATAGTAGCAGTTTGCTCGGGTTTGCTTTCTAGGTAGCTTGCTGGACAAGTAAAGCAATAAATCTAGAATTTATTCCAGTAGCATTATTAGTTGAAGAATGTCTTTTTCCTGAGCTTGGCCTTCTAGATTCAGTATAGAACCATCTCTTGGCCAAAGTTGCCTAGGCAAGAACTAAAGACTAGTTCAGAGGATTGATATCAAATTGACAATTGGTTTAAAAAATATTCTCTAATCTTGATGGTTGTCAACTTGGCCAATCAGGCCAACCCCATGCCAATGGGTAAAGATTGCTGTCAAGGCTGAGTATGATAGCATTGTAAGGTTTACTGTACCAATCAGTGGTATGTACCGACTATACTGATATCAAATTGGAATGCAGTTTGTGGGGCATACCAATTGTTGGTATGATGAACCGCCCCCCTACCGGCCATACTAACACTGTTCTAGGATGGTACCAATATAAGGTCCAGTACCAAGACAGCAAACTCTAGGTGATGTAAGCATTGACCCACTAGGTTGAACCTTAGACCAAAGAAAGCCTAGAAGGCCTGAAAGTCCCATTAGAGACCCAAACAATGGACTTCAAGTGCATGACATGAGGGGATTGGCACAGGATCTAGAGTCTAAGACTCTAAACCATGTTAAATCAATTTGGCACCCAACAATAAGGCATCATACATCAGGCACCCAATACATAGGTGCCCACAAACTCAGAATTTATACCATTAGCAGGAGAACATGCATCAAAGGACAAGTTTCCTTCATATAGTCTGCCTTGATGGATGTTAGCCCTGACGATGGATTCACCAGGATCAGCACAGTTGGGATTTTGTGACCAAACCATGCCCATTGCATCCAGCATCCAGTTAAATTTCCAATAAATCTTAAACCACCTCCATCAGAGGTCAAATGAGGAAGTTATGGCCCCAATATCTAAGTTCTAAGTTATGCCAGTGCTGTTGAAGCTACATAATCTGATGACTAAAACCTAGCTATCTGATTAAAATTGATTGGCAGAAAACTTGCTGTCAATTTTCCAGGATCTACACTTTAAATCAATTTAGGTATTAGAGTAGAATAATCACACATATATTGCCACTAAAGACATTGGATGGTGGTTTAGGCATTGCCAGTTTCAGATTATAGCTAGGAAACTCATTGTTTTTTTAGTACTATGTAACTGAGTCGAACTCTACAGGCACCTACTAATCCAATGCAAGGAACCACACAACACTACAAATAGCTCCAGTACTTCAATTTTAATTCAGCATACGAAATGTTGAATATAATATTACTGAGGTTATCTTCATTATCTTCATCAATTCATCTGTATTATTTGTGCTGCTGACCTCCTGTCCTAATTTCAACCTGTGAAAAAAGAACCAATTGCTGATTCAAGGCAAGGATTGAGCTATGGAGACACAGC
The DNA here is from genome assembly GCA_021397845.1 of Areca catechu. Lineage (NCBI taxonomy): Eukaryota > Viridiplantae > Streptophyta > Magnoliopsida > Arecales > Arecaceae > Areca > Areca catechu. The sequence continues at coordinate 9,344,721 of CM038044.1, forward strand.
TAGTTATCCTTTTTTTCATTTTATTGTTTAGGCTTCTGCAAATCCATTTTTTTTACATCAACTCCATCTATTTTATCCTGTACCGCACCTCTTGCCTACATCAATAGGTTGACAGCTTGAGACACCATGGAAATTCATTTCCTATCTTAGCAAGTAACATTTTTATGGTGTTGATGCAGGATAGTTTAGAAATACCCTAACAGGTTGAATGCATCCAAGATATTAATGCAGCCTATGCGTCAGATACAATGGGATTGGATCATAGATGCAAAAAGAAAAAAAAAATAATTCTAAGTGAAAGTTATAAAAAATGCAATGAAAATTAGTAGAATTTAAATCAAATAATAAAAACAAAGATAGGGAAAAGTATACCATAAAGAACTCAATAAATGGAGTAGCAATTGCAAGCGCCGATATCTCAAGGCTTAAGCTACAGCATACAATTCTTTGTCATAAGTGACATTTTTGTTTAGCTTCATTTAATTTTTTGCTAAAATAGGCTATGGGATGATCTTTTTGGTTTGATACTCCACCTATTCCTACTTTAGAAGCATCACAAGAAACTTCAAAAATCTTTTCAAAATCAAGCAATTTTAAAATGGGTACTTTTGTCATCAAATCTTTTATTTCTTGAAAATCTTTTTAAGTCGATTGTGTCCATTTAAATTCGCCCTTTTTTTAAATAGTTTGTAATTGGAGCCACTATAGTACTAAAGCTTTTGATAAACCTATGATAAAAAGTTGTGAGGCCATGGAAACTCCTAACGCCATGAATATTCTTAGGTTCAGGCCATTCCATAATCTATCTCACCTTTCTTGGACCAGCCGATACCCCATCTTTGGACACAATAAATCCTAAAAAGATGACAAAGGGTTGCATGAAAGTACATTTATTGATATGAATAAAAGTTTTTTCTTTTCTCAAAACTTCAAAAACTTGTCAAACATGATCTAGGTGTTCATCTTCAGCATGACTATAAATTAAAATGTTGTCAAAGTACACAACCAAAGGTTTTCCAATAAAAAGTCTAAAAACTTGGTTCATCATTCTCATAAAAGTACTCGAGGTATTTGTCAAGACAAATGGCATGACATACAACCCTTCTTTTGTTTTGAATGCGGTCTTCCACTCATCTCTGGAATAAAGCCAAATTAGGTGGTACCTACCGTGGAGATCATTTTTTGTAAAAATGGATGCTCTTGCCATCATGTCCAACATGTCATCTCAATGTGGAATTAGGAATCGATACTTAATTGTAATTTTATTAATGACACGGCTGTTGATGCACATACACCAACTTCCATCCTTTTTAGGTGAATAGTGTTGGTACTGCACATGGACTCATGCTCTCTCACGAAACTTTTTCTAATCAAATCATCTACTTGTCATTTCAATTCAGCATGCTCTTTTAGGTTCATCCTGTAGTGTGGTAAATTTGGTAAAGATGAATTGGGGACCAGATCAATGGCGTGTTGAATGTTCCTAAGTGGAGGAAGCTCATCAAGCAATTCTTTCGGTGTCAGGTCACTAAATTCAGAGAGTAGGATTTTGATCACAAAAAGGGTTTTAACAGAGTCTAATGAATCAAGGGTCTCTTTAACAATCAAAACATACACAATTTTAGAATTAATTTCTTCACAAAATTGTCTCATGTTAAGAATGTGAAGGGACTTTGTTGCTTCAATTCGAGATGGAGGATTTTTTAAATCTTTAACTATATCTGAACTAAGTTCTTTTGAAAACTTCGAGTTTTGGGGTGAAAACTTTTGTTGAGAAGGTTTTGTTGGGTTCAAAACAATTTTCTTGCCATTGTAAGCAAAAACATAGGTGTTAGGTTGACCATAATGTGTGACAGATAGATCATATAGCTAGGGTCTTCCTAAAAGCACGTCTGCGATATCTATGGGAAGGACATCACACTAAATATGGTCTGAATAGGTAGCAAAATAAAGCGGAACCAAGCAACATCTTGTGATAGCCATGTTGGTCTTGTCTACCCAGGCAACCTTGTAGGGACTAGGATGTGGCTCGGTCTTGAGATTCAGGAAGCCTACTGCAACTTTAGAGATTACATTGATGCAACTACCGCCATCAATGATGACCTTGCAGCTCTTATCCCCACACTTCATGTAGGTGTGAAAAATGGAAGTTTTCCTGCAATCATCCTCTTCCCTAGGTTGGGTTAAGACACATTGCATGACTTGTATTTTCTTGCAATGATCCTCTTCCCTAAGTTGGGTTAAGACACATCGCATGACTTGCAAAGTGGCATTTTCATTAAGCTCCTCATGCAAATCTAACACTTCTTCTTCACTAGGAACTTCATTAGTGGTGTGTGCAACTTCTTCTAAGTTTTCAAAATCATCACTATCTGGCTGAACAAGCATGGTACACCTAGGGCACTCATAAGCGTAATGACCCATTTGGCTACAATGGTAGCACCTACCCTGTGTGTTTCCCTATTTGGTCTCATTAGACACTACACCCTTACCCTTAGATTTTGACTTTGCTGATTTTGATAGTTGTTGATTCTATTCATGCCAATGTCTCTGGTGTCCTTATTAGTCCATTTCCCGATGAACCGTCAAGCAGATGCCTTCAAATATTTTTCATATTCCAAGCTTGCTCGACTATTGCGGCCCGATGAGGCATAATTTCATGCTACAACTCCTCACATAACTTGTTACATAATCGCGAAATGGTCCGCTCTTCTTTTTCTTGAACATCACATCGAACATTCATCTCATCAAATTTGGCCATGTATTCGGCAACTGAAAGAGCACCTTGCTGAGTAGCGTTCAATTGACCGTACAACTATTGTTTGTATGTAGATGACAAGTATTTCTCTCTCAATTTAGCTTTCATTTCAGCCCACAAGGTGATGGGCTCTTGGCCAAGCCGCTCTAGATTTCTTTCGATGCTAATCCAATATTGCTTGGCAATGTTGACAAGTTTCATTTTAGCAAAATAGACCTGTCGATTATCGGACATTTCATACTAGTCAAAATACTAGTCCATATCGATGAACCAATCCGTGAAAGCCTTTAGATCAAATTTTTCATCAAAACAAGGTTCATTTTAACCCTTTTTATGATCTCATCTTCAAAAACAACATTATTATTTTCTTGATGAAGAAGATTAAATCTTGGCGGCATGTGTTGAATATCATGGGGTTGTGGAGTGCATGTTAAAGATCCTTGCGGAGTGAAATAATTTTGTGCTGGAGGCCTCTCAGAGTTCGTCTCTAAGATAGTGGCCCTATCTCAGATGTCCTGAATGTTGGTGGACAATTCGTTTAATTTATCTAAAATTTGTTTTAAAGGATCATTTGGATCATCGGTGTCGGGATTCTTAAACTGTAGTCCTGATCTAGTTGTCATGATGCAAACCTAAAGCAAACCTAAGGCTCTAATACCAAATTTGATGCAAGATAGTTTAGAAATACCCTAATAGGTTGAATGCATCCAAGATATTAATGTAGCCTATGCATCAGACACAACAGGACCAAATCGCATATGCAAAAAGAAAAAATATAATTCTGAGTGAAAATTATAAAAAATGCGATGAAAACTAGTAGAATTTAAATCAAATAATAGAAACAAAGATGGGAAAAGTATACCATAAAGAACTCAGTAAACAGAGTAGCAATTGCAAGCACCGAATACAAAATTCCTATTGATTGTTCCTAACCCTTTTCTGTCAAAAGCACCGTCTACAGGAGATATGAGAAATGTTTTAGAAAAGGGAAAGGAAGGAAAGAGACAAAGGTTTGAAGGAAATAGATGTTGCAGAGGAGATTAAAATGATAGATCTCGACAATGATCAATCAGAAAGAAGCTTCGATCTTAATCCTGATAGTGGATGATCCTTTAGGGGATGCTTGGCATAATGGACGAAAGGCAAAAGGGCTTCAAAGAAGCAATTAGGTGGATGTAGGCCGACGACAAAGTATATGGTAGATGATGGAGTCAACAACGAGGTCTGGGCGGCCGGTGGTGGAAATAGGGGCACGATTGAAGGTGGGGGTGGTGATGACCTCGACATTGCTAGCAGGATTGTTTGTGGGATTATCTAGGATGAAGTGGATTGGTATGGCATCGTCACAGAAGCAGAAAAAGTGGACAAAAAAAGGACAAAGAAAAAAAGGTTAAGAGACTCGCTCCCTATGGACTCACTCCGATCGATGCGAAATCATGAAGGAAAACATTGGGAGAACACATCTCAACATGTAATTTTTTTTTTATAATAATTCAACCTCCTAATACATGTGAGAAATGCCCTATGTAAAGACTTTAGGGCTACCACTATGGTGATAGCTTGGTTGGTTAAGGCGCGGCTCAGCTCTTGTGAATAATCCACTGGTCACGGGTTCGAGGAATGATCCAGCAGGTGACTCAATTAAATTCCAGATTAATTCTGGGGCATGTGACTGGGAGGCTGAGCGGCCGAAACTCCAGCGCCGTAGTGGGGTTAGGCTGACGTACTCACCCAGTTGGTGAAGAAGACACGCGGAAAATTGCGGCCCGAATCGAACAAAGGTCTAACGGGTTGGGACTCGAGTGGGGAGCTACACCGGAGGGGGTTTCCCCCCTCCCCTCACCCTTTTTTTCTATCACAAAAAAAAAAGACTTTAGGGCTAACAAATCCTAAACAAACTGATAAGATGTTCTCATCTAAAATACTCAATTGAATTTCAAAATTAAATAGAAAGATAACAACTAAAATATCACTTCAAAACATGATGCGATCACATCATCGATTTAAAATTTAAATAGACAAATAACAACTAAAATATCATTTCAAATCATGGCGCGATCACAACATCGAGCCAAATACTTGGTTTGCAATGTCGACGGCGCACATAAGTCCGGAATGGGGTCGAGTCTGCATCAGGTATTTTTAAAAAAATAGTGTGGATTACTTAATTATTAGGTTTTCTCTTTATGCTAATTTGATAAATGACATGCCAGTCTTGAATGTCTATCCCTTTAGAACTCCAAAAGTGATGGCAACAAAAAGGAAAAACATTCTTAAAATAGGCAGATCATCACCAGATCGCAACAACAGAAATTTCAGATGATATATACAGCAGACTGTTTTACATCAATGTGCAGATGGAAGTACTAAGAAAAAATTTGCAATAGCATATTTAGTAAAAGTACCTTAAGGAACAGACCAAGTTGCATCCGTCCTCCATGCCTCAAATGGTGGTCTTCTTTTAACTACATACTCAGATGACAACATAATATCATGTGGCTGTAAAGATTTATGTAAAATTAAGATAAAAAGAAATGAAAACAAATTTGTGGAATGCTTTTACCTTCTCAAATAAATGACGCATGCAAAGAGGAAAAGAATTCCTAGCCAGTTGATCAATGTCCTTCAACGATATCTCAGCAAATTCCTTTGGCTGCAAGAAGTAGTCCAGTGATCAGAAACGAGAAACAAAATAAATTTATGGAAGTTGAAGGAGGAATCAGAGAAAAAAGTAAATCAAACTGATACCTGAGAGTAATCAGGCCCCAAATAACTGTTGCTTAGTGCTTCAACAATCTGAAATAAAAAAGAGATCAATAAGCATGAAACAAGCTTTTGCTTTTCTGCTCAAATTTATAGCTAAACTTGCACAACAAAAATAAATAATGAATAAATATTTTTTTAAAAAAAAGCCAGTACACTCACAGGAGTCAATCTCTCCTTCTCTTGCTCCCTAATGGTAGATGTCCATTTTCTGCTTAGAGAGGTCACATCAGGATTAATTAAAAATCATGATCTAACTGGAAACAAGAAGATCTAACTGCTGGTACAGAATAAGACTTAAAGTCATCAATGATAATAGAACTCTCACTGTAGTAATTAGAATTAGAAAGGTCATAACATGACTATCGAAAAATCAGAACCATTTTTCTATGTGCCCTAATTGCCATTCATTGTATCTAGACTTTAGACTATCACTGAAACATTGAGTCACACTTGCAGAAACAAATGAATACATTGTATTTGGCATGACCGAAAATACTGGAAACTGGAAAGGGATATATAATGAATCTTTCAAAATGAATTAGTTGCTATGTGCAGCATTTGAATCATATACATTTATAACATTAACAGCCTTTGATGGATTGATTGATAGACCATGAAACCACAAAGGCCTTATGACATCCTATGGAAACGATCCCAATGGTTGTTAAAACTTTTATTTGGACTTTTGCTTGCTGCCATGGTGGGCAAGAGAATACAACTCGGATAGCAACAGAAACCCTAAAACAGTGGCTAACTCAAGACTGGGAAAAGAGCTAAAACCAAAGAGCAGGACATCACTGGATGCACATAAAAGAGTTTACACCCAAAGAGACTAAAACGGAAATCCTAGAACCAGAAGGAAAATGTCTACAAGTAGTACGGCATCACTTCAGGTACATAAGCAAATAAAAAGTACCAAAGACCAGAAGGTTGACTAATTTAACCAGAACAGTCAATGCTGCAGCATGGTTATACTGATGTTGAGCAAGGTAGGTGCCATGAAGCAACATTTGGATCCAGGAGAACCTGGGAACCCAAACAAAAAATTGGCCATTCATCCATATATGCCAAAGTAGATTATGAGTAAGGGCAATGGGTTTTGATTAATGCTCATCAAGTAGCACCAATGTGCATGACCAAAATAAGAAAGGTGATGGACCCCACAGGAAGGCCTTGTACATGCAAAACAACAAAAACTGACCAGTGTTTTTCAGAAATCTAGGAAAACCTTTGAAACATTATGACACCGTAACATGCTGCACATGTTAACAACTGAGCAAGCCCCACAGAAGATCATCCACACACACACAGACAATTAAATCTAATACAAAAGGAGCCTTAAAAGTTATGAGAGTGAGGCTGCATTTTGAAGTCTTGATTGAATGCCAATCAGAGTTTATAAGTGTCAGATTACAGTCAGCAAGGTTTGAATTTTGTGTGCAATGCACTGCTTATAAACACTACGTTACACATGTTATCAACCAAGCAAGCCACACATAAGATCATCCACACACAAACGCGAAAGTACTTGAAACTAATACATAAGGAGGATTAAAAGTTACAAGACTGAAACTAAATTTTAAAGTCCTGACTGTAGGCCAATCGGAGTTTAGAAGTGTTTAGCAGGGGGTTAAGTTTTTCATGTGAACACTAGAACTGTTAAGCCAAACTTGAAGTCCAGACACCCATGATCCTTAAACAGGTAGAAGCGATGGGATTTAAGAAGGCTCACTAAAACAACAAAGAACAGGCAGAGCTATTTTCTAAATCTTCTAGGATCCATCAAGTTTGACCGAGTCTTCTTGCAATATGAACAGGCCACAGAAGTTGCAAGAGTAGGACATTGGAATTACATATGAAGGTTTAGTGGTGCCGTTCAACCAACACAAAGTTTACCCACCCATAAAATATAGAGACATACTAATGATTGGCATGAGAAAAAGTGTTGGTCAGTATGATCAGTACATATGTAACTTGCTAGTGCCTTACCAGCATACAACAGTATGCTGGTCAGTACATATGTAACTTGCTGATCAGTACTAATGATTGGCATGAGAAAAAGTGTTGGTCAGTATGATCAGTACATATGCAACTTGCTAGTGCCTTACCAGCATACAACAGTAGCATGGTCCAGGCCACAAACCAATGCTTCACATGCTGGCTGGCATGTAAACGCATGCCAAGCACTGACATAGTAAAGAACATACCATGCCAATTGCCAGGTCATAGCATTCACCATGGCAATAATACCATGCCAGCATGGCACCAACAAGTTATATTTTGATCCTTCTCGATTAGCATTTTTGAGAAGCATGCCAAGCCCTGGCATAGCAAAGTAATACCATGCCAATGCCAGGTAAGCAAAGCATAGCATTCACCATGGCAATATTCGAGGCCAGCATGGCACGAGAACACTATATTTTAATCCTCAACAATTAGTGTCTTTGAGCAGTTTTTACCAATACAAGAATCTACATATTCTGAGAGCAGTGTGTTGAACAAGTTATTCTAATGGCTACCAGTATCAAGAGGTAATAAAACCCAAAGGCTTTAAGTAATCAACAAAATTGCCTTTGGCTAGCTTGCAATAGAATATCAGAATCTAACAATATGGTTGTCTTCCATCAACAAAAACATGATTATGTCTGAATTGTCATCCAAATTCAGTCCATGCTAATAAGGATTGGATCTCGGGTTGAATCTCTTATAGATAATATCCAAGGTGGTCCCAGTCTGAGAAGTCAAGTGGTGCAAGCTTTGATACCGTGGAACTTTAGAGGCAAGTATAACTGTCTAAGAAGGAACATACCTTTAGAGAATGAAACAAATAGATTCAGTTACATGACTTTGTACCAACCAAAGCCAGACACAAGATAAGGGTAGCAAACTTGCAAAGCATGTGTACCACTACCAACCATAGACAAACTCATGCAAAAATTTAAAGAATACATGTAGTTGTAACACACCAATCATCATGCACAGAAATGCACCCATGAACACATGCCCAAGGTAGCTATAATCACAACAGCAATACCATACAAACATAGAAATTTATTTATAAAAGCATGAACAATGGCCAGTCAAAACAAAGACTTGCCATAAAATAGAAGAAAAAAAAATTAATGCTTTTCTACATAAAAACTAAGGTAGCATATTGTAAATTGTGAAACTAAAAGGATGCAATCTAGGAAGAGCTTACTAATATCACATAAATGCATTGCATGGAACTACCATAGCTGAATCATTAAATTAATAGTAATATTTGACAGAGCAGCAGTAGATGCCATTTAGCAGTGGCAGCCAGTAGAAAACAAAAGAAACCCCATTAAAGTAATAAAAACAAAACTAGCAATATAATTCTTGGTTTTCTTTTTGACAATAACATGATTCTTGAAAATTAAAATTATATATTGTGCCACTTCATAGGACAAAAGCTGGACAACAGAAACCCAAGATAATCAATGATTACCTGTTTGTTAACACAAGTGCCTTGGAAAGGTTGCTGCGGAATTGAGAGACAACAAGTGACACCACCTAACAAAAGATTGAAAGAATTTTAGAATAGCACTGACAGCCAGTTCTAGCCTAGGCTAAGGATGAGGTTTAGGATGCACCTGATTCATGGCAACGTATGCATAACCTTTAAGCAGGAATACTCTGCGGCTGGCAACAAGTTCTGGAACTTCTTCAAAAGGTACCTTATACATTTAATTCAGATAAGATACAATCAGAATCCCTCACAGTGCAAGAAATTATTGAAAACACAATGGCATCAATGAACCATATACCTTAAAGAAGACCGTTTCAGCTGCAAAATAAGAAACCAACATGTCAGATCATTTTGTAAAACAGAAGATTCTTTAAAAATAAAAATGGCTCAACCATGAAATCATATAATTCGGCCACAGAAAAATGATTGGATTAAGCTCGATTGACCTTTAGGATGATCTCCAAACTCCTACACAAACTTCAGATCTAAAAGCTACTAGAAGGGACTGCCTCAAAGCACTGAGCCAATGATGTGATCCATGTTTGTTTCCTTCCATGGATAAGGAACATAATCTATCCCAGTTTCCCTTCAAAAAGGAAACAGAAAGAGGCATGATAAGCTGGGACTGACCTTGACATAAACTAAAGGAAAAAAGAAAAAAGAGAAATCTAGGAAACATTTCCTAAATAACTTATGACCTTTAACTTAAGCAGTTAAGTTGGGTGATATTGTTCCTGGGAAACTGGGGTGTTGTCTCGTGATGTATCAGGTGCCTACGATGTCAGGATGCAACCATGGTGGCTGGATCAACATCAAAGGAGGGAGGGGGGGACGCCCCATGGAACTAGTCTTGATAAAAGATAGACCTGATAATAGTTCCAGAAATATGGAATACAGGATGACAGGGGAAAATGACCATCTAATAATCTAGTAATGTAAACAGGCTATCAAGGATGGTTGTAGATTGGACATTCATTACCAGCATAGAATGAATCAATTATATATTTTTTGAAAGAACATGCATAATGCAGCATATGATTTCAGATAGCAATTTTTAAATTTATCCATTTTCAGACCTACTAGATACAGAATACCACAGACTTAACAACGGCTAATCCGGTCGTACCATTCGAAGATTGGCCCATGGAGCGTGCAACCTGGCCCAACTTATCCTTCACGGTCTATGCAAGAAAAAAAAAGAAATACAAAAAGAAATAGTCATTTGACAAAGAGCAGCAAACAGCACGTACGCTTACATTACCCTTAAAAACACAAAAGCATAATTCTGTCAGCTTCATGATATGAAAATATACCTCAAACTCTGTATTATTGAGTGCTTTGCGTGGAAGCTGAAACTCAGCCATGATCATCCTCTGCAAAGCAAGAATTAATCAGATCATAATTTTAAAAATGGGTCTTTAACTATGTTCTACTTCACACTGGACCGAATAACCCACCTGGGATTCCTGGCTTTCAAGGCGGAAGCGGTAGCGAAAAAGTGTGGTCTCCATGGAGAGAAACCACTTCCTCAAATCATCCCTGAATTTTAATCAAATAAGAAAAAATCAGAACCAATTCAAAGCAATATTCCAAAGTGGAGAAAATAGACAATAACAGGAAACATACGTTCTACAGTAAACAAGACGAAGCACAAAGTGCGAGATTACATCCTTATTCATCACCTCGGACGCATCTTGATGCCTCATATTTGCCCTCCAAAGCTCACTGACCTAATCACTCACAAAAATAAATTTACAACCCTCAGATCCAACTAATTTACATAAACGGCATTAACAAATTGCCGAATTCAGCTCAGATGATGTAGTAAATTACCAATTTTTCCATCTCCTCGGGTTTCTTCCCACGGGATAAACCATCTGAGATCCCTTTCAGGACTACAACAAAAGATTCAAAAAGTGATCATATTCACGGCAAACCCTAGTGAACATGGAAGCATAAACTGATCTAGTGCCCAAAACGAAAAGAACAGACGATTGGGTCTCCACACCAACAAAACCCTGGAAAACCTTATCGGAAAGGAAATGGGGAGAGAAGACGGAGGTGGCCAGTTACCACGGAGGCGATCGATGGCGTAGAGCTCGAAATCTTGGAGCCGGACCTCGAGAGACGGGGCGGAGCGGTAGAGAGGGAGGCTCGGGTGTCCGTCGGCGATGGGCTTCCTCTGAGATCGAACGATCTCCATGGACTTGGAACTTGGAAAGCTTAGAGGCGAGAGAATAGTTCGGAAACTGGGGGAGCGCGATGCGGAGATTTTATCGCTGGATATGACGCTTGGCGGGAAACGCCTCGAAACGGGTCGACTCGGACCGATACGTACGACTGACTGACTCGTTTCGAAGTCCTGGTTAACCCAGGCCCAACACAAATCGGCTTCGCTTGTGTGAGCTTTAGGTCTGTGTTCGGTCCAGACTCGTTCAGGGTCACGTCCGAGTCGAGTGAGCTCCTAAGGCTGGCTCTGGTCAAATTGAGTTAAATGATTGACCGGTGGATCACGATTTGCACGACTTTCAAAATATGTGTCTGCCTCATGATCTGTGCTAACGGTGGAAGGGAGAGATTAGATGGCTTTTCGCGAAAGAAGAACGATCATTATTTCGCGAAGGGTGCGACCCGATCTCTCGATACACTCACAAACGCCAAACTTTTCTTCTCACGTGCACGACAAACGTCCAAAAATCAAGTCAAAAGAGTCAGATTGGGCCAACTTTCGGTTGAGATCGGCCCAGTCCGGCCAGGTCCGGGATGCGCCAAGATGCTCTGCTCCCAGGCCGAAGTATTTTTTTATAAATTTTTATCCATAAAGAGCTGAAAAAAAATACATCATTAAATATTATTCAATTATAAAAGTCATATAAAACTTATTTTTCAATATTTATTTAATATTTAATATTTTATTTTTATTATAAATTTTAAATAATAAAATATTTTTTTATAAAAAATATGATGGTTTGAGTTACAACTGGCATCTCCATATTTACATAATATTATAAAATTAAAAAATATTTTTATTATTATAAAAATTTAAAATATTTTTTATGGTATATATGAATAAAATATCATAACACTATTCCTAAAATATTGCCGGATCAAAAATAAAATATCATAATACTGTTTATAAAATATTACATGATCAAAAATATTTTTATTATTTAAAAATATTTAAAATTGTTTTAATAATAAAAATATTTGTGATTTTAAGACATTCCGTGTGACATTTTATTGGTAGAGGAATATTATAAAAATATTTTTATTATTAAAAAAAATTAAAAAATTTAAATTATAGATATTAAATACTTGTTTAAATCATAAAAATATATTTTTGGCATGATATCTTTTTATAAATAAAATATCATAATATAAAAAATATTTTTTATAATTTAAAATTTAAAATTTATTTTAATAATAGAAATATCTTTTGATTTTATAATATTATGAATATAAAAATTGGCTACCCGATGTTATAACCTAAATTATAACATATAATATTTTTTATAAAAAACTTTTTATTATTTAAAGATTTTTTTTATAGAAAAAAAGAAAGGAGTTAGGTTCCGGACATGGCTATCCCTAGACGGTCTTTTAACCCCAATCAGGAAATGTTGTACATACTAATTTTTTCGCAGTTGTTTCCACATCAACTTGATTATCACTGACGTCAGTCGAGTTAACGGGATTTATTATATATATTTCTAACTTTTTAACTACTACCAACTAACAGGCTTTCAAGATTATTTTATTATTTTTTTAATTTTATTTTTAAATTATTTTTTTATTTTTTATTTTATTTCTGGATTTTTTTTTCGAAATATATCTAAAACCCATTCAAATTTTTTTTAAAAAAATTGTATCGTTAAATACATATTAAAAAATAAAATTTACCAGCTCTAATCTGGCTGTGCTTTTTTTTTTTTTTTTTCCTGCCGGGCGGTGTACAAAGTTTTTTTTTTTTTTTTTTTCCTTGATTTCCTGACGGGACTTTAGTGCGCGCTATTAAGTACACCTCGTTGCCAGCCCTAATCGAAGGGGCAAAAGTACCGGGTGGCTGGCTTACCGGTGATTGCCGGAATCTCGAGATAGAGGGCGAGGGCAAAACCCCTGTTTGCACCCTTTTCGTCCCCTTCTCCTTGGATTTCCTAGGGTTTCGTTCCAACTGTTGAGATTTTGGAAGCATACATCGGATTGAGATGGATGGGGAGCTAACGGAAGAGGAAACAGCTCTCTACGATCGCCAGATTCGAGTATGGGGAGTCGATGCGCAGAAGAGGTAATTGATTCATCTTTCTCGTTGCTCGGAATGATATCGATTTCCTTTTAGTCCTTAACTCAAGGTTTTTCTTTAAATGATTCAATTATGGGATCCTGCTTTGTTTAGGTTAAGCAAAGCTCAGATACTGGTCAGTGGGTTGAATGGCACGGCAGTTGAGGTAAGTTCGATTTTTTACCTAGTTTTTCGGCGCTTGTTTTAAACACTCTCTGACTATTATTTAGAGGTTAAGGTTTTGCAGGTAAGATTGATTTGTGTACCCACAACACTCGAGTGTATCATGAAGATGCTTCATTTAGATGGACGATTATGTTCTTCCTACTGGACTTCACTCTAAATGATATCTAATTTAGGTTTTAATCCATTGTTTATTTTGTTTATGACGAGACTGAGAGGTCTAGACTAATTTTTTTTTGTGTCACAAACGAACAAAAGGTTTATGGTGAAAAGATGGATATGATTACATCGGATGTTGTTGGAGTAAGGTTTCCACCATTGCTTCACTTGATTATAATAGCATTGTGAGTTCTTAATTTTCTTAAATGATGTTAAAGAAAACGGAGAGAAAACCTTGCTGTGTGTTCTTGCACATACAAACGATCACAGGTTCAAGTTTTCAGGCAAGGGACAGTTTCAGCAGTTGCTGAGATACTAATTTTAGATTTTGGATGGTGTTTTAGGAATTCAATGAGAAAAGCAACCGGAGATTACAAAATGAAGTGGTAAAGTAACAAATGGGAGAAATTTGTTAGAAATATAGATAAAGGAAAGTTAGCTTTGTGTAGTGTTTTTTTCTGCATGTACAGGGCGATACCTAATCTCTAAAATAAGAGCAGTTCATATTCAAAGTTGCAGAATTTTGTCTTTTGGGACCATCATTTGAATTCTGGCTTTGTCTCAGTAAGAGCAGTTTGTATTTTGATTCACATTCCCTTTTGATAATTATATGATTTTATTATATTAGAAATCTGTTCTTGCTTTTCAACTTGAAGAAGTGCTGCTGTAAAACTGAATTTCACGCAAAGGAGTAAAACAGCTTTGTGGCACTTTGCTATTAGTCTGATAAGACTAGAGTGAAAGCTGCATCACTCTATGACTGTTGCTAAACTTTTTCTGTTCGACTACCATCTCTTGGTCACCATTTCTCCCTTATAAAGATGTGGTAATTTGCAGATTGCAAGAATATTTTCCACATCATTTGAATATATGTCAATGTTTTGTAAGTAGTTCTTGATGGAGATTTAGTTGGAAGTAGCCATCTAAATTGCTCATACAAATTCTTTTGTTCTTTTGGTAGTTTTGCAAAAATATGGTTCTAGCAGGAGTTGGGAGTTTGACACTGATGGATGATCGTTCGGTCACAGAGGATGCTCTTCAATCAAACTTCCTGATCCCTGCTGATGAAACTTACTATAGTGGCAGATCCCTAGATGAACTTTGTTGTGAGTCTTTAAAAGATTTCAATCCAATGGTCCGTGTTTCAATAGAAAAAGGTGAGTCTCACTGTAAATAGTTGTTTATTTCTTACCAGTTATTTGCTTAGGAAAATTTTATAGCATTTTCCATGGCAATTTCTGCCCCCCTCTAAATCATGAAAAATCACTTGCATTGCCAACCTAAACCTGCTTATTTAAGTGTGCTGACCTGCTTTTGGTCTATTGTAAATGTTGCTGGTTGTTGACTTTATAGTATGTTAGCTAATTGGTTGTTTTATGTTGGCAAAGTTGTGAGTTTATAAATATGGCTAAGCCAGGGATTGCTCTCCAAATTTGATGCATTCTTATCAACTTACACTATAAAAGCAACTATTTAAATACATTCATTTTGTGGAAGATTGTTTCAGGAAAGTTTCATCTGGTCTTTTTGGGTTTGCAGTCAAGTTAATGTTGTTGATGTAGAATATGGTATGGTTGTATCTGTTGTAGTTTGACATTACTATTTGCATGAGGTATAAAACAATTTTAGGATGTTGTTTGTAAACAGTGGGTTGTTGTAGGCTTTGAAAATGGAGCATACTTACCATTATTGAGTCCCTGGTTATAATGGACCATGTCAAAATTGCCCATTGTCCTTATTATTTGTTATATATAAATGGTTTTTTGATGTGTGAAGGAGCTTTTGCATTCTTTATCAAATGTTTGATGATTTGAGTGCCATGAGAGTAGGGGTAACCTTTGACATGGAATTTGTCGAGCTATGTTCGAGAAGCACAGAGTTTGAAGGTGCAATGCTACTGGAACTACAGGGGATAGTAATGCTTAATACATATTGTTGGTGTAGTGATACATATCTGGATCCTTAATGCAAAAGAACAAGGCAATATATGAAGATGTCTTTATGTAATAGAGCATTATTGGTAAAGCAGAAGAGAGGCATCTGAACTCTTTAATGCATCATTTGGTTTTTGGAAGTGTTGCATGTTTGTGTTTCTGCAACTGAGTTTGTCAAAATTTGATGGTCATAACTAATGGATTTCTGTTGTTTTTTACAGGTGATTTGTCACAGTTTGATGGAGAGTTCTTTGACAAGTTTGATGCCGTGGTTGTCAGCTGTTGCTCTCTTAAAACTAAGGCACAGCATGTCTCTTCTTATTGATCCAATCAAATTAAGACTGATCTTCTGACAGTTTAATTAATGTTCACTTTCTCATTGTTTACTAAAAC
Organism: Areca catechu; assembly: GCA_021397845.1. Classification (NCBI taxonomy): domain Eukaryota; kingdom Viridiplantae; phylum Streptophyta; class Magnoliopsida; order Arecales; family Arecaceae; genus Areca; species Areca catechu. The sequence goes on from CM038044.1 coordinate 9,360,683, forward strand.
AATTATATATATAACAATCTGAAAATATGACATAATTGAGTTTATTTGCATACAAGCTGTTTGCTTATAGTTATTCATATGGCATTTTGATCTCTGATTTGTTTGAGTGCAACTCCCACAGAAGGCAATCAATGAAAAGTGTCGAAGGAGACCAAGGCGTGTTGCATTTTATGCAATTGAGTGTAGAGATTCATGTGGCGAAATTTTTGTTGATCTACAGAAGTACACCTGCATCCAGGTGCTCTATTATTATCTTCTTGCTGTCTATTTTTAATTATTAGCTTTGATCATATGAAGTTGACTGAAAAATTCAATGTCATTCTGCATGTGTCCTCCCATATGAAAAAATTCTTTCTATTCCCCGTTGACTTAACTCTTTTGTTCAAGCAGGGACTAGCGAGGAATGATGCTTAATAAGCCATGACACTGCATGACTGATTTTAGTCTTATCATATTAGTCTGCATATCTTCATCTGGTAAAATATTATTGTCTTCTCAGTAAAAAAAAAAAAACCATGACATTCATGCATGCTCTTTCTATATTGTTTTATATGTACCATTTATAAAAGTTAATTTTCAAGATGCTTCATTCCTCTGATTCTTTTTATTAGCAACACCCAACCTAATTTTCAAGCACTCATAGCCAGCTTTTATGAACCATATATAATTACGTGTGCTATTTGACTAATCATGTCAGTTAAGTGTAATGTCGAATACAAAGATCTCTTTCCTTGTGAGGTATGTTTTGAATCTCAGTAATTATCCGAGAACTTTGTTTCGAATTTTGTGTCAAAGATATTATGATATGTCCTAATTTTTTTACTGAAAAATAAAGTACCAGAGGCACAGGGACATGTAGCACTTATATCTACATCTCTAAGCAGCATATTTGATTACCTGCAGGGAAAGATCTTTATGCAAAAAAACACAGCCTTTTGACAAACCGACAAGAGAATATTGTTAACTATCGAGATTATATGTACTGTGAACAGTTACTGTTAAGTGCTTACTAGTTTTTGTTATCCTAAAGTGGCTGATGACAAGTTTGTCATCAGCATTATTGTCACATTTGATTTTGTTATTGCTGTCATGCCCCAAATCATTAAGAAACACCTTTTGATTGTTTAGTTAAATAACTCTCTATGTGGGTAATGAGTTTGTTTATGGCTCTTTACCTTGACTACATATTTGTTTGCTATAAACATGCATGCTTGGATGCAACTGATGCCTATGTAAGATGAATATGGGTTCCTGAAATTCCTGTCAGATGCTTTGTTTACTTCGACATGGAAGCCAGTGACCACCAAATTGTAGGTTCCTACAAGATAACATGTCTAATTTTTGCCTCAAATATCTCCTTGCTCATATCCGACCTAAGGAATCAAGATCCTTTACGATTTGATTTTTGATTTTTTTTTTTTTTTTTTTTAATCCTTACTTTCATCTCAATAATTATAATATCCTGAATCTATTCACTAGACCTTTCTGCTTTGACATGATATGCTTTTCTGTTCACAATTTTGATGTGCTACCTGCTAAGTAGTATGCTTGTCAACCTGCACCCTGGCAATTTTCTCTTACCAATTGGATCTGTCGTGCTAATTTTTTCTTGAACCAATTGCTTGAACTGTTGAATGTGAACATTTTTGGTTATTTATTATAAAGTGCTGCTAAGAAAATTGCCTGTTAAGATTGCTTTTTGGTTATCTATTTCAAATAATATTTGAGGTTTTAATGTTTGTATAATTACCATTGTTAATGTGTTAAAGGAAATTTTAAAAAAAAGTTTAGCATGTACCATGATGAAGGTAGTAAGCTGTTTCATACAGGCTGTCACGTCCCGAATCCAACACCGGAATTGGCTACGCGACCGGCCGCACAAATCATAGAATATATTTTAGAGATCATGCAAGGTCTTGGTACACAAGAGTCATTTACTTCAAAATCTCTTCAAATAAACCAATATTATATAAACAATTGAATAGTAATTAAACAATCCATTTATTCAAGTCAAAATCACTAAATGATCCACTGGTTTATTACATAAATATCAGCAACCAAACTAACTGAACAAAACTAACTAAAAATCTATAATCCTAGTGTTTGATCTCAAGCCGAACCCGATCCTTGCTATGCATCATTTCACCACAAATCTAATGCACTACCAAGCTCGAATATCCTGCACAACTCTGAGAAGGGAAAACAAATAGGAGTTGTGAGCTTTACAGCCCAGTAAGGTCTCCAAACAGTCTCATCAATAATAGTATAAATTGAAAATAGCAAGAAAAAAGTATATCGTGTCATGTAACCAAACAAGTCAAATATCATATTTGTCAAAACCTTTTATTAATATTATGTTTCTTTTTATGTTTCAATTTAATCATTCTTCTTCTTTAGGGTTCTGAACTAATCATGGTCATGCTCCAGCCCATGACTGGCAATATCATTGTCCATGCCTGTGATAGGCAATATTTATCACGATTCCGCCTATGACCGGCAATATCATTGTCCATGCTTGTGAAAGCTAATATTTATCACGATTCCGCCTGTGACCGGCAATATTATTGTCTAGCCTGTGAAAGGCAATATTTGTTACGATTTTATCTGTGACCGGCAATATCATTAACCACGATCCCGTGGCATGGCTAGTCCAATTATCTCATTCTCTTAATTAATACTTTATTCTTTCACATCATCATGTCAAATCATATCATTTACAACTTTTTAATAACTGGTATCATGGTCCAACCCATATAAATATCACATTATTTGATAAAACATGGTATACAGAAACATAAATAACAACAACCGTACTGTCCATCATGAAAAGTCAACTATACTATGCAAGAACAAATCATGCATGCCAATGCATATGCGCACGGATCAAATCATGTCATAATAAACACATATATATAATTGGTGAACAGGTCCAGAGATTTTTACCTCACTAGAGACAACAGATACTAGTCCATACCCGGAACCTGCACAAAGTCCTGCTCAGAAGGCTGCCTCCCTATAGGTACAATAACAATTTTTTAATCAATAATCTTAGATAATTGTAAACCCAAACCTTTTACCCAAATTCCTTCTACGATTCATCCGTAAAGCCTAATCTCACAAATTTCTAGAATAAGACTTTTCAATCTTCCCTTTTAATATTTATATTTTTTTTTCTCCCTCCTCTCTCTCGTCTTTCTCTCTCTTCTTCCTCATCTTCTCTTTCCTCTTTCAACTCATCTTCTCTCTCCTCTCTCTCCTTATCTTCTCTCTCTTCTCCCTCCTCTTCTCTCTCCTCATCTTTTTTTTCTTTTCCTTTCCTTCTTTCTTCTCTTTTTTTTCTTCTCCCGACTCCCCTGCTCCCCCATGGTTCGGCCCAAACATGCCTCCCATGGCCTCAGAAGCCATGGAAAGTGGTGGACGGGGGAAAAATATCACCGGTCATCGTCGGATGGAGGGGGCCGACGGCATAGCCCCCGGCGGTAGAAAGAGCTAGATATTATTTTTTCTTCTTCTTGGTTCTTCTCTTTGGCTCGGCCGAGCAGGCCTCCAGCATCCAATGGATGGAGACCGAAGGAGAGGTGGCGATCCACCAGAATTTAATCAGAGGGAGCAGCGACGCTGTCAGCAGGCGCATCCATGGTCGTCCTGGCGATAGAAGAAACTGGGTAAATTTTTTTTTTCCATTTCCTTCCCTAACTAATGTCTAAGGAGGGCTTACCAGCATCAACGGGCCCTCGGCCGCTTGCCGGAGAGGAGGAAGACGGCGACGAGAAGATCGGTGGGCTTGCTTAGAGGCGATGACAGGAGAACATTTATAAGAAAAATGGAAGGATTTCTTGCCGTTCAGGGGAAGAAAAACTCTGTCCGATCGGAGTTCCAATCCATCCCGAACACGACGCTGGCCAAACCCCTCCCCATGGCTCTCTCCCAGCCTTTTTTGGCGAACTCTCCAGCCGGATAAGGGGAGCACAACCTTCCTCTGTTTCGACTCTCAGCGCCCCCCTATTTTTTTCCTGCGATTGGCCCGCAACCTGGGTTTCACATTCTCCTCCCGTTAAAATAATTTCATCCTCGAAATTAGTTTGATTGAGGTTTAAGATTTGAAATTAGCTAACTTCTCATGTTAATCTCTATCTTCCAATTAGTCTACCTCTTAGAATATATATTACATCACAGTCAAAACTAAATCCTTTCTATTTATGATACGTATCAAATTCTCTTGAGTCCTTCCAAAAATACTAATCCTTCGATATCACTATAATTAATTATGCTTGATCAATTCTACAGAAGTTCATGATGGCCCAACCTTGGATATATATAATTTAACATTATCCTCAAGCTTCTACATGATCCCTTTCTGAAAATGTTTTCTTTATAATAATTTAACATTATTCTCAAGCTTCTACATGATCCCTTTCTGAAAATGTTTTCTTCATAAATCCCTAATATAACGAAATTATATCATATCTCAATTCTTGCTCCTTATGATTCACGGTACATAATGAATTCTCTTAGTTTCTTTCAAATGAATATTAACACTTCAGCCTCGAATTAAATACACAATTCTTTGTTCCTGAGATCTATTTTTCTTGATTAACTCTATGTAGAATCATAATTGGTCCAATCTATTCTTAATCAACAACTAGACACTTGCAACGATCTTTAGCATTCTCTCTTCTCTTGACCTTTTCCATGATTATACAATTAATCTTTTATCTTATGAAAATCTCGAGCACTTCATAAATAGAGAAATCATAAGGTCATAACTAAAGGAGCTTAGTGTCACAATATCCCCAATCCTAGCCGGGTAAGGATCATCATTTCATTATTCTAGTTGTAGAGATGTCCGAACTTTTTACTAGAGTCCTTTACACTAGGGGGACCTATTGATCAAAATTGCATGGCCACACCTATATACTAGCCCAAGGATCAGTAACACTATTTTTTTATTTATTTCTAAAATCTTGTTACTGAAATTTAAATCAGTATTCTCATCAAACATTTTTAAAGTTGGAGTCAATATTCTTAATTGATTTCAGGATAACTCAGATTACTACACTTCCATTGCGTACTCTGATAAAATTTGCTAAACCATCTAGGTTCACTAAATGAATTCCTTCAAAAATTAACTTATTTTGGTACCAAAGAGATCTCAAGTTATTAAAGTAAAGCTGTTGAGTTCATTCACATCTCAGGCATATCATATTAAGGTTTATCTTGATCCAGTTTCCATATTGAAAATCCTTGTATAGATTTCACTCTCCTTTTATGACTTCAATAACTCTAATCCAAGTATGGATTTATTCTACTTTCCTTGATAATTTAATTAGACAATGTAGATCATCTTTTCTCTTGGGAAGTTATCATTAACTCTGACTAAGCAGAAGACTTGAATCAATGCTCTTATGAATAGATTCAATCATATTATCACTCATAGAACTATCTTACCATAATCTTAACATCAATTAACAATCTACCTAAAATATTGTCTCTTATAGGCTAAACCCATATAAATCTTCCAATACTTATCTCTCTGCTTACTAGAATCCAGTAACGTGATAACCTAGATCTTCTTATAGATTTTAATTTGACTTGAAGTTTAACATATCCAATAATCCCTAACAATTATAGGATAGATCCAGTACTCCAATCCAAAACTGCTAACATAGACTATCAAGATTCTATCAAAATATGTATGCCATGTCATCATAATATAACCTAATCCACCAATAGATAGTTATTAAGCTATACATCATCCCAAGCTCATTTTTTTTATATATCTTTAATAATAATCCACATACAGATTCATCGAAAACATATCCTTTCTAATATCATTATACTCTTTCATAACTTATACTCTAAACATCTTCTTACAATAGTTCCAAAATTTACAATCCGATAATTAACAATAGTTCTAGCATATTATTATGGTCCGCATCCACATCAGGTTCAGGATTCCAAAATCATTCAAGTGATAATTGAACCTATATATATCCGGCATAACCCATTAATATACTATATTTTCAGGCCATTATTCTTGATGCTTAGGTCTACTCACTTATCAAAGACAAAGATGCATCTTATCCAACTTACAATATCCATCATATGATTACTTATCATGATCTCCATTCATATCAAGTTTAGGATTCCCATATCATTCAATTAGTAATTGATCATCCATATTCGGTACACCATATTTTTCAAGCCAACACTTCTGAAGCTAGATCGAATTCATTTATCGCATCTTATCTAGCTCCGAATATTCATAATATGCTTACTTATCATAATCAAAGAATACAAATCATTCAGCTCTTTACATTTATCTCAGTTCAATCCCATTACGCATATTACAGACCAAAATCGTGTTCCTTTCTTGCACCAATCATATATCAGATCCTATGCATAATACCTAAAGATTAAAAATCCAACTTCAAATTCATTATTATAACTTTTATCATGTCCCGACTGATCATGACACTAAATTCAAATATCTCTTAAATTACAGTCCATATTGATAATAACCATAATTTCAACATCTTTCAAATTATATCCTAATCACTTATATCACCGTCCCAAGTGATTATACTTTAAATTTCGATATTATTCATGTCATGTCCCAACTACTTATGTCATAGTCTTAAGTGGTCATAACCTAAGTTTCAACATCACTCATGTCATCTCCTAATCACTTACATCATAGTTCCAAGTAATCATAACCTAAGTTTTGATATCATTCTATTATATCCTAATAACTACCATATGATTTCCAAATTACTTATATCCCAGTCTCGAAAAATCATGACTCATATCTATCCTAATCACTTATATCACAGTCCCAAGTCATCGTAACCTAAGCTCTAATACTATTCTTGTCATATCCTAATAACTATCATGTTATTATTATTTTAACCACTTATATCACCATCCCAGATGATCATAACCTAAGCTTTTGATACCATTCTGTCACGTCCCGAATCCAGCACCGGAATCGGCTGCGCGACCGGCCGCACAAATCCTAGAATACATTCTAAAGATCATGCAAGACCTAGGTACACAAAAGTCACTTACTTCAAAATCTCATCAAATAAACCAATATTATATAAACAATTGAATAGTAATTAAACAATTCATTTATTCAAGTCAAAAATCACTAAATGATCCACTGATTTATTACATAAATATCAGCAACCAAACTAACTGAACAAAACTAACTAAAAATCTACAATCCTGGTGGTTGATCTCGTCCAACCCGATCCTTGCTATGCATCATTTCATCACAAATCTAATGTACTACCAAGCTCGAATATCATGCACAACTCTGAGAAGGGAAAACAAATAGAGGTTGTGAGCTTTACAGTCCAGTAAGGTCTCCAAACAGTTTCACCAATAATAGTATAAATTGAAAATAGCAAGAAGATAAAAGTATATCGTGTCATGTAACCAAGCAACTCAAATATTATATTTGTCAAAACCTTTTATCAAAATCATGTTTTCTTTTTATGTTTCAATTTAATCATCCTTTTTCTTTAGGGTTCTGAACTAACCATGGTCATACTTCAGCCCATGACTGGCAATATCACTGTCTATGCCTGTGATAGGTAATATTTATCATGATTTCGCCTGTAACCAGCAATATCATTGTCCATCCCTGTGAAAGGCAATATTTGTCACGATTCTGCTGTGACCGGTAATATTATTGTCCATGCCTATGAAAGGCAATATTTGTCACGATTCCGCCTGTGACCGGCAATATTATTGTCCATGCCTGTGAAAGGCAATATTTGTCACGATTTCACCTGCAACCGGTAATATTATTAACCACGATCCCGTGGCATGGCTAGTCCAATTACCTCATTCTCTTAATTAATATTTTATTCTTTCACATCATCATATCAAATCATATCATTTACAACTTTCTAATAACTGGTATCATGGTCCAAGCTATACAAATATCACATTATTTGATAAAACATGGTATACAAGAATATAAATAACAACAATCGTACTGCCCATCATGAAAAGTCAACTATACAATGCAAGAACAAATCATGCATGTCAATGTATATGCGCACGAATCAAATCATGTCATAATAAACACATATATATAACTGGTGAATAGGTTCAGAGATCCTTACCTCACTAGAGACAACTGATATTGGTCCATACCCGGAACCCACACCTCCTTCTGCTCAGAAGGCTGCCTCCTTACAGGTACAATAACAATTTTTTAATCAATAATCCTAGGATAATTGTAAATCCAAATCTTTTATCGAAATTCCTTCTACGATTTATCCGTAAATCCTAATATCACGAATTTCTAGAATAAAACTTTTCAATCTCCCCTTTTACTATTATATATATTTTCTCTCTCCTTTTTCTCTCTCTCCTCTCTCTCCTCATCTTCTCTCTCCTCTTTCTCTCTCTTCTTCCTTCTCTCATATTTTTCTTTTTTTTCCTTTTTTTTTTTTTTTTTTCCTTTTTTTCTCTTCCTTCTCTCTCTTTATTTTCTTCTCCCGACTCCCTTGCTCCCCCTGGTTCGGCCCGAGCATACCTCCCATGACCTCGGAAGCCATGGAAGGTGGTGGATGGTGGAAAAATATCACCGGTCATCGCCGGATGGAGGGGGTCGATGGCACAGCCCCCGACGGTAGAAAGAGCTAGGTATTATTTTTTTTTCTTCTTCCTGGTTCTACTCTTTGGCTAGGCCGAACAAGCCTCCTGCGTCCAACGGATGGAGACTGAATGAGAGGTGGCGGTCCACCGGAATTTGATCGGAGGGAGCAGCGACGGGGACGGCTGGCACATCCACGGTTGTCCGGGCAATAGAAGAAACTGGGTAATTTTTTTTTTTTTTATTTCCTTCCCTAACCAATGTCTAAGGAGGAGGGCTTACCAGCATCAACGGGGTCCTCGACCGCTTGCCGGAGAGGAGGAAGACGGCGACGAGAAGATCGGTGGGCTTGCTTAGAGGCGATGATAGGGGAACATTTATAGAAAAACGGAAGGATTTCTTGCCATTCGGGGGAAGTAAAACTCCGTCCGATCGGAGTTCCAATCCATCCCAAACACGACACCGGCCAAACCCCTCCTCCCCACGGCTCTCTCCCAGCCTTTTTCGGTGAACTCTCCGGCCGGATAAGGGGAGCAGAACCTTCCCCTGTTCCGACTCTCAGCGCCTCCCTATCTTTTTTTCCTGTGATTGGGCTGAAGTCGGCTGGGCCTGCTGACTTCGGCCCACAGCCTGGGTTTTACACAGGCAGCACTTTATAAGTTGCTTTTGCCGACTTCAGCCCACGGCCCGGGTTTCACACAGGCAGCACTTTATAAGTTGCTTCTCAATAAAGCTTGGCATAAAGGATTTCTATCATGGGAACCATTTCTGTGTTGCATATATATACATTGTTTTAAACATTTTTTAACGAATGGTATTTGCTCTGGATGTTTCTGTCACAAATCTCCCTTTGATCTGAAAAGGACTCATTTACATTGTTTCTGTCATATTTAGTGGTGCATGTATCACATTTTGTTTATTTATTTTGCTCATAGTTGTTGAATCTTATGCTTTGCTTGGTGAACCTAAACTCTTTGCATGGTGAACCTATTATGCAGATAAACTTATTTTATAGTCTTTCTTAGCATAAAGAAATTCACGTAAAGTAATTAATCTCCATCATTATTGTTTTGGCAGAAGAAGTCTGATGGTGCTGCTGAATGCCAAGTAAACTATCCAGGTTTTGAGGTATATCAGTTAAATGATCATATTTGATTTTACTGCCTACTGTTCGAAATGTGCTATGCCAATTGTCCAATACCACTTTTTTTCAGATTTTTGGTACTTAAAATGATGCTTTGTGCTTCTGTATTTGTTGTTCAATGGCTCTTCTATTTGTTCCTTCTCGGTTAATATCCTCCAAACTAGTAAATAATGCTGTCAAGTGTGATACAGTTTGATGCCAAATATTCATGTAGCATGTTCATAGGCTATTTTGGTTCTGGAAGCTACAAGTAAACTCAACTTTGGGAACTGATTGGGCTCAAGGTATTGTGCTTCTGATATGGCTTGCTTCAAATGAGGCATCCGTTCTTGAAATTAGAATCAATTTTTTGCAAATGAAAAACAATGCGAAATTTTGGTTCCAATGAAAGCTAGGTTTAGCTAGGCTATTGAACTTTTTGTATGATTTCAAATGCCTTACAATTGAGATCATATCTGTTAATACGTTTTTCCCTTTCCCCTCGTTCTGTATCTATTTTGTTCTGGGGTTGATGAAAAGGCTCCAAGGGCCACTTCTCTATACATTTAATGCCTGAATCTTGTGGAGGCAAATATTCTGATATTTTTAGTGATTTTATTGTTTGTGCTGTTTGAATACTTGTGGCTTTTCAACATCACAGGCTTTTACCATCCATTCATTTAGAATTTAGAATAATTAAGGTTTTCTTAGTTTCACAAATGCACATAATATCATGAAGTTAAATTAAAAAAGGTTTTTGAAACAGTCTGTCATAAATGCTTTGACTAAAGCTGCGCTGTTATTGAAGGAACCTAATTTTTCAACCTGCTACTCTTCCTGATCAAACCTTTTTGCAGTCAGGTCCTGTCACACTCTTAGTCTTATCACTTGCCAAGGAAGTCCCAGTTAGCAATTAAATGTTTTCTCACTTAATGTTCCATGAGTTTAGCTTGCCGTTTGATCTTCTTATCGTATTTATGGATTCAAGTAAAGGCACTCTTGTATACTGTTTAAAACATGCCATCAATAGAAAGCAAATCTTGAAGGAGTTCCAGTGTAGTAATACTTATGATTGCTTGCATTAAATATAAGGTTGTCAACATATTGGAAATGATTTGTTTTCTGATCCCCTGTTGACCTTTGGATCCTTAGCTCTGCAACTTTGCCCTGATAATTAATTTATTGAAGATCTTCTTCTGCTTCACTGAGCTTTGCAGAAGTGGGAGACAAGTCTTCCCTTCCAATGACCTTTTACTAAATTCAGGAAATTTTCAGGAGACTAGTAAGTAGTAACTGATATCAAATTTGTTGTAATGTGAAATCCAGCTAACATATTACCGACCAAATATCTTCATTAAAGATCTTGATTATTGTTGTACTCAATTGCAGGAGGTTATGATTCATATTTAATCATTACATCCACTTTGAGCATAAAGTTGGCCATAATGTAAATTTCCTTAATAATTTTCATTCATCCTTGCAGGAAGCAATTTCAATACCCTGGAGGGATCTTCCAAGGAAAGTGAGCAAAGTGTACTTTGCCATGAGAGGTCTGTAACTATGTCTTCTTGGAGCATTTGTGAATTGCAATGCCATTGTAGGACATTACTAAGTCTGGTAGTGTTTAAAAGAGAGCTAGAAACTTAGGAATTCTATCTTTCCTTAAAATCTTATACTTCGCACAGTTTTTGCTTGCCTCTTCCAGTATCTTCTAGTAAGATAATACTGAAGGCTTGCTCACTCTTAAGAGAGAAGTCAGTGTTTAGTTTTCTAGGTGATAAGACATGCTGTAAAATTTTCAGGTTACCATAATCTATAGCCAGAAGCATATTAGGAAACATTTTTTGTCTAATCTAGATATGCAGGTCTAATCATAAGTCATCTAGGTGGTGTTTGGTTCCTGTATTTCACCTAGAATAAGCCATTAGTCCTGCTTATTTCCCCAAACAGCTCCAAATATTGAGGTGGGCCATCCTGGAATTCGTAATATGGTCAACTGTCTGGTATTCTCAAATTCGTATTCCATGGTCCCTCCATGGAATACCTTATTCGAAGTTCCCTTATTCTCCTGTTGCCAAGATGTAGTGAATGTCATTTATGAAAAATAGGAGCAAAATGATGATACCATGGGTCTTGTTGTTGCTGGAGGATGAGCTCCCCCACCGACCAATGGCGGCAAGCGTGATGCCGTCCCTGTCGCATTCGGTGGCTAGGAGGTGGAAGGGCACCACGAGCCAAGAGTGGCAGGGAGATGCACCCGCTATGCTACATCGCTCTCAATGGCCCTAGCACCTGCGGTGACCATTTGCTGGAGACACCACAGGTGGGATCGGATGGCAATGCAAGGGGTGGCATGGCAGCGACGGATGTCAACATCGTGGGGGCCTTGCCCTTGCTGCCGTCGCCTCCTAAACTTTTGGTGTCTCCCCTTGCTTAGTGCCATCACCGCTGTTGTTTAGTAAGACTCCGCCCCCCTGCCGAGTACTCTTCCTCCCCTTCTCCCGCTCTCTTCCTTCACCCATCTTCGTCTCGCTGATGGCCTCCCCCCTCCGGACCTCCGCCTCACCCTTGCCAGTCATCGTCGTTGCTGTTCCCGACGGTCTCCTCGATGATCTTCTCTATTTTTTTCCATCTTCAAAGGGTACCATTTGGTGGGAGGCTTGGAGTGGTCAAACACGGAAGGTTAGATGATGGCCGGGACTTTGGGTTGGATTTTTATATAAAATAAATTTAATAAACAATATTAATAAAAAACTAATTATAGATAATTATGATTTATTGGTTAAGTCGGTGATTAGCCATTTAAAAATTTTAGATTCAAATTCTCGAACCCTCTTATTATTTATATATTTTTATAAAAAATTATTATATATTTACATGTATTGGGATTTTGTGACCATACTTCAAGGGATATTTTAATATTTTACTATTTATTTATTTTTGATTGTCGGATCAAAAATACACTGCTTGGATTTCGATCAGTTGAAAGTCAACGTGCATGGTTGGTGCGGTAAATATTTTGAATACAATCGAAGCTTTTCATAAATTCTGTGATTTGGGATTCTAATTAAATATCCTTTGGTACTTGTATGCATGTATATACGTAACATGGTAAGATAAATTAGGTTCTCACAATCAAAAACAAAAATTATTCTTCATAAACTTGGCTAGGGGCATTCTTGGATTTTTTGAAAAAAAAATTCTATTTATCATGGAATTGAGAGTTATTCCTATGTCAACCAAACATCAGTTGGTATAAACTGCATTAATTACATTGGAACAAAGGTAGAATACCAGATTTCCAACCAAACAGAAATTTGGAATAATAACGGTGAATAGCTATTCTCCGATTATTCATATTCTTATTCCAGGAACAAAATTTGGGTATCCAAACACTACCTAAAGGAACTTTCTAACATGCCGAAATTAAACTTTTCATTCAGATCTAAAATCAGAAATCATAAAAGATAATTGAAGTTTACCTGTTTCGCAATCTTTCTTTTTTTTGTTGGGTATTATCTAGTGATATCCGAGATTTTTGATGGAGTCGCATATGTGTCTGATCTCTACTGCTATCCACACGAAGATGGTCCGATCAAAGCACTGAGGCTACCGGAGTATTAACACCTTGCAAGCCTCATTTCAGAAGTTGGATTTGAACTCCATCTTCAAGAACTAGAAAAAAAAGCCCTACACGAACTCCTTTCATGCTGATTCAAGGGAGAAGGGGTTAGGATGCCTAGAGGAGATAGAACTCTTTTCTTCTCTTCTTCTCTCTCCAATCGTTCTCTCAATGCTCTCTTTGGATGTGTGGAAGCAAAGAGGAATAAGGAAGGACGGTTGAATATGGCTTGCGGCAAGAAAGAAATAGGAGAAGAATAACACAGCACTAAGCCTTCCCTTTTATTTTTGTCGCAAAATTGTCCCATGACTCACACAACCACAGTATCGAGATAGTCATTCATGAATGAATGGATATATAAGTGACTTCTCATTCTTGGTCATGCTCAGTACCGTTGTTTTCTAACAACCACTTGCACTCTCACTCCAATGTCCCTATACTGTAAACTCGAGACTCGTCTCCTCGAAAGGTAAGTGATCCATGCATCGATCTTGATGGATCAATCACCATCTCCGTGATGATCCAACAATCAGGAGCATCTAGGAGTTAATCTATAATGATGCATTTCTCATATTCTTAACTCGTATTATTATCTATTAACTTCTTAGACAATTCATAGACACATCACATATAAATAGAAAAGAAAAATATCTATTTTATTAATTTTAATAAATCAAGTACAAAAATATATTCTAGAAAGATTATAATGTGTAATGTCAACTTTACATCTAATAGTTGGAACACCAAATGCTCATGTAATGGTATGAGGTGTAGCTCATAGTGTATTGCTCTGGCATAGGAGTTTGAGTAAGCTTGTGTCACACTGCACTATCTCTACACTAATGCTTTACAAGTTAACACCAGCCAGTGTTAATGCTATAACATGTGGAGTTTAGTGCAAATTTGAATTGTAGTTCTTTTGTTGGAATTTTCTATTAATTCTCATTATTTGGGTATTGTCACTTCATGTGCAGGGTGTACTAGAACTTGTCATTTGGAACTTCAAAAAGAAAATTTAAAGTGTCTTGCTGTCACAATTTACATAATTAGTTAATCTCATCATTTGGTTCTTCTCCTGGGTTCCAGTTTCCCAATCAGCAACACCAGGCATTTTAAAATGGGGAATTGAGGTCCTTAAGATGTTGTTCGTGGGGAACAACAGTTACATTGTCAGACCGAGATTTGATGCATACACAGTAGGGGGATCTAATGGGAAAATATCACTGCCTATATCAATATTTTCTGGAAAGAAAATTCTATTGGAGAGTATGGTGGTCTTTGGAATTTGAAACTTACCTTGTAGCTTATCTGATAATATCATAAACACTTCATCATTATACGTAACAGGCCTTATCCCCTTTTTGAGCAGACATCTCATATAACATTTGTATGTGTCTGTGTGCATCCATGAATGCATATGCCTTATGCCTCCTGTCAGATTTTAGAAACTCCAGTTCCTTATTTAGCACGTGTTATGGTTCAGATTTGTAGTGTCAATGGTTGCAATAGATTGTCTTTCAACAGGACTAGCGAAAATTCTAAGTTTAATGTTGTGCTCCAGCATGAATGGGACTACAAAGGGCAAAGGACCTTATGCGGAGATGTCTCATCCACGTGCCTTGTGTTTGGTTGGGGCCAAGAGAGAGGATGGACGGCCTTCATTCACTGTTTGATTCAAAAAGTTTTAGAGAGAATGGATGAAAAAGCAATATTGTCCATCCATCTTGGTCCACTAATTTGCATTCTTCCAAATTAAAAGGATGCAAAGATGGATGAATAGTGCATATGAGGGTGGATTTCTATATTAATAAAATTACCCCCATTTAATATTTTTGATAAAACTACAATACATCTTCACTTTTTTATTCATATTATATATATGTATATATATATATATATATATTATTTTATCTATACTATTAATCATGTGTTATTAAATTTTATTACTAATTATTATAATGTTAGTAAATAATTTTCATAATATAATTAAATGATTAGAATTGTCTCCTATTTTTTTATTTATATTTACTATTTATATAAAATTAATTAACTATTTAAATTAATTAGTTATTCATATAATTAATATATATAAATAATAAAGTCATTATTAATTAATTTATTTGATTTAATTAAATTAAGATTAAATATTTTTATAAATTATAAAGATTATAAATTTATACATTTACTTTTTTTAGTGTAAATAAGTGTTATGAATTGATAATAATAATAATAATATTTTTTACCAAAGGATAATTATCATACAAATATCATCCATTATTCTTTTCATTCCTCGTATATCAAACAACGGAAAGAATCGTTCCCATCCATCCATCTATGTTTCACCAAATACATGAGATCCATCCTCCAATCCATCTTTCATACCAACCAGAGGGTTAAAGTGCAAGCACTTCGAGAGAACTCCAGTTCCTTATTTAGCACGTGTTATGGTTCAGATTTGTAGTGTCAATGGTTGCAATAGATTGTCTTTCAATAGGACTGGCCAAAAATCTGGGTTTAATTTTGTGCTCCAGCATGAATGGGACTACAAAGGGCAAAGGACCTTATGCGGAGATGTCTCATCCACGTGCCTTACCTTGTGTTTGGTTGGGGCCAAGAGAGAGGATGGACGGCCTTCATTCACTGTTTGATTCAAAAAGTTTTAGAGAGAATGGATGAAAAAGCGATATTGTCCATCCATCTTGGTCCACTAATTTGCATTCTTCCAAATTAAAAGGATGCAAAGATGGATGAATAGAGCATATGAGGGTGGATTTCTATATTAATAAAATTACCCCCATTTAATATTTTTGATAAAACTACAATACATCTTCACTTTTTTATTCATATTATATATATATATATATATATATATATAATTTTATCTATACTATTAATCATGTGCTATTAAATTTTATTACTAATTATTATAATGTTAGTAAATAATTTTCATAATATAATTAAATGATTAGAATTGTTTCCTATTTTTCTATTTATATTTACTATTTATATAAAATTAATTAACTATTTAAATTAATTAGTTATTTATATAATTAATATATATAAATAATAAAGTCATTATTAATTAATTTATTTGATTTAATTAAATTAAGATTAAATATTTTTATATTTTTATGAATTATAAAGATTATAAATTTATACATTGTTTACTTTTTTAGTGTAAATAAGTGTTATGAATTGATAATAATATTTTTTCCCAAAGGATAATTATCATACAAATATCATCCATTATTCTTTTCATTCTTCGTATACCAAACAATGGAAAGAATCATTCCCATCCATCCATCTATGTTTCACCAAATACATGAGATCCATCCTTCCTTTACCCATCCTTCCTCCAATCCATCTTTCATACCAACCAAAGGGTTAAAGTGCAAGCACTTCGAGAGAACCTGAATGTCCAATTGTCACAAGGTTCTAGGTTCATCTTTTACCATTTTTATCCTACGACTGACATAATATTAATACTCAAATTCATTTTCATATTTTTTATCTTGAAGATGATCTGATTACAAAGGTCGGACAATTTTTATTGTCTTAGTGATGACTTTTGGCTAACACCCTGCCTTTTTTCTTAAGTTGGGTTTTGGTGAGTGTTGATAAACAAAGTGACCAAATAAAAACTTCTTGCAGGAAAAATGGAAGAGATCTAAATTCTTGAGGTGAAGCAACATCCTAAACCCTGATCCAAATCCTATATCTGAGTATAAGAGTCCATACTGATCCTCCACCTCCTATCAATGTCCATTTTTGGTAAGAAAGGCATGCCATGGGAATTAAAATTTCCTTATAATGGCCAGTGACAAATCACACCTCTAATATGATTTGCAAAACTCTGTGATTGTCCAAGTTGATGTCACTCTTACTTTGTCAGGGATAGGGAGAGCCACGTTTGGTGAAGGAACCTTTTCATCTAAGTCCCTAAATCTCTTCTGTTATGTGTTACTTGACAATTTTAGATCATCCATTGTTGTATATGACAACTCATTTATGAGTATCAAAATAAGCACTGCAAGAAAATTCGGGGTAGCAACCATATAGATGCCCTCTGTTAATGCTGATGCCTGGCATTATTTAATGTGTCATGTTATATGAGTTTGAGTTGCGATAAGAGGACCATTAATGCTGCTATATGTTTTCACGCAGTGATTGAAAGGTTTGAATTGTCTGAAGGACGCAATCCTGGAGATATTACTATTTCTGATCTTCCTTTAATTTTGAAGATGAGGAAGGAACTGTGTGATGCTCAGGTAAGATGGTTGCATTGTCCTTATTTTTTTAAAATATAGGTTGTATATCAAACAGCACTACATAATTTTGACATCTGTAATCATTGACAGTCTTTGAGTGAGTCTCATATCCCAGCCAACCTTTTGGAACGATTACTAGCAGCTGGAGGAAAAGAGCATCCTCCTGTTTGTGCAATTTTGGGGGGTGTTCTTGGCCAGGTGTGCTTGAATTCTGTTTTTGCAGTATTCTTATTTCTTTCTATAATCTCTTTGTTTGCGGTTGTCCCTGATACTGAAAACATAATATTGTGCTTGTTTGACAAAGCATGTTAGATCTGTTCTGTTTACACCATTTCTATACTGCGTAGCCTTATTAGTTATTTCCTGCCAATATAGGGGATCTCTATGGGTGCCTGCATGTGATTATCTAAACTAGATATTGTATATTTTTTGTAATTGTGGTCAAGTCACTCAAGATATAGATTTGATGGGATCTGACCAGGAAACCCAGAAAAAAAATTCCAAACTAGCAGTGACTTGCTAAGGTCAACTTTTAGCCTTTTACCTATTTGAAACCTGTCTAACTTTGTGTTGTTCTCAATCAATAAAGTTGCTAGATCTTTCAGGAAAAAAAAATGTAATTAAAAATGTCTCTCTATTTGTGGTTATATGATGTGACTGGGCCATCAAACATCTGCTTGACATCTCATTTACTAACATAACCTATTACACCATTTTCTTCCGCTTTTTCCCTTCAATTTTGACCGTTACTACCACATTATCCTTTTGGTGTTTTTGTTCAGATAATGAAATTTGAAACTGCTTCAGATGTGCCTTTCCACCATCCAACGTTTTTTTGGTCTTACATAGATTTTGAACGTAGGAACCTTTATATGTAGACTTCCTACATATATTATCTTCCCTCTGTTTTTCACACATCTAGTTCTAGTCTGATGGTATTATGTATGTGCATGACCTTCATGGAAAGTATATAACTTTCTGGTTTTGTAGTCCTTGTATCATGATAAAATGTTACAAGCAAATGTTCACATTGAACCAAATATCCTATTTGTCAAAACTTTCTTATTGATATATTTAGATTTCTCTTGTAATTCATAGGAGACAGTCATCTAAAAATAGATTTGCTAGTGTAGCTCTAGATTTGCAATAATTGGAGTGCTTAATTTGATGATAATGGTTATATCATTTTGATGGGAATACTCTTGTTGATTGTGAATCCACTGACTATTTACTTTATATGGTTAACATCAAATTTAAAAATTGGCAGGCACTTTGCTTGAAAATTTCTATGGCAAGGTAGACTCTGCTGCATTTTGAGTGCAACCACGTTATCCATTTTGGCATGCTCACTTGTGCTTGTGTCCATGTTAACCATGTCATAAATTATGAGATTTATGCAAAAATTAACCTTCACGTGCCTTAATAAATCCAAACTCAAAATTCTGAAGAAGGGGTTGTAATTTTTGTCAGGGTTGGAGGTTGCAATCTCCCATGTTTTTCCTGTTGTAATAGCAACCCTCCTCTTCTCTGTTCTTCTCTCTTTGAAATTCTTTATTTTGGCCTCAATAAATTCATGGGCTCTTGCCAACCCCCAGAACTCAACCACACCCACCCCCCCCCCCCCCCCCCACCCCCCCAAAAAAAAAATGAAAGAAAGAAAGAAAGCAATGGTTGATCTCACTAATTTAAGCAGGTCATAACCAAGGAGTGGAAGTTTATGACCAAGTTGCAAGAATCCTTTTTGCATTTTAGTGTCAAAAGCTATAAGAGATTGGACTTCTTCATTTATCATGGTCAAATATGATTCAGTGACTGTGTTACAGGTACTTAATGCACCGCTTGAAAATCAACAGTAACCTACTATAGTTTGTCATTTGTACTACAACATTCTAGAAGGTCACCTTTGTCTTTTTTCTGCCTAGTGGACAGCCATGAGGATCATGCACCGCATGTGCAGCTAACCATGAAGCATGGATATAGAAACACAATATATACACTGATGTGGTAAATCTTGAAAAAGAGGGACGTACAGGCTATTATGTATGTGGGTTATCAAAATAATATAGTATGTATGTATGTATCTGTATAGCATAATGGTTATATTAAGATACTATAATCCATGTAACAGCATAAGAAAATTTAAGATAAATTATTCATCAATAGAAGGTCAACATTCATTAAAAAGAAAGAAAGCCCTTTCCCTCATTCCTAGAAACATCTTGGAAGTATCTAATGTGCATTTGCAAAGTATCCTAGGCATATTCTGGAAGTATTCAAAGTTTTAAATATATATATATATATATATATATATATACATGTACATATACAAGGATCACTGAACCGGTATCGGCATCCGTACCGGTCGACAATTGGTATGGTAACCGATACGGTATGGTACTGTATCATACCAGTACATGTACCGGCATTAAAAAATTGAGAAAAAAATGCCCT
This sequence comes from Areca catechu, assembly GCA_021397845.1. NCBI lineage: Eukaryota > Viridiplantae > Streptophyta > Magnoliopsida > Arecales > Arecaceae > Areca > Areca catechu. The sequence continues at coordinate 9,380,758 of CM038044.1, forward strand.
TTTTTCCTCTTATAAGCAAGGTTCGTTGAACCATACCTGAACCGGACCCGAGCCCGAGTCGGACTGAACCGGGCGGTATGCACTGGTACGGTACCGTATCGGTATGGAAATATTATTTTTTTATTTTTTTAATGGTTCGGAGGCTGTACCATTTTTTATAGGTGAACCGTACCGGCTCTTGGCCTGTACTGTATGGTACGTCCCGTACCGGGCGGTATGGGATGGTATCGCAAACCTTGTATATATGTACATGTACATATACATACATACATATACATACATATACATACATACATATACATACATACATATACATACATACATATACATACATACATACATATACATACATACATATATACATATACATACATATACATACATATACATACATATACATATACATACATATATATATGTATGTATATCAGTATTTGTATATATATTGAAAAATAGGATACTTAAAAAGAGCAGCTGACACATTCTAGAAATATTCAATAAATATTGCTAGTTCCTATGTATTATATATAGACTAAGCATGCAATTTGAAGTAGCCATGCTTCTGTGGCGACTGAAGAATTGAGCCAGGTTGCTGGCCCTACCTGAAAATCAATTATGCAGAGGAAAATATCAGCAAGATCAATCAAGTAGAAGGATAATTGGTACAAGGATTTTTTCGGGAGAAATTGTACGATTATCGAATATTCTCTCATGCTAGGTTTCGAATCTCTTACTTGATGGTCAAGTAAATTATTTTCATGATTGTTCCCCTAAACTGATATTTAACTTCCAAAGTAATGGTTTTACAATAAAAATGTAGTAGTTTTTCTTTTTGTTTATGACCTTGTATTTCCCTCTTTAATATGCTTAAATTATAAAGAAAGCATGATTCCAACAAAATTGGAATGCACATCACACTCATCCACATAATGTTAGCTGTTGTTACTCTGAATTTTTTTATAAAAAAAACCATTTGTTAATGAGCTTCCTGAAATGCTGACTGTGAGCAGCTGTGCTTAAGTATCTGAGCTTCACAGCCTCACAGACATTGCATACGGAAATCAGCCTGCATAAGTGTTCCTTTATTTTATTCTGACATAGGGTGGCTGTGTCATAGCATCAAAGAGTTTGTATCAAGTATTCAGGTCCTGACAGGAAATCCTGCAAGATACTGGGATGGGTCACAGCCTGCATAAGTGTTCTTTTCTTTTGTTCTAACATTGGATAGCCGTGTCACAGCCTCAAAGTGTGTCAAGGATTCACGTCATAGCAGGATAATCCTGCAGGACACTGGAACAAGGGACCATCCCATGTGTCGGGACAGGACCGTCATGCCAGCATCCCAACATATCGGTCAGGACATCTTGGAACATCCTCTATCCAAGTGTCCGGGGCGGGACAGCGGCGTATTCCATTCCATGAGAAAACTAGGACAACCCTATCCCATAGGATTTAGAACCTTGGTTTGTGTATTCTAGTAGAAATATCTTACTCATAAATTGGTTGTATGATTGATTTTATTTGCTTGTATTGAGCCCCGCCGCCCCCCCCCCCCCCCCCCCAAAAAAAAAAGCAGAAGAAAAATTTTAGTTGCCATATCTGTTGCACATTTTCAAACTGAAATGCTTGTGCAATTTTTACTAGTACAAACGATGTAATATATGAACACTTTAACTCATCTTTTTATTTATCTACTACAACATCCATGCCCCAATTGGATTATGAATATCTTAGCCCATCTATCAATTTGTTTTGGTTGGCAAAAATGAACTTTGATATATCTGTTTGCATAGTTATAAAAATAGAAAATGACTATGGTCATCCATTTATTGAAATATAGCCCGTGTGACAAGTGGGCCATTTATTTATTGGTTTGCAAGTGGCCTCTACACAAAATAGTTGCCAAAAGAAAAGGCTTAGTGAAACGTGTTCCCGTTTATCTTTGTCGACCTAGTTCTTTATTTTCCTTTGTAATGATTTGAATCTTTTGAATCAACAAGTTCAAAGTAGCAAGGAAACACTTTCCTCAAACTGTACACCTAGAGTTGTTAGATATCATAATGATAATGTTGGCTTGGAGATGAGGAGTTATAGAGGGTAGGGAACAAGTAGATTTGGAGATTGAAGATAGCGAGGTGATTGATAATTGGATCACTGAGAAGTTAGATAGTTATGAGGCCCGCCCATAACTAGGTCGTTGTGGACTAAAGTCGGCAGCCCTTGCCGACTTCATCCGGAACCCACAAAAAAAAAAAAAAAACGGAGAAGCCGAAACAGGGGAGGGGTATTCGCGTTGATCAGCGGAGGACTTCGCCAGAGGACTCGGGAGGGAGAGTCGTGGAGGGGAGGGGAGTCAACGATGAGTTTGGGATAGGCTAGGACTCCGATTGGGTGATCTTTGCTTCCCAAACGGCAAGAAGAGCTCGCTTGGGAGTTTGCTTTAACCCCCCCCCCCCCCCCCCCCCCCCCCGCCGTCATCAAGCCCTTCAAGCTTCCTCCCACCTCGTCGTTCTTCTCTCCGGTAAGCGGCGAAGAGCCCTTCAATCGTCGGTGAGTCCTTTTTCCTTGTTTAAATTTGTTTAGAGGATTTAATCGTGTTTTTCTCGGTTTGGATTGTTTGGACCGTACCTCCCCGGTGGCCGCGCCGCCGTCGTCCACCGGTCCGGCGTGCCTCTTCTTGGTGACCGTTCCTATGGCCGTTGCCGACTGCCGTGGGGAGGGTGGTTCGGTCGAATCAAGGAGCAGGGGAGGAGAGTTCGGGAGAAAAAGAAAGCCTTCATTCCGTGAGGAAAAAAAAAAGGAAAAAATGGAAAAAAGAGAGAAAAAAAGAGAAATCTACCTGATAGTCCGTCGCCGGGTGGTTTCCGGTGGCTCACCCGCGAGGTCCCCCGCCATCGTGGGCGAGGAAGAGAGAGAGAGGAGAGAGAGGAGAGGAGAAAGAAGAGAAAGGGAGGAAAGGTAAATTTCGGACCATAATTGGATTTGGATTGAGAAGAGTACCCCATGATAACAGTTTTTTTTTTAATTTTATTAAATAGAAATTAATTATATGTTTAAATTGGTCAGGATCGTTGTCCTTGGAAGATCAGGTCTAGTGTTTGAATTGTGCATAGTTGGTGGATGCTTTTTGGCAAGTTATCTTGATCTCTGATATTATATGCCAAATATATTATGTATTTATGAATTATTAAATGCGTGTAATATATTTTAATTTGCATTGGATTGTATTGGATTGCATTCGGTTGCATGCATTGTGTTGGTGTTGTTGCTCTCTAGTCCGACTATGATCGTACAAGGACCTAGTCTCCTTGTGGGCCTCTAGCGGGGCGATCGCTAGCACATAACCGATGAGCGGTATGAGTTAAGAGCTAGTTGCCTTATTTTAGCCATGCGTGGTAGGCACATGCAGAGGATGCATGTTTCTCGTGTGATACTCAGAGCTAGTTTTCCTTGTGGGCCTCCAGTGGGGCGATCACTGGCACATAACCAGTTTCGGTATGTGAGACAGGATCTAGTCTCTTGTGGGGTGAGCCACGAGCCGATCGTGGCCATAATCAAAGGGACTAAGAGAGAAGGAAATGGTTGGTCATCCATGGTCGTGTCGGTGTCGGTTGAAATTAAGTATACATATTTGCATCATGTTGCTGGATATATGTTATTATATTGATGGACATCTTGTTGTATGATGTCGTGTCGGTGTCGGTTGAAATTAAGTATACATATTTGCATCATGTTGCTGGATATATGTTATTATATTGATGGACATCTTGTTGTATGATATGTTTGTGCTTGCTATTTATTAATGGCATATTTGTGTATATATAATTGAGGTGTTGATAACTTACTCAGCCTGTATAGCTCACTGTGCTTGCTATTTATTAATGGCATATTTGTGTATACATACGTATACTGGAGGTGTTGATAACTTACTGAGCCTGTATAGCTCATCCCTGTTTTCCTATCTTTTTGTTTCAGATATCGAAGATCAATTGGACTTTGGGATTAGTCAGTGAGGAGCTAGGGTATAGGTGTTAATCCCTGAGTGCTTGGATATTGAATTGAAGGTTAGGCCTGGCATGATCTCTAGGTGATACCTAGGATTGTGCGGCCAGTCGCGTAGCCGATCCTAGTTCTGGAATCGGGACGTGACAGAGTGGTATCAGAGCAAAGGTTTATGATCATGTGACCTAGTTAGTGAGGGGGTAGAATTAGGATTTTAATCGAATATTCCAGAGTAATTATCGATACTGAGAATTTATTTAATTTTCTTTGATAGGTGTATGTTATAGTTTCAAGGGTTTTGCTAAGTATAGGAGGCTTGCTTGAATAAAATGTTGGATTTAAAATCTCCTAGCTTAATTTTTGGAAGATTGTCATCGAGACTAGACAATGGATCTATGGAGGTATATTTTGAGTTATATTATGGATTTAATTTAATTTGGAAATCTAATATAATTACAGACTATGATATAGGTGATTAAGAATTAGTATGATGATTATTAAGACATAACTGAATGATATCGAAGTTTGGGTTATGATCACTTGAGACCAACATAAGTAGTTAGGATATGATTGAGTGATATTAAAATTTAAATCGTGATCACTATGGATTATGATATTTGAATTTAATGTTATGACCAATTGGAATGAATTCAAAGTTGGATTTTTAATCCCTAGGTACTTTGCATAAGATCTGGATTATGATTTTTGTAGAGATTGATCTTGGATGAGACTGAATCGTTGATACTATTTGATTATGATAAGTAAGCATATTATAGATATTGAAGGGCTAGATAAGATGTTTATTTATCTCTGATAAATGGATTAGACCGAGCTTCATAAGTGTTGACTTGGAAGTATAGTGTATTATGTTGAATATGTGTATTCAGTTCTTAATTAAATAATGTTGGGATCCTGAATTTGATATGGATGAAGATCATGATAGCTTGCAAGTTTTGCTAATTTCTGGATTATAAATTTGGGGACTGTTGCAATATGTTTATGATGTAGGAGTTTAATGATATTAAGAGAGAATCTTTCGATTATATAATGGAAATGTGTTTGGGATAATGTATAGATTTGTAATTTACTATTGGCAGATTTAATGATATTATGTGGATATGGCATTCATATTTTGGTAGAATCTTTGATGGTTTATGTTAGTAGTCTTGAATTGGATTCCATATATATATATATATATATGTTGGAGATTATTGGATATGTTAAACTCCAAGTCAAGTTTAAGATTTGTGAGAAAATTTAGATTATTTTGCTACCGATGTTTCATTTAGTAAAGAGATGGATATTGAAAGGCTTATATGGGTTTAGTTTATGAGGAATATCCTAGTCTGAAATTCATCTAATGAAGTTATAGAGGATTTGAAAATTTATATCAGAGTGCGCAACGAAAGTGTGGTGGACTAAAGATATTAGGATTAAAGTGTATTATGACGTGTGAATAGCTTTTATTGGGATTATTGAATTTGGGTCAAATGGTATATATGAGTTTTGGATCATGTATATTTGAGTTTCGGAAGACCTAAATTTGTTTTTAAATTTCGAGGACGAAATTTTTGTTAGGAGGGGAGAATGTGAGGCCCGCCCATAATTGGGCCATTGTGGGCTGAAGTCGGTAGCCCTTGCCGACTTCATCCGGAACCCAGAAAAAAAAAAACGGAGAAGCCGAAACAGGGGAGGGGTGCTCGCGTTGATCGGCCGAGGACTTCGCTGGAGGACTCGGGAGGGAGAGTCATGGAGGGGAGGGGAGGAGTCAACGATGAGTTTGGGATAGGCTAGGACTCCGATCGGGCGGTCTTTGCTTCCCAAACGACAAGAAGAGCTCGCTCGGGAGTTTGCTTTAAACCCCCCCCCCCCCCCCCCCCACTGTCGTCATCAAGTCCTTCAAGCCTCCTCCCACGTCGTCGTTCTTCTCTCCGGTAAGCGGCGGAAAGCCCTTCAATCGTCAGTGAGTCCTTTTCTCTTGTTTAAATTTGTTTAGAGGAGGATTTAATCGTGTTTTTCTCGATTTGGATTGTTTGGACCGTACCTTGCTGGTGGCCGCGCCGCCGCCATCCTCCGGTCTGGCGAGCCTCTTTTCGATGACCGTTCTCATGGCTGCCGCTGGCTGCCGTGGGGAGGGCGGTTCGGTCGAGTCAAGGAGCAGGGGAGGAGAGTTCGGGAGGAGAAGAAAGCCTCCATTCCGTGAGGAAAAAAAAAAGGAAAAAATGGAAAAAAGAGAAGAAATAGAAAAAAAGAAAAAAAAGAGAGAAATCTACCTGAGAGTCCGTCGCTGGGTGGTTTCCGGTGGCTCACCCTCGAGGTCCCCCGCCATCGTGGACGAGGAAGGAGAGAGAGAGGAGAGAGAGGAGAGAGAGGAGAGAGGAGAAAGAAGAGGGAGGAAAGGTAAATTTCGGACCAAAATTGGAATTGGATTGAGGAGTGTGCCTCATGATAACATAGTTTTCTTTTTAGTTTTATTAAATAGAAATTAATTATATGTTTAAATTGTTGGTCAGGATCATTGTTGTCCTTGGAAGATCAGGTGTAGTGTTTGAATTGTGCATAATTGGTGGATGCTTTTTGGTAAGTTATCTTGATATCTGATATTATATGCCAAATATGTTATGTATTTATGAATTATTAAATGCGTGCAATATGTTTTAATTTGCATTGGATTGTATTGGATTGCATTGGATTGCATGCATTGTGTTAGTGTTGTCGCTCTCTAGTCCGACTATGATCATACGAGGACCTAGTTTTCTTGTGGGCCTCCAGCGGGCCAATCGTTGGCATATGACCGATGAGCGGTATGTGAGTCAGGAACTAGTTGCCTTATTTTAGCCATGCGTGGCAAGCACATGCAGAGGATGCATGTTTCTCGTGTGATATTCAGAGCTAGTTTTTCTTTTGGGCCTCCAGTGGGGCGATCACTGGCACATGACCAGTTTCGGTATGTGAGACAGAATCTAGTCTCTTGTGGGGCGAGCCACGGGCCGATCGTGGCCATAGTCAAAGGAACTAGGAGAGTAAAGGAAATGGTTGGCCATCCATAGTCGTATCGGTGTCGGTTGAGATTAAGCATACATATTTGCATCATGTTGCTGGATATATATTATTATATTGATGGACATCTTGTTGTATGGTGTGTTTGTGCTTGCTATTTATTAATGGCATATTTGTGTATGTATACTAGAGGTGTTGATAACTTACTGAGTCTGTATAGCTCATCCATGTTTCCCTATCTTTTTGTTTCAGATATCGAAGATCAATTGGACTTTGGGATCGGTCAGTGAAGAGCTAGGGTATAGATGTTAATCCCTGAGTGCTTGGATATTGAATTGAAGGTTAGGCCTGGCATGATCTCTAGGTGATATCTAGGATTGTGCAGCCGGTCACATAGCCGATCCTAGTTCTGGAATCGGGACGTGACAATAGTGGTCTAGAAACTATCGGTATAAGATTCACTGAGAAGTTTGATAGTGGAGATTTGGAGATTGAAGATAGCGAGGTGATTGATAATCGGATCACTGAGAAGTTAGATAGTGGTCTAGAAACTATTGGTATAAGATTCACTTCAAAGTAAGAGGGTTAGCATTCATAATTTAGTCAAATTGCATTTACTCCGAGGCCTTGCTTGGCTTGTCGGTTAACCAAAACTTTGAGTAAGTTATATTCCCTTGTGTACTTCTATATTCTATTTTATCCTGTTTTTCCAATAAATCTTAAGTTTTTGTTTAGTTATTAATTTGAATCAAAGTGGAATAGTTGCAAACGCTGTTTGATTGGATAGAATAATTGATAAGGGATGACTTTTGTGAATTTGAGATGAATGAAGCCTCTCCAAGGACAGGAATAAAGTTATTCAGCTTCCCCTGCCAAATAGTTTTGTTCATGTTATAACAGTTATATACCCTTTGACTTGATAGAACTGTGGGCTGAATAAAAATAATTTTGTCATCTGGCTGAATAAACCCCTTATTCAGCATTTATTTCGGGTTTAATCATGAACCCAAACAGGGTCTACTACTAGCATGGAGCTAGCTTCTGAGTTGTGTAGATGCTAAATGTCATCATTTAATAATAGTGTTCATGTGCATATTTATGCAAAACAGCCGTGGCACCGTGCCGGTGTGAAATTGCAGATCACCTGCGACGAGTCTTGGCTGCCGCACTAATTTACCTTCATTGTCACCATGCCATTATCAAGGGTGTGGTGAACCCTTGATCTGGATTCACCTTACATTTCAGTATAGTTGTACAAAGATACAGTTTCACATAACGTTGCCAGTTGTCTATTATATGCACTTTTTTTTCATTTTTACATTGCTGCTTCTAAATAAACTGACTGGTTGCTGATGGAATTATTAGGAGGTGATCAAAGCAATCTCCGGTAAGGGTGACCCTATGAAGAACTTTTTCTACTTTGATACTGCTGATGGAAAAGGGTTAATAGAGGACATATCCAACTCTTCTACAAGCTGATTTCTATAGCGTGATGCGGTTGACACTGATCATATTATTAGTCTAGCTGAATGTCTAAATTATATTAGCAATCAACCATTATCATTCAGCATTAATTCCAGGCAGCGGATTACTGTTTTTTGATAGTTGTAGCAACCTTGTTCAATTTTTATCGCCCACCTTGGTAATGTCCCCAGCTGCTTATTATAGATTCCACGTCTTGGAATGGAAGGGCTGTTACCTCTTACTTGACCAAGTTACCAAATTGAACTTTTATATTTTGATGTAATGAAATCTGAACTGCAATTGTTCGTTACAGCGCGTTTCCAACAAAGCTACCGTTCTTAAAATGCAATAACTATGAGCTGCAGAAAATTGGAAATTAAGCCCTCTTGTTCCCAAGCTAGACATGCGAGATCTTGTCTTGAAGTGTGTTGATACGCTCCTTGGTGCTTCTTGGTTTGGGTATTGATGACTGTGACAAAATTTTTGGTCACTTCATGGAGTAAATTTGTGGTTGGTATCAGGCCTCTTGTTAATTATGATGAGTAAATTTGTGGTTTTCTGCCATTTTGGGTGTCCCAAACGGTCATCACAGGTGAGATTATTCACCCTAGCATTTATTTGAACAGATTAAGCTCAATTATTCCACTGAATTGTGTCTTGTTGCACCACATGCAATCACCAAAGATATAATGTTCAACGAGGACAGCCATATAGAAAATTAAGACACTACACTCAGGAAATAAATCTAATAGGAACACCAAGCCCAGCCTATGTCCAATCCCTCGAGGCAAACTAACTCAACAAATACTGGGAGTGATTATATTTTTTTCAGTTTTTCTTTTTATTCTTTTCATTTTTCAGTTTATACTTGGAACTTCTTGTGAACCAGAAAACTCAGCATATATGCACGAACCATCCATCCATCATGCATCCGAAAGGCATGGAACATCTCTCCAAAGCCTCGTAACTGAAACAAAACAAAACAAACCAATCCAAGGGAGATCCCACTTAAAAAACTCGATTTTAAATTTCGAACGTGGGTTAACGGTTAGTTTCAGAGACTTCCAACCATTTCGCTCCCCCACCCCATATCTCCATCCTTAACCCACCTCACCATTCAACAATACCTTGCCTTCCCTTTTGCTGCAGGCAAAACACTGAAAAAAAACCAAAAGCCATGACAAGATCGCAAGGGGAAGGAGAAGTAGACCGCCTAGAAAAAAAGTTCCAAAACCTCGAAGATGACTGGAAGTCCTACAAGCAGTCCGTCCTCGGCCATCGCCGCAGCTGTTCGACAACCGACATCACCTCAGCCCTTGGCTCCGATTTATTTAATAAACTTATCCGAGAATCACCCAAGAAGCTGGTCTTGTCCCTCCAGCAAATCCATCCTCCTCCAGAGGTTTCAAAGCCCAAATACGGCGATGGGCATTTCGACGACGGTGCCGTGACCGCGAGGCGAGCAGCTATGAAGAGCGGCAGGCTAAGGGGGAGGAAGCTGTTGGAAGCCTTGGAAGGCGCGAGGGAGGAAACGACTGGCCTGCATGGAAGGGAGGAGATATGCAGCGTTTGCTCTTCTTCCGTGCTGATCCAAGGTTGCGACGCCAACTCTTCATGTTCTTGCTGTTCGTCGTTGCTCGACATGCATGGGTGCAACAATGGGAAGGTTCATCTTCCTTCATCTTCTTCTTCTGCAACGTCTTTTTCTATGGAGAATGTGGAGAGGGAGAGGGAGGTTGGTGTTGCAAAGGAGGGTAGCTTTGTTGGGGGTGGTGGTGGTGGGGAGAGGTGGATGTGGAGGATGTGTTGGCTTTCCATCGTTCTTCTGTTCATGGCTTTGGGTCTCATCTCATTGAGGGAGTTTGGTATGGAAGAGTATGACGAGTATATGATTCCAACGTAAAATGTCAAAGATCTCTGAACCGTTCCCGTGTGCTAGCTTTAATGACTTTGGTGATATGGTCTTACAATATTGAGCCTAGTTTTTTTTTATCCTTTTTGTCTTTTAATTAATGTGGGAATCCATTTTGTTTGAGTTTTTTTTTTTTTTTTTTTTTTTTTTTTTTTTTGAAAAAAAAAATGGTAAGGAAAATTTTATCCTGGTATAGCTCTCCATTCTTGTTCTAGCCTGCTAGGCCTTTTTTCGATTCGGACCATAATTTCCATTCCCACATGTATGAGTTAGAGCCGAATCAACGTGCATTCAAAATTTTCAGAATTTAATGAATCATCCGAGAAAATATTTTTCGAGCCCGTGATCAGCGGATAATTTAAATGGACGAGGCCATGCGCCGCAATTTTGTTTGAGCTTTTGCCCTCCGTACGTTTTCTCTTCCGGGCTTGATGATTGCTACGTTAAATATAATTAAATTTTAAGGCTCCTTGTTTGCCGGTTTTATTAAACTAATCTAGAATAAACTAATCTAGGATAAACTTATCCCTGGGAACCAAAAAGTCCAAATACTGAAAAATTTAGTAGGAATAACTCTCGGTGATATCCATAAAATAAATCCAGTATGATTAGCTATGTATGTCATCATCTTTACGATGCGATAATTTTGGCGGAAATTAATAATTTGGCTTCTCCATGGTAGACGTAAATAATTCATCAACTAGCGTGAAGGCAAAGAAGATATAAGTCTGGCTCAACCACCAACCTAAAGTTTCCAACTTACACTCCTCGTTTAGCCAAGAAAGGGACGGTCGTGACGACTTCCCTGCATCCCTCCTGCCCCATCGATGCGTGGACTTCGCCCAAAAAAAAAAAAATTCTTATTTGTGCCCTTAAATGAATTGATGTGACACAGAAAGGAAGGTGCCTACATCTATGTAATTATAAAAGCTTTAATTAATTGGATTCTCTTAAGAATCTTATGATCGGCTTCCAAAGCCTGTTCCAGGTTGTTGATTGTCCTAGTTTTTTTAGGTTGTTGAGCCAGAGCACCTATTGGTTTTAGGTTTAGCTTTGAGGGCATGTGCATCAACTACTGCGATGTTTTATTTATGAAAATTTATGAGCCTCTTATTCTCCCTGGAAGCAAGAATATCCTATCTTTACTGTCAAGGTAATAGCTCAGTTGGTAGAGATCTTGTCTCACTATCAATAGGAATTATTTTCTGGGACCTGCGATAATTGATGTGAGTGAGAGGTCATGATTCTCATGTTTTAGTGAGGTCAAGTTGACGTGCTCATCTTTTGATAAGAAAAGATCCGGGAATAGCTACACCGGGTTTAACAACCCCCTTATCCTTTTTTTTGAATCGAAAAAAGAAAAAAAAAAAGAATATCCCACCTTCATGATATCTCTCACTTCTCCCATTGGGTACACAGGAAGAATATGACTATATGAGTGCCTCTATTGGTAGAAGCAAGGAGTTTTATATTCCATTGGCTTTGGCTTTACATTATTTGGATTTTGAACTTTGTGGAAATTTGGATATGTTCAACAAGGATCCAGCCTATTAACATTCCTAAATTTGATGAAAAGGTTGTTAGATTTTGCGATGATTGGTGACCAATCAAACTATGTCGAAGGAATAGGTTTGGATTGATCAAATTGAACTTAAGTTAATATTGTTTAATAACCAAATTAACTCTAGAAATTTAAGTTGATAGAAAAAGATTCAATAATATATATATGCATGTGTGGCATGAAGCATGCACGTAGAGGGATAATTAAACAGATAACTGGAAATAGTTTTAAAAATAATTACATAATTGAATCGGAGGGATTCGAGCTCCTGAATACCATATTCAGTAACCAATTAACTCCAAAAGCTTGGGTTAGTAGGGAAAGGGTCAATAGTATATCAAGCTTAACATAAATATACCTAGTCCAATTTTACTAGAGCACCTAATATCCATTAGTATGAAGAACAATGCATGAGAGACTACCAAACCTCTAAAGGATTGGCATGTCCTTAAGATTTAGTGGATGTTTTTATTTGAATATAAATAGATGTGAGGGGCACTTACTTGCATGGCTATATATCATATCTGTGAAATATATTGTATAGGAAAAAAGATGCATTCGTAATGATATGCTTGTAAAGCATGGGCTATGGTTCATGGGTAGGATATGATGCATGATGAATCACAATATATTTTTTTCACTACAACAAAATTGATTATCATCAGCAACGGCTTATCATCACTAATAATCTATCTTAAATATCTCTATCGCTAATTATTAGTACTAACAACGATAAAAAAAGTTGTCGCTAATAATGATTATTAGAGGTAACTATTAGCGACAGCAATTACGGTCGCTAATAATATTTCAAGTTTTTAAAGAAATAGTTAAATAAAAAAAAATTATTAGTGATCAAAATTTACTGTCGCTAAAAATATATGGCCATTGATAATAAAACCTTAGCAATGGCAATCACTGTCACTAAAGCCATCGCTAATATATTTTTATAAAAAAAGTAGTAATTAAATTTTTAAAAACTTGTTTTAATTTTAATAACAAATAATTATAGTTTTTAAACCCTATTATAAATAGATTAATAATTAACAATCATAATTATAAATAAAAACCTAATTATATTATATTAAAAATATAGATTATATAATTTTATAAATTTACACTGCTTTATAAATAAAAAAGTTAAAAACATAACATCAAAAAAAAATCATATGAGATCTTCCTCATCGTCGTCCTTCTCCTCCACTCCTGTACATCCTTTCCGATAGCTAGTAGATGAGGGTCGGATATCCTAGCATCATATAATGAAGAAAAATAAAACTTGATTAATAAGTTTTGATACGAAAGCGTATATATCGATATGGATGTGTATATTTTGATATACTCTTTCAATTCTCAAACAAAATATTCTTACATGGCTCATTCGATGATACAAAGTGTTGCCGATCTCACCCCGGTGGCCTGTAGCTCTTGAGCTGGCACCGGTCTCGGACTCTCTCACCTCGAGATCTCCAAGCTCCCGGACCTGCAAAACAAAATCAGAGACCCTGGCCGGGGATTCCGGCGGGGGCACTCCGACGGTCAAGTTAAAGAGCGGCGAGATGGAACAGATCTCCTAAGGCGGGTTCCCGAAGGATTCCTGTGCTTAGAGGAGATGTAAACGAAAGAAGTGTGGGGAAGAGGGGAGTTGAAGCCCGGCTTCCTGCGCTGGGTTCACCGAGCTCACGCCTGAGGACTTCTTGAGGCCTCCCAGGATCGTTCTCTTGGTGTTTTCTCCCTTTTTCGACTTACCTGTCTGCCCGTTTTTACCATCCATTTTATACCATCGAACTGCCTCAAGCTCGCCTTCCTTTTAGGGGGCTCCCTCATACCTCTAGACATTCTCCTCCCCCTTCTTCTTCGGGTCTAGGAGCTAAGTGGCCGGACCGCCTCGTCCGTCGTGTGTCACGAAGGGGGGAAGACTGGCGAAGCTTTGGGCCAAGTGCAGGAGCTCTCCTTTCGAGGCGTTGACGGTAGGCTTCCAGCCATTTCAGGCTCTTGTCTGCAAGGATTCCGTTCCTCGATTCCGGGGCCCCGTCTGACTAGTGTAAACGAGGTTTCGCGTATCACTGCAGGCCGTACTGGCGCCCCCTACGGGGCTCGGCGCGCGCCGGCTCTAGTGGTGACCTTGCAACCCGTGTCTCCGCTTCCACGAGGCTTTGCAGAGTATGGCTGACCTCGGTTGAGGTGGACCCATCAGGGGGTGCCACCTGGCGGAGTGGAAGAGAGAGGCTTGACTTTGGTCGAGGTGGACCCATCTTCGGGTGCCACCTAGCGAAGGAGCAGGAGGGCCCGGCTCGACCTCAGCCTAGGTGGACCCGTCTTGGGGTGCCACCTGGCGAGGGAGGGGCCGCCAGCTTCGGCCGAGGTGGACCCCCCGTGGGTGGACACCTGACGGAGCGGCAGAGAGGTGCTCGACTTCGGCCGAGGAGGACCCATCTTCGGGTGCCACCTGGCGGAGGAGCAGCGGGGCCCGACTCGATCTCGGTCGAGGTGGACCCGTCTCGGGGTGCCACCGGACGAGGGAGCGAGGGGCCGCCAGCTTCGGCCGAGGTGGACCTCTCCTGGGTGGACACCTGGCGGAGCGGCAGAGAGGGGCTCGACTTCAGCGGAGGTGGACCCGTCTTCGGGTGCCACCTGGCGGAGGAGCAGCAGGGCCCGGCTCGACCTCGGGCGAGGTGGACTCGTCTCGGGGTGCCACCGGACGAGGGAGCGAGGGGCCGCCAGCTTCGACCGAGGTGGACCCCTCTTGGGTGGACACCTGCGGAGCGGCAGAGAGAGGCTAGACTTCGACCGAGGTCGACCCGTCTTCGGGTACCAGCTGGCGAAGGAGCAGCAGGGCCCGGCTCGACCTCAATCGAGGTGGACCCGTCTCGGGGTGCCACCTGGCGAGGGAGCGAGGGGCCGCCAGCTTCGACCGAGGTGGACCCCTCCTGGGTGGACACCTGGCGGAGCGGCAGAGAGAGGCTCGACTTCGACCGAGGTGGACCCGTCTTCGGGTGCCAGCTGGCGAACGAGCAGCAGGGCCCGGCTCGACCTCGACCGAGGTGGACTCATCTCGGGGTGCCACCTGGTAAGGGAGCGAAGGGCCACCAGCTTTGGCCGAGGTGAACCCCTCCTGGGTGGACACCTGGCAGAGCGGCAGAGAGGTGCTCGACTTCGACCGAGGTGGACCCATCTTCGGGTGCCAGTTGGCAAAGGAGCAGCAAGGCCCGGCTCGACCTCGACCGAGGTGGACCCATCTCGGGGTGCCACCTGGCGAGGGAGCGAGGGGCCGACGGCCTAAAAGTATTATATGGATTCCTTAACTCTATGTAGTACCTATGATATTTTTAATGCATAGTCGATATAAAATTAAACATATGCCCACATAAATTTTCAGATATTCTCTCCACTTAATTCTTAGAGTTCTAACCAAGCTAAGGGTTTGCATGCAATTAAAATTCAATCACCAATATTACAATTGTCTTGTGCTTAATCCTAAAGGGTTCATATTGCAATCTTCCCTGGTCCATATGAATTATAAGCCCAATCCACTTTGCTATCATTTGAATGATCCAAATGATAATTCCTTTCGACATGGTTCATTATCGATGATTTATGATTATTTGATAACATATGATAGGGGATGGATTTGACCAGCATTACAGAAGTAATCTATAAAAAGTTTAAGTTATTTCTTGTTTTGAATTAACCATATTCATATTTTTTATCCATAATAGGATAATTAATAGTATCATATTTCCTATCTATAATAGGACAATTGATAATGTCATATTTTCTACTCATGAAGAGGTAGTCATAGTGGCGTGCTCCAACCAATGATAGGCAAAATTACTATGGCTAATCCAAAGCCCATGCCTATCTACATCAGCGGCCTTTGTCTTTGCTACTTAGAGATCCACATAAAATTCTTACATAGCTCAGCACATAAGAGATTTGTTCTCACACAAAACCTGGTCTTCTCAAGATTCTTAGCTTGTCCACTTCTTCTTATCTATACATATAACTTTGTTACTATACCTCCTTTCATTTATTTTCACTTCTATTGACTGTGGCCTTAATTTTAATGAACAATAAAATATTTGTGTATATATAAGATACTAATATTTTATTGAAGTTGTGAGATAAATGTTTCAGGTATCCTTTAAATCTATTAGAAGGTAAACTCAAAGGATCAACCCTTAAGCAAGTGAATTACATATTTTTTGAATATATTCACAAGTGAAAAAGCCAAGAAAATCTTGAATTATTGGATGTTTAAAGGTTAGAATAGAAGAAATCATGTTAAAGTTTTAAAATTCAAAGTTTGACATGCATTTCTCAAGTAGCATAGGTCAAGAGTCGACTCAAGGTAGTGAAGTATCGATCCTCAAAAAGATCAGAGAAGAAAATATATTGGCACATAAAGTTTCAACCGGCACGCTTCAAGTGTCTACACTTACTATTTAAGTATCAACTCATATTGTCAACTCAAGGGTCAACTCATACACTAAGTGTCAAAGCCATAGAAAATAATAGAGAATAGGATTTTTGGCACAAATTCAAATATCGATACATGGATCTCAAGTATGGACTTAATGTGTTAACTCAAGGATCGACTCAAGCTTTAAATGTCGACATCATAAGATAATCCAGAAAATAGTATTTTTCAAAATAGTCCAAGTATTGTTGGCTCCACCTAGTGATTTTGATGAATAACAAAATATTGAGCACATATTGTATACTAATATGTATTTCTAGCTATGAGTTTTCAGGAAGCAAGCATCTCAAATTCTCCAAAGTTTAAGTTTCATGGCACGCCGTGGCACGGAGCATTTTTCATAATTAAGGGCATTCTCTTCATGCAAAAAGGGCTTTTACATGTTCAATTATTGATTGTTTATGTTCCATTTTAGTTTCAAAATATATGCTTGTGTTTTTGGCTTAATTCGCACTTGATTATGAACTTTTCAAGATCAAGTATCGACACCTGGAAAGTCAAGTGTCGACACTTCAGCATTTGGCACACAGAAAAACCCCTTGGCACACCAAGTGTCGACACCCATAACTTAAGTGTCGACACCTGTATTTCAAGTGTCGACACTTAAGTTTCCAAGTGTCGACTCAAGGCCTGAGATTTTTGAAAATACAGAACTTTGCCAATGGAGGGTTTCTGTGTCAAGTGTCGACACCTGTGCATCAAGTGTCGACACTTGAAAGTTCAAGTGTCGACACCTAGAAATCAAGTGTCGACACCTTGAAATCAAGTGTCGACACCTGACAGCCAAGTGTCGACACCCGACAAGTCAAGTATCGACACTTGAAGTCTAACAGCCCTAATGGATCTATTTTTCTGACTTGCAGAAATCACTTTTCAAGCTCCAAACGGCTAGATTCGAGACTCCAATGGTCACAAACCATTTTTTGAAAGTTTTTAGTTGTATTTAACCTCCACCAACTTCATTCTTGAGGCATTGAAGACCATTAAAAGCCAAAAAGCCAAGATTTTCTCAAGAACTTCACATCAAGAGCCACTTAAAGTTTGATTCCCTGAAAAAGCTTACAAGCCCATCCTTACTTCATTCCAAAAGAGGAGTTTGAAAAATATTCCAAGGAGGAGACAAGAGAAAGCATCATCTTGAGCTTCAAAATCTTGAGGCAAGGATACTACTGACCAAGTATCCTCAAGGATGCCATTGAGTACGTGCAGTGCTGTGATTGTTGCTAGAGGCACGCTGACATCCAGCATCAACCCAGGGTACCTTTCAACTCCTTCAGCTCTTCCTAGCCCTTTGCTCAATGGGGGATAAATATCCTCAGCTCTTTCCCACCAGCCACCGGTCAGAGAAAGTTTTTAATTATTGCCATCAATTACTTTACCAAGTAGATCGAAGTGAAGCCTTTGGTCTGGATCACCAAGCAGGGGGCCCAAAAGTTTGTTTGGAAGTTGATAAGTTCCTATTTCGGGCTCCCTCATGTTATCATCACCAATAACATTAGATAAATCAATAACATGTCCTTCAACGAGTTCTGCAAGGATCTACGGATTAGTTCCCAATTCACTTCAATCATGCATCCACAGACAAATGGAAAAGCTGAAATCACTAATTAGATGTTCTTTCAAGGATTGAAGACTCGATTGAATAAAGTCAAAAGACTCTAGGTAGAGAAATTGCATAGCATCCTTTAGGCCTACTACACCACCCATCGATCTAGACAAGGGAGAGATTGTTAACTCGGATCCTGATTTTGATAAATAACAAAGTATTTATATATATATATGAGGTACTAATATTTTATTGGAGTTGTGAAATAAATATTTCATGTACCTTTTGAATCTATGAGAAGGTGAACTAAAAGGATCAATCCTTAGATAAGTGAATTACATGTATTTTGAATATCTTCACAAGTGGAAAAGCCAAGAAATCTTGAATTATTGATTGTTTGAAGGTTAGAATGAAAGAAATCATATCAAAGTTTCAAAATTCAGAGTTTGGCATATATTTTTTAAGTGGCATATGTCAAGTGTCAATTCAAGGTAATGAAGTGACGACTCAAGTTAGTGAAGTGTCGACCCTCAAAAATATCCAAAGAAGAAAATGTATTGGTGCACAAAACTTTAGGCAGCACATTTCAAGTGTCGACACTTATTATTCAAGTGCCGACTCATGATGTCAACTCAAGAGTCACTTCATGTAACAAGTATCAAAGCCATAAGAAATAATAAAGAGTAGAATTTTTGGCACAGACTTATGTGTCAACACTTGGACCTCAAGTATCGACTCAATGATCGACTCGTGCTTCAAGTGTCGATGTCACAAGATAATCCAAAGAGTAGTATTTTTTAGAACAATCCAAGTATCGACACTTGGACTTTAAATGTTGACTCAAGGTATTGACTCATAGACTCAAGTTTCAACACTTCAGCTTCTGACAGTACTATAACCGCTATATTTTTAGAATTGTCAAAAGTTGGATATTGTGTCAAACAGCTAGTTCTTGCTCTCTAATGGTCACAAACATATTTTTAAAGGCTCTAGGTATATTTATTCCTCATCAAACTCATCGAAGAAGCAAGACAATAAAATAAAAATAAAAATTTCTAAGAGAGAATCTTCCAAAGCACAAGTATCCAAATATAAGCCTAGTTCTTAAAAAATGTACCATCAATTCTCAATAATTAGCAATCATTTAAGGCCTTCTATTGAAGAAGATAATTTAAAGATTCTTTCAAGAGCTTTATCAATATTCTTTTTGCTCTTTTTGAAAGCTTTTGAATTCAATACTCTTGTACTTTGTTGTTTGGAGTTGTAACTAGTTTCAAAGGGATTAAAAATAAGAGATAGGTATATCCAAGCCTTTGAATCAAATTGCAA
This sequence comes from Areca catechu, assembly GCA_021397845.1. Lineage (NCBI taxonomy): Eukaryota > Viridiplantae > Streptophyta > Magnoliopsida > Arecales > Arecaceae > Areca > Areca catechu. Next base: position 9,400,049 of record CM038044.1, read on the forward strand.
GCTTAGGGTTGTATTGTTGTGAGGTTATGGTTGGTGAGCCTAAGAAAAAACTAATCGAATTAGGTTGTGAGCCTAGAAAACAAATATACTGTAATCTTGAAAGATTATAATAAAATATCCAAGAAAAACTTGGGGAGTAGACGTAGATGCTTGGGGTGCACCAAACTACTATAAACCTTATGAGTTTGTGGTGCCTTGCTTTCATCTTCTTTCTTTCATAAGCATTGCATATAGTTATAATCAGTACACTTACATTATAATACAATCACTACATTATTTTTAAAATTCGGTACATGCTTGCTAAAAATTTTGAAAAACCTAATTCACCCCCCCCCTTGAGTTGCTTTGCCAGGCAACAGCTTCCTAGTCGACAGATAAAAATACATATTAATGGTAAAAAAACTAACTCCTAGAATAAGATCCATGTTAATTAGGAAACAAATCTTCAGAAAAAAGGCTTATAATGATATTTTTGCTTGCCTATCTTTGCTACTTGTTAACTGTGTTGTCATATGTGCTCTTATTTATATTAGTTGCAAATGACTCTTATACATGTGAATGATTCCATTTTAACTATACATATATGGCTTAAAACTTATCTCAGTTTTTATGTTTCATTTATAAATAACAAATATATTATCCAAACTTTAACAAATAGCTTTCCAAGCAATATAGCATTTATATTTTTATAGACTATACAAGTATGAGTATAAATCAGATCTTTGTTCAAATACTTACTAAAATACATACCAAATAAGGACAAAAGGAAGGCAATGCATACTATTGAAATGACAAGGGTAGTTCTTAGCAAAATGGAGCACCAAACTTCATTTGCAAGTCCTAGAGGAAGTAGCTCCTCCAAACTCCTGGCTAGTGGATTTAGCAATAGCATATATCTATTCGTAGCTAAGGATAAAATAGTTGTAGAGATAATAATGTAACAAAGATAAGTAACCGAACACAATTCATGCATATTTGCAGCACACATGCATAGATCCCAAAAAAAAAAACAAAGAGTAAATGCTTTATGTCCAAATTTTTGAAGCTAAATTGGATACTTGTTGAAAGGATTGACCATCTGAAAATGATGATAGAATTAGATTGTTAAGATAATAAAGTTGTATAAAAAAAAAATAATAACAAGATGAATTTATATTAATTAACCAGACATTTACCATTGTCCATAAGGCAACTTTGGCAAAAAAGGAATGCATTGGCAAGTTCAATGTTATGAAGTTATTTTTGAATTTGTGCTAATCATTATCACATTTCCTGCTTATGAAAAGGCAGTTGATAATGTCACATTTCTGGCCTCTAACAAGGCAATCAATAATAATGTGATTTTGTTAAAGCACCCAACCAAAATATCTAGGTATTTAAGTCTCTATGTTTTTAATTTAATACTCTAACATGATTATACTATAAAAATTAAAAATAATTATCAATTTGTTTGTAGAATTAAGTTCGCATATAAGTAAGCATGTAAAGGATTTTTATCTCTAATAGATAATAGAACTCAAATTAGTAGTGGCACAAGGACGACAGTGTAGGAGGGTGGAGATGCGGATTCCGGCGGTCGATGGGTGGAGAAGAATGGGAGGTAGCAGCACGAGAAGGGTGATCATACACGAGAACAAGGAAATCGCTGTGTGGAGAGAGAGGTGCATGCCAGCAAGAGAGGGAGAGCCAGTGGGGGAGGGGGAACCGGCGAGAAGGGGTGGTGCTGTGGGGCAAATTTTTTTCCTAATCAGGCTGGTATCAAGTTTTTGAGGATAACTATTGGTGACGATGGCTTACTGTTGCTAATAGTTGCCAGTAATTCATTTTTTTTTGTATCACTACTAGTGATGACAAGCAGCCATCGCTAATGCTCATTTTTTTTAAAAAAAATAAAAAAATCTAAATGTTTTAGTGGCGACACGTTGCCATTGCTAAAAGTCAAAGCTAACACTAATAATGATTTTCTAGGAAATTAAAAAATAAAATTTTAAAATTTTAGCGATGACTTTTACTATCGTTAATAGTAAGTTGTCCATTGCCAATAGTATTAGTAACAAAATTTTATTTTGATCATTTTTTTGGTGGTTAAAAATATGTATTAGTGATGGTAGATTAGTCATCACTAAGAATGGTATTTGCTCGATGCCTTTTCCAAGTCTTGTTTTCAAGCTATGATTTGTTGAGTCTGCTAAGCCAAGACCAGAAAAGGATTGATCAAATTTTATTGAGTCCGACTCATAGCGATCACTTATCAAAGAAAGATTCTGGTTATCAAATGATTGAACAACCGAGATCAAGTTACTTACAATACTTAGTTGACATTTATAAAAAATATCTAATGAATTATGAGTTCAATAGCCATCACTAATATTTATTTATTTTTTTTGGTATTTTAAATAAAGGATGAATTTTAAAATATTCAAATTTGGTGGATGATCATTTTGATTATGGTAACCAACATGGATCCTTCTTTGAAACATTCACTAAATACAATCTCAAAGTTGATGCCCAGCTATCTTATCCGTGGAATGACATGCATGTAAAGCATTGGTTATGGTACAAATCTTTCAGTATGGGGTGGCATATGGCATACATATGATGCATGAACAACCTTAACTTTTTTCTTTTTTTTGTGGGGGGGGATAAAATATGATATTCAAATTTGGTGGATGATGATCACTTTGAATATGGATTAACCATCATGCATGGATTCCTCTTTGCACCATCCATCCACTAAATATAATCTCAAAGTTTGTCTTGCATCACATCATGCCTCCATGGTATATATCCTTTTGTTTCCAGTATGAACTGGGTCTTAGCTGCACACCATTAAGTTGGCAATCAATTCAAATTTGGTGGACGATGACTTTGAATGAAGACTAACCAACATGCATATATCCTTCTTCGCACCATCCACTAAATACAATCTTGAAGTTTGTCTTGCATCACATCATGCCTCCATGGGAATCTTTTTGTATCCAGTGTGACCTGGGCCTTAGCTTCATCATGTTGAGTTGGTAGTCGATTCAAATTTGATTGATGATCACTTTGAATAAGGATTAACCAACATGGATCCTTCTTTGCACCATCCACTAAATACAATCTACTAGTTTGTCTTGCATGGCATCATGCCTCCTAACCTTTTTTGTTTTGGGTGAAAACTGAGCCTTGTCTACACTGCATTGAGTCAGTAATCTCTAACAAAATCCATAATTAAAAAATATGCAATTCATTTAATTTTAAGTTTTAGAAATCTTTCTAATGGTATGCTAGCCAATTAACTAATCTCAATTGATTTATGTGAGAGGGAAAAGATCAATCATAGATGCAAGGCTTAGAGCTAAGTTCTTAACCCTTAGTTCCCTATAAATAGAGACACTACAGTGAAAAGGATCATTGCCAACCCTTTTCTCCCAATGCTTCAGGAAAGTGCCGGAAACCATCCAGAACCCGCCGATGCTTTTTGTAAGCGTCGGCAAGCTCCTGAATCCGTCGACGCTTTTAAGCGTCGGCAAATACCGACGCTTAAAAGTGTCGGTATCCTCCGAACACGCCGATGCTTTTGAAAAGTGTCGGCATCCTCCCACCTGCCGAAGCTTTTAAGTGTCGACAAAGCATCGCCGGAATTCATTTTTCCTGCCCCGGTCGCCCGAGCCCGCCCGAGCCCACCGACGGTTTCTGTAAGCGTCGGGAGGCGTTGAATCCGCCGACGCTTAAAAGCGTCGGCAATGTACACCTGAATCCGCCGACGCTTTTAAGCGTCGATAATTGACCGACCAAAATACCGGATCTTTCCCGACGCTTATAAGCGTCGGCGGACTTCCATATCCCCCCCCTCCCCGCGCCCGAGCCCTAGATCTCGCCCAAGCCGTCGAAACCCTCCCCCCCCCTCCTCCTCCGCGCCGCCGAACCCCCCCCCCTCCTCCTCCTCCACTCGATCCACCCCCAAACCCCCCCCCCCCACCCACCCGCCCGAGCCCTAGATCTCGCCCGAGGTCGCCCCCTTCCCTATGCTGGTTCTCGGGTCTCCATCCTCTTCAGCTACCTCGGGATTGACTTCAAGTTCACCAAGAGGGTAATTCCATGCCATTTCAATCTTTGAGTAGTAGGTTCAATGTTGGATTTATATCTGAAATATATATGAGATATGTTGCTAGAAATAATTACTGTGTGGTAATCGCCTATTTGTCCTTTGTATGCAAGGCCATTATGATTTTCTTTTGCATAGGAGAAATCCTGTCCTTATTATGATTTTGTTTTGTTTTGTTTATTCACTTGTTTGTCTTTAGAAGCTTGTTATATGTGGAATAATCTATGTACGAAAGTGTTGTAACCTTAGGAATTGTGGAGTCCTACCTGTATAATCTTGGTCAATTAGGTAAAATCGTGGCAAGGTCCAAGTTTGGTGTTTGCACAATGCAAAAAGCTTAAACCATCAGGTGAGAAGATAAGTTTGCTTGTCCTTTGCCAATGCTAATGTGACTTTACTGATGAATGAATTTGGGCATTGGTGTCATACAACATTTCACCTGATATATTCCCTAATCTGAAGATGGTAATCAGATCGTGTTGGACCAAATATAAATTAGATTAGGTACATAATGGGTAAACAAATCTATCAACCCGAATTTGATATATTTATTAAACAAATAAAAATTCTGAACTTAAATCTAACTATTTTATTAAACAAAAAATCCAAGCAGATCTACAACAGGTTATATCAAAAGAATTAAGAATCAATGATAGAATTAAGCCATGATCTCAATAATCAAGGGTCAACCACAAAGTCAGCAATCAATGATAAACTTAAGCCATATCCATCATAATCAGCATTGCTATTTTTAAGTATTCTTCCTTAATTTTCTGTCAATGAAAGCTCTAGAAATCAAGAATAGAATCAAGCCATAAGCTTAGTAATCAAGGGTCGACTTAAGCTATAATCAATAGTATTATCTTTATATAGATACCATGCAAGGTGTGTCTTTGATTTACTTGACATGAACAGATATGAGATCAATATCTAACTTTATGGTCTTTGACAGGATTAAAGAAAACCTACATTTCTTCATTGGAATAGTGATGGGGACATCTCAAGCACGGATCTTGGAGCAAGCATAATTCTTGGAGTGGCACAGATCTTGAAGCATTTTTTGGAATAAATTTATTTAGGATTTATCTTTTATTTAAAATTTGAATTAGGATTTGATTGGGATTGATATATGGATAGGCTTATCTTATCCTATCTTATATTTGAATTTGATTGATAGGCTTATCTTATCCTATCTTATATTTGAATTTGATTCGTTCTTATCTTTTTATCTTGTATTCAAATTCAAATGAGGGTTGGAAAATCTATAAATACCACCCTCAGCCTTTTGTAATAGGGAGGATGGATGAATAAAATTTCTATTGTTCTGTGTGAAGGATCTGTGTGATCCTAGGATATCTGTATGATCCCTTCTCCATCTTCCTAGGGTTTCTGTGTGATCCCTGATTTTGGGCATCTGTGTGAGCCCAGGGCATCTATGTGAGCCCCTTTGCTATGTGCTTGTTCTTCTAGGGCATCTGTGTGAGCCCCTTTTCTATGTGCTTATTCTTCTAGGAGAATCTATGTGAACCCCAGTATTTTTTTCTTAACCCTGCACCCTCTTCTTTCCTCCTTTGCAAAACCCTAATCTCTGGTGACTTTCATGCTCGCCAGCGATCCAGTCCAATCTCTATCCCGCATCAAATAGTATTTTCAACCAACAATGCAAGTAAACACGTTTACCCATCTGCATTTGCATCAAATGCATATATTTGAAAATAGAATAATTCAACAAAGAAGTTTAACCTGGCCATATATTTTGTTAAACTGAAAACTGTATGTACATACATGAAAATAGTACGTGCTTCATTATTGGTAATTGCAAACCACTAAGAAAAATATGCTATACCTTTTTTATTATCTTTTTGTTATCAGGTGCTTGATTGCTTCGAGGATAAAGAAGCTTTCTAACCTATTTTGAAATTGGTTTAAGGTTTGTATATGGAAGCTATGATGATTATGTGATGAATTGTTTGGCTGATTCAACTGTTTCTAATGGCAACAATCTTGGATGGCTTTCTTTTGTTGGCAACCGATTATAGTCGTTTTAATTTAGTTGCAGATTAAATAGTATATAACTGAGTTTCCTAATCATTTTTTATTATTTATTATTCTTTTTCTTAGTAGATGATTTCTGTTTCTTTATAAATTTCTTAGTATATACCTGCATCTTTTATTTCAATTCCATCTGTAGCTTTGTTACGATCAATTATGATTTTTTAGATATTTTTTAAAAAACTTACATTGCATTGAAACATAGACCCGTCAATTTATTAAAGTATATATTCTACAGTATCCATACAATTATTTTATTTTTGTACAGATGGGAGAAATATGTACAGTGGTCAATTGAATGTCCAGTTTGGACAGTTTGAGAATTGCAAATAATTTTATAGGTGCTTACAGTAATCAAACGGTATGGATAGAATTCCAGATATATTTCGGATAGCATTTCCTTTTAGTTCTCTTCATACATATTTATTTGTATGGGGAGAACTAAGGAAAAATGCTGCCGAGATTTTTTTGAAACTTCTATTGCGTATCCTTTGGTTACTATAAATGACATATATAATTAATGCAATTCTTGAATGTGATAGGACCTCTTTACTTATTAGTTGGTGATAGGGTGCATTTAATAATACTATAATTGATCTATTGAATAAACTTATCTTAAATTTATTTTGTTCTTATAAATATTTACTTATTTCAATTAGTTTAATCTTACAATGGATAAGAAAAGGATAACTAAACCGAGGAATAGCAAAGAATATCTGGATGGAGTATAGAATTTCATTAAATTTGGTATGGAGAGAAGTAGTATCAGTGGGAAGATTTTATGTCCATGCCGAAAATGTGTAAATTCTAGTTCTCTATATCCGAATATTGTTGAAGAACATTTGGTATGGAATGGTTTTTTAAGAGATTATACTGAGTGGTTTTTTCATGAAGAGTCAAGGTTACAATCTACATGTAACCAAACCTCTAACATCGAACATATGCCTGATTTTGGATCCAGTAATTAACAGAAAAATCTTGCAAGAGATGATAATATCAGGGGTTTGCTCAGAGATGCTTTTGAATATGGTACTCAACAACATGGAGATTTCAGTGGAGGACAAGCAGCAGCTGAGTTACCTGAGGATCCCATATTTATTGAAGCTGTACATGATGGAGATCCGATACCCCCAACTAATGTTGGAACAGTTCGTTATCAGAAGCTGATAAGAGATGCAGATCAAGAATTGTATGTCGATTGCAAGAACTTTTCAAAAATTTCTTTTCTTGTGCATTTGTTTCATATAAATACTTGAATGGATGGTCTGGCAAGAGTTTTACTATGCTGCTCAAGTTGTTAAAGGATGCATTTCCTGAAGGTACTAGTTTACCAACATCTTGTTATGAAGTCAAAAAACTAGTAAAGAAATTGGATCTTGGATACGAAAAGATTCATAGTTGTCCAAATGATTGTATATTATATCAGGGAGAACATGCCAATCAAGCGTCATGCCATGTGTGTGGATCTTCATGATGGACAAAGCAAAAAGAAAATGAGAGTGAGGGATTAGATGAATTGGATGCAACACAAATTAAACAAAAGCCGACGAAGGTATTACGCTATTTTTCTCTTGTACCTAGATTGAAAAGGATCTATACATCATCAAAGATAGCTTCGTCAATGAGATGGCATGATGAAAGCCATATAAAAGATGGAATGCTGAGACACCCAGCGGATAGTTTAGCATGAAAAGCATTTGATGACAAACATCCTGATTTTGCATCTGATGCTCGTAATGTCAGGCTGGGTTTAGCCAGTGATGGGTTCAATCCATTTCAGACCTTAAGTTTTGTCTATAGCACCTGGCCAGTTATTTTGATTCCTTATAATTTGCCACCATGGATATGCATGAAACAGTCTTCACTTATTTTATCAATGATCATTCCAGGTGATAAGGGTCCAGGCAATGATATTGATATTTTCTTACAACCTTTAATAGATGAATTGAAACAACTTTGGGAGGGTATCAGTGTAATTGATGCTTCGAATGGCCAAACATTCAATCTGCGGGCAGCTTTATTATGGACTGTTAACAATTTTTCTGCATATGCTAATTTATCTGGCTGGAGCACTAAGGGACGAGTTGCATGTCCTTCTTGTGGTAAATCAACCCATTCAATTTGGTTAAAACATGAAAAAAAGTTCTGTTATATGGGACATCGTCAATGGTTGGAGGCAAATCATCCATTTCGGTTTCAGAAGGATTTATTTGATGGTACTATAGAGTTGGGATCTGCTCCAATTCTACCTTCTGGTTCTGATATTCGTAGACAAATGCTTGGTATCAGACACAGTTATGGCAAGATGACAAAGTCCTCTAAAAAGCGAGGAAGAGATGATGTTGAGACTTCGATACAAGAAGAAGTATCGGAGGAAGTCAATACTTGCACCTTAGATACAGCAGTGTTCGAGGATCCGAATAATTTTTTTGAAGTTGAAAATGATGATGATATAATCACAGCATCTACCCATCAGCATACGAAATAATTATGGAAGAAAAGAAGCATATTCTTTGACTTACCTAATTGGGAGCATAATATACTCCGGCATAATCTTGATGTTATGCATATAGAAAAAAATGTTTGTGATAATTTGATTGGAACAATATTAAATCTTGATGGAAAGACTAAAGATAACATGAAGGCGCGTCTTGATTTAAAAGAAATAGGCATCCGACATGAACTTCATCCACAAGTGCTTGCAAATGATAGAACTTATATCCCTCATGCATGTTACACAATGTCTAGTCGAGAAAAAGATCTCTTCCTAGCAGTTTTAAAGAATATCAAGGTTCCTGATGAATATGCCTCAAATATTTCACGATGTGTGAATCTGAAAGAGCGCAAAATTTCAAATCTTAAAAGTCATGGTGAACCCCTCCTGGGTGGACACCTGGCGAGGTGGCAGGAGGTCGCCTGGCTTCGGCCGAGGTGGGCCCGTCTCCGGGCGGCCACCTGGCGAAGGGCGAAGGATCAGCCGACCTCGGCTTAGGTGGACCCCTCCTGGGTGGACACCTGGCGAGGTGGCAGGAGGTCGCCTGGCTTCGGCCGAGGTGGGCCCGTCTCCGGGCGGTCACCTGGCGAAGGGCGAAGGATCAGCCGACCTCGGCTTAGGTGGACCCCCCCTGAGTGGACACCTGGCGAGGTGGCAGGAGGTCGCCTGGCTTCGGCCGAGGTGGGCCCGTCTCCGGGCAGTCACCTGGCGAAGGGCGAAGGATCAGCCGACCTCGGCTTAGGTGGACCCCTCCTGGGTGGACACCTGGCGAGGTGGCAGGAGGTCGCCTGGCTTCGGCCGAGGTGGGCCCGTCTCCGGGCGGTCACCTGGCGAAGGGCGAAGGATCAGCCGACCTCGGCTTAGGTGGAACCCCCCTGGGTGGACACCTGGCGAGGTGGCAGGAGGTCGCCCGACCTTGGCCGACCTTACTTAAGCGGACCCCTCCGGGCCCGGGCGCCAATGAGGTGGTAGAGGAACTCCGAGCCGAGCTCGACCTCGGCGAGGGCGGTTCGCCTTAGTCGTCGGGCGGTGTAGTCTCGCCGATCCTGGCTTTGAGGACGTGGCGCTGACTCCGCCGGGGAAGCCTACACGTGGCTTGCTCGTATTTGGCGATACCTGAGCCTGGCCACGTCACTGTCACGGCTGTAACAGTTGCCCCCCAGCCCGCCGTTCCGTCGGGGCATCGTAGAACGGAACGTCGGGATTAAATGCGGACATGACATGGAGAGGCGAAGATCTTGCATCATAATTGCCACGATCCTCGTCGTCGTGGCTCGATGCGGCTGAAGACCTACGGGGAGCCGCCACGCGTCGCCCACTTGCCCATAATCAATGCGTCGCTTCGAGGCAGAGGTCGTTACTCTGCTAACGAGGCGTCGGTGTCGGGCGTGCACCCACATGGCGACCATCCAGTGGCCTGAGGCGGAATGACGGGTACGGTCGCTGTTGGTTGAGTTTGAAATGGAGGGGACTTTCCAGAACGAGGCCTTTTCCCTTGCTTCGTGGGCGGTTTGCTGCAGGCTAACAACTCCTGTTGCTCGCGCTCGTCTGTGCATTTTCGGTGAGTGCCTCCTTCTTCTCTAGCTCCCCCCCTCCTTCCTTCTCATTTCCTTTCCGATCTTCCTGTCCTTTTATTTTCTATGGCGCGCCGTCGCCATGTCTCTTCCAACCCGGACGAGGCCGGTCCATCCCGGCCGAGGACTCCATCTTCTTCCTCCTCGGACGAGGAGGTAATTCCGGAGGAGGTCCGCCGGCGCTTGCAACCCGGGGGTGTCACCATTGGCATCCCCAGGGGGATCCGGTCCCCTCCGGTTGCACCTGCCGTGCCCCTCCGTTCCCTTCCTGCTTTGCCTTCTCTTCCTGCTCCGCCGTCTCTTCCTGCTCCGCCATCTCTTCCCGCCGGTCCCTCCGGTCATGCTTCTACCATGACCGAAGGCGACCTTTCTCTGCTCTGGGATGTCTATGGCATCCCGGGGTCTATTCGTCTGTTTGCTCCGCGGTCCGGGGAGCGCGTCACCATGAGTGGCCCCGGTCGCATAGCTTTCTACGAAGACTTCCTCCTTGGGGGTCTTCGGTTTCCTTTGCATCCTTTCTTTCTTTCCTTCCTCAGCCACTTTCGGCTCGTTCCGACCCAGCTGGCTCCTAATGCCATCCGGGTCATCTTCTCCTTCATCGTTTTCTGCCACTTCCACGGGTTCGTTGCCCGTTTTTCTCTCTTCAGGGCCTTGTTCACCCTGAAGAAGTGCTCCACCGATGACGGCTGGTGGTACATTTCACCCCGGCCTAGGTGTCTCCGGTTCGACCTCCCTTCCTCGGTCAAGGGATGGAAGAGCCGGTTTTTTTTCGCCTCGGTCGACGATGTCGACTGGGCCTGGAGTGAGCCGGACCGGTCCCCGAACCGGAATTCCCGAGTCGAGCCGGCGGACCAGGAGTCCTATACCCAGCTCCTGGGCGACGAGGTCCCGGCGCTCGAGGTTCTGCTTTCTGAGCAGAATCTTTTCGAGGCCGGCATCAGTCCCATCCACGAGACCGGTGAGATTTGGCCCCTCATTGACCTCTGCCCCCCCCCTTTCTTCATAACTGAGCCAGCTGACTTTCTGTCTCTTTTGTCTTGCAGGGATGAAGTTTTCACTGGAGAACCTCTTGGAGGGGGCGGCCCAGCGGGACGTCGTGGAGGTAGACGAGCCCGCAGCGAAGAGGGCTCGCACGGAGACGAGCCGGGAGGTCGTGGCGGCGACCGTGCCCGGCCCGGTTGCCGTCATCTCCCCGCCCCGACCACCTCAGGGCGGGGCCACTGATACTTCGGCCGCGCGACCTGGTGGCGCTGCAGAGAGAGCTCCAACGCCTGCTGCTCCGCCCATCGCCGGGCCTGTTATTGCTGCCAGCCCGACAGCACCGCCTGTGGCGACCGCCGGCCCGTCGGTTGCGGCTTCGGCTGAGGGGGCAGCTGCCGCAGGGGCCGGCCCGAAGGCCCCGGCGCCGGTGATCACCCACCGGGATTCGGTCATCCTCGACAGGGGGCTGGCGGAGAAGATGATGGAGTACGCCTCCACCGCCCGGGACCGCCGAGCTCGGGGCGGCCGGGACTACGCGGACGCACTGCTCGGCATCCTTCCGCAGCTCTTCACGGTAAGTCCGAGCTTCTTCCTTTTCCATTTTCCTATCTCGAGACTTACCTGCCTTTGCTCTGACCTGTGTCGCTTTTGCCATTGCAGATCGGGAACGACGTCCTCCTACTGAGGAATTTCCTTGTAGGGAACGCCAAGAGGGACTCCGAGCGGGAGCAAAAGCTCGGCAAGCTTGCAGCTGACATCAAGGATTTAATGGAGAAGGGCGCTGAGCTGCGAGCCGAGAAGCAAGCCCTCCAGTCCGACCTGGCGCGTTCCGAGGAGCGGAACAAGGAGTTGGAGGTCTCCTTGTCGGAGGAGCGGACCTCTAACCAGCGCCGAACTGAAGGAGGAAGGCGCCTGCAGGCCCACTCCCAATGGCTGGAGCGCCAGCTGGAGGAGGCCCGGCGAGACGCGGCCGCGGCGAAGGACCGGAGCGCCTACGTCAACGGGCTCCTGGAGGCGGCCAAGCGGGAAGCGCAAGAGGCCGTCCCCAAGTTCCGGGCCTCCGACGAGTATACGTCGGAGGTCCGGGAGGCCGCCGTGGACTCCTTCCTGAAGGGGTTCCGGATGTGCCGGGAGAAGGTGGGGGCCTTCTTCCCCCAGCTGGACCTGAGCGGAGTCGTAGTCGGTGGCAAGAGGCCAGGAGGTGAGAGCAGGGCTTCCGGCACGGCCGAAGCGACACCTGTGGCACCGTCGACCAGCGATGCCACGGCCCCGGAGCAGCCCCAGGAGCCGGCCGCTGTAGAAGTCGAAGACGCGGCACCCGCCCCTCCGGTAGATGGCTCCAAACCCGCAGCCCAGTGATCCCGGCACTGTCTTTTTGCTTTATTTCTGTTGTTTTTGTTTTTTGGGGAGTCCCGGCCTATCGGGTCTCCCAGCTTGTACCAACTACTTATGTTAATGAAGATCTAAGCTTTTACCGAAACCTTGTTCGTTGTTTCATCTTACTTTTCTCTTCTTTTCTTTCTGAGATGTCGGTCTGGAACACTTGAAATGACTGCAGGCCTGGTCCTTCCATTGTTCAAATCGAATGATGGGGCCTGCAGAGTCGCGTCGCAGCAGGGCAAGCCTTAGGCGGGCCTGACTTTGGGTCGCCTTCATGCTTGCGCAGACAACACGATTTCTGCACCGTCTTCCTGGCCGAAGCCCGGGACCTCCGGACGGAGCTCGGTGCCGCAGGCTTTCTCAAGCCTCGTGCGGCTCACTGAGCTTTGCTCCGGGCTTGCGTGGGCGAACTGGGTTCGGCGCCACCTTCCAGGCCGAGGCCCAGGATCTTCCGGACTGAGCTCGATGCCGCAAGCTTTCTCAAGCCTTGCGCGGCTTGCTGAGCTGTGCTCCGGGCTTGCGTGGGCGAACTGGGTTCGGCGCCACCTTCCAGGCCGAAGCCCAGGATCTTCCGGACTGAGCTCAATGCCGCAGGCTTTCTCAAGCCTTGCGCGGCTTGCTGAGCTGTGCTCCGGGCTTGCGTGGGCGAACTGGGTTCGGCGCCACCTTCCAGGCCGAAGCCCAGGATCTTCCGGACTGAGCTCGATGCCGCAGGCTTTCTCAAGCCTTGCGCGGCTTGCTGAGCTGTGCTCCGGGCTTGCGTGGGCGAACTGGGTTCGGCGCCACCTTCCAGGCCGAAGCCCAGGATCTTCGGGACTGAGCTCGATGCCGCAGGCCTTCTTGTTGAAGTTAGAAGGGAGTGTTTGAAGTGGGGAAGCTTTGTTACAGAAACTGGGAGCCTTACATCACTGGTAGTACATCCTCAGGTTCGAGGAGTTCCATGTCCGGGGGAACCTGGCACCTCCCAATTCTTCCAAGTAATATGCTCCATGAGGGAGGGCTTCTGCCACCCGATACGGGCCTTCCCAGTTGGGCGATAGCTTGCCGCATTCCCGGGGTTGGGATGCTTCGGCGCGCCGGAGGACCAAGTCTCCGGGATGAAAAGCCTTAGGCCGCACCCGGGAGTTGTAATATCTGGCTACACGTTGTCGGTACGCTACCATTCGGATTCGGGCCCTGTCCCTGGTTTCCTCGAGAAGGTCTAGGTTGACCATCATCCTGGCCGGGTTTTCTGTCTCATCGTATTGCTCCACGCGCAGCATGGGTAGGCTGAGCTCGATCGGGATGACTGCCTCGGCTCCGAAGATGAGGTTGAATGGAGTTTCGTCGGTAGCCGTCCTTGGGGTGGTGTGGTATGCCCAAAGGACGCTGGGAAGCTCATCGGCCCACCTGCCCTTGGCCTGGTCTAGCCGCATGCGGAGGCCCTGAAGAATGGTCCTGTTCGTGACTTCGGCCTCCCCGTTGGTCTGAGGGTGCGCCACCGAGGTAAAGCGATGCCTGATGCCGAGGTCGCTACAGAATTCTTCGAATTCCCGGCAATCGAACTGGCGTCCGTTGTCGGTGACCACAGTGTGGGGGAGGCCGAAGCGGCAGACGATGGACTTCCAGAAGAACTTGGCGACGTTTGCTTCGGTGATCCTTGCTAAGGGTTCGGCCTCGACCCACTTCGTGAAGTAGTCGATAACCACTATCAAGAACTTTCGCTGGCCCGACGCCGGCGGGAATGGGCCCAGGAGGTCCATCCCCCACTGGGCGAACGCCCAGGGGGCTGAGAGCTGAGAGATTGGGTTGGAGAGTTGCCGCCGCACCGTGGCGTGACGCTGGCACCGGTCGCATTTCTTCACGAAGTCGGCGGCGTCTTCTTTCATTGTTTCCCAGAAGTAGCCCTGACGGAGGGCCTTGTACGCCAATGCCCTGCCCCCCACGTGGTTCCTGCAGATGCCTTCGTGAATCTCCTGGAGCACAAGCTTGGCTTCTGTGGGTCCTACGCACTTGATGAGGGGATAAGAGTAGGATCTTCGATACAGCTGCCCGTCCATCAGGACAAACCGCACGGCCTTCTTCCTGATGAGGCGAGCCGCCTGTCGGTCCTCCGGCAGGGTGCCGCTGGCGATGTAGGCAGCGTACTTGTCCATCCAGCTGGGCTCCTGGCTGACCTGATGGACCTCCACCGGTGCTTCGAGGCTTGGGACCTCAAGGCGCTCCACATGAGCGCGTCCCAGCATCGCGTCCGGCAGGGTCGCCAGCCAGGGCGTCCGCACGGGCGTTCTCCCCGCGAGGGATGTGGGAGATGTTGAAGCGGCGGAATTTGGACGCGCCCGCCTTGACGAGCTCTAAGTACTTCGCCATTTGGGGGTCGTGCGCGACGTACTCTCCGGACACCTGCCCCGCTACGAGCTGGGAGTCGGTGAAAGCTCTGAGGTTGGTCACGCCCAGCTCGCGGGAGACTCTCAGTCCGGCAAGAAGTGCCTCGTACTCCGCCTGGTTGTTTGTTGCGGGGAACTGGAAACGGAGTGCGCACTCGACGATGACCCCGTCGCCGTTGGCAAGGATGAGCCCGGCTCCGCTCCCGCCGGAGTTCGAGGCTCCGTCCACATGGAGGATCCAGACGTCCTCTCCGGGCTCATCGGCGCCAACCTCCATCGGCTGGGCCGGGGGATCTTCCTCGGGCTCCTTGCCCGAGCCTGCATACTCGACCAAAAAAATCGGCCAGCACCTGTGCCTTCATGGCCGACCTTGGCCTGTATGCAATGTCGAACTCGCTGAGTTTCAGTGCCCACTTGGCCAACCATCCCGAAGTATCAGGTCGGCTGAGCACCGCTTTCAGCGGTTGGTCCGTCAAGACGGCGATGGGGTGCGCTTGGAAATAGGGCCTGAGACGCTGGGCAGACACTATTAGCGCAAAAACAAGTTTCTCGGGCCGGGAATACCTGAGCTCCGCATCTCGGAGGAGTTTACTGGTATAGTACACTGGCCGCTGGAGCCCCTGGTCGTCGGTTCGGACCAAGACAGAGCTGACGGCCTCCGGGGTAACCGCCAAGTAGAGGGCAAGCTCCTCCCCCTCCTCGGGCCTGGACAGTAAAGGTGGCGATGCGAGCGTCTTCTTCAGCTCCTCGAAGGCCCGCTGACATTCCTCGGTCCAAGCAAATCCATTCATCTTCCTCAGCACCTTGAAGAAGGGACGGCAGCGGTCCGCCGACCTGGAAATAAAACGGCTGAGGGCTGCGACTCGATCGATCAGTCGTTGCACCTGCTTCTTGGAGGCGGGCTGCTCCATGTCCAGGATGGCCTGGACCTTCTCCGGGTTGGCCTCGATCCCTCTTTGAGTCACCATAAACCCTAAGAACTTACCGGCAGAGACGTCGAAAGCGCACTTCGCCGGGTTCAGCTTCATCTGATGGCGCCGGAGGTTGCCGAACGTCTCCGTCAAGTCAGCCACGTGGTCCGAATCAAGTTTGCTCATCACCAGCATGTCGTCCACGTACACCTGCATGTTGCGGCCTATCTGGTCTTTGAAGATTTTACTGACCAGACGTTGATACGTCGCACCCGCATTCTTGAGGCCGAAAGGCATCATCCTGTAGCAAAAAGTCCCGCGGTCAGTTATGAAGGCAATGTGCTCTTCATCCTCCGGGTTCATCCGGATCTGGTTGTATCCGGAGAAGGCGTCCATGAACGACAAAAGGCGATGCCCCGAGGTGGTGTCGACCAGCTGGTCGATCTTTGGAAGAGGAAAACTCTCCTTTGGGCAAGCTCGGTTGAGGTCGGTGTAGTCCACACAGATCCTCCACTTACCGCTACTCTTTTTTACCATGACCACGTTTGCCAGCCAGCTAGGGTATTGGACCTCTCGGACGAAACCGGCGGCGAGGAGCTTCTCTACTTCCTCGTTGATCGCCTT
This sequence comes from Areca catechu, assembly GCA_021397845.1. Lineage (NCBI taxonomy): Eukaryota > Viridiplantae > Streptophyta > Magnoliopsida > Arecales > Arecaceae > Areca > Areca catechu. The sequence goes on from CM038044.1 coordinate 9,416,521, forward strand.
CTGCCTCTCCATGGCGAAGCTTCTCTTCTTCTGGCGGACCGGGCGGCAACCTGGGTCCACGTTCAGGCTGTGCATAATAACCTCGGGCGGGATGCCCGGCATGTCGGCTGCTGACCAGGCGAACACGTCAGCGTTGGCGTGGAGGAACTCTAGCAAGCGGGTTCGCTCTTCCTCGGGGAGCTGGGCCCTGATTTGCACCGTCTTCAGGGGATCCGAACCGAGGGGAAAAGTCAGCAGGCGCTCTACGGGTCCTCCCCTGGGTTCCTTCTCTCTCAGATCGAGGTCGTCGATATCATGGGCAAGCTCCGCGCCCCTAGCGCCTGGGACCGTCTGGAGGCAGAGCGGGACTGGCTGGATCGTCCCCTTCATCTCTCCGAGCCCGGAAGGTGTGGGGAACTGCACCAACAGCCTCCTCGTGGAGATGGTGGCGTCCAGTTGGTTGAGCCCGGGATGCCCGAGAATGGCGTTGTAAGGCGAGGGGAGCCTGACGACGGTGAATGTTATTAGGACGGTCGCTTGCCGAGGCGGGGATCCGGCAGTGACCGGGAGAGTGATCTCCCCCTCGACCCCCACCGAGTCCCCTGTAAAACCTACCAGGGGGGTGTGCACTGGCTTCAGCTGTTCGGGGGACAAATTCATCTGAGAGAATGCATCGTAAAAAAGTACGTCAGCTGAGCTTCCACTATCCACCATGATCCGATGTACAGGATGCTTTGCGATGGTCATCTCGACCACCACGGCATCATTGTTTACATTATCATTAATTTCCTCTCCTTTGGGAGGGATTACATTCTCCGGGACTTCCCGGGCTCTCTTCATTGCTCGGCCGAGCCCGCGCGAGATCATGCCCACGGGCTTCTCCGTTGGGCGGTTGTCGATCGCAGGGACAGGCGGTAGGGCCGCGAGCGGCTACCCTTCAGAGGGGGCCTCGCTCTTGATGAACTTTCTGAGGTAACCCCTGCTGATCAGCTCCTCAATCTCCCGCTTCAGATGGAGACACTCCTCCGTGTCATGCCCGTGTTCGCGATGGAACTGGCAGTACTTCGATTTGTCTCGGGCGGCTCTCGGGTTCTGAGGAGGAGGTCGGCAGAGGTAGCGCTCGCCCTCGATTTCCATGAGGATCTTCGTTCAAGGTGCGAGGAGAGGGGTGTACCTCCGCTCTGGAGTGGCTTCGCCCCTCGGCTTTGGATTTGGGCGGAGGTCGGCAGATGGCCCGGGCCTCCGAGCTCCCGGGATGTCCCGCGGGAGCGGCTTCTTTGGAGTCTTCCCGTCCAGCTCTCGACGGGTGCGGTCGGCCTCCTCCGCTCGGATGTACTTGTGGGCGCGGAGGAGGAGCTCGGAATACGTCCTGGGCGGCTTCTTGTCCAGGGAATAGGTTAGGCGGGACGTCTTGAGTCCGCGCTTCAAGGCCAGCATGGCGACGGGCTCGTCCAAGCTGTAGATCTCCAGTGCTGCGGTCTTAAACCGGGTGATGTAGTCCCGGAGCAGCTCCTGGTCCTGCTGGCGGATGGAAAAGAGGCTGTCCACCTCTCTTGGCACCTTTCGACAAGCGTCGAAATGCGCCACAAACTTTCCTTCCAACTGATGGAAGGAGCAAATGGACCCGGGCTCGAGGCGGGCGAACCAGACTCGAGCGGCCTTCCGAAGGGTTGCCGGGAAGGTGATGCATAGAAGGGCGTCGATGGCCCCCTGGACCCTCATAAGAGCCTTATAGCTCTCCAAATGATCCAGGGGGTCGGTGGTTCCGTCGTAGGGATCCACCTGCGGCATGCGGAACCGTTTCGGGATTGGTTCCGCCTGGATTTCTTCAGAGAAAGGGGGGCGGGAGTCATAGCCCGCCGGGTCCACCGACGAGTTCTGCAGGTCGGCGAATTGGTGAGCGAACTCTGCTAGTTTGCGCTCATGCTCCTCCAGGCGCCTCTCGGCTTGGCGCCTGATGGCTTCATCGGTGGAGTCTTCCACCGAGGCTACGGGTGAAAGGGGCGCCGATCGGTCTCGGCGCGAGGTCTGGCCTCGGCGTCGCTTGCTGCAGTGTGCCGTTTCGGCCCCGTCGGCCGGGGATCGACTATCGTGATCCTCCGAACCGGAATAGTTTCTCTTTGCGGGAGCTTGGTGGCTCCCCCGGGGGTTGGAGATGGCCCTTGGATGGGATGGCCTGCCCTGGATGGAGCGCAGGCTTTCACGCTGCCCCGCGGCTCGGGCCGCGGGGGTCCCTGGCTGCGGCTGAGTGGCCAGGGACCGTTGCTGATGCTGAAGCTGTCGGACCGCTGAGGTCAAGGTCTGCAGCTGCTGGACGATGGCCGCGAGGGATCCATCCACCGGGGCAGGCTGCTGTGGAAGAGGAGGGGGAGCCGGAAGCTCCCTTTCGGGGCTGCGGCCCCCCAGAGGGGAGTGGACATCCCCCACGCGGCTGGTGGATGCCTCGCGACCACGAGTGACCACCATTGCTGGAGAGCGTGACACCTGCAGAAAGCCGGTTCCCACTAGGGGTTAGTATCCTGCCCCCTACCTGGCGCGCCAATCTGTTGCCGCTCTCGCCGCCGCGCCCGTGCCACGGATCGGCCGATCCTTCCTGACCGCCTGGCGAGGGAGCCTCCCTTCCCGCGGAAAACCTGCAACAAAGGGGTTAGAGGACCCTGGCCGGGGATCCCGGCGAGGGAGCTCCGACGGTCAAGTCAGTAGACGACGAGAAGGAACAGACTCTCCAGCCGGACCCTCTAAAGGATTCCAGACTTAGAGAGTTAACAGGTGAAGGAAACACTCTGGGGACCAGAATCTCGGCTGGGCCTCCTTGTCGAGCTCGCGCCCAGTCTTTCCCTCTAGGGATTTCTGGCTTCTCTCTCGACGCAAGGCCTTGTGCCGGTGCTTCCTCCTTGTCCCCAGGCTAATTGGCTTACCTTGTCGTCCCCAGATCCTTCCTTCTTTATCCCCTTCCGTCGTGCATTTGTCTTTTTCCGCCTCGGAAACTCCCCTCCCCCGTCCACTTCTCTTTTTCCCTTTTCGGTGAAGGGTGCCAGGAGGCTTTCCGACCTCGTCCGCCGGGCCCAGCATGGGAAAGGCAAGGGCAAAAGAGAAAGAGGGGAGGGCGGCGCTGGCAGGGCGGCCGGTCAGGCCTCGGGCCCGGTGAGAGCGCCCTCTTCCCCAAGCGTGGGCGCCATCTATCTATGGGGCCTGTGGCGTCAGGGTTGCGTCTCTCGGCTGCGGGACCTGTCGGGCCGATGCTAGTGATGTTCCGCGTGCCGCCGCCCTCCGTACAGGACGCCGTCTAGGATTCGTACGGCCCGAGGGATGGCCTCGGGGCCCGTCTCTCCCCCCAGGGCCCTCGTCGTACGATCGGTCTGACCTCGGCTGAGGTGGGCCCGTCTCCGGGTGGCCACCTGGCGAAGGGCGAAGGATCAGCCGACCTCGGCTTAGGCGGAACCCCTCCTGGGTGGACACCTGGCGAGGTGGCAGGAGGTCGCCTGGCTTCGGCCGAGGTGGGCCCGTCTCTGGGTGGTCACCTGGCGAAGGGCGAAGGATCAGCCGACCTCGGCTTAGGTGGACCCCCCCTGGGTGGACACCTGGCGAGGTGGCAGGAGGTCGCCTGGCTTCGACCGAGGTGGGCCCATCTCCGGGCGGTCACCTGGCGAAGGGCGAAGGATCAGCCGACCTCGGCTTAGGTGGACCCCTCCTGGGTGGACACCTGGCGAGGTGGCAGGAGGTCGCCTGGCTTCGGCCGAGGTGGGCCCGTCTCCGGGCGGTCACCTGGCGAAGGGCGAAGGATCAGCCGACCTCGGCTTAGGTGGACCCCCCCTAGGTGGACACCTGGCGAGGTGGCAGGAGGTCGCCCGACCTTGGCCGACCTTACTTAAGCGGACCCCTCCGGGCCCGGGCGCCAATGAGGTGGTAGAGGAACTCCGAGCCGAGCTCGACCTCGGCGAGGGCGATTCGCCTTAGTCGTCGGGCGGTGTAGTCTCGCCGATCTTGGCTTTAAGGACGTGGCGCTGACTCCGCCGGGGAAGCCTACACGTGGCTTGCTCGTATTTGGCGATACCTGAGCCTGGCCACGTCACTGTCACGACTGTAACAACCATAAATCTATGTCATAAGCACATCGTTATGTATTGCTACATAGTGACATAATATCTGACTATCGCAGGTTAGTTTATCTATACATGGATAATACTAAATATTAGATATGTTGTTGTCAAACTTATATTTGATTGTCATGCAGTGAATTTTTATCTGTACAATGACAAGCCAATCATTCCACTCGTCCTAATCCAAGGATTGAACAAAGATGGTTGGTTGAGTTATTCCTTAATTGGCTTGCCAATCAGGTTAGTATATATAAGTAATACAATAATTTTATATATATTTAACATCGAATAAGTGATCGATAATTGATATTATATTTTTTAGGTACCGGTACTGATGGAGAAAAATAGTTCAGCAGAACTAATAGCACTTGCCAGAGGTCCAAATTATATTGTGAACAAATATAATTGTTTTATTATAAATGGCTTTAAATTTCATACCAAAGAGCACGAGAAACTTAGGAAAACTCAGAACAGTGGTGTTATGGTTGAAGCAGATGAAAAATCTTATTATGGTATACTTAAAGATATTTTGGAGTTGGATTATTATAGGAATTTTAAAGTTGTATCATTTCAATGCGATTGGATGGATATAAATATACCGAGAGATTTGAAAAAAGATTCAAACGGATTCATACTTGTCAATTTTTCAAGATTGATATATATGGGTGTGTTATTAAAGGATGATCCATTTATCTTTTCATCTCAAACTCGACAAGTATTTTATGTACAAGACTCGAAAGATAAAGAATGGGCTATTGTTATTAAGACAAAATCCAGAGACTTGTATGACATGGAAAAAAGGATGGAAAAAGAAGATGATGATACTTACACTCAGTGTATGCCTTATAATATTGTGACGGATGATCATATAAATGATACAACCATTTTGGTTAGGTTGGATTTCGAGAAAGGTACAACTGGTTGATTATGACAAGTAAGTAGTTTATAAGATGGTTTACATTTTTGTATTAATGATTATGTTATCTTTTAAATTGCAATTCATTTCCATTGTAATTTGATTATAATGTTGACTGACTTATTTTTAAATAATGCAGATTAGGTACACCATGCTTCGAAGGAAGCGATTAGCAGATGTACAGTTTCAGTTTTTGCAGACCGAGACTGGTACTTCTTCAGCACAGCAGCCCGAGGGCAGTCGATCAGCTTCACATCGGTCTGATGCCAGTCTCTCTATTTCTGCACATCAGGCCGATGCTACTACCTCTATACCTCAGGACGATGCCATTCCTTCCGAGTCCGCACATCACGATCCTTCTATGGATCATCCTGATGACGAGCCTATCGTCGATGACATACAGATACAGGGTACATAATTTAATAATTCTATTCATTTCAATTCATGCATATACAATGGCTTTGATATATAATGTTCTGTATTTTTTTTTGTAGATGGATCCAGGAGACTCAGGCGTAGGCGAGGACCCACACTAGTTCGTGATGTGTGGAAGTTACCTGAGGGTGAGAGAATAGTGATAGAGTGCAACAAGCTAGGGCAGCCTATTAAGAAAGCTGCTAGCTTGTTGACTAGCTTTCTGGGGACAGTAGCATGCCATAGTCAACTATGTCTCCTGAATTTTTCGAAGTGGAACGACATGCTTCCTGCATATAAAATAGAGATGCTACGAGTTGTGTAGGTAAAAAAATTAATATAGTATTTTATATCTTAGATTTTTAACAATTGAATTGCTTATTTCATTTAATATTTTTTTTATTATTTATTTAAATTATAGAGCAAGTTTGTTCTTCCTTCAGATTCATTTGATTTTGTGCTTAAGTCTCTCATCACAAGTGGAAAGAATATAGGGTGAAGTTGAAGAGAGACTACAAGATAGAGGGTAGGACAGAGGAGCAGGTTGTAGCTACCTGTCCTCCTTATGTTCACCCTCATCAGTGGATGGAGCTGGTGCACTATTGGTTCTCCGAGAGGGCACAGGTTGTGTAGCATCGTCAAACACTTCAAAATTTATTAATTTTCACTCGTCATAATTATATTTATACAATATATAATATTATTTTAATTTTAATTTTACAAACGTATTCTGATATTGGTAGAACTGCACGAGCAGCTCAGTCTGTTCCTCACACAGTGGGGTCCAAGAGTTATGCATAGCTCATGCATGAGTTTGTATGTTTCTCATCCTATAATACTTTTAGTACACTTTTAGTTTTAACATCATGTATCATCATGTATCATGCATGTGCCATGTATCATGGTACGGGGATATAAGATGTGTTATTTTGGATTTATTTGTAATATTTATTCTTTATATAGGCTGATCAGCAGGGGAGGGAGCCTGGTGAGGTAGAGTTCTATCGGATGACTCACGTTCACCAGGATGGCAGTTTTGTTCGGGACGAGTCCAAAGATATATATGCATTTTTTTATTTATATTATATTATGATTTATATTTTTATTTTTATTAAGTATTGATATATGTGTTTTTTATAAAATATAGAATATGGTTACCTCTGTGATCTCCGAGCGTTCTGGCGAGGGTTCATCATCTACTCATAGCAGTCGCATCGAGGCCGAGATATTCTCGGAGTTGATGGGACCAGAGCGTTCTGGACGAGTAAGGGGTTATGGGATTGGAGTTACCCCTACTCAGTTATCTTAGGTGCGTAGATATACTCGGGATACTAGAGAGAGTCATGATCAGTTACATATTCGTCAGCTCCAGGAGGAGATAACAGAGCTTCGACAGACACATGATGCAGACAGAGCAGAGATGCAGACCATTAGGTCTCAGCTAGAGCATGTTACATCTGTGCTGCATATGTTCATGTCATCTCAAGTAAGTAATTATTTATTAATTTTGTATGTATCTAATAATTTAGAATATATATATGTATGTATCATAATTTCTGATGTATATCTTGTAGATTCATGGTGCATCTGCGAGTTGTAGACCTAACGACGACCAGCCTCCCACGGATCAGTGATGCCAGATATTTTTTTTATTATTTATATATGTCTTTTTGTTTATTTGAACTTGGATTGATACGTTTATATATATAAAAAAAACTTTTTATATTTGGTTTGTATTTGTGTTTGTGTATGTTGGATGTGATATGTGATACAGGTTTGAATGTTTTCATTTGTTTGTGTATGTTGGATGTGATACAGGTTTGAATTTTTTCATTTTCATAATGTATACAGGTTGTGTTGTATGTATTTCATGTATGGTATATATGGCTATTTATTTTTTAAAAAAAAAAAAATTTAGCGACGCTTTAAAGCGTCGCTAGGTTTGGATCTGGCGATGCTTTAAAGCGTCGCTATAATTAGAACTGGCGACGCTTTAAAGCGTCGCCAGTGTTCAGTCTAGCGACGCTTTAAAGCGTCGCCAGTGTTCAGTCTAGCGATGCTTTAAAGCGTCGCTAGACTGAAATCCTAGCGATGCTTTAAAGCGTCGCTAAACGTCGATGCTTTAAAGCGTCGCTAGACTTAAGCCTAGCGACTTAAGTCTAGCGACGCTTTAAAGCGTCGGTAAATAAAATTTAACGACGCTTTTTTGAAACGTCGGTAGATTGCGTCCCAATACTTGCATTATTTAATTTATCAATTTTTAAATATTTTATTTTCTAAGTTCCATGGATGTGTTTATGCTTGTATTATTTAATTTATCAAGCTTACCTTTAAAAAAAAAAAAATGTTTGATTTCAATCATTTGATGGTATACTCCAAAAAAATCTTGGCCTTGATAATTATAATGAATGTTGGTCACCTTCTCTTTCCCTCAAAGGAAAGGCTAGACTTTGTTTCCCCGTTCTATCAACCGGTACTGTCTTAGTAATGTCAGGTTGGCGTACTTATCTCTCGATGGAAAAAGACTGCGAAAATCTAAGCATCTTGAATCGAACATTACCTGGTAGAGTGAGAGCCTACGGGGATAGCTACACCAGGTTTAACCTTCCCTATCTCTTTTTCTTATTACAAAAAAAAAGGAGGGAGGACGGTGAACTAGATTTATTACATTTTATGCAATGCTTTTTTGTTATATATCTTCGGTACACTGCACATTTTCTATGCCATTAGCCTATCATGCATGTTCCCTACTTTGGGTTCGGGTTTTTTTTCGTTATGATATGCACCATTGGATCACATAATAGCTGCTACAAGACATATATAAAAGAGAGAGTTTTGAATGCTTTGAGATATGTGCAAGATATGGTCTAATAGTTCGTATCTGAAAAAAATAAATAAATAAATAAAAACCATTCTTCCATACAAAAAAAAAAAAAAAAACAATCCGAACCCCTCTACTTGTATCATTCTTTACATTATATCTATTTTGTATATATGCGCGCGCGTATGAAATCTTTAGTTAGATCAAATCCATCACTAAGCTAGTGGAGCAAGCCATCAATGAATTTTGATAAGAAAAATGAATGAGGGGAGGCTTGCTAAAAATTGTTCGATGCATAGCGACAACAAAGATGGTTCAATCATTTTTCATCATATTGAATCAATTCCAAGCATTCACGTCCAGAAATTCAAAAAAAATCATCATTTAATTCGTTCCAGCCATGGCTTGAATGATAGAAGTAATAGATATGGAACCACGATCAATATCAGTTGAGCTACAACCTTTTGGTGATTTTTTTTTATCCATCTTTATGCGAGTTACTTCATGGTTGAATTGACCTACCAGATCTAACCACAGTAATTTCTCGTGTGTATACACACGTGCATGCATACATGCGCACGCGTGTGTGAGAGAGAGAGGTGCCTTGGAAGTGTTGAACGAGTGCTGCATGCTTTCTATGATCGAATATTAGAACCTTATCAGAAGCATGGCGCATGCATGCGTGCGTGCGTGCACGAGAGAGAGTAATTTCTCGTGTGTATACACACATGCATGCATGCACGCACGTGAGAGAGAGAGAGAAAGGTAGGTGCCTTGGAAGTGTTGAGCGAGTGCTGCATGCTTTCTATGATCGAATATTAGAACCTTATCAGAAGCATGGCGCATGCATGCGTGCGTGTGTGCACGAGAGAATAATTTCTCGTGTGTATACACACGTGCATGCATGCACGCACGTGTGAGAGAGAGAGAGGTAGGTGCCTTGGAAGTGTTGAGCGAGTGCTGCATGCTTTCTATGATCGAATATTAGAACCTTATCAGAAGCCCGGCAGTCTCGTCCATAAAGAAGGGAGGTTGGTGATTGACGACAAGCGCATGCCATGTAAAGCAAACATTGGAGTGGTTCCTTGTAAGGATAGATGCTTTACCTTTATGGAAAGGCTTTCCAAAAGAAAAGAAAGGGGGCAAAAAAAAAAAAAAACTACCTAATAAAAGCCACAAGAGAATTTGGGAAATCCTGCAAACCCCTAATTAACAGTAAACAAAGATGGCAAAAGATTCAAAGATCCCAAAAGGCCCATGGTAAGTTGGGATCTTTGAGTTATATGTAAATTCTATTGCAGCAGGAAATGCAAGTATCTAGTGTGAATAATTTCCATTTTGCCTCTCATAAAGATCGCTTGGATAGGCACCCTTCTCTTTACAATGATTGTGTGCAGGTCATGCATCTTTTCCAAAACTTTAAATGAGCCTAACTTTGTTGTGTCAAATAGGATGTATTTACCGTCAAGGCAGTACTACAGCTGGTTGGGATCTTGCCTCACAATCAACAGATAATGGATTCGTGACGTGACTCTACGGAAGACTCGATTAAATTTATCCCCCGAGACTCGTAATGGTTGGTGAGTGAGAGGCCATGATCCTTCTTCTTTCTCATTCTGACCAGCTAGCATCTTGATGGTGTCAGGTTGATATACTCATCCTTAGATGAAAAAAGGTTATGAAAATCTAACACCTTGAATCGAACATTTCCCGACAAGGTGGTGCGGGGGTAGCTATGCCAGATTCATCCCCCCTATTTCTTTTTCTTACCAACAAAAAAAAAAAAAAAATGTATTCATGGGTTAGTGAATGACAAATAAGCTGGATCAACTTGTTACAATTCATCACTTATTAGTAGGTATGGATCATAACAAAACTTTTGAGGTTAGAATGTCTGAGTCAAGCTTTTTTTTCTACGAAAACTACTTGATAGTCATGGTTATGTTTGCATGCAAAATTCCTTTTCAATGCCTTTTTCTCACTAAACCAAGCTTTACGATTCATTATTTAACATAGTAATGCTAGTTGGTTAGGTTGCACCTTTCATCGAATATTACACTTTTTCTTATGAGTTATACTAATTTTCTTATTGATTTTAACTTGTATTGATGGTATAAGCTTCGACTATACTAAAGGAAGAAATTTCCTCACTCACTTAATTAACTTGAATCTCTTAAAACAATTGTTGGAATATCCCGGTCCAAGTACGAATCGAATACCGGTTCGACTAGTCGAAGACCTTTTCTCCGGATCACTGACTTCGGACCAGGAAGGGTCAGGTCAATTACAAGCAACCCAAGACTTCTCACCGATCTATGATATCCGAAGGCCAGATCTTCGGATGATGTCTTCGGCCCTAACCGAAGACCAGGCCTCTCGTCAACTTCCGAAGACACGCTCTTTGGTTCCTTCCGAAGACACGCTCTTCGAATCCTAACGAAGACACGATCTCCGACTCTGGATAGACACCAAGTCTTCGACTCACGCAGAGGACGGAATCTCCGATCGAGAATCTCCCTAAATAGGGAAAATCTGAAGATGGGACCATAATCTGGCCCAGATAGGCAACAGTAACCAACGGTTACTATCGACAGTCTCTATGCCACGATCATGGCGCGCAACTCCAGCTGCCATGTCCCGGCCTGGTCGGAACCGCTCAATGACAACCCACAATCGCCAATCATGGAAAGAAATTAACTTTCCACAATCGCCGGAAAAAGAGCTGGACCGCAGGCCGGACGTCCCCTTTTAAATAACGGTAAGAAGAATTGCTGAGAGAGGTACGCACACATACATACATCCACGCATATTCTAAGAACCTCTCCCTCTCCCTCTCGGGATTTTTTTCCATTCTGTGGCTGGGATCCGCCTCTGACTTAGGCATCGGAGTGTCCCCCGCCGGAACGACTCCGACAAGGAACCTATTTTGCAGGTGAACCAGGAAGCGGTCCTGCAGTGCAGCAGCTCCGACCGGTCGATACAGGGACTCCACGCCAACAACAATATTAGAACAAAAAAATAGATACAAGTAGGGTCTACATCTATTTTCTTTTATTAATAATGATTAAATTGAATTACAAAAGCTCTATTTATGCCGGTGGTTTGCCCTTACACAAACCTAGCCAGTTGGGTTTTTCTTTTGGCTTTTAAAAAAAAAACACTATAACTTTTCGTATGTCATGAGTAATAAAAATAATTATGAAAAGCTAAAATACTGCAATAGAAAGTCTCAACTTTTTTTTATCAATTTATGACTACTTTATATAATTTTTTCTGAGCTAAGAGATATGCCGAGTCAAATTCTTTCTCAAAAAAAAAAAAAAACTTTGACCAGCCTGCATGTTATGAACAATGGAATTTGACCCTAATCACTACATATGCTAAATCTTTTAGGGATTGGCATCATATTGCAGAGCTAGAAAAATTATCTGATTTCAAAAAAATAATTGCTTGATCGATCGAATATTGTAAAGCATATTAGAGCTTTTAAAAGTTTAATTTATGATTCAGCTTTTCGATACGATAGATTGTACTCTTGAATCTTACTTAGACCTACTCGTGATGGCTAAAATGATCCATATTAGATTTAGTGATCTTTCCTGACCAGAATTTTTCTGATTTGAGGGATTTAGCTTCCACTAAATCACAATTAAAGATAGAAAATACCAACTTCCTTTCATGCGAACTTCATTATTGTCTTCAACTTTGAAAGTTTTCATCTCTTTTTTGATACTCCAACACACTTTGTAAAGATTACATGATTATTGACAAAAATCCCCGAAGTATTGGATTGTTTATGAAACCCGATTACATAGTCTTGAATAGATCAATTAAACTTCTGCTATAAGTACTATCACTTAATCCAGCAATCTATTTTATAGTTTAGTGGATAGAATTACTTCTTAATTAGTTCCTTGAATTTGATCTATATCATACTACAAATACTAGTTATATTTCCCGTACGAATTTTATTAGGTAAGGTTAATAGCAGGAAAGCACGAGACAAGCAAAATAAATGTTTAATCAAAGTTTTTTTCCAAAAAAACAAATTACTTTGATCAACTTGGGAGGTCCAAATAATGGAATTTGATCTTGATTACTAGGTGTTTCAAATCCTTTATAGGTTGGTACTATACTACAAGCTCCAAAAAATACCTATCTAAAGAATATATATATATATATATATATATATATATCAATTAAAGAGTCTTTGAAAATTAGGTATACGATTTTCACTTTGACACGATAGATTTTACTTCTAAATTCTATTTAAACTGACATATAATGATTAAAATGATCTATATCAAATATGTTGATCATTCTAAATCAAATCTTTTTGAGCCATATGGCAAATTAAAAAAAAATAGGTGTGCAGCATTTTTTTTTTTTTTTTTGGTAAAGCAAAAAAGGGGGGAGGAGTTAGATCCCGGACGTGGCCACCCCCAGATAGTCCTCCAATCCCAGCCAGGAAATATTCGGTACACGGTGCATATTAATTTTTCATAGCCATTCCCCATCCGAAGGTGAGTACGTCAACGTCAGCCGAGTGAACGGGATTTATTATATATATCCCTAACTTTTTCATTACCACCCGCCAACATGAGCTCCAAGATTATTTTATTAATTTTTTTCTTATTTTACCCTCGGACTTTTTAGTCGAAATATGTCCAAAACAGGACTCGAATTCCTGCTGTATGATTGTGAGGAAAATCTCACGACCAGCTATGCCACGCGCCGGTGGCACGTGTGGAGCATTTAGTATAATTATTTATCATTTAGATCAAAGGATTCAATCAGAGCCAATCAATCAAATCCAACAAAAAGCAATGGAATCCTATCCTTACAATTTCTTTTTTTGGGCTAGCCATCCCAACCTAATGGAGACCTTAGTTTGGAGATACCTAGTCTATCCAAAGGAATGATGCACGCAAGGCAAAGATAGCTAGATCCAGTCCACAAATACATGGAAGTACTAAACCCACACTCCATAAAAGAAAAAGAAAAGCTTTTGCTGATAAAGAAAGGCTTCTATCATAATAAGCTGCTGACAAAGCTAAGCCATAGCGTACGGTAACAAAGCAACCGATAAGATAAGCCTTGGAACCAGAAGCAGAGGACGTCTCAACGCCACCTTGGTCACCCATCCAGCTTGATATGACTTCACCTCGACTTTTTATTATTATTATTTTTTCTTGTGCGATCTCTCATATTTTTTTTTATAAAAAAAATTTTAAAAAAAATCATCACGAATTTTAAGAAATAATTTTAAAATTTTAATAATTTTTTTATAAAATTATATCTCAAAACTATGATATATTAATTATTAGATAAGATCCAACTAGCTGTATTATCGGCGTCGACGATCTCTCCCTCAACTATATCTCTTTTATGAAAAAAATTAAAAAAAAATCCGACGATATTTAATTTTTATAATCTTTTTTTCATCCGATACCGATTAGTCAAAATAAAAAAAAAAAGCATCATAAATTTTAAGAAATAATTTTTTAATTTTAATAATTTTTTTATAATATTATATCTCAAATCTATGATATATTAATTATAAGATAAGATCCGACTAGTTGTATTATCGGCGTTGGCGATCTCTCCCTCAACTATATCTTTTCTATAAAAAAAACAAAAAAAAAAACCGACATAGCTATCGATATTTAATTTTTATAATATTTTTTCATCCGGTACCCATTAGTCAAAATAAAAAAAAAATCATCATGAATTTTAAAAAATAATTTTAAAATTTTAATAATTTATTTATAACATTATATCTCAAATCTATGATATATTAATTATAAGATGAGATCCAAATAGCTGTATTATCGGCGTTGGCGATCTCTCCCTCAACTATATCTTTTCTATGAAAAAAATAAAAAAAAATCCGACATAGCTATCGATATTTAATTTTTATAACCTTTTTTTCATCCGGTACCAATTAGTCAAAATAAAAAAAAAAAATCATCATAAATTTTTAAATTTTAATATTTTTTTTATAAAATTATATTTCAAATATATGATATATTAATTATAAGATAAGATCCAACTAGATGTATTATCGGCATTGGCGTTCTCTCCCTAACTATATCTCTTCTATGAAAAAAAAAAAAAAAAAAAAAACCCCGGCATAGCTATCGATATTTAATTTTTATAACCTTTTTTCATCCGGTACCGATTAGTCAAAATAAAAAGAAAATCATCATGAATTTTAAAAAATAATTTTTGAATTTTAATATTTTTTTTTATAAAATTATATTTCAAATCTATGATATATTAATTATAAGATAAGATCCAACTAGCTGTATTATCGGTATTGACGATCTCTCCCTCAACTATATCTCTTCTATGAAAAAAATAAAAATAAAAAAAAATCCGACATAACTATCGATATTTAATTTTTATAATCTTTTTTCATCCGATACCATCAGTCAAAAAAAAAAAAAAAACATCATGAATTTTAAAAAAATAATTTTTAAATTTTAATAATTTTTTTATAAAATTATATCTCACATCTATGATATATTAATTATAAGATGAGATCCAACTAGCTGTATCATCGATGTTGGCGATCTCTTCCTCGACTATAAAAATAAATTAAAAAAAAGAATTCGACATAGCTATCGATATTTAATTTTTATAATCTTTTTTCATCCGGTACCGATTAGTCAAAATAAAAATAAAAAAAATCATCATGAATTTTAAAAAATAATATTTAAATTTTAATAATTTATTTATAAAATTATATTTTAAAATAATGATATATTAATTATAAGATGAGATCTAAATTAGCTGTATTATCTTGTTGACGATCTTCGCTCCCAACTATATCTCTTCTATGATCTCCGATCTTCGCTACGGATCTTTTCATTCGCCGTCTTTGGAGACGTGGGATATTCGGTAGTTAAAGCCAACCACCAACCAAACCACCACCACCACCACCACCACCACCACCACCCAAACTGGTTTCTCTTCTCAATTCCCTTCTCTCACTTCAAAGAATTTAAAACTACAAATTTTGACGTCTAAACGAGACTGCTACTTTTCTACTCTCTTTCTAAAGTCTCTTTGATTCTCTATCTAAAGCTCTTTTGGAAGCCTATTTTTAATTTATTGCCTCCTCTTCATTGTAGGTGGGCCTCTTTGCCATGTGCTCCCCTCAAGTGATGATGAGAATTGATAGAGAGAGAAAGAGATATAGAGAGAGAAAGAGAGGAGTGTTTTATTATGTTTTTTTTTGGTATATGTTTTATTATTTTTTGTGAGCTTCAAGTACTAACATTCACCACCCCCACCATCACTTCAACACCCATCAAAACTCTCTCCGGACCTCGCTCTCTTCCTCTCTCTCTCTCTTTTATCCCTCGATCTCTTATTCCGGTTGTTGTTATTCCTCTGCGTTTCTCTCATCCCTCTCGTTTATTCTCTTTTACTCTCCTATTGCCGTTATTCCAGGAATAGGATGGATTTATCCTCGGAGAATCCGAAGAGGAGGAGCGCCGACTCGTCTCCTGAGTTCGAGTTCTGGATGGTTGGCAATCCTTCTTATCCGCAGCAGGAATTACTCACCGCCGACGAGCTCTTCGTCGACGGCGTCCTACTCCCCCTCCACCTCCTCTCCATCGTCCACTCCGAACCGGACCCGGAGTCCGAGATGGCTGAGCCCCCGCCTGACCGCTCGCCGCCGCCGCCGCCGCCGCCGCGGCCCCAGCCACCGGTGGAGCCGGTGCCGGCGTCGATCTCGTCGTCGCCGTCGTCCGGGTCGAAGCGGTGGAGGGATATATTCAAGGTCGGGGAGAAGAAGGGGAACGAGAAGGAGCGGCCGCGGAGGGAGAGCAAGGGAAGCGGTGGCAGCGCCGCCGAACTCAACATCAACATCTGGCCCTTCTCCCGGAGTCGCTCCGCCGGGAACGGCGGCCCGGCCTCCGGCCGTTCCCGGGCATCTTCCATGGCCGGCCGGAAGGCCAGCAGCGCCCCCTGCTCCCGGAGCAACTCCCGCGGCGAATCCTCCAAACCATCCGCCTCCGGCGCCGGAGCGACGAGGAGGTGGGCTGCGAGCCCCGGCCGGGCCGGGCTCAGCGGGGGGGTTCATCTGGGCCGGACAAGCCCGGTCTGGCAGATCCGGAGGGGCGAGAAGCGAACCGAGCCGGCGGCCAGCCGGGGGACGGAGAAGGCGAACCAGAGGGACAAGGTCACCGGAGGTAAGAAGGGGAGTGGGTTTGGAGTTGGCGTTAGAGTTCTTAATTTGAATGTGAACACTTGCATCGGGTATCGGAACCCGGTGAGCTGTAGGGGTAACGGCAAGGATGGGGTCACCGGCGGTGGCCGGACTGCTAGTGATGGAAGTGGAGGCAATGGAAGCCTCTTTAGTTTTAGATCCTTCTTCTCCAAGAAGGTCTACTGATGCTGTAGAGAGAGACTCCCCCCTCCCCACCTTTTTTTTTTTTTTTTTTTTTTTTGGATGGGTTTTTTTTATTTTATTTTGTTTTCCTTTTGGTTAATCATGGTTACTTGTAATTAACCACTTTTAAAGTAATCTACTTTTGTCTATTTCAAACTCTAAGTAGCATTGCTTCTTTGATTTGATGAGTGTCAATAAAGTGTGTTATTGCTTGTGGACTGTATTGAAGTGACAACCTCCAATAAATGGAACAAGTAATTATCATTTTTATTAATTATTGTGATGATTAAAGATCTTGATGAACCCTTAAAATTTGATTGATAATGGTTATTTATGATTATGGCTGGCAGGTGGTATGGTTTGGGTTAATAACTCTCTGTATACATTTTTTTTTTTTGATTTTTAAAATTTTGAATGCCTCTGATATGGGGCTCAAGTTGCAAGATGATTGGTTAAACTAAGAAAGTAATTTTTTTTTTATATATAAGTGTAGTAAGCTATTTCCACTCCAAATATCTCTCCTCCTGTTGATTGCTAGAGTTTGAGGAAGGATCATAGGCCAAACAAAATATTGGGCCAGGGTAAACCAAGATCTTGCCATCAGCATCAGCTTCATGGCAAGGTATTATTTAGGCCTCATCTCTTGTGTCCAAGTGTTCCAAATGTTGAGGTACCTTTTCTCAAAAGAGACTAACTGACCTTTAAGTGAGTTGTGTGGTGGACAAATGCTAGCCGTAGGGGTCATTGCCTTAACAATATCACATCATCATTACACAAAGTTAGCCAGCTTAGTTTGATGTTGAAGTCTTTTCTTTTCTTTTTCTTTTCTTCATAAATCCGATTTATTAAATCAATAGATGCATTCATGCTAATCAACTAATAAAATATTAAAAAAATGATAGAAATATCTAATAAAGTCATCCATGGAGTAGATCCAGTATAGTTAGCTACAAATGATACCATTCAATTTGCAGCATATTTGTATTTCTATAAACATGTGTAACTTTGAAAGATGGGAGAGATACTTTTGAATCATTTATTGCCCAAGGCTTGGGCAGATAAGTTCCAACATGAGAAACAAAGCCAAATTATAGAATTTTTTTTTAAAAAAAAAAAAAAAATCAGGGTTTGTCACTTGTTCCATTTTAATCGGGGTTTGTCACTCGGTGGATACCCGATCCGATCCTGATGGGACAGGTAAAATCCGATCCGTCTAATTTATAGACGGATATGAATTATATAAAAAAAAACCATACTCGGATATGGGTAGCAGTATGTTCCGATCCAAATCCGATCCATTTATATATAAAAAAAAATTATGTTTATAAAATATTTAAGTAAATTGGATATGGGATGGATATACTCGATCCGACCCGTTTAGGTTTTAAGTAAACTAGATTTTATGATACCGGGTATACCCGATCCGATCCAAACGAGATATGAAGCAAGCATGGAGCGAAGAATTTTTTAGCAAGGATCGGTATAAATTTTGAATGATCCGATTCAAATCCGGTCCATTGCCAACCCTAACTTTAATTGCCCATGGGAGAAGGCTAATTTCATGTATGCCAATGAAACAACTGTGAGACAGTGACACAAGTCAACTCTTTCAATTACAAACCTTGGTGGCAAATATTTGTGACAAGTGGCTACACCAGCGTCCAAACACTACTAGTGGTGGATCACCTATGAGAGATGTGATGAGTAGCATTGAGACTTCTAAGCTAGCAGTCTCACCTTGGTGAGTCATGGGATGGATCTCACTAACCATGATTTAGGTTGGCAATTGCATAAAGAAGGCAGATGGCAAGGCTATATAGTTAGTAAATGGGAAAGAATACAAGGAGGCCATGTTTCTCCAGGTACTACAAGGAAGGTGATCATGGATCAGTCTCCATTGGCACATAGATCTAGCAAACCAAATTGAACATTCCACTTTATAGATTGGATTTTTTTTTTTTTTTTTTTTTTTTTTGATAAAGGAAAAAAAGGATAGGGGGGTTAAACCCGTTGTAGCTATCTTCCCTGTCTCCATCCCAGGTAATAAATGAGTATATCGACCTGATATTACCAAGACGCTGACTGTTAGAACGAGAAAATAAAAAAAAGGAGAATCATGATCTCTCATTCATACCAACTATCGCATGTCCCAGGAATTAATTTCTGAATTTAATCGAGTCATTCACGGGATTTCGTCTCGAACCCACAATCTATTGGTAGTGAGGCAAAGTCTTTACCGGTCGAGCTATCGCCTTAGCGATCAAATTGGGATTCTTTTGGAATTATGTGGGACTTGGTATTATTAATTATATCATCATGCCTTGTCCCTGTGGGCATTAATTGGGAATTACAATGGCATGGTTCTAATAGAACCCCTAGATTAAAATATGCAATCTATATAGGAAAATTTAGAAAATGATGGATGTTCCAATTCTTTTAAGGTCCAAATGAACCATTGGATGTTAGAAGTTTCCCAAGTGAATAGTAGGTAGTTTCATCACCTTTGAGGCAGAGAAGTGTCAGCAACCAATGACAGATGCTGACCCTCTCTGCTTGTTTAATGCCTGCTCGGTTCCTGATCCCTAGTCAAAAGCTCTACTACACTTTGAACATTGGTATGCCCAGCATGCAGGGCAAAAAAATGTCCACACCTCACTAGTTATCTTATGGTGCAAGCCATGGTTGGTGAACAGAAAATTTTTAACCAAGTGCATCATTATATGATATTTCCTAGGTGCATCACCACCCAACATTGTTCTATCTCCCATCCTCCTTTTCTTTTTTCTTTTTCTTTTTTTTTAATAAAAAAAAAAAAAAAAAGGAGAGGAGGGATAAATCCTGGTTATATCTCCCATCCATTGGCAGGAGAAATTATAGTACCATGTGGGCATGCTGTAGCGATATACCAAGATGAATGCTTGATGAATGGAAATGAATGGGTGCGGTTAATAGTTCACACGGTTATATATTATATATGGAATAATTTCTTCTTTTTTTTAAAGACAGAAAAGAAATGATGGGAGCGACAGGTATCAAAGATGATAATTTTTACTTATCAGGTGGATACCCGACCCGATCCAACCCTGATGGGACAGGTAAAATCGATCCGTCTAATTTATAAATGGATATAGGTTATATAAAAAAAACCCAACTTGGATTTGGATCGGGTACGGATAGTAGTATGCCGCGATCCAGAGTCGATCCATTTATATATAAAATAGCTATGTTTATAAAATATTTAAGTAAATTGGACGTGGGACGGATATACTCGATCCGATTCGATCCAACCCGTTTAAGTTCTAAGTAAACTGGATTTTATGAGACCAGATATATCCGAACCGATCTGATCCAAACGTAGTTTTTTTTATACTCGAGATGGGTATAGAGAGATATGGGATGGAGAATTTGTTAGCGAGACGGATATGAATTATGGATCATTCGATCCAAATCCGATCCATTGCCATCCCTAATCAGCATAGCTATTTCTTTTAGATATGATCATAAGGATTCTCGTTTCGCTGAAAAATATATGATTCATAGCGACATCAAGGAGACCTAGCCATTTTCCATCATATCCAAGTGGGCATGATCATAGAACTCTCGCTCCAGTGAAGAATGTTCGATTCATAACGACAAGATTTGAATATGAGATATCATGATCGGGATACAAGATCAGTATCACCTGAGCTAGCTAGCATCTTCTTGGTGTGTTTAATTTCTTCCTCGACAAGGACTCGAAACAACGAGTTATCATATTTAAAAAATAAAAATAAGAGAGAGAGAGAGAGGGCTCATATTCCAAAAACTAGCGTTTTCAAGGAAATATTCCATAAATCAAGTGAGGAGAACAAGCAGACAGGCTCTACAGCAACTGAGACTTGGGGCCCATTATCCTAGGGTTCTATTCTTTTGTCTCGAGGCAATTATTAGGCTTTTTTGAGGCATTGGGGCAGCTTAATTTTATGGGGAGCCAGGGAGCAGGGCTCTTGCTCCCTGAGCCTATATAAATGTGGGGGTCACGAATATCATGGGAGTAGCCACATCGATTGCAAGGTTAAGGCCCCACATTACGAGACCATTCAAGGTTTCATTGTCCTAAAAGGACTCCATTAACTCTCTCCATTATTTCATGTTCTTACTGTTTATGATTTTATATTATCCAGACCAATTCATCCTGAATTTTCATCAATCTTTGGTGCTGCAGTTTTTAACTTCTAATGATACATCAACTGATTCAATTATAGAGATAGCAACAAAATCTAAATCCATGTATACTCGACTCGATCGAACCGGATAGTCAATATTTTGATTGGATTTGGATCGGATTTGAATAAAACTCGAATGCTTGGCTTTGAATTTGGATCGGAACTGGACAGATATGCATCCGATCCGAATCGAATTATTTTAAGATTTTGATATATATAATTAATATATGTTATATTGAATATATTTTATTTTGATCGGATACGAAACTAATCGCTGTTAAACTAAAAAAGTAGTTGAATTTTATTCGTTTAATGTATATATGATTCGTAGAATGATAGATGATTTTAAAGTCGACAAAAATGAAAAAAATATTTAATGTGACTCAATTGGATTCGGATCGGATAAATCCGAACTACCTGATACCCGATTAAAATGATTTTAGTTAAAATAATCCAGTTTCGATAGTATTTGAACCTGGTTTGGATAGTTTATTAAGTATTCGGGTTTGAATTTGGATAGTTAAAAATCCGGTTCGAATCCGGCTCATTACTATCCCTATTCAATTGTTACTGCATGGTGCATCATGCTTGCTTTTCTAGTAACATCGTAGTAACCTAATTTCTACTTTTCTTCGTAACCAAAGAGTATGGATTTGATTTTTTAGATGGTGCATTTTAAAATATTTGGATGTCGATAATTATATTGCAGATCGATCTTCTTTTCTTTCTCTTGGAAAATTATTTCATGGTTCATGTTCCTTGAAGGTAAGTTTTTAAGGGAGATAAAGATTTTAGTAGACATAGGGTTGAATTGGAGAGGTCTAATCTTACAATCCCCATTAATTTATCACACCTGCAATAACCCTTGTTGCTTGAAGTTAAGCTATTAAAGCAGGTTATAATATTAGAAAAGAAAAGCATGTGAGTTTGGATCCCTTTAGGGTTGAAGTGGAGTGGTTTAGTCTTGCAATTATGATCGCTCCTACGTTGCATGCATCATAGCTCTAATTGTATGAGTCGCAGAAGATCATGAAACATATTATTCCATGTATCATGTTGGACCCATGTAATCAGGACCATCATGTGATATATAGGCATTTATGCTCAAGCTCAATGTTGATGTGATCTAAACTCGAATCAATCTTATGGTAACAGGGTTTTTCCTTTATTTATTTATTTATTTTTTGGGTAAAGAAAAGGGATATGGAGAATAAATCCGGCATAGCTATCCCGTAGGCCCCCATCCCACCAGAAAATATTTGATTCAAGATGAGTACGTCAACCCGACCCACCAAGATGCCAGCTGGCCAGAACGGGAAAGAAGAAAGACTCTGACCTCCCATCCCACCAGAAAATGATTCAAGGTGAGTATGTTAACCCGATCCACCAAGTTGCTAGCTGGTCAGAACGGGGAAGAAGAAGGACCCTGACCTCTCATCCCACCAGAAAATGATTCAAGGTGAGTATGTCAACTCGATCCACCAAGGTGCTAGCTGGTCAGAATGGGAAAGAAGAAGGATCCTGACCTATCACTCATCCAACTGTCACGGGCCTTGTGACCTGTTGGTTGTGAGGCAACACCCCAACCAGCCGGGCTACCGTTTTGATGATTGTTTTTTCATTTTTAACCTAGAAAGGCTATAGAAGGCAAGAACTTTTATAAGAAAATAGCTTATAATTGATCAGAGAGTTTTAGAAGATCAAACTGCACGTGGATTCATTTATATCATCTTATTTCGTAGCAAGCAAGAGTAATGCTAGATCTACATGCAAGTATAAGATGAGAGATGCGTTCTTATTTCGATCAATCGAATATCCTCGATTAAGAATGATCATCATAAAGACATGCATCACAAAATGGATGACAAGTGTATATTCGAAGAGCAAACATTTGTATGGTAGCAAATAGTTTGAAAAGTCTTATTCAAAAGTTATCATCATTATTATGAGAACAAAGCATGTGCATGAATGATTGTGTTCAATAGTCTTGGAGAAGCATGAAAAAAGAGATAGAAATCCGAATTGTTAGGTACAAGCACTTGCTGCCAAGCATTGTTGAATAAGAAATAATCATCCATGCTACAATCTACATGTGTGACACCTACCATGCCCCTTCTATTTGAGAGTTAAGAATTGGTAATTAGCTAGCTTCATTATTATTATTATTATTATTTTATTTTTTTTGATAGAAGGGAGCATTGCTCCATGTATTAGACCCTTCTATTTGAGACTTAAGAATTGGTAATTAGCTAGCTTTTTTTTTTTTTTGGATAGAAGGGAGCATTGCTCCATGTATCAGAGGAAGTTTAAAAGGAGGAGAGTATAAGCAGCTATGTAACAATGAGGCTCATGGCAGAGTAGCAGAAACATAACAGAAAAAATCAAAAAAAATTATATATGATGGAAAAAATAGTGAGAAATTCTTCAAGATCTTGGAAACGGCCAGTAGTTGATATAGGAATGTGATGTTGGGCAGCAGCAAAGTGTGGTATAAGTCTTGATGCAGGTAGCAGAAGTGATTTCAGTAAGATAAAAAAAAGACATGCCATGATAAAACCTGTGCACTATAATTAGCTAGCTATTAGTGTCTACAAAGATGTACTAGAAATTTAAGCTGCCATGAGTCCAACATTTTGCTTGATGGAGGTAGGATACTGTTGTTGCCATCAAAGCAACTTGTTGAAAAGAGTGAGACCTATCCCCATCATCATGGGACCCATGAAGGAGTCATGTTCATGCCTTCATTTAACCCTAGATTTTAACTTGTTTTAAATATGTAATCATTCTTGCAATGCCCTTAATCAGCAAGTTAAACCGATATGTGAATGATATGAATAACTGAAATCATTCAATCTTGTAATTAATTATCAATCCATCAATCTAATTA
Source organism: Areca catechu (assembly GCA_021397845.1). NCBI lineage: Eukaryota > Viridiplantae > Streptophyta > Magnoliopsida > Arecales > Arecaceae > Areca > Areca catechu. Next base: position 9,440,247 of record CM038044.1, read on the forward strand.
CTTTTATTTTTCATGTATTCCATATACACTCTTTCAGTTCAAGAGTTAACAATTTTCATGTGAGATACATGCATGGGTTCCATAAAATGGACAGACGACAAGACCACCATGGACAAGGGAGGCATTCTTGGTTTCTGCTTACATGATAGAATAGGAATAATGTGATGCATGATGCCATACTATTAGGACATGGATCCTCTATCATGCTGCCATGGATAGCCATCATCATCAAGAAATATACGTTTGATGGCTATGTATTCTTTTGATAATAATTATTATTACTGCTTATTCGAATGCCGGAGATCGTTGAAGAGACGGTGTTTACAAGCTGTATCTATAAAAAAATCCCGATCAAAGATTATCCTGGCAAGGATCGTTCGATGATCAAGTCAGGATGCAGACAATAGAAGGAAGAAATGAGCTGAGACCGGAGAGATCATTATCTTGAGGATTCTTAGGGAGCCCTTTTTTACAAACAAGATATAATGATATTTTTGGGATAAAAAACATCTAGCAAGCTGCAAGTTTGGTGAGGAGTGACAATACTGAAAATCCTGTCACGTGGATTACTAGGAGGATCATTTCATTTCTACAGAATATTCGCCACCCATTAATCGGGACTTTGTCTTTTGCATGAAACCGGCCATGTCCTTCTAACGGCGACATCAACCACCGTATAAAATCGATCACCCTCCTTTTAATTACGAAAATTTATTAAAATTTATGGAATATAATTTTCTGATCATGCAACCGGTGCATGAAGATAAGTATCGACCGACTCTTCTTCGATCATCCTAAGGATCTTTGTCTGAAAATTCATGTTCACCATTAGATACAAGGGTCTAGAGTTGATCCAAGTGCCCTTATCAAGATCGAGAATCGATCAGACCGAAAGGCTCAAGATATGATTCTATTCCATTCGAAGGGCGATGAGTTTTGGCTACCGAAAATGAAATCCAGTTTGCAAAGTTTCAAGATGCTGATGATGACGATGGATGGACGATTGGCCTCCACATCAATAACTATAAAATATATCTATATAGACCCACGGCATAGCCTTTCTTAAATAGTTATAGGGGCCAAGGTGGATATTGGAAGGTAGGCTATTTACTGTTCATGCAACAATAAGCTATTCCTCCTCGGTTTGACCTTCACTGCTCTCTCTCTCTTCCCATGCTCCAAGGTGGTGTTTGGATGTTAAAAAGTTAATCCTGGGATAGTAATTCCTGAGAATTAGTTGGTATTCTCGTTTTCTGTTTGGTTGGAAGCATGGAATAAGATGGTTATTCCAATGCAATTAATACAGTCTTATTCCTATTTGTGTTTGGTTGACATGAGAATAAGGCTTTATTCTCGGAGGATAGTGGATGCATTTTATTAAAATGACAAAATTATCCTTGAAGATTATATTGTAGAAAATGTTAATTATTTTTTTAGTAAATTATATTTAAGTTGGTAAATTTTCATGTTAACACGGATAGGGATATCAATTTAGATATGATTATCTCCAATAAAATATTATAACATTGTTAATATTTTTATTAAAAAATTATTATCAAATAAAAATGAATAAAAATAATTTTAGGCATTAATTTTAAGAAAAGTAATATTAATTAATAATAATTTTTTATTAGTTATTTTGATAATAATATATTATTAAAAAAAATGATCAAATAAATTTTGCAAAATACAATTTACATGAATGCCCTTGGAATACCAAATAATCCAATTAACGAGGAAGAATTAGGATGGCTTTTTATTCCGGTCAACCGTCTTTTATTCACGAATAACGTAATTCCATGAGGATCCATGAAATTAGAATTCGTGAATAAGAAACGGTTGATCAGAATAAAAATTATTTCAATCCTTTCTCGTTAATTAAACTGTTTGACATTTTAATCATGAATAAATTCTTATTTCAAGAGACTATTCCGTTACCAAACACTATCCAAAGGTTTCATCTGCCACTGGATGCATGGCTTTCATTATTTTTGACCACCTCTTCCAAATACCGTGTCGGGGATAAAACTATTCCAGCTCTGAAGTCCAAGAAAGGGGCAGTAGAAGGTAAATGGGTTGTCTCAGAGAAAAGGACGTCGTCCTATGCGTGCAAAAGGGGGGAGGAAATTTTCAAACGTGACAGGGTGGTGTCGGGACTCGGGCCGTTTTTTCTTTTCTATTTTTTTTTTTTTTTTTTTTTATTGGCAGGTTCGTGTTCCGTGCTAAGCTCGATAATTTCCACGGTCTTTGATGGCCATGCCCGACCGCATTACACTAAGATAATTATGCCCCCTCCAAGTGTTACGCTCCCCGCCCCCAGAGAAAAGAAGCAAAGAGAAAATTATGGCTCCATCCAGGACCCAATTAAATTTAAAAATTAGTTTTTGAGATTCATGATAACCAGATGAACGAGAGGTTAGATTTTTTTTTTTTTTAATTCTCACCCGCTGATATTTTGATGATATCATATTAACGTATTTATTTTTGGATAAAAAAAAATTATAAAAATTTAGTACTTTGAATCCTATATTTCTCGATAGGATGGTGACATGTGAAATGGTTATACTAGATTTATTCTTCTATCTTTTTTTATTAAAAAAATTTAAAAAAAAGTTATGTTTAATTTTTTTTAAATTAAATTTAAAAATTATTTTATGAAATTCATGATAATTAGATGAACGAGGAATTATGATTTTTTTTTTTTTTTCTTCGTTCTGATCAACTGATATCTTGATGGTATTAGATTGATGTATTCATTTTTGAATGAAAAAAGACCGTAAAAATTTAGCATATTGAATCGGACATTTCTCGATAGGATGAGAATCTACGGGATAGCTATACCGGATTTATTTCTTTATTTTTTTTTATAAAAAAATTATAAAAAAAGTTACATTCAATTTTTTTTTTTCAAATTTATATATTATAATTCATAAACAAGGATTAGAATGATGACCATGACGGTCATTATCAATTTATTGATCCACGTCTCTTCAGTTTCCTTTTTTTCAAATACGAGAAGCTCATTTTAATTAATTGTAGTTTTGTTCAATATAGGTCTCGGCATTTTGTATACAAATACAAATTCAAGAGATTTTGGAGACAATGTTTGGATAGATTGTCGAGTGTTTATAAAAATTTCTTGAATCTATTAAAATTAGCTTGACAACTTAATGTTCAATTATTTCCATATATCACTTTCGTTTTTATGAATAATACCATTTAGGCAGTAGCCCAGTTGGTAGAGGTATTGCCCCTTTTGTCTTCTGTGTTCTCGATCAACTGGCCAGTGTCTTAGTGGTGTCAAGTTGACGTATTCATCATTAAGTGGGGAGATGCTGCGCGAATGTGAGCGCATCGTATCGAACATTACCTGATGGGATGAGGGCCTGCGAGGATAGCTACACTAAAATTTATCCCCTATCCCTTTTGATTTATCGAAAAAAAAATAATACCATTTATTTTTTTTTTTGAGGTGCAGGAAAATATTATGTTCATGAAATCATGTGTCCCTTTTCATTACTCATTTGGTAATTGATTCAAAATTCTGATTATGATCATGCCTCCTTTTTGCCCGCAATATAGAATTGCAACCTACATGATGTAGATTAAACGTGTTAACCGGGGACTCAAAATAAATACTAATTAAATAAATAATAATAGTAAAAAAGATTAGGAGAGAAGAATAATTTTATTTTAAAAAATTAATACCAAAATGATAAGCTTGACTATTCTCACAAAGGCCCCTCCTGCCTACGATGTCTCAAAAAATTTATCTCAACTCACAACTTTCTTTCTCTTTTAATAAAATCAAAATCTCTTTTCTATTTTAAAAATATATATTACCATCTGATACATCTAGATTTGGTTGGTCTAGTATGGCATTGGAGCTATAATTTGTGCCCGACACACATCAACTAGCCTAGATGACCGGGACATCTTTCAACACCTCGTTACCTGAATATTAAGCCTCGCACTTGTAGAATTTTGCGTGGTGCTTCCAAGCCTTGGAAAGACTTGGGAGACCATGGCAGGGATGCTGGAGGCGATCCATAAAGCTTGGAGGCGTGTCCCAAGCTGTCCTGGAGGTGTTCCAGGAGATTTCTGGGGTTTTCTCCAGGGGCCCTTCTGAGTCATGCTGAGTCAAGGGGTTTGACCCAAGATTGAGAGTTTTCCATTGAATAGAAGGGAGGAGTTTTTTGAGAGATTGTAATATAACTCAATTGGGTTATGGGGTTGAGTCAAGGTTAGTTAAGTGGTTAGGAGGTTAGCCAGTTAGTTGGCTAGTTGGTTAGGTAGTTGGTTGGTTGGTTGGCCCAACCATCCAAGATTCTAACCGAATTGGTTGGTTATAACCAATTGGGAGCCTAATCATGTGAGGAGTCCTAATCAATTTATTATTGGCCCAAGACAAGTCCTAACCGCCCATGTGATTGAGTCCTAACAAGATTCAAGAAGTAGTTATAGTCCAACAAGAAGTTCAAGATCAGACGCGCAAGAAGAGACCAACTTTACCGCCTCATGTGCTATAAATAAGAGGGATGGGGCATACGGTTTGATGTGTCCAAGAGGGGCTGACCCTTTAGGGTTCGGTCCGGTGTGGAGTCCATGAGGACTTCTCACGGTCCTGGTCTTGGACCGTGAGGGCTTGAAAACACCCCTTGGGGCATGGACCTTGGAGACCTCCTGGATTTCAAGGAGACCACGGTGTTGGGCTTGCAGAGAGGCGCACGTGAGGGACGTATCACGTAGAGGGCTTGTACCGTGATGGTGTTTCACGGAGCTTTGGAGAAGGGATGCACGTTGAGGTATTCTCCGTGCATGGCGTACGTGGGTTCTTGGGGCATGAGGCCTGTAAGAGAGAAAATGTGCGGGACGGCAAGAAGCTTCTAGGTTTTCAGAAGGGCTGTTGGGTGTTGTCTTGTTTGCTGTAACAAGATTCTTCTCCAAAGGAATAAAGCAATCTCTCTTTTTCTCCTACATTTATATCTCCATTGTTGCATGATATTGAATCCAAGAACAGGTTGTTGGGCTGTATCCTTCCATGTTGCTTCAGCTGCATCCGCTGCATATAGGCGCTGGTTCCGATCTCCAATAAGTGGGATCAATGTCTGTGGATTCTCCTAACAATTGGTATCAGAGCTTGGTTTAAGCCATTGTTCGAGCGAAAGCGGAGCGGTTTCAGAGCCACTGGTTTAAAGGTGGAAGAGGAGGATTCAAGGAGTGCATCGAGGCATGTGGAGTTGTACGTAGGTATGGTATCCCGCGTGGATGGAGAAAGGAAAAGTCCAGATTTTTCAAGTTTATCAAAATACATGAGCAGAGACGATGCCAGGGGCAGCTCAGGAAGATAGGAGACATTCTTAGGAAGCGTTGGGGATATCGGGCAGTCGGGAGTGTCCCGGTATGGCGGTATTGGCCTAGGGACGAAGACTAGAGCTGATGGAGATAGTAGCTCAGGAAGAATGGGGATAGGTCTCAGGGAGCGCCAAGGACATCATGCAGCCGGGAGACAGGCTAGGACATGATGGAGCAGCCAGGTGGAGATGGTTGCTGGGTTCAGTCGCTAGGTTAGTAGAAGAGTTGGGATGAGCTCTTGGTTTCGGAGGAGCCTGCGGGATGCAGTGTATCCGAAATGGTCTTGGAGGGATCCGCGTGATGCGGAGAGTCCGAGGAGGCAGCGACGGTGTTCGAGGTGCAGCGACGGTGTTCAGCAGGGCAGCGTTGAGTAGCTGGCCTCAAGATTTATTTCTGTGGTATCAATGGAACTTCAGTCTCAGGTGGAGCACCAGTGATAGGTGCCTTCACGAGTGGAGTAGGATTCGACACGAGTTCAGAGCGGGAGGTGCAAGGATACTGGCCAGATCCTAGCACGAGCGCCAGGGGTGCACTTAGCCAGGTGGAGCAAAATATGCAGAGATTGGCGTGGCTCTATGGAGATGGTGTCAGGTAGAGCTCCAGTTACAGCGAGTGCCAGTTCAGGTTCGCTGTGTTCTCTCCACGGAAGTCCAAGGAAAAGTCTGATGCAGCCGCCAGGTAGAAGGAAGGCTACTATTGCCCAGGTGGCTTCCCAAGATGGGGGTGAATTGGGATTAAAAAAAACTTTTTACAATAATGTGCACTTTCAAATTCTTTTGGTGTTGTGGTGCAATATGCAATGCAGAAGTAATCAAGTAAAATCAATAACGCAATAAGAACACAATCACAAACACAAAGAGATTTAGAGTGGTTCGAAGCAACCGGCTCCTACGTCCACTACCCAAGCACCATTTGGGATTTCCACTATATCTCCCGACCGGAATACAGTTGGATTGTTTTACCAGGCTCACAATCCAAACCTATACACTTTGGTTTTACCGGGATCACCAAAGAAACCCTAACTCCCTTTGGTTTTAAATAGGATCACCAAAGAAAATCCAAACACTTGGTTTTATACTGGGATTACCAAGAAACCCAACTTAGGTTTTATAAGGTTCACCTAAAAACCTTCAACCCTCTTCGAAGACACAGCCCTTGCTGTTCTTAGAGAGAAAACTAAGATAAAGAAATGATAAACAATTAACTACAACAAACCAAGTTTGTTTAAGTATTGTCGATGTAGATCAAGATGAAGTCAAGCCTTGAATGCTCTTTAAGCTGCTTCTTCCCTTCTTCAATGAGTGGATTCAATGATGAAGTAGAGTTAGTGAAGCTTTGAATCCAACTTGAAAGATCTTTTTGGTAGGTAGGTGAATGACTTGAAGGCTCTTCAATATCTCAAGATAATTCCATAATAAAACTCTAATAATTGTTTAATCCTTCAAAAACAATCCCTTTTATAGTTTTCCAAGAGATATGGCCGTTGTAGGGCCTAGGGATTCGTGAAATAGTTGTTGGAGTTGAATTGGAGTTCAAATTTCAACTTCAGTAACTAGCCGTTGGAGTGTAGAAAACCGCTCCACGAGTTGGCTCGAGATCCACGAGTCGGCTCGAAGTCTCAGACAGCCCAAAATGAAACTATGTAAGAGTCGACTCTTCTGGCTGGAGTCGGCTCTTGCCTTCAGTCAAGTCAAAACTATGAATACTTAGAGTCGGCTCTTCAGGACAGAGTCGGCTCAAGTTCTTAGATATTCAAAATACATAACTCTAGAAGAATCGGCTCCTGGGGCAGGAGTCGGCTCGAGATCTCAGGCTTCAGAAAAAAGCTTTCTTCCATGAATCGGCTTTTGGGATAGGAGTCGGCTCTTGATGCTGAAACACTGAAACTTCTTCTGTGTCGTGCCACTACAAGTCAGCTCTTGATCCAAGAGTCAGCTATTATAAATCTTCAAAAAAATGCTTCAAGCTTCTCCAAAAATCTTCAACATTGAATCAAATAGAAGCTAATCTACATACCTTTAATTTTTATAATTTTCAGCCGATTTTACAAGATTACAAGATTAATAAAACTAGGGCTTTTACAAGTTCAAGTTCATAAAACTTTATACAAAATTGCATTACCCTCAAATCAGTTTGAAAAATATTTTAAACTAAAGGTAACCAATTTCCTGCAAAAGTTCTTAAATAATTTGAAGGAGTTAGTATCAAATACATGCTTCAATGTTTTGTGATCATCAAAATCATTCCAAGGGTCAACAATCTCTCCCTTTTTGATGATGACAAAATACTGGGCATGATTAAAAATTAAAACACTTTATAATTGCAGTATATTCAAATTTATGTGTGTCATACAGATTAGGTATTAATGTATCAACACAGTGTGCCACAATGTATCATATGTATCAAATATATAAAACTGAACACTATTAACATAAAGTATCATATGTATCGATACATTGTATTTTCCGTATCATATGAACAATATGTATCAAAACATGATGTATCAACACAGAATGTATCAAGAGTATCATCTATATAGTGCGTATCAAAACTTATAAAATTACCAAACATTTGAAGTGAATTTCATGATAATATTTGAAGTAAAGCTCCCCCTTACTATTTGTAATAGCATTCCTTCTAAATTTCATCAAATTTTCATAATCATTCAAATTTTTATTTCAGCATTCATATTTTCATAACAATCAACATCCATATAGCTTTTTCATGCACACAATCTCCAAAATAACATAGCCTTTTCAAATTTTCATATAAATTTGTGAATTAAACATTCATATTATAGCTTTTTCATGCACAATCTCCGTTCTCCCCCTTTTTGTCATCAACAAAAGGCATCAAAAGAACATTCATTCACAATAATTCAAGATATGTATATAAAAAGTGATATCTATATATAAAAAGTCAATACAAATATGATACGTTACATATGTGCTTCGGTACAACAAAATTGTATCACAACAACCAAAATATAACAACATAGAGTTCCAAAAATATCAAGATAAAAGCCTAAACATCAAAAAGATGGGCTAGGATCATCACTATCAGGTTCTTCTTTGTCAGAAGAGGAACCGACTTCTAAGATTCCTGGACTAGGTTTAAACTTAGGAAATCTAGGTCGAAGATCCCTAATCCTAGTCCTAGTAGGAGTGGTAGTCATAGACACTTTAATTTTAGCTTTGGCTTTGGATTCTGAAGATATAACAATGGGTGTGGGTCTGGCAGTCGATGGATCAAAAGATAATGCCAAGGTGCTAGTGGTCGAAAGTATCTGGGTAGCCGGAGTCTGTCCAACCTCAGATCCTGTAACCTCCATACCAGCCTCGGGCTCAACATCAGCAGGTGTGGCATGAGAGGGTACGTCACTGGAATGTGCCACCGGTCCCTGCTCTCGATCAGTGCCAGGTGCTGTGGAAGTCGATGGTACATGCTGGCTGGCTGTAGAAAGCTATCTCAAAATGGTCATAACATCACGAAATCCCTGCTGCATCTCAGTCTAAAGTAGAGTAATCCTGCTATCAGTGTCTGATCTGAGACACGATATCTCCTCCAAGACTCTCTGAAGTCTATCATTTGTATCATGTCCAACAGCTGCAGATCTCATAACTGGTGAATGAGGTGTGATAGGAGCTGGCTCTGATGGTCCAGCCTCATCAGCCTGTGCATCAGTCTCCTCACCAAGTCCCTGAGCCGCCTGAGTGTGATCCTCTGAATCTGAATGTGCTATAGGAACACCTGAAGTCTTCCTGACCCAATTGCCATCAACTTTAATGAATCCCATTCTGGTAAGGGATTTCATAGTATACCTGTTAGTGTGCAGCAGTAGTCGGCTATCCTCTCCAATCAGATCTACCAGGGCATCTTGAAATAATAATGTAAAAACCATCCCGTACGACAGACAAGCCCATGCCCTACGGGCTGCCTCCCTCATCTGCAATAGCATGATAAATGGCAAGTTGAGGGCCTCCCCCTCAATCAGTCGCCTCATAAACAAAAGGTCATGCTCACTGACCTAATCAAATCTCCCCATCTGGGGCAAGGAAATCCTACTGATAATATTGTGCAATAGCCTCATCTCCAATGATAGCTGATTTGCACTCACATATACAATGCATTTCATATTTGATCTCTCCAATATGAGTCTGAGGGTCTTTTGTTTCTCTTTTAAAACTAAATAACACTCCACTTCTTTTGGTATGTTTAGTATACTTGAAAGCTTCTGTTCACTTATCTCTATATGCTTTCCTTTAATTGTTCCTTCTAAATGAAATGCTCCCAATGACATATTTTCAAAAAATTGACGGACTAAATTAGGATATGTCGGAACATTCAACAGACAAAAATCTTTCCACCCTTGTTTTTCAAGCCAATCCCCGATATGCAATTGTTCTTGCTCCAGAAAATCAAAATCAATGCACCTACCCGGAGTAACCTGACGATTTCCCATAAGAATTACTTGCCGTGCTGCTTGAGGTTCTTCTTCCTGCTCAATCGGCTATTCCTCTTACGGATTGGATGTGTCCAACCGTCTCTTGGTTCTCCTTTCTTCAGCGACTGTCCGAACCACCCACAAGGGTTTCTTGGCTACGGCTTTGCGGGGTGCCATCTAGCTAAGATTAAAGGATTAGAGGGGTTTGAGAGAGTTTGTGGAAGGTTTCCTAGAGTGGAATGTGGAGTCGGCTAAGTGGAAATGGCCAAAATTTAAAAATACAGTGAAGACAAAACACAGAAACCCTATTTAAAAAATGTTCGGCCCGACTTTCGAGTCAGCTCGCCGAGCGCCCTGATAACTCGAGTCGGCTCAAGCGAAAAATCAGTCTAAATATCAAAAATGGTTAAACTCAGTTTCTATAGGTTTCTTGACCCTAAACTAGGTTGTCCTATGCTCTAAAAAAAAATTTGAAACATCTAGATATTTTTTCCTTAATTTTCAAAAATTAGGTCAAAAAAGGTTCAGAATGGATCACATAGCCCTAATTCGCCTCTAATTATCTCAAATCTATCTAGACTAAGTGGTTTAGTAAAAATATCCGCTAGTTGATCTTCAGTAGGTACAAATTCTAGTTCAACAATATTGTTTAAAACATGATCACGAATAAAATGATGTCGAATTTTAATGTGCTTAGTTCGTGAGTGCTGAATTGAATTTTTGGATAAATTAATAGTACTAGTATTTTCATATTTAATAGAAATTTTAGATTGGACAACACCGTAGTCTTCTAGTTATTGCTTGATCCATAACACTTGAGCACAACAGCTCCCAGCAACCACATATTCTATCTTAGTAGTAGATAATGCTGCAGAGTTCTGTTTGCGACAATGCCAAGAAATCAAGTTAACACCTAGAAATTGACAGGTGCCACTTGTGCTCTTTCTATCAATTTTACAGCCACTATAATCAGCATCAGAATAACTAATTAACTTCAATGATGTGTGCTTAGAATACCATAAACCTACATTACATGTACCTTTCAGATATTTAATGATTTTTTTAACAGCCATGATGTGTAACTCTTTTGGATTAGATTGAAATCGTGCACACAACAAATACTAAATAAAATATCAGGTCTACTAGCTGTCAAATAAAGTAGAGAATCGATCATACCTCGGTATAGCTTTTGATCAACATTTATCCCATTCTCATCTTTATCCAGTCTCCATGTAGGACTCATGGGTGTTGCATTTTCTTTGCTTGATTCCATGCCAAATTTTTTGATAATATCTTTGGTGTACTTGTCCTGGTTGATTAGAATACCTTCTTTAGTTTGTTTGATTTGAAGTCCAAGAAAGTAACTCAGCTCATCCATTAAGCTCATTTCTAATTCTCCCTGCATTAGCTTAGCAAAATCTTGACATAAAGATTCATCAGTATATCTAAAGATAATATCATCAACATATATTTGAACAACTAAAATGTAATTATTCTTTCTTTGAATAAACAGTGTGGTGTCAACACTACCTCTTACAAAATCATTAGCAATTAAAAACTTAGTCTATCATACCAGGCTCTAGGTGCCTGTTTCAAACCATACAAAGCTGTATTCAATTTGAAAATATGATTTGGAAAAGTATGATCAATAAAACCCGGGGGTTGCTCAGCAAAAACTTCTTCAGATAAAAAATCATTTAAAAATGCACTATTTACATCCATTTGAAATAATTTAAAGTTCATAAAGCAAGCATAAGCTAGTAGCAATCTAATGGCTTCTAATCTAGCTACTGGTGCATAAGTTTCATCAAAATATATTCATTCTTCTTGATTATATCCTTGTGCAACCAGTCTAGCCTTATTTCTAATTACATTTCCATCTTCATCTACTTTATTTCTATAAACCCACCTAGTACCTATAACAGGATAGTCATTGGGTCTTTCAACTAGGGTCCAAACATTATTTCTCCTAAATTGGTTTAATTCATCATGCATTGCTAATATCCAATTAGGATCAGTTTCAGCTTCTTCTATATTATGTGGTTCTACATGCAAAATAAAAGCAATTAAATCATGTACATTTCTATGTGCAGATCTAGTTTTAACACCTTGAGATGGGTCTCCTATAATTAATTCTTTAGGGTGCGATTGTACATACCTCCATTCTTTAGGTATATCATCATGATCTTTGCTTACCTCTTCTTCATGTGGTTCACTTGATTGTTTGTCTTTAAGAGTCAAGTCTTTCAGTCCATGTTCTAGAGTACCTGTGTCATCATCAGCAAAATCTTTCTTTCTCGAAGATGTAATGTCAGATTCATTGAAAACAACATATACAGATTCTTCAACAGTTAAAGTTCTTTTATTGAAAACACGATAGACTTTACTATTTAAAGAATATCCAAGAAAAACAGCCTCATCGAATTTTGCATCAAATTTACCAAGATTGTCTTTTCCATTGTTAAGAACAAAACACTTGCATCCGAAAATATGAAAGTACTTAATATTTGGTTTTCTATTATTCCAAAGCTCATAGGGGGTTTTCATGAAATAGGTATAATTAAAACTCTGTTCAAAATATAGCATGCGGTATTCACAGCTTCTGCCTAAAAGTATTTTGGAAGATTTCTTTCACAAAGCATTGTTCTGGACATCTCTTCCAAAGTACGATTCTTTCTTTCTACAACACCATTTTGCTGTGATGTTCTAGGTGCAGAAAAGTTATGATCAATACCGTGCTTTGTGCAAAAGTGATCAAAATATCGATTTTCAAATTCGGTGCCATGATCACTATGAATTGAAATAACAGATAAATTTTTCAAATTTGTAACTCTTTTGTAAAACTTTTTGAATACATTAAAAGTTTCATCTTTATGTGCAATAAACAAAATCCATGTATATCTTGAAAAGTCATCTACAATCACAAGACCATATTTCATACCACCTAGGCTGGTAGTCCTAGTAGGTCCAAATAAGTACATGTGAAGTAGCTTTAAGGGTCTAGTAGTAGAAACAATATTTTTAGATTTAAAACTCCCCCTCACTTGTTTTTCTAATTGACAAGCATCACAAACATAATCAAAATTAATTTTAAATTTCGGCAAACCTTTGACTAAATCTTTTGAAATAAGCTTAGCTATTGTGTCCATACTAGCATGACCAAGTCGCCTATACCATAGTAAACTTGATTCCTTGCTTTTGTCATTCATTGCTACAAGACTTGTATTGCTTGACATAGCTAGATCATTAAGATCTACTACGTAGATGTTACCAAGTCTATGTCCAATAAATTTAGTACTAGAGTCAAGCGAATCAACTACTATACACATTGATGACTTGAAGAATACATTAAAACAATGTCACATAGCTGACTAATACTCAAAAGATTATGCTTTAACTTTTCTACAAGTAACACATTTTCAATGAATGTAGAAGGAGTAATTTTGATTTTACCAATACCGATTATCGTTCCTTTTCGATTGTCACCAAATGTTACCATTCCACCATCCTTTTATTCTAGGATAAAGAATTGATCAATGTCACCCGTCATGTATCTTGAACAGCCGCTGTCCAGATACCATCTTTTCTTTATACTTGTGGCTGCAAGACATCCCTACAAAACAATCATTTAACAAATTTAGGTACCCAAGCTTTCTTAGATCCTTGCAAGTTAGTGAAAATGGTTCCTTTTGGAACCCAAACTTTCTTAATTTTTTTTTTTGTCATTATATTTCAAATGACATTCAAATGCTTTATGACCAAGGTTATTACATGCATAGCATACAGTTTTTGATTTGAATAATAACCATGAGATGATGCAAATTTAGTCTAACCTGTTTTGAACTAATGAACTTAGGAGCATATAAAGTAGATGCGGAAAACTTGTTTGAAATAGAACCTTTATAACCAATTCCAAATTTATTGTTTGTTTCTTTTTTATCTTTTAAAATTAATTCAAGTTTGATAGAACTTAGGGTTACTTTCTCAACCAAGAGTTTTAGTTTTTGAACTTCCTTCTTTAAATCATCGTTTTCATTTTTCAAACCTTTATTTTTCTTGAGATGCTCTTCTTTTCAAATTGAACAATCTTGAGTCTTTCACAAACTAAGTTTAATTCTCTTTGCAAGATTTTATTTCTTTCAAAATTTATTTTTGTCTTTTTCAAATACATCACATTGATTTTTCAATCTTTCATTTTCTTTTTTTATTCTACCAATAATTCTCATTCAAAAAGCATTATAAAATTCATCATAAGTGAATTCTAAGTTAGGTTTAGAAGTATTTACCTCGTCCTCCAAACCTATAAGATAGATTTGTGCATTTTTTATTGTCTCTTCATCCTTTTCAGTGGATGTAGTTTCATCACTATCACTCCAAGCAGCAAGCATTGCCTTCTTCTTCTTTTTGGTGAATATCTTTTTCTTCCCTTCAGGACAATCAGGACGGATGTGTCTAGGCTTCTTGCATCCATAGCAGATAGGTACTTGATCTTTATCTTTATCCTTCTCTTTTTCTTTATCTCTTTCTTTTCCTTTCCAAAATCACCTTTTCTATATTGCTTTCTCCATCTGTTTGATTTTATTCTACCTATAAACCTCTTCAATTTTTTCATGACAAGAGCAATTTCATCATTTTCAAGATCATCATCATCTGATGAGTCTGATTCTTCATTCTTATCTTCTTCAGTAGCTTTAAATGCAATGGCTTTCTTTCTTTTTGTATCTTCCTCGATCTTTTGTTGCATAGCGAATTCATGCATGATCAGTGATCCAAGTAGTTCATCCAGTGGTAGAGTATTTAGGTCCTTCATTTCTTGAATTGCTATCACTTTGGCTTCCCACTTATCTGGTAAAGATCTTAAAACTTTTGAACAAGATCAGTATTGGAGTAAGTTCTACCGAGACTTTTGAGACCATTTATAATATCAGTAAAGCGAGTATACATAGCAGATATAGTCTCACTGGGATCCATCTTAAATAGCTCATAATTATGTACAAGAAGATCGATTTTTGATGTTTAACTTGAGATGTGCCTTCGTGTGTGATTTCTAGCTTATCCCAAATTTCTTTAGCAGAATTGCAAGTTGAAATTCTATTAAACTTATTTGGATCCAAAGTACAATACAGTAGATTCATTACTTTGGCATTCAGCTTAGCTAATTTCATATTATTATCATCCCATTCCTCTTCAGGTTTGGGAACTTCTATATCATTAACTCTAATTATGGGTGTATGAGATCCTTTCAGAATAATCTTTCATAAATGAAAATCTATGACTTGAATGTATATTTTCATTCTTGCCTTCCGATGTGTATAATTGGTTCCGGTGAAAAGTAGAGGTCTATTTGTGGATTGACCTTCGGGCAATGAAGTGCTCATGGGATGTGCCATATGTCTTTACTCTAAATAACTTTCAGAGACTCTACTCTGATACCACTTATTGCCCATGTGGCTTCCCAAGAGGGGGATGAATTGGGATTAAAAAAAAACTTTTCACAATAATGTGCACTTTCAAATTCTTTTGGTGTTGTGGTGCAATATGCAATGTGGAAGTAATCAAGTAAAAGCAATAATGCAATAAGAACACCATCACAAACACAAAGAGATTTAGAGTGGTTCGGAGCAACCGACTCCTACATCCACTACCTAAGCACCACTTGGGATTTTCACTATATCCCCCGATCGGAATACAATTAGATTATTTTATCAAGCTCACAATCCAAACCTATACACTTTGATTTTACCGGGACACCAAAAAAACCCTAACTCCCTTTGGTTTCAAACGGGATCATCAAAGAAAATCCAAACACTTGGTTTTATACCGGGATTACCAAGAAACCCAACTTAGTTTTATAAGGTTCACCTAAAAACCTTCAACCATCTTCTAAGACACAGCCCCTTACTGTTCTTAGAGAAAAAACTAAGATAAAGAAATGATAAATAAGCAACTACAACACACCGAGTATGTTTAAGTGTTGTCGATGTAGATCAAGATGGAGTCAAGCCTTGAATGCTCTTTAATGCTCTTCAAGCCACTTCTTCCCTTCTTTAATGAGTGGATTCAGTGATGGAGTAGAGTTGGTGAAGCTTTGAATCCAACTTGAAAGCTCTTTTTGGTAGGTAGGTGCATGACTTGAAGTCTCTTCAATATCTTAAGATAATTTCACAATGAAGCTCTAATAATTGTTTAATCCTTCAAAAACAATCCCTTTTATAGTTTTCCAAGAGATATGGCCATTATAGGGCCCAGGAGTTCGTGAAATAGCTGTTGGAGATGAATTGGAGTTCAAGTTTTAACTTCATTAACTAGCCGTTGGAGTGCAGAAAATCGCTCCACGAGTCGGCTCGAGATACACGAGTCAACTCGAAGTCTCAAACATCCCAAAATGAAACTCTATAAGAGTTGGCTCTTGCCTTCAGTCAAGTCAAAACCATGAATACTTAGAGTCGGCTCTTCATGGCAGAGTTGGCTCGAGTTCTCAGATCTTCAAAATACATAACTCTGGAAGAGTCGGCTCTTGGGATAGGAGTCGGCTCGAGATCTCAGGCTTCAGAAAAAAACATTCTTTCATGAGTCGGCTCTTGGGATAGGAGTTGGCTCTTGATGCTGAAACACTGAAACTTCCTCCGTGCTGTGCCACCACGAGTCAGCGCTTGATTCAAGAGTCAGCTCTTGTAAATCTTTAAAAAAATGCTTCAAGCTTCTCTAAAAGTCTTCAACATTGAATCAAATTGAAGCTAATCTACATACCTTTAATTATTATAATTTTCAACCAATTTTACAAGATTACAAGATTAATAAAACTAAGGCTTTTACAAGTTCAAGTTTATAAAACTTTATACAAAATTGCATTACCCTCAAATCAGTTTGAAAACTATTTTAAACTAAAGGTAACCAATTTCCTGCAAAACTTCTTAAACAATTTGAAGGAGTTAGTATCAAATACATGCTCCAATATTTTGTGATCATCAAAATCATTCCAGGGGTCAACAGCTACAATCGTGGTCCAAGGATACAAGCAAGGATTTTTAGCTGTGGAGACGGTAATCCCAAAGGCCTCCAAGGGCGCATAGCAGCTGAAGGGTGTTGGCAGAGGCAAGGAGGTCCGTACAAGAGGCTATCAGGACATGCTGTTACAGTAGGATTGTGCAGGAGGACATTGCCAAGTTTGCCAAGGCTTGGGACACCAAGGTGGAGATTATAGGATTTTGCATATGCTCCCAAGCCTTGGAGAGACTTAGGAGACCATGGCAGGGATGCTAGAGATGATCCCTGGAGCTTGGGGGCATGTCCCAAGATATCTTGGAGGTGTTCCAGGAGATTTCTGGGATTTTCCCCAAGGGCCCTTCTGAGTCATGACGGGTCAAGGGGTTTGACCCGGGATTGAGAGTTTTTCATTGAATAGAAAAGAGAAATTTTTTTGAGAGATTGTAACATAATCCAATTGGGTTATGGGGTTAGGTCCAGGTTAGTTAAGTGGTCAGGAGGTTAGCCAGTTAGTTGGCTAGTTAGTTAGGTGATTAGTTGGTTGGTTGGTTGGCCCAACCATCCAAGATCCTAACCAAATTGGTTGGTTGTAACCAATTGGGAGCCTAACCATGTGAGAAGTCCTAATCAGTTTGTTATTGGCCCAAGGCTCCCCGTGGAGAGAACGCTCGTGCGAACGCACTATCAAGGCTCGTGACCCTACCGAACTCATCCCTAGGGCGCGCCTACATCGAATATCTCGAGAGCCCGAGCTACGAAAGCCACGAGGAGGTGCAACAAGTAGCCCCCAAGCCGAGCTGGATGGACAAGTATGTCAAGTACATCCAAGATGGCCTACTGCCGGAAGACCACAAAGAAGCTGGCCTCATCAGAAGGAAAGCCGCCCGTTTCGTCTTGATGGATGGCCAGCTCTACCGCCGATCTTTTTCCTACCCTCTCCTGAAGTGCCTCAGGCCCACAGAGGCAGCCTTCGTGCTCCAGGAGATACACGAAGGCCTCTGTAGGAATTATGTTGGAGGGAGGACTCTGGCATACAAGGCACTCCACCAGGGATACTTCTGGGAAACAATGAAGGAGGACGCCGCCGACTTCGTCAAGAAGTGTGACAAGTGCCAGCGCCATTTCCATATCCAGCACCTGCCGGCCGCACCGATCTCCTAATTGTCGTCTCCCTGGCCTTCGCCCAGTTGGGGATGGATATCCTGGGATCGTTCCCTACTACGCCTGGGCAGCGAAAGTTTCTGCTGGTGGCGATCGATTACTTCACCAAATGGGTCGAAGCAGAGCCGCTAGCTCGGATCACAGAGGCCAATGTCCTCCAATTCTTCTGGAAGTCTGTCACCTGCCATTTCGGACTCCCTAATTGCATCATCATCGACAATGGGTGACAGTTCGACAACCGAGAGTTCGAGAAATTCTGCACCGAGCACGGGATCCAGCATCGATTCACCTAGGTCACCCATCCCCAGATGAATGGGGAAGCCGAGGTCACCAACCGAACCATTCTTCAAGGACTCCGCACCAGATTGGATCAGTCGAAGGGCAGATGGGCAGAAGAACTTCCAAGCATCCTGTGGGCCTACCACACAACGTCCAGGATGGTGACGGGCGAAACACCTTTCAACCTGGTCTTCGGGTTGGAAGCGATAATTCCAATTGAGCTCGGTGTGCCCACGCTCCACGTACAGCAGTACGACGAAGCACAGAACTCGGCACACCTTCTCCTTAACCTAGACCTCCTCGAAGAAACAAGAAATAAAGCTCGGCTCCGGATGGCAGCATACCGGCAACGGGTCGCCCGGTACTACAATGCACGGGTGAAGCAGAAGAATTTCCG
Source organism: Areca catechu (assembly GCA_021397845.1). Classification (NCBI taxonomy): domain Eukaryota; kingdom Viridiplantae; phylum Streptophyta; class Magnoliopsida; order Arecales; family Arecaceae; genus Areca; species Areca catechu. The sequence goes on from CM038044.1 coordinate 9,458,870, forward strand.
TCCTGGCGACTTGGTGTTGCACCGAGTAGAAGCATCTCAGCCCCGAAAGCGCGGCAAACTCTCACCGAACTAGGAGGGCCCCTACAAAGTGTCCGAGGCCCTCTCCCAGGGGGCTTACTACCTAGAAGACTTGGACGGCACCAGGTTCCCCCGGACCTGGAATGCTTGTAATTTGAGGAGATACTATCAGTAATGTAAGTATTCCCTCCATGAGAAATAAAGATTTCTTTCTACAACACAATCTATCTGCCTTATAGGAAGCTATAGCCGTGAGCCCAGCTCCCCGGCATCAAAGACCGGACGACCCTGCGGCACCAAAGATCGGACGACCCTCCGGCACCCGCAAGCCTAGCTCCCCGGCATCAAAGACCGGACGACCCTCCGACACCAAAGACCGGACGACCCCCCGGTACCAAAGATCGGATGACCCTCCGGCATCGATGAGCCCAGCTCTCCGGCATCAAAGACCAGACGACCCTCCAGCACCAAAGACTGTATGACCCTCTGGCACCAGTGAGCCCAGCTCCCCGGCAAAGGACCTGGGAAGCCCCCAGGCACTCAACCAATGCATTTTCGAGCCCAGCTCCAAGGCGCCCCTCAAGTCATCAGCTTCCCCAAGCCCAGCTCCAAGACGCCCATCAATGCCCAGAGAAAAGTTCTCTGGCACGAAGACCTGGAAAGCCCCCAGGCACCGGCGAGCCTAGCTCCCCAGCACCAAAGCCCAGAGAAGAGTCCTCTGGCACGAAGACCTGGGAAGCCCCCAGGCACCGTCGAGCCTAACTCCCCGGCACCAAAGCTCAGAGAAGAGTCCTCTAGCACGAAGACCTGGGAAGCCCCAAGGCACTGGCGAGCCCAGCTCCCTGGCACCAAAGACCGGATGCCCTCCGGCACCGGTGAGCCCAGCTCTGAGGCGACATCCCTGAGCTCTGTTCTAAGGCGATGTTCCATAGACCCAACTTCTGAAGGTCAAGCCCCGAGCCTAGCTCCGAGGCGTTCAAGATGTAGACCGCCCTTAGGTGCTCGGGTCTGAAATTCCTCCCTACAACCTCCTCATACCGACAGAAAAGAGAAAAGAGGAGCGGGGAGGAAAAGTGACATTCACATCACCAAAGGAAAGAAGCCAAACCTATGGAATCAGTTTTCATTGCTTGAAAAGAAAATTTTACATCATGTTCCGGGCCCTGACAAGCTAGGTAGCCCAGTTCAAAGGAAAGTACAAAAAGAAAGAAAAAGGGACACGCGAGGAGTCCTAGACTATGAGGCCGGTTCCTCCCCTGGGCGGTGCACGGCCGGGACTTCTCCCTCTCCAACCTCTGGGATGGGGTCGCACGCTTGGGCGGGCTCTGTCGGAGGAGCGGACTCAGCTGCAGCTGCCACAGAGATCGGCTCAGCAACCTTCTCCTGCGGTGCTGCCTCGACTACTACTGCCATAGCCTCGGCGGAGATGCCCCGGTTGGAGTAGCCCCTTGCCCTCCTACGACCACCTTTGGAACAGGAGCCTTCTTCCCGGGAGCTTGGAGCGCGGCCAGCAGCTCCTCGGACAACGTTCCCCGTAGCTGGGAGACATAGTATGAGTACCCCTTTGCAAAGGAGTCCGTCGCTGCTTCTTTGAAGTCCTTGAGGTACGCCGGGGAGGCTTTGAAGGCGGCCACCACGCCCGCAACATCCCTCCTCGTGCCCTCCACCTTGCTCCTCGCTTCAGCCACCGAGTTTTCGGCGTGCTCATCCTGGCGGATCGCCGCCTCCATTCCCATCTCGGCGACCTCGGTGGCATGGTTGGCGGCAGCGGCCCTCTTCTCAGCCTCAGCGGCCCTCTTCTCCGCCGCCACCACCTTCCTCTCCGATTCGGCTCAGAGCCTCGTCAACCGGGCCCTCTTTGATTCGAGCTCATCTTTGAGCTCCTTCTTCATCCTGATGAGGTCGGCGGCCTCGGTCGCGAGGCTCTTGATTTTAAGGTTGGCCTCCTGGGCCTCCCTGTTCTTCCGGCTCATCTCGGCCCGCAGGGACCCAAGCTCGGTCAGCCGCTCCTTCTCCCCCTTCACCCAGTTCTGGTAGAAGTTCCGGATGAGGAGCAGATCCCTACCTTGCTGTATTGAAGGAAGCATGTTAATTGTCAAGTGAAAAAGGAGCTTGTTGACTCTGATCTTGATTTTGATTATTGACAAAATGTTTAAGTATATATGAGTACTAATTATATTTTAAATGTATTTTTTCAGATCTTAGTACTCATCCATGTTGAATGAAGAAATGCTTGTATTTCAATTGAAAATTTTCTTAAATTAATGAAAAATTAAGTATATGGACTTTGGAATTGATTTGGAAATGAAGTGTCGACACCTGAGGATCAAGTGTCGACACTTGAAGAGTGAAGTGTCGACTCAAGACCTGAGAACAAGAAAAATATATAAAAAATAAAAAATCAAATTGGCTGTGAATAGTGTTCTAGTATCGACCTACTGTAGCAAGTGTCGACACTTACACTATTCAAGTGTCGACACTTACTGTTCAAGTGTCGACACTTGACTGTAACGACTAGTTTTTAAAAGCTGCAGAACTTCTCTAACTTGCTTCAAACGGCCATATCTTCATCCCCAACGGTCATAAACGATCATCTATGGTTTGGAGAGCTATATAAACATCAAAAATCAAATGGGAAAGCAATCCTTTGGTGAGTTTTTTTAATATTCTTCAAGGATTCAAGAGTTGAGTGATTCAAAGCCTTCAAGCTTCCAAGTTTCAAAGAGAGCATTCAAAGTCTACATCTACAAGTATCAATCAAAGGCTTCATCAACTTGAAGACAAGATTTTTATCAACAATCAAGGGCTTCAAAGAGATATTTTCTTTATTTTAGAAAGCTTTTATTGTATTCATTTATACTTGCTCTTACATTGTTTTAGTTAAGATTTTTGGTGAGCCTTGGAAAACCAAAGAGATTTTTGGTAAGCCTTTGAAAATCAAAGTGGTTGTTGGTGAGCCTTGAAACCAACTAGGATTTTACTTGTGAGCCCAAAGCCAAACAAGTTGTTTAGGTTCTTGGTTATCCCGTAAAACCAAGGGTGGTTGTTGGTGAGCCATGAAACCAACTAGGATTTGCCTTGTGAGCCCGAAGATAAAACAAGTTGTAAAGGTTGTTGGTGAGCCTAAGTTATAAAACCAAACTTAGTGAAATTCCCAAGGGGTTCTTGGGAAGTGGATGTAGGTGCTTGGTTGGCACCAAACCACTATAAACCTTTGTGTTTATATGATTCTTCTTCTTGTGCCTTTATTTCTTTATTTCTGCTGTATTTGTTTGAAATACACAAGCACTTGAATTGCATTAGCACATACTTGCTTTAGTTCACACTTTGCAAATAATACAAAAATTTTATAAAACCCAATTCACCCCCCCTCTTGGGTTGCCTACCTGAGCCTACAGAGCTCGGGAAAGGCAAAAAAGGGGAGGGGGGAGAAGGAATTTACAGCATAGAGATTGGCAAACATCGAGCAGACGATGTCGCCCAGGAGCCTCCCACTCCCATCTCGCCGGTCGCAGGACTGGACGGAGAAGTCCATCATCTGCTCGGCAAGGTTGGAATCCTTCACCAGAGAGACGTTCGGCCCTAGCTTGAATGGGACCCTCTAGTAGTCCCTATCTCTCGTCCCCGCCTGCTCGGACCCTTCGACAGCGACAGTGGAGGACATCTTCACGGCCATCCGCAAGCTCGGCACCGCCTCAGGCTGCGATGGGTGTGCCGGCCTCGCTTCCCTCGGCCCCTCTTCCTCCTCAAGCACGACGACTTCAGGGGAAAGAACCTCTGGCCTGGCGGCAGCAGTCGCTGACCAGGCCCTGGTGACCATCTCGGGCTCAAGCACGGGACCTTGATCCCGCTGACCCGAGGTCGCCCTCTTCCGCCTCCGCTTGGTGACCGATGCATCAACCGCGGCCTACACCGGTGGTGGGCCTTCATCAACGCGAGCCCGCTTTGGAGTGAGCCCGTCGGCCTCAGCAGCCTGCTCACATTCCTCAGTAAACGAGAGCAGCTCATCCATTGAAAACTTCATTTCTGCACCGGAGGGAACGAGGTCAGCCCAACAGCAGCAAAAAAAAAAAGATAGAAGAAGAAAAAGAAAAAAACAGAAAATAAAAAAGAAAGGAAAGTAAATAAGAAACGAGAGGGGGGTGGTCAAGTCGAACTCACCCGGCTCCCGCATCGAGCTGACCCCGGCCTAGCGAAGATTCTGCTTTGACAGCAAGACCTCGAGGGGAGGGATCACAGTCGATCTGAGCAGGTCATACAGATCGAGGTCGGTAGCTTTGACAGAGGAGTTCCTATTTGGAGATCGATTCAGATCGCTCCAAACCCAGTCATCCCTTCTATCGAGGAAAAAAAAATCTGCTTTTCCATCCTTTGATGGAAGAGGGGAGTACAAATCTAATGCCCCGAGGGCGGGAAGAAAGGGACCACCACCCGTCCTCGGTAGGGTGGCATTTCAGGATAAAGAAGGTCCTGAACAAGGAAAAATGGGCAGCGATCCCGTGGAAGTGGCACAGAACGATGAAACAAAATATCGTTCTGATGGCATTGGGGACCAACTGGGCAGGAACAAGCCGGTAGTTGGCCAAGAAAGAAAGGAAAAAGGGATGGGCAGGAAACCGGAGACCCCCGGCAAAGGCCTCCTCGTAGAAGGCGATCCGCCGAGGGCCACTGGAAGTAACCCGCTCCCCGGGATGAGGGACGGAAAGCCGGATGGATTCGGGGATGCCATAAGTTTCCCGGATGGACACGAGGTCCTCGGCGGTAATCACCGAAGTGATCCCTCCGGGACCTGTCGACCGAGAAGGCTCAAGCTCAGGAAGGGAAGCAGAAGTAGTAGCAGAAGCAAAAGTAGAAGCAGGAGTAGGAGCAGAAAGGAGAGCCAAACGGGGAGGAGGAGAAGACCCGGGCTCCCTAATGGACACCAGACCATGGTAAGGCCTTCTACTGAACTCGTACCTCGCCGCCTCCCTATCCTCGTCGGAAGAAGGAGTTTTCGGCCGGGAAGGTCCGGCCTCAACTTGGCACGAGGGACGGAAGTTGGGGCCGAAGCGGTCCATGGAAAAGAAAGGGAGAGAACAGAACAACTCCTAGATAACGAGAATGAGGGGGCAAACGGAGGAAGATATACGGTGACTTCTAACGGGCGAGAAGGGAGAGCTAACCTGCTGAAGCTCAAAGAAGATGTCAACGGTCAGAGAAGAAGAAGAGGAGGACTCCTGTGCGACTTCAAGCATGAAGGGTTTGAAAAAAAAAAGGAGGGCCTGTTTCGAAAGGACTCACCCACCCATTCGAGACATCCTGCATCCGACCGTACCGTTACGGCTTCCCTAAAAGTCACGCCACGTGTCGCCAATCGACGGGGACAGCATCCCCATCCGACTGTGACCGCTTCAGCTTCCATGCCCGCCATAACTGCTCCTAAGACGTGGCCACGCGGCACCCCTGCACAGGCACGAGGGACCGCCGAGCAAGGCACCACCGATACCGGTAATTATTACACCAGATTTCCCTATCTTTCCACATCAGCATGCACCTTCTCCCTTCGACCCGAATGCCGCACGACAACGGGCCTCGGGAGTGGGGGGCAAATGATGTGACCGGATCCCTGACGTGGAGCAAGGAGCCTGACGTGGAGCCTTCATTGATGCCACATCAGATTCCCACTATCGGCCCCTTCGCCGGGCTAAGCTCCCCGATGCCAACGGGGCCGCCCGTCGAAGCCGGGCTCCATCCTTCGCAGGGTCAGTACCCGGCGGGTCGGGGCTTCTAGGTCGGATCCGAGCTTAAATCCCACCAGAGGTAGACCCTTCGAGCCCGAGGTCGGGCCCCGTGGTCCGGAGTCGAGCTCAAGCCTCCTCTGCCACGTGAGACCTCTTCGAGGCCGGGTCCCCTAGTCTGGGCGCACCTCAACCACCTCAGCCGTCCCGAGCTCGGTCAAAGCTAAGCCCCTATGGCCTGGTGCCGAGCTCGACTCCTCTCCACACAACCGAGCCACCGCAAGGCGGGTCCCTTGCGAGTGGGCCCCATCTTTCTCAGCTCGGCCCCCAATGCAAATCAAGACATCAACCGCCAAGAAAGCAGCACCTCCCATTCGGAGACAGTGGCGGGCACCCCGAGGACCGTACGACAGCACCCGCCACGTCACCATTAATGCCCACGGCCGTCATTCACACTAGGAAGAAAGGAAGCTCATATCAAGGGACTATGCCCCCTACCGACTTGCTGTACGACCGGGGAAAGGACCCCACCAAGGAGCACGATTTCCGAGAGCGGCGGCACAACAGTCAAGGCCCTGCCAGGCTTCCAGGAAGGGCAAATCGAAGGATGTCAGAGCTTGTAGAAGCTTCCCTAGATACCTAATAAAGAAGGCATACCGTTCATGGCACAATATCTCGTCATACCCGTCTAACAGCATGGGAGAACCCCAAGGCAAACCACAGGAAAGGACCCAGCCAGAATAAGCAAAAGGGAGGTAACACTTATTTTTTTTATAGAGAGAGGGAGGACAAGAGAACGTCCAATTTTCTAACAACACATCCACCACAAAGAGAAAGAGGAGAGGGGGGAGAGGCCAGACAGGAGGGCGAGACCACCTCGGCCACCACATCTCCCACCTCACTCATACTCTCATACACTCCACTCACTCCTCCTAGCATGGAGCTCATCCCGAGGGGCTCAACCAGGAGGATCTGTTCTCCTGGATCGTTACTGACTTGACCGTTAGAGTGCCCCCGCCGGAATCCCCGGCCCGGGTCACTGATGCTGACTGTCTTGCAGGTCACGAGGCACCGGAGTCATCCCCAGCGGGCAGACGCAGACCACCCGACACCATCAGCAGCTACGGGCCGCGACGATCCAGGTGGCAACACCTGCCATTATTGGGATATGCCAAGCATCACTCCCCTGCAACACACACAATATTACTTCTTGGTGTAAGGTATATGCCTATAAACTTCTTTCTTACTACCCTCCAAGTAAGGCCAAGAAGAAGAAGAAAAGGTGAAGAATAAGAAGAGAAGGCGAAGATGAAACCAAGAGCCCTCATATCCCTTTTTTAAGAGCCCTTTCTTTCAGACAAAGGAATCATCTTCTCACTCTCAAAGCACACTTGAGCTTCCTGATAATCATCGAGTTCTTCATAGTTCACGGAGTCCCCGAACTTCTAGCCTCAATTTGAGTGATCATCAAGATATTTACAAGCCATCCTATACATTTTTCACTTTTTACAAAGTGTCCTGGCCTCTGCAGCTCCATTCACTTGTGTGCCTTCATCTTAAAAGTGGGACTCACACGTACTGAAATTTCCTTCTTCCACAAACCTTATTCTGTCTCACTCTTTTGTTACTTCTCTGACTTTCCTTACTCTACTTTAAATACAGAGGATTTTGAACCTCCTCTATTTACCTTTCCGAGAGACTGACTTAGATATCAAAGGATCCGCCATCAAGGAACCTCCATTATGTGTAAACTTTTTGATCTTCTTTATCCTGCAAGACTGACTCACAATGATAGGATCCTGTAAGACCCGACTCTACATCAGCAATCATCTCAGCTCAGCCGTCCCCAAGTCCATCTCGAGCCAACCCATCTTCCGGTCTGGTAGTACTATTTATTATCAAAAGATGAAAATCTCATTTCAACAAAAAAGCAAACTCAAAAAAATTTAACCTAAGACTCAATTTAATGTGAACATAAATTCTAAAATTATTAAAATTAATGATTAGCTAAATAGAAATTCTAATGAGATTAGTGTAGAAAAACTCTCCTTTCTGTGTTCTCTATTTACAATGTTCAACCCTGTTACATATATAGAACCTATGACCACTCTAATTAGGGAATATACAATAGGAAGGATCACTCTAATTAAGGAGTATACAATAGGAAGGACTCTATACTAGGAAGAAAAAATGCCTAACAAATAGGCTAAAATAACTCACAACCACACTCCCCCTCAAGTGGGTGCAAAGATGTCTTTGATACCCAACTTGATAAGTGAGCAATGAAATTCTCTGCTTGACTGAGTCTTTGTCAATACATCAGCTAACTGGTCTTCAGACTTGACAAATGGTAACTGGATCACTTTTGCCTCCAAATTCTCTTTGATGAAATGTCTGTCAATCTCCACATGTTTGGTTCTATCATGTTGAACTGGATTATGAGCAATGTTTATGGCTGCTTTATTATCACAAAATAATTTGATTTCCAAACCTAGTGGATACCCGAGCTTAGTGAGCAACTTCCGATGCCATAGAAGTTCGCATAACCCCTTTGCTACACCTCTGAATTCAGCTTTTGCACTAGACCGAGCTACAACCTTTTGTTTCTTACTTCTCCATGTAACAAGGTTGCCTCCCACAAATGTAAGATACCCTGATGTAGACCTCATGTCTGTCACACTTCCAGCCCAATCTGCATCTGTGTAACCTTCTATTTCAAGGTAGCTATTCTTTGCAAATAGCAACCCCTTTCCTAGGGCTGACTTCAAATATCGAATGATACACCACACAGCATTCATATGATCCTCACTTCGTGCATACATGAACTGATTCACCACACTTACTGCATGAGCAATATCATGACGTGTATGTGATAAGTAAATCAAACGACCTACTAACCTTTGGTATTTCTCTTTATTAGTAGGCGTCTGATCAGGGTACTCTCCAAGCTTCCAGTTTTGTACCATAGGAGTGTCTGCAGGCTTGCAATCTAGCATGCCAACTTCGGTCAAAAGATCAAGAACATACTTCCGTTAAGACAAGTAAATTCCTTCCTTCGACCTAGCAACCTCGATTCCCAGGAAATATTTCAGACCTCCCAAGTTCTTCATCTCAAACTTCCTAGATAATAATTCCTGCAGTCTCATAACCTCTACTCTATCATTGCTTGTAATAATCATGTCATCTACATATATGATAAGAGCTGTTATTTTCCTTGAGTACCTTTTAAGAACAAAGTATGATCTGAGTTACTTTGGAAGTATCCATACCCTTTCATAACTGAGCTAAAGCGACCAAACCATGCACGAGGGGACTGCTTCAAACCATACAATGATCTTTTCAGCTTACAAACCATGTTCGATTTATCTGCGCATCTGTATCCAGGTGGAAGCTCCATATAGATCTCCTCCTCTAAATCCCCATGAAGAAATACATTCTTCACATCAAATTGATGCAAAGGCCAGTCCAAGTTTGCAGCCAGAGATAACAATACTTTTATAGTGTCTAACTTTGCAACTGGAGAGAATGTTTCCTGATAATCCACCCCATAAATCTGTGTATACCCTTTAGCTACCAGTCACGCCTTATACCTCTTAATAGTGCCATCTGCCTTATGTTTGACTGTGAACACCCACCTACATCCAACTGGCTTTTTATCCTTTGATAGTTCCACAAGTTTCCAATTTTGATTTTTCTCGAAAGCCTCTATCTCTACCTCCATTGCTTGAAGCCATTTTGGATCCTTCATGGCTTCTTCAACCCTGTTTGGAACTTGAACTAAGAAAATCATAAACGTGAAGTCTTGTAGTGGTGTGGACAGTCTCTTGGAAGATACATAGTCTGCAATAGGGTATCGAGACCGGCGGTCCTCTACATCTGGAGAATATCGATTTGGTGGTTTACCCCTATTATGCCTATCGGGTAGTTTATAACCAGTAAGCATATCAGTATCTTCAAAAGGATCAAGCACAGTAGAAGTACTTACCTCAGGTACATTCTCAGGAGTTTGGAGTGATACTGAAGAGGGAGAAGATGGCGGAAATAAGGAGGGTTGTTGATGTTGTTGTTGTTGCAACTGTGTATCTGTTGACACTTGTTTGGATTCATGCAGTAATTCAGTGTTGTCTGATTGTGCAGCCTCAGAATCATGTGGCCGTGCGTACCCATCTATCGCTCTTGCAATTCCTACCTCCCATCAATGTCTGGTTCTGCAACTAGTCTCCCCCTGAATAGGACACTGGGAGGAAGGAAAATAAGACTCTGTCTCGATAAATGTTACATCCATGGTGACATACGTGCACTTTTCGGTAAGATCATAACACCGATACCCTTTCTGAGAAGGGCCATAACTAAGAAAAACACATTTGACTGCACACGGGTCAAGTTTGGTCCGCTGATTTTTGTGAAGATGGACATAAGTGACACACCCAAATACCTTAGGAGGCAATGTAAGAATCGAAGGAAGAGACACATAGGCAGCAAGTGCTTGCATTGGCATGCGATAGCTTAAAATGCGGGAAGGCATGCGATTCAACAAATAAGCAGCTATGACTACGGCAGAATCCCAGAACCGATGGGAAACATGGCTACCCTCCAAGAGTGCTCGAGTGGTTTCAAGAAGATGGCAATTCTTACGCTCAGCCACACCATTCTGCTGAGGAGTCTGAGGGCAAGAGGTTTCATGTATCAAACCATGTTTTTGAAAATAAGTTGCAAGGGGTTTACTTAAGTATTCGCCACCATTATCAGACCTGAAAACCTGAAGTTTGGCCCCAAACTGAGTCTGAATCATATGGTGGAAAGTCTGAAGATAGCTTCAGCCTCATTTTTATGTTTCTTCAAATATAGCCAAGTCCTAAGTGTGCAATCATCAACAAAGATGATAAACCATCGAAACCCAGATATAGTAGTAATAGGAGACGCACCCCATATATCAGAATGAATTAAGGAAAATAGAGCAGAACTTTTATTCAAACTAGGAGGAAAACAAGTGCGATGGCTCTTTGCCAAAATACATGTATCACACTGAAGACTAGAGTTCGATATACCATGAAATACCTTGGAAAACAAGTGCCGTAAATATCCAAAGGATGGGTGGCCTAATCGATGGTGCCATAACCAAAGTTCCTTCTCTTGAGCTAACTGTCCACGAGAGTGATAGGTCTGTCCAGAAGTTATTTCATCCACGAAATACAGCCCCTCCCTCTTAGTACCATGCCCAATAATCTCCTTTGTGAGAATGTCCTGAAATAGGCAAAAATCAAGGGACATAAGCACAACACAGTTCAACTCACTAGTAAGTTGTCCAACTGATAATAGACGATTAGATAGTGAAGGAACAAGCAAGGTATGAGATAGAGAGAGGGAAGGCATGACAGACACACGCCCAGCAGCCATCACAGGAAAGCCATGTCCATTAGCATTGTAAATATGATCTCGATGTGGTGTAGTAGATGTAAGAAAGTCACCAGATTCCGGAGTCATATGATCTGTAGTGCCAGAATCAATTATCCACCCATGATGACCATCACCATGTCGATTAGCAAAGACAAACCCATAATTACCTTCAAGAGATTTGGCATTAGCAGATTCAGGCTCCATAGAAATTAATGATAAGCCACTAGTCACTAAGGAGGCTTGCTCTCCATTCCGTCCCTTTTGGGAGCCTGGTTTCTTCTTCTTGGTCTGAAAATCATCCCACCAGTCCGAATAACCATGCAGTTTAAAACAAGATGCTGCTGTATGTTTAGGATTCCCACAGTGAGAGCATCTCTCAGATTGAATTGGCATACCAGGTTTAGGGCAAGGTCCCCAGGCAGAAAGCACTAATTGATCACCCTTGCCCCGCTGTGACACCATGGCGGAACCAGAGATAACCTCGACAGGAATGGAGAGCATGATAGATTGGCGCATATCCTCTCGCCTGACTCGGGCATAAGCTTGCTCAATAGTTGGAAACGGATCCATCTTTATAACATCAGCACGAACATTATCCAGGCGATCGTCGAGACCATCTAAAAAGGTATAAACCCGATATTCATGGATAATGGCATTGTACCTCAGAATATCAGCCGGACATTGCATAGGATTAGGACGGCGGAAATCAATCTCACACCAGAGCCCTTGAAGATCATTATAATATTTCTCGATAGGTCCACCACCTTGCTTCAATCGAAAAACCTGTCTCTTAACATCATAGATTTGCGAGGTGTCAGATCCATCAAAAAAGGTCGTTGCCACAGCATCCCATACAGCTTTGGCAGTAGGAAACCGAATAAAGTTTGGTATCAAGGCTGGGTCTATAGAATTAACAAGCCAGCCTTTCACCATAGAATCATCGATCTTCCATTATCTAAAAAATGAATCAGTAGGAGGGGGTTCAGGAGAATCACCATTCAAATAGCCCAGTTTGTCTTTGCCTGAGACATACATCTCAATAACCTGGGACCATACGCCATAATTTTTGCCATCAAGCTTAATAGCAATTGGTGCAACTGGAGGTTCAACGCGCGGCGGCATGGCCTGCTGGGTCAAGAGCTACTTCATCGTGGCAGTCAGGTCTGCCAGGATGGCAGTAGCAGAGGCACTAGCATCTGCTTGGCTAGTTGCAATAATCGGCTGTTCATCGGCCATGAAATTAGCTTCGCAAACTAGATTGCGATGAAGAGATGAGCTGCTGGTAGGAGGATTCGCCTCTCGCTGGGTGATGTCGAGGAAAGGATCTGACGCCAGTGGATGACGCTGCAGGGGATCACCGCACTGATCTGAGAGGAGGACGAGCCACCGGATCGGATGCCGTGGGAGATGAAGCCGCAGTCTTCGCCCACCAAAGGAAGGAGACTCACGATCCTCGTCAGCTGCTATCTCATATAGAAGAATAGATATGCACAATCGGAAGTCGCCGAAGGGTTACCATATGAGCGAGAGACCGCCGTAGTCGTACAGTACCCCAGAGATCAAACCCTAGGGCTCTGATACCATGTAGAAAAACTCTCCTTTCTGTGTTCTCTATTTACAATGTTCAACCATGTTACATATATAAAACCTATGACCACTCTTTTTGCTATTGGTATTTATCTTTTATATTATTTTATTTATTCTATTTATCTTAATCTTCTTTTTTTCCTTATCCTCAATAGTTTCCAATGGTTTTTCTAGCACATTTTCGGACAAATGGTTATAAGTTAACTATGAATTTACAAATCATTATCTATGAAAGATTTGGAAGAAATACATATTATATTAGGAATTAAAGTTATGAAATATAGACATGCATTATGCCTATCACATTCTATTAAGAAAATGATTTAAAAATTCAAACATCGCTCATTGAAGTTTCTAGCTGTATTCAAAAATACACCAATGTTGGTTGGATTATGAGTAAAAAATATAGATGCAAATGGGTATTTTACCCTTGAAGAATGAAGTTGGGCCGGGCAATTTCTTGGTCATCTAAGAAGAAGTCTTGTATCATGCATTTTATAATTTGAGCATTGTTTTGGCTGGTGCTGATAGAGAAATAGAATTAGAATGTTTGAATGGTCTCAATCCATGCAATCTATATCTTTTCATTATAATAGTTCAGCCACATTATCAACATTTTACAGTAAGCATATAATGGTAAGTCTAAGCCTATAATGCTTAGAGATAATTATTGATCAAAGAATTGATTTTGGTAATGTCAAAATACTTAGTACATTTAATACTAATACAAATTTGAAAGAATAATTATAGAATTTCTTATGATGATCAAAGATTGTATATAAAATTAAGTAGAAGTTTTCTCCAAAAGATTTTAAGAACAAGTTTTTCAAAAATTTTGACAAACGGCGAAAGAGAAGAGTCGACTTCAAAATATTTTAAGATTTCTCTGTCAATCTTTGACTTTCAATGTTTTTCCTATTTTAAGATCTGCAGTCGTCTAGTATATGCCTTCTGATTTTTAATGAGTGTTTTTGAACTATAAAAATATTTTTATACTACATTTGATTAGTATAGATGTTACTCTAAATCATACCGTATTCTATAATTTGCTTCTGAAATCTTTTCAGGGAATTGGCTAGATGGTGCAACAGCTGTATGCGTTTCGATTTTGGGGCAAACAGTACGTTAGTTTTAGTTTCCTTCATCTTTTTTTGTTGATTCACCACCCCCTTAACCTTCTATTATATCTTCTTCAATGATATTCCACTTTTTTCTCATTTGTTGCTCGAATTCTGATTTGAGTACTGCTGCCAAAGATTTTATGGGACACACATATAGTTGTATATGTGTGTCCATGTGTTGAATTTAAAATGTAAAAAGAAGATTAAGTTTTTAATGTTTCTAACAAAGTTAAATCTTTGGCATTAGGAAGTATCAAATAATTTATTTAGGATAATCAATTTGGTTCTTGTTGAAATCTTTCTTTGCATCATTATCAATCTTAAAAATTTGATATATTTATAATGATTGTGGTGCTTAAATGCATTCTTTCTTCATGACCTTAGTTGTATTTTATTTTAAAGTTAATCTGATCTTTCTAATATATTTGCCAACATTTATCTTGTGTAATCCGAGTTGGATTTTGGCTTTTTGAATGAGTTTCTGGAGCTTGAAGAGGGCGAAATCATGACAGATACCTCCACTAAAGATACTCTAGCCACCACATCATAAGGCTTTTCCTTTTTTTTCTTTTTTCTTTCTTCTTTTATAAACTCCATCCGATGTTGTACAAACTTTCTTTCGAAGCAATAAAAGTACTTTTTGCTTGAATAGTATATCTTTGCTCGAACATTAACTCCAAACTGCATCATACTTGAATGAAATTAAACAAATAAATTCTATCACATTTACTTTTGCCTCAACCAAAATATGAATGACTTAATAACTTAGAACCGCTCACGACGAGAACATTAATAACTTAATAGCCTGGAACCATTCATAACAGAATATGAATGACTTAATAATTCAAAACTGCTCATCACAACTTTGACTACCGATCGGATAAATTCATAGACCATTACTGAATAACTTAAACATATAGATAACGTGAATGCCTTATCAATTCCAATTAACATAATCAACCAAAATAGCCTGTACACTGAAGTCCGAACCGGAATCCAGTAAAGCTTTAAACTAGCTTTAAGAATCTAAGGGAACCGTTAGACTTTCTCAAACTATGGTTAAGCTTCAGGTGCATCCATTCAGAATACCGCTTCCATAAGCAACTGCTGTTTGATGCCGACTTGAGCGATATCGATCTGGGGTAATCACCTTTCCCATTTGCTTTTTTAAGATAGCTACTTTATAGGACTTGCTTAAGCAATGCTCTAAGATAATTGCTATACATAACTAGCCCAGACAATGGCATTTCTTCAAGGTAACTACTTTACATGACCTGCTTAAGCAACATCCCGAGATAATTATCAAACAAGACCAGCTCGGATAGCGCCATTTCTTTACGATAGATGCTTATATAGCCTGCTTAAAAAATGTATTAAGATAATTAATGTACACGATCAACTCAGACAGCACCATTTCCTCAAGGTAGCTACTTTATATAGTGTTACAGCAGTAAAAAAAATCCATTTGGCCCTGACACAGCATCCTCCTTGGTGACTGACGTGGCCACATGCCTTACAGGTATCCTCAAGTCTCCCATCCAAAGAAGATGGTGGGTCTGCTTGTTCTATGAGGAGATCGGCCAGGTCGGCACTTCGGTCCCACCTCGGCTATGTACTTCGCCACCTCGGCCTCACTTCGGCCATGCACGAAGTCCAGCTTTGTGGCAGTTCAGCTCAACTCGGCAACAAGGTCAGTTCAGTTCAGCTCAGCTCGGCCATGCACCTCAGCACCTCGGCCATATACTTCACCACCTCGGCCCCACCTCAGCCATGTACTTCGGCACCTCGGCCAGCCCACTTCGGCCTGGAGTCTATCTTCTTGGCGGCTTAGCCTGCGTCCCAGTTCGGTGCCAAGGTCATGTCCGCAGCAAGACCATGCCTAGTTCGGCATCAGTTCGGCAAGCCTGGTGCGGGTGGCGCACTCCGGCTCTGCCCAGTCCAGCATGCCCATGCCCAGGTCAGCTCCAGTTCGGCACCAGCTCAGCACGTCCGTGGCATGCCTGAGGCTGCCCCTGCTCCACCCGTATGGAGCTCTTCTGCCCGTGGACCTGCTCCGCTCATGGCACACCCATGATCCGGCATGCACGAGGCTGCCCCTGCTCCGCCCGCAGTCCAGCTCTTCCGCTCGCGGTGCGCCCACGTTCCTGCTCCGCCCGCGGCATGCCCGAGGCTGCCCCTGCTCAGCCCACATAGAGCTCTTCCGCCCGCGGTCCAGCTCTTCCACCCGCGATCCAGCACGCCCGAGGCTACCCCTGCTTCCCCCGCATGGAGCTCTTCCGCCCACAGTCCAGCTCTTCAGCCCGCGATCTAGCACTTCCGCCCGCGACACGCACACGATTCGGCTCTTCCACCCGCGGCATGCCCTGTGCCCCGCTCGCTCCTACCGCACGCGAAGTCCTTCCGCCTGCGACAACCCCGGCTCTGGCCCTGCGCCAGCGCCCCGGGTCCAGCTTAGATTAGCACGCAGATGGTTGACTCCGCCTACGCTAGTTTGGCACTTCCATGCCCGGTTCGTCTCTGTCCGCTCTTTCTCAATATTCTCCGGCTCCGCCTGAAGCTCCGCGCCCTCAATCCAGCACCTCAACAAGCCCGCCTCAGACTGGGAGTGCTGGCTCCAGCCCAGCGACCTCCCAGATTTGCCCGGCACGCATGGCGCCTAGTCCAGTGCACCTATGCAGGCCCAGCACTCCCGCACCCCCGGTCCAGCTTGTTCTGGCAGGATTTCGCCCAGTCCGACACCTGCACGCCCCCGGTGCTCAGCCCAACGAGGCTCCGCACCCTAGTCCGGCACCTTGGCAAGCCTGTCTCCGGCTCTACGTCCGCCCGCTCCGGTCGACTCTGCCCATGTGGAGTCCGGATCCAACCCCAGCTCCGGCTTCGTGAATGCCCAGTGCTATGCCCCAATGGGGTTCCGCGTGCCCTGCTCTGCTCGCGTGAAGAGATGATGTGCCTCAGTCCACGCACATAAGGAGACTGCTTGCCCGTGCACCTCGGTCCATGCAGGAGGAACCTTGCACCGTGCATCTCGAGCTGTGTGCATGGAGAGCCTCCACCTGTCCTGACTCGGCCCACGTGCCACGGTCCGACTGACTCCATCCTAGGTATGCTTCTCAAAGTGCAGGTACAAGGAAGCCTGGATGGCAGCCTCGACATGTAAAATCACCATCCCTACTAGACTAAGCCTGCCGCCTGCAAAGGAGGGCTATATTAAAACCTTACATATCACTTTTTACACCAATCAGGAAGGAATGCCCCATCCGAGGCACTGTGCCCCTTCACCAACCTCCTGAACCATCCAGAAGAAGAAGGTTCACCAACCTATCCTAGCCTCCCAGGCCTGCAGGAGCCTCACAGGCCTATGCCAAGAAGAATGAGCCTCCCTGAACACCAAGAGTCGCTCATCTACATAAGGCTAGCAGGAAGAGGTAAGGGAGAGGTAAGAGATGACAAACTCTCTTCAATCATACATTATTTTTCATTTATCTTTCATTTTTATCACCCTCTGGAAGCAGAGAGTTTTCTAAGCTCTCTACCTCAGAGGTCTTCTATTCCTCTCGATCGTCCCACTAACTTGATCGTCGAAGTATCTTCGCCGAAATCCCCGGCCCAGGTCTTCCCTGTTTTGCAGGTCCGCCCGACGGAGGGAGATGATTCATGAGGCCAGAAGCCGAGTGCCCGACGAGAGGGACCCGACGCACCGGAGCTGCAGGCCACGACGATCCAGGCGATAACAAATTGGTGCGCAAAGAAGGGGGCAGATCAAAGCTCCTCAACAAGTGGACAACAGTAGCCACCTTCGTCCTCTACCCCCGGGGGGCTGATTGGGGGCATGAGGATGGGGGCACGAAAGCTTCCTCCCTCTCTTGGGACTCTAGGGAGTGGTCTCGAGTAAAGGTTATGACCGAGCCTGAAGGGGACATTGTTATTCCTGGCAAGATCAGGCGAGTAATGTTCAAACCCGCGCCAATGCCATGGGTGGCTGGCTGCATAGGTTCCAAAAAAAAAAGGAGAAAGAAAAGAAAAAGAAAAAAAGGGAAAAGAAAAAGGAAGAAGAAGAGAAGATGAGAATGAAAAAAGGTCTAATCATCGTATTCATGCTCGTGGTCTTGTAAAAACACTAGGCACTTCCCATACAACGGAGTTTTCTTCTCCCATTCAACGGAGCTCTCTCCCATGCAACGGAGCCTAAAGCTCCCAGGCAACAAGATCTCATTCCCCCTATGCAACGGAGCCCTCCCCCATGCAACGGAGCCCTCCCCCATGCAACGGAGCTCTCTCCTATGCAACAGGATCTCATTTCTCCCCTGCAACGAAGCTCTCTCCCATGCAACGGAGCCTCAAGCTCCCAGGCAACCGGATCTCATTCCCCCTATGCAACGGAGCTCTCCCCCATGCAACGGAGCTTTCTTCCATGCAACAGGATCTCATTTCTCCCATGCAACGGAGCTCTCTCCCATGCAACGGAGCCTCAAGCTCCCAGGCAACAGGATCTCATTCCCCCTATGCAATGGAGCTCTCCCCCATGCAACGGAGCTCTCTCCCATGCAACGGAGTTCCATGCTCCCATGCAAAAGGATCTCATTCCTCCTATGCAACGAAGCCTCATGCTTCCGTGCAATGAGCGGAGTCTCATTCTCTTCTAAGATGGTGGTCGGCGAATTTAATTTTGGCCTTCTCAAGAAAGAAATATATCTTTATTTTATTCATACAACCGGAGTTTAACAGGTAACTCCTTTCCCCGCTATATTTACAACATCAAAAATTTTGTTGTAGTTCTATAGGAAAGGCTCCTGTACTACAATCAAGGGCAAGCACTACGGTTCGCCAGAGCTTGTCATCACCTGCAAGAATTCTTGACAAAATCCCGGAGTCCAGTTTGGATGAAAGCCCGAAACCTAGTTCCAGCACGACATCCCGGAGTTCAGTCCGGATGGAAGCCCGGAACCCAGTTCTAGCACAACATCCCGGAGTCCAGTCCGAATGAAAGCCCGGAACCCAGTTCCGGCATAATTCGAAGTTCAGTTTAGATGGAATCCCGGAACCCAGTTCTGGCACAAAATCCTAGAGTCTAGTCCAGATGAAAGCCTGGAACCCAGTTCTGGTGCAACAGCCTGGAGTTCAGTCCGGATGGAAGCCCGGAACCCAATTTCG
The DNA here is from genome assembly GCA_021397845.1 of Areca catechu. NCBI lineage: Eukaryota > Viridiplantae > Streptophyta > Magnoliopsida > Arecales > Arecaceae > Areca > Areca catechu. The sequence continues at coordinate 9,477,861 of CM038044.1, forward strand.
ACCCAAAATCTTAGAGCTCAGTCTAGAAGATGCCACGAAACCCAGTTCTGGTACAAAATCCTGGAGTCCAGTCTGGATGAAAGCCCGGAACCCAATTCTGGTACAAAATCCCGGAGTTTAGTCTAGATGAAAGTCCGGAATCCAGTTCTGACACAAAATCCTGGTGTTCAGTCCGGATGAAAGCCCGGAACCCAGTTCCAGTGCAACAGCCCAGAGTTCAGTCTAGATGGAAGCCCGGAACCCAGTTCCAGTCCAAAATCCCGGAGTTCAGTCCAGAAGATGCCATGGAACCCAGATCCGATATGAGATCCCGGAGTCCAGTTCGGAAGATGCCACGGAACCCAATTCCGGCATGAAATCCTGGAGTTCAGTACGGAAAATGCCACGGAACCCAGTTCCAACATGAAGGCCCGGACTTCGGTCCAGATGTAATCCCTCGAGTTCCTCCACCTGGATGGCTCCCTCGAGGTCAAGCGTTGCTCCCCCGAGGTCGAGCATTTGGCCTGAGTCGAACTCCTGCTCTTTGGGTTCCTCCGCCAGGATGGCTCCCTCGAGGTCGAGCATTGCTCCCTCGAGGTCGAGCGTTGCTCCCCCGAGGTCGAGCATCTGGCCTGAGTTGAACTCCTGCTCTTTGAGTTCCTTCGCCAGGATTGCTCCCCCGAGATCGAGCATCTGGCCTAAGTCAAGCTTTTGCTCTTTGGGTTCCTCCGCCAGGATGGCTCCCCCGAGGTCGAGCATTGCTCCCCCGAGGTCGAGCATTTGACCTGAGTCGAACTCCTGCTCCTTGGGTTCCTCCACCAGGATGGCTCCCTAGAGGTCGAGCGTGGCTCCCCCGAGGTCGATCATCTGGCCTGAGTCGAACTTCTGTCCCTTAAGTTCCTCCATCAGGATGGCTCCCCCGAGGTCGAGCATCTGGCCAGAGTCGATCTCTCTCTCTCTCCTGCTTCTTGGGCTTCTTCAGCTAGGGTGGCTCCCATCTCCCAGCATTTTCAATGCCTTCATCAAAGGTTTTGACAGATACTCTGAGCTCCGCCATGATAACTATATGCATGGTCATGTATGTGTGCATCCAAGTTGTGCACCTCACCAACCTCTTCCTCCATGGCACCACCTTCTATCTGGTCAAAGAGAAGTACTGGCACCATCATAATGCAACTAACCTTAAGTCGAAGCACCTACAAGCAAGTAAGTTTCAAAAACACCACCTTCTACTTTGTTTTGCAGGCCACTCCCTGATCATAAAAAGGACAGCTATACTTGATGCCTTCATCTAGGCCTTCAAAAATCAACGGCTAACCTCTGGTAAGTTCAGTTCCATTTAGTAGCTAACTTCTTGCAACCAGTACAGAGCCCACTAAGACGTAGAGCCGAATGGATAATGGTACTCCCTTTATCCAAAACGTTGATGTTTTGGACTCAGGGAGTGGGGCCATCTGTTACAGTAGTAAAAAAATTCCTTCGGCCCTGACACAACATCCTCCTTGGTGACTGACATGGCCACATGCTTCACAGGTATCCCCAAGTCTCTCATCCAAAGAAGACGGTGGGTCTACTTGTTCTATGAGGAGATCAGCCAGGTCGGCACTTCGTTCCCACCTCGGTCATGTACTTCGCCACCTCGGCCTCACTTCGGCCATGCGCGAAGTCCAGCTTCATGGCAATTCAGCTCAGCTCGGCAACAGGGTCAGTTCAGCTCAGCTTAGCTCTGTCATGCACCTCGGCACCTCGGCCATGTACTTCACCACCTCGACCCCACCTCGGCCATGTACTTCGGCACCTCGGCCAGCCCACTTCGGCCCGGAGTCTAGCTTCTTAGTGGCTTAGCCCGTGTCCCAGTTCGGTGCTAGGGTCATGTCCGTAGCAAGACCATGCTTAGTCCAGCATCAGTTCGGCAAGCCCGGCACGGGTGGCGCACTTCGGCTCCACCCAGTCTATCACGCCCGTGCCCAAGTCAGCTCCAGCTCGGCACCAGCTCGACACGTCCGCGGCACGCCCGAGGCTGCCCCTGCCCCGCCCACGTGGAGCTCTTTCACCCGCGGTCCGGCACACCCAAGGCTACCCTTGCTCCGCCCGCGTGGAGCCCTTCTGCCCGCAGTCCAGCTCTTTCGCCCGCAGCGCACCCATGGTCCTGCACCGCCTGCGGTCTGGCATGCCCATGGTTCAGCATGCCCGAGGATGCCCCTGCTCTTCCCGCATGGAGCTCTTCCACCCGCGGTCCAGCTCTTCTGCCCGCGATCCAGCATGCCCGAGGCTGCCCCTGCTTCGCCCGCGTGGAGCTCTTCCACCCGCGGTCTTGCTCTGCCCGCGGCACGCCCGAGGCTGCCCTTGCTCCGCCCGCGTGGTGCTCTTCCGCCTGCGGTCTAGCTCTTCCACCCGTGGCATGCGCGTGATCCGGCTCTTCCGCCCGCGGTGCTCCCTGCGCTCCACTGGCTCCTACCTTGTGCGGAGTCCTTCTGCCCACGGCAGCCCCGGCTCCGACCCTGCGCCAGCACCCCGGGTCTGGCTGAGTCCAGCACACGGACAGTTGACTTCGCCTGTGCCAATCCTGCACTTTCACCCCCAGTTCGACTCTGTCCGCTGTGGCTCAGTCTTCTCCAGCTCCGCCCAAAGCTCCGTGCCCCCGGTCCAACACCTCGGTAAGCCCGCTTCCGGCCGAGAGCGCTCGCTCCAACCCTGCGACCTCCTAGATCCGCCCGGCACGCGTGGTGCCCAGTTCGCCGTGCTTGTACAGGCTTGGCACTCCCGCACCCCCGGTCTGGCTTGGCTTGGCAAGACTCCACCCAGTTCAACACCTTCGCACCCCCGGTCTGGCTTAGCCTGACGGGGCTCCGCGCACCGATCCGGCACCTCGGCAAGCCTGTCTCCATCTTAGCCTGGCGGGGCTCCATGCCCCTGTCCGGCACCTTGGCAATCCTATCTCCGGCTCTATGTCCGCTCGCTCTGATTGACTCCACCCACGTGGAGTCTGGATCCAACCTCAGCTCTGGCTCCGTGAATGCTCAGTGCTATGCCCCAGTGGGGTTCTGCGTGCCCTGCTCCGCCCGTGTGAAGAGATGACGTGCCTCGGTCCACATGCATAAAGAGACTGCTTGCCCTTGCTCCTCGGTCCGTGCATGAGGAACCTCGCGCCGAGCATCTCAAGCCATGTGCACAGAGAGGCTCCGCCCGTCTCGACTCAACCCGCATGCCACGGTTCGACTGACTTCATCCCAGGTATACTTCTCAATGTGTAGGTACGAGGAAGCCTGGACGGCAGCCCCGACATGTAAAATCACTGTCCTTACCAGACTGAGCCCACCGCCTGCAAAGGAGGGCTGTATTAAAGCCTCCCGTATCACTTTTTACACCAATCATGAAGGAATGCCCCATCCGAGGCACTGTGCCCCTTCACCAACCTCCTGAACCATCCAGAAGAAGGTTCACCAACCTATCCTAACCTCTCAGGCCTGCAGGAGCCTTCCAGGCCTATACCAAGAAGAACGTGCCTCCCTGAACACCAAGAGTCGCTCGTCTACATAAGGCCAGCAGGAAGAGGTAAGGGGGAGGTAAGAGATGACAAACTCTCTTCAGTCCTACATTATCTTCCATTTATTCTCCATTTTTATCACCCTCTGGATGCAGAGAGTTCTCCAAGCTCTCTACCTCAGAGATCTTCTGTTCCCCTCGATCGTCCCACTGACTTGATTATCGGATTGTCTTCGCCGAAATCCCCGGCCCAAGTCTCCCCTGTTTTGCTAGTCCGCTAGACGAAGGGAGCCGAATCATGAGGCTGGAAGCCGAGCACCTGGCGAGAGGGACCCGGCGCACCGGAGCTACAGGCCACGATGATCCAGGCGGCAACATATAGCATGCTTAAATAATGCCCCAAGGCAATTATCATACATGACCTGCTTAAATAATGTCCCGAGGTAATTATCATACATGACCAGCTTAAATGGTACCATTTGTTCAAGGCAGTAGCTTTATATGACTTGCTTAAGTAATATCCTAAGGTAATTACCGTATACGACCAACTTAGATAGCACCTTTTCTTTGAGGCAGCTACTTTACATGGCTAGCTTAAGCAACGTCTTGAGATAATTGCTATATATGACCAGCTCAAATGTCACTATTTCTTTGAGGTAGCTATTAGGAATTATCATGAAGCCATAGAATCCCAAGAATAAGCATGTGATATCATTGAAAATAACCAAATAATAAGCAGAAGCGTACCTGAAGCCATATTTGAAAGCCTATCCCTATGCCGCGCAGCTAGCCTTCTAGATTCACACGGATTTCTTAAAGAGCCTTTTAATCTTCTCTAGGTTTTTTTTCTCTGATGATGGGATGTCAGAGAGAAAGGAAAAAACTCCATGTGATCTGGAGACCATAACTGCTTTTATATAAAAAATAATATTATTATGATCTCTATTTTTGTCCATCATTAAAATAGAAATTATCCTTAAATCTCTACACATTAAAAGGCCCACACCCTATTAGATACATTAAGGCCCCAATCAGCTCAAAACTTAATTGATCACTTTTAAATGGGCCAAACCTTAAATGATAGCCCACAAAGCATTATTATTTACATATAAGCCCAATGTTGGATTAAGGATCCAATAATCTCCCACTTGGACTATATGTATAACCTTATAATCATGCTTTGCAAAAATAACCGAATGAGCTTAACTTTGCTGTCCTTATTAAAATGTATTTATAACCAATCCGGTCCGTCAACCACACCAACATAGGATCAAAGCAGTCTTTGTTAAATTATCATAACTCAACCCATCAATGGTCATGTATATTAATGCAATTGAATGACATGGATTATGATGTGGATGTGTAGCATGAAAATTTCATGCAATGTGACCTTAACATGCTTATTTCCAACTGGTCTACCCTTAAACCTTAGAGAGATCAAACCAAACAAAATCAGAGTGTAAACAAGCCAAAACTTTATTTCTGCGGAAAATTGAAATAACTAAAAAATATCTGTATTACAAAAGCATCTAAAATATATAAACTCCCACAAACTAAATATCCTCAGCTGACATGACACCCATATAAGCAGTGTGCTCATAAAATACCTTGGCTGCCACTTCTTTAGCAAGCGGATCTGCAACCATAAAGTTTATACCTATGTGCTCAATAGATAACTTTCCACTCTGAATTCTTTTTTAACAACCAGGAGCTTGATGTCTATATGCTTTGATTTCATTGAGCTCCTATTGTTGTTAGAATATAAAACTGCTGACTTATTGTCACAAAATAACTTGAGTGGCATTTCAACACCGTCCACTATACGCAACCCCGTGACAAAGTTTCAAAGCCATATTCCATGATTGGATGCCTCATAGCATGCTATGAACTCTGCTGCCATGGTATAAGAGGTTTTAAGCGACTGCTTAGCACTCTTCCAGGAGATAGCACCTCTAGCAAGCAGGTAGATATAGCCCGATGTAGATTTTATACTATCTTAGCATCCAGCAAAATTGAAGTCAGTATAACCAATGATCTCAAGCTGATTCAACCTTCGATACATGAGCATGTAGTCTTTTATTCTCTGTAAGTACCGCAAGACCCGTTTAGCTACTTTCCAATGTTCTACTCCTGGATTGCTCAAATATCTGCCCAACATCCCAGTGACGTATGCAATATTCGGACGCGTACAAACTTGAGCGTACATTGGACTCCCTTCTACTAATGCATTGGGAATCTTCTGCATTTTCTCTTTCTCCAAGTTATTCTTAGGGCACTGATTTAGACTAAACTTGTCTCCCTTAGCCACAGGGATATCTCCTGGTTTGCAATTTTGTATGCCATACCTTTTTAGAACCTTCTCGATATAGCTCTTTTGTGATAATCCTAGAATACCCCGAGAGCGATTCCGGTGTATCTGTATGCCTAATATAAAAGTGACATCACCAAGATCTTTTATCTCAAAATTTTTAACTAGAAATCTCTTGGTTTCGTGCATTAAGCCTATATCGCTGCTGGTAAGTAAAATATTATCGACATATAAAACCAGAAAATTATATTTACTTCCACAGAACTTATGGTATACACAATCATCGACCAAAATTATCTCAAAATCGAACGAGATAATCACCTGACGAAATTTGAAATATCATTATCGAGATGCCTATTTGAGTCTATAGATAGATTTCTTAAGTTTGCAAACCATGTTCTTTGGGTCTCCTAACACAAAGTTTTATGGTTGCACCATATAAATTATCTCATCAATATCACCATTAAGAAATGTTGTCTTCACATCAATCTAGTATAACTCAAGATTGAAATGCATCACCAATGCCATTATAATCCTAAAAGAATATTTCAAAGAAATCGGAGAGAAAGTCTCTTTATAATCAATGCCTTTTTTTCTGTATAAAGCCCTTTGCGATAAGACAAGCCTTATACCTCTCCACATTGCCTTTCGAATCCCTTTTAATTTTAAATATCCATTTACAACCAATGAATTTTGCACCTTCTGGCAATGAGATAAGATTCCATACGTCATTGTCTTTCATGGACTTTATCTCCTCATTCATGGCATCAATCCACTTTTGAGAGTCAGAACTTTTCATGGCTTGATGAAAGTTGATTGGATCATCTTCCATCACTCTAATGTCTACCTCATGTTCTTGGAGAAATACAATGTAATCATCTGGCTACACTTCTCCTCTCTCTAGTGGATCTTCTTAATGGCATAGGTTCTTGAGGTACTAAAGTTTGTTCGTGGAATAATTTCTTAAATGGGAGGTTCTCCGTCATTGTTTGATTTGTTGTGTCTTGAACAAGGTCAGAAATAAAATCCCGACCAATGCCAATGACACGTGTGGGAATATTAACATATTTTTCTTCAAAGACAAAGTTCTTAGCTATATCTCCCCCGGCAAACTCAGCATCCTCAAAGAAACATGCATTTCCCGACTCGAAAATTGACTTAGTCATGGGATCATAAAACTTATACACTCTAGATCTTTCAGAGTATCTAATAAAATAACAACTCACCATCTTTGAGTCCAGTTTTCTTTCATTAGGCCTATAAGGCCTTGCCTCAACTGAATATCCCCAAACATGTAAGTGATTTATACTGGGTTTCCTACCCGTCCAAAGTTCATAAGGGGTTTTGATAATTGCTTTAGTTGGAACTCTGTTAAGGACATATGCTGTAGTCTTAAGCGCTTCTCCCCAGAGTGAGTCAGATAAGGTAGAATGACTAATCATACTCCTCATTATGTCTTTAAGCATTCTGTTTTATCTTTCAGCAACACCATTCATGGTGGGCAAACCCGGCATAGTGTACTTGAAGGTGAAAAGCACCTACACCTAGCATACAATATGCAAGAAAACAAGGCAGAAAGATATGTATTTTAAAATAATTTTAAATTATGCACAGCGGAAGGCTCGGTAGATAGATCTAAACGATATATCGATCTGCCTGCAGCAGGATCTAGCATAATGACCTAGTATGCATATAAAATCAAAGCAAAAGAAATAGCAAATATAAAAGTACCATACCTTTATACCAAGAGAGAAGCAATGGAAGTGCCGTAAGAAGTAGGAGGGTGTTCGAGCCACACACGTGTCTGGCCTCTACAGGATATCCATACCTGGGCTTGACTCTGATCAACTCCCTCGGAGTGCTTGCTCTTCGCAATCCTTGGTCGATCTTCTTCTTCCAGAAAGACTAGGAGGAGAGCAGGAACCCCTTCCCAAAATCTCTCTTTCCAAGACCTAGCTTGACTGCTAGGTTGCTCACACCCAATCCCTAGAACTCTCACAACCCTTCTCTATCTTCTCTCTAGTAGTGTTGTAACTTGTAACCTCTGCAGCCTATACAATGACCCTCATTTATAGGTGTAGCCAAGAGAAGGAGAAAGAGGAAGGAGGAGAGATGAGGGGAGTGAGTGGGGGAGAGGATCAAGGTCATACCAAATGGGTCCAACCCAAAGAGGTAAATATGACCTTCATACCATAAAACCTTGGAGCCAAAACTGGTTTGAATTCGAAATTCAAACCAGGTCAAAACTTGCCCAAAATCCTCCCACGAAATCTTCCCAGAATTTCAATTCATCACAGGAAGTGTCGATATTCGAAAATTGCCAAGTGTCAACACTTCACCAAGTGTCGACACCTGCAAAATTTCAAGTGTCGACACTTGGAACAAAATCAATCATATTGACTTCGGGTGATGACAAACGATTTCCAATCGTCAATTAGCCACAAGATCAGATAGAAATCCTCTATGGTGTGTGACCCCATAGGTCTGAACACTAAGCCGGTAGCATTGGAATATTTTCAGTACCAATCAAAGTCCTTATCTAGCAATGATACCCGACATTCGGAAAGATCGAAGATGCAGAGCACCTCACAAGAACCTATGGCATATGGTTGCCGCATAATTCATCCCTTTGACCTCACAATGCTCAGGATGACCAAGGATTTTACTGCCAACCCTAATTTGGTTTATCCAGACCATGTCTTAACCTCACAAGTTCTATGACTCCTCACAAGAACTACCCTGGCCAAGGTTTTGCTAAATTGAGACACAGTGAGCCATTCACCCCAAACTATTTAGAGAGATCAATTCCATCTTGATCCACCACCGCTTCACAAGTACTTGACCATACCCAGAAACCTTCCATCACTGGATTAGAAATCCAGGTAGTCCAGCACCAAAATATAGTGAGTTGCTTGCAAGCTACCATGGTGACCTCAAGTCTGAGGGACATATATACCCATATCCCTTCATGAGCAACCCTTTGACAGAAGGGGGCTCCGCAGATGGTCACGTTCAATGAGATATTATACATTTCACTTGCATGTCATACTAGTATCTCTACATTCCTTGGTTAAGAGGACAACCAATAAATGTGACATACAAGAACCTACACTAGATACATCGTCATGCTATAACAATATATAATTTGGTTGTGAACCAGTTTAATAACTACTTGATATATCCTCTCTATATTAAACAATATGTTCTAAGGACTCCATCATACAAGAGTTCATTTCAGAAAAATGTAAATAAGATGAACAGCCAAAAATAACTTTTATTTATTAAAGAATTCATGTACAAAATAGCACAACCGTCTACAGCCTAGACGATTGGCTTTGGAACACAATTCCCAACAACTCCTACTTGGACTAAAGCCAATTCATATAGAATCTCGTTCCCATTTTCCCTTTACAACAGTCAAACTCTTAAACTCCGATGGCTTTAATGAAGGGGTCAGCCAGGTTTTTCTTTCCATCGATCTTCTGAAAGTCAATGTCATCTCGTTCCACGATCTCTCGTACAAGGTGATAGCACTGCAGAATATGCTTTATGCGATGATGGGACTTCAGCTCTTTGGCTTGAGCAATAGCTCTAGTGTTGTCATAGTACACCAGCACAAGACCATCAAGGGAAGGTACCACTCCCAGCTCTCCAAGGAACTTCCGCAACCACATAGCTTCCTTTGCTGCATCTGATGCTGCAATGTACTCTGCTTCGCATACTGAGTCCATCATAGTGAGCTGCTTGGAACTTTTCCAGCAGATAGCTCCTCCGTTCAGGGTAAAGACAAAACCTGACATACTCTTGCTATCATCCTTATCTGACTAGAAACTGGAGTTAGTATACCCCACAAGTTTCAAGTCAGATTATCCATAAATGAGCCATTGGTCCTTAGTATTTCGTAAATACTTAAGGATGGTTTTTATCACTTTCCAATGAGATTCACCTGGGCCAGACTGGTATCTGCTCACTACACCTAGTGAGTATGCCATATCTGGTCTAGTACATGTCATGGCGTACATGATAGAACCCACTGCCGAAGCATATGGGATTCTACTCATACGCTTTCTTTCTTCAGGAGTTGTCACACAATTCCTTTTGGAGAGATCAATTCCAGTGCCTATCGGGAGATAGCCCTTCTTAGAATTTTTCATGTCGAACCGTTTCAGCACGGTGTCGATGTATGTAGACTGGGACAGTCCTAGAAGCCTCTTAGATCTATCTCTATAGATCTTCATACCCAGTATGTAAGAGGCTTCATCCAAGTTCTTCATAGAGAACTGAGATGATAACCAGACCTTTATTCCTTGCAGTGTTGCGATGTCATTCCCGATTAAGAGAATGTCATTCACATACAGCATAAGGAATACAATCACATAACCATTAGCCTATTTGTAAATGCAAGGCTCTTCTCCGTTCCTAACGAAGCCATACGACTTGATACACTTATCAAATCGCATGTTCCAACTCCTTAATGATTGCTTCAGTCCATATATGAACTTTTGAAGCCTGCACACCTTTGACTCGTCTGTGGATGTGAACCCTTCATATTGTATCATATACACCTCCTCTTCCAGCTCACCATTCAAGAAAGCTGTTCGATATCCATTTGCCACATTTCATAGTCAAAGTGCGCTGCTAAAGCAAGCATAATCCGAATGGATTTAAGCATTGCCATAGGGGAGAACGTCTCGTCATAGTCAATACCATAACGTTGACGATACCCCTTAGCAACCAGACGGGCTTTGTAGGTCTCCACATGCCCGTCTGCGTCCCTTTTCCTTTTGAAAATTCATTTGCACCCAATGGGTTTTATCCCTTCAGGTGCATCAACCAATGTCCATACATTGTTGATCTCCATGGACTCCATTTCGGATATCATGGCTCCTAGCCATTTCTCAGAGTCGAACCTTTGCATTGCATCCATATAGGTGATCAGATCCTCATTGTTCTCATCGAGTTCAATGGGATCGCCGTCCCGGACCAAGAACTTCACTAAGTTCAATCTTAGCAGCTACAGTCCCTTCACCAAGGAACTCCTTTTCCAAAAAGATAGCCCTAAGACTGACGAATAACTTTTGTTCCTCAGCTAAGTAGAAGTAATATCCCTTAGACTCTTTTGGATACCCAACAAATAGGCACCGGTCAAACCTAAGTCCAATTTTGTCCATTTCCAAATGTTTTACATAAGCCGGGCACCCCAGACCTAAAGGTGTGAAAGTGTCGGCTTACGTCCAGTCCACATCTCATATGGTGTATTACTAACGAACTTAATTGGAGCCCTATTCAGAAGGTAACAGGCTGATTCTAGAGCATATCCCCAAAAGAATATCGGTAGAGAAGCAAAACTCATCATGGACCGAATCATGTCTAACAGGATGCGATTCCTCCTCTCATACACTCCATTTAATTAAGGTGTCCCTGGAGGTGTCCACTGAAGAGAATCCCATTCTCCTCGAGATATGTCAGAAACACGCCAGAAAGGTATTCACCGCCTCGATCAGATCGAAGGGTTTTGATACACTTTTCGGTTTGTTTTTCTACTTCATTACGATATCGTTTGAACATTTCAAATGATTCAGATTTATGTCTCATCAAGAAGACATAACCATACCTCGAAAAGTCATCTGTAAAAGTAATGAAATAACCATACCCACCTCTGGCACTAATATTCATAGGTCCGCATACATCAATATGTATCAGACTTAGAATTTCATTGGCTCGTTCACCTTTTCCAGTAAAAGGTGACTTTATCATTTTTCCAAAAAGACATGACTCACAGGTTGGAAGTGAACTATCTTCACTAAAATCGAGGAGACCCTCGATTTTCATCCTGTTTATCCTGTTCTCGTTAATATGACCTAGCCTATAATGCCATAGGTATGCTTCGCTGACATTATCTATCCTAGGGCGTTTGCTAGCGTGTACATTACATTAACAAGTCGTGACAGTACATAAATGCCATCACGTATTTGTCCATTCAAAAGTACAGAACCATTCCAAATGATTTTGCAAATGTCATTCTTTATTAATAGTTTGTAACCATACACGGCCAACTGGCCTACAGAAATGATATTCAAAATAAAAGGACAAAAATGACACTCGTTCAAAACGATAATACAGGACTCGAAAACAAGTTTAAGGACTCCCAATGCCAGAACTGGAACTTGGCTTCCATTTCCTACGTTCAAGAACCTCTCACCGTCCTCGAATCTTCTACTGACTTGAAGTCCCTGCAAAGAATTGCAAATACGAATTAGACTTCTTGTATCCAATACCCAGTTAGTAGTATCGCAAACAGAGAAACTACAAGGAGTTATCATATAAATACCTTGTCCAGGACCATCCTGCAGCTTTCTCTTCTTGGACCTGTTTGGGTCAAGGGACGCAATATAAAGAGGACAGTTCCTCTTCCAATAACCCGCTTCTTGCAGAAGAAGCAATCCGCCTGGCTTTGATCAGCCTTCACTTTCTTGGCCTGACTGGGCCCAGAAGCACTAAGCACCTTTTTTTCCTTTATTATTTTTGTTCTTTCCTTTATTAAAGGAATGACGCCCTCCCGAAGAACCTCCTACTAGATTCACCACCCCTTTATTCAACTGGTAGTCTTTCTCATAAGTCTGCAGCAACCCCAACAACCATGGTAGTTGACTGCAGGCTTATTCATTTGTAATGATCGAGAAAGTCTAAATAAGAGAAGGGGAGATAATTCAAAATCGCATCTTTCCCAAGCTGTTCCTGCAAGAGACATCCAAGCTTGCTCAGGCGCTCAATCATCTTGATCATGTACAATACATGATCAGTGATCGACACCCCATCACGCATGTGCGCGTTGTAGATGGCATAGGAGACCCTGTACCTCTCAACATCATCTGGTGTCCCGAAAGACTCCTTCAACCTTTGAAGGATTTTTTTTGGCTGGGCTTCCTCAAATTTGCAATTGAACTCGTCGTTCATCATCGTTAACATAATGCATCGGACAGTGATCCTGTCAGAGAGCCACTTCTGATAAATGTCTCTGACAGAACCCCGAGCAGTAGCAGCAAGGATCTCAGGTGCCAGATCCGATATCACATACAGGATCCATTCGTGCTCCATAATAATCCTGAGCCTTCGATACCAGCTATCGAAGTTGGGTCCATTGAGCTTCTCATTATCGAGAAGAGATCGGAGTGACAGGTTGGAAGACATCTGAAAGGAAAACCAAAGATAATTAGTGTATATGCTTTATTAACCTGAAGACATGAATTTTAGTCTAAAGATCCCTCCCACTATTTTGCACAAATTGGTAGCCTCTACCTCCAATCCGAGGAATTACTTTAATTTCTTAGTAGGTATTAGAGTCCAATAGACAACACATGAGCCCAACTTTGGCCGGCCCACCCATGCATGTCTAAAGGTAGGTTCTTTAATCGATTACTTCTCCAAGTAACCTCTGGTAATTGGATTTTGCCCCAAGGAGCACTTCAATCGACCTTTGGGTCTCCTATTGAAGGTCCCGATCAGGTCCAACCATTAATATGACAAAATTTAATGCTTCTAACTAACGAATGGTCAAGCCCAACTTTGGCCGGCCCACCTGATCACCGTTAAGAGAGTCGCACTGAGCCATCATATTAAGAATAGCAATTCTAATAGCCCAATGAACACCCGATCTCTGGATCTACCGATGAACACCGAACTACTGGATACATTACTATCCCACTTAATGGAAGGCTAGGACTTGATTATCTCTATAACTTTATTTTTTTAAGGATCTAATAATTTAGAGGGTTTTGACTTTAATGTGACAAACGAAGAGATAAGAAGACATGGATCAACCTCCCACTGACCACACCAGTAATCTAGGAGGGTTACACATAACAATGATCCATAGGCATCTAAAATCAGTCAAGACTGATTAACCTTGGGTGACAAGGGTTAACACGAGTCAATGAGCTATCTAATCAATCCTAATTGATCACATTGGCCAGGTAAGTGAGATCAGGGGTTGGGTTCCGTCATTAACCATCTTGTCTTAGACACCAACAGAGTTGGCCAGGTAAGAGGTAGCCCCAAAGAACCATGATCACAATGCCAAACTTATCTTGACACCAATCAGTTCATCAAACTTGATTAGACTAGCCTAAAAACTCAGACTTTCCACTAAGCAACAAATTAGATCCATTTAGATTATGGACTAATCAATCTAACTATTAGATAGATCTAGAGAAGAAATCGTAACTCAACTTTTGATTAGATCAGATCTCTAATTAGTCCAATGCATCTAAACTTAGGTCAAACCTAATTAAGGACCTAATAGAAGCTAACCCATGACCTTTAAGGCTTATTGAAATGACTTAAAATCTTTGAATCAAATTCCTAGAGTTCTTAGTCATTCTTAATTCTTAATTAAGTTCAACAGCCTCAAATAAATTAAAATAATTTTAATTTATAAATGTAAAATAATTTTACAAAAAATTCAAAATTTAAATTTGCTGTTTTTCAAGATTTCTATTCCAAGTGTCAACACTTCAGAAGCAAGTGTCGACTCAAGGCCTGAGACAGAAAAAAGAAAACAGAACAACCTATTTTCTAGACACGCTCATGTGTCGATGCTTCGAAGGTCAAGTGTCGACACTTCAGGGTCAAGTGTCGACACTTCAACCTGTCTCAGAAGAAAAACAAAAACCAGATCTCAGGAAATTTTTTCATGAGTCGACACTTCAAAGGCCAAGTGTCGACTCACAGCCTGAGACAATGAAAAATAGTGATTTCAAATCTTATGTTTCTCCAAACATTCAATCAAAACAAATCAAAATAATCATTTTAGATCTTATCTAAAGTTGTTTTATGATCATTACATTAGATTAAAATATTTTTAACCTACAATTTTCTTTCTTCTTATTTTTCTTTTCAAGAGTCAATCACAGCGACATCTTTACACGCCATAGAAGACCCCATTGAATGGAAAGAGAGGGTCTTCAACCCTACTTCTCTCCTATGACCGGACGGCTATAGTGAAGCACTCAATCTAAGTACTTAAGAAAAAAGGAGATGTGATTAGCATGCTAGCATCATTATATTACAATAAGGAACTTGTTGCTCTAATATATTGAAAGTGAAAATCACCTACACCTAGCATACAATATGTAAGAAAACAGGACAAAAAGATATGTATTTTAAAATAATTTTAAATTATGCACAGTGGAAGGCTCGGTAGATAGATCTAAGCGATCTACGGATCTGCTCGCAATAGGATCTAGCATAATGACCTATCATGCATATAATATCAAAGTAAGAGAAACAGCAAATATAAAAGTACCATACCTTTATACTAAGAGAGAAGCATGAAGTGCTGTAAGAAGTAGGAGGGTGCTCGGGTCACACACATGTCTGGCCTCTACAGGATATCATACTTGGGCTCGACTCTGATCAACTCCATTAGAGTGCTAACTCTTCGGGATCCTTGGCCGATCTTCTTCTTCCAGAAGACTAGGAGGAGAGCACGAACCCCTTCCCAAAACCTCTCTTCCTAAGACCTAGCTTGACTACTAGGTTGCTCACACCCAATCTCTAGAACTCTCATAACCCTTCTATATCTTCTCTCTAGTAGTGTTGTAACTTGTAACGTCTGCAGCCTATACAATGACCCTCATTTATAGGTGCAGCCAAGAGAAGGAGAAAGAGGAAGGAGGAGAGATAAGGGGAGAGAATAGGAGAGAGGATCAAGGTCATACCAAATGGGTCTAACCCAAAGAGGTAAGTATGACCTTCATACCATAAAACCTTGGAGCCAAAACTGGTTTGAATTCGAAATTCAAACTAGGTCAAAACTTGCCCAAAATCCTCCCACAAAATCCTTCCAGAATTTTAGTTCGTCACAGGAAGTGTCGACACCAAAAATTGCCAAGTGTCGACACTTCACCAAGTGTCGACACCTGCAAAATTTCAAGTGTTGACACTTAGAACAAAGTCAATTATATTGACTTCAGGTGATGACAAACAACTTCCAATCATCGATTAGCCACAAGATCATATAGAAATCCTTTATGGTGTGTGACCCCATAGGTTTGAACACTAAGCCGGTAGCACTGGAACATTTTCAGTACCAGTCAAAGTCCTGATCTAGTAATAATACCCGACATCCGGATAGGTCGAAGATGCAGAGCACCTCACAAGAACCTCTGGCATATGGTTGCCACATAATTCATCCCTTTGATCTCACAATGCTCAGATGACCTAGGGTTCTACTGCCAACCCTAATTTGATTTATCCAGATCATGTCTCAACCTCACAAGTTCTATGACTCCTCACAAGAACTATCCTGGCTAAGGTTTTGCTAAATTGAGACACAGTGAGTCATTCATCCCAAACTATTTAAGAGATTATTCCATCTTGATCCACCACCACTTCACAAGTACTTGACCATACCCAGAAACTTTCTGTCACTGGATTAGAAATCCAGGTAGTCCAGCACCAAAGTATAGTAAGTTGCTTGCAAGTTGCCATGGTGACCTCAGGTCTGAAGGACACATATATCCATATCCCTTCATGAGCAACCCTTTGACAGAAGGGGGCTCCGTAGATGGTCACGTTCAGTGAGATATTATACATTTCACTTGCATGTCACACTAGTGTCTCCACACTTTGGTAGGACAACTAACAAATGTGACATACAAGAACCTACACTTGATACATCGTCATGCTATAACGTATAATTTGGTTGTGAACCAGTTTAAGAATTACTTGATATATCCTATCTATATCAAACAATGTAGTTCTAAGGACTCCATCATACAAATTCATTTCAGGAAAATGTAAATATGATGAACAGCCAAAAATAACTTTTATTTATTAAAGAATTCATATACAAGATAGCACAACCATCTACAGCCTAGATGATTGGCTTTGGGACACAATTTCCAACAGTACTGTGGAACGATACTGCATTCCTCTAGGAATTTAGCAAAAGGTCCTGGACGTTGTTCACCTGAACCATCATATCTGCCATAGTACCACCATCACGGTCAGATCTGATGCTTTTAATCCTTTTGTTGAGTTGGTTCTTAACTTCAACCTTATAATTTTTTAACATATCCAGTGACTATGACTTTTCATGAATGAGATATATATAGCCATATCTAGAAAAATTATCTATGAACGTTATAAAGTATTGTTAACCATTCCAAGAAACCATAGGGAATGGCTCACAAATATTTGTATGTATAAGTTCTAAGATGTTTGAAGTCTTGTTAGCTTCAAATCTCCTTTGATTGGTTTGTTTTCCCTTTATGTAGTTAACACAAATATCAAAATCTGCAAAATCTAGGAAATCCAAGATTCCGTCTGACACAAGTCTCTCCATTCTTCTTTTGGAAATGTGACCTAATCTCTTATGCCATAACAAAGCCGAAATCTCAATGGTTATTTTTCTCTTTACACCTCGTGTACTTAATTGCAAGGATTCATTAAATGAAGCAATTGTATCAATTAAATAAAGATTATCATAGCCTGATAAAAAACTAGAACCAACCACTTTTGAATCATGAAGCAAACTAAATTTTTCATTTCCAAATGAACAAAAATAATCTAATTTGTCCAAAATAGAAATAGAAATCAAATTCCATCTAAATGATGGTACAATAAAAATTTCATCAAGATCCAAATAAATTCCAATCTTTAACAATAATCTAAATTTTTCTATTACCTCAACTTGAACCGCCTGGCCATCGCCCACATAGATGTATCTTTCAGCATCACTTGGCTTTCGGCAACTCAGGCAACCCTGCATAGACACATTGATGTGAGATGTTGTACCAGAATCTATCCACCACGTGTGTCTAGGTATTGAAATTAAATTTATCTCAGAACAAACCAAAACAAGAAGCATACCTTTCTTAGCATGCCAGGCGTGATAATTAATGCACTGCTTCTTCTGATGCCCTTCAGCCCTACAAAAGAAACAATCCTTACCATCTGAGTCAGTGATTTTCTTTTGTTGTTTCTTAGGAGGTACTGTATCTGCAGTTCCTTTATCCTTCTTCCTTTTCTTCCCTTACCTTTTTTCCTAGAGGTTGAGGCCAGGTGAGCACTTTCTATCTTTTCTTGCTTAAACCTTTCCTTTTCCTAAACACAGTGTGAGATAAGCTCATTCAAAGACCAAGTCTCTTTCTGACAGTTATAGCTCACCTTAAACTGGTTGAACTAGATCGGAAGAGATATCAAAACCAGATGCACTAGCAAGTCCTCAAAGAGTTTAAGCTTAAGTGCTTTCAATCTAGAGACAAGATGAGACATCTCCATGATGTACTCCCTGATGTTGCCTTTACCTATATACCTCATTGAAATTAGGTTTGTCAAGAGTGTACCAATTTCAGCCTTTTCACTTTTGACAAACCTCTTTTCAATTTCGATAAGAAAATCTTTAGCCGTAGTAACTGTTTCAGATATTGTATCTCTGAATGCTTCTGGAATTGACTTTTTCATGATCATCGTGCACATGCGATTTGATCTCTCCCACCTCTCAATCTCCCTCTTTTCATTAGAGATACTCTTATCCGTAAGAGGTGCAGGAGCATTTTCCCTTATCGCAAGGTCGAGATCCATGAATCCAAGAACTATTAAAAGGTTCTCTTACCATGACTTAAAGTTAGAGCCATTTAACAAGGAATTGAGTTTATGTTGGCAGTTATATTAGCAAGAGTCATATCTAAACAGAGAACAACAAACAAAATAAGCTTACATCAGTATCACAACAAAAATAAATTTAAATAAAGGCAAATCACATCTCAAGATATCAAGCACTCCATTAATAGTTTATCTTTGGACAAAATATTAACTTGTAAGTGATATATTGGTGCAATAATCAAACACTAATAATAGAAACATATCAAACCATAAATCATTTTTTGGGCCGATTTACTATTCACATGCAAAATCAAATAGTCATCACGCATTTATTACCACAAGTGTACATGTAATTTTATTAAATATTTACCATCCTTTGGGCTGACAAATATTCACAAATTACATATGTACAACCGTTTATATTTCAAAAAAATTAATTTCCACAAGCGAGGTCACTTTGACGACATGTTGCTTCAATTAATTTATCTCAATATATATATATAATGCCAATATTTGAATTTAAAATTGTATCCAAAATAAATAATGTTAAAATTAACCCTAAGGGTTACTTCCTTAATCATAGCAGGCAGTCGCCTGCTACATTTTCTTCCATCGAACACCGCTACCGTAACCAACCAGGCCATGACATCCCTATGGCACGGCCAGACAAGCCGCGCCTATCCTTTCTGATGCCAACAATGGTAAAAAATCATAGATACCTAAAATAATAAAATACTAAAACAAAATCATAAACCGAAAATATAATTTTATTCTCAATAATTCAACATGAATATGCTCTGATACCACTTGTTGGGAATTATCCTGAAGTCATAGAATCCCAAGAATAAACATGTGATATCATTAAGAATAACCAAACAATAAGCGGAAGTGTACCTAAAGTCATATTTGAAAGCCTATCCCTGTGCCACGCAGCTAGCTTTCCAGATTCACATAGGTTTCCTAAAGAGCATTTTAATCTTCTCTAGGGTTTTTTTTCTTCGATGATGGGATGTCAGAAAGAAAGAAAAAAACTCTGTGTGATCTGGGGACCATAACTACTTTTATATAGAAAACAGTATTATTATGATCTCTATTTTTGCCCATCATAAAAATAGAAATTATCCTTAAGTCTCTACACATTGAAAGGTCCACACCCTATTAGATACATTAAGGCCCCAATTAGCTCAAAACTTAATTGATTACTTTTAAGTGGCCAAACCTTAAATGACAGCCCACAAAGTATTATTATTTACATATAAATCCAATATTGGATTAAGGATCCAATAGTAGCTAATTTACATAGCCTACTTAAATAACGTTCTAAGATAATTACGATACACAACCAGCTCGGATAATGCTCTTTCTTCAAGGAATTGGTATCTTTTTTTATTTAATGAAACAGATAGCATAATTTTTATATATATATATATATATTAGATTTATGTAAAGAGTGTTATGATAATGATTTTGTGTTTATGGGATAACTTCAAAACTGAACCCGAGAAATCCTAGCCACTCTAAAACCGTACCTAAGAACCAGGGAGAATAAACCCTAAACCCCCCATAGAAAATGGAAGCAATTTGTTCTCAGGCCCAGCTAAGGTCAGAAATTTGAGAAAGAAGGGTTCTTTAAAACCCTAACTCAGGGTTTTTGATATTTGAAAACCCTAAATTAGAGAATTAGAAACCTCAGAGGGAAAGGGCAAATGCAATCTGGAACGTAGGACGAAGAAAATCTGCTCAAAATTGGACTACATGGACTACTTGCTTTTAGATCACAGAATTTGGTACATATGTCCTTATACTTACTTTTGTACATAAATTTTTAAATATACACATGTCCTTCCGCGTTGAAGCTTATTTTTTTAGAATGATCGTACATTTGTATCTACGCAGTTATTTTTTTCACATAAAGAATGCATGCCTTCATCTACAAATGATCTCTATATCTCTCCTCGTGGAGACATGCGAGCTATCATCAATTTGATGGATTTATATTTGCATAGAGATTTTATGCACATGTCCGACAAACACGTACGACATGCACATCAAGTAGTTATGCAAAAGAAAATCTGCATATAAATTAATATGCGGACCTCGGTAACATAATATCGCTTTCTTGTGCCTTGGAGAGAGAGAGAGAGAAAGGGACAGAGGCCACACTTTGCTGAGGTTTATTGTCATGCCCCGATCCCAAAACCTTGGCCGAATGTGTACAGACGCCGTATGTCCTTGGATTCAATCTTCCCTTGGACATACAAGACTTGTACCAACCCTTCTCAAATAAAATGAATAACCAGGCAATCACAAGATTTTTTATTATGCAAGCAATTAAACCATAAGATTTACACCTAGACAAGTAGATTCAAATATTCATAAAAGCCAACAGTCACACATTTAACATTATTTATATATCAAGCATAGAAGTAACAATGTCCACTAGATCCTAAAGCCTCACTGACTGAATCCCTGGCCCACATGTTCCTCTGGTCCTGAAAAAAAATGCAAAGGAAAGGAATGAGTTTCCTAACTTAGTAAGTCATCATATGTCACGAATATAAATCTACCATGAATCAAGAGTAAATCAATGCATGCAAGTAACCATAAAATAGAAGCCATTTCAGTTATATTTTTATTATTAACCTTCTTCATTATTTTTCTGACATCACACAAACTTTAGGATGGCCATCCATACTCACTCACCTAGTCCCTCTGACTATGACCACGATCGGCCCATGACTCGCCCCGAAAGAGACTAGATCCTATGTCACATACCACTCATCGGTCATGTGCCAGCGATAGCCTCGCTGGAGGCTCAAAAGGAAACTAGCTCTGAGTATCACACGAGAAACATGCAACCCAGCATGTGCTAAAATAAGGCAACTAGCTCTGTGTCACATACCGCTCATCGGTCATGTACCAGCAATAGCCCCGCTGGAGGTCCAAAAGGAGACTAGGTCCTCGTGTGATCATAGTCGGACTAAAGAGTAGCTAAAACCAACTCAACCCATGACTTATTAAATTTTAGTCTGTATTTAATTTCATATCACATCGAGATATATGTATGCAGTATAAACATAAACAGTAAAGTTCAATAACAAGTCAAATAATAAACTCACATCATGTATGGCAAAATATATCAGTGAGTGATAACTTACTGTTCCACTAACTAGCACTAAACCTGGTTTCCAAGGGCAATGACGATCCTACATCACAAATTATTTTATTTATTAATTATATAATTAATTCTTATAAAAAGAAATTAAACATAAATTAAATTTCTTGGGACACCCCCAGACAGTACTTTTCCTCCCTTCCTCCACCTTCCTTCATTTATTAATTATATTTTCCAAATTATACCTTTACTGGGCCAGCCCATCCCAAACAACAGGCCCGATCCAACAGAGCCTGGCCCAACAGAGCCCAGCCCAAAAAAATCCAAGCAACAGTGCCCAGACGAGAAGCTCCTAAGGAAACCCAACGAGGGTCAATGGCGATCCTCTCGATCGACCGCCAGGGTGGTTCACCGGAAGGGAGGGAACCACCAGGGTGGTTCACCGGAAGGGAGGGAACCACCAAGGAGATTCATCGGAAGGGAGGGAAGGGACCAACAGTTCCAAATCAACGGCTGCCCAACCACAACAGAAAAACTTGAAACAAATCCCTTCCTCCCAGCAGTTCCTTCACAATTGATCGAAACGGTGTCCCCATGGCCGACAGCAGCGGCCATGGGAGATGACCATTGAGGAGAGCTTGGTCGACCGGAGTGAACGGCGGCGCGAACACTGGTAGCCATCCAGCCAGCCACCCAAAACCAAGGTGAATCCCCCCTGTTAACAGAGCCGGCTCCTCTGTCACAAGGCCAACAAAAGAAACTTCCACGATGAGTGCCGGTGGAATGGGATCGACGACGATCATCGCCAATGCCCGTCGAGAAGGTGACTGGAAGGAAAAAGGGAAAACTGGCAGCGATCAACAATCGCTTGGCCGTTTCTTACAATCCCAAAGAAGAAAATAAAATGAAGGAACGGAACGGATTCTCCCCTCCTCACCGCCAATCACCCCAATACAAAACATGCCTCAAAGGAAAACGAAGAAGAAGGACTTACCGGTGATGTGGGTTTTGGGTTGCAGCGACCACCGGAGGAGAAGACGCTTCGGAGAGGGCTAAGACGAACGAGAGTAGCGTCGGTGTCCACCAAGGGAGAGGAAATCTGGATCGGATTGAGCACACGAGGTCCCTAAAAACTCGAGGGAGACCCTTATCCCCCCCCCTCCAACGGCGTCGACCGGCTTCTCCGAAACCTCCACCAGAAGATCCGAGCTTCGGTGCCAATTCGAATTTGAACTAAAGTTGGCAGGGACCGCCGACTTCAGCCCAAAATGACCCAATAAAAAAACTGGGCCTCACATTCTCCCCACCTAAAAAAAAAATTTCGTCCTCGAAATTGGCATACCTGGTTCATGGAATAGTTGAGGATATTTAACTTTCATGACTTCTTCCAGCTCCCAAATGGCTTCTCATTCTAAATGGTTACTCCATTGGACTTTAACATATGGAATGATGCGTCGCCTCAGGACTTATTCCTTTCTATCCACTACCTTCACTGATTGCTCCTCATAAGACAAATCTTCCCTGAATTGAAGTGGTCCCAATTCAACTACATGATTTGGTTCAGGTATATATTTCCTTATCATAGAAACATGAAAAACATTATGCACTCCAGCAAGAGAAGGCGGCAAGGCAAGCCGATAAGCCACAGCTCCAATTTTCTCTAGGATCTCAAAAGGATCCACATACCGAGGGCTTAGCTTTCCTCGCACCCCGAACCTCATGACTCCTTTAGTAGGAGACACTTTAAGAAGTACGTGATCTCCCACCTGAAATTCCAGTTCTCTTCTTCGATTATCTGCATAACTCTTTTGTCAACTCTGAGCTGCAAGCAGTCATCTCCTAATAAGTTGAATTTTATCTGTGGTCTACAGCACAATGTCTGGTCCCAAAAGTTTTCTCTTGCCAACATCATCCCAACATACTGGGGTCCTACATCTCCTCCCATACAGAGCTTCAAAAGGTGCCATCCTAATGGTTGCTTGATAACTATTGTTATATGCAAATTCTATCAGTGACAAATGATCATCCCATGACCCTTTCAAATCAAAAACACATGCTCTCAGCATATCCTCCAGTATCTTGATTGTTCTCTCTGACTGCCCATCTGTTTGAGGGTGAAAGGATGTACTAAACACTAGCTTTGTTTTCATAGCTTGATGTAATCTTCTCCAAAATTGAGAAACAAATCTAGTATCCCTATCAGATACAATTGATACAGGAATACCATGCAATCTAACAATCTCATCAATATATAATTTTGCTAGCCTTTCCATGGAGAAATTGACCTTGATAGGTAAGAAATGAGCTAACTTTGTTAATCGATCTACAACAACCCAAATAGCATCAAATCCTCTGAGAGTCCTCGGCAATCTTGTAACAAAGTCCATTATGACATTTTTCCATTTCCATACTGGAATAGCCAGGGGTTGCAGTGGTTCCACTGGTCTCTGATGCTCAGCTTTTATTTGTTGACAAGTTAAGCATTGGGCCACAAACATAGCTATCTCCCTTTTCATACCACTTCACCAAAAGTTCTCTTTAAGATCTCTATACATTTTTGTACTCCCAGGGTGAATAGTGTAAATGGAGTTGTAAGCTTCAATCAAGATTTCCTTCTTTAAACTTGCATCCCTTGGAACACATAATTTGTTTCCAAACCTTAGGGATCCATCCTCATGAATTCGGAATTCCGAAATTATCCTAGATTGTACATTTTTCCTAATCTTTTGCAATTCTGA
This sequence comes from Areca catechu, assembly GCA_021397845.1. Taxonomy (NCBI): domain Eukaryota; kingdom Viridiplantae; phylum Streptophyta; class Magnoliopsida; order Arecales; family Arecaceae; genus Areca; species Areca catechu. The sequence goes on from CM038044.1 coordinate 9,502,096, forward strand.
ATCACTCTTCTGAGATGCCTTAATTCTGTCAATCAGGGTAGATTGTATCTTGAGAGTAGCAAGTGAGAATTTAGAATTATGCAACTATTTTTCCAAGTTTGGCTTTCCAAGGTCTTGAAGAATTTCTTCCTGAGAAGGGATTAAGGTTGCTACGCTACCTCCGGTCTTCCTGCTCAATGCATCAGCCACCACATTCACTTTTCCTGGATGATAACTTATTTTCATATCATAGTTCTTGATCAGCTCCAACCATCTTTTTTGTCTCAAGTTTAACTCCTTCTGGGTAAATAAACATTTGAGACTTTTATGATCAGTAAAAATCTCACAAGATACCCTATACAAATAATGTCTCCAAATCTTCGAGGCAAAAACTATGGCAGCTAATTCCAAATCATGAGTAGGGTAGTTCAATTCATGAGTTTTAAGTTGCCTAGTGCATAGGCCACCACCTTTCCATTTTGCATAAGTACACATCCTAACCCTTTTCTGGAGGCATCACTGTAAATAGTAAAACCCTCACTTCCAGATGGTAGAGTAAGGATAGGAGCTAACACCAAGCACTTCTTCAACTCTTGGAAGCTCTTCTCACAGTCATCTGACCAAACAAATTTAATCCCTTTATGAGTTAGCTGGGTCAATGGCAATGCTATATAGGAAAATCCCTCCACGAACCTTCGATAATAACCAGCTAGTCCCAGAAAGCTACGGACTTTAGTCATATTAGTTGGTATACTCCATTCAACAATTGCTTCAATTTTTGCTGGGTCAACAGATATTCCTTCTTTAGAGACTGTGTGGCCAAGAAAAGAAATACTATCAAGCCAGAATTGATATTTCTTCAGCTTTGCATACAACCTTTGCTCCTTTAGTATCGCAAGATCCTCCTCAAATGTTCTTCATGCTCTTCCTGGTTCTTAGAATATATCAGAATATCATCAATAAACACTACCACACACTGATCCAAATATTATCTGAATATCCTATTCATCAATGTCCATGAAAGCTGCTGGAGCATTCATCAATTCGAAAGACATCACCAGAAATTCATAATGCCCATATCTAGTCCGAAAGGCTGTCTTGGATATGTCCTCATTCTTATTTTTTAATTGATGATATCCAGACCGTAGGTCAATTTTTGAAAACACCTGAGCACCTTGCAATTGGTCAAAAAGATCATCAATTCTGGAAAGAGGGTACTTATTCCGGATTGTCAACTTGTTCAGTTCCCGATAATCAATACACAATCTCAAGCTTCCATCCTTCTTCCTGACAAAAAGCACCGGAGCATCCCACGGTGAAACACTCGGCCTGATAAAACCCTTATCAAGTAGATCCTGGAGTTATTCTTTAAGCTCTTTCAATTTAGCTGGTGCCATCCTATAGGGAGCCTTAGACACAAGTTCTGCACCAGGTATGAGATCAATAGAAAATTCCACCTTCCTATCAGGAGGCAATCCCGGCAATTCATCTGGAAATTCTTTTACAATCAGAATGTTTTCCAACTTCATCTCTTCCTACTGGAAATCCATAACATTGGCTAAATATCCTACACAACCTTGCCTCGGCATCTTGCTAGCTTGCATAGCTGTAACCATTCTAATAGGGGCCTTCCCTTCACTGCCAGAGAAACCGAAAGGTTCCTGTCCTGGAGAGTGGAAAACTACTCTCTTCCCGAAACAGTCCACAGTGGCATGATATGAGGCCAACCAATCCATTCCCAAGATAATATCAAACTCCTCCATTTACAGAACCATTAGATTGGATGAAAAATCATGATTTCCGATGCTTAGGGTGTAGGATGGACAAATCATGTTGACCATGATAATGATCCCATTTGGAGCGAAGACACTGATCTCAAAATTCAGAGATACTAGTTTCATACCAGCCTTCTTAGAAAATCCAGTTGAAATAAAAGAGTGTGTAGCCCCAGAATCAAATAAAACACAGGCATAAGAGGAAACTACTTTGATGGTACCCACCAGATAGTCAAATTCTAACTTGTAATTATATGAACTCAATTTAACCAACTTTAAAAAGATAAGATCTTTGAAATTACCTATCACCACAGCATTCGATGCCTGAGCATCTTGCTAAGTCAGAGCATACACACGAGCCTGAGTCTTCTGTTTCTGGCATTTTCTAGATCCATAAACTGAAGGTTGTCCTTGGATAAAAGCTGGTACATTTGAAGGAGGAGGTGCAGGCGGTCGCGGTGCATTCTGGAAGGTATGTTGATACCCGAGATTCTGAGAACGAGGGCAATCCATAACTCTGTGGCCCTGCTGACCATGGTTAAAACAAGCCCCAGAAAACCAACGACAATCCTGCTCCAAATGAAAACCCTGACATCTCTTGCAACGAGGACCATTTCCCTGCTAAGGACTTAGATCATGCCTTTGATTTCCCCTCTGTCTAGGCTGTCTGCCAGAGTATTGGTTCCCCCACTGCCCATCAGATCTGGGTCTCTTCCTCAACTACCGTTCCCTCTCCTGTTGCATATTATCAACCTCCTGCTCCATAATTTTTGCTTTATTAACCACGTCCCTATACGAAGCCAGCTGCATAGGTCTTACTCCAGCACGAATCCTGGGTTTAAGCCCTTTCTCAAATCTTCGAGCCTTGATACTATCCATGGCCACCAAATCCGAAGCAAAGCGGGACAATTCTATAAACTTGGCTTCATATTGTGCCACTATCATGCTTCCTTGTATCAGTCTTGTGAATTCACTTTCTTTCTCGAATCTGAGACTTTCTGGAAAATATATATCCAAGAACTCTTGACGAAAAATGTTCCAAGTAATTGGCTCTTCATTACCATATTGTCTCCTGACAGCATCCCACCATTCAAAAGCTTCGCCTTGCAATTGATAAGCAGCAAAGCGGACCTTTTCTCGATCTATGCAATCCATGCTGGCAAAGACCTTCTCCATTTCCTTCAGCCATTTCAAAGATTCAATAGGTTCGGTAGAGCCCTTAAAAGTAGATGGTGTCAACTTCTTAAATTCAGTAATCCCTCGATCCATCTTAAAAGATTGACCACCTCTACTTTCCTGCTGCCTCATTTCCTGAACAAGTCCAGTTAGAGCGTGAATAAGGCCTACCACCTGACCATCAGAATTGGCTATCCTCATATCACGCTGCAAAGGAGGAGGACTAACTGCTCGGCTCTCGCCCTGATCAGGTGATGGGCTATGAGTCCTGAAGGCGCTGACAGCCCGAGATGGACCCACTGCTTGCGAAGTATTATGAACTCGAGAAGCATGGTCATTATGATTTGATGTCCTCATGGATCGGGTCCGAGCCATTAAACCTATGTCACAAAAGATAGTCAGTTTAATAGTATAACCTTGCTTGTACCTTAATTATTTTAAACTTGTCCTAATTATCTCTACCCCACTCTCACTATCTATATCTTCTTGATTTTAAGACAGGCCTGGCTCTGATACCACTAAATCTATCATGCCCTGACCCCAAAACCTGGGCCGAATGTGTGACAGACGACCGTATGTCCTTGGATTCAATCTTCCCTTGGACATACAAGGCCTGTACCAACCCTTCTCAAATAAAATGAATAACCAGGCAATCACAAGATTTTTTATTAGGCAAGCAATTAAACCATAAGATTTATACCTAGGCAAGTAGATTCAAATGTTCATAAAAGCCAACAGTCACACATTTAACGTTATTTATATATCAAGCATAGAAGTAACAATGTCTACTAGATCCTAAAGCCTCACTGACTGAATCCCTGGCCCACATGTTCCTCTGGTCCTGAAAAAAAAATGCAAAGGAAAGGAATGAGTTTCCTAACTCAGTAAGTCATCATATGTCACGAATATAAATCTACCATAAATCAAGAGTAAATCAATGCATGCAAGTAACCATAAAATATAAGCTATTTCAGTTATGTTTCCATTATTAACCTTCTTTATTATTTTTCTGACATCACACAAACTTTAGGATGGCCATCCATACTCACTCACCTAGTCCCTCTGACAATGGCCACGATCGGCCTGTGACTCGCCCCGAAAGAGACTAGATCCCGTGTCACATACTGCTCATCGGTCATGTGCAAGCGATAGCCCCGCTGGAGGTCCAAAAGGAAAACTAGCTCTGAATATCACACGAGAAACATGCAACCCAGCCTGTGGTAAAATAAGGCAACTAGCTCCTGTATTACATACCGCTCATCAGTCATGTGCCAGCGATAGCCCCGTTGGAGGTCCAAAAAGAGACTAGATCCTCATGTGATCATAGTCGGACTAGAGAGCAACTAAAACCAACTCAACCCATGACTCATTACATTTTAGTCTGTATTTAATTTCATATCACATCGAGATATATATATACATTATAAACATAAACAATAAAATTCAATAACAAGCCAAATAATAAACTCACATCATGTATGGCAAAATATATCAGTGAGTGATAACTTATTGTTCCACCAACTAGCACTAAACCCGATTTCCCAAGGGCAATGACGTTCATGCATCACAAATTATTTTATTTATTAATTATATAATTAATTTCTATAAAAAGAAATTAAACAAAAATTAAATTTCTTGGGACACCCTTAGACAGTACTTTTCCTCCCTTCCTCCACCTTCCTTCATTTATTAATTATATTTTTCAAATTATACCTTTACTGGACCGGCCCATCCCAGACAACAGACCCGGTCCAACAGAGCCTGGCACAACCGAGCCCAGCCCAACAGAGCCCAGCCCAAAAAAACCCAGGCAATAGTGCCCAGACGAGAAGCTCCTCAGGAAACCCAACGAGGGTCAATGGCAATTCTCCCGATCGACCGCCAGGGCGGTTCACCGGAAGGGAGGGAACCGCCAGGGAGATTCACCGGAAGGGAGGGAAGGGACCAACAGTTCCAAATCGACGGCTGCCCAACCACAACGGAAAAACTCGAAACAAATCCCTTCCTCCTAGCAGTTCCTTCACAATTGATCGAAACGGTCTCCCCATGTTAGATAGCAGCGGCCATGGGAGACGACCATTGAGGAGAGCTTGGCCGACCGGAGTGGACGGCGGCACGAACACCGGTAGCCATCCGGCCAACCACCCAAAACCAAGGTGAATCCCCCCTTGTTAACAGAGCCGGCTCCTCTGTCGCAGGGCCAACAAAAGAAACTTCCACGACGAGTGCCGGTGGAAAAGGATCGGCGACGATCATCGCCAACGCCCATCAAGAAGGTGACTGGAAGGAAAAAGGGAAAACCGGCAGCGATCAACAACCGCCCGATCGTTTCTTACAATCCCAAAGAAGAAAATAAAATGAAGGAACGGGACGGATTCTCCCCTCCTCACCGCCAATCACCCCAACACAAAACATGCCTCAAAGGAAAACGAGGAAGAAGGACTTACCGATGATGTGGGTTTTGGGTCGCAATGGCCATCGAAGGAGAAGACGCTTCGGAGAGGGCAGAGATGAACGAGAAAAGCGTCGGTGTCCACCGAGGGAGAGGAAATCTAGATCGGATTGAGCACACGAGGTCCCTAAAAACTCAAGGAAGACTCTTATCCCCCCCCTCCAATGGTGTCGACCGGCTTCTCCGAAACCTTCACCAGAAGATCCGAGCTTCGATGCCAATTCAAATTTGAACTGAAGTCAGCAAGGACCGCCGACTTCAGTCCAAAAATGGTCCAATAAAAAAACTGTGCCTCACATTTATTCACCGTCACTGGATACATGCAAGCACCTGGAAAGCCAACGGCCTACATGCGAGAACTTGGAACCCCAACGGCCTTTCCACGAAGAAGAAAGCGACCGGACTTCTTCTCATCGGGTCCCAAGTGGTGGTCGACCCGGCAGCGTGTTAAACCGGACGCACAACCACCCACCATAATAAACCTTCAACTAGACTCAGCATGCAAAGTGCCGGGATTAGTAGAAACACATCATAAGATATATCTGTATCTGAAGTCGGCGAGCTCTCTGCAGGAACTAGTTGGAGCCCGCCCCATTGTCGAATATTAACTTGTCTCCATGGGCAACGTTCCTAGACTAGTTGGAACTAGGGCTGGAATTGGACCGGCCCAAAGTCCATTGGACCGGTCCAATTTAAAATTTGATCAGGTTTCGGACTATATTTTAAAAATTTTTGGACCGAATCCGGGTAACCCTTTGGTCCAAAAATTAAATTGACACTATTTTACAATCCGAAGTCTAGCCCGATATGCTTAAAATTTTATCCAAAATTCGAATCGATTTCGAGCCGGTCCGAAATTTATTGAGCTGGTCCAATCCAGCTCCAGGTAATGGACTTTGGGTAGGCCCAATTCCGACCATAGTTGGAACTCCTGATGGTACGTAGCAAGCTTTTTAGTCAAACATGAACGAGTCTTTTCTGGTGACGTTCCAGGACTCGGGGGTTGGAAAGTAGGGAGATGCCATCTCTGTTTAAGAAGGCGATGGGAATGAAAGCACGAGCTTTCAAGTGCACTTCAACGAAAGAAGGGCTCACAGAGGGTTTGGCTTCACTCTAATTAGATAGAACAAAGAAAGGTGAAAAATAAATGCCATTTCAACAAAAAAACGGAAAGGTAATTACAGCACAATTTAGATTCATCTCATGCTAATTAACCTGGATACCTCAAGGGACCGGAAGCAGCATAATATACCAACAAGAAAAGGAAAAAATGAACAACCCTCGGCTAACACCATGAGAAGAAGAGAGCACCTAAAAACCTCCTAAAGGCTAGTAAGTGCCACTACTTAGACCAGACAGTAGCTTGGGTTTAGCATTAGCCCATACCCCATCATCAGAAAAAGCTTCTCGCTCTTCTCCCCAATTTTGCCTTGGAACTTCTGGTACTACAAATTAACCTATATATATCGGGCATGAACCGGTCTCACCGTTCGAGATGCTCAAATTAGTTGGAATTTTTAATATGAAGCCTATCGCATCTCGAATCCAGCACCATAATCGGCTATGCGACCGGTCACACGAATCCTAAATTTTATCATAGAGATCATACAAGGCTTAGATACACAAGAGTCACTTACTTCAAAAATCTCATCAAATAAACCAATATTATACAATAATTGAAGAATAACTAAACATATCAATTTATTTAAGTCAAAATCACTAAAGGGATCACTGATTTAATTACATAAATATCAACAACAGATCTAATTAAACCATCTAAAAAATTATGTAAGCCTTATGCCCAGCCCATTCCTTGCTATGCATCATTTTATCATAAATCCAATCCACTGCTAAGTTCGAATATCCTGCATAACTCTGGTAAGGGAAAACAAGTAAGGGTTGTGAGCTTTACAACCCAGTAACATCTCTAAACAATCATCAATAATAATAATAATTTGAAAATAACAAGGATATAAAAGTATATCATATCATGCAATCAAACAACTCATATATCAAAAATAACAGAACTTTTGATAATATTATGTTTCATTTACATGTTTTCATTAGTTTTCCTTCTTCTTTAGGATTCTGGACTAACCACGGTCATGTTTCAACTCCTGGCAACCTCATAATCGACCATGTATTATCAGTCCGTGGCTAAGCTAGCTCACGTACAAAGCCCATGGCTCTGGCTGTCCCATGTTTTAACCGTCCATGACCGGCTATTCCACGTACAAAGCTCGTGGCTCAGGCTGTCCCACGTTTTAACCACCTGTGGCCGGCTATTCCACGTACAAAACCCGTGGCTCAGGCAACCTCAGTAATCCACGATCCCGTGGCATGGCTAGTCCAGACACCATTAACATTTTATCCTTCCACATCATCATGTCAAATCATATCATTTATAACTTTCCAAAAATCCATTTCATAGTCCAACCCATACAAATATCACATTATTTGATAAAATATGGTATACCGAAAAATGGCTAGCAATAACAACAATCATACTGTCCAACATAGAAAATCAAACTGTGCCATGCAAAACTAGTCATGCATACCGATGCTCATATATACAGATTAAATCATGTTATAATAAAAATATATATATAACTAGTGATCAGGTTCAAAGATCCTTACCTCTCAAAAATCAACTGTCTATACCTGAATTAGTCCGTATCCAAAATTCGTGCAATGCCATCCTACTCAGAAGGAAGATTCCCTATAATAATAAATAATTTTTATTCAATCCAAAATCCTAGATTCACGAATTCCAAGAAAAAATTTTTTCTCCGATTCTCTCTCCTATAATAATATATTATGATTATTATTTTAAATTTTATTTTTTTTCTTTCTCTCTCCTCTTTCTTTCCCCACTTCCTTCTCTCTCTTCTTTCTTTTTTTTTTTTTTCTTTTCTTTTTCTTGAATAGATAGAACTTTTTTTTTCCTTCCTTCTTCTTTCTTTTCTTTTTTTTATTTTCTTTCTTTCTTTCTCTCTTCTCTTCTCTTCTCCCCCGAACCCTTCTCCCTGATGCCTTTCTCGGTTCAACCGAGCCAGCCTCCCATGATTGCCGGCAGCGACCATGAGAGGAGATTGCCATGAAGGGCCCGACGAATCGGAGCGGACAGCGGTGCAGCCATCGACGGTCCACGACCCCAAAGCACAACCAACCCGAATACCCCATTAATCTATCCAAAAATAAAACATTAAATATAAAATAAGAGAAATAATTCACCGCTAGTGTTGGAGAGCTCCCGGTCGCTCGTCGGAGAGGGAGAAGATGCGTGAAGGGGCTTGATGGGGCGGCGGTGTGGGAGATTTAAAGGAAACACCCGATGGTTTCCCCCCGCCGTTTGGGAAACAAACTCCATCCCGATTGGAGTTCTCCCCCACCCCGACACGTCGCCGACCTCTCTCTTGCCTAGGACTGGAAATGGGCCTGCCCAATGGACCTCCTCTCTTGCCTAGGACTGGAAATGGGCCGGCCCAATGGACCTCCTCTCTTGCCTAGGACTGGAAATGGGCCGGCCCAAAGACTATATTTTAAAAAGTTTTGGATCGAATCCGGGCATTCCTTTGGCCTAAAAATTAAACGGACTCTATTTTATAGCCCTAAGACTAGTTCAATATGCCTAAAATTTGGTCCGAAGCCTAAACGAATTTCAGGCCGACCCGAAGTTTATTGAACTGGACCAGCCCAGTTCTAGACAATGGACTTTTGGGCCGGCCCATTTCCAATCCAGTCTTGACCCTCACGACTCCTCTCTCAAAACCTCCGACGAAAACTCCGGCCGTATAAGGGTGAGCCAATCTCCCTTCTTTTCGCTCTCTGCCACCCCCCCCTCTTCTTCGTCCCTTTTTTATTTCACCGGTTTGGGTTGAGTCGGTTGGGCCCGCCGACTTCAGCCCAAGCCCATATATCGCAAAGCCTTTGTCGAACATGAACGAGTCTCAGTCCATGACATGCCGGGACTTGTTGGAACTCTGGTACTAGAAAGCTCGCGAAGCAAAAAGACTGAACCCTATGAGAGATGCTAACAAATTTGCTCAAGAAGACCAGCTCCAGAAACAATTTCAAGAAACCAAATAATCTAACAACTTCAATTAGCTTGCATGCTTACCAGAAACCATCAAATAACAATCAAAAAACTTGTTCAAGGATCGACCATAGAGCAGCATGAAGAATAACATGCATTAAAAGACACCAAGATCTCCCATTGTTGCACCTATAATTTTGAGCAGATTAGCAAATCTGCAGCACTTCCAACTCTTCCAGTACAAAGTGGCAGCGGACAATATTGATTGGCACCAAGCTGTTGGACCTTTCTCTCACCTTGAACATTCAGACATCTCATTTGAACTTGCAATCAATTTGATCAAAGAGATCTATATTTGATGAACATAATATTAAGCATCCTGCACGCAAGCAACAATCTGGTTTGTCCTGCAAAATACACTGTGCATTCAGTCGAATCAAACCTATCGTTCCTTGTCTTTCTTAATAATTTATACTCTCAAGTGAAAGAACAGTCAAATTTCAATGGATCCAAAACCATGACAAAATGACTTTGATAATCAAAAGAATATCTACAACAAAATATATAATCAAATATTGGACAGCCCTCCAAATACAAAATATAAATCCCAGCAATCAGGTTCTAGCATAAGTACGATCTAAGCACTGATTAAAGCAATTCTTACAAAAATTTTGGGTCGGAAAGCTTGATGCATTTTACCATGTCTAAGGCTGAACCAACAATAAAATGCAATACAAAAGGACATCAGTGAATACTGTGGCATAATTGATCTCAGAATGCTCTAATGGTCCAAATGAAACAATTCAGTCCAAACAAGTATATAGATTGTATCATGTATAAGTACTCAATGAATGACTGTTTATAATGCAAGTTAGAAATTGGCTCTCTAGAGAGTGATATGCCATGCCTTCATGCTGGTATAGCATGATCTTAATCAGATCTACCATAAAAAAATGTCATACCAATACTTGCTTCAAGTTGGCACATGCCTAATTCATCCACAGCTTGAGCACCCTATCATTTCCACCAGATGCTACCTTTTCACCATCAGGACTCCAATCCACAGCAAAAACCTTGTCAACATGCAGATGAAAAGAAAAGGAAAATAATGAATTTGGAACTTCAGTATTTAATTATCAGCTCAATCAAGCTTTTTGCAAAATGAAATACCTCATCTGCATGGCCTGGAAGGTCTTGCTTCAGTTTGTGTGTTCTGATATCCCACACCTAGGTAATAAACCACAAGTTGAAACAAAATTATAGTGCAAGTACTGGAACAAAGTATATTAGACCATATTACTGCTACATATTCATTTCAGTAGAGTAACATATGCCTTCAACACATATGTTAAGCCCATTGATCTTGGAACATAAAAAAGATAAGCAAGGTTTACTGTACCATACGAAACTGGGCAGTACAGGACATACCTTACCGTACCGGTTCGATACCAATAGATGATACATAGGGCATACCGACACTCGGTATGCCGAACCAGCACCGTACTAATACAATAACATGTTGGCACCGGTATGGGGGTACCGAGATGGCGAATCTTGATTCTAGGTATAAAAGCATTTAATAGTGTTGTACAAAACATTCAGCTTCAAAAAAGCTGTCAAAGTTTGGAGGGAAAAGGTTCATGAAAAAGCCAGCAATTAAAGAGAGTTCAAAAGATGATACGTGGAAGAATTATAGTTAAGTCTGAACTTTTATATTTTGCCATAACATGAAATAAGCACACAGGTTCTTAGTGGAAAGATTATGAAAAAACAAAAATGTATCATAATCTGGACAATTGTAGTAGGGGCCAAAGCTACATGCTAAGATACAAAAAAGATACCTTTAGCATGGAATCCTTGCTCCCACTTAGCAGAAGCCTACTGTCAGCTGACCAGCTATGCCAAGAACGTTGGAAAAATGTCAGAGAGGAGTATGGAGTAGACAAAAGAAAAAGTCAGGAGCAAAAAACAAAAATTGCAAAACCTGATCTGGTATACAGGTCCAACATGCCCTCAGAAGGATGTGACAAATTACTTCCCTGTAATTCCATTCCACAACTTGACAGATTTGTCAAAGGATGCACTAGCCAACCACCACCCATCTGGAGAGAAGTATACATGGTTTACAGGCTGCAAAATTTATAAATCATCTGATTATCAGAGATGTTGACAAGAAAATAAAACTAAGAACAAAGCAATATAATTCACCTGGAAATGGTAAATACTAAATACTCTTAGTGGGCCAATAGCACCAAGAGTAAGATAGAAGTCATAAATATATCAATAGTTCAAGGTAACTTAGGAATACAAATTGTTTCATTATAAACATAATCTGGACTTTATGCATAGATCTGAAGAAAGTATAAATTTTGGAGCAAATCATATATCTAAAATATCTTGTGAAGTAATTGCAGGAATAGGGCTGCAAGAGAATCTTGTTGAAGTAAAGAGTTGCATTCAAGAAATTTCAATAGAAATAATTTTTGATTTTTTTTTTCAGTATAAATGAATGAAATAATGCTAGAACAATTAATAAGTATGAAGAAAAGTGAATCATATAAACCTGTTGATTACCAGTCAGGCGAGCTTTTGGATGCTTACTGATTGCGGGTTCACAAAGAAACATTGTGAAATCATCAGAGCCAGAAACCAGTCTCTCTGGAGCATTACCTTTCATTTTGTTGTATCTTCCAAAAGCTGCCTAAATTAACAGCCAAAAAAAAAAAAATCTCTGAATTGAATATCAGACGGGAAATATAATAATGAATGCTTATCGATTCATGCCAAACATGATTCAAGTGGGTGGCACCACCAATATCTTATGGATGATATAATGATGGTGAACCTAAACAACAGAGAAAATCAAGCAACTAATTTCACAAAGGTTCTCTGTACATGATTACACTAGCCAATACAGTGTGTACCAATTAGGCAACAGGTACTAGGCACACCAACCAACAAACAAATGGGACAGGGTGTACCAGTTGGATATCAGAATAGGCATCAAAACCAGTATGTAAATCCTGATCCAACATTGGGCTGTATTTGATCGAATATGGGCTGAAAGAGATTCTTTAATAGAGCTTGAACAAGAAGAGAGAGAAGATTAAGAATCTCTTATTGAGCAGTTACATCAAGAAATGACAAGTGATGACAGTTACAAACTTATAATGATTGTGATTTGTAGTGAATGAGTGATGGTGCAGTGGCATCAATGAGGCAATAATGGTGATGGGTGGTGGAAAGTGTGGCAATAGCAGTGATAAGAGCAAGGACAGTGGTGTTCATAATGATGGTGCTTTTACTTTTGTTGTAGTGATAGCAATGGCAGAAATGATGTTGATGGCCTTATATAGCTGTGACACTTGAGACAAACAAATTCCTCGTTGCCATTGAGTTTATTTTCTCCTGAAATTTGAAAAAGGAAATTCAGCAGCACGCATGAGATAATAATGCATTATTTTTTTTTCCAAAATTTCAGTATGTGGAACAATGCAATGCCTCAATTTTTTTCCAGTATATTTTTCCTTTCTATATTCTTCATGGAACTCGGTAGGCTCATAGTTTCTTTGCTCCATTCTTTAGAGACTGACAAATTTTAAGTCACAAGACAGAGAAGGGGAATTATCATCTGTCCAAAGAAAAACTGACGTGATCAGAGGCTATCATAAGAAGGCCATAGATTAACAATAAAGAGGGAAAATGATGACCAAGATCAACATGCCAAGTAATCAATGCTTCCTTACTAGATCTATTCACATCTCCTCCCATTAAGAATTACTTCCCTAATAACAATTCAAACGTTGTTTAAGCTTCACTCCCCTTCTGCATTCGTTAATTTGTATTCCCTTTTGAAATTAGCAACAACAAGCATCTTGATTTGCACTAGAGTTTTAATGATCTATCTCATCAATCTGTTGCCAATGACTGCCAAAATCATACTACAAGTACAGGGCATTCCATTTGCAGCTTTCAGAAACATAGACTTGGCAAATGTTAATTTAAAATGAATAATGAATTTGACCATACAAGAGTGTGGTGTTCAACAGTCTTAAATTACAAGTTTATAACTAAATTAGCAATGTCTTAGAAAAATATCAGAATTAAGAAAGAGTACCTCCTTCATTTCCTCTGGTGAAGAATATGTATTTCCTGTATGATCAATTGCCCCAGTCTGGAGAATATATTCAGTGCTCAAAGCAAGGGAATTTGCCCAATGCCCATGCCCCTGAAATCCACCATTCAATAGGTGACCACAAAATGCTAAATCTATAAATGAGGTTATATCCATTTATAATTTAAATTATGCCAGTAAAGTTTGACACTGGATGTTAAAACAAAGCACAGAACATCTATTTTAGAGAACTTGGTTTAATGACATTATTCTGCCTACTACCAGGAGCCACTAGCCAAGTACTTAGTTTAGCATTATAAGTATTAAATAGCAAAGTGACATGGAAATATTACATCTATTTTTATTTACAAATGCTCAGGTTATCAACAAGGTTTGAATAGTAGGCAGAATAATGTCATTAAACAATTGCAAAACTAACTTCAAAGATATGTGAAATCCAGCAAGATGGAAATGCCCATGGCAATCCATCGTTGATAATGAAATGAGTCAGCAACTAATCTTTATTCATGATGAGCACAAGTACGAAGGAATTACCTTCGATTCACGAATCAACATTCCCTGAGAAGTTTCCCAAATTTTGATCGTGCAATCCTGAGAGCTGCAGAAGTTACATTGGATATTTCAGAAACTTTACTTTGTAGACCAACCATAGCTTGTATGAAGTTTCCTCTATAAGTTAATCTTAAAAACTGCTCTAAGTTATTCAAGAAACAAAGATAAAAATTGAGGGAGTGGGACCTGTATCAGTGAAAAGCCAACTAAAACTGAAGGTTTGAAAGGTACCTATAAAAAGATATATAGAGGATTTATAAATACTAGAGCATGATTTAACGCTTCTACTATTGCCATGTCCATGGAGACAAGATATGAAAAATCCAGGCTCTGGTTTCTTCTCTCCAACAACTTTATTTAGGTGTTTAGACAACAATTATTTAACATGGGAATGTCAGAAAGACATTCTCTATGAAATCTATCAAATGATTTAATATCAATTTTTCCTGCAACTTCTCTGCCGGTGAAAGAACAACGAATCCAGGCGGCTTCGAGCTGACTACATTATACTTGAGGGTGCTTCGAGCTGGCTACATTATGCTTAAGGGAGACTCGGCCACTATTGTCGCCTGGATCCAGGCGGCTCTGAGATCCCCCCCTTTCCATCTTCTTCTACGAGATATGGCAGCTTTCCTCCATGGTTGTTCTGGGATCATCATCTGTCATGTGTACTGGGAAGCAAACTCAGCTGCCGACTGTGTTGCTTCATATGTTATCCATTATTCGGATGAGATTTTGTGGACCTCCTCGGGGGATGCATCGAGGGCATTTTGTGATTTTCTTTTATCAGACTTTCTGGGTTGTATTCATCTTCGTTCAGTAATCTGAATATACCGGTTCACCAAAAAAAACAATGGATCAGATGGACTGCATGGCAATGAAAAGTAAAATAAAGCATTGCAAAGAAATTGGCAAGTTATAAACTAAAAGGCTAAAACCACTATAAGCTATGAATTTGCAGTGTGAAATAGCCAAAGTGACAATTTTGAAATCTTTATAGGTTTTTATAAGCCTTAGAAATATAATCCATAATCTTTGGAGAGTCTATGCTAATCAAGATATTACCTGGTGTATATCATCCCATCACCACCCCATTTTACACAGGTCACTGCCAGAGTATGAGCAGTGAGGCAAATAAGGCATTTCCTCAAAGAAATATCACAAATACGTGCATCCCCATCCCTATTAGAACTCACAAAACGGCCAGAAGGAGCTTGCAGGCATACAGGCTCCCAAGATATACCAGTAATCCACTTCTTGTGGCCCTAAAATGTGATAAGGAAACAGATATGTATCAGAAAAATTGGTTAAAAAATATGTCATCAATAACTATATAAGGAACACATGCTTAAAATGCTAATAATCCTGACGTATATCCACGAAAATGTTGGCATCAAAAAACAAGGCAGAAAGAGAAACTGATTCCACTTGATCAGGACTTCACAGGGATGATCATCACTTGGGATGAGTTCAAAAAATAGACAAGGCTCAAACAGTCAAACTGATTTCAAGTAATAAAAAAAAGAGGGGGCTCAGTGCGCGAGGCTCCCACCAGTGCCAGGTGTGAAGAAAGTTAGATATATATGCAGCCTTACCTCCATAAGCAGAGTTTGTTTCCGTGGTTTGAACCCATCAGACTCAGATCTGTAAGAAAACTTTTAATCCTTTATATCTGGATCATATTTTTATGTGCATGCAAAAGCATAATTATGGAAGACATATCTTGAGCCATTGTATCGATCTATAGATCGTGTAGTTCTTCTCTACAAGGTGACTGGTGTTCTCTCCTCGCTCTCTTATCTTTATATGGACGATCGATGGAAAATCGTACACCACCATTATGAGAATTGGAGAAAAGGAACTAGGTAGTCTCTTATTTATAGCTGCATGTGTCTCTCCCATTAGAAAACTAATGGAAGACTAAAACTTCAATTAGAATTTTACTCCAGTCCTGTTTATTCAATTTTACTGGGAATAGTTTTCTTTAATCAATTGGACTCTGATCCAGTATATATGATCGAGTCAAAAGTTGATCAAGATAAGATGATAATTAAGTCATATATCAGACTTTAAATCTAACAAGATCACCATGAAGAAGTTTTTCCTTTTCGCCGACACTCTCACCTTCTTTCAAACTGATTTCAAGCAGTATATAAAAATAAACAAATTCTAAGTAAAAGTTGGACCTACAGTTTCTAAGAAATTGTATACAAAGATTTCAGAACAGAAAGTTATCGAACAAACACAGAGAGGAACTTTTTCAATTGCATAGGAGTTCTAATCAGTGGAATGAAGGGATAGTAACTCTTCTGCAACGGACAGAAAAATACTTTGATTTGGAATCATTTCGATCGAAGATCTATATGGTAATGTACCATTTTACACAAACATCCTATCATGATAAGGTTTGAGATCACAAGCAGAAGTAGTAAGATCCAACCTCTGGTCCTTTTTTTCAAATAAAAAATTAAAATCAACAAGCAGATTGCTTGCAAATTTTGAACCAAAGAAAGCAGAGAACCCCTCCAACAATGGTAGAAAAATAAAATGAAAACAAATACAAGAGACAAGGAATGAGTAGAATGTAAACATATGACTAAGACTAAGGAGAAATGAGAAAGGGGGATTACAGTCAATGTATGGGTTCAATGCTTCCCTTTTTTCTAATAAAACATATAACTGGCTAGCCCTTTAGATACAATTATCAAGTAATGGACCAAACATGAGACAACAAATATTTATCAGTCAAATTACTTGTTAAAAGATTTTATGGAAAAATATACATAAATTAATGGAATCTTGGAGCACTAATGCCTACCATCCCCTTAAATTTAGAGCAAAAAGGCCTCACATGCTAAGCTAAGAGCATGTCACTCCAACATCTTGGATGCTAAGCTCAGAGAACTATGATAGCCAAACTAAACATAAGAAGTCAGCAGTCTACTTAGTCTACCTGCATCTCTGATAAAAATGAAAACCCTTCATTCATATGTTCTGCTCTCTTGTTAAGAATTTAACTATCAGCAACGAAGATTGCAATCCGACATTCATAAATTATTTTTATAAGTTACAAAGTCTGGAGGCTTAAAACCACACCACTTTACAAGTAATGTGGGCCGCCACCTTTTGCATTCAGATATGCAATGAGATTATATCTTTATACTTGTGTGCAGAACAAAGATTGCATCGATAAATTCTGTCTAATGGAGATTAAACCCAATTTAATTAGAGCACCTCTCTTTTTTCTTTTTTTTTTGGTAATAAAAGGGATGATGAGGGGTAAAAACATCAACCTGACACCATTAAGGCGCCGACTAATAGAATAGGGACGGAGAGGAAGACCTTGACCTCTCACTTATACTAGCGGCCGTGAGTCCTACAAAAATTTTTGGATTTAATCGAGTCATTCATGGGAACATGTCTCGAATCCGCGATCGGGTTGATAGTAAGGCAAGGCCTTTACTAACCGGGCTACCGTCTTAGCAGTTAGAACACCTCTCATTACCAAGACAACAATTAGAAGTTTGTAGACACTCAGATAGGTTAAGAATGACCACGTATACAGACTTACAATAAGTGGACCACCGGGACTGCTTCCCAGTATATGGGTCCCATGTTAATAATTCTCCAGCCTTGCTACCACTCACAAAATGTTTACCATCTGGCGACCATGCAACAGGGAGCACCCAATTTTTATGGCCTAAGGAAATTAAAACAAGATAGTGTTAGGACAATTTGGGATTCAGTAACAACTGAAGATCAAAACAACAAGTATGTATTTTAGTTCTTTTTTTGATAAAAAAAAAGAATAGGGAGGGATAAATCCCGGTGCAGCTATCCCCGCAGGTCCCCAACCAACCAAGTAATGTTCGATGCAAGCTGCTTGAATTTGCACAAGCTTTCTTCACCAATATGTGAGTACGTCAACCTGACATCACTAAGGCGCCGGTTAGTAGAACGGGGACAAAGGGAAAGACCCTGACCTCTCATTCATACCAATGATTGCAGGTCTTAGGATAAATTCTGGATTTAATCGAGTCACCATAAGGATCTTTCCTCGAACCAACGATCGGTTGGTAGTGAGGCAAGGCATCTATCAACTGGGCTACCGTCTTAGCGGTGCATGTATTTTAGTTTAGGATTTCCGTGAATACACTGTCATAAAACTTAAATCAATAAAGGACCCTAACATCCACAAGAAGATATTTCTTGAAGCTAATAACCAGCTGTCACTGTAATAAAAACTTAAAGAGAATTAAAACATATAATTAGTTAATGGGTGTTCAACAAAGAAAAATAATATAATTCTTCGGTGAATGGTTATAATTTGAATAGCAGTTGCAGAAGAAACACTAAATGCCATTAAGCAATTTTGATATCAAAATAGTTTTCGTTGTGCCTTGAAAATGAGTTGTATGCAAAATCCAGGTGCTCAGGTTGACATACCAACATGAAAGCCAGAATCTAATGTACATGCTAGCTCTAGCTATTGGGCGAAAAATTTATTCTATGACCTAAACATTGACAAGGTGATGTTAGCTTCATTTACAAGGGAAGTTCCAAGGACACTTTAACCTCAAAATATTCATGCAGAATTTTGTAGGATAACAGTATAAAAAGCTTTAGTAATTTACTACGAAAATAAAATGATATCCTCCATACAATTCATAAGAAAATGATCAGATGCGCAGATAAATTTAAACAAATACTAAAAACAAAGGAAGAAGGAAATTGAAAGTTAGTATTCAAAATTATAGACTTTCTGAATGTAAAAATGAATATACATCCAAGGTATTATGTTTGGATGGAAATTGATCCCCTTTGGTCCAAAACAGAACGGTTTCAGCTGGAACTGAGATGAAACTAATTCCGGAAACTCGGTTACTGTCAATTTCAGTATTTTCAGTTGGTCTTAGCCAAAAATTCACCAGTTTCAGTGATTCAGTTTACCATCAGTGTCTTAAACCAATGTAGCCACTGGCTAAACCTAACCTAGATGTTTTGCTTACTTAATATTTTGGTATTAATATCATTTTTATGTCATTTTTTTTTATTTCTTCAAGTGCACTTCATTGTTGTAAAATCCAAACAGGCCTATCAGGCAGCATTTGTATGAGGAAGAAGCTAGCTGAAACTAAACCCTATGATAAAGTACCATAAAGTACTTTCTAACTCTCCAAACATACTTTTAGATGAGTAAAATACCCACTAATAAAGTCTCATAACTATATCTTATATCATATTATATTATATAATTAAACTATAAATATAATATAATATAATAATAAATTAATATTATGATGTATTATAATTATATTGTATAATCTATTATACTATTATTATATAATAAAAATATAATCTAATATAATAATATTTAATTATATTATTATAATATAGTATATTATAATCTATTAATAGATTATATTGTAATCCATTATATTATATTATATAATTATAATATTATATTATAGGATAATATAATATTATTTTTATATTATATTATTGCATTACAATATATAATAATATTATTATACAATATAATAATATTTATATTATAAATATATAATATAATCTATTATAGCATTATTGTATTATAAAAATAATATAACATAATAATAATTAATAATATTAGTATATTATTATAGTATAATAATAATATAATATGATATATTATATTATAATCTTTAATTAGATTAGATTATAACAAATTATATTATAGTACATTATATATTACAATTATATTATATTATATTATATTAATATTTTAAGCATAATAATATATATTTATTTTATAATATATAATATTATGCAATATATTTTATTATCATTTTGTCATACTAAAAGTATTTTTTAATTTTGATTACTAAACATATATTAAAGTATTAAAGTACTTTATAAATATGGTCACCAAATAGTAAACAATTTTTTTGTAAAAACTGTATTTCCAATTTTGGCTTAGAGAGTAAAGATGGAAACCTGAGAAACATCTTCAATTTTTCAAAAGCTTGTCGGTACTTGTTCGTCCAAGTAAAGTCATGCATTCACTAGAGAACTTTGACAAAAAAGCATGCAATACTCAGTCGATCTTGAGATGAATCGACTGAGTGATGCAATGCACCTGGTTAATTATTACACTTTCTTCTTAGAGTTGGGTGGTGCATGTTAAGAATTATCGAATCTTCTTCGGGTTTATCTTAATACCTTACTGGTGACCAGAAATCTGAGAAACTTGTTAATGATGAAACCAAATATGTATTTACTGGGATTCAACTTTATTTGATATCGACGAAGGGCATTGAAGGCTTCTTCTAGGTTCTTGATATGGTCAACTTCTTTGAAGCTTTTAATGAGCATATCGTCAACATAGACTTCCATATTTCAATCGATTTGGTCCTTAAAAACCTTGTTGACTAGCCATTAATAGGTGGCTCCTATATTTTTTAAACAAAAGGCTAATTAGTAACAATAAATACCTTTTTTAATAACAAAACCTATGTTCTCCTCGTATTCGAGAGCCATCCTAACCTGGTTGTAGCTTGAAAAAACAATTATAAAGCTGAGCAACTTGTAGCTAGAAGTGGCATCGACTAGTTATGTCATGCCCCGAATCCAGCACTGGAATCGGCACGCGACCGGCGGCACAAATCCTAGGTTTTATCCTAGAGATCATGCAAGGCCTGGGTACACAGGAGTCACTTACCTCAAAATATCTCATTCTTCACCAAGCCCGAATATCTGCACAACTTTGTGAAAGAAGAAAGTAGGTTGTGAGCCCTACAGCCCAATAAGTTCTCCAAACAGTCACCATCAATAGTAATAATTTGAAAATAGTAAGGATATAAGAGTACACATCATACCATGCAACAAAACAACTCAAATGTCACATACGACAAAACCTTTTTGCAAAATCATGTTCCCTTTTCAAGTTTTCAATTTAATCATCCTTCTTCTTCAGAGTTCTGGACTAGCCACGGTCATGCTTCAGCCCATGACTGGCAATCTCAGTATCACACTTCAGCCTATGACTGACAATCTTATAATCGACCATGTACAACTTGCCCATGGCCAGGCCCACATACTAAGCCCGCTCTGGCTGTGTAATTGACCATGTACAACCTGCCCATGGCCAGGCTCACGTACTAGCCCGCTCTAGCTATATAACCACGATCCCGTGGCATGGCTAGTCCAAATACTGTTAACACTTTATCTTTTCACATCACATGTCAAATCATATCATGATGTCATACCATATCATGATGTCAACCATGAAATCTCAAATCTTTCGATGACTGGTATCACGGTCCAAATCATTAAAATATAACTTTTTGGTAAAACATGATATATAGGAACATAATTAACAATCTCAAACATACTATTCATCTTGAGAAATCAAATATACGATGCAAAACAAACATGCCCGCCAATGTTCATATGCACGGATCAAATCATGTCATGTAAAACAATGTATAAAACTGGTGATTATGTCCAGAATCCTTACCTTCAACTACTAATCCCACATATCTGTTATCAATCTATACCCGAAATTCGTCCAAATCCTTCCTGCTCAAAAGGTTGATCTTCTACTATAATAAATAAATTCATTGAATCCAAATCCTAGTTTTACAAATTTTGAGAAAGAAGGTTCCCCCTGATTTTCTCTTTTCTCATCTTCCAAACCAAAATCCTTCCTTCTCCCCTTCTCTCTCTTCTCCTCTTTCTCTTTCTTCCTTCTTCTCTCCTCTTTTCCCTTCTCTTTCTCTCTCTTCTCCTCTTTTATATAGTTATTTTAAGTAATTATTGGTGCTAACATCTTCTAAAAATTCTAATTTTATAATAAAATTGGATCTTTTTGCAAAATTAACTATTTTTAAACAACATCTTTGAAAAAGATGTAATCAGAGCATAATTATGAAAAATATATATTGAGCTGAAGCACCACATACTCATTAAAATATTTATTGAAAAGTCTTATTCATATTTTTTCCTCTTCGATAGGTATATTAAGATTAATAGAAATTTTTGAAACTCCAAAATCTAAGAAAATTAATTAGATTACTAACTAGAAAGCTTGTCAACATGAAGAGCTCGAGTTATAGAATCCAACAGATCAAACGGCATGCAAATCAAAGTTCAAATGGCCCCAAAATAAAAAAATAAAAATATCAAGTTATACATAGATTTTAAAGTAGCCAGTCCACCATGGACTGGTTACTTAGTCTACAAAAGTCTCTATGGTCCAAAGACACCAGAAATTAATCATCCCATAGCCTATATTAATCTAACTTAATTTAGAGCCTTCACCAAGCTCTATTTAAAGGACCCTTAGGCTATAGAAGAGGGCATCCTGAAGAGAGAGTACGGTATAGGATAGAGGGCATAGCTTTGGATTGTGGGTTGGCCTCTAAGAGAGGTTTCCTAGAAAAAAGTTATGCCCCTATATCATTTTCAAGCATATTCTATCTCCAAGATCAAGATCCAAAGATGAAGAAGAAAAAGAAGTCCAATTCACTCCACGGAGTACGTGAAAGAAGGAAAAGTGATATCAACCTACTTTCCGATGAGGTTATGGCAAATCAATTTCAAATGCTTTGTTATTGCTTTCCGTTATTTATTTAGTTGTTATTTTCTTATAGTTAGATTTTAATTAATATAAAATTTATTTTTATGCAATGTAAATTCTTATCTTTTACTTTTCTCACAAGTAGATGTTAAGATCTGGCTAGCAAATTGAACATACTTTTTAATTTCTTCCTTTTCATATTAACCAAAAAAAATTCTTTTTTGTTTCTTTTGATTAGTCTCTTTTTTAAAAAAAAAATCTACCTAATTTTTTTGATTAGATTTATTTTCTTTTTTATTGCTTTCTTCCTTTTCAAATTAACATAAAAAGAAAAAACATATATTTTTAGTTGTGTTACCGCCGAGACCGTCGTGGCCCGTAGCTGCCGTGTCGGATTGCGCTCCTCCCGTCGCCTGCCGCACTCGGCTCCCGGGTCCCCGCCTCCCACCGTCCGGTGGTCCTCTGCTCCAGGGCCTGCGAGACAATGGTTAGAGACCCGGGCCGGGGTTTCCGGCGGGGGCACTCCGACGATCAAATCAGTGACGGTCTAGGGGAACAGATCCTCCTGGCCGGGCCCCTCTTGATGGACTCCGCACTAGGAGGAGTGAAAGATGTGTGTGGAGGTGTGAACGTCGCAGGGAGAGATTGGTATCAGGGACAGAGGGATGCTCTGTCCCTCCGCCTCTCCTTGAGCCCCTCGATTCCCTCCATTTGTGGTGGTGATGGCCTTTTGCTCTTTTGGTTGAGCTTGCCTTGTCTTGGTGGTGAGTGGTCGTTCTGTTTTATTTTTGTTTTTTTTTTGTTACCTCCTCCCCCTTGGGGGTGCCGATCGTTCTTTGTAGTCGAAGACTGGCCGTTGGGAGCTTATCTCGGGATTCCCGCCGGCTGTCAGACGCGCGCGGCGGTGTCCCAGGAAGCCCTTTCCTAATTCATGATAAGGTGCTGTCATGCGCTCCGACCTTCTTCATGATTGCCTTGTTCCGGGAAATCGGGGATGTCTCGAATGGCGGGCCGCCACCTACGGGGTTCGAATCTACTGGATGGTCTTCTTTCCTGGGTGATATGAGTGGTTGGTGAGGAATGTGGCACCTCGATCGGTGCATTGCTTGCCTTTTTGGTGTAACTGGTGGTGTCAGGTAGTCAGTACGGCCTAAGAGGCATTCTGGTACGGTCCTCGGGAGGCTCGCCGATGCCCTCGGCTGGTAAGGACTTCTTCCGGGCTGGGGCCAAGCTGGGACGGCAGGGCTCGCTCCATCCTAGGTGCTCCAAGCTTGCGGGGACGGCCAAGTGGAGAAGGGCGAAGTACAGGCCCGGTCCAAAGGGCGCACACTCGGAGAGGCTCAACCTCGGCGGGTGAGCTCTTGGCTCGACCTCGACTATGGGGCACTAACCTCCGAGGGTCTCCTCTGGAGGGCGGATGTCGGCGGGCCCGGTCCAGAGGACGCGCACTCGGAGAGGCTCAACCTCGATCGCGGGGCAATAACCTCCGAGGGTCTCCTCTGGAGGGCGGATGTCGACGGACCCGGTCCAGAGGGCGCGCACTCGGAGAGGCATGACCTCGGTGGGTGAGCTCTTGGCTCGACCTCGATCGCGGGGCACTAACCTCCGAGGGTCTCCTCTGGAGGGCGGATGTCTGCGGACCCGGTCCAGAGGGCACGCACTCGGAGAGGCTCGACCTCGGCGGGTGAGCTCTTGGCTCGACCTCAACCGCGGGGCACTAACCTCCGAGGGTCTCCTCTGAAGGGCGGATGTCGGCGGACCCGGTCCAGAGGGCGCACACTCGGAGAGGCTTGACCTCGGCGGGTGAGCTCTTGGCTCGACCTCGATCGCGGGGCACTAACCTCCGAGGGTCTCCTCTGGAGGAAGGATGTCAGCGGACCCGGTCCAGAGGGCGCGCACTCAGAGAGGCTCGATCTCGGTGGGTGAGCTCTTGGCTCGACCTCGACTGCAGAGCACTAACCTCTGAGGGTCTCCTCTAGAGGGCGGATGTCGGCTCTGGCCTAGGCGCCGAGCTCATGAGCTCGACCTGGCGGAGGACTGGGCTCCATCTGCTGCCATGGGGGAGTTCGGCTCATCTCGGTAATGGGGTCCGAGCTAGAGGGTCGATGTGGCATCCCTCTCCACATGGCACCCGCAGATTTCTTCACGTCAGCAGTCTTGCCATATCATTTGCCCCCCACTCCCGAGGCTCATTAGTGCCCGACATTCGGGCCGAAGAGAGTAATTGCGGTGCTGACGTGGAAAGGTAAAGATCGGTTGTAATGATGGCCATGACTGCTGGCGCTTCGGGGACCGCTCCTGCGGGCCAATGCGGGGGCGCCACCTGGCCACGTTTGAGGAGCAGTTAATGCTGGCACAGAATTTAGAGCGACAGGGATGCCATTCTCTTCGATGGGTGACACATGGCGCAGATCTGTTGGTGAGCGACTGACGCAATACGGACCCCTTGGGTCATTTCAGAGTGAAAGGAGGGCCTTACTTGAACAATCTATTCTTTTTGAATTCTCCGTGCCTGTTGCTGCCGCGCCCAGGCTTCTTCTTCTTCCCTATCGCCCCAAGTTTCTTCTCTAGGCAACAGGTTAGCTTCTTCCTCTTTCTTCCTCCCGATAGAGTAGGGTTCCCTCTCGGGATCTGTGGTTTCTTCTTTGGTCTTCGACCTTGTGTTTCCCTTTTTCTTCTTCTTCTTTTTTTTTGAGGATGTCCCATTTTGGTCCGAGCTTCCGTCCCTCCACTGATCAGGGTGAGGCTGGTCCTTCCGAACGGAGGCCGGTGTCTTCTTCCTCTTCTTATGATGGGGAGGGAGGTATAGCTCGCAACAAACTCGGTGGGAGGCGTCCTCTCAGCCCGATTCTTATTAGGGAATTGGGGTCGGGTTCTTCTTTTCCCCCTCCTTCTGCTCCTGTCCCTGAGTCTGCTCGGTCTGCAGGTCCCGGTGGGGTCACCTCCACGATCACCGCCGGGGAACTCAGGACTGTCCGGGATGTCCATGGCATCCCTCATTCTGTCCGGCTTATGATCCCTCGTCCGGGGGAGCGGGTTATTTCGAGTGGCCTGGGCCATCTTGCCTTCTATGAGGGGACCTTCTCTGAAGGTCTCCGCTTTCCTTTACATCCCTTCTTTTTGTCAGTCTTGGACAACTATCGTTTGGTCTCGGCGCAGCTGGTACCAAACGCTATTAGGGTTATCTTCTCCTTCATTGTGCTCTGTCACCTTCACGGGTTCGTGGCCTGATTTTCTTTGTTCAGGGCCTTCTTCGCTCTGAAACATCACCCAACCGAAGACGGCTGGTGGTCTTTATCTTCCCACCCGAGGGGCATTAAGTTTGAGCTCCCCTCTTCCATCAAGGGATGGAAGAGTAAGTTCTTCTTTGTCGAGGTCGAGGGAGTTGACTGGGTCTGGAGTAATCTGGACCAATCCCCCAACCGAAACTCTGCCGTCGATGCGGCTGACCGAGATGACTACGAGCAGCTCCAGAGTGCATAGATTCCTTCTCTCGAGGTCCTATTGTCTGAGCAGAACCTCGCCGACTCTAGGGTCGACCCAGCAAATGGGTCGGGTGAGTCCGGCCTGAACATTGCTCTTTTCTTTCCTTTGCATGATCTTTGTGCAGTTTTCCACAGATTCTGACCACTGTGTATATTGTGTGTAGGTATGATATTCTCCGAGAGCGATCTCCTGGCCATTACCAAGAAGAGGCGACCGGCAGGATTGGTCGCGGAGCCCGCTTCCAGGTGGCCCCGAGGTGAGTGCACACCTGCGGCTGCCCCAGTGGTGGTGGTTAGGCTGAGCTCTGTTAGACATTATAATAATGAAAATTAATCCAACTTTATTTGATTAAAATTAATACTTTTTGTAATATTTTGCAGGAATTGACTCCATAAACGTGTAGATCTTGATTTTAGGAGTCCAACGACGCAAACGGAATGTAATTCGGACTTCAAACGGGCCCGAAATGGATTTTAGAAGGTTTTAGCACGGATTTCAGAGCCACACGATTTTTCGAGCATCCTTAAATCCTTTTGGTTTGGCTCACGGTGGACCGGCTCAATGGTCCACCGCATGAGCTGCCGTCCATGGCAGCCATTGCTGCTGGTCCACGGTCGAAGCCGTGGACCACCGTGCTCCGATCGCGCCGAAACTTGCCGGAGAGCTTTCCCCGGCGCCGCCGAAGCCGCCGGTAACCTTCCCGCCGGCCGAAGAGCTCCCGTTCGGCCGGAAAAATGGCCGGAAGTCGGCTCTGCCCAAGCCCAAGCCTGCTGCAGCACCTCCATCGTCCGCCCAGCCCGAAGCCGCCGCCCGCGCCCACGCCGCAGCCGCCCGTCTCCGCCGTCGGCCAGCCGCCCAGCCGTCCAAGCCCACGACCCTGCTGTGCACGCCGCCGCCCAAGCCACTGTCCGCCCCTGCGCCAAGTCCACCGCGAGCCTCCGCGCCGTCCGCCCTCCGCCCAAGCCGCCGCGCCGTCTGCTCCGCGCCCGCCACCCAGCCGTCCGCACCCGCCGCCCAGCCGTCCGCGCCTGCTGCCCAGCCGCGTCCAGCCGCACGCGAGCTGCCTCTCCGCCGCCGTCCGCCATGCCGCGTGTCCGCCGAGCTCCAGCCTGCTGCCGCCCAGCCGAAGTCCGCCCTCCGTGTCCGCCCCTACGCTGCGTGTCCGCCGAGCTCGCCGCCCAAGCCTGCTGCACCCACGGCCACGCCACCGTCCAGCTGGAGCCGAGCGCCGTCCGTCCCTGCGCCACGTCCGCCCGCTGCCATGACCGTCTCCACCCCAGCCGCGCCTCTCTGCCCGCAGTGCCGTCTGCCCTTGTCACCGTCGTTCAGACCGGGATGTCCGAAAACATAGAAGCATCGGAACGAGAAGAAATGTCAGACGACGCTGGATGGACGCGGGATTGTGCGATAGAATTTTTGAATTTAATTTTTGAGATGGGGATGATCGTAAAAAAATCAGATAAGGAGATCGGATTGAGATGAAGAAATCACCGCGCTTTCCACACGGACCCGACACGGTATTTTTCAGCTATAAATACCTCGGTGATTCTTTTCTGCGGGGGGGAAATTTTTGGGATGTTCCACTTGCTGTCCATAGTTCCACCTGTTGCTGTGACAGAGAGTCAGAGTCGGATAAAAAGGGAGAAAGGGACCCTTGTTCCCTTATTTTTATTTTTTTTTCTGTACTCCAATTTTTATGCAATAAAATTTATTTGCTTTATATTAATCCATGTTTACTTGTTTTTATTTTAGTCATGCTGGAGTCATGTTGGATTAGCGTCGTTTAAGGTAAGTCATAGTGAATTAGTTTTGACTGACCTATACCTAAGGGACGGGCCGTGATCCACGGATACGAGCCGTACTCTTGAGATAGGTCATATCTAAATTATTTTCACAAATTTATTAATTGCATTTAATTCTTGCATTAGTTCTAATTTATTTTAGTTTATTTTAAGTCAAAAGAAAATACTTTTTCAAGATAACCCCAAAGTCTCTGTGGGATCGACCCTTACTCCCGCTATTCTACTCTTTAGAGTAGTGGAATTAAGGTTCTAAATCGGTGCACTACGACACGCATCAAGCTCGACCACGGCTGCCGGCTCGAGCTCAGAGGTGACCCGCGCCGCTCCTGCACTAGTGGAGAGGGCATGGGCTGCAGCTTCTTACGTGGATCGGGTGAGTGGACTCCCTGCCAGCATCACCGGGCTCGTTGGTTGGAGACGATCAAGGGGAACATAGTCATAGTTGTAGGGATGAAGGGGCTTGATGCTGTGTTGTGTCTTCCTGTGGACCTCTTCGGTGGGAGAAATCTTCACCGTATCGTCCCTCTGTCAGGCGAACCTGCAAAACAGGGAAGACCTGCACCGGGGATTCCGGCAAAGGCACTCCGACAATCAAGTCAGTGGGATGATCGAAAGAAATAAGAGATCTCTGAGGTCGAGAGCTTGGGGGACTCTCTACTGCCATAGGGTGATAATAAAATGGAATGTAAGGATCTAGAGATTGCATTGTCTCTTACCTCCCCTTTACCTCTTCGTACCAGTTTTTATGTAGACAAATGGCTCCTGTCACTTTTAGGGAGGCATGCTGGTCTTGATGTAGACTTGTTAGGCTATGGTGGCCTGTGAGGCCATGATGGGTTGGTGAACCTTCTTCTTCTTGATGGTTCAAGAAGTTGGTGCAGGGGTACAGTACCTTGGGCATGGCACCATTCACTAGTTAGCGTAAATAGTAGCTTAGGAAACTTAAATGCAAACCTTCCTTGTAGACGACGTGTTAGGCGGCGTGCAATAGGGCCCACGCGGAGGGGGATCCCTGGAAAGAGCGCCAAGGCCATGTGGATGGGTCCCTCGGGAAATGCACCGGGCCCACATGAATGAGATCGAACTACGTGGCATACCTGATGACCGAGCTGGGCTGAGATGCTGCTCCAGGTTGCCATGCAGGCACGCGGACCAAGAGAAGGCCCACGGGGCCTCCATGCATGCTAATAGAGACGAGGTGCAAGGCCCCATGCGTGTGGATGAGAACCCACGCGCTGCGGACCCATGCGCTGCTCCTGGTCGAAACCAGACTGCGGGAGGGCAGAGTTGGACCGCGGGCATGCTGGGGCGCGAAGCAGGTGCGGACAGAACTGGGTGCCATGCGGGCGCATCGGACCAGGCATTGCAGGGGTGTGCCGAACTGGGCACGCGGGCACGTGGGCATGCCGAGCTGGGCGTTACGCATGCCGGAGCTGCTGTGAAAGGAATGCTCGGACATGGGATGTGGGATCGTCGGACCTGGCAAAGCCAGGCTGAGCAGGGCCGAGGCAAGCTGCACTGTGGGTGAGGTCGGGCGGAGCCGCGTGGGACGCTGCCAGGATATTGGTCGGGCCGAGCCGGAGCCACGTAGAGCACTGCCTTGCCTGCGGGCGTGCCGAACTACTCCCCAAATCGGGCGGAGCCAGACTAAGGTGAGGCCTCTCACGGGCGAGCTAGGCATCGGACGGAAGCACGCGGGCCGGCCGAGGTGGGCGGAGCCAGAGAAGAGCAGGGTCGTGCCCTAGCACGGGCGGATCTGGGCCGGACCGCATAGAGCTGGAGCAAGCCGGGGTCATGCTGCCCTGGGCGTGTCACGCTAGGCTTGGAGGCGATGAACCGGACGCTGGCGGAGCTAGGGCGTGGCGGCGAGGTTGGACGGGAGGGCTCCTCCCCTGCTGCTGGAGCGCACCGGCGAGGGAGTCGGTCCATCATGTGGTCGGTGGCCTGGCCGAATCAGAGCCGGAGGAGTCGGGCCTCGGGGGCCGGACCGCGGGGCCACCGTGGGTGTGCGGCGAGCGCGTCGCGAGCGGGTCAGACTCCGTGCGGGCGGTGTCGACCGGGCGAGCTGTGGCACCGTGGATGCTTCTTCAAGCAGGCCTAGCACGGAGCCGGGGTGCCGGAGCCACGGTGCAGGGCTTCGAGCGGAGCCATCTTGCACGAGCTGGAGATGAGCTTCTGCACCGGGGAGGACGCCGACCTGGAAGTGGCCGTCGTAGGGGCGCCTGGGCGCGGTTGGTGCGGAGCTACGCCGTGGGAGTCACCCGTGTCTCCCAATGCACCGAGCTGGTTCGTCATGGGGCCGCGGTGAGCGGACCAGCCGTTGGCGTGCCGTGGGTGACGCACGAGAGGAGTGGGCGGAGGGGTGGACTGATGCGGGCCTGTGTCGCGGGCATGACCCTGGCAAGGGCTCGGTCTAGTGGCGTGGGCATGCCACAGGCGTGAATCGGGCGTGAGCTGACCTGGGCACAATGTGAGCCTGGCACGATCATGAGCTGACCTGGGCTGGGCGGAGCCCGAGAGCGCTGGCCAAGTTGCCGACCTGGCTTGATCGAAGTGGGCTGGCCGATCTGCCGACCTGACCTGGTTGAAGTGGGCTGGCCGAGCTGCCGACCTGACCTCCACAGGGACTGATCTCCTCAAGTGGATCCACCATTGTGTCAGGGCTGAACGGGTTGGTTACTGCTGTAACAGATGCCCCCACTCCCTGAGTCCAAGGCATTACTTCTCCTCGTTTTGGGCAAAGGGAGTAGTTTTTTATCCATTCGGCTCTATGTCGTAGCACACCTGCAAAATAGAAATAGGAGGTGGTGTTTTTTGAAATTCACTTGCCCGTAGGTACCTTGACTGAAGGTTAGTTGCATCATGACGATGCTATCACTTCAGTAGGACTTCTCCTTGACCGGGTAGAAGGCATTGCCATGGAGGAAGAAATTGGTGAGGTGCACAACTTGGGTGCACACATGTATGATCGGGCACATGGTTGGGCTCAAAGCATTCTTTAAA
Source organism: Areca catechu (assembly GCA_021397845.1). Taxonomy (NCBI): domain Eukaryota; kingdom Viridiplantae; phylum Streptophyta; class Magnoliopsida; order Arecales; family Arecaceae; genus Areca; species Areca catechu. Next base: position 9,533,052 of record CM038044.1, read on the forward strand.
GCTTTTGATGAGGCCTTTGGCATGGGACTTTCATCATTTCCCGTTTCAAGGTTTCAGTATCTTTGGCCTTGGAGTGCCAAGGTGTTGGATCGATGCCCCTAACCATTCTTACAAAAGGAACGTCCCTATTATAAGAGGCAGGTTTATCTCTCTTAAACCAGCGCAGCAACCGGGCACTCGAGTCGACCCCTCCGCCGACCCCCGCAAGAGCAACCCAGGGTACTCACCCTCGAGTCGGCTCGCTGGAGACGAGCATCGCAGCACCAACCAAGGGATGTCGACGTGGCACCAGACCCGACTTACCGATGGCACCCACACCCAGTGGGCCCAGACCCTACACTGGACACACGCCACGAGGGTGCGAGCTGGCCCAGCCAACAATCCCCCCCCCCAGCGAAACGACCGAGTTTTTCCCCCTGCGGAGACTCGAACCCGAGACCTCCGGCTCTGATACCAATTGTTGGATCGATGCCCCTAACCATTCTTACAAAAGGAACGTCCCTATTATAAGAGACAGGTTTATCTCTCTTAAACCAGCGCAGCAACCGGGCACTCGAGTCGACCCCTCCGCCGACCCCCGCAAGAGCAACCCAGGGTACTCACCCTCGAGTCGGCTCGCTGGAGACGAGCACCGCAGCACCAACCAAGGGATGTCGACGTGGCACCAGACCCGACTTACCGATGGCACCCACACCCAGTGGGCCCAGACCCTACACTGGACACACGCCACGAGGGTGCGAGCTGGCCCAGCCAACACAAGGTTTTAGATGCTGGGGTGTCCGGTCTTTAGGTGCCGAGGTGTCCGGTCTTTAGGTGCCGGTGACTTCGGGCTTTAGATGCCGGGGCGTCCGGTCTTTAGGTGCCAGGGCATCCAGTCTTTAGATGCCGGGGTGTCTGGTCTTTAGGTACCGGGGTGTCCGGTCTGTCGATGACTTCGGGCTTCAGATGCCGGGGTGTCCGGTCTTTCTTTACCAAACTCGGAGTTGGGCAGATGAGCTCCTGTAATGATGAAGAGCAAAGTTGCACCAAAGGGTAACTTTAATTATTGGGGAGAGGTTCTTACATCCTTCATGAGGTGGCAGAGCCACTCGTTTGGCATGCTGGGGGGCGAGCCGCAGATATTTGGACCCCTAAAGCTACCCATAGGTATCTCCGGATGAGATTCAGGTGGTAAATGTGGGGCTCAGTGAAAAGCCTAGCTTCAACTTGCCTGGATCAAGGGGCATGAATTCAGCTCAGCTGGACTGAGGATTTTGATTTCAGCTCGGCTAAACCGAGGGCTACGGAATTCAGCTTGGCTGAACCAAGGAGCTTGGGTTCAGCTTGGCTTCATTTGAGGTCAGCTCGGTGAACTGAGGAGCTTGACCTCAGCTCTTAACTTCGTCGGACTTGGAGTTGGATGGATGAGTTCCTGCATTTTTGGAGAACAAGGTTGCACTAGAGGGAAACTTTAATTATCGAGGAGGGATTCTTACCTCTTTCTTGAGATGGCAGAGCCACTGGTTTGCCATGTTAGGAGGCTATCCGTAAACGGTTGGAGCTCCAGAGCTTCCCATGGACATCTCCGGACTTTGAGCACAGCAAATGCCAAACTATCAGTTTTCTTGGTAGATGGCGGGACTTCTCGGAGCTCCGCGGATATCTCCGGACTGTGAATAAGGCAAGAGCTGAGCTGAGAGTCATGCGGTAGATGCGGGGCTCAGTGGGGAGCTTGAATTTAGCTCGGCTGAGTTGAGGAGCTTGATCTCAGCTTGGCTTCATTTGAGTTCGCCGGACTTGGAGTCGGGCGGACGTGTTCCTGTGTTGGTGAAGGACAAAGTTGCACCAGAGAGGAACTTCTGTTATTAAGGAAGGATTCTTACCTCCTTCTTGAGATGGTAGAGCCACCGGTTTGCCATGTTAGGAGGCGAGCCATGAATAGTTGGTCCTCTAGAGCTTCCCATGGACATCTCCGGACTTTGAGCACAGCAAATGCCAAACTATCAATTTTCTCGGTAGATGGCAGGACTTCTTTGAGTCTCCACGGACATCTCCGTATTGTGAGTAAGGCAAGAGCTGAACTGAGAGTCATGCGGTAGATGTGGAGCTCGATGAGGAGCTGCAGCTTGGCTTTATTGAGTTCAGCTCGGCTGAATTGAGAAGCTTGATTTCAGCTCTTAACTTCATTTGAGTTTGCCAGACTTGGAGTCGGGCGAATGAGTACCTATGTTCCTCCTTCCCATGGACTGTTGGAGCTCCAAAGCTTCCCATGGACATCTCCGGACTTTGAGCATAACAAATGCCAAACTGTCAGTTTTCTCGGTAGATGGCGGGACTTCTTTGAGTCTCCGCGGACATCTCCGGACTGTGAGTAAGGCAAGAGCTGAACTGAGAGTCATGCTGTAGATGTGGGATTCAGCTCTTTGGTGCCGGAGAGCGTGGGATCCGGGCTTTGATCAAGAATTCTTGCACCGGGCTGTGACCGGCTCGAGCAAGTCATAGTGCTTGCCCTTGATAGTGGTACAGAAGCCCTTCCTGTAAAACTGAAACACGATTTTTTATTTTATAAAGGTAGTGGGGAAGGAGTTACCTGTTGAACTCCAGTTATATGAATAAACAAAGATATATTTTCTCCTTGTGCAGGCCAGAATTAGGTTCGCCGACTGCCATCTTGGAAGAGAGCGAGACTCCTTTGCACGTAAGAATACAACTCGGTTGCATGAGGAAGCAAGGCTCCGTTGCATGGAGAGCTTCGTGGCTTGGGGAGAAGCTCCGTTGCACGGGAGTATAAGACTCCCATCGCTTGGGAGGAAAGAGGCTCCTGTTGTATGGGAGGGAGTTTCGTTGCATGGGAGCGTAAGGCCCCTGTTGCATAGGAAGGTGGACCTCCACTGCCTGGGAGGAAGTGAGACCTCTGTTGCATGAGGGAAATAACTCCGTCGCATGGAAGGAGAAGGCCTCGTTGCATGGAGGAGGAAGAGACTCCTGCTGCGTGAGGGAGTAAGCTTTGTTGCATGGGAGGAAACTCCATTGCATGTTGCATGGGAGAGGAAGAGATTCCCGTTGCATGAGGGAGTAAGCTCCGTTGCATGGGAGTAAGCTCCGTTGCATGGGAAGGAACTTCATGGCATGGGGGGAGACTCTGCTGCATGGGAGGAGGCTCCGTTGCATGTTGCATGGGAGAGGAAGAGACTTCCGTTGCATGAGGGAGTAAGCTCCGTTGCATGGGAGCAAACTCCGTTGCATGGGAAGGAACTTCATGGCATGGGGAGAGACTCTGCTGCATGGGAGGAGGCTCCGTTGCATGGAAGTGTAAGACTCCCGTTGCTTGGGAGGGGAGAGGCTCCTGTTGTATGGGAGGAACTCTGTTGCATGGGAGCAAACTCCGTTGCATGGATTTCTTTCTTCTTCACGATGGCCAGACCCCCTCTTCTTTTCCCTTCTTCTCTCTTTTCTTTTCTCTCTCCCTTTTCTTCTCTTCTTTTTTTTTTTCTTTTTTTTTTTTTGGTGGGGCTCCTGGATGGTGGTACTGTCGGGAGGTGGCTCCATCCTTGGCTTGCTACCGCTGCCCCGTCAAGGATGGCGATGCACATTCACAGCTAAAGGTTTTTTGATCAAGGCCGCTCCTTGGGGCCTCGAGAGAGGGAGAAGTTCTCGTGCCCCCATCCCCATGCCCCCGGTCTGCCCCCCGAGGACTAAGGACCAAGGTGAAAATCATCGTCCCATCTTGTTGAGGAGCATGGATCTGCCCCCCTACCTGGCGTGCTAAACTGTTGCCGCCTAGATCGTCGTGGCCTACAGCTTCTTATGTGGCCCAGGTGAGTGGACTCCCTACCAGCATCACCGGGCTCGTTGGTCGGAGACGATCAAGGGAAACATAGTCGTAGTTGTAGGGATGAAGGAGCTTAATGCTGTGTTGTGGTCTTCCTGTGGGCCTCTTCGGTGGGAGAAATCTTCACCGTATCGTCCCTCTATCGGGCGGACCTACAAAACAGGGACTGATCTCCTCAAGTGGATCCACTATTGTGTCAGGGCTGAACGGGTTGGTTACTGCTGTAACAAGTTGCTTTCAATTAGTTTCTTTCTTTTCAAACTAACTTAAAACAAAAAAAAATTCATTTAAGTTTCTTCCTTTTCAAATTAACCCAAAAAATATTATTTAACTTTTTAATTAACTGCCTTAAATACTGATATGATTTCTTGTCTTAATATTAGTTGCTTTATATTCCTAGTCTATTTTAATCTTTTTTCTCTCACATTTAATTAACCAAGATTAAAACCTATCTTTTATTTTTTTTGCTTAAATTAATATAACATAAAAAGAAAACAAAAACATCACATAAGACTTAACTAAAATGGAGAAACTAATTAATCCTTAATAACTTACTACTCATTTTGGACATCTTTCTTTTTGTATCTCATATTTTCATAAAATATCTTAAGGACAACAACCCATAAACAACATAAGGAGGGGTTTAATCACCCTTCTTTGGCCCATAAACCATCATCCTGTATCTTGCATTAATCCAAGTATGTTATTAAAATCAACTAGACGTTAGTTCCTAAAGAATTCGAGCTCAATAGAACAAGGCACCCGGAAGAGTTGAACCTAGTCAGGATTGGCTGGTGACTGGTGCCTAGGAAAAGGGTTCAAGGATGATGTAGCTATGAAAATAGATGATTTTTAATTGGTTTCGTTGATTGACCTAGATAATCTAATTGGTGTCTAAGAAAAGCAACAAGGGGACCCCCACCAATTTTATCCTTATCTGGCTAATGATTAGTTAGTTTCTGACTTGGAGAGCTCCAAGATTGCCTTGATAGTTAGGAGCTATCTAGATTTAGGATAACCCTAGGATAGAGAGTCCAAGTTATGCTAACTTATTTGTAAATAACATCAAATGCTAATTAATTCTTTTCTCTCTTAGCTCTAAGACTCGTTAAGTTCTCATCTTTAAAACTTTTTTCTATCTTTCTTCATTCTTCATCTCATCTCTCTTCTTAAAAAAATAAATATATATAAATAAATAAGAATTGCTCTGATCTAAAATCCTGATTGCATATATGAATAATCAGAATAATCAAATAAACTAAATTAGTGCCAAGAGCATGAATTATTATAATAGAGTACCCAACCTTCTGGTATCAAAGTTTATTCGAGCCTCTTAAATAGTATCACTACATAAAATATGTATATATTTAGAAAAAAAGTTAGGGATAATATATAGTTATTCCAATGACTTATTTAAATTGATCTTTATTAATATAGAATTCAATTGCTACTTCCATATATGATGGAAGTATAATTTTCTCCTTCCTATGATAAGCGTGCTTTCGTGCTAATCATTTTGACTTATCGGGCATCACTGATCTTGCAACTTCTATTATTGCACTAGAAACTTGAATGTGCTAAAATTTAATGAAATATATTAAATCATTTAAAGTATATGCAATATAATGTTACAACATGTCAAACATATGTAATAATAGATATATAAAAATTTCTAAACCTCTCTACTAGCATATGAATCTTATTCATTGTTAATTAATTGATGTAGCTCCATAACTATAGATGATACATGCTGCAAATATGAAAAGTGAGCATGCAAATCATTCTTGATGGCTAAGACCACACTTCCTTCGCTTGTGTCCTTCTCTTGTTGTTTCTTCCTTGCATGTTTATAAATTTTTGGAAGTTCTGATATAGCCTTTGCCTTCTCAATAAGCTTTCTATAGCATGCTCCTATTTTGACTCACCTGCATAAGGAAGATACATGTTTCATAATGATACCTTCCTTGTCGCACTTAATGTAAGCCACAGAGTGCCTTGGTAAAAACAAATATATCAGTTAGATAACCATTTATATTAATCCATGACAACTATATCTTTGACTATAAATTGATCTACCTCCATGAATTCTGCAACATGATCCATAGTAGGATCCACTTTAACTGGAGAGGGCTCTTTACTTGTAGCATGGGGCTTCGCCCCCACCTAACATCAAAGAACATTTAGATTAAAAATAAAATGTGTTAACTGAATTTGTTAATTATAGCTATAACATGGTATTCACTTTGTTGGCTTTGACTCCTTAGTTTTGATGATTAACAAAAGGTTGAGTATATGTTTGGACTAATGTTTAATCTCAAGATAAAGTTTCAGGACTTAGGTTATTCAAAAAGAGTATCATAAGGACAATGATGAAACTAAGTTTACCTGATTTGGAAATGAGCTCTTCTACCTTGAACAAGATCAAAATTCTCATAATGGACCTTCTTGTTAAGAAATATTTGACAAAAGAAACAAAGGCTTAAAGAAACTCAAGCATGGCACGCATATCTCAAGAGTTTCAGAAAAATTCAGATCAGAGGTCGACCCCCAGAGGTCGACACCTTGTCAAAGGTCGACCACCAGAGGTCGACTCATGAAGAAAAGGAAAGTTCAGCATGGCCGGCACGGCAAAGTCTCAGTGGCACGCTTCAGAGGTCGACCACCAGAGGTCAACACCTGTCCAGAGGTCGACACCAGAGGTCGACTCATAGCCTGAGAATTCAAATGGGCAGAACTATGGTATTCTGAACTTTTGCCTAAACTTTACTGGAGGTCGACTCATGAGGTCGACACTTGATCCAGAGGTCGACTCATGAGGTCGACTCATGGCATAACGGCTAGTTTTTCTGAACTTCTGATTTGATTTCCAACGGCCATAAACGGCCATATTTTGAATCTAACGGTCTTGTGGAGTTGTTTCAGCATGAATGAGGTATTTAACCTCCACCAAACTTCAAAAAAGACAAGGAGACAAAGTGAAAAAGTGTTGATTCAAAGTACAAAGCCTTCAATCACTTCCAAGCAAAAAGAGTGAGAAAACCAAGAGATTCCCTAGCCAAAAAGTCTTCCATCTTTGAGGAATCCAACATTCAAGTGTTTGGCATTTAGTGAGGTCCAAAGATTCCAAGGGAAAAGGCTTGAAGAGTCTCCATCAAGAGCTTCAACAAATTTATTATTGCTCAAAAGGAGTTTGTTTAGTTTTAATTCATTGTATTCATACTCTTTTGTCTTTAGCTAGTTTCAAGGGAATTTGAAACTAGAGTGAGGTTTGTTGGTGAGCCAATTGATAAAACCAACTAGGGTTGCTTGTTAGCCCGAAGCCAAAACAAGTGAGTAAGGTTTGTTGGTGATCCAATTGATAAAACCAACTAGGGTTGCTTGTTAGCCCGAAGCCAAAACAAGTGTGTAAGGTTTTGACTTGTGAGCCTGGTAAAACAAGTCGGCTGTAATCTAAAGATTATAGTGAAATTCTCAAGTGGAGCTTGGGGAGTGGATGTAGGTGCTAGGTGCACCGAACCACTATATTTCTTGTGTATTTGCATTGCCTTTCTCTTTAATTTCTTTAGCTCTTTAATTGCCATTTTATTTCATTGCTTCCGTTGCACAATTCTTAAAGCACTATCACTCTTCACCTTAAAACTTGATAGCACATATATTGCCTTAAATTTTTAAATACCCAATTCACCCCCCCTCTTGGGCACCATATCTGGGCAACACACTTCAAAAGGACCCGTATATGTGCCTACAATGTCATCAACCAGCATTTAACCCTTATCCCGAAGGACCTTCTTAATGCACAATAGCCTCTTATTGAGCAAAGCTATCAATGCATCCTCTCTAGCAATATCTTGAGTAGGTTGAGGATCTTCTAAGCAAAAACTATGAGAAATCAAGGATATCTCAACCACTATAATACATGCTTATAAAGCTTCAAATAAATGTTCTTCATTTTGGCTAGATGATGGTACCTGAGACATCACAAAGCATCATAAACAAATTATGCATTACATGGTGCATATTAGGAAGCACATGTTGTTGCCTAGTGATGATGCAATCTAAGAGGGGGGGTGAATTAGATTTTAAAAAAAAACTTAAACAAGTATGTGCCAATTCAAATCAAGTACTTATGTTTTGCCAAAGTGTTTGTATACTTAATGAAAATATGTAATGGAATTAACAAAGTAAATACAAGAGTAAATAAGCAATAAATAAGAGCAATCACAAACATAATAATATATGGTGGTTCGGTGCACTTCAAGGTATCTACATCCACTTTCCAAGTTTTTTCTTGAAAATTTCACTATAATTACCAAGATTATAGCCGATTAGTTTTCTGGGCTCACAAGTCAAAATTCCTTTGATTTTCCAGGCTAACCAAAAATCTTGTTGATTTTGTGAGCTCACCAACAACTTTGTTGATTTTTATACAAAGGCTAACCAACAACCTCCATTGATTTTCATAAAGGCTCACCAACAACCTTAATAAAATAATTTAAGCACAAGTATAAATGTAAGAATATAAAATAAAAACTTTCTAAAATAAAGTAAATATCTTTTGAAGCTCTTTGATGATGTTGAAAAAGCTTGTCTCCAAGTTGTTGAAGCCTTAGTTAATTTCTTGAAATGTGGACTTTGAAGCTCTTTTGATATTTGAAGCTTGAAGGCTCGACTCTCTCACAAATGTTGGATCCTCAAGATATATTCAATTGGATGATCAAAGAAATTTTTAATCAATTCAAAGAATTACTTTCCCTTGAGTTTGGTGATGTTTAAATAGCTCTCCAAACCTTAAATTATCATTTATGACCGTTGGAGGAAAAAAAACTAGCTGTTGAAACAAGTTTGAAAAGTTCTGTACTTCAAAAAAAAATAGCCATTACTCTAAGTGTTGACACTTGAATTTCTTCATGAGTCAATACTTAAGTGTCGACACTTTCCATGAGTTGACACTTAAGTGTCGACACTTGAGTCAACTCAAGACAAAAATTTAAAAATTAGCCTGTTCTATCTTTTTCTTGGTCTCAGGCCTTGAGTCGATTTGTGAGTCGAGCTATGAGTCGGCACTTGAGTGTGCCAATGCTGAAACTTGTCCAAATTAGAATTTTGAGATCTTCAAGATCTTCCTAATGTTCCAAAACTCTTATAACTTGAAAATCCATGGCTTCTTTAACTAAATGACAAGCTTTTCAATTTTGAGTACCTGAATCTGATAAACACTTTTAATATATATTAGTACTAAATATACTTAAGTATTTTGTCATTCATCAAAATCAAGACCAGAGTCAACAATCTTTCCCTTTTTTATGATAACAAAACCTTTAAGTATATAAACATGATAAACTTAAAAGATTTACAATAAGATCAAGATAAGGCTCCCCCTCAAAATATGATCTAAAAAATATTTTCAAAATTTCAAGATTTTCAAACTTTTCTCTCCCTAACTAATTCTTTCCTTTAAGTTTATAACTTTTTATTTTCTTCTTCTCCTTTTGTGATTTCTTCCATATCTTTCATATTTATCATATCTCTCTCCCTTTTTCATGTTTATCATATATCTCTCTCCCTTTTTGTCATCATGAAAAAGGTGGAAGGCAATATAAAGTGGGGATAAAGTAAAAAGAATAGTAAGAAGGGTATCAAAATCAATAAAGCATGAATCTGATAAACTGATAACAAATATATATTGATACCAAAATATAACATACAAATGCATGAAGTAATCTGATACCGAAGTATTTTCAAGAACAAATATTTTTTCCTTTTTTTATTTTTTATTTAAATAAATCTTTGCTCTCCCTGAATGTTATTCTCCTTGAATATAAATTGATACTACAAAATGACATACATATGCAAAAAATAATTTAATTTTCCCTTCTTTTGAAGATTCTTAATGAAATAAATCTTGATAGCATTTGAATGTAACTCCCCTCAAAGAAAATAGATTTGATATCAAGAAGGAGTATCAGAGCAATATAAGTAAAGCATGATACCAAGAAAATATTGAAAGCATCATATGTATATAATGACAACAAATCCTTGGATGCTTTCTCTAAAAGTTATTTCTTCTTAAAAATATGCATTCATTTGAGGAATAAAACAAGAATGCACAAGCATCATAATTTCAGACATATATACTAAGTCTGAAATCAAATATTTGAATTTTCAAGACATACATAATTTTCAAAAAATAAGAGATTGATCATTTAAAAACTTTTAGCATGATTTAAAATCCATATGAAATGATTTGATATACATACAAATACTAGAAGTAATATAGTACCAAATCTAGCTACTGGAGCAAGGATTTATCAATATAAAAATCTTATTCTTAAATGTAACTCTTAACTACCAGTTCTATCATTATTCTTAAATGATTTCTAGCTTAAGCATGAATATAAAATTGAATACATTTCATGAAAACCATATGAACAAGAAATCATTATATTTCACTTGAAATCATTTAAAAATATATTAATCAAAATCAAGTGAAAGTCTTATAAGCACAAGTTTAATCATGAGTGCATGAAGTTCATCAAATCAATAAGATCATGATTACAACCAATGACTGTAAGTCTGAATTTGATTCTAATTAAACAATTAAAACACTTTTCAAAATGATTGATAACATGAGAATGATTAACTCCAACATTTATCAAATATTCAAATAAAAATATAACAAGTTTTATTTCAACTACATTTTTCATATGGAATGAATATTTAGAATTTACCAATATAGATAATTCTTTCTTTACCATTTGTTCAAAAATGTAGCTTGTCCACTTCTTTATGTTGTCTTGTACAGCCACTATTCAATTATTTCCTTTCTTTGGACTGCAAGACATTCCTACAAAATATACTAAGTGGATAATTTTGGTACCCAACTTTCTTGGGTCCTTTAGGATTAATAATTATGATTTCGTTTGGAATCCAAACCTTTTTTAATTTACAAATATAAGCTTTATGTCCTAAATTATCACAAGTAATCTTTGAATATATAGAAGCAAAGAAACTCTTATTTTCCAACTCAAGATCTTTGTTTTTCTTTGTAAGCTCATCATTTGAGACAAAAATCTTGAATCTTCTTAAAATTTCTAATTCATTGAATAAATCATTTTTCTCATTTAAAAACTTATTGCATAAATCTTTCAAATTAATATTTTCTTTTTTCAATTTTTTTTCTTTGGAAAAAATATTTTTTTATTTTTCAAAACATCAATCTTGACTTTTAAATCATAGTTTTTATTGTCAAGATTAGTATTCTCGAGAGAAAAAGAGTCAACATGCCTTTTTAATTTCTTGTGCTCAATTTTTAGCAATTTGTATTCATGCACAAGATCATTAAATGCATCATATAATTCATCAAAGGTAAACTCATATTCCTTTTCAGAATATACATCTTCTTCATTTGCTATGAAGCAAAGATTGGCAACTTCTTATTCTTCCTTCGAACTATAATTTTCACTATCGCTCCAAGTTGCCATCATTGTCTTGAATTTCTTTTTAGCCTTGAGGGCTATTATCTTTTTCTTTTCTTGATCAGCAACCACTTCTTTATGCCATAAATTCAACTCATGGGTCATGAGTGAATCAATAAGCTCCTCCAAAGGCAGGATATCAATATTTTTGGCTTCTTGGATCGCCGTTACCTTTAGATCGCATGATATTGGCAAATATCTAATAATTTTATTAACCAAATCAGTATTAGTATAGACTTTGCTAAGACTTTTCAATTCATTAACAATAGTCATAAATCTAGTATACATATCAGATATAGATTCATAATGCAATATTTTAAATATTTCAAAAAAATAAACAAGCATATTAATTTTAGTATTTTTCACTTGAAGAGTGCTCTCATGAGTAATTTCAAGTGTCCCATATCTCATTCGCTGATGTGCATGTAGAGATCCTATTAAATTTATTAGGGTCCAATGCACAATAAAGCAAGTTCATTGCTTTAGCATTAATTTTATATTGCTTAATATCATATTCATTCCAATCCTCTTTGAGCTTTGGAATGGAAATGCCATTAACCAAAATGTAAGGAATATGAGGACTATTAACTATAACTTTTCAAAGATAATACTAATATATTGAATATAGATACGCATGCGAGTTTTGTAAAAAGTGTAATTAGTGCCATTGAAAAATGGTGGTTAATTAGTTGCATGTCCTATAGTAAAACAAGCACCTTCTAGGGCTGCCATGATCTTTTTAACTCAAAACTATTGGATTTTTTGCAAAGCACCAAGTTTAGATACCAACGATTTTGGATTTCAGGCTTTATTACCAATTGTTGCCCAGTGATGATGCAACCCAAGAGGAGGATGAATTAGGTTTTTTAAAAAAAACTTAAACAAGTATGTGCCAATTCAAATCAAGTACTTATGTTTTGTCAAAGTGTTTGTGTGCTTAATAAAAATATGCAACGAAATTAACAAAGTAAATATAAGAGTTAATAAGCAATAAATAAGAGCAATCACAAACACACGAATATATTGTGGTTCAGTGCACTCTAAGGTACCTACATCCACTCTCCAAGTTTTCTTGAAAATTTTACTATAATCATCAAGATTGCAGCCGATTAGTTTTCCGGGCTCACTAATCAAAACTCAACTTGTTTTCACCGGGCTCACAAGTCAAAACCCCTTTGATTTTTGGGCTGACCAAAAATCTTGTTGGTTTTGCAGGCTCACCAACAACCTTGTTGATTTTACGGGCTCACCAACAGCCTTGTTGATTTTTATACAAAGGCTAACCAACAACCTCCATTGGTTTTCATAAAGGCTCACCAACAACCTTAATAAAATAATTTAAGCATAAGTATAAATGTAAGAATACAAAATGAAAGCTTTCTAAAATAAAGCAAATATCTCTTTGAAGCTCTTTGATGATGTTGAAGAAGATTGTCTCTAAGTTATTGAAGCCTTGGTTGATTGCTTGAAATGTGGACTTGGAAGCTCTCTTAATATTTGAAGCTTGAAGGCTTGACTCTCTCATAAATGTTGGATCCTTAAAATATATTCAATTTGATGATCAAAGGATTTTTCAATCAATTCAAATAATCACTTTTCCTTGAATTTGGTGATGTTTAAATAGCTCTCCAAACCTTAAATTACCGTTTATGACCGTTGGAGAGAAAAAAACTAGCAATTAGAAACAAGTTTGGAAAGTTCCGCACTTCAGAAAAAACTAGCCGTTACTCTAAGTGTCGATACTTGAATTTCTTCATGAGTCAACACTTAAGTGTTGATACTTCCCATGAGTCGACACTTGAGTTAGCTCAAGGCAAAAATTTAGAAATCAACATGTTCTATCTTTTTCTTGGTCTCAAGCCTTGAGTCGACTTGTGAGTCGATACTTGAGTGTGCCAGTATTGAAACTTGTCCAAATTAGAATTTTGAGCTCTTCAAGATCTTCATCATGTTCCAAAGTCCTTATAACTTGAAAATCCATGGCATCTTTAACTAAATGATAAACTTTTCAATCTTGAGTACATGAATCTGATAAATACTTTTAACACATATTAGTACTCAAATATACTTAGTGTTTTGCCATTCATCAAAATCAATATCAGAGTCAACACATGTATTCCTATATAATACACTTTTAATTGTCATATGGACATTATTTTATATATAGTTATATAACTCAATCTAATAGATAAAAAATATGAAAAAATTTACATTACACAATAGACATCTGATCTCTTGTATATCGGAACTTGCCTTTGTAGCCTTCCTGGGAAGAGAAAGTGCAACTCCTCCTCCTTAGGCTGCAACATGTCGATCACTTGACAAGGATAATCAAATTTAGTTATGGATCAGCTTGAAATATATGTGATGTTATATACAAAAATGTATACCTCAAATTTTTGTAAATTCTTCATGACTTTGATGATTGCATCTACCTTGCGGAGGAATTGGGCATTGATGGGTTTGGTGACCAAGGTAGAAGCGTGGATTTCAAAATTTATCTTAAAAACACTACCAAACACTTATCCCAAGAACACCTTATTAAGAACATAAATCATAAAATATAAATTAGGGTTTAAATACTAACCTGAATCGCTAATATCCAAATCGATGAAGAAACCCTGATTCAGTCGTCTCCTCCACCAGGCGCCCAAGCGTTCACCCTCCAATGGTGATCCACACGGGGCTTGACCAAGACACCAGCACCTTCTAAGAACCAACACCAGCATCTTCTAAGAACTTGGTTCCACCAATTAAACTTTCAAACTAAAGCCTAATTGGATTTGGGCAAACTTCAATCCAATTGGACCAACTCTTCTTTGAATCATCCTTTCTACTGCTTCCCTTCTTCTTCCTCTTCTTCTCTTCTTTACTTTTTACTAATCCCTCTCCTGATTTGAACACTCCTAGGCCTTACAAAGACCTAGTCCTAAAAGAACATTGATGGGTATTGGGCATTGATGGGTTTGGTGACCAAGGCAGAAGCGTGGATTTCAAAATTTATCTTAAAAACACTACCAAACCCTTATCCCAAGAACACCTTATTAAGAACATAAATCATAAAATATAAATTAGGGTTTGGTGACCAAGGCAGAAGCGGAGGAATTGGAAATTGATGGGTTTGGTGACCAAGGCAGAAGCGTGGATTTCAAAATTTATCTTAAAAACACTACCAAACCCTTATCCCAAGAACACCTTATTAAGAACATAAATCATAAAATATAAATTAGGGTTTAAATACTAACCTGAATCGCTAATATCCAAATCGATGAAGAAACCCTGATTCAGTCGTCTCCTCCACCAGGCGCCCAAGCGTTCACCCTCCAATGGTGATCCACACGGGGCTTGACCAAGACACCAGCACCTTCTAAGAACTTGGTTCCACCAATTAAACTTTCAAACTAAAGCCTAATTGGATTTGGGCAAACTTCAATCCAATTGGACCAACTCTTCTTTGAATCAGCCTTTCTACTCCTTCCCTTCTTCTTCCTCTTCTTCTCTTCTTTACTTTTACTAATCCCTCTCCTGATTTGAACACTCCTAGGCCTTACAAAGACCTAGTCCTAAAAGGGCTAGAGTGTTTAGGACAAGAGGATAGGATGTAATAAAATAAGAGAGAAAGAAGTTTTTTCGGGATCAATCATCTTAACACCCCGAGAGGCTACACTATTTATAGCGCACCAAGTGGCTTCTGAGATATCCATTCATGCCAATAAGGATACGTTACTTGGTTTAAAACATGCGACTCTTTGATTTGAAATAATTCTGAGAAGAGTAAAACAAAAAGACATTTGAATGAAACATTATGATGTTTTAATCAAGTGTCTCTTCCTTTCATTCTTCCAAGCATTAAAATAAAATGACCGGCCTCTCTGGTATTTAAATTGAAACACCACATTAAATGGGATGCCATCTAGAAGAGTTACACGCCATCTGGACTCTAAAGTGCACAGGAAAAACTCAAGCATCGCGTTGTTTTATTTTAGCGCCAAGAGTCCCAAGGGGCATGGACTCTTCTTATTTTGGCATGAATTTCTATCCAAAGGGGCCTGGAAGACTCCAAGAGGCGTGGAAGAGTTTTTGACTTGGTCCTCTACTTATTGCAGAAGGACTCTTCATCCAAAGAAGGCGCCCCTTCTCATTTCTCACGATTTATTATCGTAGGAAACCTTTTTGCACCAAACAACTCTTCACGCCTCACACCACATAGACCCCGTGTCCATGGAAGGCTATCTGGTTCTCAAAACTAGATAAATACTGATCCAATTAAAGGTGATAAGACCCAACCTATTAGCCAAATTTAATTTAGCTTAATCAGGATCAAAATTAACCCAAATTGGAACCTGATTCGAACCGGTTCGAACCCTGGTGCTAGGGTTTGCAACACGTGCTAGCATGTTCACCTGCAAACATGGTTTAATCCAATAAAACCCTTGATCAGAACCCTTTGTGTGTGACCCATTGGGTTCCACATCTAACCAGCAGTGAGTCCGGGTGTAACTTGGCCTGATTCGATTTGATCTCATCCAAACCGATTTAGGACAAGTCAAGCTAGCCAGACTAGGTTAATTAGAATCCAATTCTAATTAACTGATTGAATTATCACAATTCAATTAAATCCCCACAAGACAAAATTGATGTCTAGCAACGTATCATGCCTACCCAGAAGATGTGGAATTTTGGTGGCATTACCAAAATACCCTTCAGTGGTGAGTTACCGGGCAATTCAGTACTTCGATCAGCTTGTACCCTGAATATTACTATGGATATGGATACTTGTCAAATCCAATTTCATATTCATTCCTAGCTCAATCTGATAATGAAGATTCATTAATGAACCATTAGTAACTATTTCTAATGTTCATACTTTGATCAAAGATTTCCCGAATCTTCATTTGATCGAAATCAGCTGGATACGATTCCCTCTTACTAGGGTTGATCGATTCCTTTTTGACCTACTCACAACCTCCATATGCAATTCACCATACCCAGTATCACCCCATGCATAACTCAGTGTCATGATTGAGTGTGAACCAAAGTATGGATTCATGTATACAAGGTACCATGGTAGTCTCAGGTCAAAGGACCACATGCACTACTCCCACTATGAGAACTATCTATTAACAAACAGATAAGGTTCCATTAGATGTTCTCAAGCTGGATCCATTCAGTGAAATCATTCTCTAATGAGCACCCACATCCTAGTATTAGTGTCAAACACAAGTGACTGTGGGATCAGTCACCCTCTTCACCAAGTATACATAGGATGTGCTGGTCTTGCCGGAAACATTAATCCCCTACTCAATGTCCCATCGACCAGGAATATTTTAGATTAGGGTTTTAAGGCTTTAGGCCTCACTGATACGATCTCATCATAACCCTAGAACCATAGCCCTAATCTACGGGGTTCATCATATAATAATAAAATAATTAAGGCACGGCGTATGATGAAAATAAAATGCCTTTATTAATTGATAATGTCAATACATTGGTTTGGGATACAAAGGAAAATTCCATCGAAAAACAACATTTCGATTGGCCTTTAGGACATAATCCTTTCAATCTCCCACTTGCACTAAAGCCAATCGCCTTTAAATTTTAACCCCATACAATCGAGGTGGTGATCAAACTCTCGCTGTGGTAGAGCCTTAGTGAACGGGTCTGCTATGTTGTTCTTCGTTTCTACTTTTTTAATGCAGACTTCTTGTCTTTCAACAATCTCTCGAACAAGATGGAAGCGTCTTAGAATGTGCTTTGATTTGTGATGAGCTCTTGGTTCCTTAGCTTGAGCGATGGCTCCAGTATTATCACAGTAAAGTGGTACTGGACCTACAATCTCCGGAACAACGCCCAACTCGAAGATGAACTTCTTCATCCAGACAGCTTCCTTGGCAGTTCACTAACAGCAATGTATTCTGCCTTAGTTGTTGAGTCAGCTACAGTCTGCTGTTTAGAACTCTTCCAGCTTACAGCTCCTCCATTTAGGATAAAAACATATCCTGAAATAGATTTGCTATCATCTGGATCCGATTGAAAACTAGAATCTGAATAAGCTTCCAGTTTAAGATCAGATCCTCCGTATATCAGAAAAATATCCTTAGTCCTTCTCAAGTACTTAAGAATATTTTTCACAGCCTTCCAGTGATCCTCTCCTGGATCAGCCTGAAATCTGCTTGCTATACCTAAGGCATATGCTACATCAGGCCTGGTACATAACATAGCATACATTATAGACCCTACAGCCAAAGCATAAGGTATAGAACTCATTCTATTTCTTTCTTCAGGTGTCTTAGAAGACATCTTCTTAGAAAGATGTATACCATGACCAATGGGCAAGTAACCTCTTTTACTTCCCTCCATGCTAAATCTCTTTAGTACTTGGTCAATGTACCTAGACTGGGATAAGCCTAGCATCCTCCTAGATCTATCTCTATAGATCTTGATATCCAGTATATAGGATGCTTCTCCCAAGTCTTTCATGGAAAACTATTTAAATAACCATATTTTGACTGATTATAACATTGGGATATCATTCCCAATGAGAAGTATGTCATCTACATACTTAACCAAAAAAACTATGGCACTCCCACTAGTCTTCTTGTACACACAAGGTTCATCCTCATTTTTGATAAAGTCAAACTCTTTGATTGTCTTATCAAATCAGATATTCCAACTCTGGATGCTTGCTTTAATCCATAAATGGATTTCTTCAGCCTACATACCTGATTAGGTTTAGTCTCCAAGACAAAACCTTTGGCTGTGACATGTAGACCTCTTCCTCAAGGAAACCATTAAGGAATGCGATTTTCACATCCATCTGCCAGATTTCATAATCATGATATGCTGCTATAGCAAGCATGATCCGAATAGATTTGAGCATAGCAACAGGAGAAAATGTTTCATCATAATCTATTCCCTGTTTTTGTTTGAAACCCTTAGCCACTAATCTGGCTTTATAAGTTTCGACTTGGCCATCTGCCCCAACCTTTTTCTTATAGACCCATTTGCATCCAATAGGGTTAACACCCTCTGGTGCATCAACCAAAGTCCACACTTGGTTGACATACATGGAGTCCATTTCGGACTTCATGGCTTCCAGCCATCTATCTGAGTTCCTACTCATGACAGCATCCGTATAGGTCAGAGGCTCATCATTTTCAATGATCCGGGCTTCATTATTCTCAATAATGAACCCATACCTCTCAGGTTCATGAGGCACCCTATCAGACCTACGGATAGGAGTGGTATGTTCTGGTTCTATACTAACTATGTTATCATTTGGTTGAGATGTATATATTTGTTGAACTTCTTCAAGTTCAATATTTCTCCCAGTGCCCTTTTTAGGATGAATTCTTTCTCTAGAAAAGTGGCATGCCTACTAACAAACACCTTTTGTTTAGTAGGGTGGTAGAACAGATATCCTATACTATCTTTAGGATATCCTATAAATAGACATTTATCTGCTCTAGCATCCAGCTTATGTCCAAAATTTCTTTTGACATAGGATGGACATCCCCATATCTTAAGATACTTAAGATTGGGTTTCTTATCCCTCCATATCTTATAAGGAGCACTTGAATAGTTTTAGATGGTACTCTATTTAAGATATTAGCCGCGGTTTCCAAGGCATATCCCCAGAAGGAAATAGGTAACTCTGTGAAGCACATCATGGACCGTACCATATCTAATAAGGTACGATTCCTCCTTTCAACAATACCATTTAATTATGGTATGTAAGGAGGGGTCCATTCAGAGATAATCCCCTTTTCTTTAAGGTGATCCAGAAACTAGATGGATAAGTATTCACCTCCTCGATCTGATCGAAGAATTTTAATACTTTTCCCCGTTTGTTTCTCTATCATACTTTGATACTCAAAAAATTTATCAAAGGCTTTGGATTTATGTTTCATTAGATACACAAATCCATACCTTGAAAAATCATCAGTAAATGTGATGAAATAAGAGTATTCACCCCTGGCCTGAGTTGTCATAGGCCCACATATATCTGTATGTATAAGTCCTAATAACTCAGTTGTCCTTTCTCCATGTCCACTAAATGGAGTCTTGGTCATCGTACTATGAGACATGATTCACAAGTTCCTAATGATTCATAATCATAAGGATCAAGGAAATTTTCCTTGTATAACTTGCTAATCCTAGTCTCACTAATATGTCCAAGCCGATAATGCCAGAGTAAAGTATTGTTTACATCATCTCTCTTTCGTTTATTACTAACATGAAGTATATTGTCATTAGGAGATAGAGTTAAGAGACCATTGCAAAATGCGCCATAACAAATGATTTCATTAGAAAAACTGATTGAGCAACCAATGCTCATTACATTCATAGTATAGCCTTGTTTTAGTAACAAGGGTACAGATATGATGTTTCTAATGACCTTAGGCATATAGTAACAATCTCTCAACTCTAAGATCTTCCAGAAGGTAGCTTCAATATATAAGTCCCTACAGCTTTTGCTTGGATGGAATCTCCTCCAGCACCATAGAGCTCGAAGTCTCCTTCCTTCAAAACTCTAATGTTCTGCAGCCCCTGCAATGATTTGTAGATATGGTGACCACAAGCGGTATCCAATATCCAAGAGTTTGAATTAGAAGAATCTAATGACAAAATTGCATGTATCTCATACATACCTTTTGGTGCATCACTAGCACCAGTCTTCATACTTGCAAGGTAAGCCTTGCAATTCCTTTTCAATGACCTAGCTTGCCACAGTGAAAACAGGTCATCTGTCCGGAGGCCTTCTTTCCTTTCTTCTTCTTGATGCCCCCTTTTGGGTTTAATCTCCTCTTGGAACCCTTTCTGCCTGTCTTCTTCTTATTGATCCTATCCACAAGAAGAAGTGGAGCCTTATTTTTCTTTAAATGGCTCTCTACTATTTTTAACATGTTCAAGAGCTCAGGCAAGGAAGTGTTAAGTTTGTTATATGATAATTAAGAATAAATTATGAAAATGACTCCGGGAGTGACTGCAGGATTAAATCCTGATTCAACTCCCCATCCATAACAAAACCTAATTGACCTAATCGAGTGATCAGGTCAATAACCTTCAGTACGTGGTCTTGTACGGATGTACCTTCTGTCATTCTTGCACGGAACAACTGCTTAGATATCTCATATCTAGCAGTTCGACTATGTTCTCCATATAGCTCTTTTAGATTGAGCAGTATGGAGTGAGTGTCCATGCTATCATGTTGCCTCTGCAACTCATTGGTCATAGAGGCAAGCATGATACATTTGACAGTGAGAGTCATTTTGCCACATCATATATGTGGTCTTCTCCTCTTGCGAGGCATCCTCCCCTAAAGGTTCCAAGGTAGGGGTATCAAGAATGTAGGAAAGTTTTTCCTGGCTTAGTACTATCTTTAGATTTCTCAACCAGTCAACATAGTTCGGTCCAGTCAATTTATTGGCATCAAGTATACTACGGAGTGAGAGTGAAGAGGCCATTTAATCTACATTAACAAAGAACATAACATAAGCAAACAACCAATGTTGACAAAACATAATTAAATTAGGACTTTAACTTAATTATGTCTTTCACTATTTTATCGAGCATCATAACCCTCTATACGATGATCGAGAAACCCTAATTGGTTTTCTTAGTGGGTTGAGATCCGAATTCCTTATAAAGACATTGTGTGTACACAACAAATCTTATATAAGTTTAAAGGTAGGAAAACTCTTTCTAATTGTAACTCATACAATTCTCAACATATCCTGGCCTCTAAAATATTAATAGCCTTGTGTGTGCACAACAAACTATAATATTTTAGTTAAGTAAGACCCTTCATTCCTTTATAGTCATGATTATAATAATAATATCCTTGTGTGTACACAACAAAGTATTATATTAAATCATGCCATAAGCATCAAATGCACCAAGCCAAAATTGTGTTAGTCACCATAATAGGCCTTGTGTGTACAACAAACCTAATACGGATCATAACATAATAATGACCTAGCATGAAAGAAGGCCTAATGTAGTGAATATTACACTAAGCATAACAATCAAGAATTAAGTTAATCTTATCGGCCAGGTAAGTGGGAGAGTAGTGGGAGTCCCCCCGTTGCTTTCCTAGACACCAATAAAACTTGGCCAGGTCAGTCAACGGAACCAATTAAAACCATGTCTTCTTTACCGATCATGAACCACTTTTCCTAGACACCGAATGATCAACTAATCATCTAGATCATTTTGCTTTTGGTATATGACACTACAACTTAATATAATTTTAAAAGAGGGCTTTATTATTAAAATAAGCACATTCTACATATAACCATTCAATCAACCATGCATATAATATCATTCAATGTGCCAAGTGTGTCATCATACTAGGACAACCATCTACCATATAATGGATCCACCATTATGCCAGGGCAACCTTATTTCAATATGATGACTAGAAAGCTAAACATATCTCTATATCGATTAAGGTTTAAGTGAAAACCCTAACCAGTGACATACATATATTCATAAACATATCAATAATATGTAACTTTAAACTTTTGTAGAGTCCCAAAATTGGGCAACTTCAAATTTTGTAGAGTCCTACAAAAATGGGCAACCTCAAGAGTCCTACAAAATTGGGCAACCTCGATTTTGTAGAGTCCTACCAAAATGGGCAACCTCAAGAGTCCTACAAAATTGGGCAACCTCAATTTTGTAGAGTCCTACCAAAATGGGCAGCCTCAATTCTGTATGATTTAGCCCTAATAAGGTTGCTCTGATACCACTGATCGGTTTGGTGACCAGGGCAGAAGCGTGGATTTCAAAACTTATCTTGAAAACACTACCAAACCCTTATCCCAAGAACACCTTATTAAGAACATAAATAATAAAATATAAATTAGGGTTTAAATTCTAACCTGAATCGCTAATATCCAAACCAATGAAGAAACCCTGATTCAGTCGTCTCCTCCACCAGGCGCCCAAGCGTTCACCCTCCAATGGTGATCCACACGGGGCTTGACCAAGACACCAGCACCTTCTAAGAACTTGGTTCCACCAATTAAACTTTCAAACTAAAGCCTAATTGGATTTGGACAAACTTCAATCCAATTGGACCAACTCTTCTTTGAATCAGCCTTTCTACTCCTTCCCTTCTTTCTCTTCTTTACTTTTCACTAATCCCTCTCCTGATTTGAACACTCTTAGGCCTTACAAAGACCTTGTCCTAAAGGGCTAGAGTGTTTAGGACAAGAGGATAGGATGTAATAAAATAAGAGAGAAAGAAGTTTCTTCGGGATCAATCATCTTAACACCCCGAGAGGCTACGCTATTTATAATGCACCAAGTGGCTTCTGAGATATCCATTCACGCCAATAAGGAAACGTTACTTGGTTTAAAACATGAGACTCTTTGATTTGAAATAATTTTGAGAAGAGTAAAACAGAAGGACACTTGAATGAAACATTACGATGTTTTAATCAAGTGTCGCTTCCTTTCATTCTTCCAAGCATCAAAATCAAATGGCCGGCCTCTCTGGTATTTAAATTGAAGCGCCACATTAAATGGGACGCCATCCAGAAGAGTTACACACCATCTGGACTCTAAAGTGTGCAGGAAAAACTCAAGCATCGCGTTGTTTTATTTTTAGCACCAAGAGTCCCAAGGGGCATGGAAGAGTTTGACTTGGTCATCTACTTATTGCAGAAGGACTCTTCATCCAAAGAAGGATCCCCTTCTTATTTCTCACGATTTATTATCGTAGGAAACCTTTTTGCGCCAAACAACTCTTCACGCCTCATGCCACATAGACCCCGTGTCCAGGGAAGGCTATCTGGTTCTCAAAACTAGATAAATACTGATCCAATTAAAGGTGATAATACCCAACCTATTAGCCAAATTCAATTTAGCTTAATCAGGATCAAAATTAACCCAAATTGGAACTTGATTCGAACCTGGTTCGAACCCTGGTGCTAGGGTTTGCAACACGTGCTAGCATTTCACCTGCAAACATGGTTTAATCCAATAAAACCCTTGATCAGAACCCTTTTGTGTGTGATCCAATGGGTTCCACATCTAGCTAGCAATGAGTCCGGGTGTAACTTGGCCTGATTCGATTTGATCTCATCCAAACCGATTTAGGTCAAGTCAAGCTAGCCCGACTAGGTCAATAGAATCCAATTCTAATTAACTGATTGAATTATCACAATTTAATCAAATCCTCACAAGACAAGATTGACGTCTAGCAACGTATCATGCCTACCCGGAAGATGTGGAATTTTGGTGGCATTACCAAAATACCCTTCAGTGGTGAGTTACCGGGCAATTCAGTCCTTCGATCAGCATGCACCTTGACTATTACTATGGATATGGATACTTGTCAAATCCAATTTCATATTCATTCCTAGCTCAATCTGATAATGAAGATTCATTAATGAACCATTAGTAACTATTTCTAATGTTCATACTTTGATCAAAGATTTTCGAATCTTCATTTGATCGAAATCAGCTGGATGTGATTCCCTCTTACTAGGTTGATCGATTCCTTTTTGACCTACTCACAACCTCCATATGCAATCCACCATACCCAGTATCACCCCATGCATGACTTAGTGTCATGATTGAGTGTGAACCAAAGTATGGATTCATGTATACAAGGTACCATGACAGTCTCAGGTCAAAGGACCACATGCACTACTCCCACTATGAGAACTATCTATTGACAAACAGATAAGGTTTTATTATATGTTCTCAAGTTGGATCCATTCAGTGAACTCATTCTCTAATGAGCACCTAAATCCTAGTATTAGTGTCAAACACAAGTGACTGTGAGATCAGTTACCTCTTCACCAAGTATACATAGGATGTGCTGGTCTTGCCGGAAACATTGATCCCCTACTCAACGTCCCATCGATGAGGAATATTTTAGATTAGGGTTTTAAGGCTTTATGCCTCACTGATATGATCTCATCATAACCCTAGAACCATAGCCCTAATCTATGGGATTCATCATATAATAATAAAATAATTAAGACACAGCGTATGATGAAAATAAAATGCCTTTATTAATTGATAATGTCAATACATTAGTTTGGGATATAAAGAAAAATTCCATCGAAATACAACATTTCGATTGGCCTTTAGGGCATAATCCTTTCAGGCATTGCTCTAACAGAAGAGATTGAGATACATAATAGTAGTCTATACTTTTAGACAAGACTATTTGAATGCTCACTAGTCCATGCCTACCAAAAAGATCAATGTACGCATTACATTGTATATCAATTGAACTCTAAAATAGTTGAATTACAAGTAAATATAAACAAGCTTGCCATTAAAATTTAATGTACATCCTTCCATATAGCCAGTAGAACCTCTACCTATCATATTCCTCATGTGCATGTTATTTGCTAGGCTAGGAATTTGCTGGTGAAGAAAAGAATAAATTGTAAGACCATAACTATATGTTCCTAGACTATCAAAATTATCAATATATGTATACAATGCATTAGGAATACTATAGTTTGCAGTTGGGAAAAGGATTGTTATAAAAAGATAAACCATCCATAATTTAGTAAAATCTATCACATCTTGCAAACTAGACTTTCTAACAAGAGATCAATTTGCAAACTATACTTTCTAACAAGAGATATCAATTTATTTTTTATTAAATCTTTTGTTATCTTTTTATGGTCACCATCAAAAAAATAGATGATGAGGTCAGAATAAACCTTTCCCTCCCTATGCAATACAACCTCATCACCTATGGCATTTAATCCAACAAAAAAGGCAATGTCGGTCCCTAGAAAATGAACTAGACTTTTACCGAACCTAAAACCCTCCCCCTCATCATCCCAAAAGGATAGCAGTGTATCCAATAATGATCCGCTCTACTTGATATACAAAAGCTGAAGTAAATGACCAAATGAAGTAGCATATATTCTTTCCTTTTACTCTATAGATATCGATTGAATTAGTTTCTCAGTAACCTTGATGTAGTGACTAAAATAACATCTTTCATTGACTATGTTATTTGGACTAATATATAATTTTTTGCCTTTCCATGTTGTTGTCATCATAAAACTGCATGACAAATAAAATTTAAACAATACATATTAGAATTTAGAAATATCATTGTCATATCATAAAAATATAACAATCTAATTTATCATGCATTGATCATTGATCATCATGAATCTAATAAGTATTAACTAACACTATAACTGTACAATGAAACAAATGATGGTTATGAAATATAATTACAACTATATGAAACATAACTTTTCATAGTTCATTTGATATCATGGAAGGACTATTTTTATTCTGCATTCATCATATTAGATCTTTAAAGAAACTCCCACAAAAAAATACGTAATAAATTATATAGGGACCGAGAGTTATAGTTTTGGTCAATGGAGAGTTTTTGTTACAATGCCATCAATCCAGTGAATGATAATTAAATACTTGTTAAAAGTTTTTAATGACATTTCTTTTTATAATATTAGAGCACCTTTTTAAAGCTACTATTTTTTTTTATAACTCTCAGCTTTTGTTATTCCCGTCTCTTGCACTAAAAAAGGACATGCATTGCATGTGTCGAAATAAGCTTTTAACTACAATAAAAATATCAAAAATCATTGATCCAGGCTTGTGCTAACTATGTACAAGAATGCTCTGTCTAGATAATCCAATTTTTTACATTGAATTTGATGGACTTAATTTATATGGTACATGACATGATACAATTACATTTAAATATAATAATGCAATGGATAGAGGAGGAGAGGGCACCACTCACACACAAGAAAAATAGTAATATTGGAGAAGATGGACCGAGGAAGACTTCTGCATTGGACTATACTAGAGAGAAGATGGATTGTCGGGGAAGGATTCTCACAAGAGAACCGATGGTAGAGAAAATAGTGAAAAAGGATTCTCACAAGAGAATTAACAATGGGGAAGAGAGTGAGGAAGAACTCTTAAAAGAAAATCGACAGTGGAGAAGGAGAGTGAAAAGATAGAATTTTATGAGTTCTTGCAATGGAAATGGAGATTTATTATGGGAATGGAGGTTTACAGTAAGAACGGAGATTTAATCTTAGAAACAAAGGTTCTTTGATGAAAAAGAGATAATAACAATAGTTTAAGGAATTTTGAAAGGGTAAAACTGTCAAATAAAATGAAAAATTTAAAAAGAATCTAAAAGTTAGCTAGCGGTCAATAACCAAACTATTAGTTAAAATCTCTAATTTTAAATAAGAATGAAAATGGATCGGATTAAACAAGGGTCATGAATGACTCAGACTCGATCCGGCTCTTTGATCATGTCCTAATATTAAATTCAAACCCAATCTAGTAGAAAATCAGATCCAGTCAGGTTAGGTTCATGGCCAAAATTTTTAATCCAATGGATCATTCGAATTAGATCGGATCCATGAATAATCCAATCCTGATCTAAAAAAATTAAATTTGGATCGAGTCAAATCAAATAGATAATCGTATTTTAATTATCACATAGCCAACTATTATATAATCAATAATATTATTTTTAAAATAAATTAAGATATAACAATAATTATAAATCTATTTTTTTTTTAAAGTTAGTTTTATATAAATCTTAAATTATAATTTAGAGGCCAAAATAACAATATTCTAATAATGTTAGCAAGTTTGGATTGGATCCGTTGAGGTTCAAATTTAGAAAATCTAAATCCAATTCGAAATATGAAATGGATCTAATTTTAAAATCCAATTCAGATCCATGATTTTTTAAAATTTGATTGGATCCGTTCTAAATGGGTTGGGCTGGGTCTTTGCCATGGGCCAACCCGATCCATTATCTTGATTTTAAATCGGCGCCGCCTATAAAGTCAAAATGGAGTTCGCGCGCTCCGGTCTCTCTCTCCTCTCTCCCTCTTTCTCTCTCTAAGCTCTCACTTGAATCCCCATCCCTGCCCTGCGATCAAAGACCTAGGGTTCCTCTGCCAAGAATCTAGGGTGTCTCGCCCCTTTCTCTTCTCGCTCTCAAACCCTAGAAGCCAAGAATCGAGGAGAGAAGTTGATGGCGCAGGTGCAAAGAGGACGGAAGAGGAAACGGGGAGGCAAGGACAAAGCCTCGGGGTCGGAGAACGCCGAGGGCGTAGTCATGAGCGGAGAGAAGCGGAAGACGAGATCGGCATCAAGGGAGGAAGCGGCATCGGCGGCTAAGCCTGCGAGGGAGAGAAAGCCCGTGGATAGGTCCGTGGCGGGGACGCCGTTGGCGCGGAATGTCGAAGCCAAGGATCGAGGAGAGAAGTTGATGGCGGAGGTGCAAAGAGGACGGAAGAGGAAACGGGGAGGCGAGGACAAAGCCTCGGGGTCGGAGAGCGCCAAGGGCGTAGTCATGAGCGCGGAGAAGCGGAAGACGAGATCGGCATCAAGGGAGGAAGCGGCATCGGCGGCTAAGCCTGTGAGGGAGAAAAAGCCCGTGCCGTTGGCGCGGAATGTCGAAGCCAAGGATCGAGGAGAGAAGCTAATGGCGGAGGCGCAAGGAGGACGGAAGAGGAAACGGGGAGGCGAGGCCAAAGCCTCGGGGTCGGGGGACGCCAAGAACGTGGTCATGAGCGCGGAGAAGCGGAAGACAAGATCGGCATCAAGGGAGGAAGCGGCATCGGCAGCTAGGCCCGTGAGGGAGAGAAAGCCTGTGGATAGGTTCGTGCCGGGGGCGTCGCCGGCACGGAATGTCGGTGAATCGATGGCTTTTCCTATTGAACAGGTAAATCTTGAGCCGATTTCTTGTTGATGATCCATTTCTTGGCTCCAGGGCTTTCGAATTTTGGTAGATTGTGTTTCTTTGTGAGTTTCTTGATTCGGCGACTGTTTCCCTGGAGATAGGGTTTTACTGAAGCTTCTTGTGGGTTTCAGGGCCCCGGAACTAAGCTGCAGGACATCCCAAATGGTACCTAGCCTACCTGCCGATCTACCTCTCTATCCGTTCATTGCCTTTTCTAGTGTCCCTTGTGGCATGGTCTTCTTTTTCCTGAAACTTTTGCAGATTCCTGGTGTTTTCTAAATGATGTTCTCTGCTTCTTTAGTATTCAGTGGTTGATCTCAGTTCTTGAGTACATTCAGAGATTGTATTTCGTGTTTTATTGTTAAGGGCCACATCAACTCATTGCTTATCTTCAGGAAAGACTTAAATTATCTCTATTGGCAATTTCTGTTCCATATCGTCTGAAATATTTTAAAATATTGATCTCTGAATGCTTTTGCTTTGTTTTCTCTTTCAAATTCTGTGTCTTTTTTTTTAATATTCAATTTTTATCCTCTATTTTGAATATGATATCAATTCACTTATGGCTGCTAAATAAAGATCAGATCAATTCTTTTTTTCGTCTTAGGACTCAAGTCTTCTCAATCGGTAACTAGCGTCCATCTTTAAGAAGCAGCATTCGCCACGTAAATGAAGTTATACATCCATTTCCAGGCTTCATTAATGGTTTCATAGCTTATTGTTTTTTCTTGCTCCCTTTTCTTGTGCTACTCTGGACCATGATACTAGATCCCATTTATGTTCATGATCTCATTCGCACTGCTTGCTTTTAAATCTCTAACTGTATTAGTCTGTCAGCATAAAGATAGTAAGATGTGATTTAGTATTTAGATCTAACAGTTTGTTATGGGATACTTTTAGCCATTTCAGGAAAAAAGACCAATCCTGTAAAAGAATCCAAGATGTCATAGACTGTCATTGAAAATGAGGCAATTCATTTGGGATGAAGGTGCATGTTTGGCACCATAGAAGGCTGTATAGCATAGCTGCCACATCATCCCATCTTGGAGATGGACAGCTGTTGCTCATCGTCGTTATGCACCGTGTTTGGCAGCCCATGTGACCCTCTCTATTCCCGAGATGAGAGACAGCAGTCTGTCCTCGAGATGGATAAGTTGGTGGCTGTCTAATGCTGTACAGCCTTCTTTGGTGTAAAACATGTGCCTCAAGGGATCCGAACTCTGAGTTGTTTATTGCGTAGAACTACTCCCATTGAGATACTTGTAAACTTGAACTTGCACCGGTAAATATTGTAGTTTGGTGTGGGCTTGCATTATCAAAAATAGAGTTTAGCTGGTTGGAAGGATTTTCTTGACTTGAAAATCTATTTTTAGGTTACTGGGATCCTGCTTTCAGGAGGATCTGAAAGATGATGTTCTCATTGAATTTCTATAAATCCGGAACCAAATGAGAATCAGGACACCGAGGAAAAGACAAATTCTATGGTATCTTATGGCTGTGGAATAAGATGCTTTATCCTTCCTTGAAATTCTTTCAGAGTTTTGAAACTGATAGTGTGACTGATGGGCTTAGGTTGATGGATGTCATGAGAGGAATTGATTTTGGAGTGTTTGTGCAGCATGGATAATGAAATATCCAAGTGCAATTATTACTGAGGTAATTTTTTTTCGTGCAGCATGGTAATGAGATACTGGTAGATTATCAGTTTTATGGATATGTGGAGCATTTTGCTGTAGATATATGCTAATTGAAGACCTGCCCCCTTCTTTGCAGAGCATTTTTCCTGTTAAAAAATTTTAAATGCAAATATCAGAACACTGAAGTAGTATAAAATAACAAAGTTGTTTGCTTGATGATCTGGGAGAGAGGAATTAAAGAGTGTTAAGTGTATATTCTGCTTGAACGGTAGAAGAGGGTATCGATAAGAAAGGGCATCCCAATGCACGAGTTTCCTGCCATTGCTGGATATGGAGAGGGTCAGATGTATGCAACCTTATCTCTATATGCAGAGATGTTTTTTTTATTTTTCATACCCATGACATCCAGGTTACAATGGAGCAATCTTATTATTTCACCAAGGCTTGCCCTTGGTTGAAGAGGGATTGATGATACCATAATTTTTGCATTGTGTATTTGGAGGGCAAGGAAGAAAATTCTTGCTGATGGTGTTTTGAGATGTTTACCTAGGGTGGCCTTTGCTTGGTAGGTTGGCTATCTATTTACAGAAGAGATAGTAATTGTGATTCAGGTGTTTGTTGCCATTTTTGTCCTTTGCCTGACCTTCAATAGTGGCTACAAAATTATAGCTTATATGAGTCTCACTTTTACTCAAGGCAAAAAGATTAAACAATGAATATGTCACTGAACTAATGCCAGTCCAATGGTTTAATGAGAAGTGATAGTTTGAAGGATGTAATAGAAGGCAATTAGATTTAGCACTTACTAATTATATTAGCATGTTTCTATTTTTAATATTACATTTCAAGTTTTCTTCCTCAACCCAATTATGTCTTCTTCTTTAGGAATTAATTTTGAAACTTCATAGTTCTCTTTATGCATCATGTTACTTCTCTTTTCTTCCCTTCATATGGCAAATTGCATTGCAACCCAAATTTAGTTTCAAATGCGCTTATACTTGAAACTTAAAATTAGTAAAGTAGACTTCTCCAACTCTCCAAAATCTTTATGAGGCTCTATATTGTCACTCTAAATATTTATATATACCTTGCTTAAAGTATTTGGTGCATGTTTTTATGATCTAAATCTTGCCTTCTACTTTTCCTTTATTTTTGATGTAAGATTGCCCATTTCATTTTGCATGGTTAGCTAGTGCAAAGTAAACAAGAAGTTAGAACTTTAAAACTTTCCATATATCAAAGCTTCTTAAGCTATAAAAACTTATTACTTTTGGGATAAGCTTTCCTAGATTCTCCCCCCACCAAAAAAAAGAAAAAATCAGCCACAATTTTTGTTGAATGTATTTGATGTCTAGATGGTCATGGTCGTGCCTTCATAATCCATAGCCCCTGGTGGGAGTCAAAAGATAGCAAATACGAATCTCTATATCTAATTCCAACTCATGGAAGGGGCTTGCAGTCCATTTACTATTTGGATAATCCTCATGGCAAGGTTTCTCATACCGAAGCATATTGATGCCAGGGCATCTATGATTTACCAAGTGGGCATAGGTTGTACTAGACATACATGACACCACACAAGTCATAGGTCCTGGCCGCATGGTTTGTGGGTCTTGGTTGCGTAGGTTGTGAGCCCCTTATGCACAAGGTCTTGGGACTTGAGATTAGTTTTTGATGTGTAAAAAAATAGCGAGAGATAGGTTGTGTAAAGAAAATAATAGAGAGAGATAGGCTGTGTAAAGAAAATGATTGTATTAATTGTTTTACAATTCATATTACAAGCAATTCTATATAGAGAGTAATAAAGGTCTAGATATTATAAACCATCTAGATATAATGAACAATGTAATAGAGGTCTAGATGCTATGAACCGTCTAGATACAATGAACCATGTAATAAAGGTTTAGATACTAGATATGATGAACCATCCAATAGAGGTCTAGATATCATGAACCGTCTAAAAACGATGAACCATATAATAGAAATTTAGATATAATGAACAATTGTTCTCTAACATGATGATTAGTTATTTTCTTGTCTCAGTTAGGAAAGTTGATATTAGTTAATTCTAGGGAGTTTTGATTTTTTGTGAACTTTCTTTTTGAGAGTTTTTGTGTTTTTAGGGAAGTTAGTAGTTAGAATTTTTCAAATTAGAATAGGACTTGGAATTCCACATTGAAAATTTGAAGAAAAGAGTCCCATTATACTATTTATAAATACCCCTGCTAGGGCTGCTCTTGTAATCATCCTTGAAATAATTGAGTTATTGATTAATTGAGATTCTATTATGAGAACTATTCTTCTTTTGCCTGTTATCTATCCTCTCTCTCCTTCCTTTTGGTGGAATTCTAGAGTTTGTGAGAAAGCATGTGAGAGTTATATTCTTGGAGTGGCCTATCAAGATGGTGTTTTGGCCTTGGAAGCAGGTGATCCATCCTTGCTCCTCTTTCAACTACTGTTCATCTCTGTGTCATATGTGTTTTAATAGGGTTTTTATCTCACCACAATCGGTTGCGCCAACATAGTTTTCCTCTTTTGAGTTTCTAGTCTAAGTTCAACACCTCCATGACATCAATTGGTATCAAAGCATATTTTCAAGATGCCACCCGGCTATTGCAACATTGAAGAGAATGTTGAACTTGAGAAAGATCCATGAGATATTGAATTAAATGAATTGTGCCGCCAGCTTGAACAACTTCGACAAGAAAATCAAGGGCTCCATCAATGGTAAGAGTAGCGTGGATGCCAACATTGTCAGCATTTCAATCACTTCTTTGATAGAGAGCCCTTTGATGATAAAAGTGAGTGCTGAAGCGGTGAAAGATTTTAATCTATTTTGCAACAAAAAGCTATCTTTGTTGAGTGAAGGAGATATCCAACACCAACATGAATGAAGACCACATCACAACTATCATGATTTTGATATCAAAATAGACATTACCGACTTTGAAGCATGCTTACAACTTAAGCAAGTTTGTTAATTGACTGTACACTGTTAAGCAATTTTTTGAGCTTAATGAAGCTCCTAACAATCAATGTTTGAAGCTAGTCACCACCAAGCTTAAAAAATACACATCCATTTGGTGGAAAAATTAGAAGAGACGACATGAGCATGAAGGATGTAGTGAGATCCAAAAATGGGACAAAATACATTTTGAACTCAAATGCAAGCTCCTCCCTAAAGATTATCACCATAATAAATTCCTTAAGCTCCACAATCTTCAGTAACACGACATGGCAGTAGAATACACAATAGAATTTGAGTAACTCATAATGTGTAACATCAATGAGCTCGAAGAGCAAACTATAGTGCAATATCTTGGAGGATTAAAGGTTGAAATTGAGCAAGTCGTAGAATTTTTAACTTTATTGGTTGCTGAACGATGTGATACGATTGGCAACAAAAAGTCAAGAAACAACAACTAAGAACAGGTAATTCAGTCTTTTAGATGTATATGGATGGAATGTCCAATTAGAGAAGTTCCATGTCAAAAATGTTAGCACCCTCCAAAGCCAATGCTTCCCAACCATCTAGGATAAGGGTATCCTTAGCAACACTAGCCATTCCAACACCTTCACCTCTAATCCTTGCAACTATTTCAAGTGCTAAGGATTTGGGCATATTGCAGTTGACTGTTGTTCCCCAGAATAGCAATCCAAGAGGGAGGGTAAATTGGATTTTTAAAATTTTTTACCAAATTTAGACTCTACTATGTATGTGCAGCAAATATCGAAACTATATCAGAGTGAAGGACACAATAAAATATGGCAGCAAGATATAAACATCA
Source organism: Areca catechu (assembly GCA_021397845.1). Taxonomy (NCBI): domain Eukaryota; kingdom Viridiplantae; phylum Streptophyta; class Magnoliopsida; order Arecales; family Arecaceae; genus Areca; species Areca catechu. The sequence continues at coordinate 9,566,501 of CM038044.1, forward strand.
CAAATATGAGCAAAAAGGAGCCAATCAATACACAAGCTCAAACACAAAGGTTTATAGTGGTTTTGTACTAACTCTTGCACCTACATCCTCTCTCCAAGCTCACCCACTTTGGAATTTTACTATAATCTATACTAAATTATAGTAAGATTGTTTTCCGGGCTCACAATCTCAAACTCAGTTTTCAATAGGTTCACCAACCAAAACCTTTCCAGCTAAGTTCTCTTGACTTAGTCCAATACAAACATCCAATTACAGGTTTGGACCAGCTTATCAACCCAAGTTTTTTCACTCAAGAAACTTATTACAATCAATGGAGTACAAGAGATAAGAATTTAAAGCTTAATAAAATTAAACTCTTGAAGCTCTTGGAAGTCGTTGAAATGGCTGCTTGAATATGATGACTTTCTTCTTTAATGCTTGCGTAAAGCTTGAATTATGACTTGATGAAGATTCTTTAGCAGTAGGTTTGCTCAATCAATGTACTTAAGTTCTCGACAACTCAATTAAATTGAATTAAGAAGGCTTCGAATGCTCTCTTGAATGCTATTCCTTCTTTAGTTGTTTTCTTTTCAAAACTCTTATAAGATTAATTTTCAGACCAATTCCCTAGCTTAAATATGTCCAAAGATAGCTTAAAAACATGAAAAGATTGTTGGATAGCTCAGACTAGTTATTTTTAGCCATTAGAGATATTTCTAAAAAATTAGCCATTATGTTGTTAGGAGATGGTGGAGTTGGCTCATAAACTTCAGGGATCAACTCGTCTTTCCAGGGATTGACTTGCCATCCGAAGTTTCAAAATTTAGCTTTTTGTCTTTCTGATTATGGTCACTTGAGAGTCACTCGACTAATATTGGGGTTGACTCTCCTTAAGAAGTTGGCTTGTGAAACTCTAGAGTCAACTCGGGCTAAGGATATCATTTTTTGTTATTCATAGTCTTTTGTTCTAAGACAACACTGCAGTCGGCTTGTAAAATAATGGGGTTGTCTCATGTAGAGGAGTCGACTCATGAAACTCTGGAGTTGGCTAGAGGTAAGAATTTAATTTTTAGTTGCTTTCTATCTTTTGCTCCGAGACAACATTGGAGTCTATCGACTGTTACTGGGGTCGGCTCTTCTTAAGAAGTTGACTTGTGAAATCATGGAGTTGGCTCTTGAAATAATGGGGTATACTTATGATATTTGGAGTTAACTCGAGTTCAAAATGTCTTTTTGTATAGTTTTTTATCTAGCTTCCCGAGACAGTTGTGGAGTTGGTTCTTGTTTTAGTGGAGTTGACTCTTGCAAAGGAGTTGACTTATGAAACTCTGGAGTCGTCTCATGAACTGTGGAATCCTGAAAATTAATCCAAGCCAGAGCTAGCTCACTGCATATCTGGGTCAGTTCTAAGACACTTTTACTTGATGAGCAACTTTTTTTGGCTAGTTTCGAGAGACATTTCTTGATTATGTGTAACCTTTGAGCACAAAGAATTTTCTCTTTCAAGCACATTCTCAAGCACTTATTCGTATCAAATGTATCTAAATATTTTGACATCATCAAAATCAATTCTTGGTTCAACAAGTGCCCAAATAGAAAGCTCATCTCTATAGTGGGAAGAAGAATCGTGCATTGAAGAGAAAGAAGATGAACCAGTCAAGTGGGACAAGGAAGGCCCAAGTGAGGAAGAGTTAGTGCTTGCCAATCAACGTGAAGCCTTAGCCATCCACCATAACTCTAATACTATGATGGTAGTTGGTGAAGAAGATTGGCTACATCACAATATCTCCCACACAAAGTGCATTTCGCAAGGCAAGAAGCAGCAGCATGTCCCACTTCAACTTCAGAAGGTACAAGAAGAATTTCTGAAGTACCAAAAACAATCTGAAATTGCAGAAGATGCTAAAGCAGAGGTACTCAAAGAACTACATGGCACCAAGAAACTCATAGAAGAACTAAAACTAAGCCTGGAGAAAGCATGGACCCAAGAGGCCTAAGCAAAAAAGGACCCAGAACTTGCTGAACTCTGGGTCAATGAGATGAAGCAAGGAATTGACAATGATGCAAGTGTTGCAGCCAAGGCACAACAAGAGGTTGCCAACAAAGGCATGCAACAGTAATCATATAACTAAAATGAGTAAAAATGAGTTGGAAGCACTAAGAAGAGAGTATGTTGCCTTGGCTAATGAAAGGAATGTGGCACCTGGGAAGGCTAAGAGTCTATTTCTGCTTCCAAGGTGATCGAGAAGATTGTTGAGGATCCAACTCTGGAACTCATCACAACGAAGTAATTGCTGGAATTGGACCAAGCTGCCCATCTTGAAGCAGAAGAGCAGAGAATTAGTGCAGTATTGGCATGGGAACAAGACAAACTTAATTGGGAAAAGGAGCTGAAGCATGCCGAAGGAGAGCTGCAACATCTTAATGAGCAGTGTTTGTTGGTAGATGATCTAAAGTCAGAGCTAGATACAGCTTCTACATTGTTGTTCAATTTGAAATCTGAATTAGCTTCTTATATGGAAGCAAAACTGAACCAAGAATTTGATAGCTTTGAAGAAGAAGAGCTTATACGTCAGGGTGTTAGATTTGCCTTTAGAATGCACCAACTTCCAGTAGGTTTCAACATTGAAACAAAGTGCATTGCAGGAGCTCAAGGACATTAGCTTAACAGAGAGCTCAGCATCTCATAATTCAGGAGTTCAGATTGCTGATTCACCAGACAGATCTGAAACTGATGGTGGAAAGCATGGTCCCGATGTTGTAGAGATGGAGTCCCAAGTTGCTCTGGGTTCTGTTTCACAAAGTAATTTTGGAAATTCCATGAAATTCTGAAAGAAAGCCAGTTGAAATTGAAGCATGATGTTCCTAATTGTTCTGCTTCTATCTCCATGAGAAAAATGGAACTTTGCTCTCTTCATTCTGGAATTACCATTTTGAATGAAACAATAATATGCAGTTTGAGTCATTTATTTCAAGAAAAGCTCATACCAATAATTGTGGAGCTCTATCTGGTGCCTCCTCCAACAGAAAAGTCCACTGTATCTGCTGATATTATTTGAGGACTGGGAAGGCGCATGAGTACCAGAAGAGTAACCCAAGGGGATCACTTTTGAGAGTTGCAGTTGTGGGCTTCAACCGTGTATACTCATTGATGTTGCAAGCAGAGCAATAACGGATTATAAAAAGGATCAAAATACCTATCAACCTGCTAGAGCATGTCTGTGGGAAGAGGCAGCAGATGTCTACAAAATATTTCTTGTGGGCTCTTGTGGGCATGCTCTATCTTCTGATGCTCCTTCAGCTGAAGTGCTCAATCCTTATGAGTTAATTCAGATGACTGTTCTTAGTGTTCTAGTTGACAAGGTTCTCAGAGGTGAAACAGATGCTCCTCTTGAGATTTTGCAACAATTTTCTTCTGAAGACAATTGCCATCTAACAAGATCATAATTTTTGTTTGATGCAAATCTCCTAGGTGAACGTTTGCTTTTGAGTGTCAGAATTGCAGAAATGATCTATGCTCTACAAGAGCTTGGCTACCCTGAAAAGACCTAAAAATTCTGCAAGGGCTCGACCACCTACCCATTGGCTATGGTCTCAACCATGCTAAGTTCACTTATACTGTGGCCTTATCTTACAAGGGGGTCAGCACCTGCAGCATAGGTACAACCACGTGGCTTACATCTCACCTTATTATGAAGATCAGGAAGACCTAGACGCGGTGGCTAGTCTTCTCCAACTAGGAGAGTATGATGCTAGAGCATCTATGATTGACCGAGTGGTATAGGTTGAACTAGATGAATGTGATTTGCATGGGTAGTGGGCCTCGGCCATATGGATCATAGGCCACGTATGCACAGGTCTCAAGACACGAGATTAGTTTGTGATGATTAGTTTGTGATGATTAGTTTGTCTTAGATAGGAAGTTGATGTTAAGTTAATTTTAGCAGTTTTAATTTTTTGTAAACTTTCTTTTTGAGAACTTTTGATATTATTAGGAAAGTTAGTAGTTAGAATAGGACTTGGAATCTTGCTTTGAAAAGTTGAAGAAAAGAGTCCCTGTGTACTACTTATAAATACCCCCACTAGGGATCCTCTTATAAATATTCTTGAGATACTTGAGTTATTGATTAGTCGAGATTCTATTATGGGAACTATTCTTCCCTTGCCTTCTCTTTATTCTTTCTTTCCTCCCTTTGGTGGATTCCTAGGGTTTCGAGTGAGCATGTGAGAGTTGTATCCTTGAAGTAGCTTGCCAAGATGGTATTTTCAGCATTGGAAGAGTGGTCCATTTTTGCTCTTCCAACTATTAGCCCCCCGATGTCGTATGTGTTATAGTTGGTTTTTTACTTCGCCACAATTGATTGCACCGACTTATCTTTTCTCCTTTGAGTTTCTAGTCTAAGTTTAACATCTCGCTGGCATCACGTATAGCCTTTGTACTGGGCATATTGTGCAACTCCAGTATTGAACCAATATTTGGTACATGGGACATAATGAATATTGGTTTGCGGAAATGATTGACTCATATCAATGCTGTACCAACATGGTGCCTTTGTGTAGGTATCGAAACTAGTTTTACAAACCTTGCCTCATAACTACTCTCCTTGCAGTGTGTTACCCTATTAATAAACTAGTTTGTGTGTGTGTGTGGATAGACTTGGCTAAGGTCGACTAATTTTGGGCTTCAATTGGTCAACGCCGGATAATGGGATCCTACATCAATGATCTAAGCCATTGGATACGATCTACTATCTCAAAATTGCTTGCACACCGAAATCATCTGATTTGGAGATCCCTAGTCTAGCATTAAGTGATTAAAAAAATATATAATTTAATTTTATTTAGACCGTTAAATTTTTGACTACTTGATGCATAAACTAAGGATATCCATATCATATGATTTTTTGTATGCAAGTACTTTTGAGGTAGTAAATTATATCTAACAGCTCAAATCATCGATGTAGGACCCCTATTGTCTAGTTTTAACTTGACTGGATTTGAGCCTAAATCTAGTCGACCTTACTCTAGTATATATACACATATGCATACATACATATACATATATATACATACACACACATATATATATACATATATATACATACACACACACATATATACATACATATACATATACATATATATACATATACACACACACACACACACACACACACACATATATATAGCATCATAAGAATATTTTTTTAGGTATTAATATATAAACTGAACATGAAAAGATTTACTGTTTAGCTCGTACCTGTTTGTGCATGGAAATGTCATCACACTGAGTCCATTCATCAAACACCAGCTCTCCCTTACCTTTTCTGATTGTACAAGTGAGGTGTCCTGAATTGCATTAACTACACTATTCAGATTTGCTTATATTGTGGCTAATCTCTCTTCCATTAGATGTGTAACTGCCAAACAAGTTTTCCTATAATGAAAACTAGATGTTGAATATAGTTTGTATCATGATCTGCCATATTGACCCATACTGCCTGGTATAGGGGCATACTCTGTTGTACCAGCATGGTATCTCGTACTGTATAGATGCTTGGCATGTTGTCTTATACTATAGTGAACCGTATTTCAACACTATAATAGGATAGTACTAGCATGGGATTCGGTACCAAGATGGCGAACCTTGGTTTGTAAAATTATACTTTTGTATATTGATAGTGAGTTTTCCTGTGAGTGATAGAGCCAATATATTGGCAAGTAAGGTGACTAATGTAATTACCATTTATGAAATTTATAGGAAAATGGGTGTTAAGAATAAGTATAGTCCAGTCAAAGATGAAAGTACAGACTATACAGACCCTACGAGTCTATATTTACTTCTTTGAATTCCAATTCCAACATCTGTTAAAACCATTGTCCAAGTTGATTTGATCTTTAATCTCTTATCAGTATTCTGATTTTGGAAAACTGGACTTCATCTGCTGTGATATTCTTGAATGGATCATTTCCTAGCCTTCAGGTTTCTAGTTCTTATGAGTGTTCCAGATACTTTATAGTATCTAAATAAAATCATCTCTCTCAACAAATTTTTCCCCGTTGACCCCATGAGTTACTTTTGAAAAAAGATATTTGTTATTGTATATGCATTTTCCTGTTTCCTTTATATTACTTAATTTTGGTTTCTGCAATTGCTATGCTGCCCGTGACAATGGAGTTTGGACCTTGCCTAAATCTGAGACCTACGTACTCAAAACTAACTGAGGTACCAGGTCCTATTCACAAAGATGAGATCAAGAAACATGCTTCCTTTCTCCCACCTTTCAGTGAAAGATGCTTTAGTTATTGATTCATTAATATTTTGAAATTGCATACTATTTCAAGAGGCTAGAGAGCAACAAAGGTATGAAAGTTAGAGGGAAAAGTTGGGCAAGCTCATAATAGATTCTTTTTATCATGCTTACCATGCCAAAGTGAGCAAGCATGTTATGTGCTTGATGCCATGTATATGTTTCTTTTCACTCATCCAAAGTATTCAGAGGGTCACATGCGGGCATGACTTCTGGGATTTATTTCTTGTCAAGTTTCTGTAGTGTTGCTGGAATAAGCCTTATTTGACAGTCATCCTTGAAGCTCCTTTACTATCTCTGGTCAACCTTACCACTCTTGTTTTGTTGATTGTTAAGATACTCAAGAGCTTAATTGGTCAAACTAGGGTAGGAAATGTGTTGGATGCATTCTTTCTTTTTCCAGTACTTTGCCGAAAATGTGTTCACCTATTCCAGCTTGGTGGATTTACTGCACCTCCTAAATGTTAATTGGATCCTTTTGGTCGTTTGATATATGTGATTTACTTGCTTTCCCATCTTCCAGTCCAAAACTTTATGTTGGGGAACATTGCAAATGATATGTTTCTTGCTTTAGCTCATGATTGATCCTAAATCAGATCTGAACCATATTGGTAAGAGGGAAGTGATGATTAATTTTTTAAAATATTATTTTAGCTAGATTTACATTCGGAGAAATTTGGGCATGAATATTTGCAATATTAGTAGTTAAGTGCACTTCCTTATGCGTGTATGACCTCGTTCAGTCATGTTGCAAAGTGCAAACAATCAATTACTTTGTCTTATCTGATCTTGTTAACTTCCAGTGGTCTTCAAGCTGTCAAAAAGAAAGGCTGATGAGAATATTCAAGTTCTTCATACAATTCTTTATGGAAGAAAATCAAATGTAAGGCTACCTTTTTGACTTTTTTTTATTTAGAACCAGAATTTTAAATATCATGCTGATGTTGTAGTCTAGATGCAAACTAGACCCGTACCTTGTTTCACTTGAATATTGTTTGAAAGTTAAGTTACTGGTTTCCAGGCATACTCTTGGAAGAAAAACATTCTACAGTTTTCTGGTTTTGTTTGGACTGAGAATAAGGTACCATAATCACCCTACTGCAGGGTTCTCACTTTGATAATGCCAACATTTGGTGATGATATTTTATTACTGCTTGTTCTGTTTATTCTTGTTTTTATATTCTCATATGAACGACAATTGTGGGGTAACTACAAGAAATTTTAAATTGATTTCTGTTTGGTATAGACATGGTAGATTTTATTGAAAATAATATCACTAGCATATTTGCAGAGATTTTGCTATTATAAGTTTGTCTACTACCACACTTTTTACTAGTCAATTTTATAATCCCTCTGCAGGAAAAAGAGAGGGCAAAAGTTAAAGAACAGCTTGATAAGTGCAATAAAAAAACACTGCTGGTTTTCTGTGAGTTGCTTGACATCCCTGATACGAAAGCCACTACAAAAAGGGTTGGTTAATAGTAGATGATACTCTCATTCTCTTGGTAAAAGTACAGTATATGTTTAAATTTGTTCAGTTCATCATATTTCCAGGGAGAAATCTCAGCCAAATTACTGGAATTTTTGCAATCTCCACATGTTACCAGAAGAGATGTTGTGCTTGCCGAGAATATAGAGGTTTTGTGCTTCTTCTGACATCAAGATGCCTTTGTTGAGGTTAACTTGCATAAGACTGTTAGGTAAATGATGCTTGTGCGAAATATTTTGATGATTTTTCTTTCAGAGAGGCAGAAAATGCAAGAGGATCAAAGAGTCTAGTCAGAAGGCATCTGGAGAAACACTTCCTAATATAAAAAATAAGGTTCACATCCTTATGAAGTGTTAGTCTCCCATTTGCTAGTTTTTTTTAACACTATAGCTAACTTGAAGCATTTATAAGCTGTCATACTCCACTGGAATGCAAGCTTGCATTTTCAAAATTTGAGAATTTGAACTCTGCTCTGTCTAGCAATACTCAAAATTGCTGCCATGCATGATGCAGACATGCAGACACACGCATGAATCCAGTGGATATAGCGATATCTGTACATCTATTCATGTACATGTGCTTTTCTTTTTTGAAAAAAAATCTATTTAGTAAATTCTTTCTTTCCATAAGTGAATGGCATCAACATCTAAAGTTTTCAGTAAGGCCTTTCTTATAAGTCTGATGATGCGTCTTGGCTGGAGCAGTTTCTTTTCTTTTTTCTCCATGCTGCCTTTTGATTTCCAAGAGGAACTGTTTTGATATCCAGAATCAGAAAAGGAATTCCAGTAAGGAGGTAAAGAACTTCCACCCAGAAGAGGGTTCTGGAATCGGAATCAAGCAAAAGGTTTTACCTACCAAAAAAGGTCCTCCCACAAAATCTGATAAAAGCCCTTCCAAACCTGTTTCAGAAAAGAAAGGATTATCAAGAAAGGAGACAAGTGAGAGAAAGGCTGCTGATTTGTCCACCAAGGGATAAGGTAAGTTTTATACAAAATAAACTGTTATTTATTTTTCTTCCTTGGATAGCAGCATATATTATTATATTTTTTCCATTTGTCATAGCATTTCGATCTTGTAAAAATAGTTTTGCTCAGAGTTATCGAAAGAATGTGTCTGCTAATGAACTAATTTAATTAGAGGAAACTAAATGTTGTCCTTTTTCTTTTCTTATTTTCTTTTCTTTAAACAATGGTGTTATGGTAAATAGTTTCTATTTGACTCAAAAATCATCCAACCTTCTGTTCTGGTAACATGAATCCATTTGGGCTATTAATGCTTTTCATCAATTAGATGACACATATTAAGTTATTGACTCCATTGCCTTGTAAACTATTAAGTTATTGACTTGACCGCCTTGTAGACTATGTAATTGACTTGACTGCCTTGTAGACTATATTCAAGTATCAAATAAAATTATGGTATCTTAGGTTCAAATGTTTCTTGTATTGTTTTGAATCTGAATTGGATAAACTAGTGTAGATCTACTTCTCTATTTGAGGTGATTACTTTCAATGGAATGTTCAGTCTCCATCTAAAAATATGGTCTCGATATGTGCTAGATCTGCAGGACATCAGATGGGAGCAGGCAAGAGTGACCATACATTAGGTGGGTTAGGTGAAAGTGTAGCAACTAGGTCTGGACTTTTAGGCATGCGTCATGACTAGGCTGATCATGGGCTGGGCTTGGGCATAAAAAATGTCATTTTAAATAGGTCTTTCTTGGAGCCCAAAAATACAAATCAGATTTGGCCTAAAACCTGACCCATGATCAATTCTAATTTAGATCCCTCTCCTTTTCTCATAGTATCCATTCTCCCGTACAAGCTTGGAGGCCCTTCCCCTCCCCTATTTATCACCTCTCCTTCTAAAACCGGATTTTTTTTTTTAAATATTATTTTTTAAAAACAATACTATCAAAGTGCTGTTGTTTTAAAAAAAAATACCAAACTACTGTTTTCAGGTGCGACATGGCTTTTTTATTTTTTTGACCACGTGGAGAAGATGCAGGAAGTTCTACATTTTCTCAAAAAAGATGCAAAACAAGGAAGTCCTACATTTTCTCAAAAAAGATGCAGGTCTCCTAAAATAAAGAAAAAAAAATTATTTGAAGGCGCAAGTTGAACCTGCACCTTTTAATAATTTTTTTTAAAAAAAATAGGTTGAAGGCACAAATCTAACCTACGCCTTCTTAACCATAAAAAAAAAAAAAAAAAAAGTTGATTAAACAAAAAAAAAAAAACCAAAGCAAAAAAGAAATTTTTTACCCACGTCTTCTTTATACATGGTGTTGCCGCTCTCGCCGCCACGCCCGTGGCTCTGGTCCGTGGATCCTTCCTGACCGCCTGGCGAGGGAGCCTCTCCGGCTGCTGCGAACTTGCAAGAAGGGATTAGGAGATCCTGGCCGGGGATCCCGGCGAGGGAGCTCCGACGGTCAAGTCAGTAGGCGACGAGAAGGAACAGACTCTCCAGACCGGTCCCCCCGAGAGGGTTCCAGACTTAGAGAGTTTACTGGTGAGAGAGTCGCTCCGGGGACCAGAACCTCGGCCGGGCCTGCCTGCCGAGCTCATGCCAAATGATCCCCTCTCGGGATCTCTGGTTTCACTCTCGGAGTGAGGCCTTTTGCCACTGCTTCTTCTTTGTCCCCAGGCTTGTTGCTTACCTTGTCGTCCCCAGATTCCTCCCTCTTTATCTCCTTTCGTCGTGCACTTGTCTTCTCCTCCTGGGAGGCTCCCCGTCTTTTTCTCTTTTCCCTTTTCGGCGAGGTGGGCCAGGCAACTTTCCGACTTCGTTCGTCGAACCCAACGGGGAAAAGGCAAAGATAGAAAAGGGGGGGGGGGGGGGGCGGCGCTGGTAAGGCGGCCGGTCAGACTTCGGGCCCAGTGAGAGCGCTCTCTTTTCCAAGCGTGGGCGCCATCCGTCTATGGGGCCTGTCTTGTCAGAATCGCGCCTCTCGGCTGTGGGACTTGTCGGGCCGAGGCAAATGGTGTTCCGCGTGCCGCCGCCCTCCGTACGGGGCGCCGTCTGGGATTCGTACGGCCCGAGGGATGGCCTCTGGGCCTGCGCCTCCTTCCCTGTGACCTTCTCCGTACGGGCGGCCTGACCTCGGCCGAGTTGGACCCGTCTCCGGGGGCCACCTGGCGAAGAGCGAAGGATTGGCCGACCTCGACCCAGGTGGACCCCTCCTGGGTGGACACCTGGCGAGGTGGCAGGAGGTCGCCTGGCTTCGGCCGAGGTGGGCCCGTCTCCGGGGGCCAACTGGCGAAGGAGCGAAGGATCGGCCGACCTCGGACCAGGTGGACCCCTCCCGGGTGGACACCTGGCGAGGTGGCAGGAGGTCGCCTGGCTTCGACCGAGGTGGGCCCGTCTCCGGGGGCCACTTGGCGAAGGAGCGAAGGATCGGCCGACCTCGGCCCAGGTGGACCCCTCCTGGGTGGACACCTGGCGAGGTGGCAGGAGGTCGCCTGGCTTCGGCCGAGGTGGGCCCGTCTCCGGGGGCCACCTGGCGAAGGAGCGAAGGATCGGCCGACCTCGGCCCAAGTGGACCCCTCCTGGGTGGACACCTGGCGAGGTGGCAGGAGGTCGCCTGGGTTCGGCCGAGGTGGGCCCGTCTCCGGGGGCCACCTGGCGAAGGAGCGAAGGATCGGCCGACCTCGGCCCAGGTGGACCCCTCTTGGGTGGACACCTGGCGAGGTGGCAGGAGGTCGCCTGGGTTCGGCCGAGGTGGGCCCGTCTCCGGGGGCCACCTGGCGAAGGAGCGAAGGATCGGCCGACCTCGGCCCAGGTGGACCCCTCCTGGGTGGACACCTGGGGAGGTGGCAGGAGGTTGCCTGGGTTTGGCCGACCTCACTTGGGCGGACCCCTCCGGGTTTGAGCGCCAACGAGGTGGTAGAGGAACTCCGAGCTGAGCTCGACCTCGGCGAGGGCAGTTTGCCTTAGAAAGTCGTCGGGCGGTGCGGTCTTGCCGAACCTGATCTTAAAGACGTGGCGCTGACTCGGCTGGATAAACCTCCACGTGGCTCAATCGCATTCGGCGGTATCTGAGCCTCGCCATGTCACTGTTATGGCCGTAACAGTTGCCCCCCAGCCCGCCGTTCCGTCGGGGCGTCGTAGAACGGAACGTCGGGATTAAATGCGGACGTGACGTGGGGAGGCGAAGATCTTGCATCATAATTGCCACGATCCTTGTCGCCGTGGCTCGATGCGCCTGAGACCCTATGGGAAGCCGCCACGCGTCGCCCACTTGCCGGCAATAAATGCGTCGCTTCGAGGCAGAGGCCGTTACCCTGCTAACGAGGCGTCGGTGTCGGGCGTGCGCCCACGTGGAGATCGTCCAGTGGCCCGAGACGGAATGACGGGTACGGCCGCTGTCGGCTGAGTTTGAAAGGGAGGGGACTTTCCAGAACGAGGCCTTTCCCCTTGCTCCGCGGGCGGTTTGCTGCAGGCTAACTCCTGTTGCCCTGCGCTCGTCTGGTGTATTTTCGGTGAGTGCCTCCATCTTCTCCGGCTCCCCTCTTTCTCTTTCTTTTCCCTTTAATCCTTTGTCCTTCTCTTTTCCATGGCGCGCCGTCGCCATGTCTCTTCCAATCCGGACGAGGCCGGTCCATCCCGGCCGAGGACTCCATCTTCTTCCTCCTCAGACGAGGAGACGATCCCGGAGGAGATCCGCCGGCGACTGCAACCCGGGGGTGTCACCATTGGCATCCCTAGGGGGATCCGGCCTCCCCCGGTTGCTCCCGCCGTGCCCCTTCGTTCTCTTCCTGCTCCGCCTTCTCTTCCCGCCAGTCCTTCCGGTCATGCTTCCACCATGACCGAAGGCGATCTTTCTCTGCTCCGGGATGCTTACGGTATCCCGGGGTCTATTCGTCTGTCTGTTCCGCGGTCCGGGGAGTGCGTCACCATGAGTGGCCCCGGCTGCATAGCCTTCTACGAAGACTTCCTCCTTGGGGGTCTTCGGTTTCCTCTGCATCCCTTCTTCCTTTCTTTTCTCAGCCATTTCCGGCTTGTCCCGGCCCAGCTGGCTCCCAATGCCATCCGGGTCATCTTCTCTTTTATAGTTTTTTGTCACTTCCACGGGTTCGTTGCCCGTTTCTCCCTCTTTAGGGCCATGTTCACCCTGAAGAAGTGCTCCACCGATGACGGCTGGTGGTATATTTCGCCCCGGCCCAGGTGTCTCCGGTTCGACATCCCTTCCTCGGTCAAGGGCTGGAAGAGCCGGTTTTTCTTCGCCTCAGTCGAAGATGTCGACTGGGCCTGGAGTGAACCGGACCGGTCTCCGAACCGGAACTCTCGGGTTGAGTCGGCGGACCAGGAGGCCTACTCCCAGCTCCTGAGCGACGTGGTCCCGGCACTCGACGTTCTGCTTTCGGAGCAGAATCTTTTTGAGGCCGGGATCAGTCTCATCCGCGAGACGGGTGAGATTCGGCCCTACTTTGACTCCTGCCCCCTTTTTCTTCATGACCGAGCCGGCTGACCTTCTGTTCTTTTGTATTGTAGGAATGAAGTTTTCAGTGGAGAGTCTCCTGGAGGGCGCAGCCCAGAGGGATGTCCCCGAAATAGAAGAGCCCACGGCCAAGAGGGCTCGTACCGAGGTTGGCCGGGAGATCGCGCCGACGACCGCACCCAGCCCGACGGCCGCCGGAACCCCGCCTAGGTTGCCTCGGGGCGGGGCCGCTGATGCCTCGGCCGCCCGACCTGGTGGCGCCGCTGTTGAGGGGGCTCCACCGCCCGAAGCTCCGTCCCGCGCCGGTCCCGTCGTCGCTGCTGCCTCGACGGCGCAGCCTGTGGCCACCGCCAGCCCGTCGACCGCGGCCCCAGCCGAGGGGGCAGCCGCCACAGGAGCCGGCCTAACAGCTCCACCGCCGGTGATCACCCACCGGTGCTCGGTCATCCGCGACAAAGGACTCGCGGAAAAGATCATGGAGTATGCCTCCACCGCCCGGGACCGCCGAGCTCGGGGCGGTCGGGATTATGCGGATGCCTTGCTCGGGATTCTCCCGCAGCTCTTCACGGTAAGCCCGAGCGCCTTCTTCTCTCTCTTTTTTTTTTTTTGGAACCTAGCCTCCTTTTCTCCTGACCTGGTTTGTTCTTGCTGGTGCAGATCGGAAATGACGTTCTCCTACTGAGGAACTTCCTCGTAGGGAACGCACAAAGGGACGCCGAGAAGGAGAAGAAGCTCGGCAAGCTCGCGGCCGATGTCAAGGACCTCATGGAAAAGGGGGTCGAGCTGCGAGCCAGCAACCAAGCCCTCCAGTCCGACCTGGTGCGCTCTGAGGGGCGGAACAAGGAGCTGGAGGCTTCCTTGTCGGAGGAGAGGATCTCCTACCAGCGTCGTACGGAGGAGGACGCGGCGGAGAAGGCCCGCCTGCAGGCCCACTCCCAGTGGCTGGAGCGCCAGCTGGAGGAGGCCCGGCGAGATGCCAGTGCGGCGAAGGACCGGAGTGCGTACATCAATGGACTCCTGGAGGCCGCGAAGCGGGAGGCGCAGGAGGCCGTCCCGAAATTCCGGGCTTCCGACGAATACACGTCGGAGGTTCGGGAGGCCGCCGTGGACTCCTTCCTGAAGGGGTTCCGGATGTCCCGGGAGAAGGTGGGGGCCTTCTTCCCCGAGCTCGACCTCAGTGGGGTGGTGCTCGGAGGCAGGAGGCAAGGAGTCGAGATCAAGGCCCCTGGTGCGGCCGACGCCACTCCTGCGGCGCCGTCGACCAGCGAAGCCGTGGCTCCGGAGCAGCCTCAAGAGCCGGCCACCGCAGAAGTCGAGGATGCAGCGCCCGCGCCCCCGGCGGAAGGCTCCGACCCCGCGCCACACTGAGTCCATTGTCCTCTCGTCTGCTTCGTCGTTATAGTCGTGTTTTGTCTTTTTCTTCTTTTTGGGGACTCCCGGCCTGTCGGGACTCCCGGCTTGTACTGGTCGCTTGTATTAATGAAGTTTTAGTTTGACCAAACCTCGAGTTCGTCCCATCTCCCTTCTCTTTTTCCTCTTGTTCTGAGATGTTGGCATGGAATGCTGGAGCGATCGTTGGCTCGGTCATTCAATTGCTCAAGTCGAAGGTTAGGGCCTCCCGGATCGCGTGGCGGCAGAGTAGGCCTTAAGCGGGTCCGTCTTTGGGATTGTCTTCACATTCGCGCGGGCGACATGGTTTCTGCGCCGCCTTCCAGGTCGAAGCCCGGGACCTCCGGACTGAGCCTCGATGCCGCAGGCCTTCTCAAACCTTGCGCGGCTTGTCGAGCTGTTCTCCGGGCTTGCGTGGGCGAACTGGGTTCTGCGCCACCTTCCAAGCCGAAGCCCAGGATCTCCGGGCTGAACCCGATGTCGCAGGCTTTCTCAAGCCTTGCGCGGCTTGCCGAGCTTTTCTCCGGGCTTGCGTGGGCGAACTGGGTTCTGCGCCACCTTCCAGGCCGAAGCCCAGGATCTCCGGACTGAACCCGATGCCGCAGGCTTTCTCAAGCCTTGCGCGGCTTGCCGGGCTGTTCTCCGGGCTTGCATGGGCGAACTGGGTTCTGCGCCACCTTCCAGGCCGAAGCCCAGGATCTCCGGACTGAACCCGATGCCGCAGGCTTTCTCAAGCCTTGCGCGGCTTGCCGGGCTGTTCTCCGGGCTTGCGTGGGCTAACTGGGTTTCGCGCCACCTTCCAGGCCAAAGCCCAGGATCTCAGAACTGAACCCGATGCCACAGGCTTTTTCATCGAAATGAGAAGGGAGCGTTTGAAGTGGGGGAACTTTATTACGGGCGCAGAGAACCTTACATTACTGATAGTACATCCTTAGGTTCGAGGCGTTCCACGTCCGGGGGAACCTGGCACCTCCCAACTCCTCCAAGTAGTATGCGCCATGAGGGAGGGCTTCCGCCACCCAGTATGTGCCTTCCTAGTTGGGTGAGAGCTTGCCGCATTCCCGTGGCTGGGAAGCTTCGGCGCGCCGGAGGACCAAATTTCCGGGACGAAAAACCTTCGGCCGCACTCGGGAGTTGTAGTACCTGGCCACACGTTGCCTGTATGCCGCCATTCGAACTCGGGCCTTGTCCCGAGTTTCCTCGAGAAGGTCAAGGTTGAGCATCATCCTGGTTGGGTTTTCTGTCTCGTCGTATTGCTCCACACGCAGCGTGGGTAGGCTGAGCTCAACCGGGATGACCGCCTCAGCTCCGAAGACGAGGTTGAACGGGGTTTCGTCGGTAGCCGTCCTCGGGGTGGTGTGGTATGCCCAGAGGATGCTGGGGAGCTCGTCGGCCCACCTGCCCTTGGCCTGGTCCAGCCGCGTGCGGAGGCCCTGAAGAATGGTCCTGTTCGTGACTTCGGCCTCTCCATTGGTCTCGGGGTGCGCCACCGAGGTAAAGCGATGCCTGATGCCGAGGTCGCTGCAGAATTCTTCGAACTCCCGGCAGTCGAACTGGCGCCCGTTGTCAGTGACCACGGTGTGGGGGAGGCCGAAGCAGCAGACGATGGACTTCCAAAAGAACTTGGCGACGTTTGCTTCGGTGATCCTCGCCAAGGGTTCGGCCTCGACCCACTTTGTGAAATAATCGATGGCCACTATCAAGAACTTCTGCTGTCCAGACGCCGGCGGGAATGGGCCCAGGAGGTCCATCCCCCACTGGGCGAACGGCCAGGGGGCTGAGAGCTGGGAGATTGTGTTGGAGGGCTGCCGTTGCACCGTGGCGTGACGCTGGCACCGGTCGCATTTCTTCACGAAGTCGGCGGCGTCTTCCTTCATCGTCTCCCAGATGTAGCCCTGACGGAGGGCCTTGTATGCCAATGCCCTGCCCCCCACGTGGTTCCCGCAGACGCCTTCGTGAATCTCCTGGAGCACAAGCTTGGCTTCCGTGGGTCCTACGCACTTGAGGAGGGGGTAGGAGTAGGATCTTCGATACAACTGCCCGTCCATCAGGACGAACCGCACGGCCTTCTTCCTGATGAGGCGAGCCACCTCGCGGTCCTCCGGCAGGGTGCCATTGGTGATGTATGCGGCGTACTTGTTTATCCAGCTGGGTTCATGGCCGACCTGGTGGACCTCCACCGGTGCCTCGAGGCTTGGGATCTCAAGGTGCTCCACATGGGCGCGTCCCAGCATCGTGTCCGGCAGGGTCGCCAGTCGAGAGAGAGCATCCGCGCGGGCGTTCTCCCCACGGGGGATATGGAAGATGTTGAAGCATCGGAATCTGGACGCGCCCTCCTTGACGAGCTCCAAGTATTTCGCCATTTGGGGGTCATGTGCGACGTACTCCCCGGACACCTGTCCTGCCACGAGCTGGGAATCAGTGAAAGCCTTGAGGTTGGTTACGCCCAGCTCGTGGGAGACTCTCAGTCCGGCAAGAAGTGCTTCGTACTCCGCCTGGTTATTTGTCGCGGGGAATTGGAAACGGAGTGCGCATTCGGCGACGACCCCGTTGCTGTTGGCAAGGATGAGCCCAGCCCCGCTTCCGCCGGAGTTTGAGGCTCCGTCTACATGGAGGATCCAGGCGTCCTCTCCGGGCTCGTCGGTGCCTATCTCCATCGACCGGCCTGAGGGGCCTTCCTCGGGCTCCTTGCCCAAGCCTGCACATTCGACCAAAAAGTCGGCTAGCACCTGTGCCTTCATGGCCGATGTCGGCCTGTACGTAATGTCGAACTCGCTGAGCTTTAGTGCCCACTTCGCCAATCGTCCCGAAGTATCGGGTCGGCTGAGCACCGCTTTCAGCGGTTGATCCGTCAGGACAGCGATGGGGTGCGTTTGGAAATAGGGCCTGAGATGCTGGGCAGACACTATTAGCGCAAAAACAAGTTTCTCGGGCCGAGAATACCCGAGCTCCGTGTCACGGAGAAGCTTGCTGGTATAGTACACCGGCCGTTGGACCCCCTGGCCATCGGTTCGAACCAAGATTGAGCTGACGGCTTCCGGGTTAACCGCTAGGTAGAGGATAAGCTCCTCTCCCTCCTCGGGCCTAGACAGCAGCGGTGGCGATGCAAGCGTCTTCTTCAGCTCCTCGAAGGCCTGCTGGCATTCCTCGATCCAAGCAAAGTCATTCATCTTCCTCAGCGCCTTGAAGAAGGGACGGCAGCGATCCGCCGACCTGGAGATAAAACGGCTAAGGGCCGCAACTCGGCCGGTTAGTTGCTGCACTTGCTTCTTGGAGGCGGGCTGCTCCATATCCAGGATGGCCTGGACCTTCTCCAGGTTGGCCTCGATTCCTCTTTGGGTCACCATAAATCCTAGGAATTTCCCGGCGGAGATGCCAAAGGCGCACTTCGCCGGGTTCAGCTTCATCTGATGGCGTCGGAGGTTGCCGAACGTCTCCGCCAAGTCAGCCACGTGGTCCGAATCGGGTTTGCTCATTACCAGCATGTCGTCCACGTACACCTGCATGTTGCGGCCTATCTGGTCTTTGAAAATTCTATTGACCAGGCATTGGTACGTCGCCCCCGCGTTCTTGAGGCCGAATGGCATCATCCTGTAGCAAAAAGTTCTACGGTCAGTTATGAAGGCGGTGTGCTCTTCGTCCTCCGGGCTCATTCGGATCTGGTTGTATCCGGAGAAGGCGTCCATGAACGACAGGAGGCGGTGCCCCGAGGTGGTGTCGACCAGCTGGTCGATCTTTGGAAGAGGGAAGCTGTCCTTTGGGCAAGCTCGGTTGAGGTCGGTGTAGTCCACACAGATCCTCCACTTACCACTACTCTTTCTTACCATGACCACGTTTGCCAGCCAGCTGGGATACTGGACCTCCCGCACAAAACCGGCGGCGAGGAGCTTCTCCACTTCCTCGTTGATCGCCTTCTGCCTTTCCATGGCGAAGCTTCTCTTCTTCTGGCGGACCGGGCGGCAATTTGGGTCCACGTTTAGCCTGTGCACGATGACCTCGGGCGGGATGCCCGGCATGTCGGCTGCTGACCAGGCGAACACGTCAGCGTTGGCGCGGAGGAACCCCAGCAGGCGGGTTCGTTCTTCTTCAGGGAGCTGGGCCCCGACCTGCACCATCTTCAGGGGATCCGAACCGAGGGGAAAGGTCAGCAGGCGCTCTACAGGCCCTCCCCTGGGTTCCTTCTCCCTTAGGTCGAGGTCGTCGATACCGGGGGCGAGCTCCGCGCCCCGGGCGCTTGGGACCGTCTGGAGGCAGAGCGGGACTGGCTGGGTCGTCCCCTTCATCTCCCCGAGCCCGGAAGGCGTGGGGAACTGTACCAACAACCTTCTCGTGGAGATTGTGGCATCCAGTTGGTTGAGCCCGGGATGCCCGAGAATGGCGTTGTAAAGCGAAGGGAGCCTGACGACGGTAAATGTTATTAGGACGGTCACCTGCCGGGGTGGGGATCCGGCGGTGACCGGGAGAGTGATCTCCCCCTCGACTCCCACGGAATCCCCTGTAAAACCTACCAGGGGGGTGTGCACCGGTTTCAGCCGATCGGGGGACAAGTTCATCCGAGAGAAAGCATCGTAAAAAAGTACGTCAGCCGAGCTTCCACTATCCACCATGATTCGATGTACAGGATGCTTCGCGATGGTCATCTCGACCACCACGGCATCGTTGTTTACATTATCATTATCCTCCCCCCCCTCGGGAGGGATTACATTCTCCGGGTTCCCGACTTCCCTGGCTCTCTTCGCCGCTCGACCGACCCCGCGCGAGATCATGCCCACGGGCTTCTCTGTTGGGCGGTTATCGATTGCAGGGACGGGCGGTAAGGTCGCGAGCGGCTGCCCCTTCGAGGGGGCCTCGTTCTTGACGAACTTCCTGAGGTAGCCCCTCCTAATCAGCTCCTCGATCTCCCGCTTCAGGTTGCGACACTCCTCCGTGTCGTGCTCGTGCTCGCGGTGGAACTGGCAGTACTTCGATTTGTCTCGGACGGCTCTCGGGTTCTGAGGAGGAGGTCGGCGTAGGTAGCGCTCGCCCTCGATTTCCATGAGGATTTTCGTCCGAGGTGCGAGGAGAGGGGTGTATCTCCGCTCGGGAGTGGCTTCGCCCCTCGGCCTTGGATTCGGGCGAGGGTCGGCAGATGGCCCGGGCTTCCGAGCTCCCGGGTTATCTCTTGGGGGCGGCCTCTTCGGAGTCTTCCCGTCCAACTCTCGACGGGTGCGGTCGGCCTCCTCCGCTCGGATGTACTTGTGGGCGCGGAGGAGGAGCTCGGAGTACATCCTGGGCGGCTTCTTGTCCAAGGAGTAGGTCAGGCGGGACGTCTTGAGCCCGCGCTTCAAAGCCAGCATGGCGACGGGCTCGTCCAGGCTGTAGATTTCCAGGGCTGCGGTCTTGAACCGGGTGATGTAGTCCCGGAGCAGCTCCTGGTCCTGCTGGCGGATGGAGAAGAGGCTGTCCACCTCCCTCGGCACCTTTCGGCAAGCGTCGAAGTGTGCCACGAACTTTCCTTCCAGCTGATGGAAGGAGCAAATGGATCCGGGCTCGAGGCGGGTGAACCAGACTCGAGCGGCCTTCCGGAGGGTGGCCGGGAAGGTGATGCACAGAAGAGCGTCAGTGGCCCCCTGGACCCTCATGAGGGCTTTGTAGCTCTCCAGATGGTCCAGAGGGTCGGTGGTCCCGTCGTAGGGATCCACCTGCGGCATGCGGAATCGTTTTGGGATTGGTTCCGCCTGGATTTCTTCAGAGAAAGGGGGGCGGGAGTCGTAGCCCGTCGGGTCTGCCGACGAGTTCTGCAGGTCGGCAAATCGGCGGGCGAACTCCGCCAGCTTGCGCTCATGCTCCTCCAGGCGCCTCTCGACCTGGCGCCTGATGGCTTCGTCGGTGGAGTCTTCCACCGAGGCTGCTAGTGAAGGGGGCGCCGATCGGTCTCGGCGCGAAGTCAGGCCTCGGCGTCGCTTGCTGCGATGCGCCGTTTCGGCCTCGTCGGCCGGGGATCGACTCTCGTGATCCTCCGAACCGGAGTAGTTTCTTTTTGCGGGAGCTTGGTGGCTCCCCGGGGGTTGGAGACAACCCTCGGATGGGATGGCCTGCCCTGGATGGAGCGCAGGCTCCCACGCTGCCCCGCGGCTCGGGCCGCGGGGGTCCCTGGCTGCGGCTGCGTGGCCAGGGACCGCTGCTGATACTGAAGCTGCCGGACCGCCGAGGTCAAGGTCTGCAGCTGTTGGATGACGACCGCATGGGGTCCGTCCGTTGGGGTAGGCTGTGGTGGAAGAGGAGGGGGAGCTGGAAGCTCCCTCTCCGGGCTGTGGGCCCCTGGAGGGGAGTGAACCTCCCCCACGCGGGTGGTGGACGCCTCGCGGCCACGAGTGACCACCATCGTCAGAGAGCGCGACACCTGCAGAAAGCTGGCCCCCCCTTGGGTTTGGTGTCCTGCCCCCCCTACCTGGCGCGCCAATCTGTTGCCGCTCTCGCCGCCGCGCCCGTGGCTCCGGTCCGTGGATCCTTCCTGACCGCCTGGCGAGGGAGCCTCTCCGACTGCTGCGAACCTGCAAGAAGGGGTTAGGAGACCCTGGCCGGGGATCCCGGCGAGGGAGCTCCGACGGTCAAGTCAGTAGGCGACGAGAAGGAACAGACTCTCCAGACCGGTCCCCCGAGAGGGTTCCAGACTTAGAGAGTTTACTGGTGAGAGAGTCGCTCCGGGGACCAGAACCTCGGCCGGGCCTGCCTGCCGAGCTCATGCCAAATGATCCCCTCTCGGGATCTCTGGTTTCACTCTCGGAGCGAGGCCTTTTGCCACTGCTTCTTCTTTGTCCCCAGGCTTGTTGCTTACCTTGTCGTCCCCAGATTCCTCCCTCTTTATCTCCTTTCGTCGTGCACTTGTCTTCTCCTCCTGGGAGGCTCCCCGTCTTTTTCTCTTTTCACTTTTCGGTGAGGTGGGCCAGGCAACTTTCCGACCTCGTTCGCCGAACCCAACGGGGAAAAGGCAAAGACAGAAAAAGGGGGGGGGGCGCTGGTAAGGCGGCCGGTCAGACTTCGGGCCCAGTGAGAGCGCTCTCTTTTCCAAGCGTGGGCGCCATCCGTCTATGGGGCCTGTCTTGTCAGAATCGCGCCTCTCGGCTGTGGGACTTGTCGGGCCGAGGCAAATGGTGTTCCGCGTGCCGCCGCTCTCCGTACGGGGCGCCGTCTGGGATTCGTACGGCCCGAGGGATGGCCTCTGGGCCTGCGCCTCCTTCCCTGTGACCTTCTCCGTACGGGCGGCCTGACCTCGGCCGAGTTGGACCCGCCTCCGGGGGCCACCTGGCGAAGAGCGAAGGATCGGCCGACCTCGACCCAGGTGGACCTCTCCTGGGTGGACACCTGGCGAGGTGGCAGGAGGTCGCCTGGCTTCGGCCGAGGTGGGCCCGTCTCCGGGGGCCACCTGGCGAAGGAGCGAAGGATCGGCCGACCTCGGACCAGGTGGACCCCTCCCGGGTGGACACCTGGCGAGGTGGCAGGAGGTCGCCTGGCTTCGGCCAAGGTGGGCCCATCTCCGGGGGCTACCTGGCGAAGGAGCGAAGGATCGGCCGACCTCGGCCCAGGTGGACCCCTCCTGGGTGGACACCTGGCGAGGTGGCAGGAGGTCGCCTGGCTTCGACCGAGGTGGGCCCGTCTCCGGGGGCCACCTGGCGAAGGAGCGAAGGATCGGCCGACCTCGGCCCAGGTGGACCCCACCTGGGTGGACACCTGGCGAGGTGGCAGGAGGTCGCCTGGGTTCGGCCGAGATGGGCCCGTCTCCGGGGGCCACCTGGCGAAGGAGCGAAGGATCGGCCGACCTTGGCCCAGGTGGACCCCTCCTGGGTGGACACCTGGCGAGGTGGCAGGAGGTCGCCTGGGTTCGGCCGAGGTGGGCCCATCTCCGGGGGCCACCTGGCGAAGGAGCGAAGGATCGGCCGACCTCGGCCCAGGTGGACCCCTCCTGGGTGGACACCTGGCGAGGTGGCAGGAGGTCGCCTGGGTTTGGCCGACCTCACTTGGGCGGACCCCTCCGGGTTTGAGCGCCAACGAGGTGGTAGAGGAACTCCGAGCCGAGCTCGACCTCGGCGAGGGCAGTTTGCCTTAGAAAGTCGTCGGGCGGTGCGGTCTTGCCGAACCTGGTCTTAAAGACGTGGCGCTGACTCGGCCGGATAAACCTCCACGTGGCTCAATCGCATTCGGCGGTATCTGAGCCTCGCCACGTCACTGTTACGGCCATAACACATGGGATGCCGATCCAATATATAAAATAAATAAAAAAACTTGAAGTCGGAGGTGAACATTAAATGCTCCCTTCCTCTTCATTAAATGTTCTCTCTCATTAAATTTTAATATATTAAAATTTAAAAAATATTTAAAATAAAAATTTGGATTTAGTCACCTTCTGGGCCTTTAATAGGTAATTATTGGCACATACTAATATATGGTATATTGTAGTCAGGAACTAGTTTTCTTTTGAGCCTATCTAGTTAGGATGATCGTTATATTTTAATTAGGAGCTAGTTTTCTTTTGGGCTTGGCTAGTTGAGGCGAAACAATGATAGATGTGGATTGATGGTATTTTACAGTGTTTAGAAGCTAATCTCTTTCGGGCGATTGATTATAGCTATAGTTGCAAATATTGAAAGAGGGGATAAAATCATTTTTGCTTTTATTGAAAATTTTATAAAAAAGATTTTTTCCCATGAGATGCATGTAAAACTAGTTTTTATTCTAGCATTTTGAAAAGTGAAAATTTTAAATTGTTAAAAGCTCTATTGGCCGGCTATGGATTGTCTTTTTGAACAATTACCATATTAGTTTATGTTACAATGTATTATGATATTCGATACTTTTTGTAAATTGTTTTGTTTAAAATTCTTATGCAGGCCTTGCATGCTTTCCAGGGACTTTTCCCCACAGGGTATATGGCCATGCCATTGCCCAGCCCAAGTGGCGGTTTTGGGGCACATCACTCGAGGATTGCCCACTATGCTAAAAGCTTGCCCAAGTTTAGTTTGAAACTGATCCTACATGTTGTGATTGAGCCATCATTTGAACTTGGGCTAAATAGAGTAAATGATCTAGGCTAGGAATGCTTTCAATCCATAAAATCTAATATAGTCCTATTCTAGAAAGCAGGTTACCAAATGATAAGGTGATCTATTTTTTATTTCATTTAAGAGCCATTTGGCTGATAAGTTCTACCAAAACAAGTTTATAAGGAATTCAAAATAAAAAAGTTCTACAAAAATGATTGCTTTTTTTTCCTAAAACACATTTTGCCAAAATTGGCAAGTCATAAAACTTGGAAAATGAGGTTTATGAAAAATAGGTAGCTTTCTTGTTTTTTATAAAACTTGTTTCACAAAAATCATGTTTATCGGTGATGTGGGAGCCAACCCCTCTTGGTATTTCGAGACTTCACAAACTGGACCTTACCTTCGACAACCAGGACCTGTCGCCCGTCGGACAGAGTAGAGTTATATCTTGAGTCCCTTGGCCTCTGTAGAAGTACTTGGACCGATCTTATATCCTTGTGCCTAGTGGCGTATGAGAACTTTCAAGCAGCGCTTCCTTGGACAGTCCAAAAGATGGTTCCATCGATGCTTATCCTATGCTTTGATAACGTGATCAGAAGGCCATATCCTATTCTATAATCACTAGCAGATCTTTGCAAATAAGGGATGTGACTAATTCTATGCACTAGTTAGCTTCGCTATTAAAGGGCATGGCCAATTCTGTACAAAAGGTAAAATCTCCATTAAGGGAAGGCGTATATTCTATATAAAATGAAATGATTTCCTGACACTCTATGTGATGGGATCTTCAATCCTGTCATTTTTCATCAAATCCCAGTGAGAGCTTTTCATTTCGAAAATGTTCCTAGGTCCTGTTTATTAAAAAGGAGCTTCTAGGTAACGAGAACAACAAGAACATTCTCTCTTTTTGATCTCCGCTCCTTTCTTCCATCTGTTCCTGGTTTCTAGCTTGAGTATCAGAGGGTTCACACCAGGGTAACCTGCAGTTAGAAACTTTATAGGTTCAGTTCGTGAGTGCCACTCCTCTAGTGGACTTTAACATCCGGCCAAGAACCAGCTGCAACAATAGATATTTGTTTTGGAAAAATTCATAGACAACCAAAAGAACCCTTTGAGTAAATTAAGATGTTACTGGTTAATCTTTTCCTTAAGTGTTAACAAAATTATCTTCTTTACTGCCACTACTTATGTTTAATCACATGCTTGTGTTAGAATCCTACACAGTGTGGGTATCCCATATTTAGGTTGGATTGCATCATGTTTTTAGGCTTGAAGATTGTCGGTCCAAGCTCTTTCAACAATCAACGTGGGCTAGATTGTTCTTAGTGATATCTTGACCTAGCCCATCTATTTAGATGGGTTGGTCAAGCCTAGTATGCATCCTTAGCATATAAGGTATGCATACAATTTACTCTACCCCAATAGGTACTCAACTTGATGAGGTGGATTTGACTTGTCCTTAATGAGATGGGTTTTACCTGACCTGCAATAGATACGGGGCAAGTACAAGTAATAGTAAAATTTGCCCCAAACTCAATCCAAATATAAATATATATATATATATCTTCAAAATTTCCTTTACAAGTCAAAATGAAAATTGATTTACATGCACAAAATGATTTTTTAGCTTTACTTGACCGATTTATTCAACTCGCCCTACCTAACTCTGGCCACCCCATCTTGTCCCTATTAGAAAAGTTAAGTAACATGCAACGAAAATAAAAATTAACTTTTCAGCTAAACACGTGGGATCTTATCTTGAAATCTGGATCTTTTATTATTTTAAGATTAAGTTTAATAGAATGAAAATGAGATCAAAATCATCACCTTTGTATGGATAGACCTGATGATCGTGGATGTTGTTCGGTCCTCTTGAAGTTGCACAAGTACACAACCTCTATAGGTATCCATACGAGATTCTGATCTGATCAATAGTCTCTGATCTCACCGAGATGCTAGTTTCCTTGCAAAGTATTAGATATATATCCTAGAAGCCAATTTGGCAATGTACATTGTAATCTTTCTAGGATATTTTTGTATTTGTTTTATTCAAATTAATAAAATTAGATTTTTTTATCCATTTTTGTTTAATGTGTCCATGAATCATCTGAGAAGTTAATGGATAATGATACATCCTTAAGAGTTAAGAATTTGAGATATATTATTATAGATTAATTTCTAAATTGCTCCTGATCATTGGATTATTATGGGAACGGTGATTGATCTATCAAGATCGGTGCACGAATCACGTCCTTTTTGGATAGACGAGTCTCGAGTCTATAATGTAGGGACATTGGAGAGAAAGTGCAAGTGGTTGTTAGAGAACAATAATACTGAGCATGACCAAAATGAAAAGTCATTTGGATGTTTACTTGTTAGTGACATTCTCGATGATATAGTTGTGTGAGTAGTTTTTAGACCTGCTACACCTCAATTGCTCACAATAGAATTATTGTAGTTTGATGGTACATAATCATGGTCCCTGGTCATTTAGATCTTTGCGATGTTTATTGCCTATAGTAGATTCGCTATAGGAGTAGGATATGTACTTATAGGAGATCCATCGATCTTAATAGCCGAGAAGTAGTTCTATATGATGTAAGAGGTTGAGTCCTTAAGATTGTGGCTATATCGATATAATAGATGGAAAAGAGTTTTCATGAGATTTTCGATTGGATTCAAACTAATTAAGTATTGCATATGATAGATGTTTAGGATTTGACTAGTTTTCATGACCTACATCTTGTCAGGATTTTCGATAGAAGAACTCGATCACATGGTACCTACATCTAGGGATTCTAGTTTTTTAATTTTGTTGAGTTGTCATTATATATTGCTAGACATCATTAGTAGATTGTGAGAACTTACTAGGATCATTTTGGATGAACTATCATTGTTGGGATAAGTTGGAATCATTCCAGCCCATCAAAAGGAGTTTCGATGATACTATATAGAATTATGGTATATATCACTACCAGGCAAAATAGAACCTATAGAATCATATACAAAAGGAGCTTGACCTGATCAAAAGCTTGGATCATTATCAAATTATCAATTGGATTGATGATTTGGATTAATATGTAAAGATTACATGTTTAGAAATTGCTAATTGTTAGCTAAGGGACTTAATTATAAGTATTGCAATATAATTTAGCTTAATTAAATTATGAATCAAGTTCTAATTGAATTAAGTTAGTTTTAATTTAATTAGACTTGACCTAATTTAAGGTTAATTGGGTTTTATGATCTAAGTAGGACTTGGATTTTAGTCCTAATTGGATTAGAATTGATAGGATTTTGAATTGAATTTGAATCAGGTTCAAAATAAATCCAAATCGAAGCCAAATTAAAGGAGGATGTTAGTATCCTGGTCTACTGGGATTCTCTCTATTATTATCGACAAAGAGAAGAGGGGGCAATACTTTTAGTGCCCATCTTTCTTGCATGCGAGAAAAAAAGAGGGGGTGCTACTTTGGCACCTCTCTATTCTTTTTGAGACTCTCTCACTTTCAGATAAATCCCAACTTCTGTTTGATTTGAATTAGATTCAAATCAAATTATAATTTGAATTTGTCTAAGATTTTAGCAGGCATGACTCTAGGATGGCATGGGGTTTTGGGGTTAGCGCACATTGTTTCACATTGCAAGAATTTCTCCATGCCATAAAATAATTCTAGCACCCCTCCTTCCGTCCTTCCACATGCCAAACCTAGAGAGAGATTAGATAGAGAAAAAGGGAGAAGAAAGTTTTCTTGTCCTCTTGGCTTCCTAGTCTCCCTTTCGTTGATCCAGTGCAAAAGGGCTTGCATAGGGTTTTCTTCAATCTTCTTTTTCTTGAAGAAGAGATTTGATCCAAGTTTGAAAAGCAAGATATGCAAGGTGCTTGCATTCCGATAATTTTAGTGTTTCGATCAACCTCTTCTCCATATAGATATCTATAGAGGCCGAGTGCTTGCGCGGCTATGATAAAAATTTGGGATATCTACTAGATCCGATCCGAATCAAAGAAAAAATATTGATTCAGGTAGGTGATTCATCACCATGGTTTCTTTATTTTCTGATTTCAGATTTAATGAAAATTATTTTCAGCATGTTAACTAGATCCATTAGGCAATTATATGATTAGTTAATATATATATTATAGATAAAAAATTGTTTTAATTTACTTTCGTTGCTAGATTAGTAGAATCTAAAAATTTTGCATGCTATAATCACCTATTCTAACACAGATTCTTATTATGGTGGATTCTTTTTTTTCTTTTCCTTACCCTAGAAATAAGAGGAAGAGGTCCTTTTTTATGGATGTGAAAACCCCTTGGTGCAAGGAGTTCTCAAGCTCCCTAACTCCTGGGCACTAGACCCTTTCAGCACATGTTTTCTTTGCGTAAAACCCCCTTTCACAGGAACCCCCCTTTACATGAAAGCACCTTGGAGCATGAGGATTTTTGTGACCTTATACCTCTTGGCATCAAAACTCTTTCCAACTTGAAGAATTGGGGCATTAAGAGTCTTGCGCGAGGAGTCTTAGGTGCCAACCCTTAGTGTGAGAAATTTTTTACAGGATTCCTTGGGCGTAAGACATCTTGGCACCAACCTTTTTGGCATGAGAAACTCTTGACTCAAAACCCTTTTGCATGAAATACTTGGGGTGTGAGATGCCTGAGGACAGAAGGACTTCTTTTGGGGCATCCAACTCTTGGGTGCTAACTCTTTAGCTAGTAACCCTAATGGTGTCCAACACTTGGGCATCTAATCATTTTTTTAACGTGAAGCAAGCATATGAGGAGGTGGCTTGGGTTTAAAAACGAGAACCCATATTTTATAACCACTAGGGTTAGGGTTATCTCAAAACTCTAATTGGTTTAGTCAACTTAAAACAAGTAATTTGACTTGCACTTAATCCCAATGATTTAATTCGATCAAATTAAATTAAATAAAATTGCGATAGTTGCACATAAGTTTTAAATCTCACTAATTATTAGTAAATTCTTTCTTGAAAACTTTTGCATTTGAGGATCATTAATTTGTAATAATTAGAAATTAGTCCAATTATAAATAATATTAACAATCGGGTCCTTTAACAATTCAAAAATCACAACCCAACCATCCGATCAATCATAACCTTTTATATTTGCGATCCTATAGGCTCTATTTTGGTTGGTAGTGAGATATATTATGATCTTTATCCATAATATCATTGAAATTCTTTTCAATAGGTCAGAACAATTTCAACCTATTATAATAAGAATTATTAACCATCAAGATAATTCCCACGAATCCCACAAGTGATATCTAGTTACAATGTAGTGGCAATCCAGTAAAACAGAATTGAATGAACCTTTAAATATAGTTAATGCATGATACAATCCTTCTATAGTGTGTTCCGACTAGACAGAGATTATGGATTTACTTATCAAATCCTTTTATCTGTTCTATGTTAAATTTATTCGACTTTAGTTCTAGATGTGAAAATGGCGGAAATCCTTTTCCACTCTTCACACTATTCTAGCCAAGTTTTTTTAAACTTCGTCTTATAAATTATATAGGACCAACTCTTTTACCTATCAAAGATGATAGATCATATGAGCACACACCTTATTCCTACAATGAATCTACTACAACCGACATGCTCCATAAAGACTCATATGGCTAGGGACCAAGTATATGTACAATCGAACTATAACCTTATTATGAATAGCTAAGGCACCATATTTTAAACCACTAATTATACTACTGCAACATCGAGTAAGTCACTGATGAATGGGTGGACATCTAAGTGACCCCTTATATCGGTCACGCTCGGTATCTTTGCTCACAACAACCATTGCAGTCTTGCTCCAATTATCAACTCTTGAAAATATATATTATCATCTTTATTAATTTTTTGGATGATTCATGGACACATGCACAATATGAAAGAATTAAAAGGCACATGAATAGAATTAAAAGCTCGATTTCATTAATAATGAAAAAAGTCAAATACAAAATTGTCTAAGAATAAATATGTATTGGCTTGATTAATTTCTAGGACATATATTTAACAATATCCCACTTATACTAAAATCAATATGCCAATACTTAAGCCCTATTTTCTTAAGATGGGCTCCAATCTTTTATCGGCTAAGCAGCTTAGTGGGTATGCCATATTATCCATGGAGTATACTATTTGCATTTTGATGTACTTCTTGGGGCAGTTGCATATAATGTAAAATCATCATTTTATGTGCTTAAATTTTTGATAAGACCTGGATTCCTTAGCTAGGGCTATGGTGTCATTATTGTCATGGTATAGTGTTATGGTATCTGGTAACATTAAACCCAATTCTACAAATTTCTTAAACTTGAAGGCTTTTTTGCAGTTTTAGAAGTAGCGATGTATTCATCTTTCATGATAAAGTTTGTAATAATTGGTTGTTTGGAACTCTTTCAATTCATCGAACCTTTATTGCACAAGAATACACACCCTGACGTAGATTTTATATCATCAACAGCAAACAAAGTCTGAATCTGTGAATTCTTGTACCCTCAACTCTTCTCCAAAGATTAAGAACATATCCTTAGTTCTCAAGTGTTTAAGAATATTCTACACAACTATGCAATGTTCCTCATTTGGATTTGATCGATATCTGCTTGTGACGCCTACAATAAGGACTATATTAGGTCGTGTACACAACATGACATACATGAGGATCTCTATAATCAAATTATAAGGGATCTACTCATGCATTGAATTTCTTTAGATGTGTTGGGGCACATCTTCTTGGAAAGATTAATCCCATGTTTAAGGGATAGAAGTTTTCTCTTGGAGTTTTTTATGCTGAACCTCCTTAACACCTCCTCAATATATAATTTCTTTGAGAGGCCTAGCATCCTCTTATATCTCTCTATGAACCTTTATCTTTAAAATATAGGATGCTTTTTCAAGATCTTTCATAAAAAATTTTCTAGACAACCACATCTTAATCAAAATCAGTATAGGAATATTATTCCCAATTAGGAGAACGTCACCCATGTATAATATGAGAAATGTGACAACACTCCCATTGATTTTATAAATACATGGTTTTTCTTCGTTCCTGATGAAATCAAATGATTTGATCGTGTGGTTGAAATGCATGTTCCAAATCTGAGATACTTGCTTCAGTCTATATAAAAATCTTTGCAGTTTGCATACTTTATGATTTTTATCACTGGAAGTAAAATCCAGAGGCTATTCCATATAGTTTTGTTTATCAAGATATCCATTCAGAAAGGTAATTTTTACATTAATCTACCAAATCTTATAATCATGGTGTGCTGCAATTACAAGCAATGTCCGGATGGGCTTAAGCATAGCCATAAGGGAAAATGTCTGCTAATAATCAATGCATTCTTGTTGACTATAGCTTTTCACTACAAGCTTTGCCTTATAGGACTCTATCTTTCTATCCAAACATACCTTCCTTTTATAGATCTATTTGCATCCAATAGATACATATCTTTTGGCGAATCTACTAAGATTTAGACTTGGTTGGAATGCATCGAGTCAATTTCTGACTTAATGGATTCCAACTACTTCTCGGAGTCAATGTCTGATATCATTTTATACATATTGGGATCATCTTCATGTTCACTATCTTTCAGGAGAAATATTTTCTCTAAGTATCTTTTAGGAGAAGGATGGGTTCTATGAGTCGTTGCTCTTCAGAGGCTTTCTTCAAGCTCAAATTTCCTCCTATTATCTTTATCTTGGATAAAAATTTTTAAAAAAGATAGCATATCGGTTCAACAATATTATGATCCTATAGGAAGTAAAAGTAGTATCCCAAAGACATTTTAGGATATCCAACGAAACATGCCCTCTTGGATCTAGTCCTCTAACTTGTATGCTCATAGTTACTTGATATGGGCCGGGCATTCCCAAATCTTGAAATGACCAAGACTTGGATATCTTACCATGCCACATCTCATATAGCATGGTAGGAACAGATTTAGAGGAAATCCTATTCAATAGATAAGTTGCAATAAGCAAAGCTTGTCTCCAAAGAAACAAGGAAAGTTCAATGAAGCAGTTCATGGACCGAACTATATTTGAGAGAGTTTGATTCCTCCGCTTCAACATCTCGTTAAGTTAAGGTGCTCTAGGGTCTACTATGAGATTATGCCATTTTCCTTGAGATAGTTCAAGAACTCCTTATTAAGGCATTCACCTTGATCTAATCAAAGAATCTTGAAAAGTTTTCTAGTTTGCTTCTCTACTTCATATTTGAATTCCTTGAATTTTTTAAAAATTTTAGATTTGTGTCTCATAAGATACACATTCATATCGTGAATAATCATCGGTAAAGGTATTGAAGTAAAAATAACCAACCTTGGCATATACATCAAATAGGCTACATATATCAATGTGTACCGGGACAAGTATTTAGTGGTCTTCTTTCCGTGTCCTATAAAGTATAGTTTGTCCATCTTTTATTGAAGACGATTCATAAATTGAATTTGACTCGGTAATCAATAAGCCAAGAAGCTCATCTTTCTCCAATTTGTTAATCCTTTCTTCTCCAACATAACCAAGTTTGAGGTGCCACATATACTTTAGGCTCTTCTCATCTCTAGATCTTTTAGATCCTGCGACACCCACTACCTACTCAGAAACATTCACATATATATTCATATATAAGTGATGGAGATTGTCAATCATAAAGTCACATGCAACCAATTTATTTTTAAAATAAATAGAATAGTAGTCTTTATCAAAATTAAAAACATAATTGTCCTGTGCTAATGAAGAAACATAAATCAAGTTTCTACTCACATCAGGTACATAATAGCAGTCTCTCAATAGTAAACTATAACGAGATGGTAGTCACAGAGCATAGGTGCCTAGAGCCATAATAGCAACTCTTGCCCCATTGCCAACCCATAGAATCACTTTACCTTTCCTCAATCCTCTACTTTTTCTTAGACCCTGTATTAAAGTACATAAATGAGACTAGAATCAAAGTCTATAAACTAACTAGAAGTGGAAGAAATTGAGGTTAATTTCAATTACAAGCAAGTTTGAGATACCTTCTGAAGGCATGTCCTCTTTTTTCTTCTTCAAGAACTCTAGTTATACAGGACAGTTTCCTTTTCAATGGCTGTCAATATATTATAGTAGAAATACTTTCCCTTATCAGCGGCCTTCTTCTTTGGAGCTGCCCTCTTAGGTTTGCTCTCAGTCTTTTACTTCTTCATAAGCTTCTTCTTCCAATTAGACTTTCTCTTGGAAGAGGAAGCCCACTCCACAGCGAGAACCATATCCCTTGAACCCTTCAAGGTCCCTTCAGTAATGACCAGCATGTTTAACAATTCGGCCTTAATGCAATCAATCTTATTCATATAATAGTTTATTATAAACTGCCCATATGAGCAGGAAAGGATTGTAGGATCAAATCAACTTGCAATTCCTTGTACATTGTAATGCTCAGCTTCTCAAGCTCCTTTAAGTCTTTGATCATTGTTAAACAATGATCATGGACAGACTATCCTTTGTGCATCTTAGCTTTGAAGAGCCTTTTAGACACTTCATAGCACATTGATCTAGTTTGCTCACTATACTTCTTGAGGTGAGTCAGCATATCCTTGGCAGTCTTCATTGCCTCATGCTAGTGTTGAAGTTCATTAAACATTGATGGCATAATATAGCACCTAGTCTTGTTGTCGTCATCCATCCATTTATCCACCCTATAAGCCATGATAAAGACCCAAATCCCGGTTTTTATAGATTGCATGCTAGGTCCTATGGACCAAGTAGTCGGTCTACGATACATCGGGTGCTGTTTGGGTCTATTTGGGCTGGTTTTGGAACCGGATTCGGGCTAATTTTGGACTAGATTTGACTTGGATCTGGGCCTGTCTTTACGTCTCTATTTAGGATCTGTTTCGAATCCGTTTTGCTTCTAATTTTCTTCTTTTGACTTGTGAATCAGGTTCTTTGCTCTTGTGATCATTTTTTCTATAAAAGATAAAGAAATATCAATTCTTAAAGAATAAAGATGAATTGATCTATAAATTGATGCTTTTATTGACATGTTTGTGGAACTTATCACTTGTCACTGAAAAGATTCGATAGTCACAAACACTAAATGGAAGACCATGGATGAGGAAGGAGATTGAGTTGACCCCTAAGTCCTCTATCCCCAGGTCATCCCTCTCTCAACCAAGTTCTCTGTTGAATCGGTCGAGTCCAACGAATTCTCTGCCTGACTCGGATAGGTGATAGAAAACCATCTAAGGTGGCTCTGCATCAGTCACCTAACAAGCAAGTTGGATTGGCTTCAACCAGGTTTGAGTCAGCCTTTGACTCATTGATATGGAACCAAGCTCTGAGCGCAGCATTATTTTGCTTTAAACTGGGCTGGGTCCAAATGACTTGCCTATAGGGTCATAGCCTACTTAAGCAACCTAAGAGTCTTTTGTCCCCATCGGTGGTAATGGACTAGCTCACTAAGGGTCCTAGGCTGGATCCAAAAGAGGCTAGCCTTAATGTGAATTGACGACCCTCCAAAGCTTTGTCCAGGTCATCTTCTCAACCTACTCGAAGGACTTGAGTCTCGTCTCATCTGTGGAGGGGTAGCGAGCCTTTGGCGGTGGCCAGACAATGCCGACCAACAAACGGAGAGCTACAATGGAGTCTCGAAAGGAAGTGAAAGTTGATCCTGGTGCTCATGACAAAGTATGCTTAGTGGGTGGGATTGATTCGGCGAGCATTGGCCCCACCAAAGTCCTCAATGGCATCTTGATGGTAGGTCGGCTAGGCATTTTTGTGGAGACTTAATTGGATGGGATACAGGATAGGAGGACTTGGGGTCGAGAGAGGGGTGCATGGTCTCTGGCCCCTTGGTCTGGTTCACTTGAAGGAGGTTATGGCTCTTAATCTATTAGGCTTTAAGGGCCTGGATGAGAAAGGAACGGGAGGCCAACCCTTAGAGGAGAACATTTTGGATGCTCATCAAATGCAACAACCTCCAATTTGGGCTTGGGAGAAATTGAATCATGCTTCTATTGTGGGGCATATTAGGGTGGCGCCATGTGAGGTGAGCAATGATGTTGGAGTAAGGGGCTTGGCCAAGCAAGTAGATTGAGAAATGCCTGAGAGCTCTAGGCCCAGTGAGGAATCAGCCCAACATCCTTTGCATTCCTCTTGTTGATAAAGATCCTTGTCTAGAATGTAATGGGGATGGGGAAACCATCTTTCTTATCCACTTATAAAAGACTTATGCAGCTACATAACCTTGACTTGCATGTACTTTTGGAGACCCAGCTAAGTGGGAGAAGTCTTGACCATGCTCGACGACACTTCTTGGCTTCCTATGGATTTTAGGCGGTTAAGTCACAAGGCCTTGCTAGGGATATTATTATTAAATGAAAATTGAGTGGGGCTAGTGTGGATGTTTTCTATTATTATAACCAGGAGGTTATACTTGTAATTTTGGAGCCTTATGGATTCCCTTGGATTTTATCCGGTATTTATGCTAGTACAAAAAGTATAGACAGAGATGGGTGCTGTGGTATGAGGTCTCCAGGTTGCTTATGCAGGGTATTCCAACTATTGTGATCATTGACTTCAACTGTATTGATGGCCCTCATAAGCAATAAGGAAAACTCTTCATTGACAAGATTCAAATCAAGGAATTATGTGACTTCATTTCAACAAATGGCTTGATCAACCTCAACTTTTCTGGATCTCGATTCACCTAATACAATAACTGACAAGGCAGGGCCAGAGTTTAAGACCAAATCGATAGAGCCTTTATAATGGCAAACTAGATCCAGATGTTTCACAGCTACTAGGTATGCCACCTTCCTCGAATTTCTTTTGACCATCATCTACTCTTGATTTCCATAAACACGAGGAGAACAAACCACAGCCCCTCCGATTCAAGAAATTCTGGCTCTTTTATCTGGGCTATTAGGATATTGTATAGGAGGTGTGGAGGTTGCTAGTCCTCAGAGATGACATGTATCGGGTGACCCATAGACTAGAGCTAACCAAATGCGGGCTCTACAAGTAGAAAGAGAAGAGGTAGATGGCCTTGTCAAGTGCTTAGAGGATATTGAGGTGATGATTTCTAAATTCTGGACAAGGAAGAAGAGGGATGGTGGTCTCTCCAATGCCAATCTATTAGAGCTCTAGCAGAATCTGTTTGCACCATTCCTTGCTCTATTAGTAGGAGGTCATGTGGCCACAAAAATCCATAATCTAGTGGATTAGAGACGGGGACAGGAATACTCAGCTTCTTCAATCAATTCATTATTATCAGGAGGCAAAGGAACAAGATCCGATTTATGCATGATCTTAGTAGGCAGTGGGTGGATGATGAGGATACCATTAGTCAAAAGATCTTTCACTTTTTAAGATCCCGATGGACTGCTTATCAAGAGATATCTGAATCCTTTTTTGTCCCACCTCCTACCACTTGTATCTCTATGTGAAGAATGATGAGTTGATCAAGGAGGTATCCAATAAGGACGTTCGGAGGGCATTCTGGTCTATGGTAGAGGATAAGGTACTGGGCCCAGATGTCTTTCCCTTGCTCTTCTTCAGGAGATATTGGAGTATCATTCATCAAAAGGTTGTTGAGGCAGTTTAACAATATTTCATTTTTGGGAGGATGTTGGTAGCTTGAAAGCGGCCTTCATCACCCTAATTCCGAAGAGGCAAAATGCCTTTGAGCCAAGCCACTATAGGACGATTAGCCCATGCATGACCCTTTACAAGGCATGTGCTAGAGTGATGGTCGGTCAAATGAAGCACCTTCTTCCTTGCCTCATCGATCCAAAGTTGGGCATCTTTGTGGGTGGCCGAAGTATTATAGATAATGTCCTCATAGCTCAGAGATTTATGTGATCTCCATCATGCACTAGTTTGCCATAGTATGATGGCAGTGAACCTTAATATGGAGAGTATATATGATTGTATATCTTAGATTCGTCTACTGTGCCTTAGAGAATTTTGGTATTCATAACCATTGGATCAGTTAGATACTGAGGTATGTCTGTTCCTCTTCTTTTGCCATCCTTATTAATGGTATGCTGACATCCTTCTTCCATTCCACTATGTGGATTTGCTAAGGTATATCCTTTTTTACCTTTATTTTTTTATTATCTATTATGATACTCTCTCTCGTGCTCTTTATGTGGTATCTTGAAACTAGAGTTTTAATGTTTATATTCTAGCTCCAGGGGCCTAGTCGATTTCCCACCTACTCTTTGTACATGACTGTCTTTTATTTGGATAGGCATTGGTATGGGATGTTACATCATTCACTAGGATCTTGAGAGAGTATTGTGCTACTTCAAGGTAAAAGGTGAATCTATCGAAATCAGCCATCTATTTTAGTATGAAAACTAAACCATAGTTGAGACAAGCAATCAAGGAGTAATTGGGGATAGCAAAGCAGGATGGTGTGTGCCGCTATTTAGAGTTGTCTATCATGGGTTGGAGGTTGTAGAGAGATGGTGTACTGAGATGGAGCAGAGGATTAAGGAGCGGTTGGAGGGCTAGTAGGCTGAATTGTTATCCATGATGGATAGAGTGATATTGGTTTGATTTATCTTATGCTCTATGCCGACCTACTTCAAGTCAAGTACTATTTTGCTAAAGCTAGGGGCTACTCTTCCAGAGGTTTTTGTGGGGTTCTTTGTTGAATGGCGGAAGGAGGGGAGTCCATCTTATTACTTGGGATGTGTAGTGCCAGCTGACAAGTGATGGTGGGTTGGGTATCGATCCTTGGTGGCCAGCCAAGAGCATTGATAGCTAGGCATGCGGTACACTTTCTTTTATAATCATGGAGCCTCTAGAGTTAGATGATGAGAACCAAGTATGGGTTGTAGACTAGTGGGTTGACATTCGTCCCTCCAAGAGTATTTCCTTTCTATGGAGGGAGATTTGTGTACATGCTCCATAGATAATCTCTTGCATTATGTGGCTAATTAGCGATGGGCGAATAGTGGATGTTTTCTCTGATGCATGGTTATTTGAGCTCTCACTTGCTAGATGGTTGACCTTGGTATGTTTAGAGGATTTGATGGGTAGTCCGGTCTGCGACCTTTTTCATGCCACAGACAGGAGGTGGAACACTGACCAGGTGACCCGCCTATCTGGAGGTCAATTGTTGGAGCCAATTTTAGCCCTTGCCGATCCTAGTCCAAAAGTGTCCAGATGTGAGGGTTTAGGGATCTAATTGTAAAGGTACCTTTCAAGGATCTGTACAAACTTTATAGAGATAAATAATTATAGGCTACTTGGATCTTGAGATTGAATGTACTTGAGAGTTATCCTCTTTTTTTCAAAAAGTTGCTTGAGCCATCTGCCTACCAAAAAAGTTTTGAGAGAGCGGGGGATGAATATCCCTTCGACATGTCCATGCTATGGGAATGCGACAAAGACAATGGTGCATATTTTGTTATAGTACCAAGGGATAGGTAGGTTCGGAGCTTTGTTGGTGAGCTTTCGGAGATCCAGGGGATTGCACCAATTTAGGCATTCCTTAGCTTTCTCCAAGAGAATATGTATGGCAGCTCTTTTCCCTTGTACACTAGACCAGCTTGCATAATGTACTAGATCTGGTTGGCCAGGAACAACCAAGTATTTCAGGGTAAATGATAGTCGACGAGATTCATTATTGAGAAAGCTCCGATTCAAATGGTAGAGGTAACTAGTCTTCCCTCCAAGAGAGTGACATTGATAGATCAAGATACTTGACTCTCCTACTCATAGAGCGAGATATATGGTCTTTATCTCTTGGAAGCCTCCACTTTGATCTTCCTCAAGGTCAACTTTGATGGGAGCTTGATTGGTGGACATGGTGGAGTTGGATGTGATTCGTAGCCCATCTGCAAGTGTTGTGGCAACAGGTGGTAGCCATCTAGTTGACACTTCGATACTTATTGCTGAGTTGAAGGTATCTACGATGGGCATTATCTATGCATGAAAGATCCTTCAAATCGATTATCTGATCAAAGCCATCCATTGGTGCATGACATTTGGATAGAGTGCTTCCAATAGTGGAAGGAGAATACTCATTGAAAGGGATTCAGTTATGGTAATAGAGTGCTTCCAATAGTGGAAGGAGGATACTCAAAGCCATCCATTGGTGCATGACCTTTGGAGGGCATTGAGGGATTGTCGTTTGGCATATTTATCATGAGGTTAATAGTATGGTACATTGGATTAATGGGTATCACTCAAAAAATATCCTTTGAATTGATGTGATGGTTATTCTAGTAATTTTCAAAAATATTTTATCTTTTGATTTTCTTGTATTCAATTTGTATAAACTTTTTGCCTTAGTCAAAAAAAAAAAAAAAAAAAAGCCTTTCCTTTTTTTTTATTTTATTCACGCTAAAAGATTTATAATTATGAAAGTAGAATATAAGAGATTTGCTAATTCCATGGTGGACATATAATGCTGACAGATTAAGAAAAATGTATGTTACTAAAGCATAAAAATTATTAATAAACTATGTAAGTATTACCAAGGGAGGTAGAAAAGATTATCAAGCATTCTTTTACTTTCAATAGTAGTATATATAATAGGCTAGCATATTTAGAATTGGCTTGCCATCTCGAAATCCATCATCAACAACCTTGTTTCTTGGGGACTAGTTTGTTGAGGAGGATTCGGCTGTAATAAAGTGGTTTCAACAGCAAAAAGACACTTAAAGCCATCCATTGATGCATGACATTTGAAAGGCATTGAGGGATTGCCTTACTAATTACTCGGAAAACATTTTTCGAACCGATACGATAGCTATTCTTGTAATTTTTAAAAATACTTTTTTTAAAAATTTTCTTAAATGCACTCAAACTCAATCTGTATAAACTTTCTGCCTTATCAGAGAAAAATGCTGAAAGATTTAGAATTACGAAAGTAAAATATAAGAGATTTGATAATTCCACGGTTGATATATAATGCTGATAGATTAAGAAAAATGTAGCTTACTAAAGGTCCACTGCAAGAGCATGGAGCCTATCACGGAAGGCCTTCAATGGTACGAGGCACAA
Organism: Areca catechu; assembly: GCA_021397845.1. NCBI lineage: Eukaryota > Viridiplantae > Streptophyta > Magnoliopsida > Arecales > Arecaceae > Areca > Areca catechu. The sequence goes on from CM038044.1 coordinate 9,606,159, forward strand.
TGATAGCAGCCTCCTAAGATAAAGTGAGAGGTATACATCAAAGGGCCAGTTCAGCCGGGTACTAACGTCATATCACCTTCAATACAATAGTCTCAGTTCTTCAAAGCTGTAATATTAGCATCTATCCCTCGCGTTCCAGAGCTTGCCCACTACATTATGTCACGAACTTTAAAAATCAAAAAGGCATTGCAGCCCAAGCACCTGATGCATGGAGATCTATTAGATAAAACATGTCCATCCGGTACAAAAAATCTTGAAAGAAAACTCTTTTTTTACATATATCATTATATTTAATGTCCTTTTTCGACAGGAACTAAGCTGCCCGCAACCCTCCCAACAGCAGCATGTTTCTTTTCCCCACTTTATAATTCACCTCAAGTATATCAAGAAATTTTATAAATTTACCATTTTGTTAAAAAAAAAAAAAAAAAAACTATATGCCTGCAAAACTTCGAGTGTCGGCCTGAATTATCATATATAGAGAACTATCCTTTTGAAAGCTTGTGCGGCAGTGACTAGAAGAAATTTGATGGTTCAATGTTGCAGCTCCGGAGGCGGCTGGGACTCATGCAGAAGGCCAAAACTGAAATGAAGAGATTAACTAGCAGTGCTGCGGGTTCTTGTAAGAATACTGAAGGAGGGCAGCTTCCATCCAGACCTGCTGGAACTCGATGCACTACTGCTTGGTTCCTCCACAGATGGAGTTCCACTGGAAGCCTCAGAAGTACCCATCTTTATCGAATTTGATTTCAGTATTCCTATGTTAACTGTATTTGAGAACCCCTGCAACTCCTGAAGGGAAGAGGGTAAAAAAAAAGATTCCATGTCATGAGCAATGTCTAAAATGAAAATGGCTGCTGTATTGACTTCAGAACATAGGCTGAGGCTGATGCGGCCTGCCTTTTTTATCTAACAGCAGTTCAATCTCTTGATGAGACAGAAATCAGACAAAGCAACTCAATTGGAAGGAGAGATGTTTTCCGCATTTGAGCAAGGAGCATGCAGCATTACTTGGCATTATCATCCATTATAATGCTATAAAGGACCATTATTTGGATATCTGAAGAACTCAGAAGGATTTTTGTTTTAGTTTTTTTTTTAATATCATGTCATAATAATCATTAACAGCCTTTCCAACAGGAAATAATGGTTCACAACAACCATACCATTTGTTGAATATTTTATACACATACATAACACTATTTCATATACAAATTGTAATATTATGAAACAAATGATAAAAATATAATGATATTTGGTAGACACTGATGAGGACAAATAACAGTTGTTATAACCATTACAGGATAATGCTACAATGATTTGAAGACCATTATTAAAATCCTGGTGTATGAATTGCTGAATCTAATATTTAACAGATATACAGATGCAATAAATGGCTAATACTATGATACTACAGTTTTTGAGATAAATCGGATTCAGATATTCTACTTACATCCGGAAATGAAATGATAATCCATTTAAATGATGGAATTCAGTATCTTGAATTTACAGAATTAGCCTCCTGTCCACTCCCCCCAACTTCTATTAAAATCCAGGTGCATGAATTCTTGAATTCGATATCTAACAGATATCCCTAAATGGATGCAATAAATGGCTATGATTTGATAATAACAGTTTTTGAGCTAATTTACATATTCCATTTACATCCCCAAATGAAATGATAATCCATTTAAATGATGAATTTCAGTATAATGAATATATTGGAATTACAGAATTAAAAGCCTATCCAGTCCCTCCAACTTTGCCCTCTGCATCCTCTTCACTTAACACCCATTTCAATTTTGGTTAGGGTTAGACCAATCAAGTTTCAATTTTGGCACTTCTGGAAGTTTTGGTCCAAGTGAATTAGCTTTGACCAAGCCCCAAAAATTCACCCACCAAGAAATGAATGGGAGCCTCTACATCCCATCTCCTATCTTTGTGAAGGATAATTACATAAATCAATCAAAGGCACTTGAACATCAATTGAAAGTTCACTGTTGAAACTGAAGAAAAAGTTTGTACAAATTAGGTCAACAACTTGGCAATATAATAGTATTCTTTGTGCATACCTCACAAACCTTATCGATATTAATTTTCTATATTAATATTTCTGTGCAACATGTTGCATATAGTTGCTTTAAAATTATTTCATTTAACCGATACAGGTGGCATAACTAGCTGAGCCTGAGATGAGAAAATGAGAAGTACCTTAAAATTTAGCTTAATTATATAAATTTAGAACCTCACAAGATATGTTTTTTTTATGCTTGGTTCGTTCAAACTGAAATCTATGCTTTCAAAATTCTTAACAGGAATCAAGATCTTCTGAATTTCATATGAGATGTAAAACATTTATCTTACTAAACAAACACGAGCTTTAAGTCTCTTGATCTTCTATTTTCCAGGCAAGTATGCTAAGGATGGAGGTTTTAGGATGAACCACCATGGGATGGTCAGAAGTTATGTGGGCCTTCTCAGGCCTGTCATTGCCTTATCATGTAATGGGTGTCTGTTTCATAAGATAGCAACTAAAATTGGAATAAATGGATATCAAATATAGGCATCAGATAGACCTTATGCAGCAGCCTTCAGCAAGAGAAACCCAGCATGCAGGGAATAAATCATTCTTGGCCAGATGATAATAAAATGCGAACCAACTGCATTATGATTCACAGCTGGAAGAAAAACTACGTAGATTAAATTTAAATAGCTTGTATATTTTATGAATTATATAATTGTAGGTTCTAATTTAACATTATTAAGATTTGATCAATTAAACTTCCAAATACAACCTTAAATATTTTGAGCTTTCGCTAAACATGTTTAAAAAGAACAAAGACGGTGGAAAAGAGGGTTTCTAACCTTAAGGCCCGAAGCTGAAACAGCGGTTGATGATCGCAGAATCTGCAAGATAGAGTTGATCAGGTGGTAAATAAAGCACTTATAAAAGATCAAAGTTGCTTCCTCAATATGTGAAGTCTGGACCTTGGGAGTCTCGACAGCAGCTGATGGTGATGCTAATGGTGATGCTGATGGTGATGGAGAATCAAGTGTCACAGGTGGGAGTGAGATATTCTGCTGCATGAAATGAAAATTGACTAACAAGTTTGGAGGAATAATGGATATAAACAATATCAGATACTGAAGAGAGCTAAAAAAGTTTGATTCTTACCCTTGTGACAGGTGTAGTTTGTGGAGGTTCAATAACAAGCCTAGAACAGGATGGCAAAACCTGAATATAGAAGGTTGACTTAGACTTATTGACTACAGGATGTGATGCTTCCAATAAGAACAGTGGAAAAATACTCTGTTTAAGAGGGACTGATGGTGACAAAACTTAGTTAAATACTAATTGTAAAATAGCAGTCAAAATAAGTACACAAACAATTTGCCCAGTAAAATAACATGCTCCGACAATAATTTGCTTTTTTTTCATTTTAAATTCCATGATGTAGAATTAGAAGATATTACTAAGTCTAATTTAAAATTTTGGGCAGTTAAGTACAAAATAAATCTAGTTAAATGACACGAAAGCTAGCAATCAAGATAAATGTTAACTTGCAAAAAATGATGTTAAACTTAGTAGATGCCTATTATCATATCCATATAATATAAAGTCCAATATATGCGTGAACGAAACTTGGTATGGGTGAAAAGCCTTCACTTGCCTGAGTAGGCTCTGCATCTCTCCTATTCTCCAAGCTATCAACGAACATGCACAGGCTATAAAGTCCCCGTGTTGTAATGTCCTAATAAAGATTTATGCAAACATTAACTATGACTACAAGGAAAATAAAATAACAAAAAGATAAAATTGGACTTCAGTACGAATTTTTTTAAATATACCTGACTTTCTTCTATTCGACAAATCTTGGTCCCCTGAGGCACAACAAATATGAGAATCAGCAGACTTCTTTGCAGAGTTTTCTTTCTCCTATTTTCTTTTTTTAAGAAAAGGAAGGTAATTATCCAGCTTTCATCAATTGAGTAACAAATAAAATAAGAAAATGACTTTGCTGTAATCAATATGTATTACTTTAATTTTTTGGATGGAAAATAATATGCATTACTTTTAATTTAAGAGAGATGCAACTGTTCATGCATTTTTTTTCCTCTTTTGTCTTCTCTATTTCTTTGGAAGGGGAAAGGGGAGTTTCAGAAATTAAGAATATAGCATGAAAATAACTTAATAACTCAAATATATCACCAGAGTCTGGATGAAGTGATGAACAGATTCAACTTCATGATGGATCCCACTTAGTTCTCCGTTTAGTCTTGAAACCTATAAGTGAATTCACAGAAGTCTTAATCTGCAAATAATATAAAGCATTAACATTGAAAAGAAGAGTTTAGGAAAGTAGCCATCCCACCTCGCCTTTGGTGGCACTAGTAAGATCCCTACACTCATCTAGGTTAATATCTACACGATCAATCCTTGAAGATAAATGTCGCCTGGCATCCTGCAGATCATAAGAACTTTGATAGTAATGTATAAGAGAAACAAATTCAGGGGTACAACAAACCAGATAAGAAGGCAATAGAAATCATATTCTAATTTGAAAAACTTATGAATATATTATTTAAAAAATAATTTAATCAGATTCTAGAAGTTATACCTTATAGTACAATTCTGGCCGGCATTTTCTTTAATATCTGTTCTTCATTTTTGGGGTAATTATGGAGAGCCCTACAAGTCTCTAGATTGGCTCCTTTGACTTAATAGGCCAACTTAATATCTATTTCTGAAAGCTTTGGTTTGATCATGAATCCTTGGGTAAGTCAAAGCATGACCAAGGAATTAAAGTTCTATTTATGCTGGCTCTAGACCCTACTAGAAATTGATAACATTTTTAGGCTTTTTTCCTTCTTTTTTTTTTCCTGAAATAGAGTTGTGGTAGGATGGATTCAGAGAAAATTATGTGTTGTATCAAAAAAATATTTTCCTCTTTTTTTAAGTTTAGAGCTTATTATGTCTGACAGGCTCCTTCTGGTCTGCATTAAGCTGAATTCAAATATTATCTCATCTTAAAAAAGGAATGATGATAAATGTATGCTAGCAATATCTTGCTTGTCTTGATAAGTGTTAGCAATCAAACAAAACAGACGAGAGTACTAGCAAGCTGGATGCCGTGATGCAATGATCATGAAGATGATCATCATGATGGAGCATATGGACTGTTAATTGATCGGTTTTCACCAATTCAAACTCAAGTCAGCCTCACCTTAACCACCAACTCCCATGGTTTAAAGAGTAGCGCCTACTTGACACGTGCCGGTGAACAAAATAGAATTTTCATGCAAAATTTAGTTGCTTTGACTACAAGATTTGAAGCAGCCAAAACTCCAGCAGCTTTGGAAACCTAGATCTTGGCCAACCTTGTCTATGGGAATTCAACCACAGCAATATAAAGAGATTAATCATATCAGAATGAAATAAGCTTGGATGTGATGATTTTATTTTTTTTCCCATAACATGGAATGGGAATGCTCTCCAAATTGGATCACCATGCTTCATAATTTCTTTCAAGTGCTACCAATTGATGGGAGGACAAAAAGTTTAATATGTTAATGTTAAATAGAAGGAAATTACATAAATTCAGTGGCATCAACTAATGAGACCAGGGTTTACAGAACCGAACCAAACCGCCTGGTTCGACCCATACTGAATCATACCGAGGTTGAACCAAGATGGTTCGGCTATGAAAATCGGTCCGAACTCCAAATCAACTAAAACCGTGCCGAACTAGGCGGTTTGGCGTGGTTTCAGGCCGAACCGCAGTTCGGGTCATTTTTTGTTATTAAAGGGGAATGAATGAGAGGAGAGCCTGTGTCATCTGAGGCTTGTTCTCCACTCTTCAAACATCTTTCCACGGCAAAAAAAAAAAAATCAGAAAGAGCAGGAAAAACATGGATTAAAGGCACGAATGCTTATTCCCCTCTTCTCCTCTTCCCCTCTTTTTTTAAAAAAACCATGAAAAATGAAAAATCAAGAAAAAACATGTCAATTTTTTTATTTTGGCATGATTTTAAAATATATTGTATATATATGAATGGTCTACATAATGACACTAAAATTATTTATTTTTATTAAGTATATAATTTTTTTAAATCAAAATTATGTTTTTGAAATAAAAAGTTTTTAAAAAAATTATAAAATTAGATTATTGTTTAGGGACTTGTAAGCTACTTTCACCACCATAAACTTGGTGTCTATCTATCCAAGATTTCATGCATCATGGGCATAGCGACCAAGGCCTAAATTTGGTAAAAAAAGTTGCATTTTATGTATACCCGCTATCTTAGAAAAATATATATAGCATTCATGATAAAATTTTACATAAATGTAAGATCAAATTAATAAGTTTAATAATTTTTAATTTTAAAAATTAATAAAAATATATAATTAATTTTAAAAAATATTTAAAAATAGATAAACAAAATTTATAATTTTGATATAATTATTAAAATAATGTGCTTGTTCAATCTTTAAAAATGGATCCATCGCGAAAGACGGATCCGGAGGTGTGACCTATATAGGATAATGCTCTCGGGTTGGTATCATTGGAGATGTAAATGGCACAATATAGAATTCAAAAATGGTAGGGTAACAAGGTTGAAGCAGTACTTGATTGACAGCTATCCTAATATATTTATATATCGACAGTGTCCATAAAAAATTCATTAATTGATGAAGTATTTCATCAATTTCAAAGCAACAAAGGAAAGGACTTCAGAGAAGGCTAGACCATCAAGCTACAAAGCGGTTCTTATCATTCTAGGAAGTCAAAGGAAGTATCTGCTCCAGATAATGAGGCATAGATTGAGGCTACCATTCATGCAAGCTTGGATGATTAATAATAGCTAGAGAGCTATGCATAGAGATAGATTTGGACCGTCAGCTTATGAGTTAGGATCGGGTTTTAAGAGTACTGCAATAGAGTTTGAGACAGTTTAAGAGGCCTTCCTCAGTGAAAGAGCCCACCAATAAAAGCACTAGCTATATTGCATTAATATTGAGAGCATTTAATAGTAAGAAAAAGTCAGCTAGAGCTATTCCAGTAGAAGCCACTATCCATGACATGGATCCATATGCCTTTCCTAGCAAAATCCTCAAGCAACAAAGGATTAATACTATGTTGAGAAAGGATAAGAAGAAGGATACGTGGCAGGTTATTGGATCATGGTTTCATTTTAATCACATCCTAGTGCACACAGTAGACAATCCATATTAGATCATCCAGAACCAAGAAATATCCATGGCGAGCTTCTTGATAATAAAGGACTAGAAATATGGATTGCCTCATATCAAAGTGGCCCAGTATGGATTGACAACGATATGTAATGGTTGAACTGGTCCTACTAGACTAATCATTATCAACTTTTTGACTTATTGTGATGAAAAAATATTTTTTTAAAAATCTATTAATGCTTCAAATTAGATAAACAATGCTAGCTACATCCTTAGATTGATGGAGGGAATAATTAATCAAATAGAAAAAGTAGAATGTCGTGCAGTTATCACAGATAATGGACTACAGTATAAGGTCAAAAAGAAGATCCTAATGGAGCAACGATCGCATATTTTCTGAATTTCATGTGATGTACATTGTATTGATTTGATATTAATGGATATTAGAAAGATTTGAATGGTGCAGAAGATGGTAGAATCAACACAAAGTATTACAAGATTCCTCTACAACTATACATGGATCTTATCATTGATGCAGAACCATATATAGAAACAAATATTGAGACCAGATGTTATACCATTCACTATCAATGATATAGCACTTGATAGTTTTCTTGATAAGAAAGTATAGTTACGTCAGATATTTGTCAGTCTAGAATGGTAGCAGAGTAGATTGCTAGGACAGCTAGTGAAAGAAACAAGGTGGAGAACTTAGTGATGAGACACATTTTGATAGCGGGCCGAGAAGATGGTACAGATTATTAAGCATCTATATTAAGTGCTTCGAGCCGTGGATTTTAAATGATACCCCGGATGAGCTTCCTGTATTACATGATGGAGGGGGCAAGGAAAAGATCAAGGTAGTAGATCTAATACATGCCGATGAGTATATCCAAATCATCGACGGATGGGAACTATTGGATGGGTAGAGAGTTGTATTTAGCAAGTAACAAATCAAGAATGCTTTGAAAATTTGACTACTATATTTATAAAAGTATACTTAACTAATTATAAAAATCTGTGCAGCTTACTATCTGAACCTGAGATTCTAATACTCTATACCTAAGATTGCCATGAATGAAAAGCTTATGTTTATCTTGCACAATATAATATATAAAATGGAGCCTATGCTTAGAACAAGTTAGATTGAGATTGTTGAGTGATTTTTGTTAACCATAACTTTAATAAATAACATATTATAACAATCATTTTTTTTACAGACAAATATTTAGGAAGGGTACAAAATCATTTAGATCTAGTATAGCATCAGAAGCAATACAAAGATAAATCCAGATAGGTACTAATAAGTATAATATTAGATTTAATCTTTTTTTGATTTTGTTGAATCTTAATAATTTTGATCTTTCATAGCTGAATGATGAGTGCATTTTGATAGATATGCAAGAGATTTGAAGGATCTTACTATCAAGATCCTTTTCCAAATGGTCTCGTCGAGTGAATGTGAACACAATTGGTCGACCTTTGACCTTATCCATTATAAACAGAGGAGTTGTCTAAAAAAGAAATGCCTCAACGATTTTGTATATGTGCACTACATTTAAGGTTAAGGCTAAAATGCATTCAAAAAAAAGTTGAGCTGCATTCAAAAAAAAGTTGAGCTGAAATACCTAGATCCAACTATAAGTGATTTTGTTAATAAAGATGACGATTCGATGAGATGCGTTATAAGTCAACAGCAATAGCAAGAGGTTGATGAGCCAAGATCACCTTTATAATTAACTAGTTTCGTAGCTAACAAGGCTGAGATGGAAGCCGAGCAATTGATCAGCAGCAACATTCCGCACAGGACTCCAAACATTTACCCTCAATCTAAGCAGCAAGAGTGAGGCAAGACGAGAGAGCACGTAGTTGCTCAACACAAAAATAAAGAAAAAGGAAAAGCAATTATAGTTCCAATGAAGAGAGCGGAGCACTCAGTTCACTCAAATTCAAATATCATAGAGAGCAATGCCGGTGATTCTTCTGATGGTCAAGGATCTAGTGATCAGAAAGGGATCAAAAGATAGAGATAGTCGGTCGGTGGTTTTCAATTCACTAGTGAGTCAATTTATGCATGCCATATAGGATAAGAACCACGATGTACGAGCTGATATAATTTGCGACGATACGGTTTTATACAAATAATAAGCTTCGCGAGATTTAGGATAGTGCAGCTACAGATGATCTTGCATGTGAAATAAGATCCATTGATGTATCAGGTTCATCCTCATATTCTAAATTCTCTTATCTGCCAGTACCAATAACTTATGATCTATATGGATATGGATATGGTATATCTGAGATATCGTCTTCTAATCTTCTAATAGCTATTATCTTATATATCCCGGAGCATCCTACGGATCTGATTTTGCTATCAGTATATTCAGATGGCCCCCTTCATAGCCATACTATCAGTCTTAGGATACCTCTCAGAGCTAGGATATCAGCAAGAGATCTATGATGAGTTACAATCCAGCACACCTATCTTATGGAATGAAGATAGAGAATCACAATACTACTTTGATAGAGGGATAGGCTAATATTTCTATTGAGTATATAAATGATCATAATATTTATGAACATGGGCACTCGATTAGATTCTAAATATCAATATGTATTGATTATTTATTTTTGAATTTTGAGCATTTTAAGATTCAATGATATCTAATCCATGTATTAATTATTTAGATATGTGTTACATGCAATTAAAAGTACAATGAAATGATACAAACATCAATTAGCATCAACAAATATCAATTTGGATATAAAAACATTCAATAAATCCTAAAAAAATAATTTGAGATCATGAGAAAAAAATGAAAAACAAAAAATTAAAAAAAATGGCATACTGGTTTGACCAGCACACCTGCTGTATCGAGTGTCAATATGATACTAAATCGGTACCATACCATACCAGCAGGCGATTGGTATAGGTCAGGGTACCGGTTCAGAAATCCTTAAACAAGACAAATAGGTCTTCAAGGGTCTTGTCAAACCATGGGCAAAGATGAACCAAGCTTTAACCCATAATAAGAAAACCCAATGCATCATGAGTTTTAATTATTTCATAACATGAATAATATCGAGTCTGAACATGCACTCATTTTAAATCATATTCAAACTTGATGAATCATTATCGAAGAAATTTTGCACCATTATAGAGAGATTTATTATTTAGCATAAATGATAGAATATAGAATATCACCATAGTTAAAGGAAGCTTGAGAAAATTTATTACTGGTGAGTTTGGAGAGGAGATGATCTTCATGTAGTGATGCATATAAAAGAGGGGCTTGCAAAATGTTTTCAATCAACTACTAGTCTTACACCTAAAACCTCAAGATAAGCACTAGAAGTTACACAACTAAATGCTCCAAGCACAATAAGTTAACTTTAAAGTATCTTCTTGTCAAATAAAGGGGCAAATTTCATGAAATAATATGCTTAGAGTGAAACTTAAAGGCTATGAGAATGGAAGATAATATTATCGGAATTTGACAAGCATAGAACATGAATCCTTTATTATGAAAAAGAGCTTGCTTGTAGAAAATTTTAAAGAAAAACCATGTTAGAGGAACACTAACTTCAACAAACTTAGAATGCATATTTGGGTCATTACAAATGGTATCAATGTAGACTCAACCCATCCATGTTGACTACGGGGCACTAAAGCATGGATCCTTTTATAGCTGATCATGAGCCAATCATGTTGATTGTAATTGGATCACTAGACCCTTAGCCTAGCAAGCTTAGATGGAATGTTTGTCAAGACCCGTGCAAGCTTGTTTAGCTCTACATTGGTTGTGTGCTAGATAAATCTTGAATACTTACTAGACCTGTTTATGGGGTCAACAACTTACATGGCTTGCTCAAGCCCGAAGCCTTTTGGACGAGCTTAGGCCAAAGGTTTAGGTCCAATGGTTGGGCTGGGCAAGGCCTAGAAAATGGGCCCACTTAATGAACGAGTCGAGCTCGAGCTTGGAAAATAATCCAAGCTTGAGTCAAAGCTTGACCCATTTTTTTTTATTTTTTGTGCTATTTATTTATGTTTGATGTACTAGTAGACTTGTTAATAATTGTTGTCGATATGTGAAGATATGTGAACCAAACGGGATAATGGACATGTTGCAAATTATTGACAATATTTAATTATTTATATTTAGCCATTTTAATAATGTTTTAAACCATTTTTTAGTTTTTTAATTTTTAAAATAGGAAAAGGGACATAAAGTCCAAGGCTTGGCCTGAAGCTTTCAAGAAAGAGCCGGACTTGGGCCTAGAATGTGGGCTCGAAGAATGGGCCTGGCCAAGCCTAAGAAAACTTTGACCTTTGGGCAAAGCTTGACCCAACCCAACCTATGAATATGTCTAATACTTACATAAAGCCGAGGAATCTAAGAAATACATTTTGCCTAGCCTTTTGGATGAGCTTAGTCTCAGAGTACTTGCAATAAATGTATTGATGTTACAACATGGATAATCTAGCCTCAGTAGAGCTTTTGCACAAATCAATTGTTTTTAGGAATTTTGCTTTTAATAAGACAGCAAGGTGGCAAGCCTTAGGAATTTCATTAGTTGTTTTTAATAAAACATATTAGAAGTGAATACATCTCTTCACACAACTTCCTCTCATTTCCTTCTCTCTTCTCTCTCAATGCATACCATCTGACACTTTAGATGTTCTGTGCTCATCCTACTTTACAAGTAGTGACTGTTTGATGGTGTGAATTAAAATTATGCAATTTTGTCAACAAACGTAAACTCTATAAATATGCAGCTCCCCTTAAAGTTGCTGAACAAAGTATTGGTCCCTAGAGAAGCAGTTCTATCAACTAAAAAGGAAAAAAACAGCAATAATAGGCATACTTTGAACAAGAAAGTAATAGAGACTGACTAGGGTAAAGAATTTGTTTAACTCTTCAGAACCTTTTATAATTTAACATTAGTGCAAAACTTGAAAGCCTGAACATGCTAAATTCAATGTTTTGACTACAAGGTAGTTATCACAAGAAGATATGATAATTAAGATAAGAATCATCTAAATGATAATCTCTGTCCAATAAGAAGCCAGATATTTTGACTTTATCAAGGAAAAAGTAGAAAATAGTGCATGTGTTATATCATAACATTATACGCTCAAATCACTAAGAGGAAATGTATGATAAAGAACACAGATAAGAAATTGATGGAAACAAAAGGGATAGAACAATCAGAAGGACGAGATGTCTCTGGTGACAATCCCAATATACTGCCAACACCAAATGATAAATAGTCAATATCTAAATGGTCAATTATCATATACATATACATGGATTAGAACTGCTGTCTTAATCAGTGACGCATTATAGTGCAAATATCAGGCCACAGAACAAGATTCTTGCTTGAAGTTAAAAAGCCTAGCTATATCTGTGCTTTGCAAACCTTAAACACATCGTAAGCAATTAAACAGATATTTAATAGTTGACTAACTTCTAGCAACTGTGCACAATTTGAGCAGGCACCTTTCAAAAAAAAAAAACACAGGTGATTTTCACATGCTGGTTATTGAAAATGTGTTGCAATTAAAACGATAATACATCCTTGAGTGGCTACATTTACATTGGCAAATGGTTTGTTGGTTTGAGTGAATAACAACAACAACTTGCGATCTCATAATCACTTGTTTTTGCATACTGATAAAATCAGGAAAATAAGCACATGTATGATTTTCTATGGTCATTGAGCCCAAAAGGTTATACAATTTGCATTAATTAGTTGAAACTGGAAAAATGAGTAGATATATTGATAAGCAAGCAGCACAAACATCCCATGTACATTTTAATAGGAAAAGGCACAGCAAAGCATCCCCTTCATCCAGATTAATAGCATGCAGTTTTATTGGCATGCCATGAAACAGTACAAAAAGATGATCTTTTAAATTTGGTCTAGACATGTCACAGTTGATTCTCTTTTATAAGTGTTGAAACTTAGTTATTTACATCATGTTATATTATTTTATTTCTGAAATTACCTATTTTACCCCTGAGAAGTCATTATGTTATACTATTATAATAGGGGTAAGTTTGGAATTTGGCTTTTTTTTGATTATATAAAACCCCCTGATTGGCTAGTAGGAGCTAGCGACTGATCATTTTTTCTTTTCTTCTACAATAAGTTGGTAGTAAGAATCCCAAACTCTCAGTTAGATTTAGATCCACATACAGAGAGAAGACAAAGCTTGAAAGCATTCAGTTGAGGTTCAACAAACAAAGTGGACCAAGCAGTTAACTTACAGCAATAGATGATGAAACTAGCTCGAGTTTTTTGCCTACTGCAGTACAAGCATCAGACAAACCACGTCGTGTCACAAACATCATATCAGAAAGCTTCCAGCCCTGTCAATGCAAAAAGTAGCCTCTGATCAGATCTCAATAGATCTGAAGCCACAAAGAGAGCAACTGCTTGAGATTGTTCACATGGGCATAAAATCTAAGCAGTAGATGAAAATGAGGCTATTGCTTTAGCTGCAACTGTTCATGAGAACCCAAGGCAACTTGCTGTTGTCTCAATATGTCTGACATAGAGCAACAGGCTAGCCATCACATATAATGGTAAGAGGTAAGTGTTAATTACCTTCCACCATATATACCCATACCCGGCAACTCCAATAACAATTACAGCTGTTACACCATAAGAACCAGAACCTGCAAATGAAACGTGAAGGAAAAGATGTTTTATGATGCCATTATCCAAGAAACACTAAGCAAGTCTAAGATAGCTTATTATTTTGGAAGAAGAAAAGTTTCATCTGTTCCATTAGAAAGAAACATCATCAGACATGATGGTTAAAAGACTTCAATTAAAAAAAAAATGCATGCCTTGGATAAAAAAGTCCTGACAGTCAATGAAGTGCTACAAAAATTTTTGCTCTATTTTTTTATACATTTAAGCACACAAATCGTTGAATCTACAGCATTTTTCAACCATAAATGTTGCACATTGCCTTCTTATCTTGCTAACATCATTTAATTTTATAGTTTTTGCATTTACTATATCAAATAAATTTAAGAATATGTTTTGAGGAAAAAAAAACAGAGGAAAAAAAAAAACAACATAAATGAAATCATGGGCTCAGTTAACCCTCAGCAAACAGTTTTTCATAAAAAAAAAAGGCCAAACAAGAACAAAAGCATCAAAACAAAACCAAAAAGGAAAGAAGTTGAGCAGCCAGTACGATAACAGGATAACACAACATATTGCATGCCAGTATGTGGATGTTCAATACCCTATCAACCCAGTCCCCAATAGATGCAAGGCACCAGGACATGATTTAACCTTGTTCAGAAATTTGATACACAGTCATTTTGAGAGATGGCCATTTCTTGTTTATCTCTCATAAAAGTAAGAAATGAATTATGCGAGGATATATTTAATTAAAGATGTGGTTACTTTTACGGGTGTAGATATGTGGAGACTAACACATGAATGTTTAAGAGTTTTGGTCTGGTAGTAGAAAGATGATGCAAAAGTAGAACAAATTTCCTGTTCTTTACTAATCAAAGATATTGTCTCAAAAGAACCACTTCATGGTAATCATGTGACAGTGTGGGTATTTAGGAAAAGTCAAGAAAACAGCAGGTTCCCTATTAGAAAACTTATTGACAATTGAACATGCAAATTTCTTCTGCTAAAGATCAGAAGTAACTTAAATAATGAGTAAATCTAACAACCAGGAATGTTGTTCTCTTGCAGCAACGACTAACGTAACAAATAACAGAAGTGCACAATATTGTTTTTTTCTTTGCTAATCTTGAAATGACTCAGTAAGATGCAAAAGAACTGTCAAGCTCATATATATCTTAATATCCAAAACTCATATTAACATCAACTCCAAATCTTGCAAACAAAATACAGAATAAATACATATCAAATACATATCAACAAGCAACATCTAGAAAAGAGGAAGTGGTTTATCCCAATCTCTAACCTGCACTTGTACCAGTTACAATTGTAACTGATCTGGATGAGGCCAAAATTTGCAGCTCCTGCCTTAGACTATTAACCTGCAAAAGCCCAAGATGACATCAACATAAAATTAGTTTCCCTCTAAAAGGTTTAGATAACTGAAAGATTAACAACAGGAAGTATATTACACAGAATTAACAGATATTTTGATCAACATATGACACAAAATGTTCTAGAGGGATGGCCACATTTAATTAATCACTTAATGAGTTGACAAAGAGTGGGTAGTATTGTTTGAAAAGAAGGCTGCAAATATACGTGCACTAAAGGGACCATATGGTGCACATATGCAGTATACAGGCTGCATATGCAGGTGCATATATGATTACCATGCATCAAGTATTTAAAAATAAAAATAATATATTGAATACAATAGTAAGAACAATGCAAGTAATTTCTTAATGATAGCAATATTAATAACAATAACAACTAAGAACTAGTGCTCATTACTTGGTACCTAATACCTTCTTCTTTTTGGAGATTAAGAGAGGCTAAACCAAGGTTTAATGGACCGGTAACGAGGATCGTACCAGCGGTGATGGGTCTAATATTGGTACGATACCTATATGTACTGAACAAATACTACATGGATCAAACCTAGGAGAGGGAGGAAGAGTGAGAGGAGGGGGAGTGGTGCAGATACCAGAGACACCAGAATAAGACAGAGGCTTCTAAACCCTCTGTGGATTACTTAGTAATGTTTGAGTCCAGTTTGTAATAAGGGCTTAGCCTATTTGAGTTTTCTTTTCTTCATTTGAGTCATGTATTCAGAGTTTGATTCATACCAGTAGGGTTTGGACCAGTCAGTCAAGTTAGCTCATGGTGAGCTAGTCTTTTCCTGAATCCTGTATATGTTAGTCCAAGTCTAATGAAGACTCAATACAAGTAAAGACCAAGCCAGTACAAGTGAAGATCAACCCAGCTTGAAGTTATGAAGACCATGGAAGGCCCAATTGGAAGCCCTGGAGCCCTGGACCGCAGCCTGAAGCAAACTGGGCCAGCTAAGGCCCATGAGATAAACCAAGGGGCGCCACTTGCTTATGCTTACCACCCCTTGGTCGGCCACTTAGGGTTACCTCCCTTGGCCGACCAAGGCAAGAGAGAGAGGGAGAATTTGAGGGAAAGAAAATCTTGGACCTACCATGTATTAGAGCTAGCGTTTGGATAGGATTCAAATTCTTAAAAGAAAATCTTGGACCTACCATGTATTCTAGCTAGCGTTTGGATGGGATTCAAATTCTTATGAAAAGGCTTTTGTATCCTTACTTGGGGGGCAAGTTTATGAGTCTATTTAAGAGGCTCTATTTCTCTTGTATGAAGACAATTTTTGATGAATATTATTGAGTTTTCAAACTATTGCTGTGTGCTTTGCTGTGCGCTAAGGGGATTCTGTGTGAGCCCCTTCTTTCTTGTTTCCTGCGCCCAGTCTCCAGCCGCCATCAAACCCTAGAAGCCTTCTCTCCAACCTTGGCCGCCCAACACCAAGACTTCTTCTCTTGCTGTTCTTCCATTTATTTCATCATCTCTTCATCAATTTCTAACCCTTGACAGGCTGTTTGCAGGTCCCTCGAAGTCTACGAATCCAACGATTCCAACCAGGCGTGATCGGATCACCAGGTTGAAAGCCGAGAATCCGCGAGTCTTCGGCTTGATCATCCAAGCCGCATTCAGAAGCGCGAGTGATCCCTTCGTATACGATCTTCATCAGGCACTTCAACCGTTGTCAAGTACATCCCCTCCACTTGCCAGCAGCGTTATTGAAGGAGAACTAGCCCAACCGGGGCTTCTCAGCCTCGACGGTCCTCTTTTCTATTGCTTTTAGGTTCTTTCTGCATGCTGTTGCTTCTTATTTTTGCATAGAATTGTCTACTTTAATTCTTGGCCTTAGTTTCGGGATTAAGATACATAACTTAATATATAAAAATACAAAAATAATTTTGCATGCATTGTTAGTTCCGCATCATTTGGTATTAGAGCCTGTTTGGGCTCAGTTCTCTTTGAATACTCGGATCGAGTGCTTCACCATGGCCGTCCGGTCATAGGAAACAAATAGGGCTGCAAGACCCTCTCTTTCCAATCTACGGGATCTCCTATGACGTGTAGAGATGCTATTGTGATTTGACTCCTGAAGAAGAAAACAAAGAGTTCTTTAGAGTAATTTTGTATCTCGGCATTCTCAGTACATAACATGCTGTTTCAATTGTTTCTGCCAGTAGAGAACTCAAAAAAATCTAATTTTTGTTTTGCTGGATTCAGTGTAATTGAAATTATTTTTCAGAATTTTATCAGAAATTATTTCGATCTGTGTTTTTTCTGCCAGCCGGAATACCACCTGAGAACAGTTCTGCCTTGTTTTTTCAGCAAGCCAATTTCAGCAAGTTTAGGGTTCTTTTAGTATAATTTTTGCATATCTTAAATTTTTGGTATGTTTCCTGCATATTAGGCCATTATCTGCAAATTATGTTTTGTTTAAAAAAATACCAAAAAAAAATTTACATATACTCATAAAACACCAAAAATACTTAAAACCCTAATTTACATTTTCATCTGCCTGCCATCATGAGCATAAATTACTTTAAGGACAATTGTACTATGTCAGATGGGGGGAGGATTTGATCGCCTCTCCTTAATCCAAAACCACAATCCTTGCATCTGAACCCAACCCTAATTAAAATCGAGTAGACCTAACTTGCTCTAGTGAGCTAGGGACATCAACAGGTCGGGTTCAACCATTGTGGAAAGACTAGTGCACCCAATTCATCTCCTATTACTGAACTCTGGTGTCTAGGCTAGAGGTACAGTGTCAAACGACCTAAGCGGATCGATGGTTCCTTAATTGGATTTCTGCGAGAGCAGGGGGGCCTCCCACCATCCCACCTCTTACATGGCCAGTTGAAGGACTAGGAGTTGCATTGTGTGTAAGTTGAGTCAACCCATTCTATTTGGGCTCTAGGTCTAGGCAACCGTAGTCGAGTTATTGTTGAGTCTTGCATGTGCACTAGATCAGGAGTCCTATTTCATCCACCATCTCCACCTTTGACTGAACCCATGGATAAGCTGGAAGCCAGATTCGAGCCCTTGTAGACCAAATGCCCCAGTTGAACCATAGGTTTAACCGTGTAGACAACCGGTTAGATACCCTAGAGGAGGCACATAGGCCTCGCAGTGAGCCAGACCCTGAGACGCCTCCCCATCCTAGGAGAATCCCTCGACCTGACCCATTCCCAGAGATTCACCCAAGGAGGCCCAATCAGGACTTCATAGACCAGGGAGATAGAGCCTACAAGAACATAAGGTTAGAAGCCCCCACTTTTAATGGCTGTCTTGATCCAAAAGTTTACATAGATTGGGAGGGAGAGGTAGACCAGTATTTTGAATTGTACGACATGTCTGAGGAGTGCAAGTATAGGTTTGCCAAGCTTAAGCTAGTCCGCCAGGCCAGGTTGTATTGGGTTAATGTTGAGAGAACACTTAGGCAAGCAGGCCGCGGATCCATAGTTACCTGGGATGCCATGAAAGCTAGGCTTAGAGCCAAATACCTCCCAGAGTCATACCATCAGGGGTTGTTGGATCAGTGGCAAAGATTGAATCAGGGTAGCAAGAGTGTGGCTGAGTATATAGCAAAATTTGATGAGTATGCCATGCGGTGCAATGTAGATGAGCCTGAGCCAATCACCTTGTCTAGGTTTAGAGCTAGCCTCAGGGAGGAGATTTAGAGAGAGCTTTACATGAGAGAGGTTAGTGACCTGGACCATGCCTACCAAATTGCTAGGAATTATGAGCGTTTTCAGAGAGGACCCATCTACCATAGACCCGAGCCCACTAGATACCCTAATCAGTACCCAGGATCTAGCCAGTCCCACCAGAGCCGACCCAGCCCAAGTCAACCTAGCCCGAGTCGACCCAGTCTGAGATACCCTGACCCGAGTCAACCCCAGCCTAATACTCCTTTGACCCGTAGAGATGATAGAGGTAAATCAGTAGAGATTCACAGGAGTCCCAATTCCCAGAAAACCTGCTTTAAATGTCGGAAACCAGGCCATTTTGCTAGCCAGTGCCCAATTAGTGCCCTACACTTAGGTGAGCTAGAGGAAGAGAAGCCTGAACCCATAGCTGAACCTGAGGGAGAAATCTATAAGGCTGATGACCAGTTGTTAGATGAATATGATGGAGAGGAAGAGATACCCAAGTCTGAGAACCTATTAGGAGTGGTTAGGTGCATCTTGACCCAAACCCAAGCTAAGGAAGATTGGTGTAGGACAACATCTTACAAACCTTTGTTAAGATAGGAGGTAAGGTATTCAAGATCATCATAGACAGTGGGAGTTGCATCAATGCCGTCTTTGCTAATACAGTCAAATCTTTAGGATTGACCACAGTCCCCCATCCTAGCCCTTACAAGGTTTTCTGGGTAGATTCCACCTCCATCCATATCAAGTCTAGGTGCCAAATCTTAGTTAAACTGCAATCATATGAAAAAAAGATTTGGTGCGATGTCCTTTCCATGGAAGTTAGTATCATTTTAGATCGACCTTGGCTTTATGATCATGATGAAACCATGTTTGGTCGAACCAATGTCTGTGCTTTTAGCCACCATGGAAATAAGTTTGTCATCCACCCAACTCCACCTAAAGACCCAGTTAAGAGAGGTTCTAGTAGCCTTAAGGACAAGAAACCAGGAGTTAATCTGATTAAGGCTAAGGAGTTAAAGAAAGAGATTGCTGAGGGTAGCCTTATTTGGATCTTGACCACCAAAGAAATTCATGAGCCAACCCAAAGGAACACCTTCCAGAAATTGTTGAGGCTCTTAAAGAATTTGAGGATATTTTCCCTGATGATTTACCTGATCAATTGCCACCCCTTAGAGACATCCAACACGCCATAGATCTGGTCCCAAGAGCCACTTTACCAAACCTTCTTCACTATAGAATGAACCTTAGTGAGCATCAAGAATTACAAAAACAAGTGGGAGAGTTACTTAGAAAGGATTTCATTAGGGAGAGCTTAAGTCCATGTGCAGTCCCTGCTCTACTAACCCCTAAGAAAGATGATACCTGGCGGATGTGCGTAGACAGTAGAGCCATCAACAAGATAACTGTGAAGTATAGGTTTCCCATCCCCCAATTGGATGATATGCTAGATATGATGGTCGTTGCTAAAATTTTATCTAAGATAGACCTTAGAACGGCTATTATCAGGTTAGGCTTAGACCTGGGGATGAATGAAAGACCGCATTCAAGACTAAAGATGGCCTGTTTGAGTGGGTTGTGATGCCTTTTAGCCTTTCGATTGCAACAAGTACATTTATGAGGATTATGACCCAAGTTTTGAGAGAATACACTGAAAAATTTGTTGTGGTCTATTTTGATGATATCTTGATTTATAGCAGGACTAGAAAGGGCCACCTTAGTCACCTTAGGTTAGTATGCCAGACCCTTAGGAGAATAGTCTCTATGCCAACATCAAGAAATGTGAGTTCATGACACATAGGGTTATCTTCCCAGGTTTTGTTGTCACCCCTGAGGGAGTTTCTACAATCCTGAAAAGGTTAGGACAATTGTCGAGTGGCCTGTACCTCTAGTATCCACGATGTGCGTAGTTTCCATGGCCAAGCAACCTTTTACAGGAGATTTATTAGGGTTTTAGCACTATCGTCGCACCCACCGATTGCATTAGGAAGGGTACATTTGAGTAGGCCAAAAGAGCTGATAAGGCCTTCCTAGAACTTAAGGATAAGATGACCAATGCACCCATCCTTAGATTACCTGATTTCTCTAAGATGTTTGAGGTCGCTTGCGACGCCTCGGAAGTAGGAATAGGTGGGGTACTGAGTCAAGAAAACCACCCTGTAGCCTTATTTAGTGAAAAGCTGAATGAGGCTAAACTTAAGTACTCTACCTATGACAAGGAATTTTATGCGGTAGTCCAGGCCCTTAGATATTGGAGACATTACTTACTACCGCAGGAGTTTGTCTTATTTTCTGACCATGAAGCACTCCGGTTCCTGAACTCCCAAAAGAAACTCAATCCAAGGCACGGTAAATGAATCGAGTACATTCAGGCATACACCTTTGTCCTGAAACACCGTGTCGGAACAGACAATAAGGTAGCAGACGCCCTTAGCCGTAGGTCTTTGCTTTTAGGTTCAGTCAGCACCCAAGTCATAGGGTTTGATAGATTAAAGGATGAGTATGAAACCTGCCCAAACTTTGGAGACATTTACCAGACCCCTAGCTAGGACCATCCAGTACCCATAGTAAGTATACCATTCAGGATGGCTACCTATTCCAGAATAATAGACTCTGTATCCCTAAAACTTCTCTTAGAGAATTCCTGATTTGGGAGATCCATGTTGGAGGATTAGCTAGTCACTTTGGTAGGAATAAGACCATCTTAAGGATAGAAGACCAGTTTTATTGGCAAGGTTTGAAAAGGCATGTTGCTCATATTATAGCCAGGTGTAGAACTTGTGCTATTGCAAAACAGCAGAAGCAAAATACTAGTCTCTACACACCTTTACCAGTGCCTGATCCCTTTGGCAGGATCTCAGTATGGACTTCGTGTTAGGATTACCTAAGACCCGGAAAAGACACGATTCTATCTTTATAGTGGTCGATAGGTTCTCTAAGATGGCTCACTTCATCCCGTGTTCCCAGACCTTTGATGCATCTAGAGTAGCCAAGCTTTTCTTAGACAATGTGGTTAGACTCCATGGCCTACCCAAGACCATCGTATCAGATAGGGATGTTAGGTTCACCAGTTATTTCTGGAAAACCCTTGGCACCTGTTAGGGACCAAGCTTAAATTTTTTACAACCTACCAACCCCAAAAGATGGCCAAACCGAAGTGGTGAACCGTAGCCTAAGAAACCTCCTTAGATGCCTGATAGGTGAACATATTGGAAGTTGGGACTTATTGTTGCCTAGAGCAGAAATCGCCTACAATAGCTCAATAAATAGGACAACGGGCAAGAGTCCTTTCGAGATAGTCCATGGGTATAAGCCTAACCGCCCCATCGATCTGATTCCTTTACCTGTTCATGCACGAGTCTCAGAGTCTGCAGAGTCATTCGCACAGCATATTAGAGACTTGCATAAGGACATTAGCCAAAAGATTAACCTAAGTAATGAAACATATAAGAAACTGGCTAATTCCCGAAAAAGAGCCAAGAAATTTGATGTAGGGGATTCTATCATGATAAGGCTTAGACCTGAGCGGTTCCCACCCGGGACCGTTAAGAAGTTTCATGCTCGCGAAGCCGGACCTTTTAGAGTGATAGAGAAGGTTGAACCAAATGCCTGTGTTAGATTTGCCCTCGGAATTTGGTATTAGTTCTACCTTCAATATCGTAGACCTGGTTGAGTATAGGGAACCGGCAGCGATACCAAGTGAGGCCTTTGGACCTTCTCCATCCCTTGTGAGTGATCCTAGCCCAGAGTGTCCACCAATTAATTGGCCTGAGAGAGGAGAACGGATCGAGCGTATCCTAAACGATCAAGCCATCACAACCCGGGGCCGTGGATATCAACGCTACCTGGTTCGATGGTAAGGTCGACCAGAATCGGACGATTCGTAGATTTCTCGAGAGATATGTGAGCCACTATGATCCTTACTCGATAGGATCGAGTTCCTCCCATCCCGGAAGAATTGGTGCGGACACCATAGGCACCAGAATAAGACAGAGGCTTCTAAACCCTCCATGGATTACTTAGTAGTGTTCGAGTCCAGTTTGTAATAAGGGCTTAGCCTATTTAAGTTTTCTTTTCTTCATTTGAGTCATGTATTCAGAGTTTGATTCATACCAGTAGGGTTTAGATCAGTTAGTCAAGTTAGCTCATGTTGAGCTAGTCTTTTCCTGAGTCCTGTATATGTTAGTCCAAGTCCAATGAAGACTCAATATAAGTAAAGACCAAGCCAATACAAGTGAAGATCAACCCAGCTTGAAGTTATGAAGATCATGGAAGGCCCAATTGGAAACCTGGAGCCCTGGACCACAGCCTGAAGCAAATTGGGCTAGCCAAGGCCTACGAGAAGAACCAAGGGGTGCCACTTGCTTATGCTTGCCACCCCTTGGTCGGCGCTTAGGGTTACCTCCCTTGGCCGACCAAGGCAAGAGAGAGGGAGAATTTGAGAGAAAGAAAATCTTGGACCTACCATGTATTCTAGCTAGGGTTTAGGTGGGATTCAAATTTCTATGAAAAGACTTTTGTATCGTTACTTGGGGGGCAAGTTTATGAGTCTATTTAAGAAGCTCTCTTCTCTTGTATAAAGACAATTTTTGATGAATATTATTGAGTTTTCCAACTACTACTGTGTGCTTTGTTGTGTGCTAAGGAGATTCTGTGTGAGCCCCTTCTTCTTCCTTGTTTCCTGCTCCCAGTCTCCATCCGCCATCAAACCCTAGAAGCCTTCTCTCCAACCTTGGCCGCCCAACACCAAGACTCTTCTTCTCTTGCTATTCTTCCATTTATTTCATCATCCCTCCATCAATTTCTAAGCCTTGACAGGCTATTTGCAGGTCCCTCGAAGTCTACGAATCCAACAATTCCAACCAGCAGTGATCGGATCACCGGGTTGAAAGCCAAGAATCCGCGAGTCTTCGACTTGATCATCCAGGCCGCATCCGGAAGCGCGAGTGATCCCTTCGTATACGATCTTCATCAGGCGCTTCAACTGTTGTCAGGTACACCCCTCTACTTGCCAGTAGTGTTGTTGAAAGAGAACTAGCCCAACTGGGGCTTTTCAGCCTCGGCGGTCCTCTTTTCTATTGCTTTTAGGTTCTTTCTGCATGCTTCTGCTTCTTATTTTTGCATAGAATTGTCTACTTTAATTCTTGGCCTTAGTTTCGGGATTAAGATACATAACTTAATATATAAAAATACAAGAATAATTTTGCATGCATTGTTAGTTCCGCATCAAGGAGGGGACATGCAGGTGGAAAGATGGAGAAGGAATAGAATAACGAGAAAGAGGCAGAGGGAGAGGGAGAGAACCCTAAGCCTAATCCTAGGAGGAGAACTAGGGGCAGGGAAAGAAGATAAAGGGGAGAAAGATGGGATGGGGAGAGGGGTAAAGAGGAGGGGGAGGGAGAAAGAGAGGTGTATTGGGCATCAGCAGCAATCAAGGAAGTTGGAGTTAGTCTGCATCAACTGAGGGCATCGATGTCGGTGCTGGTGTTAGTCGATCATGGTGGCATCAACATTGTGTACTGATGGGAGCTTTCAGCATCGAGTACCAATGGAGCTTCGAAACTCTGATCATTAAAGAAGGGGGGGAGGGGGAAAGAGAGAGCAATGGGTTTGGGGTTTGGGGGTTTTTAAGGATTGAATTGTCCCAGCTGTCTGAAGTCTGAACCATCCTAATTTTGGCCAATTTGGTTCGATATGGCTCAAACCACCTCTCCACGATGGTTTGGCGAACGCTGGGCTAAACCCTCCCCCCTTTCCACTCTGTACCCACTCCACACCTCGAGGGCTTATTCCAACTGAGTCGAACCCCCACCACCTTGCCCAAAGTGGCAAGGGGTGATACCATCCGAGCAAGTGTTGAGCAATACCCGATACCTAATACCTAATTGCAAAAATTGCAACATAACCGATATTTTAACACTATTGTAACCATATCATGCCCCTTGAAGCCCACATCAAACCTAACCATCAACTTCAACCCACTTCACCGATAAGTCTAAATGAGAGTGGATTGCATATGTAGCTCTGACATGCTTAGACTATCCCATATTTCATGAAACCATCAATTTAAATTTGGTCCCTCTAAACAATTTATATAGGTGAATGATTAGCTATGGAAGAGTTTAAATCTTAGTATCAAGGCCCATCTTGGCTTGGGGCTATCTCAATACGATAACCCAAATGATCATTCATAACAAATATGAACAAAAAAGTTAAAAACAAGATTATGTCCTGAGACACTAGGTCATCCAAGCATCAGGACACAATTTTGTTAAGCATCAGCAACACAATCATCCCGACAAATTGGTACCAAACAGGACAATCAGAAAATCCCAGTACATAAGAGAACCATGTCCTAGTAGCATCTAAGGACCCAACCTCTCATCGATCCAACACGACACTCCCAAGATAAAAGGGGCATCAGGATTGTAATCTTTGACAAGGAAGCATATTTTAGAAAATGAATGGGTACTTTGATCAACATGTGATATCAAATCATTTAATGAGGGTTTTTAAATGAATTAATTGCCAAATGATAGGGTTGGCAAAGGGAAGAAGGATAGGTGTTTATTATCATTCCTTGATTTTTTTTCTCAAAATAAATCAAGTCCAATATTTTCATAAAAATCAGATCACAGTATTGAACTTGTTATTCCAAAGCAATGTGCATGTTGCCACGTTAAATAAAGGAGATGATGATTTGATTGGATCTTCCACATAAACATAACAAAAATTCATGCATCATCTTTCCGTAATTTGCCAAAGACATTCTATTGGTAACTTCTGACATACAAATTGTCCTTGCCCTAGCGACATTTCACCACACAAGCACAAATCCCAAATAACAAAATATGATTGACCAAGAGTTGGCACTTATCTTTCCACTTTGATGAAACAAACCATAACGACTAAACAACCATGCAGAACAAAATTTTATAAGGCCCCAAACTGCTGGCAAAGGCATTAACAGTAGAAAGAAAGGCTGATATCCAAACCTGAGCTAATAGAGAATCAGTTTGTGGTTTTCCACTAGATTGAGAGCTGTCTTTATCTTGTTGAAGGTGCCTCGTGACGATCTGCAGTACAAGTAAATCAATAATAAGAATAGTGTATAGTTTGAATTGAACTTTTATATCATGATGTGGACAACGTAATGGAAGAGATTCACAGGTTTTGCTTATCCCTGTCAAACAATATCAATTGATTGTAGACAACATACCTTCAGAGCACCAGAAAATATGTCTGTTATATCAGATAAGCGCCCTTCCTTTGAGAGAGCGGACCCAACTAAACCTGAAATACAATTATCAGTAAATCAATATTAGACAGCTGTACAATTCAAAAAACCGAAACTTCTTTCTTTTTGAGATTAACCTTTGACATTTTCTGTTCTACTTTGAACAACAATGACAATGACAACAAAAAGGAATATATCAATTTGATGGAAAATGCAGAACAATCTCTCAGCTAATCTTCCCAAATGGTAAAAGATTAATTAGCATGCTTGACTCACTTCATGATGAAATATGAAGGCCCAAATATATTGCAGCTCAAGGCAGATCCAGATATTTTAATCTAATCTATTATGTAAGAACATAAACTCGCAATTTTGAATTTCCTTGTACACTCATCCATACTCAATTTAGATCTTATGAAAAATCTCTGGAATCAGAAGATAAGCTCCGAATTTAACCTTGGTTACATCAATGCAACACCGGACCTGAAACATCCATGTGTTCAGTTTTCCTTAAAACCACAAGGAACAATTTAGGTTCTCATGCTAAGTGACAATTCAAAGTTTCAAAGACTTAAGCAGCATAAGAAAGAAATGGCCGACACATCAAAGGACTTTGGCCACCATCTTTTAGAGCATAGTAGCACATATAATCATTAGCATAAACTGACAGTCAATAAGAGGAGATCTAAAAGGATTTAGGATAGGACAGCTACAAAGGGTTGCTGCAAAATTGGATTAGACCTGAGTTTCAATAAATTTCAATGATGAAGATCGGAATTTTGATGCAAAATTTGTATTAAATGCTAACATGAATTGAACTAATCTGAAGTTAGGGCTCAATTGAGGAAATGAAGAGAACTTGGATGTGCTTAGTGATAGATCGAATGCCTTGCTGTCCACCAGAAATCAGATCTGGGATTCCTTATCAATTAACTAGCATGGTAAGCTGTGTGAAGGAAAAAGAATCTAACCTAAGGATTTGGGATTTAGGATCCAAGTGATGGACTAATGATCTATTTGAGAGCGGCTGGTCGACAGCTGATACATGCAGCAGGTTGGTGGTTTAGGTATTGAGGAAGCAATATAGGATCAATAGGGGGGAAAAAAAATTATAGACATAATTATGAAAAAAGAAAAAAGGAAGACAAATAACTGAAAGAAAACACCAATTCTTGTGAAAAGGACAAAGGGATAGAAGATGATATTGGACTCACTCTAGGACCTAGTAATCTCACCTAGGGGCTGGTCACAAACTAGATCCATTGTGGAATCACCCCACGTGAGTAGAAACACCAAAGAAGCATTCTTTGTTTATATTCTAAATTAAACCTCAATACAAAACCAAGTTCCTATTTAAAGAATAAAAGACCCAAACAAAACTTCCAAAATCCTTAAAATGCCATTCATAAAGGGCCAGTAACTGTTCACAGTAACTATAGTGTGAACAATACTGTGAACAGCATTCACTACAGTAATTGAGACTGTTAAGACATCAAATAAAATCTAAGATATTTTAATCTGAGCCTTTGATTACAAATAGACCCACTAAAACTTAAACTAGAAAACAAGCAGAGAGAATATAGAAAATTAATAACTAAAATTAGATCTAATGGAATTTCTAAGCCGCAGCACTAGGATGCATTATGGAATGAACTTGGATCTCCACCACAAGTGTTACCCAATTTACATTATATGTCATATCAAGCTTCACAAGTTCTTTTCTCGGACAACCTTCATCCATGCTATAAAAGGTTTCTCCTGGCTTATCAAACTAGTAACATAACAAGCCCCTTTTCTTTCTGAGTATTTACCATAACCATTATTCTTTGTTGTACATTGTCATACAATGTTTTATGATTTTCCACCACATAACTGATGTGACTCTCTCATGGCCCTCATTTTGAGGCATTGAAAACCAGATCAGAAAAACATTTTTATATAGATGGAATTTCATTTTACACAAATCAGACATGCAACCTCATCAAGTGCACTCCACAATTAACAATGTGCCAGATTTGTCCAAGCAAACTGCCACAAAACCAAACTTCATCATTAACAATTTGCCAGATATGTCATTAACAAAAATGGCATAAAATCCTATCTGCCATGGTAACAAAGTCCCAGACTTGAGTTATTTTTTTCAAATAAAGCCAATCTAATGTATTTCCTGAGAGTGAATCATGTCAAGCTATTCCACTGAATTTGAAGACCCTGAAATGAAAAACATGCCTAGCAGCCATATGAAGCATATAATTAAAATCCTGGGCTCTTAAACCTTGCCATAATGTGGGTGCTAATCCAATATGGTGTAATCAAGGACATACAGATGTTCATGAGCAAATCCATGAATGGAATGTTTCCAATGGAATGTTTCCACTAAAGATGAAGTTCATGTTGATGTTTCTAAACACAGAAATACAAGCTCCATAACAAATTCCTTTTGTCAGTTGGCTAGCCAGTTCTGTAAGTTTTTTGACTTTTCTTCCTTTCTTAATTTGTTTTAATCTGCACCCAATACTTGAAGCAAATGCCTTGGAAAGACAAGGTCACATTGATTAAGCAGAAGAACAATCCAGAATGAGGGCTTAAGCAAGACATAGTTTAAATGAGAACAATGTTAAAGACAGGAAAAAGACAAACCTGCAAGCAACAAGCAGTCATTTCATCACAAACTTTCAAAAGATTTACCAAAAGAGTACATAGACCAAGTCTTTAATAACAGATGGACCTATTCAGTAACGATGTGGTGCTTGCATTATCTTTTACAATGAAAATATTAAGCCTAGGATATGGGAACCACCAGGATGTAGCACAAACAATGTGTTCAGTTGGACATCCTTACTGAGAGTGCTTGTTTATAATCCTAAAATGTCAAAAGGTAACAATCGGAGGTTAATTTCATTTCAACTTAGGGAAATGGATCACTTTGCTAGAAGCCAACTCATGTGGGAGGTGATGCACTATACCATGATTAACATTGGAAAAAAAAAAAAAAAAAGCCAACAAGAAAAGGAAAGAGGGCTGATGCATTATAGTAGTAAAAGCACTATCTATCCAGCATCTTAGAACAGGAAGAACATGTTTAATGCCAAAGCATAAATTAGAAATGCTTCACTGCAAAATACACCGGTCATAAATGGACAGAAGTAAAATAATGTTTAATGTTTCACCTGAAGCAAATGTGAAACAAAAACTAGATAATTCATCACCATGGAGATGTACAAGGCATCAAAACTCACACCCAAAAAATGGAAGCAAAGGGCATCGAAGGAACCTGAATGAGTTTTTAAGCACCTTTATTTCAATATTAATATGATAAGATGAAAAAGAAAGTGAAAAAAGTATTTCCTAGTTCTCATTTAGGGAAAAACAAAGAATGGCTGTCCCTCTTAGTAAAGGAGGCAAGAAGGCACAAGACATTAATAAGAGAGTTGGAGAAGAACTAAAACTTGAAAGATAGAAGACAAAGGTAAAAAGGGAAAGGTGGGGGAGAGAGAGAGAATCACCTATGACTTAGAGCATCCATTTCCTTGATATGAACTACAATAAGTATATATAGAAGAGAGCCACAAAAAACTCAGCATTTAAAACATGTCATTGTTAATGAAAGTAATTGATTTCTAATAAAAACTGATACTTTAAATGACTCTTTAATGGGCATAACTTTGGAAACTAAACATGTTGGAGTTGATCCAATTAACCTCTTTCCTATGACACTCCTAAATATCAGTTAATAGCATAAAAGAAAATAAGACAAGGACTGGAGTGCAGAAGCCAATGAGTTACTGCACATGTCTATTGGCATGCATGTTGTGGTGTGCCAAAATAAAATAAAAATAACATATACTCTTAAAAATATTTCAAAGATAAAGCAATGCCATGCCAACTCATGCCATCATATCAACCTGGTTCTTCATGTGCCTTGCCATACCATGCCGACAACCATATCACACAATGCCAAAATAAAAAATTACTTAATACCTCTCTTTTTGTTAAAAATTAAAAGAAAAAAACTAATAGGTGTTGCATCGACTCATACCAAGTGTTGTTGGTATTAACTGAAATCATACACATCTGTCAGCACAAGCTAGCACTTGTAACCTTGCATTAAGATGTTCTACAGGGAAACCATTCAAGACAAAAAATTTCCACCACTTTGACTTTATGATCATACTAGCAGATACCATGACCAAAGATTTAGGTTCCAATTTTTGTCAACTATGTCATGCCATGCTAGGCTGATGCTGATACTGGGCACTCATGTATCTTGAGATACTCTACCATTGTAGGGTATTGTCTCATGTCAGGCCCTATTGATTTGGCACGAATAGATACTCAATATTGAGGGAAAAAAATCTTTTCACTGTTTCCTTGAGAGGTTTCAGCATGGCAGAACCTATGTCATGGTGACCACTAGTGACTAGCCACCATGCCCACCAACATTAGCACTTGAATCCTTGAACATAAATTTACACCAAAGATGCCAAAACACCAATATTTCAGATTCAAGCTAATCCAATACCAGGGTCAGTTTCAGAATTACAACCAAAACGATCTATAAGGTCAAAAATATACTATTGTTCTGCCATTTCTTGATTTCCCTTGAAGATAATAATATTCTAGACCAACCATAGATTTTACGATGTTTAACAAAATTTGAATAAATGCAACACTAGATTCCAAAAAGATTTGAAGTGTTTTTGGACAAAAGGTTTAACTATCCTATAGTTCAAATATATATACATTTAGATTTTCATGAATTCAGTCATCATACAGAAAGATAATATTTTACACTTGAATTTTTTTCTTAAATTCTTTTTTTTGATGCAGTTTGAAATCACTGAAAAAACTTGCTCAAAGGTCCAAAGAATGTAATATAATTTAAGAACAATAGCTAATTTATTTTCCTGACATTCTTTTTTTTAATGCCTTCTAAGTTTAGTTGTTTTTTTAACCTTTTTCAAATCTTCCACCAGAAATGCTAAAATTAGGTCTGAAATTGCCAAAAGTATTGAAACTGAAATTTGTTGTTTCAGATGAAAACAGAATTGAAAGTCTCAAACTTCGAGTAAATGTCACCATGTGGTTATAAAGATTAACCAAAAATATGGTAGCAACCCTATAGGCTAAAATGGTTCAATAATACATGTAAAGTTGCTTGGTTATGTTGACAACCTCCATTTATTACATCAGTTTCTGAAATTTGAATTGGTGTGATTACTTAAAGATGGTAGGCAAAAGCACTTCCACTGATATGGTTTCACTAAGGCTAGAACTGGGCTCAGGCTGGCCATGGGCTTCGAGCTGAGCTTTGAGCTGGGCCTGAAGTAGATCAGGTCGGCTTCGGGCCTAGTTATATAACCTATTCAATTTTCAGGCCACGCTCGGGCACCCCTTTGGCCCAACCCAGCCTAGCCCGAACCCAGCCCAGAAAGAGGCCAAACTCGGGCCTGAGATATTTAGTTCTCCCTCGTTTGGGCTCCCAAACTCCCAATTCTCTCAATCTCTCTGTCATTTCTCTCCTTCGTTTACATCAACACCAGCCCGCTACCCATTGCTAGTTGGAGCCCCCCCAACCTGGCCCCGGTGGTGGTCGCATCCCGTGCCACCCACCAGCTCCTCACCAATCCTCCCAGCCCTGGCAGCACCCGCACCCCGTGCCCCCCTAACTGGATGGCTCTATGCAACCCCACAACCCCCCCAGCCCTGGCGCCCGCACCCGATGGCCCCCATGGCTCCACGTGATCCCCTGCCCCCTAGCTCCAATATCCGGCCCTCTACGGCTCTCCTTCCCCTCCCCCGGTCTCGGCATCCGCACCCAATGCTGCTCGTGGATCTATGTGACCACCCCGCCCCCCCAACTCCAATTCTGATGATCCCCCGGCTTCGCACCAACCTTCTCCCCCCTCTCCCCTCCTCGTCCACCGTCCAATTGTCCTTGGTTCGATGGAGATGGCCGACAATTTTTTTATTTTTTTCTGGTCATTTGGGTTTTATTTAGGCTAGGCTTTGCTTCGAGCCTACCCAATCAGGCTTGGGCTTGGGACGGGCTCGAGCTTGTTTTTTTTTTTTAAATATTTCGAGCCTAAGCCTAGCCCGAAGTTCAAAATTTTTTTCGGGCCATGCTCGGGTAGGGGTGTGGCCCGGCCTAGCCTGGCATAGTTCTACCCCTAGGTTTCACGTTCCAACTCAACCTATGTAGCGATATCTCAATAAAACATTTTAGATGCATGCATTGTTATTCACTAATATACAAAACCTTTATAAATTACGTGACAGCAAATTCAACTTTTCTTCCATAGGTACTAATGATAATAGAAAAAACTTCTAGGTTCACACTCAATCTGGAAATATTTTTAGTATATCTTGCTATGGAATCCACATAAATCAGCTTTGATCCTTTATTCGCATGTAGATATAATTTTATTGTATACTAACCAGGATTTGTGGTACCGTCCAGTACGGGGCATACCGTACCGTACCGGTCAAGAGCCGGTACGGTTCATGCATATAAAACGGTCCGGCACTTGGACCGTTAAAAAAATTAAATTCCGTACGATACGGTACTATACCGTACCGCCCGTTCAGCCCAGTTCGGGCTCGGTTCGGCCTGGTTCGGATCTATTTCATGTTTCAAATAGAAATCTTTGCTTGAAAGGGGGGAGAAAGATTATTTAATAAAAATACCGATATGCATACCGGTACGATATGGTACGGACCATACCATACCGACCGCTGACCGGTACAGGTCCCGATACCGGTTCAACGATCCTTGATACTAACAATCTTGTGCTGATGAAATCTTCAAAATGTTGTTCTAGTGTTCCCAGGAAATTACAGTGGTGCCTTCACACATGCTTTCTTGAAGTTATGGTACTTATCAAGTCAAGCCTAACAAGATGGCAGATGCCCTGAACAAGTCCATGATTGGAGAGGAAAATTTTGAAGAACACTGTATCCTTTTAAGGAGGGAGTCAGACCCAATCCCAAATTAAGTAGGCTCTTCTTTGTTCTAGTAACTACTCATTTTCCTTGTTCGTTTCTCATGACAAATGTGATAAAAAATGATCACGAAACCAAACTTAACCCATTACGTTTCTCTAAATCTTTGTCTGTAGTTGACTATTCTTCACTCACTACTTTCTTCAATACGTTGAAACACTAGTGTTCATCCCCTATTCAGCAATTTGTCTTCCAATCTTTAAAATATTAACATGCAATTGCAAGACAGCAAATCCAATTTCCATTATGTATATTAACCATATAATTTGATACCTTCAAATACTACCAACCATAACATTCTTGATCCAAAATTAAATTTAAAAAAGAATATAAATTGTTGCTTGAAAGTTGAATTCATAGTTGAAACAATGGAGCATCTTGGCATAAACTAAAATTTAGAATTTTCTCCATAGCCTTCTCATGAAACACAAGTTCACAAGGACACCATATGATTCTTTCAAATGAGTACAAGTTGATCTTGTGATATTGACTCTGAAGTTAATCAACTAAGCTTAAGAAACAGCTAACTGAAACATCCATGACAAGCCTGTAGGGGAATTGGAAGTCTTCCAAACTCATACTGATACAAACTTTTTGGTGAGTTATTCACAAATATCAAATGTTATAAATCAGCTCATCACCAATATTCCAAGAACAAACGGTGGTCAAACCCCATTTTTTCCATCCAAGACAAAGAAATCTTGACTTCATTGTCTAATGATTATCCCAATAGTCCACAATGCAGACAAGTCCTGGTTCACCTTTTAATCACAGATATTTCTAACATTCACAAGTCTGCTACTACTAAAGGCATGTAGATTAGTGAATACCAACCATCAGAAAATCCGCACTATCTCTATGCTCGATATTGACGATAAACTTAGAATCCATGAAATAGGCTTCTGAATCTAATCTTTCCAGTCAAAAGCTCCTAAAAAACTCTTGAGAGAAGAAGGTTTGGAAGAAATCTGGTCTCATGAGTCTCCTCCCCATAAATATTAAACATCTCTTAACCTCCCAAACCTCAAAATCCTATCAAGCCCTCTCCCTCAATCCACATCCACTCCCTCAAATTCCAAACCTCCAAGCTCCAGTCTTTAACCCAGACCAAAGAGGCATACTAAAAACTGAACAACATCCTTAAGATTTAAGTGAAAACTGAAAATCAAATTACTTCGATGACAAAATGCACCATCATGCCATATCAAATTCTTCTACATAAATTCCCAATACTTATCTCATCGAGTAGCGTAAAAAGTTTATTAGAGAAAAGAGACAAAAATTCAACACTAAATCACTCTATATGATGACCAAAATACTCGGTTTCCCTAATTTACTTTTCTTGCTTCCCGGGACTCGAGATTTTCAATACTTCAACGACAAACCAGTGCCACCGAATTAATCTAAGTTAATAAGAACTCAAAATCCAACTCAAAGTAAAATTGCACTAGATAAGATGGTTTAGAATCAGTTCGCAAAAATATAGACAGATCTATATCCAGTCTTGAGAAAAACAATCAACGAAACCACATAACCAAACTAGAACTGAAACCTTCGAAGAAAATACTGGAAATAGCTCAAGATTCTTCGGAGACGAAGAGTGGGGGAGAGAGAAGTACCCGCTCCAATGATGATGGCGAGCTTCCCAAGAGACATGGCCGATCGGATAGCCTACAAAACCGCGAAGAAACCCTCCAACATCGCCTGCTTCGATCTCCAACCGAAGAATCGAGTCGCCGGTACAGCTCGGGGACTAGGGTTTTCTACTCTAATTCCATCTCTCTCGAGTTAAAACGGCCTCTGTGACGCCGTTTTGGAAGCCAGACCATAAACGCCCCAATGTCAATCGAGAATCTCGGATCAGCCCCTGGCTAATTCGTGCCGGAGCCAACGATCGTCGAGCCGTAATTTCGGCCGCCAGATTATTCCGCTCATACAGATATTTAACGCACAGACATAAAATGCTAAAAGGCACAACTATAATACCAAAGGCCTTCAATCCACATGGCATGAAGTGATTGGTTATAATTAGTGATGATTGTTGGAAGATCCAACGAACTGATGGCACGTGGTATTGGACAGCTGTTTTCCAATCGTTGGGCTCCAATGAATTTACCATGCATTTACTCCAAACTACTATAAATAATTATTTCCACAACTACCCGCACGACTTCGCTCATCGCTAGCATCTGAACCAGCGCATAAACTTTTTGTGCGAATTAATATTGGTCGTCGGCTTTGCCCATCGAATACATCCTATCCATTTAAAAACAACGTGTCATGCCTGGCGTCAAGTTTTTGCCTATTTCATGACACGCTTGCTAAATCGAATTCCTATACCCCGTGTGACCCTAGAATCATGATCGGACGGACAGGATGTTTAGACGCTTGGAGATTTTGTGTGGCCCACGATTTCCTTGTTTTTTGTGGTGATATTAAAAGGTCGTGGCCTTTTCTGGTGCTTTCTCCCAATGTAGGCTTCTGTCGTCCGAAAACCGGAGGAGGAAAAAAAAAAAAAAAAAAAGAGGAGAGAAGACTTCCTTGAGAGGAGGAATATCCTTGGTACTATTTGGTTTAGCAAAAATGAGTTAGTCTTTGTGCACCGCATGTGGTGCAGGAAATTTAACATGACCCGTATTATCTTTTTTTATTGATCCATGTATATCTTAACTAGTTTGACATGATGGAACGTATAACAGATTAAAAGTTGAGTATGACGTTTATTAGTTACTGTTCAGATTTTTTTTGAATTATTTATGCATATCAAAATATCCTTTTCTTCCGGTCTACTTTTCTCGTCATCTTGCTTAGATTTTTGTGAAATCTAAAACATTGTTCCTAGTACTTCTAGCTAAATATTTCAGTCTGAAATATGCTCTAGCTTTGGTGCAAGAAATTAGTCAAAGGTTGAAGGAAGAATCTTCCTCGCTCTGAAATGTGCTCTAAGAGTCCTATCACAGAAATCAACTTTCGAATATTAATATAAGCTTTTTCCTCGCTCTGAAAAAGTATTCTGTTTTGGTCCGAGATTGAAATAAGCAACCGAAGACTTCTTCTATAACTTCATTACAAAATATCATCTCCATAGAAAGTAAACAAAGCTTCATAGAATTTTGTTTAGTTTTTTTTTATAGTTCCTTTATTGTACCAATTATTTTGGTAGTTAGAGAAAGTTAATGATGTAGGAAACCATATAATACTCTTTTAGCATCCATGAATTTTTATAACACTCTAGGAGTCACAATTCAGTCCATAGATAATAGATATAGGGGATAATAAATATAGTTTAAGATTTTGTGTAGGGATGTCATAGTTTTATAACTAGGATATCGTAATTTTTGAATTAGGGTATTATAATATTGTTTCAGCATATTATTATTGTCATTTA
Source organism: Areca catechu (assembly GCA_021397845.1). Taxonomy (NCBI): domain Eukaryota; kingdom Viridiplantae; phylum Streptophyta; class Magnoliopsida; order Arecales; family Arecaceae; genus Areca; species Areca catechu. The sequence goes on from CM038044.1 coordinate 9,642,671, forward strand.
GCATCTGTAGCATGTTATGACATCCTAAAAGTCATAACTCAGTCCATAAGATAGGTTCTCCTGGTAATAGGGGTTAATATATTTAGTTTCACATTTTATAATCGGGTGTTGTAATCTTTTAATTAGGATATCGTAACTTCTGAACTAGGGATCGTTCCTTGAAAACTCTTTTTTTAAAAATATTTTTTCTTTATGATATTTTTATCACAATATAACAATCTTATTCAAGCCAATGCACGATTAAAATGTCCTATGACGGAGGACAAAAGCTTTTATTTTCTATTTTGTACCGAGTTATTTATATTTCAAAGTTTTTGATATTGAAGTTTTCTCAGAAGCATTTTATTACGATGTGGGTGTTATATATCAGCAATGCATACTGAAACACTTCTGTTATGGAGAATCAAAATATCTGATTTATGATTTTATGCAGGGATGTCATATTTTATAACTAGGGTATCGTAGTTTTTGAACTGGGATGTCATAATACTGTTTCAACATATTATTGTCATCCTTTAGCATCCGTAGCATGTTATGACATCTTAGAAGTCATAACTCAGTCCACAAGTGATAGGTTCTCCTGGTAGTAGGGGTTAATATATTTAGTTTTGTTGCCGCCAAGATCGCTGTGACCTGTAGCTCCGACATGTCGCGAATGTGTTGGGTTCCCGTGGGGTGCTCATCCCTCCCCCTTTCCTAGCTAGTTTCTTGGTCCGGCCACCTTGCAAAAAAGAGGAGACCCAGGCCGGGGATTCCGACGGGACACTTCGACGATCAAGTCAAACGGGATGACCAAGGGAAACAGAACCTCTATGGCAAAGAGCTTGGGAGGCTCTTCGCGATTAGGGTGAAAGGTAAAACTGAGATGGAATGAACAAGTAGAGATGAGAGAGGAGAGCTCGAAAGGGTCTGCTTGGGGTCCCTTGCTCGCTCGCTCTCCATCTCCTTTTTACCTATTTTTTTCTCCTTCTTCTCCCTTCTTTCTATATGCCCTCTCTTGGAAGGGCTTTTTTCTTCATCCTTCCTTGCTTCCCTCTTCTTGACCTTGTATATGGGATGTCCCAGAGCAGGTTTGAGACTTTGTCTAGGTGTCCCTTTTCGTGTGCCCTCTCTGGAAGAGGCTTACTGTTGCCTGTGGCTTCCCTCTTGTCGGACCGGTCCTTGGGAGGAGATCCTTTCCTTGGGGGTGTACGCCGACATGGTACAGATTTTGTCCCTTCTGGTGGTACAATTTTTCATGGGAGGGGAGGGCACCGTGTCGCTGAGCCTCGTGCCATGGTGGGGTATTTCCATTTTTGGAGGGACCGTTGGAGCATTGCAAGGCCCTGGGGCCTTAATGGAATACTCCTTTTGAGGGGAGGTTCAGGCTTCGTGTCGTGAGGGTTGAAGCTCCCGGTTGCATGGTTGTCAACATGGCAGCATGTAATAGGGTCCAGGACCTGGTGGAGCGCAGACTGCCCAGAGCATGCGGGTGGCGCGTTACAAAGCCCAGGTTCATGGCCGGGCATGCGCCGCCCCTCAGAGGTTGCAGACGATTGGGAACCTTCTTGTTATGGTTTGAAGTCCTATCGATCCTTCTTGCCGCTAGCGGAAACTTAACCTCGGCAGGGTAGGATGGAGCCCTACCTCGGCAGGAGAGCTCGCCTTGGTAGCATGAACACGACCCTAGCCGGGAGCTGATCTCAGATGGAGGGCTCGTCTCATGAGCATGACCATGGCCGGGAGCTGACCTCGGCAGGAGGGCTCGTCTTGGCAGCATGAGCACGACCTCGGCCGGGAGCTGATCTCGGCATGAGGGCTTGCCTTGGCAGTATGAGCATGACCCCGGCCGGGAGCTGATCTCAGATAAAGGGCTCGCCTTATGAGCATTATTCCAGCTGAGAGCTGACCTCAGTAAGAGGGCTCACCTTGGTAGCATGAGCATGACTCCGGCCAGGAGTTGACCTCAGACGAAGGGCTCACCTTATCAGCACGATCCCGATTGGGAGCTGACCTCGGCAGGAGAGCTCGTCTTGGCTCTTCGTTTGGCCACCACACTCGGGTGGTGGACTCTTTGCTAGCGGGGCCGTCAGTAGAGGCTCCACGTCAGGGATATGCCATATCAGATACCCCCCACTCCCAAGCCTGGAGGATGAAGCGATGCTTGGGGTGAAGGGAGTAATGACCATGTTGACATGGAGGGGCATGCCTCCTGCACCATTAATGCCTCGGGCGGCGGTGCCCCGGAATCCATGCTTCTGCACCAATGGGGTGATGCCATGGCATAGCCCTTTAAAGGGACCATTAATGACCGTGCTTGGATCGAAGCATCAGCGCCGCGGGATGCCGACACATGGAGTGCCTCGGAAGACAGTGAGATGGGGGGGTGGCGGGCTCCTCCCAGAAAGGACCCATCTCTAACCTTTATAAGAGCCTTCCTGGGTGCAAGGGATCATATCTCCAGTGCATTGTTTGCATCTTGCAATTCCCTGAGAGACATCAGGATCCTCCCTTATTCCTCCTGCTTCCTTCCCGCCGAGTGTCAATGAGGCGAGCCACAGCTCGGACGTGGGGCGGGACATATTTTGGGCTCAGGCCGCCCAGGCCTGAGAGCTTGCGGGCTAGATAATGATCCTTCAGGAAGAGCCAGCCAGTGTTACAGGCTAGACAATGACCCTTCAGGAGGGGCCGACCGGCATCCTGACGGGGATGTCCGGTCTTGGAGAAGAAATCTGTCGAGCATGACGCCACCGCTGGAGGAAAGAGGAGAAGGGGGAGAGCCCCTAGAGGGGGGCGACGAAATGACTACCTCAGCGATGGAGGTCATGGTCGCCATGGAGGTGACCGTGGCAATCGTGGCACTGGTGGGTGCCTGCCTTCTCGGGTAGAAAGGCCTGGAATGTCCCCCCTCCGATCCTGCCCATACCTCTGATAGCCAGGGGAGGTGCGCTCTGGAGTAGGATAACCCTGGTGGCTGGGGTGTGCCAAACTAGGAGATAGAGTTCAGAGCCGGAGCCGCTCGGAATGCCCCGCCAGTCAGCATTGCGACCGCACTGAGAGGACCTACCCATTGGTCGAGCAAGGAGCAGTGAGGGAGGCCCAAGCCTGTTTCCTTTTCATTTTGTAACTGAGTTATTGAAAGACTTCCCGACTTGTCGGGGGTCGCCATGATGTACAAAATTTTTGATCAATGAAAACTCTTCGTTTTCTTAATCAACATGTGTCATTCTTCTTTTTTCTTTTCTTCTCCTTTTTTTTTTCTTTTTTTTTTGAATTGCTCCAAGGGAAGCCGATCAAGATTTATGAAGATTTATGAAGGACTCATGTCCATAACCAAACCAACGGATTTCATTTTTACTTCTTTCCCTCCTCTGCTTCTTAAGTCCCCGCAGTAGGGAGGTAGACTTTCATAATTGCTGTAAGCCTGGCCTAGGCCTTCGGTTATTGCGGGGTGATGCTAGAGTCCTGAGGTTGGCATGGAGGACTCCACAGGCATCCCACTGTTGCCCCGCCGACCTTGGGGTCGTGCGATCTTGAACGCAAAATGCTTCTGGGGGCTTCTTGGTTCGCCAAGTTGCGAGCCAAACGATAGATGATGGGGCTTCAAGAATTTTCCACTGGCATCTCTGGGTTGTGAGCGAGGTGGAAGGTGCGGGCCTACTAGAGGGACCCGGCTTAAGGGTGCCGAATTATGAGTCAAGCGATAAATGGCAGGTTTCCCTGCCATCACCTCCGGACAGTGAGCACGACGAGGAGTGTGGGCCTGCTAGAGGGGTACGGCTTGAGGATGCCGAACTTTGAGTCAAGCGATAGATGCCAGGTTTCCCTGTCGCCACCTCCGGACTGTGAGCGCGGCGAGGAGTGTGGGCCTGCTGGAGGGGCCCAGCTTGAGGGTGTCGAACTGTGAGTCAAGCGATAGATGGTGGGTTGCCCTGCCGCCACCTCTGGACTGTGAGCACGGTGAGGAGTATAGGCCGGCTGGAGGGGCCTGGCTTGAGGGTGCCGAACTGTGAGTCAAGCAGTAGGTAACGGGTTTTCCTGCCGCCACCTCCGGAGTGTGAGCACGGCGAGAAGTACGGGCCTGCTGGAGGGGCTCAGTTTGAGGATACCGAACTGTGAGTTAAGTGATAGATGACGGGTTTCCCTGCCGCCACCTCCGGACTGTGAACATGGCGAGGAGTGCAGGTCTGCTGAAGAGACCCGGCTTGAGGGTGTCGAACTATGAGTCAAGCGGTAGATGCCGGGTTGCCCTGCTGCCACCTCCGGACGGTGAGCATGGCAAGGAGTGCGGGCCTACTAGAGAGGTCCGGCTTAAGGGTGTCGAACTGTGAGTCAAGCGGTAGATAGCGGGTTTCCTTGTCGCCACCTCTGGACTGTGAGCATGATGAGGAGTGCAGGCCTGCTGGAGGGGCCCAACTTGAGGATACCGAACTGTGAGTCAAGCGGTAGATGGCGGGTTTCCTTGCCGCCACCTCTGGACTGTGAGCACGACGAGGAGTGCGGGCCTACTAAAGGGGCCTGGTTTAAGTGTACCGAACTATGAGTCAAGCGGTAGATGGCGGGTTGCCCTGTAGCCACCTCTGGGTTGTGAGCACGGCGAGGAGTGCGGGCCTGCTGGAGGGGCCCGGCTTGAGGGTGCCGAACTATGAGTCAAACGGTAGATGGCGGGTTTCCCCGTCGTCACCTTCGGACTGTGAGCACGGTGAGGAATGTGGGCCTGCTGGAGGGGCCCGGCTTGAGGATGCCGAACAGTGAGTCAAGTGGTAGATGGCGGGTTTCCCTGCCACCACCTTCGGACAGTGAGCATGGCGAGGAGTGCGGGCCTACTAGAGGGGCCCAGCTTGAGGATGTCAAACTGTGAGTCAAGCGATAGATGACGGGTTTCCTTGCTGCCACCTTTAGACTGTGAGCATGACGAGGAGTGCGGGCCTGCTGGAGGGGCCCGGCTTAAGGATGCCGAACAGTGAGTTAAGCGGTAGATGGCAGGTTTCCCTATCACCACCACCGGACTGTGAGCACTGTGAGGAGTGCGGACCTGCTGGAGGGGCCCGACTTGAGGATGTCGAACTGTAAGTCAAGCAGTAGATGGCGAGTTTCCGTGCCGCCACCTCCAAACAGTGAGCACGACGAGTGCAGGCCTGCTAGAGGGGCCCGGCTTGAGGATGCCGAGCTATAAGTCAAGCGGTAGATGGCGGGTTTCTCTGCCGCCACCTCTGGACTGTGAGCATGGCGAGGAGTGCAGGCCTACTGGAGGGGCCCGGCCTGAGGATACCGAATTATGAGTCAAGCGATAGATGACGGGTTTCCTTGCTGCCACCTTCGAACTGTAAGCACGTCAAGGAGTGCAGGCCTGTTAGAAGGGCTCGGCTTGAGGATGCCGAACTGTGAGTTAAGCGGCAGGTGGCAGGTTGCCTTGCCGCCACCTCCAGACTATGAGCATGGTGAGGAGTGCGGGCATGCTAGAGGGGCCCGACTTGATGGTGCCAAACAATGAGTCAAGTGGTAGATGGCGGGTTGCCCTGTCACCACCTCCGGACTGTGAGCACGGTGAGGAGTACGGGCCTGTTAGAGGGGCCCAGCTTGAGGGTGCCGAACTGTGAGTCAAGCGGTCGGGCAGGTTTTCCTACCGCCACCTTCGGACTTTGAGCACGGCGAGGAGTGCGGGCCTGCTGGAGGGGCCCTGTTTGAGGATGCCGAATTGTGAGTCAAGGATAAATGGTGGGTTTCCCTGTCGCCACCTCTAGACTGTGAGCACGGCAAGGAGTGCGGGCCTGCTGGAGGGGCCCAGCTTAAGGGTGCCGAATTGTGAGTCAAGCGATAGATGGCTGGTTGCCTTGCTACCACCTCTGGACTGTGTGCATGGCGAGGAGTGCGGGCCTACTGGAGGGGCCCGGCTTGACTTCGCTGGACTGAGGGTTCGACGGGTTGACTACGGGACTTTTGGGGTGTCCCGGCTTTGGCTTTTGACAAGAAACCTTGGGAGCGATGAGCAACGAGCCTCCTCAAGTTCCGGTGGACTATAGCAAGACCTAGCAGGCTCCAATGGGTTGTGATACTTTTCATCGACGATGATACAGGAGCTTTTCCTGTAGAACTGCAGCATAGTTTTCTATGTATTGTCAGGGTAATTGGGGAGCGAGTTACCTATTAGGCTTGCATGAAGTGGCGAGCGCTCCATTCATAGGGAAATGCGTGGAGTTTGATCTGGCTAGAGAGTATCACGGAAAGTGGCAGGTCCACAAACATGAACCTCTCTCTCAACTACCATCAGGTCCCTTTTTCCCTTTCTTCTTCTTCTCCCTCTTTTCTTTTTGTCCTTTGTTGTTGTTTTTTTTAGCCTGCGTGGCTAGCCATCGATGGCATTGGTGCTGATTTGGATCTTCCCTGGTTTTCGATAGAGTTTCTGTTGATGTTCTACTTTCTCCCCAACCTCGGTAGATTCTCTGCCTGATCTTGCCAAAGGTCGGGGGTGACATATTGGAAGGTGGCATCTCTCAGAGGTGATCCCAACTTTGGCTTGCCGCGCCGGAACTCTTCTCGAGACCACTCCTTGGGGCCCCGAGGGGAGCTCTCGTACCCCCTGCCTGCCCCCCAGGTATAAAGATGGTTACTGTTGTTTCGCCAATTGAAGAGCTTTGATCTCTAGCTTCGCCATGATCCTCTTAGCTCTTGGGTTTCTTCTCCCCTACCTGGCGTGACAATCTATTGCCGCCAAGATCGTCGTGGCCTGTAGCTCCAACATGTCGCGGATGCATCGGGTTTCCATGAGGTGCTCGTCCCTCCCCCTTTCCTAGTTGGCTCCTTGGTCCGGCTGCCCTATAAAAAAGAGGAGACCTGGGCTGGGGATTCCGGCAGGGACACTCCGACGATCAAGTCAGACAGGACGATCAAAGGGAACAGAATCTTTATGGCCGAAAGCTTGGGGGGCTCTCCGCGTAGAGGGTGAAAGGTAAAACTGAGGCGGAAGGAACAAGCAGAGATGGGAGCGAAGAGCTTGGAAGGGTCTGCTGGGGGTTCCTTACTCGCTCACTCTCCATCTTCTTTTCTCCTGCTTGTTTTCTCATTCTTCTCCCTTCTTTCTATGTGCCCTCTCTGGGAGGGGCTTTTTTCTTCGTCCTCCCTTGCTTCCCTCTTCCTGACCTTATGTATAGGGGATGGCCCAGAGTAGGTCTGGGTCTTTGTCTGGGTGTCGCTTTCCATGTACCCTCTTTGGAAGGGGCTTACTATTGCCTATGGCTTCCCTCTTGTCGGACCAGTCCTTAGGAGGAGATCCTTTCCTTGGGGGTGTATGCCAGTGTGGTACAGATTATGTCCCTTCTGGTGATGCAGTTCTCCGTGGGGGGGTGGGCGCCGTGTCGCTGAGCCCTGTTACGCAATGGGATGTTTCCATTTCTGAAGAGATTGTTGGAGCGTTGCAGGACCTTGGGGTCTTAATGGAATACTCCTCTTGCAGGGAGTTTCAGGCTTCATGTTATAGGGGTTGAATCTCCCGGTTGCACGGTTGTCAACGTGGTGGCGCGTAACAAGGTCCAGGACCTGGTGGAGCACAGATCGCCCAAAGCATGCAAGTGGCACGTTGCAGAGCCCAGGTTCGTGGCTGGGTGTGCGCTGTCCCTCAGAGGTTGCAGGCAATCGAGAACCTCCTTGTTGTAGTTTGAATTCCTGTCGATCCTTCTTGCCACTAGTGGGAACTTGACCTCGACAGTGTAGGATGGAGCCTTACCTCGGCAAGAGGGCCTGCCTTGGTAGCATGAGCATGACCCCGGCCTGGAGTTGACCTCAAATAGAGGGCTTGCCTCATGAGCATGACCCCGGCTGGGAGTTGACCTTGGCAGGAGGGCTCATCTTGGCAGCATGAGCACGACCCTAGCCAGGAGCTGACCTCGGTAGGAGGGCTCTCCTTGGCAGCATGAGCATGACCCCAGCCAGGAGCTGACCTTAGACGGAGGGCTTGTCTTATGAGCATGATCCCAGCTGGGAGCTGACCTTGGTAAGAGGGCTCGCCTTAGTAGCATGAGCATGACTTCGATGGGAGTTGACCTCAAACAGAAGGCTCGCCTTATGAGCACGACCTCAGCTAGAGCTGACCTCGGTAGAAGGGCTTGCCTTGGCTCTTCATTTGGCCACCATGCCCGGGTGGCAGACTCTTTGCCTGCGGGGTTGCCTGCAGAGGCTCCATGTCAGGGGATGTGCCACATCAAGTTTTATGTTTTATGATCGGGTATCGTAATCTTTTAACTAGTGTGTCGTAACTTCTAAACTAGGATGTCCTTTCTTGAAAACTCTTTTTGTAGAAATATTTTTTCTTCATGATCTTTTTTATCATAATCTAATAATCTTATTCAAGCCAATGCACGATTAAATGTCCTATGATGGAGGACAAAAGCTTTTATTTTTTGTTTTGTACTGAGTTGTTCATGTTTCGAAGTTTTTGATACTGAAGTTTTCTCAAAAGCATTTTATTATAATGTGGGTGTCATATATCAGTAATGCATACTAAAATACTTATGTTATAGAGAATCAAAACATTCAGTTTATAATTTTATATAGAAATGTAGTTTTATAACTAGGGTATCGTAATACTTGTTGCCGCTCTCGTCGTCGCGCCCGTGCCATGGATCAGCCGATCCTTCCTGACTGCCTGGCGAGGGAGCCTCCCTTCCCACGGAGAACCTGCAACAAAGGGGGTCAGAAGACCCTGGCCGGGAATCCCGGCGAGGGAGCTCCGACGGTCAAGTCAGTAGACGACGAGAAGGAACAGACTCTCCAACCGGGCCCTCGAAAGGGTTCCAGATTTAGAGAGTTAACTGATGAAGGAAACGCTCTGGGGACCGGAATCTCGGCTGGGCCTACTTGCCGAGCTCACGCCGAGTGTTCCCCTCTCGGGATCTCTGGTTTCTCTCTCGGAGCAAGGCCTTGTGCCGGTCCTTCCCCCTTGTCCCCAGGCTAGTTGGCTTACCTTTTAGTCCCCAGATTCTTCCCTCTTTATCTCCCTCCGTCGTGCGCTTGTCCTTTTCCCCCTCGGAAACTCCCCTCCCCTGTCTTCATTTCTTTTCCCTTTTTGGTGAAGGAGGCCAGGCGGCTTTCCGACCTCGTCCGCCGGGCCCAGCAGGGAAAAGGCAAAGACAGAAGAGAAAAAGAGGGAGGGCGGCGCTGGCAGAGCGGCCGATCGACAGGCCTCAGGCTCCGTGAGAACGCTCTCTTCCCCGAGCGTGGGCGCCATCCGTTTATGGGGCCTGTTCCGTCAGGATCGGGTCTCTCGGCTGCGGGACCTGTCGGGCCGATGCAAGTGACGTTCCGCGTGCCGCCGCCCTCCGTACGGGATGCCGTCTGGGGTCGGTACGGCCCGAGGGATGGCCTCGGGACTCGTCTCTCTCCCCGGGGGCCTCTCCGTACGAGCGGTCCGACCTCGGCTGAGCTGGACCCGTCTCCGGGGGCCAACTGGCGAGGGGCAAGGGATCGGCCGACCTCGGCTTAGGTGGACCCCTCCCGGGTGGACACCTGTCAAGGTGGCAGGAGGCCGCCTGGCTTCGACCGAGGTGGGCCCGTCTCCGGGTGGCCACCTGGCGAAGGGCGAAGAATCAGCCGACCTCGGCTCAGGTGGACCCCTCCTGGGTGGACACCTGGCGAGGTGGCAGGAGGTCGCCTGGCTTCGGCCGAGGTGGGCCCGTCTCCGGGTGGCCACCTGGCGAAGGGCGAAGGATAAACCGACCTCGGCTCAGGTGGACCCCTCCTGGGTGGACACCTGGCGAGGCGGCAGGAGGTCGCCTGGCTTCGGCCAAGGTGGGCCCGTCTCCGGGTGGCCACCTGGCGAAGGGCGAAGGATCAGCCGACCTCGGCTCAGGTGGACCCCTCCTGGGTGGACACCTGGCGAGGTGTCAGGGGGCCGCCCGACCTCGACCGACCTTACTCGGGCGGACCCCTCCGGGCCCGGGCGCCAATGAGGTGGTAGAGGAACTCCGGGCCGAGCTCGACCTCGGCGAGGGCGGTTTGCTTCAGACAGTCGTCGGGCGGTGCGGTCTTGCCGATCCTAGCTTTGAGGACGTGGCGCTGACTCCGCCAGGGGAACTTACACGTGGCTTGCTCGCATTCGGCGATACCTGAGCCTGGCCACGTCACTGTCACGGCTGTAACAGTTGCCCCCCAGCCCGCCGTTCCGTCGGGGCATCGTAGAACGGAACGTCGGGATTAAATGCGGACATGACGTGGGGAGGCGAAGATCTTGCATCATAATTGCCACGATCCTCGCTCGTCGTGGCTCGATGCGGCTGAAGATCTATGGGGAGCCGCCACGCGTCGCTCACTTGCCCGTAATCAATGCATCGCTTCGAGGCAGAGGCCGTTAATCTGCTAACGAGGTGTCGGTGTCGGGTGTGCGCCCACGTGGCGACCATCCAGTGGTCTGAGGTGGAATGATGGGTACGGCTGCTGTCGGCTGAGTTTGAAAGGGAGGGGACTTTCCAGAACGAGGCCTTTTCCCTTGCTTCGTGGGCGGTTTGCTGCAGGCTAACAACTTCTGCTGCTCGCGCTCGTCTGTGCATTTTCGATTTGTGCCTCCTTCTCCTTCTCTAGCCCCCCTCCTTCTTTCTCATTTCCTGTCCGATTTCTTTGTCCTTTCCTTTTCCATGGTGCGCCGTCGCCAAGTCTCTTCCAATCCGGACGAGGCCGGTCCATCCCGGCCGAGGACTCCATCTTCTTCCTCCTCGGATGAGGAGGTAATTCCAGAGGAGGTCCGCCGGCGTTTGCAACCCGGGGGTGTCACTATTGGCATCCCCAGGAGGATCCGGTCCCCTCCGGTTGCGCCTGCCGTGCCCCTCCGCTCTCTTCCTGCTTTGCCTTCTCTTCCTGCTTTGCCTTCTCTTCCTGCCCCGCCGTCTCTTCCTGCCGGTCCCTTCGGTCATGCTTCTACCATGACCGAAGGCGATCTTTCTCTGCTCTGAGATGCCTATGGTATCCCGGGTCTATTCGTCTGTTTGTTCCGCGGTCCGGGGAGCGCGTCACCATGAGTGGCCCCGGCCGCATTGCTTTCTACGAAGACTTTCTCCTCGGGGATCTTCATTTTCCTCTGCACCCTTTCTTTCTTTCCTTCCTCAGCCACTTTCGGCTCGTCCCGACCCAGCTGGCTCCTAATGCCATCCGGGTCATCTTCTCCTTCATTGTTTTCTGCCACTTTCACGGGTTCGTTGCCCGTTTTTCTCTCTTCAGGGCCCTGTTCACCTTGAAGAAGTGCTCCACCGATGACGGCTGGTGGTACATTTCGCCCCGGCCTAGGTGTCTCCGGTTCGACCTCCCTTCCTCGGTCAAGGGATGGAAGAGCCAGTTTTTCTTCACCTCGGTCGACGACGTCGACTGGGCCTGGAGTGAGCCGGACCGGTCGCCGAACCGGAATTCCCGAGTCGAGTCTGCGGACCAGGAGTCCTACACCCAGCTCCTGAGTGACGTGGTCCCGGCGCTCGAGGTTCTGCTCTCTGAGCAGAATCTTTTTGAGGCCGGCATCAGTCCCATCCGTGAGACTGGTGAGATTCGGCCCCGCATTGATTTCTGCCCCCCCTCTTTCTTCAAGATCGAGCCGTCTGACCTTCTGTCTTTTTCATTTTGCAGGGATGAAATTTTTCTTGGAGAATCTCCTGGAGGGGGCGGCCCAGCGGGACGTCGTGGAGGTAGAAGAGCCCGCAGCGAAGAGGGCTCGCACGGAGACGAGCCGGGAGGTCGTGGCGGCGACCGTGCCCGGCCCGGTTGCCGTCATTTCCCCGCCCAGGCCACCTCAGGGCGGGGTTCCTGATACTTCAGCCACGCGACCTGGCGGTGCCGCAGAGAGAGCTCCAGCATCTACCGCTCCGCCCATCGCCGGGCCCGTCCTTGCTGCCAGCCCGACAGCACCGCCTGTGGTGACCGCCGGCCCGTCGGTTGCGGCTTCTGCTGAGGGGGCAGCTGCCGCAGGGGCCGGCCCGAAGGCCCCGGCATCGGTGATCACCCACCGGGACTCGGTCATCCTCGACAGGGGGCTGGCGGAGAAGATGATGGAGTATGCCTCCACCGCCCGGGACCGCCGAGCTCGGGGCGGCCGGGACTACGCGGACGCACTGCTCGGCATCCTTCCGCAGCTTTTCACGGTAAGTCCGGGTTTCTTCTTCTTCTTTGTTTCTACCCCGAGACTTTCTGCCTCTGCTCTGACATGTGTCACTTTTACCATTACAGATCGGGAACGACGTCCTCCTACTGAGGAATTACCTCGTAGGGAACGCCAAGAGGGACTCCGATCGGGAGCTGAAGCTCGGCAAGCTCGCAGCCGACGTGAAGGATCTGATGGAGAAGGGGGCCGAGCTGCGAGCCGAGAAGCAAGCCCTCCAGTCCGACCTGGCGCGTTCCGAGGAGTGGAACAAGGAGTTGGAGGCCTCCTTGTCGGAGGAGCGGACCTCCAACCAGCGCCGAACCGAGGAGGAGGCGGCGGAGAAGGCCCGCCTGCAGGCCCACTCCAACTGGCTAGAGCACCAGCTGGAGGAGGCCCGGCGAGAGGTGGCCGCGGCGAAGGACCGGAGCGCCTACATCAACGGGCTCCTGGAGGCGGCCAAGCGGGAAGCGCAAGAGGCCGTCCCCAAGTTCCGGGCCTCCGACGAGTTCACGTCGGAGGTCCGGGAGGCCGCCGTGGACTCCTTCCTGAAGGGGTTCCGGATGTGCCGGGAGAAGGTGGGGGCCTTCTTCCCCCAACTGGACCTGAGCGGAGTCGTAGTCGGTGGCAGGAAGCCAGGGGGCAAGAGCAGGGTTCCCGGCGCGGCCAAAGCGACACCTGCGGCGCCGTCGACCAGCGATGCCGCGGCCCCGGAACAGTCCCAGGAGCCGGCCACTGTAGAAGTTGAAGAAGCAACACCCGCGCCTCCGGCAGATGGCTCCGAACCCGCACCCCAGTGACCCGGCACTGTCTTTTTGCTTTATTTCTGTAGTTTTTGTTTTTTGGGGAGTCACGGCCTATCAGGGCTCCCAGCTTGTACCGACTACTTATGTTAATGAAGATCTAAGCTTTATCGAAATCTTGTTCGTTGTTTCGTCTTACTTTTCTCTTCTTTTCTTTCTGAGATGTCGGTCTGGAACACCTGAAATAACTGCAGGCCTGGTCCTTCCATTGCTCAAATCGAAGGATGGGGCCCGCTGAGTTACGTCGCAGCAAGGCAAGCCTTAAGCAGGTCCGATTTTGGGTTGCCTTCATGCTTGGGCGAACAACACGGTTTCTGCACCGTCTTCCAGGCCGAAACCCGGGATCTCCGGACTGAGCTTGGTTCCGCAGGCTTTCTCAAGCCTTGCGCGGCTCACTGAGCTGTGCTCCGGGCTCGCGTGGGCGAACTGGGTTCGGCGCCACCTTCCAGGCCGAAGCCCAGGATCTTCCGGACTGAGCTTGATGCCGCAGGCTTTCTCAAACCTTGTGCGGCTTGCTGAGCTGTGCTCCGGGCTTGCGTGGGCGAACTGGGTTCGGCGCCACCTTCCAGGCCAAAGCCCAGGATCTTCCGGACTGAGCTCGATGCCACAGGCTTTCTCAAACCTTGCACGGCTTGCTGAGCTGTGCTCCGGGCTTGCATGGGCGAACTGGGTTCGGCGCCACCTTTCAGGCCGAAGCCTGGGACCTTCCGGACTGAGCTCGATGCCGCAGGCTTTCTCAAACCTTGCACGGCTTGCTGAGCTGTGCTCCGGGCTTGCGTGGGCGAACTGGGTTCGGCGCCACCTTCCAGGCCGAAGCCCGGGACCTTCCGGACTGAGCTCGATGCCGCAGGCTTTCTCAAACCTTACGCGACTTGCTGAGCTGTGCTCCGGGCTTGCGTGGGCGAACTGGGTTCGGCGCCACCTTCCAGGCCGAAGCCCGGGACCTTCCGGACTGAGCTTGATGCCGTAGGCCTTCTCGCCAAAGTTAGGAGGGGATACTTGGAACAGGGGAACTTTGTTACAGGAACTGGGAGCCTTACATTACTGATAGTACATCCTCAGATTCGAGGGGTTCCACGTCCGGGGGAACCTGGCACCTCCTAATTCTTCCAAGTAGTACGCTTCATGAGGGAGGGCTTCTGCCACCCGATATGGGCCTTCCCAGTTGGGTGAAAGCTTGCCGCATTCCCGTGGCTGGGAGGCTTCTGCGCGTCGGAGGACCAAGTCCCCGGGACGAAAAACCTTAGGCCGCACTCGGGAGTTGTAATATCTGGCTACACATTGCCGGTATGCCGCCATTCGGATTTGGGCCTTGTCCCTCGTTTCCTCGAGAAGGTCTAGGTTGAGCATCATCCTGGCCAGGTTTTCTGCCTCGTCGTATTGTTCCACGCGCAGCGTGGGTAGGCTGAGCTCGATCGGGATGACTGCCTCGGCTCCGAAGACGAGGTTGAATGGGGTTTCGTCGGTAGCCATCCTTGGGGTGGTGTGGTATGCCCAGAGGATGCTGGGAAGCTCGTCGGCCCACCTGCCCTTGGCTTGGTCCAGCCGCGTGCGGAGGTCCTGAAGAATGGTCCTGTTCGTGACTTCGGCTTCCCCGTTGGTCTGAGGGTGCGCCACCGAGGTGAAGCGATGCTTGATGCCGAGGTCGCTGCAGAAATCTTCGAACTCCCGACAGTCGAACTGGTGTCTATTGTCGGTGACCACAGTGTGGGGGAGGCCGAAGCGGCAGACGATGGACTTCCAGAAGAACTTGGCGACGTTTGCTTCGGTGATTCTTGCCAAGGGCTCGGCCTCGACCCACTTCGTGAAGTAGTCGATAGCCACTATCAAGAACTTCCGCTGGCCGGACGCCGGCGGGAATGGGCCCAGGAGGTCCATCCCCCACTGGGCGAACGGCCAGGGGGCTGAGAGCTGAGAGATTGGGTTGGAGGGTTGCCGCTGCACTGTGGCGTGACGCTGGCACCGGTCGCACTTCTTCACGAAGTTGGCGGCGTCTTCCTTCATTGTCTCCCAGAAGTAGCCTTGACGGAGGGCCTTGTACGCTAGTGCCCTGCCCCCCACGTGGTTCCCGCAGATGCCTTCGTGAATCTCCTGGAGCACAAGCTTGGCTTCTGTGGGTCCGATGCACTTGAGGAGGGGATAAGAGTAGGATCTTCGATACAGCTGCCCGTCCATCAGGATGAACCGCACGGCCTTTTTCCTGATGAGGCGAGCCGCCTCTCGGTCCTCCGGCAGGGTGCCGCTGATGATGTACGCAGCGTACTTGTCCATCCAGCCGGGCTCCTGGCTAACCTGATGGACCTCCACCGGTGCTTCGAGGCTTGGGACCTCAAGTCGCTCCACATGAGCGCGTCCCAGCATCGTGTCCGGCAGGGTCGCCAGCCGAGAGAGGGCATCCGTGCGGGCGTTCTCCCCGCGGGGGATATGGAAGATGTTGAAGCGCCGGAACTTGGACGCGCCCGCCTTGACGAGCTCCAAATACTTCGCCATCTGGGGGTCGTGTGTGACGTACTCCCCGGATACCTGCCCCGCCACGAGCTGGGAGTCAGTGAAAGCTCTGAGGCTGGTCACGCCCAGCTCGCGGGAGACCCTCAGTCCGGCAAGAAGTGCCTCGTACTCCGCCTGGTTGTTTGTTGCGGGGAACTGGAAATGGAGTGCGCACTCGGCGACGACCCCGTCGTCGTTGGCAAGGATGAGCCCAGCTCCGCTCCCGCCGGAGTTCGAGGCTCCGTCCACATGGAGGATCCAGGCGTCCTCTCCGGGCTCATCGGTGCCGACTTCCATCGGCCGGGCCCGGGGGCCCTCCTCGGGCTCCTTGCCCAAGCCTGCGCACTCGACCAAGAAATCGACCAGCACCTGCGCCTTCATGGCCGACCTCGGTCGGTATGTAATATCGAACTCGCTGAGTTTCAGTGCCCACTTGGTCAATCATCCCGAGGTATCGGGTCGGCTGAGCACCGCTTTCAAGGGTTGATCCGTCAAGACGGCGATGGGGTGCGCTTGGAAATAGGGCCTGAGACGCTGGACAGACACTATTAGCGCAAAAACGAGTTTCTCGGGCCAGGAATACCTGAGCTCCGCATCCCGGAGAAGTTTGCTGGTATAGTACACCGGCTGCTGGAGCCCGTGGTCGTCGGTTCGGACCAAGACAGAGCTGACGGCCTCCGGGATAACCTCCAAGTAGAGGGTTAGCTCCTCTCCCTCCTCGGGCCTGGATAGCAAAGGTGGCGATGTGAGCGTCTTCTTCAGCTCCTCGAAGGCCTGCTGGCACTCCTCGGTCCAAGCAAAGCCATTCATCTTCCTCAGCACCTTGAAGAAGGGACGGCAGCGGTCCGCCGACCTGGAAATAAAATGGCTAAGGGCCGCAACTCGGCCGGTCAGTTGCTGCACTTGCTTCTTGGAGGCGGGCTGCTCCATGTCCAGGATGGCCTGGACCTTCTCCGGGTTGGCCTCGATTCCTCTTTGGGTCACCATAAACCCTAGGAACTTCCTGGCGGAGATGCCGAAGGCGCACTTCACCGGGTTCAGCTTCATCTGATGGCGCCGGAGGTTGCCGAATGTCTCCGTCAGGTCGGCCACGTGGTCCGAATCGAGTTTGCTCATCACCAGCATGTCGTCCACGTACACCTGCATGTTGCGGCCTATCTGGTCTTTGAAGACCTTATTGACCAGACGTTGGTACGTCGCCCCCGCGTTCTTGAGGCCGAAGGGCATCATCTTGTAGCAGAAAGTCCCGCGGTCAGTTATGAAGGCAGTGCGCTCTTCGTCCTCCGGGTTCATCCGGATCTGGTTGTATCCGGAGAAGGCGTCCATGAATGACAGGAGGCGATGCCCCGAGGTGGTGTCGACCAGCTGGTCGATCTTCGGCAGAGGGAAGCTGTCCTTTGGGCAGGCTCGGTTGAGGTCGGTGTAGTCCACACAGATCCTCCACTTACCACTACTCTTCTTTACCATGACCACGTTTGCTAGCCAGCTGGGGTATTGGACTTCTCGGACAAAACCGGCGGCGAGGAGCTTTTCTACCTCCTCGTTGATCGCCTTCTGCCTCTCCATAGCGAAGCTTCTCTTCTTCTGGCGGACCGGACGGCAACTTGGGTCCACGTTTAAGCTGTGCATGATGATCTCGGGCGGGATGCCCGGCATGTCGGCCGCTGACCAGGCGAACACGTCAGCGTTGGCACGGAGGAACTCCAGCAGGCGGGTTCGCTCTTCCTCGGGGAGCTGGGCCCCGACTTGCACCGTCTTCAGGGGATCCGAACCGAGGGGAAAAGTTAACAAGCGCTCTACGGGCCCTCCCCTGGGTTCCTTCTCTCTCAGATCGAGATCTTCGATATCGTGGGCGAGCTCTGCGCTCCTGGCACCTGGGACTGTCTGGAGGCAGAGCGGGACCGGTTGGATCGTCCCCTTCATTTTCCCGAGCCCGGAAGGCGTGGGGAACTGCACCAACAGCCTCCTCGTGGAGATGGTGGCGTCAAGTTGGTTGAGCCCGGGACGCCCGAGAATGGCGTTGTAAGGCGAAGGGAGCTTGACGACAGTGAAAGTTATCATGACGGTCGCCTGCCGGGGCGAGGATCCGGCGGTGACCGGAGAGTGATCTCTCCTTCGACCCCCAAGGAGTCCCCTGTAAAACCTACCAGTGGGATGTGCACTGGTTTCAGCTGATCGGGAGACAAATTCATCCGAGAGAAAGCATCGTAAAAAAGTACGTCGGCCGAGCTTCCACTATCCACCATGATTCGATGTACAGGATGCTTCGCGATGGTCATCTCGACCACCACGGCATCATTGTTTACATTGTCATTACTTTCCCCTCCCTTGGGAGGGATTACATTCTCCGGGACTTCCCGGGCTCTCTTCATTGCTCGGCCGGACCCGCATGAGATCATGCCCACGGGCTTCTCCGTTGGGCGGTTGTCGATCGCGGGGACAGGCGGTAAGGCCGCGAGCGGCTGCCCTTCAGAGGGGGCCTCGTTCTTGACGAACTTCCTGAGGTAACCCCTCCCGATCAGCTCCTCAATCTCCCGCTTCAGATGGCGACACTCCTCCGTGTCATGTCCGTGCTCGCGGTGGAACTGGCAGTACTTTGATTTGTCTCGGGCAGCTCTCGGGTTCTGAGGTGGAGGTCGGCGGAGGTAGCGCTCGCCCTCGATTTCCATGAGGATCTTTGTTCGAGGTGCGAGGAGAGGGGTGTACCTCCGCTCGGAGCGGCCTCGACCCTCGGCCTTGGATTCGGGCGAGGGTCGGCAGACGGCCCGGGCCTCCGAGCTCCCGGGGCATCCCTCGGGATCGGCTTCTTCGGGGTCCTCCCGTCCAGCTCTCGACGGTGCGGTCAGCCTCCTCCGCTCGGATGTACTTGTGGGCACGGAGGAGGAGCTCGGAGTACGTCCTGGGCGGCTTCTTGTCCAGGGAATAGGTCAGGCGGGACGTCTTGAGCCCGCGCTTCAAAGCCAGCATGGCGACGGGCTCGTCCAAGCTGTAGATCTCCAGGGCTGCAGTCTTGAACCGGGTGATGTAGTCCCGGAGCGGCTCCTGGTCCTGTTGGCGGATGGAGAAGAGGCTGTCCACCTCTCTCGGCACCTTTCGACAAGTGTCGAAGTGCGCCACGAACTTTCCTTCCAACTGCTGGAAGGAGCAATGGATCCGGGCTCGAGACGGGTGAACCAGACTCGAGCGGCCTTCCGAAGGGTCGCTGGGAAGGCGATGCACAGGAGGGCGTCGGTGGCGCCCTGGACCCTCATGAGAGCTTTATAGCTCTCCAAATGGTCCAGGGGGTCGGTGGTCCCATCGTAGGGGTCCACCTGCGGCATGCGGAACCATTTCGGGATCGGTTCCGCCTGGATTTCTTCAGAGAAAGGGGGGCGGGAGTCGTGGCCCGCCGGGTCAGCCGACGAGTTCTGCAGGTCGGCGAACCGTCGGGCGAACTCTGCCAACTTGCGCTCGTGCTCTTCTAGGTGCCTCTCGGCCTGGCGCCTGATGGCTTCGTCGGTGGAGTCTTCCACCAAGACTGCAGGTGAAGGGGGCGCCGACCGGTCTCGGCACGAGGTCTGGCCTCGGCGTCGCTTGCTGCGATGCACCGTTTCGGCCCCATCGGCCAGGGATCGACTCTCGTGATCCTCAGAACCGGAATAGTTTCTCTTCGCGGGAGCTTGGTGGCTCCCTCGGGGGTTGGAGATGGCCCGCGGATGGGACGGCCTGCCCTGGATTGAGCGCAGGCTCCCATGCTGCCCCGCAGCTCGGGCCGCGGGAGTCCCTGGCTGCGGCTGAGTGGCCAGGGACCGTTGCTGATGCTGAAGCTGTCGGACCGCTGAGGTCAAGGTCTGCAGCTGCTGGACGATGGCCGCAAGGGATCCGTCCACCGGGGTAGGCTGCTGCGGAAGAGGAGGGGGAGCCGGAAGCTCCCGTTCGGGGGTGTGGCCCCCTGGAGGGGAGTGGGCTTCTCCCACACGGCTGGTGGACGCCTCGCGACCACGAGTGACCACCATTGCTGGAGAGCGTGACACCTGCAGAAAGCTGGTTCCCACTAGGGGTTAGTGTCCTACCCCCCCTACCTGGCGCGCCAATCTGTTGCCACTCTCGTCGCCGTGCCCGTGCCACGGATCAGCCGATCCTTCCTGACCGCCTGGCGAGGGAGCCTCCCTTCCCGTGGAGAACCTGCAACAAAGGGGGTCAGAAGACCCTGGCCGGGGATCCCGGCGAGGGAGCTCCGACGGTCAAGTCAGTAGACGACGAGAAGGAACAGACTCTCCAACCGGGCCCTCGAAAGGGTTCCAGATTTAGAGAGTTAACTGATGAAGGAAACGCTCTGGGGACCGGAATCTCGGCTGGGCCTACTTGCCGAGCTCACGCCGAGTGTTCCCCTCTCGGGATCTCTGGTTTCTCTCTCGGAGCAAGGCCTTGTGCCGGTGCTTCCCCCTTGTCCCCAGGCTAGTTGGCTTACCTTGTAGTCCCCAGATTCTTCCCTCTTTATCTCCCTCCGTCGTGCGCTTGTCCTTTTCCCCCTCGGAAACTCCCCTCCCCTGTCTTCCTTTCTTTTCCCTTTTTGGTGAAGGAGGCCAGGCGGCTTTCCGACCTCGTCCGCCGGGCCCAGCAGGAAAAGGCAAAGACAGAAGAGAAAAGAGGGAGGGCGGCGCTGGCAGAGCGGCCGGTCGTCAGGCCTCGGGCTCCGTGAGAACGCTCTCTTCCCCGAGCGTGGGCGCCATCCGTTTATGGGGCCTGTTCCGTCAGGATCGGGTCTCTCAGCTGCGGGACCTGTCGGGCCAATGCAAGTGACGTTCCGCGTGCCGCCGCCCTCCGTACGGGACACCGTCTGGGGTCGGTACGGCCCGAGGGATGGCCTCGGGACTCGTCTCTCTCCCCGGGGGCCTCTCCGTACGAGCGGTCCGACCTCGGCTGAGCTGGACCCGTCTCTCGGGGGCCACTGGCGAGGGGCAAGGGATCGGCCGACCTCGGTTTAGGTGGACCCCTCCCGGGTGGACACCTGTCAAGGTGGCAGGAGGCCGCCTGGCTTCGGTCGAGGTGGGCCCGTCTCCGGGTGGCCACCTGGCGAAGGGCGAAGAATCAGCCGACCTCGGCTCAGGTGGACCCCTCCTGGGTGGACACCTGGCGAGGTGGCAGGAGGTCGCCTGGCTTCGACCGTGGTGGGCCCGTCTCCGGGTGGCCACCTGGCGAAGGGCGAAGGATAAACCGACCTCGACTCTGGTGGACCCCTCCTGGGTGGACACCTGGCGAGGCGGCAGGAGGTCGCCTGGCTTCGGCCGAGGTGGGCCCGTCTCCGGGTGGCCACCTGGCGAAGGGCGAAGGATCAGCCGACCTCGCTCAGGTGGACCCCTCCTGGGTGGACACCTGGCGAGGTGTCAGGGGCCGCCCGACCTCGGCCGACCTCACTCGGGCGGACCCCTCTGGGCCCGGGCGCCAATGAGGTGGTAGAGGAACTCTGGGCCGAGCTCGACCTCGGCGAGGGCGGTTTGCTTCAGACAGTCGTCGGGCGGTGCGGTCTTGCCGATCCTTGCTTTGAGGACGTGGCGCTGACTCCGCCAGGGGAACTTACACGTGGCTTGCTCACATTCGGTGATACCTGAGCCTGGCCACGTCACTGTCACGGCTGTAACCACGGCTGTAACAATACTGTTTCAACATATTATTGTCATCCTTTAGCATCCGTAGTATGTTTGACATCCTAGAAGTCATAACTCAATCTACAAATAATAGGTTCTCCTGATAATAGGGTTTAATATATTTAGTTTCATATTTTATGATCGGGTGTCATAATTTTTTAACTAGGATGTCGTAACTTCTAAACTAGGATGTCATAAGTTCAAATATCTTTTTTTAAAAATATTTGATTCTATGCACGTATTATCACACTGTCGTGTCATATTATTCCAATACATAACGCATTATTTATTATGCTATAGATAAAATATCATCTAAAACTATATATTTCAATATTTATGATTTTTTTTACAGATATTTTTATATATGGTGTTGAAATTAGAAATCTAAAAAAAACTGAAGATAATCATTTGGATGAAGTTGCTGGTGTTGTTTACAAGAATGTACCTTCTCCTATCATCCCGAATATAGAGAACGAGTCTGTTGATCCTGAAATTAGAATGAAATTTAATTCTGCAAATGATGTATATAATTTCTATAATGTATACTGACAGTGTATAGTAGGTCCAACAATAATAAAGAAATATGCTTCAAGCACCTGGCATGTTGGAGGCAAGGAAAATCTAGAAAAATTGATAACTCCATGAATCCTAGGGATACTGGCAAATTGATTGTAAGGCGGCGATAAAAACAAGACTAAATTCTTAAAATGGTAAGTAGATATTGGATGATATTTTTTTAGAACATAACTATGAGCTCTCCATATCATCAGCTGGTTATCTACAGTCCCAAAGGAGGATCAACACACCAGAAAATGCAGAGATCATCAATTTACATACCATGAATATTCCCATAACTCTAATTTATTGTCATGGCTAGAAAGAAAAGGGGTAGAAGATAATTTGATTTCACAAAGAAGAATGCTCATAATTTTATTTATCGGGAACGTCAAAGTCAGCTAAAAGAAGGAAATCCACAGTCAGTGGTAATCCATTTCACACAAATGCAAGTAAAAAATTTAGATTTTTTTATACTTTGGACCTGAATGATAATGGACAGCTCAGGTCTATCTTCTGAATCCATCCTAGGTCAAGATTGGCAAACACTTACTTCAGTGATGTACTGATCTTTGACTCAACCTATTTGATAAATATATATCAAATACCTTTTTGTTCATTTATCAGAGTCAACCATCATGGACAATCCACATTGCTTGGTTGTGCATTGTTATCAGATCAAATGACTGAGACATTTAAATGAGTATTCAAATTATGGCTGAATGTAAATGGTGGTCAGCCACCTAATGTCATCATAATTGACCAAGATAAGATAATCGAGGCTATTATTAGGGATATTTTTTCTAATGCTTGATATAGATTTTATCTTTAGCATATATTGAAGAAGATTCTTGAAAAGATTGGCCATATTTGCATTGCAAATCTTAAATTTATGATTGAGTTTGAAGAGGCAATATATGATTATGATGCAGTACATTTGCTGACATGGAGTCTTGCTGGTGGCCATGCTGGCAAAGCCCTGCCACTTGGATACGGTGGCCAAGCAAGGAGCCAAGGTGAGCCTTCCTGCCGAGGTTAGCTCCCAGCTAGAGTCGTGCTCATAGGGCAAGCTCTCCATTTGAGGTCAGCTTCCGACCGGGGTCGTGCTCATGCTGCCAAGACGAGCCCTTTTGCCGAGATCAGCTCCCAATTGGAGTCGTGCTCATAGGACAAGCCCTCTGTCTGAGGTCAGCTCTCGACCGGGATCATGCTCATGCTACCAAGGCGAGTCCTCATGCTGAGGCCAGCTCTCAATCGAGGTTGTGCTCATGAGATGAGCCCTCTATTTGAGGTCAGCTCCCGATCGGGGTCATGCTCATGCTGCCAAGACGAGTCCTCCTACCGAGGTCAGCTCCCAGCCGGAGTCGTGCTCATAGGACGAGCCCTCCGTCGGAGGTCAACTCTCGGCCGGGGTCACGCTCTTGCTGCTAAGGTGGGGCCCCCCGATGCGGGGCTCCTCTTGTCCTATGAAGGCCATCCACAACCTTTGGGAGGTGGTGCACGTCCTACCATAAATACAGGCTCTGCAATGCACCACCTGCATGACCTGCACAATGCAACCCCCCACGATGCAAAAACCTAAACCTTTCCAAGAAGGGTATTCCATTAGGGCCCCAGGCCCTGCGACACTCCAACGGTTTCCCCAAGAATGGGAATGCACCACCGTGGCTCGGGGCTCAGCAGCACAGTGCCCACCCCTCCCACGGGAAGTTACACCATCATAAGGGTAAGACTGGCCCGACAAAAGGGCTATAGCGAGCAACCAAAAACCCTTCCAAAAAAGGTACCTGGAAATGGACACTTGGAAGAAGCCCCAGACCTGCTCTGGGCCGCCCTACACATATAAAATCAGAGAGGGGAGGTAAGTAAGAAGGTAAGTAAGCAAACAGAGGGAGCAAGGAGGCAAGGAACCACTCGAGTGAACCTCCTAAGCTCTCTCTTTTCTCTTAACCCATCTCCGTTTTATTTTTCACCCTCTATGCGGAGAGTCCCCAAGCTTTGCACCACAAAGGTTCTATTCCTCTCGATCATCCAACTAACTTGATCGTCGGAGTATCTCTGTTTGAATCCCCGACCTGGGTCTCTTCTATTTTGTAGGTCAGTCCGTCGAGAAGTCGACCAAAAGAGAGGACCAAGTGCCCCGCAGAAACCCGACGTATCAGAGCTTCAGGCCATGGCGATCTTGGTGATAACAGATTGGCATGCCAGGTAAGGGGGCAGAAGGATTGATTGGTTTGATACCAGGTCCCCCACTGCTGGAAAGGCATTCACGGAAACCCACAGTCCGATGGTGACCACGCGAGCACATGAAGTCTCCACTGGTCATGTGGGAGAACCCTCTCACCATGACGACCAGTGCCCAGAGAGGGAGCTTCCCGCTTCGCCACCGCCTCCTCCGGTGGACCCTAGGTCATTGCATTGGCCCAGCAGGTTCATGCTCTAACTATGGCATGCATCAGCTTCATCAGAGGCACCGGTCCCTAGAGACCCAGCAGCAACTAGGGACCCCCACAGCCCGCACCACTAATTCATGCACCAGCCTACGGTCCTTCTAGGAGGGGTCGCTGTATAGGGCTCCCGCCCACGAGAAGCCCATCGAACGGTCAGGAGGAAGCTACAGTGTGATCTGACCGGTCGAGAGAGCTGCTTCCCGGTCTCGGACCACAGCGCACCCTCACACTAGTGACACCGGCGTGGCCAAGAACTCGGGTGAGAGTTCCTCCACTCCGACCCTCTTTCACCCGTGACATTCTCTGCCGAGGGATCCACTGACGAGGCCATCCATCGTCGAGCAAAGAAGTACCTTGAGGAGCATGAATGCAAGCTGGCGGACCTAGCCCACTGGTTTGCAGAAGCTCAGGGCTCTCCCAGCAATCCCTCGGGTTACGACACCAATCCTCCTTTCTTCCAAAGACTCCAAGAGGAATCAATCCCTAGCCAGTTCTGTATGCTACAGGTCGATCCCGATAATGGGACAACCGATTTCCTGGACCACCTGGAAAGCTACAAGGCCCTTATGAGTGCCCAGTGGGCTATCAATGCTCTCCTATACATTGCCTTCCCGACTACCCTATGGAAGGTCGCTCAAGTCTGGTTCTCCAGACTCGAGTTCGAGTGTATCATTCATTCTCCCAACTAGAGAGGAAGTTTGTGGCACACTTCGATGCATGCTGAAAGGTGCCACGGAGGTCGATAGCCTCTTCTCGATCTGATAACAGGACTGAGAGTCCCTCCAGGACTACGTGTCTCGTTCAAGGCCACCACCTTGGAGATCTACAACCTCGATGAGTCGGTTGTGATGCTGGCCCTAAAGAGGGGGTTGCGGATCTCTCGCTTCACCTACTCCCTCGACAAGAAGCCTTCAAAGACTTACTCAGAGCTCCTCCTCCGGGCACACAAGTACATCCGTGCTAAGGAGGCTGACCACATCAGGAGGGAGCTGGACGGGAGGCCCCTAAAGAGGTAGGCCATTAGGAAAGCACCTGCTCCCCCAGTTCAGAAGATGGCACCGGTCTAGTGGCCGAGGCTGAGGCCTAGAATCGACCCCACCAAAGAAAAGAAGTTCACCCTCTCCTTGCCCCAAGAGCGAAGATCTTGATGGAGATCGAGGGCGAGCACTTCCTGCACCGTCCTCCTCCCTTGAGACCATCTACTGGGCATGATAGGTCCCGTTATTGCCATTTTCATCGGGACCACGACCACGACACCAAGGAATGCCGCCATCTAAAAAGGGAGATAGAATAGCTGATCAAGCATGGCTACCTCGGCAAGTATGTAGAGCGAGGGGCACCCCCAGCGGACCGGGGTGAAGAGTCCCGACCTCTTGCCATCGATAATCGTCCCACTGAGAACCCGTAGGGATGATATCCTGGGGGGTAGAAAAAATCCCGAAGAGGGCTACGTCAAGAAAGGAGAGTGATGATGTACTCCACTGCACGGGAGAAGGGTCGACTAGGGTGGATGACCCAAATAATGACACTGTCATCGTTGAAATGATGATAGCAAAGCATCCTGTAAAAAAAATCATGGTCGATAGTGGAAGCTCAATGGATTCCTTTTTTATGATGCATTCGCAAGGATGAACTTGTCTGCTGACCAAATAAAGCTGGTATTCATATCCCTAGTAGGCTTTACCAGAGATTCAGTTAGGGTGGAAGGAAAGATTATACTCTCAATAACTGCCAGAACCCCGCCTCGATAAAATACGGTGCTAATAACATTTACCGTTATGAGGCTCCCCTCACCTTACAATGCTATCTTAGGGCATCCTAGACTCAATCTGCTCGATGCTACCATCTCCACAAGGCATCTCCTCGTTTAGTTCCTGACTCTGTGGGAGACCGGAAAGATGAGAGGATCATGCCAGCCAGTCTCGCACTGCCTGTAGGCCCTCCCAGGAGCTCGAGGGACCAGTCCGAGCTCCTCAATTGATCAGTCGAATCCGGTGGAGCCAAAGTCGAAGGGCAGACCAGTTGAGCCCTTGTTATCTTTCCCTTTGGAGGAGGATCCCTTAAGGACTGTATAGGTTAGGGCCCTGCTACCTGAAGGAGAGAGATCCCGTCTGCTTGGCTTCTTGCAGGCCAACGCAAACATCTTTGCCTGGACTACTGTCGACATGCCTGGCATCTCTCCGGAAGTGATCACCCACAGGCTGAATATCGACACCAACCATGTCGGTCTGGTAGAAGAAAAGGAGCTTTGCCCCGGAGTGATAGAAGGTGATAGATGAGGAGGTTGAGAAACTCTTTATGATGGGCTTCATCCGAGAGGTACGATATCCGGACTGGCTCACCAATGTGGTGATGGTCAAGAAAGCCTCTGAAAAGTGGAGAATCTGTGTAGACTATACCGATCTCAATCGAGCATGTCAGAAGGATAGCTTCCTACTCCCCAAGATAGACCAGCTTGTGGATGTGACTTCGGGTCACAGGTTTCTCAGCTTCATGGATGCATTTTTTGGGTATAATCAAATTCGTATGCATTCGGAGGATGAAGAGCATGCAGCCTTTGTGACCGATAGAGGTACGTACTATTATAAGATGATGCCATTTGGTCTCAAGAACGTGGGAGCCACATACCAGCATTTGGTAAGCAAGATCTTCAAAGACCAGATCGGCCGCAACATGCATGTTTACATGGATGATATGCTCGTTATGAGCAACCCAGAGTCGGATCATATTACCGACCTGGTGGAGGCTTTTGGTAATCTCCGCCTCTACCAGATGAAGTTGAATATCGCCAAGTATGCATTTGGCATGGCGATGCGAAAGTTCCTGGGATTTATGGTCACCTAGAGGAGAATAGAGGCCAACTCAGAGAAGATCCAGGTGACTATTGACATGAGACACCCTGTCTCCAAGAAGGAGGTTCAGTACCTAACGAGATGCATCACGGTATTAAGCCACTTCATCTCGCACTCCGCCGAGCACTGTCAACTATTCTTCAAAGTACTGCAAAAGATGAACGACTTTGCTTGGACCGAGGATGCTGGGAGGCGTTCGAAGGGCTGAAGAAGCTCCTCACCTCCCTATCATTGCTATCCAAGCCTAAGCCTAGAGAAGAACTCCTTTTGTACTTGGCGGTTTCATCCGAAGCGATCAGCTCAGACCTGGTTCGCACTGAAGAACTCCTTCTGTACTTGGCGATTTCACCCGAAGCGGTTAGCTCGGACCTGGTTCACACTAATAAGGTTGGCTCCTAGCGGTCAGTCTACTATGCCAGTAAGCTGCTCTACGATGCAAAAACTAGGTACACCCGATCCAAAAAGATCATTTTTGTACTAATAATATCTGTGCAGCGTCTCGGGCCTTACTTCCAAGCACACTCCATTGTCATCCTCATTGATCATCCTTGAGGGCTCTTCTGAGCCACCCTAATACTTCTGGATGCCTAGCCAAGTGGACGGTGAAACTTAATGAGTTCGACATCACTTATCACCTGTGACCAGCGCAGAAGGCCCAGGTCCTTGTAGATTTCCTGGTGGAATGCACCTGGGCAGATGAAATCCAGAGTCAGAGGACCGACGGGTTGAATCTGGGCCAAACCCAGCTTCGCAGGAGATGATGTGGGTACTTGGTGTGGACACCAGGACCAGAAGAAAATGACAAGTTGAACCCATATCCAAATGGATCACCTGTGAATGAAGCCCTAAGCCCAAACTATACTTGTAAATAGTTATCCTGAAATTTTGTTATTTTAGCTTGGTTGGGTTTAGCCCTAAATCCTAAAATTAAGTCCCTGTAAAAACCCCTGGACCCGAAATTGAGTCAGTAAAAAACCCCAACTTCAATTGGGTCATAAATGGTCTAGTGTTAATTAGCCATTTTTACCAATTAGGGTTTGTATATAAATCCCATTTATCAGGTTGTGTCAAAACCTATTTTGGGCCAAACCCTATTTATCAAGTTTGTTTAGTTGGTTATGCCTTTTGATCAATTTGATCAAGTTGGGCTTTAATTAATTAGTTGGTTGGTTTAATTAGTTATTGAGTCCTGTAATACAAGAGGGGACCAAAATCAAGATACCATGTACATTCAAGTCAAGACACATGTGACCCCATGTGACAATTCAACACACCATGTGCTAGCTCAAGACAAGTCAAGCATTGGTGCCACATGTCATCCACTACTTGGTGCTACCTCATCTATACCACCTCATCAAGTCAAGGATGCCCATGCCACCTCATTAGCCTATATGCCATGCCACTTCATTGGGACGACACACTTGCCATGTCACATTTTTGGTTGGCCAAATAAATTCAAGTGTTTTAGCGCCCTTTCTTTTTAAAATGAGTAAATGAGAAGGAGTCTTCAAGTTAGCACCATCTCTCTCAAATAATTCATGCCAAATTAAAAGGAGTCGGCCAAGCTTTCCATCCTCTTTTTGATGCCAACTTCCAAGGAGTTTCAAGCTTATTTGATCACCCAAAGTGAAGGAGATTCAATGTTTTCTACTTCAAGTATTTTAGTCAATCAAGTTCCAAGCTGCTCAAGTTTCAAGAACTCGAGAATCCTACAAGAACTCTTGAGTTTTCTTCTATCCAAATTGGAGAGTCCACTATCCCGCAGGAGCCCACATCATCCAAACTCTAGAGTCAATCAATTAAAGCCAATAATTGAAGCAATTTTGATCGCTCATCAAGACACATCACCTATCCTTATCTTGGCACCCAATTTGGATGAAGATCCCTTGTTGTCGCTCACCTTGAAGAAAGCTCTAGATTAGCCTAAAGACAGGAGTCCAAGATGCTCAAGAGAAGGATCCAAGGAGTTATTATCTAAGGGACACCAATGCTAGTCTTTGTATCCCTTACTTTACTAGTTGATGGTCTATAAATACCCCATCAACCCTCCTGTATTATTGATCATTAATTCATCAATACAAGTGACATTATGTCAAATTCTTTTGCTGTGTGCATCGCGGGGTGTGAGGCCATTTCCTTTATTTTCAGAGAAACGCGGGGTGTGAGGCCCTACATATCCAGTCACCGAGAAACCCTAGCCACCCACCTCCATCCCTTCCCTTCCATTTTTTCCATCTTCTTCGTTCCATTACTACTTTCTAACGGAGTGATTTTCTTTATTGAGTAATTGCAGGTGATCGAGGATTCAAAGTCAAGGTGTTCTTTCCTTAGAACCAACATCGCGAAAGATCGGAGCTCGAAGATCAAGATTTTGAAGCCTTGCCACAAGATCCTTGAGAGTCTAGCCAGATCTACTCCAGAGGGTTATAATCTTCGTTGGTAAGTCTTAAAACACATCCCTACTCTTTGATTTTTGATTCCTTGATAAGTAGACCCTAGTTTACGATAGTTTTTTGGCTGCCAAATCCTGTTTTTCTAGTTTACTTTGCTAGATTTACTTTGCGGGTTGTTAACTAGTTGCTTAGTTTGCTTTAATTATCTCCTTTGAGTCTTTAAAACTAAAAATCTAAAAAAATTACTTGCTGTTAATATCAGATAATTAGTTTAATAAATAGTAGATTAATTTTTGCATATTATTCCACATCAATTTTGGTATCAGAGCAAAGGTTAAACTAGGATTTAACTTCTAGTTCTGAAATTTTTGCATACCTAGAACTAGGCTGAAATTAAACTTCATAAAAATCATCCAGAAAAAATCCAAAAAAAGTAGTAATTAATTTGTTGTTAATCCTCTATTAATATACTACTAATCTCAGAAAAAAAATCAAAAAAGTTTTTTTAGTACTATTTTTCTGGTGGAAGGAAATCACGCCTCCGAGCGGGTATACGCAAGTATACTATCACGATCCATGGGAGTAATGAGCTACGACCGGACGTTATATCCCAAGATCAAAAATCTAAAAATTGATTAGATCTAAAATTTAATAATTAATTTTTTTATTATTTTTTGCTATTTTTAATTTTTTTAGTTTCATTGCATATTAGAATTTTATATCGTGTGATTGCATCATCCTGTAACCTAATCTTAAGGGCACTTGACTATCTCAGATCAGGGCAGGATCTCATCACCTGTCTTGGGTCCACAACAACCACCTTTGTATCGAACCTAACCCTAATTAAAATTAATTAGAAATCTAAAGCAATTTAGGGACACCAACAGGTCAGGTTCCAAGTATTGTGTGAAAGCTAGTGCACCCAATCCTTTAATTATCACTTGAATTTGGTGTCTAAGGCTAGAGGTCCAGAGGCAAACGCCCTAAGCAGTCTCGTGGTTTTTAATTAGGATCCTGCGAGAGCAGGGGGAGCCTCCCACAACCCCATCTCTTACCTGGCCAGTGGATAGGATAATTACTGAATTGGTTTTAAATTGAGCTGACCTATTTTACTTGAGCTTTAGGTCTAGAAAACCCTAGAATGATGTGCTTGCATTGCATAACCCCAAAATTAGAAGACCAATACTTGTAGCCTCAAACCCAACCCAGTCTGGTTTGACCATGGAATCCAGCTTTGAGACCTTCCTTAGGACCATGACTGAATAATTTGTCCTGACGAACAATAAGTTTGACCGAATAGATGACCAATTAGGAAACCTAGAGAAAACCCGTAAGACCCATCCTGAACCTAAATTTGAAACACACCCTGACCCATTCCTAGAGCCCAACCCTAGGAGAACTCCACACTAGCACCAAATCTGGAAGACTAGCCATAGGATACCCAATTATGATTTCATAGACCAGGATGAGAGAACCACTAGAAATTTTAGGCTAGAAGCACCTACTTTAGTGGTGATCTTGATCTTGAGAATTATCTTGATTAGGAAGAAGGTATGGATCTATATTTTGAGAGGGAATTAGTGTCTGATGAAGGAAAGTTTAAGTTTGCTAAGCTTAAGTTAATACGCCAGGCTAGAATTCACTGGGATGATGTTGAAAGAATGATCAAATGACGAAGAGACATACCCATAACTACCTGGGGTGATATGAAACTTAAACTTAGAAAAATGTACCTACCCAAATCATATGAACCTAATTCCTATGCATCTAGATCCTTTGAATTTAGCTTCTACGAACCCAGATCCATGATCATAGATCTGAGCCCATATCCTATGAACCTAAGTGATGCGGGACAGAGATTGGACTAGATCGCTGGCGAGCATGAAAGTCACCAGAGATTAGAATTTGCAAAGAAGGAGGAAAGAAGAGGGTACAGGGTAAAGAAAAATATTGAGGTTCACATAGATTCCCCAAGAAGAACAAGCACATAGTAAAGGGGCTCACACAGATGCCCTAGAAGAATAAGCACATAGCAAAGGGGCTCACATAGATGCCCTGGGCTCACACAGATGTCCAAAATCAGGGATCACACAGAAACCCTGGGAAGATGGAGAAGGGATCATATAGATACCCTAGGATCACACAGATCCTTCACACAGAACAATAGAAATTTTATTCATCCATCCTCCTATTACAAAAGGCTGATGGTGGTATTTATGGATTTTCCAACCCTCATTTGAATTTGAATACAAGATAAAAAGATAAGAACGAATCAAATTCAAATATAAGATAGGATAAGATAAGCCTATCCATATATCAATCCTAACCAACCAAATCCTAATTCAAATTTTAAACAAAAGATAAATCCTAAATAAATTTATTCCAAAAATGCTTCAAGATCTGTGCCACTCCAAGAATTATGCTTGCTCCAAGATCCGTGCTTGAGATGTCCCCATCATAGAACCTATAACCCCTAGGTATCAATCGAGTGCTATTCAGGTTTTCCTTAGTTGGCAAGAACCCATTAGGAATAGTGCTCTTTATCAAAAATCAGGATCTAGTCAAATCCACCCGA
Source organism: Areca catechu (assembly GCA_021397845.1). Taxonomy (NCBI): domain Eukaryota; kingdom Viridiplantae; phylum Streptophyta; class Magnoliopsida; order Arecales; family Arecaceae; genus Areca; species Areca catechu. The sequence goes on from CM038044.1 coordinate 9,674,501, forward strand.
GTCAATCTATTCCTCAACAGAGTCGATCCAATTCTCACCTGAGCCGATTCAACCCTATTCCTAGCTAACCCACTCCTACTAGCCCAGATCCTAGCCAATTTTTCCTTAATCGACCTACTCCTACTATCCCATTGTTCACCAGGATGACATTGAAGTGGAAGTGTATGAGGCTGAGGTGAACTTAGTGGCTGAGTATGAGAGAGAAGAGGAAATACATATAGCTAACCCAGAATTAGCTGACTCGGTAGGCACCCAGACTGAAACCAGCCTAGAGTTAGTTAACCATGACCGTACCCTGACTGAAACTGTACTGGTAGGGCCCTTAAAAAAAGAGACCCATGAGGAGCCTAACCCTACTATTGAGACTTTACTTGAGAAAACACTAGAAGAGACTCAAGTCATAGAGCCTAGTCCTAAAATTCAGGAACCAGAGGAGCTTATTGAGGACATGATTTCTTTAGTCTGATACCCTCAGGCTAAAGTCACCCCTTTGACTCCAATTGAAGATCTCTTCCATGAAATTACTAACCCATTCTTCCATCAAGTGGACCTTTTAGTGCCTGTAGATGTAATTCAGTGTCTAAACTTTAAGGTCAACCCCATTAGTCTAGGACTATTCCCTGAAACCCCTTCTTATTTCTAATCTAGCTCCGAATCCACTTCTTACTTCCTACCTTTTTCCAAAGCTTCCCATGTTTCTAGGATCATTAGATTATATTTTGTAGAGGTTAGCATGTTGCATAAGCCCATGAGCATGTTAGGTTTACAACTTATTTCTGGCAGACCCTATGGCATTTAGTAGGAGTTCATGCACCATTCTTATCTGCATGTCAGCCACCAACAAAGGGTCAAACTCAGTTATAATTTAGGGTTTAGTCGAGTCTGTAGTCCATTAGGTAAGTTATTAGTCATTTACATGTATGTCAATAGAAAAAAAAAGAAAAAAAGAGAAAAAGACTCAAAGAAATTCAATGAAGGAGACTTTGTCATGGTAATGCTATGACCTAAATGGTTCCCTCCTGGAACCATGAAAAAATTACATGCCTGTAGTAGTGGACCATACAAAGTAATTAAAAAATTGGATCTAATGCCTACGTGCTTGAGTTACCACCTGAACTAGGCATTGGTTCTACTTTCAACATTTCAGACCTTATAAAGTATAGGAAGCCAACGTTGATTCCTAGTGAGCTTTTTGGGACTGATCCAATCCTTGAGAGTGAGCCAACCCATGTGTGTCCACCTACAATACTACCAGCCTGGAGAGACAGGATCAAGCTGATCTTGGATGACAAGATTATCGCTACTCTAGGCAAAGATTATCAGTGATATCTGGTTTGTTAGTAAGGATGACCCAAAATTGATGATTCTTGGATCACCAGAGAGGACTTGCAAAGGATTGACCCAGATTTACTAGAGCATTATCTCAACAAGGTTGATCCATACTCGATAGGGTTGAGTTCCTCCCACCCAGGAAGAATTGGTGTAGACACCAAGGCCAAAAAAAAATGACAAGTCGAGCCCACATCCTTGTAGAACACCTGTGAATGAAGTCTTAAGCCCAAACCACACTTATAAATAGTTATCTTGAATTTTGTTATTTTAGCTTAGTTGGGTTTAGCCCTAAACCCTAAAATTGAGTCCCTATAAAAATCCCTGGACTTAAAATTTAGTCTGTAAAAAAACCCCAACTTCAATTGGATCATAAATGGTCCAGTGTTAGTTAGCCCTTTTACTAATTAGGGTTTGTATATAAATCCTATTTATCAGGTTGTGTCAAAATTTATTTTGGGCCAAACCCTATTTACCAAGTTTGTTTAGTTGGTTATGCCTTTTGATCAATTTGATCAAGTTGGGCTTTAATTAATTAGTTGGTTGGTTTAATTAGTTATTGAGTCATATAATACAAGAGGGGATCCAAATCAAGATACCATGTGCATTCAAGTCAAGACACATGTGACCCCATGTGACAACTCAACACACCATGTGCTAGCTCAAGACAAGTCAAGCATTGACGCCACATGTCATCCATTTCTTGGTGCCTCCTCATCTATGCCACCTCATCAAGTCAAGGATGCCCATGCCACCTCATTAGCCTATATGCCATGCCACTTCATTGGGACAACACACTTGCCATGTCACACTCTTGGTCGGCCAAATAAACTCAAGTGTTTTAGCACCCCTTCTTTTTAAGATGAGTAAATGAGAAGGAGTCTTCAAGTTAGCGCCATCTCTCTCAAATAATTCATGCCAAATTAAAAGGAGTCGGCCAAGCTTTCCATCCTCTTTTTGATGCCAACTTCCAAGGAGCTTCAAGCTTATTTGATCGCCCAAAGTGAAGGGGATTCAATATTTTTCTACTTCAGGTATTTTAGTCAATCAAGTTCCAAGCTGCTCAGGTTTCAAGAACTCGAGAATCCTATAAGAACTCTTGAGTTTTCTTCTATCCAAACTGGAGAGTCCACTATCTTGCAGGAGCCCACATCATCCAGACTCTAGAGTCCATCAATTAAAGCCAATCATTGAAGCAATTTTGACTGCTCATCAAGACACATCACCTATCCTCATCTTGGTGCCCAATTTGGATGAAGATCCCTTGTTGTCGCGCACCTTAAAGAAAGCTCCAGATCAGCCCAAAGACAGGAGTCCAAGATGCCCAAGAGAAGGATCCAAAGAGTTATTACCTAAGGGGCATCAATGCTAGTCTTTGTATCCCTTACTTTACTAGTTGATGGTCTATAAATATCCCATCAACCCCTCCTGTATTATTGATTATTAATTCATCAATATAAGTGACATTCTGTCAAATTCCTTTGCTGTGTACATCATGGGGTGTGAGGCTCTTTTCTTTGTTCTTCAGAGCATCGCGGGGTGTGAAGCCCTACATATCCAGCCACCAAGAAATCCTAGCCACCCACTTCCATCCCTTCCCTTCCATTTTTTCTATCTTCTTCTTTCCTTTACTTCCTAACTGAGTGATTTTCTTTGTTGAGTAATTGCAGGTGATCGAGGATTCAAAGTCAGGGTGTTCTTGTCTTTGAACCAATATTACGAAAGATCGGAGCTCGAATATCGAGATTGTGAAGCCCTGTTGCAAGATCCTTGAGAGTCCAGCCAGATCTACTCCAAAGGGTTATAATCTTCATTGGTAAATCTTAAAACCCATCCATACTCTTTGATTTCTGATTCCTTGATAAATAGACCCTAGTTTACGATGGTTTCTCAGCCACCAAATCTTATTTTTCTAGTTTACTTTGTTAGATTTACTTTGCGAGTTGTTAACTAGTTGCTTAATTTGTTTTAATTGTCTCCTTTGAGTCTTTAAAACTAAAAATCCAAAAAAATTGCTTGCTGTTAATATCAGTTAATTAGTTTAATAAATAGTAGATTAATTTTTGCATATTGTTTCGCATTAGTACTCCACGTCGATGGCACGTCCAATGCTGGAGGGAGTGGAGCTGGCCTCATTCTTGCCAACTTCAATGGGGTTGTCGTGGAGTACGCACTGTAGTTCCTCTTCAAGGTGACCAACAACCAAGCGGAATACGAGGCACTCCTCATAGGGCTAAGAGTATCTCACGAATTGAGCATCAAAAGGCTGAAGGTCTTCACTGATTCCCAGCTTGTAGTGGGCCAAGTCTTTGGCAAGTATGAAGCACGGGATCCTATGATGGCGAGGTACCTGGATAAGGTATGTTCATCCATGGCGAATCTCCAATACTTCAAAATCTCCCACATTCCCCAAGCGGAGAACGCCTGGGCTGACGTCCTCTCCAGGTTAGCTACCCTACCGGAGTTGTTGCTAGGACGTACCTTCATCGAATACCTTGAGACGCCCAGCCACGAGTCCATAGCAGAAGTACAGCAAGTCACCTCTGAAGCCAGCTATATAGACCCCTACGTTAGGTATATCACCACCGGGGCTCTACCTGAGGATTGGAGGGAAGCCAGCCTCCTCAAGAGGAAGGCTGCGTGCCACATGATGATGGACGGACAACTGTATCGGAGATCTTACTCCTACCCCTACTGAAATGCTTGAAGCCCTCAGAAGCTGCCTATGTGCTCTAGGAAATGCACGAAGGCATTTGCGGCAATCATGTGGGGGACAGGACCTTGGCCTATAAGGCAATCCAGTAAGGATACTTCTAGGAGACTATGTGAGAAGATGCCGCCAACTTTGTGAGAAAGTGTGACCGGTGACAACATCACGCCCATATTCAGTAGCAACCAGTGGCTTCGCTTTCCCAATTATCAACCCTGTGGCCATTCGCCCAGTGGGAAATGGACATCCTAATTCTCTTTTCTATCGTGTCTGATCAACGGAAGTTTCTAATTGTGGCCATCGACTACTTCACCAAGTAGGTCGAGGCCGAGGCTTTGGTCTGAATAACAAAGGTGAAGGTCAGATCCTTCTTCTAGAAGTCTATAATCTGTCGATTTCGTCTCCCCCATTCGATCATCATCGACAACGGGAGGCAATTCAACAATCAGGCTTTCGAGGAGTTCTACACCGACCTCGGCATCCGCCACCACTTAACTTCGATAGCTCATCCTCGGATCAACGGGAAGGCCAAAGTGACCAACCGAACCATTCTGCAAGGGCTCCGCACGTGATTAGATGAAGCCAATGGTCGATGGGTTGATGAACTTCCTAGCATGTTGTGGGCTTACCAGACTACACCCCGCACGATAACGGACGAGACACCCTTCAACCTTGTCTTCAGCACTGAAGCCGTGATTCCAGTGGAACTTGGCCTACCCACATTGCGAGTAAAGAAGTATGATGAAGTTGAGAATCTGGCCCGTCTCCTCCTTAACCTAGATTTATTGGATGAGACAAGAGATAAGGCCCAGCTTCGAATGGTGGCTTACCGGCAATGAGTGGCGCGCTACTATAACTCCCACGTGAGGCCCAAAGCATTCCGTCTGGGCGACCTCGTCCTCAGGTGGGCAGAAGTATCTCAACTGGGAGAGTGCGGGAAACTCTCCCCTAATTAGCAAGGTCCTTACAAGGTGGTCGAGGCTCTACTGGGTGGAGCCTACTACCTCGCTGAGCTCGACGATGCTCGATTTATGCGAACCTGGAATGCCAGCAACTTGAGAATGTACAACTAGTAATGTAAGGTTTTTCCTCCATAATTAAAGTTCCTTTTTGGTGCAACCTCATTTTTCACCTGTGTAGGAACTCGTCTGTTTGACTCCAAGTCCAGCATAATAAGCTCGAAAACTTATGAAGCCTAGCACTTTAAGCCCGGAAATCCATGAAACCCGGCACTTTAAGCCCGGAAACTTACGAAGCCCGGCACTTTAAGCTCGAAAACTTATGAAGCCCGGCACTTTAAGCCCAGAAACATATGAAGTTCGGCACTCTAAGCCCGGAACTTATGAAGCCTGGCACTCTAAGCCCAGAAACTTACAAAGCCCAGCACTCAAAGCCAGCAGTCTTGCCTCCAAGGTTTGGCGACACCAGTAGCCCTGCCTCCGAGGTTAGGAGACACCATCAGTCCCGCCTCCGAGGTTAGGAGACACCAGCAGTCCCACCTTCGAGGTCCGGAGACACTCTACCACCCTGCTCACAGTTCGGAGATATCGGATGGGAACTCCAAGTAGTCCCACCATCTACCGCCTGACTCATAGCTCAGCGAATTAAGTAACCCAGCCACCTTGCTCACAGTCCAGAGATGTCGGATGGAAACTCCAAGCAGTCCCCCATCTACCGCTTGACTCATAGCTCGACAAAGCGAGAAGATCCAGAGGTCTTGCATTCGGGCTCGCATGACCTTAAGAATCAAGGGAAAGAGGATGAGGTGCTCCCAAAGAGGAAGTCAACCAAGAGATTCGAATCCTGGGAGCGGTGGCCCCCCAATCAAGACACTGCCAGGCTTTCCAAAATGAAGTGATCAGAAGGAATGTCAGAATGCATGCCAGTTTTTCTTATCACGAACCAGGAAAGACGTCCCGTCCATGGCACGGAACATCGTCGCACGCACCTGACAGCATGGGAGAAATCCCAAGGTAGGCATTCAACAACCACTTGGATTTAAAAGAATCTTCGACACCCTCAGTGAGGAGGTAAGCAAGCCAGGCAAGAGTAAGCCAAAACACTTGCCCAAGCAAGCAAGGGGAAAGCGGCCACACGGGAGGATCGATCAACCTCGGCCACCATCTTTTCCAGCACACTTGCATCCCCACTCATACACCATTCACTCCTCCTAGCATGGAGTCTATCTAAAGGGACTTGACCAGGAGGATCTGTTCTCCTAGATCGTCACTAACTTGACCATCGGAGTGCCCTTGCCAGAATCCCCGGCTCGGGTATCTAATCCTGTTTTGCAGGTCCTAAAGCGCAGGCAGGCTTCGAGGAGATGAGGGGCGATCCCACGTTGACAGCAGCTACGGGCCACGACGATCTTGGTGGCAACAGATTGGTGCACCAGGTAGGGGCAGAGGCAGGACGTATCTTGATCCAACCTAAACCCCCTGCAAGTAGCTCACCGGGAGGATGGTGACGATGCGAGCAAGAGATGTCTCCACCAGCCATGTAGGGGATCCCCCTTCTCAAGTGGACTCGTACGGTCTAGAAGGGGAGATCCCCGCTCCTACTCAACCACCTCCGGCGGACATCCAGCTGGTCGTGCTCGTCCAGCAGATGGAGACCCTCACCACGGCGGTGCACCAGCTCCAGTACCAACAACGGTTTTTGGCTACCCATTAGCAGCCAGGGACCCCCGTGGCCCATGTCGCAGCATCCCGCAATAGCCTACGTTCCTTCCAAGGAAGGTCTTTGTAGCCGTGGGCCATCATCGATCACCAGGATAGTCACTTGACTCCGGTGAAGAGACAACGGGCCGGATCTACCAATAGGGAGAGCCGGTCCCCAACCATCGAGCGGGTAGCGGCCAAACCCCGCCGAGGTTGAAAGGGCAAGACCCCCTTCAGGGACATCATCCCACGTCACATTCTACGTCTCCTTCAGCCTCAGTGGAGGGATCGATCGACGAGGCCATCAGGCGCATGGCTGAGAAGCGTCTGGAGGAGCATGAGCGCAAGCTGGTGGAACTATCCCATCGATTTGCAAACATGCAGGGCTCTGTTGATAAGCCAGCGGGCTATGACGCATGTCTCCCCTTCTCCTAAGAAATCCAAGAGGAACCGATTTCCAGCAAGTTCCGTATGCCACAGGTTGATCCCTACAACGGGATCACCGACCCCCTGGACCACCTAGAAAGCTACAAGGCCCTTATGAGGGTCCAAGGGGCCATCGACATCCTTTTTTGCATTGCCTTCCTAGCAACCCTTCAGAAGGCAGCTTGAGTTTGGTTCACCCACCTCGAGCCTGAAAGAATCAACTCTTTTGCTCAGTTGGAGTGGAGTTCGTGGCCCACTTCGATGCCTACCGAAAGGTGCCATGAGTGGTGGATAGCCTCTTCTCCATCTGGCAACAGGACCGTGAGCCCCTACGGGACTGCATGGCCCGCTTCAAGATTGCCGCCTTTGAGATTTACAATCTTGATGAACCAGTCACCATGTTGGTGCTAAAGCGAGGATTCAGGATCTCCCGCCTGACCTACTCGCTCGACAAAAAACCCACCAAGACCTACTTCGAGCTCCTACTCCGAGCCCAAAAGTACATCCACACCGAGGAGGTGGATCGTATAAGATGGGAGCTCAATGGGAAGCCATAAAAGAAGCCAGCTCACGCCGAGGCCCCCGGGACCCAGAAGCCGAGACCCCTAGCGCCAAACTTCCGGCAGGGGCCGAGATCGAGGAGCGCGCCCATTCTGGAGGAGAGGTACACCCCTCTCTTCGCCCCGAGAATGAAGATCCTCATGAAGATCGAAGGTGAGCCCTACCTAAAGCGCCGACCTCTGATGAGGCCGTCTGCTGGCCACGACAAGGCAAAGTATTGCCGCTACCATCGCGACCATGCTATGACACCAAGGAATGCACAATCTCAAGAAGGAGATCGAAGAACTCATTAAGAGAGGCTACCTCGGGAGGTTCGTAGGGGGCAGACCTCCAGCGGAACCTCAGGCACTCATCGCTCTCCCGCCAGTTCCTGCAGTCGACAACTGCCCTACCGAGAAGCCGGTGGGGATGATTTGCTGGGGAGCCAAGCATGCATCTAAGAAGGCTCGGGGGGCGGGGTATTATGAAAATGTACTCCCCTTTATGAGGGAAGAAAAATATGGGGAGAAAATATAAATAACGATGACGTGGTCATCGAGATGATGATCGTGAAGCATCCTGTAAAATGCATCATGGTTGATAGTGGAAGCTCTATAGATGTGCTTTTTTTACGATGCCTTCTCCAGAATGAATTTGTCCTCCGCTCAGCTCAAACATGTGCACACGCCCTGATGCAGCATACATATAGGAAATATGGCATGAATGACTAAAGCAATTAAGCTAATTAAACTCTAAACATATGATTATAATTCATTCAAAGATGAGTCATTTGGATGCATAGAAGAAGACTAAATTGGAAGGCTAAAATGCTTCGCAGTACAAATCTAGATTAAGTTAAGAAATAAGGACCTACATGGCTAGAGAAACCATCTAATTAGGACTTTACCCTATTCAGAATCTCATACCTCAAGAGGTAAGGATAGGGTTTAGAGACCAATAATGACTTTCAAAGACCCTGCACTAACCTTACTACAGGAACTCTCAAGACTGGCGATTGAATGATCAAACCAAACCATCCATTGGAAGTAGAGGTCCTTGCTGCTGAGTTGAGGGCAAGGAGGACTTCATCCTAGACCGGGTACTCATTAGGATCCTGCAAGAACACCGATTAGTATTGTGGGAAAATTTGAAGATAGCATGGAATAGAAATAATGGAAGGGAGGGAGTAGAGGATTGTTGATGATCTAGGTGGAGTGTGGCCGGCTGATCTTGAAGATGAGGTAGGTGTCAATGGAAGAAGAACTTTTGCTGGAATTTGAGAACTAAGGCACTTGGTTGAGCCTCTCACTCAATCCCTCATGGATGGCATCTGCAAACACAAATGGAGATAAGAAAATTCTGAATTTCATTCATTCAAAAGCATCCTTTTACAAAGAGATTAGGGGCCTATTTATAACATTCTAAGCCCCATTTGAAATTCAAATTTTACATGAAAAGAGGGAGAAATGTAGTTACATATTTGAATTTTAAAATTCATGAAAAGGGGGAACCAAATCTGAAAATCTGCATGCATGGGTGCCAAGTGTCTAAATCTGAAAATCTTCATATATGGATGCCAAGTGTCCAAATATAAAAATCTGCATGCATGGGTGCCAAGTGTCCAAATCTGAAATTCTTCATGTATGGGTGTCAAGTGTCCAAATCTGAAAATCTTCATGTATGGGTGCCAAGTGTCCATTCTCTTGGATAAGGTGTTTGGTGAGGTGGTTTCAATCAAAGTTTCATTCCATCCAATGGCTCTTATTTCATGCACCCTTGATTTGAAGATTTACTTGATGTAGCTTTGGTTCATCCCATGGTCCAATTATATGCTCCCTTGGTTGGGCTTGACTCAAGCTCAAAAGAAAAATTACAACTCAATTTGGACTTGAATACATTTGACTCTTACAACTCAATTGACCCAAGGCTTCAAGACCTAATACTTAGCAAGACTCAAACATAAAATTCATGATACAAGAAGAATTAACTAGACTCAAGACTCAGACTAGGAACAAGTTAACAAGGTTAGAACTCAATTTGCAATCCATAAGAAATTGGTATTGCTTAGGTTTGATTGAAGTCTTCTTTTAACCTTGGTGCCCACACCAATTCTCCCGAGATGGAAAGAACTTGACTCTGTCGAGTAGGGATCTGTTTTACTTTGGTAGTACTCTAATAAGTCTGGGTTAATTCTCTGTAGATCCTCTCGAGTAATCCATGAGTCTTCGGACTCAGGTCGACCTTGCCAACGAACTAAATAGCGTTGGTAACCTTTATTCTGAGTGGTGATGGCTTGGTCATCCAGAATTCGCTCAATCTTATCTCGTCATTCTGGTAGAATTGTTGGTGGACACTCAGGGATGGATTCACTCTCCATAATTCGCTTAGGCTCAAATGGCCCGCTAGGTATCATTATTGGCTCCTTATACTCTACTAGGTTTGAAACATTGAAAGTCGAGCTGATACCTAAATCAGATGGTAAGTCTAGCACATACGCATTAGATCCTATTTTCTTTATAACTTTAAACAGACCTGCACTACGAGCATGCAATTTTTTAAGGTTCCTAGTGGGAACTGCTCTGGTCTAAGCCTTATCATAACATAATCTCCTTCAGCGAATTCTTTGACTCTTCTACGTGAATTTGCCATATGCCTATAAGTTTCATTGCTTAATTGGATATTTTCATAAATTTCTTTATGTATATCTCTAATATGCTGTGCATATGACTCAGCTGATTCAGAAACTCATGCTTGTATGGGTAAAGGGATAAGATCTAAGGGCTTCCTAGGTTTGTAACCATGGACCACTTCAAATGGGCTCTTCCCAGTAGATCTATTGACTGAGCTGTTGTAAGCAAATTCAGCACGAGGGAGTAAGAGATCCCAATTTCCTATACTGTCACCAACAAGACATCTAAGCAGATTTCCTAGACTTCGATTGACTACTTCAGTTTGGCCATCAGTCTGAGGATGATAGGCAGTGGAGAATTTCAGTTTTGTTCCTAGCATATGCCAAAGGGTCTTCCAAAAATAGCTAGTGAACCTAACATCTCTATCAGATATAATGGTTTTGGATAAACCATGTAGTCTAACCACCTCGTCAAGAAAAAGTTTGGCCATTCTAGAAGCGTCCAGGGTTTGAGAACTTGAGATGAAGTGAGCTATCTTAGAAAATCGATCGACTATAATGAAGATGGAATCGTATCTCCTAGAGGTCTTTGGGAGTCCTAGTACAAAGTCCATACTAAGATCCTGCCATGGACAATCAGGGACTGGTAAGGGAGTGTACAGACCGGTGTTCTATCTTTGCTGTTTGGCAACAGCACATGTTCGACATTGGGCTACAACTTGGGCCACATTTCTTTTGAGGCCAGGCCAAAAAATTGGTCTTATACTACTATAATGGTCTTGTTTCTTCCAAAATGACCTGCTAGGCCTCTAGAATGAACTTTCCAGATCAAAAACTCTCTAATGGAAGTTCGGGGAACACAGTTGATTTCCTTTGAAAAGGAATCCATCTAGGAGAGTATAGTCACTATGTACACTAGATGGTCCTTGTTGGAGGGATTGATAGATTTCACTAGAGTCTGGACACTTAGGGTATTCCTCTTTCAGTCTATTAAACCCTACAACCTCGGTGCTAACTGAGGTCAAAAACACGGATCGTCAGCTTAATGCATCTGCAACCCTATTTTCAGTGCCAAGACGATGCTTCAGATCAAAGGTATAAGCCTGAATGAATTCTATCTATTTTCCATGCCTAGGGTTCAGTTTCTTTTGGGAATTAAGGAATCGTAAGGCTTCATGATCGGAATAAAGAACAAATTCCTGCGGTAGTAAATAGTGTCTCCAATACCTCAAAGCCTGAACTACCGCATACAATTTCCTATCATATGTCGAGTATCTCGTCCTAGCTTCATTCAATTTCTCACTAAAGAATGCCACTGGATGACTCTCTTGACTCAAAACTGCTCAAATTCCTTCTCCAGAGGCATCACAAGCAACCTCAAATACCTTTGAAAAATTGGGTAACCTCAAAATAGGTGCTTGTGTCATTTTCTTCTTTATTTCTAGGAAGGCTCTATCGGCAGATTTTGTCCATTCAAAGGTTCCCTTCCTAATGCAGTCAGTAATGGGTGCTACTATTGTACTGAATCCTCTAATGAATCTCTTATAGAAGGTGGCTAAACCATGGAAACTACGGACATCATGGATGCTTTTGGGTACGGGACACTCGACTATGGACTTAACCTTTTCAGGGTCGGCTGACATCCCTTCAGTGGTGACAACAAATCCTAGAAAGATAACTCTATGGGTCATGAATTCACATTTCTTGAGATTGGCATAGAGACTATCTTGTCTAAGGGCTTGGCAAACGTGTTTCAGATGGTTCAAATGGTCTTCCTTAGTTTTACTGTAGATGAGAATGTCATCAAAGTAGACCACTATGAACTTTCCAATGAATGTCCTCAAAACCTGGGTCATAATCCTCATGAAGGTACTAGATGCATTGGACAGGCCGAAAGGCATCACTACCTACTCATACGAGCCATCTTTGGTTTTGAAGGCAGTTTTCCATTCGTCCCCAGGCCTGATTCTTACTTGATGATAGTCACTCTTAAGATCAATTTTGGAGAAAATCTTTGCTCCAGCCGTCATATCCAACATGTCGTGTAAATGGGGAATAAGAAAATGATACTTAATGGTAATTTTATTTATGGCCCTGCTATCTACACACATTCTCCATGTACCATCTTTTTTAGGGATCAGAAGGGTTGGTACTGCACATGGGCTTAGGCTCTCTCTAATGAATCTCTTTTGGAGAAGCTCTCCAACTTGACGTTGTAACTCAGAGTGTTGTATAGGGTTCATTCTATAATGGGGGAGGTTCGGTAATGTCGATCCTGGGATCAAATCTATGGCATGTTGAATGTCTCTCAAGGGTGGAAGGTGATTAGGAAGGTCTTCTGGAAAGATGTCTTAAAACTCCTCTAAAAACCCTAACACTTCCTGGGATTTTCTTATGGGTTTGGTCCTGATTTTTCTTAGCTGCTAAAACCCAAATAGGTGAACCATTGCTAAGCTCTTGCTCCAATTCTTTAGCAGTGATCATGTTTATCCCCTGTTTCTTATCCTTCAAGTGACTTGATCCTCTCTTAACTTGGTGCTTAGGTGGTGAGGAATTGATTACAATCTTCTTCCCATTATGAGTGAAAGAACATGAATTAGAACGACCATAGAGTATAACATCATGATCATACAACCATGGTCGGCCTAATATGATGCTACTAACTCCCACTGGAAGAACATCGCACCAAACCTTTTCTTGGTATGATTAGAACTGGATTGTGACTTGGCACCTAGACTTAATGGGAATTGAGGTTGAATCTATCCAGGATACCTTATATGGATTAGAATGGGGCATAGTGGGTAAACCTAGGTTCTTGACTATATTGGTTGATATGGCATTGACGTAGCTACCACTATCTAAGATGACCTTGCACTCCTTCTCTCCTATCTTAATAAAGGTTTGTAGGATACTAGTCCTACGCCAATCTTCTTGCTCCTTGGTTTGGATCAAGACACATCGTACAACTCCTAGGGTTTCTGATGAGTCTATGATCTCTTCATCCCCTTCATACTCATCAGCTAAACTCACACCTGCCTCATACACTTCTTCTTCCTTCTCACAGTTCTCTATGGGTTCCATAACCTCTTCTTCTACTTCCCTTATGTGTAATGCTCTAATGGAACATTGGCTTGCATAGTGACCTATCTTGTGGCACCTAAAACAATGAACATTTCCTTCTCTTCGAACCTCAGGACTTTTTCCTTTATCTTCTCTTCGAACTAATGGAGTAGCAGGACTGGGTCTGTTGGTTGGACTTGGGTTTGAAATGGGTCTATTTCCAGGAGGATTAATCCTAGTGGGCTCAGGTCGGCGAAATAAAGGACTCCTCTGGAATCTCTCACAGTCTCTAGCAACTTGGTAGGCTTGGTCTAGGTCATGAACTTCTCTAAAAAATAGTTCTCTCTGGATCTCCTCATGTAGTCCTCCTCTAAACCTAGACAAGGTTGCTGCCTCAGACTCAACCACGTTGCATCTTATCACGAACTCATCAAACTTGGCAACATATTCGAACACTGTCTTATTCCCTTGAGTTAATCGTTGCCATTGATCAAGAGTCTCTGTTCATAGGACATTGGTAAATACTTCTCCCTAAGTTTCACCTTCATAGCTCTCCAAGTGGCTATAGGTATGTCACCCCTCTGTCGACTCACGCGCTAAACATTATCCCAATACAATCTAGCCTGACGGACCAATCTAAGTTTGGCAAACTTAAATTTTCTACCAATCAAAATATTTGTCCATATCACCCTCCCAGTCTATATACACCTTAGGATCCAAGTTTCCATCAAATGTGGGTGCATCTAGATGAATGTTTCTAAGGGCTCTCTCATCCTTGTCAACATAATCATGGTGAACTCTCCTTGGTTGTGGGTCAGGAGTATACTCTTGGCGTTGGGCTCTAGGATGGACAGGTGGCAATCTGGGTGATTGTGGCTCAGAAGGGGCCAAACGGGCATCTTCAAGGGTTCCTATTCTCTCTTCCATTCGATCAAACCTAGTGTTCAATTGCTTTAACTACTCAGTCATAGTTCTCATCAGGGTTTCTAGATTGGGATCCATGGAAGAACTGGAATGGTCAAGTGAATGCTGATAGGAAGTTCCTGATCTAGTTGTCATGCACACACATACTCAAACTCGGGCTAGGGGCTTGCTAGACCTAGAGTCCAAACCAAATATTAGGTCAAGATGACAATCTTGGTTGTAGTAACTTGGCACCTAGCCAGGTAAGTATAAGGTTGGTGGAGGTCTCTCTTGGCTTACCTTAGACACCAATTTGAAATTGGCCAGGTAAGCGGACCAACCCACCTTCCTTCGGGCTCTTGTCCCTGAACCACTTGCCTAGACACCAGATACACAAGCACACACAAACAAGTTGTCCAAATTGGCTTGACACTTGGTTCGACCCGACCTTGTGGGTGTCCCTAGCTCACTAGAGCAAATAAAGTGTCTACTCAGTTTTAATTAAGGGTTGGGTCCGATATGCAGGATGGTGATTTTGGGCTAAGGACAGGTGATGAAATCTTGCCCCCATGTCATAATGATGCCCTTAAAATGATTTATCATGAGATGAATGCAAGCATGCATATGAACCCTAATTTTAGGTGCAGAAATTTAGTGTGTTGCAGTTCTGAAGTGGGGCGGAGAAGTGCTATGAATTAATCTCAAAAAAACTTTGAGAAAATCACAAAACACTCCTAACTTGTAGAGGATATACCAGATGAAAGAAAATAAAAAAGTAAAATCTATGCTTTGCTGGACAATTCCTGGAACTCAGATAATGCTAAAAGGAACAGAACAGAACATTCAAAAATTTCAGCAACAGTGATGAAGTGCAGGAATTTTCATTTTTTCTGTGATTTTTTTCCAAAGATAAAGTTTTTTCATGATGATAGCTAACTTAATATGGATTAGGAAAAAAATTATTTCAATGAAAAATTAATTACTTTTTTTTTTGAGTTTTATACGAATTACAGTCAGCCTACTCAGAAATGCAGCAAGCAAAAAATAGAAAGTCCTACCCTAACCTACCATGCTCTGATACCAAATATGATGCGGCATACATATAGAAAATATGGTATGAATGACTAAAGCAATCAAGCTAATTAAACTCTAAACATATGATTATAATTCATTCAAAGATGAGTCATTTGGATGCATAGAAGAAGACTAAATTGGAAGGCTAAAATGCTTCGCAGTGCAAATCTATATTAAGTTAAGCAATAAGGACCTACATGGCTAGAGAAACCATCTAATTAGGACTTTACCCTATTAAGAATCTCAGACCTCAAGAGGTAAGGATAGGGTTTAGAGACCAATAATGACTTTCAAAGACCCTACACTAACCTTACTACAGGAACTCTCAAGACTGGCGATTGAATGAACTAACCAAACCACCCATTGGAAGTAAAGGTCCTTGCTGCTGAGTTGAGGGCAAGGAGGACTTCATCCTGGATCGGGTACTCGTTAGGATCCTGCAAGAACATCGATTAGTATTGTGGGAAAATTTGAAGATAGCATGGAATAGAAATAATGGAAGGGAGGGAGTAGAGGATTGTTGATGATCTAGGTGGAGTGTGGCCGGCTGATCTTGAAGATGAGGTAGGCATCAATGGAAGAGGAACTTTTGCTGGAATTTGAGAACTAAGGCACTTGGTTGAGCCTCTCACTCAATCCCTCACGGATGGCATCTGCAAACACAAATGGAGATAAGAAAATTCTGAATTTCATTCATTCAAAAGCATCCTTTTACAAAGAGATTAGGGGACTATTTATAACCTTCTAAGCCCCATTTGAAATTCAAATTTTACATGAAAAGAGGAGAAAATGTAGTTACATATTTGAATTTTAAAATTCATGAAAAGGGGGTACCAAATCTGAAAATCTGCATGCATGGGTGCCAAGTGTCTAAATCTGAAAATCTTCATATATGGATGCCAAGTGTCCAAATATGAAAATTTGCATGCATGGGTGCCAAGTGTCCAAATCTGAAATTCTTTATGTAAGGGTGCCAAGTGTTCAAATCTGAAAATCTTCATGTATGGGTGCCAAGTGTCCATTCTCTTGGATAAGGTGTTTGGTGAGGTGGCTTCAATCAAAGTTTCATTCCATCCAATGGCTCTTATTTCATGCACCCTTGATTTGAAGATTTACTTGATATAGCTTTGGTTCATCCCATGGTCCAATTATATGCTCCCTTGGTTAGGCTTGACTCAAGCTCAAAAGAAAAATTATAACTCAATTTGGACTTGAATACATTTGACTCTTACAACTCAATTGACCCAAGGCTTTAAGACCTAATACTTAACAAGACTCAAATATAAAATTCATGATACAAGAAGAATTAACTAGACTCAAGACTCAGACTAGGAACAAGTTAACAAGGTTAGAACTCAATTTGCAATCCATAAGGAATTGGTATTGCTTAGGTTTGATTGAAGTCTTCTTTTAATCTTGGTGCCCGCACCATGCCCCTTGTCGGTTTCATGGGAGATTTTGTGAGGGTTGAAGGAGAGATCACTCTCCCAGTCACTGCCGGGACCCCATCTTGGCATAACACTGTTATGATGACCTTCACAGTGGTTAGGCTTTTTTCGACCTACAACGTGATCCTTGGCCGACCCGGGCTCAATCTGCTTGACGCCGTCGTTTCCACGAAGCGGCTACTGGTGCAATTCCTAACTCCCTATGGAGTCGGCGAGATGATAGGTGCACCTCAACCGATTCAACACTATTTCCAGACTCTTCCCGGGACCAAGGTCCCCGAGGATGATCCCAAGGTGGACGATCTAGACCAAAGGGCGCAAGACCCCAGGGGTGGCCCGGTCAAGCACCTATTGTCTTATCCGCTCGTAGCCGACTAGGAGAAGACGGTACAGATTGGAGCCCAGCTATGAGATGAGGAGAGGGCCCACCTATTAGAGTTCTTACGGGCGAATGTAGATATGTTCGCCTGGATAGCGGCCGATATGCCAGGTATCCCTCGACATCATCACCCACAAGCTGAGCATTGATCCAAAGTGTAGGCCAGTTCAGTAGAAGAAGAGAAGTTTCACCCCAAAGAGACAGGCAGTAATCAATGAGGAAGTCGACAAACTCCTCACTGTCGGCTTCGTCCGGGAGGTACAATACCCAAGC
Organism: Areca catechu; assembly: GCA_021397845.1. Lineage (NCBI taxonomy): Eukaryota > Viridiplantae > Streptophyta > Magnoliopsida > Arecales > Arecaceae > Areca > Areca catechu. The sequence continues at coordinate 9,691,932 of CM038044.1, forward strand.
TGGCTGGCGAATATGGTGATGGTAAAGAAGAGAAATGGCAAATGGAGGATCTGTGTAGACTATACTGACCTCGACAAGGTGGGCCTGAAGGATAGCTTCCCTCTATCGAAGATTGACCAACTGGTGGATGCCACATCGGGTCACCGACTGCTTTCCTTCAGGATGCGTTCTCCAGATATAATCAGATCCGGATGCACCCAGAGGACGAGGAACACACCGCCTTTATTACTGACCAAGGGACATACTGCTACAAGATGATGTCCTTCAATCTGAAGAACGCCTGGGGCCACATACCAACATCTGGTCAACAGGGTTTTCAAAGACCAGATTGGCCGGAACATGCAGGTCTACATGGATGATATGCTTGTCATGAGCAAGCCGAGCTCGGACCACATCACCGACCTCTTTGAAGCCTTCAACAACCTCCAAAAGTACCAGATGAAGATGAACCTAGCAAAGTGCACCTTCGGAGTGGCAGTAGGAAAGTTCCTCGACTTCATGTTCACTTAGAGGGGCATTGAAGCAAACCCGGAGAAGGTCCAGGCGATCATCGACATGGAGCACCCGATGTCCAAAAAGCAGGTCTAGTGCCTAACAGGGTGTATTACAGCTCTGAGTCGGTTCATGTCGAGGTCGGTCGACCGCTGCCTTCCCTTCTTCAAGGCGCTACGCAAGATGAACTTCTCCTGAACGGAGGAATGCCGAATAGCCTTTGAAGAACTGAAGGAGTTCCTGGCCTCTCCTCCACTGCTCTCTAAATCGGAGGAAGGAGAGGAGCTTCTGCTTTACCTGGCGGTCACACCCGGAGCCATCATCTCGGTCCTCGTCTACACAGACGAGGATGGATCTCAGAAACCGGTATACTACACCAGCAAAATCCTCCACGATGCGGAGATCAGGTATACTCGCTCCGAGAAACTCATTTTTGCTCTAATAATATCTACTAAGCGCCTCAGGCCCTACTTCTAAGCGCATCCCATCGTGGTCATGACGGATCAGCCGCTGAGGACCATACTCACCCACCCCGAAACATTTGGATGATTGGCCAAGTGGTCCCTAATGCTGAGTGAGTTCGACATCGCGTATCGACTGAGGTCATCACAGAAGGCCCAAGTGCTAGCCGACTTCCTGGTCGAGTGCACGGGACTCGTCGAGGAGCCAGAGCAGACACCCTTGGAGCATCAAGTTGAGCCCGAAACAGAGGAGGAGCCTTGGATCCTCCATGGAGATGGTGCATCCAACTCCAGCGGGAGCGGAGCAGGCCTCACTCTCATCAACAGCAGCTGGATCGTGGCAGAATGAGCTCTCCATTTCAAGTTCGCCATGACAAACAACCAGGTGGAGTACAAGGCACTCTTCGCGGGCCTAAAGGTCTCCCACGAGCTGGGCGTGCAAAGCTTGAAGGTCTTTACCGACTCCCAACTGATGGCCGGACAAGTCTCTGGAGAATATGAAGCTAGAGATCCCTAGATGATGAGGTACCTGGAGCGAGTCCATTCATGCATGGCAGGTTTCCGATGCTTCAACATCTTTCATATCCCCGTGGAGAGAATGCTCGCGCGGATGCACTGTCGAGACTCGCAACCATGCCAGACTCGTTGCTAGGGCATGCATATATCGAGTATCTCGAAAATCCAAGCTACGAAGCCCCGGAGGAGGTGCATCAAGTCATCCCGGAGCCGAGCTGGATGGATAGGTATGTCAGGTACATCACTGATGGCACCCTGCCCGAAGACCGTGCGAAAGCCGGCCTCGTCAAAAAAAAAGCCTCTCGGTTTGTCATGATGGAATGACAACTTTACCGCCGATCCTACTCCTACCCGCTCCTGAAGTGCCTTTGACCCACGAAAGCAGCCTTCATTCTCTAAGAGTTACACGAAGGCCTGTGCGGGAACCACGTGAGAGGAAGGACGTTGGCATACAAAGCTCTCCACTAGGGATACTTTTGGGAGACCATGACGGAGGACACCACCGACTTCGTGAAGAAGTGCGATAAATGCCAGTGCCATGCCCATATACAACATCAACGGCGGCGCGCCGATCTCACAGCTCTCCACCCCTTGACCGTTTGTCCAGTGGGGAATGGACATCTTAGGGCCATTTTTCCTGCACCGGGGCAACGGAGGTTCTTGCTGCTGGCCATCGACTACTTCACCAAATGGGTGGAAGAGAGCCACTAGCACGGATCATAGAAGCTAAGATCCGCCAATTCTATTGGAAATCAATTATCTATCACTTTGGACTCTCCCACTACATCATCACCGACAATGGACGTTAGTTCAATAATCAGGAGTTCGAAGATATCTATGTCGAGCACGGCATCTGGCACCACTTTACCTTGGTGGCTCACTCCAAAACAAACGAGGAAGCCGACGTAACCAATCGGACTATCCTCCAAGGATTCAGAACCAGGCTAGACCAAGCCAAGGATAGATGGACGGAGAAACTCCCAAGCATCCTGTGGGCCTACCACACAATGCTCAGAACAACCATGGATAAAACGCCTTTCAACCTTGTTTTCGGCACTGAGGCCATCGTCCCAGTTGAGCTCGGCATGCCCACACTGCAGGTGCAGCAATATGACGAAGTGTAGAACTCGGTGCACCTTCTATTCAACTTGGACCTCCTCAAGGAAACCAAAGATAAAGCTCATCTCCGGATGGCAGCATACTGGCAATGAGTAGCCTGGAACTACAATGCGTGGGTAAGGCCCAAGGTCTTCCGACCGGCAACCTGGTACTGCACCGAGCCGAAGCATCTCAATCCCGGGAGTGCGGCAAGCTCTCGCCGAACTAGGAAGGCCCCTAAAAGGTGGTCGAAGCTCTTCCACAAGGAGTCTACTATCTCGAGAATCTGGACGGTGTCAGGTTCCTGCGAACATGGAATGCTTGCAACATGAGAAGATATTATCAATAGTATAAGGCTCACTCTTTATAAAAATAAAGGCCTTCCCTTGCACAAATCTCTCTCTGCCTTGCAGGAACATCGCAGCCATGCCCCAGGGCTCGGCACACTCAAGCCCGGAGCCCAGCTCTCCGGCATCGAAACTCGGAGCTTAGCTCCCTGGCATCAATGGTGTAAGGTTCTTTCTCACCAATAATCAAAGTTCCCCTTGTGCAAATGCTTTTTACCTTGCAAGAGAATCTTCGCCCGACCCCAGGTCCGGCACTCAAGGCCCGGATCCCAGCTCTCCGGCCACCATGTCTTCAAGCCCAACTCCAAGATATCAAAGCCCAGAGCCCAGCTCTCTGGCCACCAAGTCTTCGAGCCCAGCTCCGAGACGTCAAAGCCCGAAGCCCAGCTCTCGGGCCATCAAGCTTGGAGCCTAGCTCTTCGACCACCAAGTCTTCGAGCCCAGCTCCAAGACATCAAAGCCCGGATCCCACGATCTCTAGCCACCAAGCCTGGAGCCCAGCTCTCCGGCCACCAAGTCTTCGAGCCCAGCTCCAAGACATCAAAGCCTGGAGCCCAGCTCTCCGGCCACCAAGTCTTCGAGCCCAGCTCCGAGATGTCAAAGCCCAGAGCCCAACTCTCCAGCCACCAAGTCTTCGAGCTTAGCTCCGAGATATCAAAGCCCAGAGCCTAGCTCTCCAGCCACCAAGTCTTCGAGCCTAGCTCCGAGATATCAAAGCCCAGAGCCCAGCTCTCCAGCCACCAAGTCTTTGAGCCCAGCTCCAAGACATCAAAGCCCGGAGCCCAGCTCTCCAGCCACCAAGTCTTCGAGCCCAGCTCCAAGACATCAAAGCCAGGATCCCACGATCTCTGGCCACAAAGCCTGGAGCTCAACTCTCCGGCCACTAAGTCTTCGAGCCCAGCTCCAAAACATCAAAGCCCGGAGTCCAACTCTCCGGTCACTAAGTCTTTGAGCCCAGCTCCAAGACATCAAAGCCTGGATCCCACGATCTCCGACCACCAAGCCCAGAGCCCAGCTCTCTGGCCACCAAGTCTTCGAGCCCAGCTCTAAGACATCAAAGCCTGAATCCCACGATCTCCGGCCACCAAGCCTGGAGCCCAACTCTTTGGCCATCAAGTCTTCGAGCCCAGCTCCAAGACATCAAAGCCCGGAGCCAAGCTCTCTGGCCACCAAGTCTTCGAGCCCAGATCCAAGAAAAGCCCGAAGCCTAGCTCTCTGGCCATCAAGTCTTCGAGCCCAGCTCCAAGACATCAAAGCCTAGAGCCAAGCTCTCCGGTTACCAAGTCTTCGAGCTCAGCTCCAAGACATCAAAGCCTGGAGCCCAGCTCTCCGGCCATCAAGTCTTCGAGCCCAGCTCCAAGACATAAAAGCTCAGAGCCCAGCTCTCCGGCCATCAAGTCTTTGAGCCCAGCTCCAAGACATCAAAGCTCGGATCCCATGATCTCCGGCCACCAAGCCCGGAGTCCAGCTCTCCGGCCACCAAGTCTTTGAGCCCAACTCTTAGGCCATCAAGCTTGGAGCCCAGCTCTCTGGCACTAAAGCTTGGGATCCTCAGAAGCAAAGGGGAAGCCTCCTCTCTGATCTCATCACATGTACAAAAAGGAATAAAAGAACAAGCCGAGTTGGCAAAAAACATTTTCATTACTTAGCAAAAAAAGTTACACTGCCCCTGAGCCCTGACATGCCGGGCAGCCCAGGATGGAAAGCAAGAAAGAAGGGGTTACAACTAGAAAAAAGCCCTACTCTACTCAGCCGGTGCCTTCCTTGGATGGCATGCCAATGGAACCTCACCCTCCTCGACCTCTGTGGCTGGGGCCCCTCCTTTAGCCACCGTTGCTGGCGGAGTTGGTTTGGCCACTGTCACCTGCGAGATCGGTTTGGCACCGCTGCCTGCGAGGCCAGCACAGCTGCAACAGTGCCCTCCTCTGCCACAGCCAGTATGGGAGTTGAGGATTTTGCACCCCTGGAGCCTGGGAGTCGGAGGGCAGCCATATGCTCGTCTGAAAGGATGCCACACAGCTGGGTCCGGCAATATGCGAACCCCTTGAAAAAGGAGTCCATCACCGTCTCCTTGAAATCAAGTTTGAACTCCTCAAAGGTCTTGTAGCTGGCCATCGCCTCGGCGACCTCCATCCTGGCGGCCTCTGCCCGGTTGGCTACCTCAACCGACTTCTTGTCTCAGTCCTCAGCCTTGCGGGTGGCCTCGACGGCTTCTTTCTTCGTGGCCTCAGCTGAACTGACGATGACGAAGATCTTCCTCTTTGCCTCGGCAGCCTTCTGCTCGGCGACTGCAGCCTTCTTCTCGATGGAGACGACCCACTCCTTCGTCACCTCCAACTCGGTTTGGAGCTCCTTCAACCGAGCACCTTTTGACTTGAGCTCCTCCTCAAGCTCCTTTGAGCATTGCCCGGTGCTAGCGACTTCGCCCCGGAGGCTCTTAACCATCATATTGGCCTCCCAGAGCTCATCGCTCTTTCGCCTCAGCTCGGTCTTCAAGGACTCGAACTCTGCCTCATGCTCCTTGTCCCTCCTAACCCAGTTGCGGCAATAGTCCCGGTTCAGTAGAAGCTCAGTGCCTTGTTGCATCAAAGATAATGTTAGTCACCAAGAAAATGAGGGAGGAAGCGAGGCAAAGCAGAAATTTACTTATGGTGTAGAGGTCGGAGAAGGATGTGCTGATGACATCGGCCAAAAATCTCCCGCCCCTCTCTCACCGGTTGCAGGACTGGATGGAGAAGAGGGGAGTTCAAATTTAATGCCCCTTGGGCGGGAGGAAAGAGACCACCACCCCTCCTTAGTGGGGTGGCTTTTCAGCATGAAAAAGGCCCTGAACAAGGAGAAGCGGGCAACTATCCCGTGAAAATGGCACAAGACAATAAAGCAAAAAATCATCATAATGGCATTCAGGATGAGTTGGGCAGGAACACGGCGGTAATAGTTCAAGACAGAAAGAAAGAATGGGTGGAATGGAAATCGGAGGCCCCTCGAGAAGGTTTCCTCGTAGAAGGCTATCCGACACGGGCCACTGGAAGTAACCCGTTCCCCCGATTGAGGGATCGAGAGCCGGATGCTGTTCGGGATACCATAGGTGTCTCGGATGGTCGCAAGGTCCATGGCGGTGATCATCGAAGCGATCCCCCTGGGACATGATGATCGAGCAGGTTCGGGAGCAGGTTCAGGGGCAGGAAGAAGAGGAGGACGAGGTGGAGGGGAAGATGCGGGTTCCCTAATCGTTATTCCCCCAGGCCTGGATCTTGGACTGACCTCAAAGCGTGCCACATCTTCCTCCTCATCGGAAGAAGAAGAAGGCGACCTCGGTCTAGAAGGCCCGGCCTCACCCTGGTTAGTGGTGGGGCGGAAGTTTGGTCCGAAGCGAGACATACGGAAAGAAATGAAGGTCAAAAGACAAGGAGAAAATAACAGAAAGAAGGAGAAGATGGGCAAGGGTCCGGGAAAGAACCTATCCCTAAAAGAAGGTCCCTACTCAACCGGTGCGGGGAAGAAAAAGACTAACCTGTTCAAAACTTGGGAAGGCAAAGGTGGCCGGGGGAGCGAAAGGAAAACTTTGGTACGATGGCAGGCATACAGGGTTTGAAAGAAGGTTTGTTTTGGGAAAAGTGGCTTTTCCTTTCAAAGTGACTGGCATCGGACCGTACCGTTATAGCTCCCGACCGGTGGATTCGTGCCACATGTCATCAATCAGCAAGGCTGGTGCTTGATTTTGACTGCAGCCGCTCTAAATTCTGCACCTGCAATAACTACTCCTCGGATGTGTCCACGTGGCTCCCACAGATAGGCTGAAAGAATCGCTCCACAAAGCACCGGCAATCATGGCCATCATTGCACTGGATTCTCACCTTTCCATGTCAGCATTGCATTTACTTCCTTTATCCCGAGCACCCCGTGCCAACGAGACTCGGGAGTGGGCGGCAAATAATGTGGCAAGAAGTTGACGTGTAATCTCTGTCAGATACCATGTCAGAAAAACTGCCACAGTGGACACTCCATCTTGGACTCCTTTGCTGGGCTAAGCTCCCCTAGAATGATGAGGTGGCCCGTCAAAACCAAGTTCCCTCTTCCACCAGGTTGGCACCCGCAAGCCCGGGGTGCCTAGGTCGGAGCCGAGCGACCTCCTTCACTAGATCGAGCCCCTCCAAGGCTGAGCCCCCTGGACCGGAGTCAAGCTCAGCCCTCCTCCGCCAGGTCAAGCCCCTCTGAGGCCGAGCCCTCTGGGCTGGAGTCGCGTGCTGACCTCCTCCACCAGATCGAGCCCCTCCGAGGTTGAGCCTCCTAGACTAGAGTCGAGCTCAGCCCTCCTTCGCTAGGTCGAGCCCCTTTGAGGCCGAGCCCTCTGATAAGGAGTCGAGCCTTCCTCCACCCGGTTGAACCCCTCCAAGGTTGAGCCCCCTGGATTGGAGTCGAGCCTAGCCCTCCTCCATCTGGTTGAGCCCCTCGGAGGTCGAGCCCCCCGGACCGGAATCGAGTCCCAGCTCTCCAGTTCGACAACCACCTCAGATAATGCCGCCAACCACCAAGGGGATGGAGCCACCCCCCTCGAGGCACCGACGAGCCACCTAAGGACTACGAGGAAGTACCCATCAAATCATAATAACTACTTGCGGATGCCACTTACACCAGGAAAGGAAGAAGCTCCCTGACCAAGGCACCATGCTCTCCACCATCCACCTGTGCCACTCGAAAGAGAAAGTCAACCAGGAGATTCGAATTCCGAGGGCGGCGGCCCTCCAATTGAGACGCTGCCAGGCTTTCCAGAATGGAGCGACCAGAAGGAATGTCAGAATGCATGACAATTTTTCTTATCACGAACCAGGAAAGATATCCCGTCCATGGCATGGAACACCGCCACACGTACCTGACAGCATGGAAAAAATCCCGAGGTGGGCGTTCAACAACCACCTGGATTTAAAAGAACCTTCGACACTCTCAACGAGGAGGTAAGCAAGCCAGGCAAGAGTAAGCCAAAACACTTGTCCAAACAAGTAAAGGAAAAGCGGCCACACAGGAGGATCGATCCATCTCGGCCACCATCTTTCCCAGCACACTTGCACCCCCACTCATACATCATTCACTCCTCTTAGCATGGAGTCCATCTAAAGGGGCTCGACCAGGAGGATCTGTTCCTCTAGATCGTCACTGACTTACCATCGGAGTGCCCCCGTCGAAATTCTCGGCCCGAGTTTCTGACTCTGTTTTGTAGGTCCTGAAGCACAAGCAAGCCTCGAGGAGATGAGGGGCGATCCGACATCGACAGCAGCTATGGGCCACGACGATCTTGGTGGCAACAGATAGCTCATTGACTCGTGTTAACCCTTGTCACCCAAGGTAAATCAGTCTTGACTGATTTTAGGTATCCATGGATCATTTGTTCTGAGTAACCCTCCTAGATTACTGATTTGGTCAATGGGAGGTTGATCCATGTCTTCTCATCTCTTCATCTATCATATTATTAAAAATTCTCTAAATTATTAGATCCTTAAAAGGATAAAGTTATAGGGATAACCAAGTCCTAGCCTCCCATTAAGTGGGATGATAATGGGTCCAATAGTTGGATGTTCATTGGCAGACCCAAAGATCGGGTGTTCATCAGGTTATTGGAATTGTTGTTCCTAATATGATGGCTCAGTGCAACTCTCTTAACGGTGGTCAGGTGGGCCAGCCAAAATCGAGCTTGACTATTCGTTAGTTAGAAGCATTAAATTTTGTCATGTTAATGGTTGGACCTAACTGGGACCTTTAATAGGAGGCCCAAAGGCCGATTGAAGTGCTCCTTGGGGCAAAACCCAAATACTAGAGGTTACTTGGAGAAGTAATCGATTAAAGAACCTACCTTTATACATGCATGGATGGACCGGCCAAAGTCGAGCTCATGTGTTGTCTATTGGACTCTGGTACCTACTAGAAAATTAAAGTAATTCCTCGGATTGGAGGTAGAGGCTACTAGTCTAAGCAAAATAGTGGGAGAGACCTTTAGACTAAAGTCCATGTCTTTATGTTAATAATTCATTTACACTAATTAGCTTTGGTTTTCCTTTCAGATGTCTTCCAACCTGTCACTCCGGTCTCTTCTCGATAATGAGAAGCTCAATGGACCCAACTTCGATAGCTAGTATCAAAGGCTCAGGATTGTCCTGGAGCATGAACAGATCCTGTATGTGATATTGGATCCGGCACCTGAGATCCCTACTGCTAATGCTCGGGGTTCGGTCAGAGACACTTATCAGAAGTGGCTCTCTAACAAGACCACTATCCGGTGCATAATGTTGGCTATGATGAACTACGAGTTCAGTCGCAAGTTCAAGAAAGCCCAGCTGGAAGAAATCTTTCAAAGGTTGAAGGAGTCTTTCGAAATACCAAACGATGTTGAGAGGTACAAGGTCTCCTGTGCTATCTATAACGTGCGAATGCGTGATGGGGCCTCGATTACTGATCATATATTATACATGATCGAGATGATTAAGCGTCTAGGCAAGCTCGGCTGTCCCTTGCATGAGCAGCTTGAGAAAGATGTGCTACTGAATTTCCTCCCTTCTTCATATCTAGATTTTCTCGATTATTACAGAATGAATAAGCCTGCAGTTAACTACTACGGTCTGTTGGGGTTGCTACAGACTTATGAGAAAGACCACCAATTGAATAAAGGGATGGTGAATTTAGTAGGAGGATCTTCGGGAGGGCATCATCCCTTTAAGAAAGGGAAGAAGAAAAATAAAAGAAAAAAGGTGTAAGTGCTTCTGGGCCCAGTCAGGCCAAGAAAGTGAAAGCTGATTAGAGTTATATAGAGTACTTCTTCTGTAAAAAGCAGGGTCACTGGAAGAGAAACTGTCCTCTTTATATTGTGTCCCTTGACTCGAACAGATCCAAGAAGAGAAAGCTGCAGGATGGTCCTGGACAAGATATTTATATGATAGCACCTTGTAGTTTCTCTGTTTGCGATAATACTAATTGGGTATTAGATACAGGAAGTCCAATTTATATTTGCAATTCTTTGTAGGGACTTCAAGTTAGTAGAAGATTCGAGGATGGCGAGAGGTTCTTGAATATGGAAAATGGAAGCCGAGTTCCAGTCCTGGCATTGGAAGTCCTCAAACTTGTTTTCGAGTCCTATACTGTCATTTTGAATGACTGTCATTTTTGTCTATCTTTTATTTTGAATGTCATTTTTGTAGGCTAGTTGGCCATGTATGGTTATTAACTATCAATAAAAAATGACGTTTGTAAATTCATTTGGAATGATTATGTGGTTTTGATTAAACAAATGCATGATAGTATTTATGTACTATCGCGACCTGTTAGTGTAATGTACATGTCTAGCAAATGTCCTAAGATAGATAATATCAGCGAAGCATACCTATGGCATTGTAGGCTAGGTCATATTAACAGAAACAGGATAAACATGTTGAAAAGCGAGGTTCTCCTCGATTTTAGTGAAGATAGTTCACTTTCAACCTGGAGTCTTGTCTTCTTGGAAAAATGACTAAGTCACCTTTTACTAGAAAAGGTGAACGAGCCAAAAAAATTCTGAGTCTGGTACATACTGATGTATGCAGACCCATGAATGTTAGTACCAGAGATGGGTACAGTTATTTCATTACATTTACATACGACCTTTCGAGGTATGGTTATGTCTTCTTGATGAGACATAAATCTGAGTCGTTTGAAATGTTCAAACGATATTGTAGTGAAGTAGAAAAATAAATTGGAAAGTGTATCAAAACCCTTCGATCCGATCGAGACGGTGAATACCTTTCGGGTGAGTTTCTGACATATCTCGAGGAGAATAGGATTCTCTCTTAGTTGACACCTCCAGGAACACCTCAATTAAATGGAGTGTTTGAAGGAAGGAATCGAACCCTGTTAGACATGGTTCGGTCCATGATGGGCTTTGCTTCTCTACCGGTATCTTTTTAGGGATATGCTCTAGAATCAGCCTATTACCTTCTGAATAGGGCTCCAAGTAATTTCGTTAGTAAAATACCATATAAGATATGGATTGGATGTAAGTCGACACTATCACACCTTCGGGTTTGGGGGTGCCTGGTTTATGTAAAACGTTTGAAAACAGACAAACGTGGACCTAGGTCTGACCGGTGCCTATTTGTTAGGTATCCAAAAGAATCTAAGGGGTATTACTTCTACTTAGCTGAGGAACAAAAGTTATTCATCAGTCTTAGGACTATCTTTTTAGAAAAGGAGTTCCTTGGTGAAGGGACTGTAGGTGCTAAGATTGAACTTAGTGAAGTTCAACAAGTAGAAGAACCAACATACTTAAGGGACAACATAGAACCGGCTGTGATTAGATCATACCCAGAGCCCACTCAGGAACCATTTAGGAGATCCGGTAGAGTACCGAGCTGACCGGACAGATACTATGATTTCTTGATCCGGGATGATGATCCCATTGAACTTGATGAGAACAATGAGGATCCGATCACCTATATGGATGCGATGCAAAGGTCCGACTCTAAGAAATGGCTAGGAGCCACGAAATCTGAAATGAAGTCCATGGAGATTAACAATGTATGGACATTGGTTGATGCACTTGAAGGGATAAAATCCATTGGATGCAAATGAATTTTCAAAAGAAAAAAGGGCACAGATGGATAGGTGGAGACCTATAAAACCCGTCTGGTTGCCAAGGGGTATCGTCAACGTTATGGTATTGACTATGACGAGATGCTCTCTTCTGTGGCAATGCTCAAATCCATTCAGATTATGCTTGTTTTAGCAGCACACTTTGACTATGAAATCTGGCAAATGGATGTCCGAACAGCTTTCCTGAATGGTGAGCTAGAAGAGGAGGTGTATATGATACAACCTGAAGGGTTCACATCCATAGACGAGTCAAAGGTGTGCAGGCTTCAAAAGTCCATCTATGGACTGAAGCAAGCATCAAGGAGTTGGAACATGCGATTTGATAAGTGTATCAAGTCGTATGGCTTCGTTAGGAATGGAGAAGAACCTTGCATTTATAAATGGACAAATGGTTTTGTGATTGTGTTCCTTGTGCTGTATATGGATGACATTCTTTTAATCGGGAATGACATCCCAGCACTACAAAGAATAAAGTCTGGTTATCATCTCAGTTCTCTATGAAGGACTTGGATGAAGCCTCTTACATACAGGGTATGAAGATCTATAGATATAGATCTAAGAGGCTTCTAGGATTGTACCAGTCTACGTACATCGACACCGTGCTGAAATGGTTCAGCATAAAAAATTTCAAGAAGGGCTATCTCTCGATAGGCACTGGAATTGATCTCTCTAAAAGGAATTGTGCAACAACTCCTGAAGAGAGAGAGCGTATGAGTAGAACCCATATGCTTCGGTAGTGGGTTCTATCATGTATGCCATGACATGTACTAGACCAGACGTGGCATACTCACTAGGCATAGTAAGCAGATACCAGTCCGACCCAGGTGAAGCTTATTGGAAAGTGGTAAAGACCATTCTAAAGTATTTACGAAATACTAAGGACCAATGGCTAATTTATGAAGAATCTAACTTGAAACTTGTGGGGTATACTGACTCCAATTTCCAGTCAGATAAGGATGATAGCAAGAGTGTGTCAGGATTTATCTTTACCCTAAATGAAGGAGCTGTCTGCTAGAAAAGTTCCAAGCAGCTTACTATGACAGACTCAGTATGCGACGTAGAGTACATTGCAGCGTCAGATATAGTGAAGAAAGTTGTGTGGTTGTGAAAGTTTCTTGGCGAGCTAGGAGTGGCACCTTTCCTAGATGGTCCTGTTCCGGTGTACTGTGACAGCACTGGAGCCATTGCTCAAGCCAAAGAGTCGAAGTCTCATCATCGCACAAAGCATATTCTGCGGTGCTATCACCTTGTATGAGAGATCGTGGAACGATGTGACATTGACCTTTTGAAGATCGATGGAAAGGAAAACCTGGGTGACCCCTTCGCTAAAGTCGTCGGAGTTCAAGAGTTCAATAGTTGTAAGAGGAAAATGGAAATGAGATTCTATACCAATTGGCTTTAGTCCAATTGGGAGTTGTTGGAAATTATGTCCCAAATCTAATCGTCTATACTGTAGACGGTTGTGCTATCTTGTAACTGTATATGATTTTTGAATGAATAAAAGTTATTCTTTTCTTATTGGCCGTTCATCATATTTACATTTTCCTGAAAAGAACTCTTGTATGATGGAATCCTTAGAACTATATTATTTGATAGAGAGAGGATATATCTAGTAGTTCTTAAACTATTTCATAACCAAATGATACATTGTTATAGGACGACGATGTATCAAGTGTAGGTTGTTGTATGTCATATTTGTTGGTTATCCTCTTAACCAAGGAGTGTGGAGATACTAGTGTGACATGCAAGTGAAATGTATGATATTTCACTGAACGTGACCATCTGCGGAGCTCCCTTCTGCCAAAGGGTTGCTCGTGAAGGGATATAGGTATATGTATCCCTCAAACCTGAGGTCACCATGATAGCTTGCAAGCAACTCACTATACTTTGGTGCCGAACTACCTGGATTTCTAATCCAATAATGAAAGGTTTCTGGGTGCAGTCAAGTACTTATGGAGCGGTGGTGGATCAGGATGGAATTGATCTCTCCAAATAGTTTGGAGTGAATGACTCACTATGTCTCAATTTAGCAAAACCTTGGCCAGGGTAGTTATTGTGAGGAGTCACAGAACTTGTGAGGTTGAGACATGATTTAGATAAACCAAATTATGGTTGGCAGTCGAACCCTAGGTCATCCGGAGCATTATGAGGTCAAAGGGATGAATTATGCGGCAACCATATGCCAGAGGTTCTTGTAAGGTGCTCTGCATCTTCGACCTATCTGGACGTCGGGTATCATTGCTAGATGAGGACTTTGACTGGTATTGGAAATGTTCCAGTGCTACCGATTTAGTGTTCGAACCTATGGGGTCACACACCATAGAGAATTTCTATCTGATTTTAAGGCTAATCAACGATTGAGAATCGTTTGCCATCACTGAAAGTCAATATGATTGACTTTGTTCCAAGTATCGACACTTAGAATTTTGCAGGTGTCGACACTTGGTGAAGTATCGATACTTGACAATTTTCGTGAGTTGACACTTCGTGTGACAAGCAGATTTCTGGAAAAAAACTTTGGAAGGATTTTGGACAAGTTTTGACCTTATTTGAATTTCAAATTCAAACCAGTTTTGGCTTCAAGGTTATTTGGTATGATAGTCATACTTACCTTCTTGGGTTGGACCCATTTGGTATGGCATTGATCCTCTCCGCCATTCTCTCGCCTCATCTCTCCTCCTTCCTCTTTCTCCCTCTCATGGCTGCACCTATAAATGAAGGTCATTCTTAGGCTGCAGAGGTTACAACAACAACTAGAGAGACACAACAAGAGAAAAGAGAAAATAGAGAAGGGTTGTGAGAGGTCTAAGGATTGGGTATGAGAATCCTAGCATTCTAGCTAGGTCTTGGAAAGAGAGTTCTTTTAAAAAAGGGTTCCAGCTTTCCTCCTAGTCTTCCCAGAAGAAGAAGATCGGCCCAAGGATCCCGAAGAGCTAGCACTCCAAGGGAGTTGATCAAAGTCGAGCCCAGATATGGATTACCTGTAGAGGCCAAACACATGTGTGACTCGAGCACCCTCATCCTTCTATAGCTTTTCTCCAGTATAAAGGTATGGTACTTTTATATTTGTGTTTCTGTCTTGCTTTGATGTTATGATGAATGCTATTACATTATGCTAGATCCTGTTACAGGCAGATCGGTAGATCATTTAAATCTATCTACCGAGCCTTCCACTGTACATGTTTTAAAATTATTTTAAAATACATATTTTCTGCCCTGTTTTTGTGAATGCATGTTTGCATATTGGTATGCTTCGTAGATCACTTCACCTTCCCTTTTCTTATTCTCTCAGTTATGCATGACCAGCTAATGATGCATCAATAATTCTAAAATAAGCTTTTTAAACCAATTCCTCGTTATATAGATCTTAAAGCCTATTAACTAAATTTATTGATATTTGGCATTAACTCATTTTCCACAACGCAGTTTATATCCATTTATTCCAATAAATTCAACGTGATTTCAAAGCAAAAATAGTATACATAAAAAGGTAGCATAACTCAACATAAATTATTGTTTTTGAACAATCATACAAGTGCTCTCCTTTACAAATGGTTTTAATTTTTATTTTCGAACTCAAAAGCTAGAGTAAATTTGCATTTGATTCAATATGTGTTCAAAGTTGTCATTGGATTTCTCGATCGAGTGAGTATGCATTCCCTCATAAGTGGTGACCACAATTCCTTCATCTTTTGCTAGGCGTTGAACTTGCTTTTTGACATTGCAACCTTGATATGTGCATCGATAATAACTTCTGCAAAAAACAAACATTAAATCAATAACAAAATACATACTAAATGATACTTATTTTAGTTTTGAATTTAGTTTCATTGGTTTTATTAATTAGTCTTATTTCTCTTCTTGTCACTACTTATTTCTAAATAGTATATCTATATATGTTAAAGGTCTTGATCTCTTAAACAAAATCAAGAATGTCATCATCTTAAAGCGCATAACTCTTGACAAAGCATATACATTACTTCTCATTACCATTACTATCAACTTCTAGGAATACATAGAACAATTTCTCAAGATACTCTTAAAATAAAGAATATAATCAATAATATTTAACTAATTCAATGACCTGGTTATTCAATAGCAATGTTATAATAATTAATTTGATCTCCTTAGAAGTATGATCATTTGGATTTATAAACAAAAAATGTATTATATATCAAGGAATCAAACATAAGATCTCTTAAATATTTGCCTACTACATATACCACCAAGATAACATTAGCTTGTATTATCAATTTGTTGTTTATTATACTTATTTGCAACTTTTTATATCATAAAATATACTCATTTGAAACATATATATTATAATATTTTTTAGAATTAATTTTTAATAAAAGAATTAATCATCTTCTTTTTGAAAAAAAAAAAAAATTTTAAAAAATATTTTATTATTTATATTATGTTGAAAATATTTCATTTAAAATATTTAAAAATATCATTAATTTCAAAATTCTTGTAGTGTAATGGTACTTGGATTTTGGATTCTGGTAACTCTTATCATGTTTGTTTGAGGAGGGATTAGTTCGATCCTTTTTAGATAAAAGAAGGTACATATTCAGTTAGTTGATTATTTTATTTATGAGGGCCATGCTTGGTGTTAAAGTGGTCAAGATCCGGTTTGTTTGATGTAGCATTTTGTATATTCTGTGGGTGTAATAAATCCCAAAGATGAACAAAAATCCGATTTTGCTTGGATATTCAGAGCAAGGTAGAGTTCTTAAGGTGACACATGGTTGCATAGTATTGATGGTGGGCAAGAAGTGTAGCAACATATATATATATATATATATATATATATATATATATATATAAAAGATAATATAGTTTCAAATTGGATGTCCATAATCACTTTTGCCATGGTGACATTATGTGCTGGAACTGGGCCGGCCCAGTCCAAAATTGAATCAGTTTCGGACCAGATTTTAAGAATTTTTGGATCGAATCCGGGCATCCATTTGGTCCAAAAATTAAATGGACTCTATTTTACAGCCCGAAGTCTAGCCCGATATGCTTAAAATTTGGTCCGAAGCCCGAATCGATTTCGGACCGGTCCGAAGTTTATTGAGCTGGCCCAGTCCAGTTCCAGGCGATGGGCTTTGGGTCGGCCCTGTTCCAGTCCTAGACCGACATATGCGAATATCCCAAGAAATTTATATAAAAAAAGTTGTAGGTTTAGCCGTTCTTAGACGCATGAGAAGCTAGGAGATGAGCTAGTTGTTTCCCAAGGAGGGGGATGGTGCAGTTTGAGAGATGGTACATAGCTTGCTTCTATCGGATCCTGGCTGGCTTGGCAATAAGAGCCAAGATAGATAGAGAATCTTAGGAGTATAGCTTTATTGCTATGTAAGAAGATGGAGTCCAAGAGATCGAGGGACTTAAATTTGATTTATCTTGTTCCAATTATGAAAAGAGAAAGGTTAGCAACCTCTAATGTTTAATAGGGGACTAGAAGAGAGGAAGAGAGAGAAGAAAGAGTGAGAGAAGAGAGAAAAGAGGAGAAGAAAAAAAAATATATTTTTCTTAGAATTTTTTCTTGGTCTCGTTACGTCCAACATTCTTTCCGGTGACATTTTCTTTTGTGCAAGATTTCTTCATAATATCTCTTCTTGTATTGATTTTTTTTTTTTTTGGATTGATGTCTCCTGATGAGCTCTTCTTAAAAAACTTTGACTTTGGTGAATATTGTAGTGAAGCTCTTGCTCCTTGATCAACGTAGAATTTTGGATGAACCATATTAAATCTTGACGTAAGACCACAAGGTTCAAGGGCACTTATCATGCATGCATGGTAACTAAAAAGATTAATCTAACGTAAGTTGGTAACATCTTCAAGTTGCACTCCCATTACAAGAATTGTATACTATTTTAGCTCATTCAATTGAGCTGAAAGAAAAATAATTTTGGATCTCGATGTTTTAGCAATCAGATATGGTATATATTCCGTAAAAAAAAAAAATGGTATTGAAGAGCATATGTGACAAAATATCAATATTATTTAAAAGCGATAAAAATCTTTATGTAATGGAAATTTATGCATCCAAGTTACTTTTACCAAGGTCGATACCCATTGATATGATTCAGATTGGCACATAAAATAAACTTTTTTTAAGGGAAGCAAAATGCTTCAAGTAAGTAAATTAACAGAGTTGGAAGGGGACAAATATAGCACCGAGGACAAATTAAACAGTGACCCACACGGATGGAATAATAAAGACCCCAAAACAGCCTTCATCATTGGGCTTTTTTTTATAAAAAAAGGGGGGATAAAATGGAGTTTTTCTAGAGGCCTTGACGAGATTTATAACTGCATAAAGAGGAACAAGCTTAAACTATTCTTAGTCAAAATTTGACCAGTGAGTTATTATTCCTCGAGTGATGGCTACCAGAGAAGATGTGATAATTTTTTTTTTGGGTAGCTAGAAATGAGAAGATGTGATTAACTCCATGTCATCTAAATATTAATGAGGCGACAACAAGACAATAAAAGAAACCTCAACAACATACGATTGAAAAAACTAGCCAAAATTATGCCGTTAATTAAAATTAAAAAGAGTTGCTTAGCTTCTACCCAAAAAGAAGAGGTAAACGTACGGTTGCCTATCTATCTCTTGAAGCTTCCACAGCAGTGACAAAAAGCTGTGGAAGAGGTGCAACAAGAAAAAGCATCAGAAAACCATCAAAGATGAATGGAATTCTTGAGCTCCATGAGCTCCACCACAACCTTCCAACAACCTTCTGCCTCATTTTAGATTTGCACCATAACCAATCTTTTCTATATGCATGGTTCTCAGCACCGAATTTAAAGTAGGATTCTAAATCGATCTTCCCATGGTGACGATTAAATGATAGCAATAGCAGTGCATGAACACGTACGGTAGCATGCTATCCCGGCTCATATATATATATATATAGCATGCAATACCAGTTATGATGAGAATAAGTAAAGAGAGAAGAAGGGATAAAAAAAAATAATAATAATAACTTAGAATTAACAGACCTTGGGAATTTGTTATTCTTCACTGCCTTCTGCCCATACTTCCTCCATCGGTAGCCGTCGTCGAGGATATCGACTTGGCTTCTGGTTTGGAAGGCAAAACGAGGTCTCCTGACCTTCTTCTCGCACTTCTTCTTACCAGTCCTGGCCTCGTTCTCTGCCCCTCCAAAGGACTCCATTTGAGGAGTTCCATAACCTGAGGATGAAACTTTGGCATCTTCCTTGAGCCCCAAAAGCTCACTTGAATTGTTATGATGGAGACTGCCAAATACTTGGTTGGGGTTGGTTCTTAACATATTTGATGTCAAGTGGGTGAGATGGGAAGAGTATGAGGAAGAAGAAGAGGAAGAAGGTTGTGGAGGGAATAGTATAGGATAGCTCTCCATATCAGATGTGAGAGAGAGAGAGAGAGAGAGAGAGAGAGAGAGAGAGAGAGAAAGGAGGTAGGGGAGAGGGTATGAAGGGAATATAATGGATGGGAGGTGTGGGAGTCTTTCACTGTTTTGTGGGGTCTTCTTGTGATGGGGAGTCGATGGCGGGCGGCTTTTAATAGGGCAACGGTCTAGTGATGTGATTAATATCAGCTAATAGCCATCTAAGTGGAGATAATAGAGGAAGAGTCGTAAACGGCACGTAAATTTATAGGGCGAGGAAGCGAATATTCACACGTTTTGGGTACAATTAATGTCTCCACTTTAAAAAAAGTTTGGGTGGGGAATAAAATGGGAGGAGAATGAGTGGCGCCATATCTGTTTCCATCTTCTTCTTCTTTCTTTCTTTCTTTCTTCTTCTTTTGAATGAAAAGGTACAGAAGCTTAAACCCGATATAGCTATCCCGATAAATTTCTATCCTATCAGTAATATTCGATGCAAGACGCTTAGATTTTCGCATAGATTTGTACAGTCAATTCTTATCTATAGATGAGTATGTCAACCTGACATCATTAAGATGCTGGCCAGCAGAACGAAAATAAAAAGAAAGAATCATGATCTCTCATCCAATTTAACCCGATTTATCTGTATCTGTTTGGCATATTGTTCATGTACATGATCCAGATTTGTCTCTTGTGGGAGTGGAAGCCAAGTAACATGGGCATCCATGGTGGATCCCAAGAATCGTCATAAGATATTGTCTTTTAATTTCTAATTTTGCCATGTGTGAGTTGTACTATATATGCTTGAATATATTTATGAATTATGACCAATGGTCATATGGTATAGACCTCATGCTACTTTTCTTTTAGGCAATTACCATTTCTCTTAAACAAAGACAAATCCTATATATATATATATATAAATTAGTGTCGATTACCTGGTTTTTATATTGATTTTTAATATTTGCTACATTAGAGTTTTATTTCCTAAGAAAAGGGAATCTTAAACAAAAATAATGCGGCCCAATGGTATATGTTTAATGCTATATGTTTACATGGATTGAGACTTATATCAAAGACAACGAAATAAGATAAGAGTATATATGCTATCCACTCGGTCTTCTTGGCGTGTTTTAGCCATACAATGAAGTCTTCATGTAATTAGAGAAAAGGATGTAGTCTTGATATGAAAAAAACTCTCATTGGATACTTTTTAGCTAAATCCAATTGGCTCCCACTTGATTTCCAATCTTTTAAAAGATACAGGATGACTATTCTTTGACACCATTCACCATTATATTAATCATCTACGTGGCACAAATATGTTCCACAAGAATTCCCCAACCACTAGTGAAATGCACCAACTCTTCTTAATCATTCCAGTCTCCTCCTCCTACCCCATTGGATGGTGCATATGATGGCATTTTTGTAGCATTACTTTGGCCACAAGTTTTGTAGTCAAAGCTTAGTTAAATATCTATTCTACCCTCGAGATAAATAGAAAAAAAACTCCATGTACTTAATATTAGCTCAATAATACCCCCGTGCACCTGGTTTCTTTGGCATCTAAAAAATTATTGGTTGGACCAAGCCCACTAACTTAGTGAGGGACCGATATGATCACCAACAAATGTTTAAACAAAAGACTCACATATTTGTGTGCATTAGCTCGGATTGGATTGCTTCGTTAATTTATTGATAAATCTAATATAACTAAAAGTCTTATCTATTAATTTACTGGAACTAAAAAATCTAGATATTTTATGAGTGTTTCTGAAACTATTTTAGAATTTATCTTTGATTGTACATAGAAGATCAGAACATAAAATAATAAATAAAATAAAAAATTATATCATGTATATCTTGAAATATCTGAAAATTCATGATCTTTATTTTAGCGATCTGCGAAAGAAGAATAAAAACTATAGATTTAGAATGTCCTCTCCATCTTCACCTCATGTCTACCTTATTAATAGGATAGGTCCCCCTTTAGAAACATAAAAAAATTATGTACTATGATTTCTAGCGATGAATATAGATAGAAGTAGAGTGGAAACTTAATCCAATTAGTAATGTAAAGGATCAATCTATTATAGAATTTATTAACTAAATCAGGTTTACACGGATAATCGTCGTATCATATAACTAAGATAAGTGATTCCAAATTATAATACGATCATAAAAGTTATAGGTTCCTTAATTATAATCCATTCAGATAACAACTTAATTAATATTTAAAAGTAAAATTAAAATTAATTCATGATTAATAAAAATTAACCTATTTTTAATATCTAATACGGGTTAGATGCACCGGTATCATTACTTTTTTTTTTATTAAAAAAAGGAATAGGGAGATAAATCCTGGTGTAGCTATCCCCGCAGATTCCCATCTCGCCAGGTAATGTTCGATTCGAGACGTTCAAATTTTCGTAGTCTCTTCCCATCTATTGGTAAGTACGTCAACCCGACACCACCGAGATGTCGGCTAGTAGAACGGGGATGTTCGATTCGAGACGCGTCAACCTGACACCACTAAGACGGGACTAGTAGAACGGAGATGTTCTATTCGAGATGCTTAGATTTTCGCGGTCTCTTCTCATCTAATGATGAGTATGTCAACCTAGTACCACTAAGATATGGGTTAGTAGAACAGGGATATTCGATTCGAGATGTTCAGATTTTCATGATTTTTTTCATCTAATAATGAATATGTCAACCTAATATTATTAGAACAAAATTTTTTTTTAATTTAATCAAGACAGCTATGAGATGATATCTTGAATTCATGATCCATAAATAACGAGATAAAATTTTTATCAACTGGACTATCATTTTAGTGTCAATATCGTCAATACAAGCTTGTGTAAGCCAGACTTTTGTGGTTCATCTTCTGGAGCTTCATGTCGCATTGATTGATGTGTACATCAGTACCGAATCGAACACCGTGCTCCAGTGTCGGGGCTCAATGGAAGACGCCGTGTTTAATATTCTTGTGGCCTCCGGTTCGGTTTTGGAACTATCGGAGAAATCCATGTGCTGGCAAATAATTTAGCTTCGGATTAGATGGCACGTGATCCTTGCGTAGTAGGTGGGCCAAAAAAAAAAAAAAAAAAAAAAAAAAAAAAAAAAAAAAAAAAAAAAAAAAAAAAAAAAAGAAGGAGGAGGAAGAAGGGTCCAACACCTTTATTCTTTCATACGGTGCAAGCCGCCATGGTTTTGATGCCCAATTCAATGGCATGATTGAATATAAAAAAACATAATATTCTTAATGGATCGTAGTAAAAAAGTTAAGAATATATATAATAAATTATGTTCTTGATATCAGTGATAATCAGGTTGACGTATTTATTTTCAGATAAAAATGATGGCAGAAAATTAATATGCACCGTATATATAGAGCATTTCCTGATTGGAATTGAGGGACCGTCTGGGAATAGTCATGCCCGGGATCTAACTCCTCCTCTTTTTATTTTATCAAAAAAAATAATGGTAAAATTAAATAGAAGTTTTTTAATATTTTTATTTATTGGACTTGGTTTGATTCGTGGAAAAAAAAAAAAAAAGAAGAAAAAGAAGAAGAAGAATTGCCCAACACCTTTATTCCTTCGTGCCGTGCAAGCCGCCATGGCTTTGGTGCCCAATTCAATGGCATGATTGGATATGGAAAAGGATAATATCCCTAACTGACGGTAGTGAAAAAGTTAAGAATATATATAATAAATTTTGTTCTTGATATCAGTGATAATCAGGTTGACATATTCACTTTCAGATGAAAAATGATGGCAGAAAATTAATCTGCACCGTGTATATCGAGCATTTCCTGACTGGAATTGGGGGACCGTATGGGGATGGTCATGCCCGGGATCTAACTCCTCCTCTTTTTATTTTATCAAAAAAAATAATGGTAAAATTAAATAGAAGTTTTTTAATACTTTCATTTATTGGACTTGGTTTGATTCGTGGAAAAAAAAAAAAAAAAGAAGAAGAAGAATGGTCCAACCCCTTTATTCCTTCATGCCGTGCAAGCCACCATGGCTTTGGTGCCCAATTCAATGGCATGATTGGATATGAAAAAGGATAATATCCCTAACAGATGGTAGTGAAAAAGTTAAGAATATATATAATAAATTATGTTCTTGATATCAGTAATAATCAGGTTGACGTATTCACTTTCAGATAGAAAATGATGGCAGAAAATTAATATGCACCGTGTATATCGAGCATTTCCTGATTGGAATTGGGGGACCGTCTAGGGATGGTCATGCCCGGGATCTAACTCCTCCTCTTTTTATTTTATCAAAAAAAAATAATGATAAAATTAAATAGAAGTTTTTTAATACTTTTATTTATTGGACTTGGTTTGATTCGTGGAAAAAAAAAAAAAGAAGAAGAAGGAGAAGAAGAAGAATGGTCCAACCCCTTTATTCTTTCATGCCATGCAAGCCGCCATGGCTTTGGTGCCCAATTCAATGGCATGTTTGGATATGAAAAAGGATAATATCCCTAACTGATGGTAGTAAAAAAGTTAAGAATATATATATAATAAATTCTGTTCTTGATATCAGTGATAATCAGGTTGACGTATTCACTTTCAAGTGGAGAATGACGGCAGAAAATTAATATGCACCGTATATCGAGCATTTCTTGGCTGGGATTCGGGGACCGTCTGGGGATGGTCATGCCCGAGGTCTAACTCCTCCTCTTTTTGTTTTATCAAAAAAAAAATAATGATAAAATTAAATAGAAGTTTTTTTAATACTTTTATTTATTGAACTTGGTTTGATTCATTAAAAAAAAAAAAAAAAAGAAGTATGATCAATAAAAAAATATGTATAGAAAAGAGTGATGGTAAAAAGTGAATAGAAGATTTTTTTTTAAAAAAAAAATTATATATATGACTCAGTTTGATTCATAATTATTATAAAAGAAAAATAAATGAAGTATAGTCAATAGAAAAATGAAGAAATATATTATGTTTGATCAAAGTTTTTAAAAGAGAATAACCAGAAAAAAGTTTTTTCTACAAAAATTGAAAAAAAAAAATCCGGATGAGATACAGAAAGTCACTTTTTTATGGACTCAAAATTGGGATAAATTTTTTAAAAAACTATACTACCGCCAAGACGGTAGTCCAGCTGGTTGGGATCTTGCTTCACAATCAAATGGTCATGAGTTTGAGACATGACTCTATCGAAGACTTGATTAAAATCAGGAACTATTCCTCCTATCTCTTTTCTTTATTAAAAAAAATATACTTAAACTATTAAATAGAATGGAATGAGATCTTTTTATTTATTAAAAATATAATATATATTTTTTAAGAAAATATAGATGCTTAACTAAATATTAGCTATTCTATAATGTACCACTTTTTCATGATCAATTAAAAAAATTATTTTTTTATGCATTATATATATATATATTACTGGACATCAACTTTCTGAAAAAAAAAATTTTAATAATTTTTTTTTTTTTTTTCTACGAACTAAATGAGTCCATCATATGGTTTAGTTAATTATAAGAATATTTTGGATGGTGCTTGTCCAAATCCATTAAGTTGTTTGCATTCACAATAATGCTATACTAATGTTTGTTGTAAATTAAATCATGATCATTAAATGGAATATGATTGATTCAAGTACTAAATAGCTAGTTATGTATTGTTAGTTTGGTCTAATTATCGTTACTAGAACAAAAATATATTTTCTCAATTGCTAATATCAGCGGCTGCTTGCCAAATCACTAAATCTTTGCATGCATCCTTCAAAAGATAAAAATCTACAATAAATTTTTTTGTTCTAATAAAAATGTAAGTGATAACAACAGCAATAACTATATAATTACATGCGCGAATATGTTGATGCTAGTGGTGCTGTCTGAAATCCTGAACAACAATGGCGACACAAACAAAGAAAAAAAAAAAAAAAAAGAAAGAAAAAGAATGGTTTCCAACCTATTTCCGTATCCAACTTGATTAGAATCCTATTTCATTCTGGCGCTAATATTTTTTTCTCTCGATAAAAAAAAAAAAGGATGGGGGAATAAATCCCAAGCTACCCTGCAGGTCCTCGCTTGTTCGATACAAGATATTTAGATTTTTGCAGTTTCTAGATTTAATCAGATCATCCATGAAATTATGCATCGAATCCATGACTGGTTGGTAGAGGGCTACTGTCTTGATAGTATTATGGCACTAATATTTAACTATTTGCTCGAGTATTTGAGATGGGTTCGATTCAAATCAGATGAGGTGCTCGATTCCAGGTGTACAAATCAATTTTTAAACATATTATATCGATGCAAAGCCATTTCACCTTCTTTTCCAATGGAGTATGCATAATTACCTCGCAGATCCCCGCCAAGTAATGTTCGGTACAGGATGTTTAAATTTTCATAATTTCTGATTTTATTTGAGTCACCCACGGGATCATGTATCGATGCTAGCATTAATATTTAACTATTTGCCTGGGTATTCGAAATGGGTTCAATTAAAATCAGATCAGGTGCTCGGCTCCAGGTGTACAAATTAATTTTTAAACATATTGTGTCCATGCAGAGCCATTTCACCTTCTTTTCCAATGAAGTATGCATAAATTTCTACGCATCATTTTGCAAAACCAAATCACCATACGAGAAAATTCATGAAATCCAAGCGTCGACATAACTCTTTTCGGCTCATAAAATTCTCCGAATCTGGCATCAGAATGGCCGAAGTACATGGTAGGAGGTCGGAGTATTCACTAGCATGGTTACAAAATGAATGCATGGAACAAGAATTCAATTTATATCGAACCTCTCTTCAAAGCCACAATTGGAATTCAAATTGGCTACACCTACCACATCTATTGATGCCTCTCGAAAACATTTTCAGTTGGTTAGTAGATGTAGTTTAGCTGAGTGATTCAAATTAAATCAATGCATATATAGTTTCGATTCGCTGATCGTTACATAGGGTTCTCATTAATGGTGTCATTTTCTTGTGAATTATGGTCATTGTCACGTTGAGAAAATGATGAATCCCTTGGAATGGCGAGGTTCGATCGCCGAAATTTCTTCCTCGTTGAGGTGACCGAAGCACTTAGCAAACCATGATGGAAATTCCACATCTGATCTCAGATAAATTGTCTCCATTGATTAGTCTAAGGAAAAAGAGGATGAAGGTTTGAATCATATCTTTGTGATTTTTTTAGGTCATGGAACAAGCTGTTGGCTTTCAAACTTCGATGAACCCGGATTGATGGTTGTGGTCGTTGGATGCGAGCACGCGTATAGTCTTCCATGCAGGGAAGAAAGATCTTGCTTCTAAGACCGGAATTCATGCATAAACTTTATTTGAACCGGTAATTATAGATTTTTTTCTTTTGGTAAAACAAAAGGGATAGGAGAGGTTAAATCCGGTGTAGCTACCTCCGCAGGTTTCCATCCCGTCAGATAATGTTCGATGCAAGGCGTTTGGATTTTCACAGCCTTTTTCTACTGAGATGCCGACGGGTAGAACGGGAATATAAAAAAGAAAAATTCTGACCTCTCACCCAATCCAACCTGGCATAGATCTCAGGAAACGGTCTCTAGATTTAATCGAGTCACCCGCAAGAATAGTCTTCCATTCGGGGAAGAAAGATCTTGCTTCTAAGACCGGAATTCATGCATAAACTTTATTTGAACCGGCAATTATAGATTTTTTTCTTTTGATAAAACAAAAGGATATGAGGGGTTAAATCCAGTGTAGCTACCTCCGCAGGTTTCCATCCCATCGGATAATGTTCGATGCAAGGCGCTTAGATTTTCAGTCTTTTTCTACTGAGATGCCGACGGATAGAACGGTAATATAAAAAAGGAAAACTCTGACCTCTCATCCAATCCAACTTCTAAGACCATGCAGGGAAGAAAGATCTTGCTTCTAAGACCGGAATTCATGCATAAACTTTATTTGAACCGGTAATTATAGATTTTTTTCTTTTGGTAAAACAAAAGGGATAGGAGAGGTTAAATCCGGTGTAGCTACCTCCGCAGGTTTCCATCCCGTCAGATAATGTTCGATGCAAGGCGTTTGGATTTTCACAGCCTTTTTCTACTGAGATGCCGACGGGTAGAACGGGAATATAAAAAAGAAAAATTCTGACCTCTCACCCAATCCAACCTGGCATAGATCTCAGGAAACGGTCTCTAGATTTAATCGAGTCACCCGCAAGAATAGTCTTCCATTCGGGGAAGAAAGATCTTGCTTCTAAGACCGGAATTCATGCATAAACTTTATTTGAACCGGCAATTATAGATTTTTTTCTTTTGATAAAACAAAAGGATATGAGGGGTTAAATCCAGTGTAGCTACCTCCGCAGGTTTCCATCCCATCGGATAATGTTCGATGCAAGGCGCTTAGATTTTCAGTCTTTTTCTACTGAGATGCCGACGGATAGAACGGTAATATAAAAAAGGAAAACTCTGACCTCTCATCCAATCCAACTTCTAAGACCATGCAGGGAAGAAAGATCTTGCTTCTAAGACCGGAATTCATGCATAAACTTTATTTGAACCGGTAATTATAGATTTTTTTCTTTTGGTAAAACAAAAGGGATAGGAGAGGTTAAATCCGGTGTAGCTACCTCCGCAGGTTTCCATCCCGTCAGATAATGTTCGATGCAAGGCGTTTGGATTTTCACAGCCTTTTTCTACTGAGATGCCGACGGGTAGAACGGGAATATAAAAAAGAAAAATTCTGACCTCTCACCCAATCCAACCTGGCATAGATCTCAGGAAACGGTCTCTAGATTTAATCGAGTCACCCGCAAGAATAGTCTTCCATTCGGGGAAGAAAGATCTTGCTTCTAAGACCGGAATTCATGCATAAACTTTATTTGAACCGGCAATTATAGATTTTTTTCTTTTGATAAAACAAAAGGATATGAGGGGTTAAATCCAGTGTAGCTACCTCCGCAGGTTTCCATCCCATCGGATAATGTTCGATGCAAGGCGCTTAGATTTTCAGTCTTTTTCTACTGAGATGCCGACGGATAGAACGGTAATATAAAAAAGGAAAACTCTGACCTCTCATCCAATCCAACTTCTAAGACCATGCAGGGAAGAAAGATCTTGCTTCTAAGACCGGAATTCATGCATAAACTTTATTTGAACCGGTAATTATAGATTTTTTTCTTTTGGTAAAACAAAAGGGATAGGAGAGGTTAAATCCGGTGTAGCTACCTCCGCAGGTTTCCATCCCGTCAGATAATGTTCGATGCAAGGCGTTTGGATTTTCACAGCCTTTTTCTACTGAGATGCCGACGGGTAGAACGGGAATATAAAAAAGAAAAATTCTGACCTCTCACCCAATCCAACCTGGCATAGATCTCAGGAAACGGTCTCTAGATTTAATCGAGTCACCCGCAAGAATAGTCTTCCATTCGGGGAAGAAAGATCTTGCTTCTAAGACCGGAATTCATGCATAAACTTTATTTGAACCGGCAATTATAGATTTTTTTCTTTTGATAAAACAAAAGGATATGAGGGGTTAAATCCAGTGTAGCTACCTCCGCAGGTTTCCATCCCATCGGATAATGTTCGATGCAAGGCGCTTAGATTTTCAGTCTTTTTCTACTGAGATGCCGACGGATAGAACGGTAATATAAAAAAGGAAAACTCTGACCTCTCATCCAATCCAACTTCTAAGACCATGCAGGGAAGAAAGATCTTGCTTCTAAGACCGGAATTCATGCATAAACTTTATTTGAACCGGTAATTATAGATTTTTTTCTTTTGGTAAAACAAAAGGGATAGGAGAGGTTAAATCCGGTGTAGCTACCTCCGCAGGTTTCCATCCCGTCAGATAATGTTCGATGCAAGGCGTTTGGATTTTCACAGCCTTTTTCTACTGAGATGCCGACGGGTAGAACGGGAATATAAAAAAGAAAAATTCTGACCTCTCACCCAATCCAACCTGGCATAGATCTCAGGAAACGGTCTCTAGATTTAATCGAGTCACCCGCAAGAATAGTCTTCCATTCGGGGAAGAAAGATCTTGCTTCTAAGACCGGAATTCATGCATAAACTTTATTTGAACCGGCAATTATAGATTTTTTTCTTTTGATAAAACAAAAGGATATGAGGGGTTAAATCCAGTGTAGCTACCTCCGCAGGTTTCCATCCCATCGGATAATGTTCGATGCAAGGCGCTTAGATTTTCAGTCTTTTTCTACTGAGATGCCGACGGATAGAACGGTAATATAAAAAAGGAAAACTCTGACCTCTCATCCAATCCAACTTGGACCGGTAGAACGGGAATATAAATTCCTGGATTTAATCAAATCACTCATGAGAATCATGTCTCGAACTCATGACCGATTGGATATGAGACAAGGTCTCTACCAACCAGGCTATCATCTTAATGATAATTATAGACTTCTCGATAAGATTATTAGAGTATGACTCCAATATAATTGTTATCACAAGATACATCCAAGTGCGACCATTCGTTGGATGATCCTGTATTTCACCATACATAGGGTTGAAAATTTTTTTTGACATTGATACAAGAGGACCGGTGTAGACATTTAAGGAACAATAATTTCAATATTTATGGTGCAAAACTTTACTTCTATTTTAATGCTATTATTCTTGAGAATGACCAATCAAATGTTCGATGTAATGCCCTTGAAGAAATCTTACTGCAATGCTCTGTTATATGCCTAATTCCACACTTGTACTATTAATGCAAATTCCCAAGGAATATGCAAGTCTCGGTCAAGATGTCATGCATTTCCATGCCATATGTAGCACATTTGGTATGCTTTAGTGAATTTTAAATATAACTCTC
Source organism: Areca catechu (assembly GCA_021397845.1). NCBI lineage: Eukaryota > Viridiplantae > Streptophyta > Magnoliopsida > Arecales > Arecaceae > Areca > Areca catechu. Next base: position 9,721,654 of record CM038044.1, read on the forward strand.
AATATTATTTTTGTTGTAGTACATCAAACAATAAATTGATAAAAGAGCCGAGGATAAGCTATCAAAGAAACACCTGCTTGATTGTTATGTCATTTGCTTTGGTCCAAATGATACTAATTCTTCCTCACAAAACCTAGGAGTTTACATGATTTTTTTTTTCCCCATTATGGGCATTTCAATGTTCTCTATTTTTGGGTGGACAAACTTAAGAAATGTGGTAAGATTGATAGGTTACCAGCATTTGATTTGATCAGGAGTCCAAAACAAGGATTGGCAAGTCATTTTAAATAGAAAATTGCTATTGAAACTAGAGATGGGAGATTTGCTTATCATACCAGCAATTCTAAACTACACTTCTTCCCACCAAATATGAATGTTTGGTTTTCTTTCTTTTTTTTTTTTTTTTGGTAAGAAGGCCCAGGGCTTTATATAAAATAAATAGAATTTTACAAAGTTTGTACAAAATCCAAAACAACAGGCACACAATGTTACAATGGTACCTGGATCCCTGAAATACAAAATGGTGGTGAATACATAACGAAGCAATCATAATATAAAACATGTACAATGGTATGCTTGCTAGATACCAGTTGATATTACACTGAAGCATAAGGTAGCAGCAACATACACTTTGAATGTTGATATTAGGATCTTCAGTATTTGCAGAAAATAAAATCCATAAAAATTAATAACACATTATTTAAGATATCCATAATTTCCAATTTGCCGAAATGAGTATCATGATTTTAGAAAGAAATATCTTTGTAGAGGACATTTGAGAAACATATGAGGAACTCAGCAGCAGAATAATGGAGTGAAATAAAAGGAGATGGAACATCCTTGATGCATGCCTCCATAATGTCCAGTATAGAGATCTGGAAGAGCAATGGATGAGCCTGAACAGATGATAAAGTTGATAATAAGATGAAACATAAGTTTTTGCTGAACCAAATGTTTGGTTAATAGGTGATGATACCACCAGTAAACAACCACTTTATCAGTCATAATTGTTTCATCAAAAAATAATATAATTTGAATATATCTCAGAACTTTTTAATGTTTGGAAAGATTATGCATGGGAATTTTTGTTTCTAAAGTTTTTCTTCCCATGTGGAAAAGTCAACATCAATCAAGCAACATGGTTAGAGCCCAAAAAAAAAAAAAGAGGATTTGTAAAATCTTGTGCATGAATAGTATTGTTAAGAATTAATATTCAAGAGAGAAAAGAAGTTGTGAGATAGAAACTAGAATTCAGTGATTATTCCAAGCAAAGGTGTGCCTTTACAAATGTTAGTAGATCTACAGCTCCTAGGTTTTTATTAGATGTAAGGATAATCAAAATCTTCACACGGTTTTATGAAGACCCATAATCAAAGTCTTCGCACAAGTTTACTAAGATCTTTTCGAGATGGTCAACTTATTCTAGAGGAGGGCTTAATCCATGCTTAATTATGCTAGATATTTAAATTCATTCCATGCTAGGACTTGTAATGATCAAAGTAGATAAGTTGACAATTAAACACTAGGTCATGCTTTCTCTTTTCCAACATCATAGATTTGTTAAAAATAAAATCAACTTTTAACTCTCTATATTTATGGTGCTACCTAGTATAGTTGATAAAGCTGTTGGGAACGGTAACAAGAATCTAGGTTCAAAATTCACCCTAACTTGGATTTTGGGCAGGATTTCTTCCACCCCAGTCCTCAAGAAAAGAAACTTTGAACTCTCAATATTAAAAGAGGTAGATGTAGCAACTTACATGCGAGCTTGCAGGTAAATATATAATTAAGAGAGAAAATAAGAGATCAATAACTAGATTAAGATGTGGGTTAGGTTACTAAGATATAACTAAGATTAACTATTACTAATTACCATGCATGCATGTATGTATACACCCATATGCAACTATTCCATATTTTGTCTTGGTATGGTAGAGTAGTGCCTACAAGCATGATCACTGATATCCTCAAATTTTGAGGTCAACTAAGTAGATACCTAAGTTTTTGAACTCTATTTGTTTCATTGAATTAGAAATACTTGTGGCTAGGGTTTCATAACATCGTGCAATGTACATACATATACATACATACATGCCTGTTACATTTAGATGATTATAGCATGCAAAAATTCAGGTTTCACAGACCCTAGCAGTGGATGCTGATTAAAACTGTTTTAATCAATACTACATGCATTATCAAACCATAAAATCACCTAATGGATCTAATTAACATGCTGAAAATAAATGATTCGGATCTGAAATTAATAAATGAAAGAAAGCAAAGCGGTGATCAAATCACCTACTTGACTTACTTTTCCTTCTTCAAGCAGATTAGATCCGATGGTTGTCCTGAATTCCTTTTCTAGCCACATAAACATCCAGCCTTTCTAAGTATCTACATGGAGATGTGTCTAATCGGAGCGTTGAAATTACCGGTGTACTAGCATCTTGCAGATCTCGCTCTTTTGCTTATATCAAATCACTTCTTCTAGAAGTAGAAGAAGAAGCCCAAAAACGAACCTTGTACGAACTTCTTCACGTTGATTCAAGGGAGAAGGCTAATAGGATACCAAGAGGGAGAAGGCTAATAGGAAATTCCGAGTTAGAATTACTTGCACCAATTCTATTGTCTCATCTTAAAACCCCACGCTACAAATCTAGATTAATGCCACTTCAAGATAAGATCACATTTTATCTTAATTTGAATATAATTCAAATAAGAAGGTTGACAAGAATTAATTAGTACGAGAGAAAAGAAAATAGATCAAGTGCTACATTTTCTTCTTCTTAAAATCTATAGCACAACTTCAAGAATCCATGCCTAACTGAAGTCCCAATTCACTTCAAAATCTAGATAAACACTTCTTTATCTAAATTTGAATCAAATTCAAATTCAAATAAATGTGATCCTTATCCAGAAGAGAGAGACCCAGGAGGAGGGATGCTAACCTTTGGCACATCTTCTCTCAAAATATGCACTTAAAAAAACAGGGCACAATTTTCAGTGCCCTCTCTTTTAATTTGGTGACAAATCAAGAGAGAGGTGAGAGAGTCATAGTCTAATTGGATTTCTGGCTTCCTATCCTAATTGGATTTCGATTTAGAATTATTTTGAATTCAATGCGAACCCCAGTTCGAACCAAATTTGAACCATTTCAATCCTAATCTAATTAGGACTGAAAATCCAAATCCTATTTAGATTATAAAACCTAACTAGAATCAAATTAGGTCAAGCATGATTAAATTAAATCTAATTTAATTCAATTAGAACATGATCCATAATTTAATTGAGCTAAATTTTATTGCAACATTTGTAATTAAGTCCTTTTGTTAATATTTAATAGTTACTGATATGGCTACATCGCTGACATGGAACGTGTGTCAGATCCAGCTGGATGCCGCTGGTGCCACATGAATTTTTCTTTCAAAATTTTTCGCTCGGGAAGTGGCGCCCCCGCTCCCTCGCCAGGTGGCGCCCCGGGTCCACCTCTGCCGAGGTCGAGCCGGGCTCTCCTGCTCCTTCGCCAGGTGGCACCCCAAGACGGGTCCACCTCTGCCGAGGTCGAGCCGGGCTCTCCTGCTCCTTTGCTAGGTGGCACCCCAATACAGGTCCACCTCAGCCGAAGTCGAGCCTTCCTCTGCCATTTCGCCATGTGTCCATCCAGGAGGGGTCCATCTCGGCCGAAGCTGGCAGCCCCTGCTCCCTCGCAAGGTGGTATCCCAAGACAGGTCTACCTCTGCCGAGGTCAAGCCGAGCTCTCCTGCTCCTTCGCCAGGTGGCATTCCAAGATGGGTCCACTTCGGCCGAAGTCGAGCCTTTCTCTGCCACTTCGCCAGGTATCCATCCAAGAGGGGTCCACCTCGATCGAAGCTAGCGGCCCCCTGCTCCCTCGCCAGGTGGCACCCCAAGACGGGTCCACCTCTGTCGAGGTCGAGTCGGGCTCCCCTGCTCCTTCGCCAGGTAGCACCCCAAGACGGGTCTACCTCGGTCGAAGTCGAGCCCCTCTCTGCCACTTCGCCAGGTGTCCTCCCAGGAGGGGTCCACCTCGGCCGAAGCTAGCGGCCCCCTGCTTCCTCGCCAGGTGGCACCCCAAGATGGGTCCACCTCTGCCGAGGTCGAGCCGGGCTCTCCTGCTCCTTCGCCAGGTGGCACCCCAAGACGGGTCCGCCTCGGTCGAAGTCGAGCCCCTCTTTGCCACTTCGCCAGGTATCCACCCAGGAGGGGTCCACCTCGGTCGAAGCTGGCGGCCCCCTGCTCATCAAGTCAGTGGATGATCTAGGTGGATACCAGGACTGAGGAGACCCGGACTGAGGATCCCGGTCCTCAGATTTAGAAACTCAACCTCTTAGATCACATAGGACTAGTTCTTAACTATTAAACCGATAGATCCCTTATAAGTGTACACTTTACTCCTATAGCAAATTTACAGCAGTTGACGAATATTGCAAGGATCGAATGGTTAGGGATTATATTTATATACTGTCAAACTATAGCAATCCCACTGTAAACGACCGAGGCACCGCTGGTCTAAGAACTACTCACATAATTATAGAATCGAGAATGTCACCGACGAGTTAGTAGATATCTAAGTAATTTCTCATATTGGTCATGTTCGGTACTGTTGTTCTCTAACAACTACTTGTATTATATTTTCACTCAAATATTTTTATACTATAGACTCGACTCGTCTATCCAAAAAAGAAGTAATTCATATACCGTTCTGGACTGATTCATCACCGTTTCCATGATGATCTAACAATCGGGAGCAATTTAAGAATTAATTTATAATGACATACATCTTAAATTCTTAACTCTTGAAAATATATGTTATTATTCATTAATTTTTTGGACAATTCATGGACATATTAAACATGAATAGATAAGAAAACTATTCAATTTTATTGATAAAAGTTGATCATATTTTGGCACCGCTCTTCTTGGTGCATGTGCTAAGAGAAGCAGCAGGGTTCAAACAAGAAAAGTGTCATTCTTTTTCTCTGCATGCATGAATGTCTCTTTCTCTCTCTTAATATGGTGGTGGCATGCCACCTCTAAGGTTTGAACATTGGATCTGCATGCATGAATGTCTCTTTCTCTCTCTTAATATGGTGGTTTGTATGCCACCTCTAAGGTTTGAACATTGGACCTCCGAGGATCACGGCCTTAAGCCAACAGCTGTTGGCCATCATCAGTTATTGTCCTACAGATATAACCTTTTCTATCACCATCAATTTTAGTTTTTGTCAAACTATTTTAAGTGTTGGACCATCATATTTCACAATGCATTGGCTGTGAAGGGAGCCTGTTCAGTTGACCAGGAAAATTCTTATGTTCCATAGAATTGATATTTTCCTACCTGCACTACCAAACCCTATGAACACATTGTCATTGCTCACCAGCACCCCTTTTATCCTGGTTAAGGTTACAATGATGTTTTCAGTTGGAATTACTTATTGAAGGGAATTTTTTCAAATCAACAACATAAACGGTTACGATGGCATTGTCTTGCACTTCTCATCTATGCTATTGCTTATCCTCTAAATAACAACTAAACGTCATCTTTCTACCGCTACGGTAGCACGGTTGGTTAGAACGTGGTTCCGTTCTTGTGAATAATTCACTGATCACGGGTTCGAAGATGATCCCTCGGGTAACTCGATTAAGTTACAGGAACTCTGGACGCACGTGACTGGGAGACGGAGCGGCTGTAACTCCGGCATCGTAGTACGGTTAGGTTGACGTACTCACTGGTTGGTGAGAAGGGTACGCGAAAAAATTTGCGGTCCGAATCGAACAATCACCTAACGGGCTGGGAGCCAGAACGGGGAGCTATACCAGGGTTTACCCCCTTACCCTGTTTTTTTTATATAAAAAAAAATGCCATCTTTCTTTTTTAATTTATTTTATCTCCCATGGTCTTCTTTCTTTCTTTCTTTCTTTTTTTTTCTTTTTTTTTTTTTTTTGTATCATTGATTACAAATAGATGAAGTTCAACAAAGAATGGACATCCCACTCGAGCAACGTTGGAATCGTTTACTAGAGAGTATGAATTACAAAATCTATCAAATCAGTAGGCAGTAAACTTAAATACCAATTTAACGTCAGTGTAATTTTTATTTTGCCTCCTTGCACCACTCCTTCCAAAATTTAGCCAAGTTGCCCCGGGCTTATTTCCGAGTTAGAAGTGCTACAAGAGATGGAACTCCTAGCATAACTCATTATTATATATGGAATTAAAGGTACAATTGTCCACAACAAAAGTCAGAATTGAAATCGAAATCGAAATTCATTCAAAATCAAAATCAGAATCCGAACAGACATTAAATACTAAAAAAAATTGGGATTGAATTTTAGAGGATCGAAACATTTCCTTTTTTCTTTCTAACATTGGAATAAAAACGAGACTCCTTGTAACTCAATAGCTAATTAAAATGGAAGCATTCATTCTCATTCCTATTCTAAAGCCCAACTCTCTTGACCAAATAAATTGTAAAGGTGGTATGAAATCAAACAAAGTTTAGCATATTCATTTAAGGGGAGTTGAATTCTGGAATGTTCTATTTATTTGGTTGGGAGAGTCTATTCCCATTCCTTCTAATTCTAGAAGGAATGGGAATTCCATAATTCCTCAAAATCTAATATCTACTTTTTTTTCTTACATTAAAATATTATTCCAATTTCGATTCTATTAATTTCGGTCATAAACCAAATATCTGGAAGGATATGGTATTTTGCTTTCCATCCCAATCCATTCCGATTTCGATTCCAACCGATCGCAAACGAAATACGCTTTCATGGCCAATGAGGACAAACAAAGGGAGGGTTACATGAGACTTGGGAGCACCATTATTCTCAAGATCTCATATAAATTGGCATTAAATGCATTAGTCTAAACACCAATACAAAATGTACATTTGGTCAGATTCCGGGGTCTAATTACATGCACAAAATGAGTTGCACGCCAAAGCTAACTGGTATGCATGCCACACCAGTTCATGCTTGGGTATTAGCTTGATGTTGCTAGTTGGATGGAGCCATTCCCCAGTCAAAAAGTTACCAAATCTCACCTTTGATTTCATCCAATAATGTAAACATATCACCTTTTGCAACACTCCAGTAACAACAAATTGGGTGCAAAGACAAGCCAAACATAACTTTGCTTGCTAAAAATATTTTGACAGTAAGTATTATTTAACATGTGGATGCAAAGATATTCTTAGTGGTATCAGGTTGACGTACTCATCTTTAAATAAGAAAAGACTACGAAAATCTGAACATCTTGAATCAAACATTACCTGGCAGTTAGGATCTATGGGGATAACTATACCAGAATTTATCCCTCACATCCCTTTTGTTTACCAAAAAAAAAAAATCTTATGAAACTAAAAAGAAAACTTATATTGTAATACAAAGCAACTTGGTTGCACAAAATTACCTAATCTAGATTCCCAAAGAAAGGTTTCTGACACAAATTTACTTGATATAATGCGGCCAATTATCATTTTTGTAGATGTACAAGCACTAGTTCAAGATCCGCTGTAAGAATTTTATTTTTCAAGTTAGAGATCCATAATGTAAGCTATGTAAGACCTATCCCCATTTGTGACTGACATTGGACTTAAGGAAATTTTCAAAAAAAATAATCAAATTATCAATGTTGCAAAAAAAAAAAGAGATTTTTTTTTTTTTTTTTTTGAATGTACTCAGTTAGAGGTTATGATTTAAATGGATTATCAATATTAATATGAATTACTTCAGCTATTACAGATAGGGCTGGACAAGAACCACAAGATCGATCCATCAAATTAGAAATAGAGTTGCGAGCTAAACTTCTGGATGCCATGACTTGATCATATGATACTCAATTGAGATGTTTTTTTTTGAATTTTTTTTGAAAATTACAATGTACGACGCACCAAGTGATCAAATCCAAATTTTATTATTTGGATCTTGAAATAGACTAGTTAAATCAAAAAAAAATTAAAGAAAAATTTTGATTTGACATATCTCCTAACCTGAGAAAAATCAAGATGAATAATAGAACACAAGATTGATGTAAAAATTAGAAATTAACTTTCTTAGAATTTTACCTTTTTCGAGTATATTTCTATAAACTATATTTATTTTAAAAAGACGAGTTCTATTCGAAATAGGATAAAAATCCAATCCACACAATCAAATTTATCAAATACATAGTGTTGCCGCCAATACCGTCGTGGCCCACAGCTGCTGCCGATGCCGGAGTGCGCTCCCTTCGTTGCCTGTCGGTCCTCTGCTCCTGGACCTACAAAACAGGGGTTAGTGACCCAGGCCGGGGTTTCCGGTGGAGGCACTCCGACGATCAAGTCAGTGACGATCCAGGAGAATAGATCCTCCTGGTCGGGTCCCTCTTGATGGACTCCATACTAGGAGGAGTGAAAGATGTGAGTGAAGGCGAAAACGTAGTAGGGAGAGAATGATAGCGGGGACAGATGGGTTCCCTGTTCCTCCGCTTCTCCTTGTTTCCCTCGTTTTCCTTCAGCTATGGTGTTGGTGATGGCGCTTCGCCCTCTTGGTCGAGCTTGCGCTTGTGTTGGTGGTGGATTGTTATTGTTTGTTACCTCCCCCCTTTTGGGATGTCGATTGTTCTTTGTAGTTGAACATTAGCCGTTTGGCGTTTGCCTCGGGATCCTCGCTGGGTTGGCAGGGGCGTGCAGTAGGGTTCCATGCCGTGGACGAGACGCCTTTCCTGACAGGTGCAGAGGAAGCTTCCATTCGTTCTGACATCCTCTCCGGTCGTCCCATTCCGGGAAACTTGACAGAGCCTCGATTCGGGATCGCCGTCCTAGGGATTCGTGCTTTCTGGCTGGCCCATCCCCCCAGAAGTACGACCGGATATGTAGTTATGGCGGCATGGGGGGCGCCGTTCCATGGTCCTCGGGTGGCTCGCCGATGTCCCGGGATGGCAAGGCTTGCTCCGGCCTGGATGCTCCGAGCTCGTGCGATCACCTTGATGGAAAGTGCGGGCCCGGTCCAGAGGGCGCGCGCTCGGAGAGGCTGCACATTGGCGAGTGAGCGTTGAGCTCGACCTCGACCACAGGGCTCTAGCCTCCGAGGGTCTCACTCTCGAGGGTAGAGGACGGACCCGGTCCAGAGGGCGCGCACTCAGAGAGGCTCCACATTGATGGGTGAGCGCTGAGCTCGACCTCGACCACAGGGCTCTAGCCTCTGAGAGTCTCGCTCTGGAGGGCAGAGGACGGACCCGGTCCAGAGGGCGCGCATTCGGAGAGGCTCCACATTGGCCGGTGAGCGCTGAGCTCGACCTCGACCACAGGGCTCTAACCTCCGAGGGTCTCGTTCTGGAGGGTGGAGGACGGACCCGGTCCAAAGGGCGCGTGCTCGGAGAGGCTCCACATTGACGGGTGAGCGTTGAGCTCGACCTCGACCACAGGGCTCTAGCCTCCGAGGGTCTCACTCTGGAGGGCGGAGGATGGACCCGGTCCAGAGGGCGCGCGCTCGGATAGGCTCCACATTGGCGGTTGAACGCTGAGCTCGACCTGGACCACAGGGCTCTAACCTCCAAGGGTCTCGCTCTGGAGGGCGGAAGACGGCTCCGGCCTAAGCGTCCCGAGCTCGCGGGCACGACTTGGCGGAGGACAGAGCTTGGCTCGTTGCCTTGAAGGAGCCTAGCTCAGCTAAGCAGAGCGGTCCGGGCTGAGGTATTGCCTTGGCGTCCATCATGACGGTCTCCTTTAATATGGTGCCTGCCAGCTATCCATGTCAGCGGTCTCGCCACATCACATAGTTTATACTTATTTTAAATATCAGATGCACATTTTGTTTTATCCCTCTGAGCAAATCATGCATAGGTTCAGGAGCAAAATCATTGTAGAACTCCTAAATATGTATCATTTTGCAACAGAATCTATATCACCTTTTAATCTGTTTTTAATGTAAAATCTCCAGGACCTGCAAAGCTTTGTTTTTTTTAAAAAAAAAAAAAATTATGTGAATAAAATACTATCAAAAGCGTTTCAGAGGGGCTGATCAGGGTGGTCCATGGGATATGAGTCTTTGTTTGATGGAAACCCAGCCACCCTATGAAAATTTAGACTACTACCTAACCCCATAAGATGGCCATGTCCTGGAAATTTCTCCAAGGTAAGATGGACTTGATAGAGTGGAAGAAAACAAACCACTTTGGCCTTTATTTTCTTGTGTCTTTCCTTGGCCTTTTATTCTCCCTTGTTGCACTTCTTTCCAACAATAATTTTGAAACACGGATACAGCTAGACAAGGGGAGACAGATAAATATAAGAACTATATAATGGGTTCCTCAGCCCTAAGTAAGGGTAGGTGAGGAAAATCTAGGGAGGCCAAGAAAGATTCTGAACACCTAGGCATCTAAAAAGGTCACCTCTCGTGCAAGTGTTAACATTCAGTTGCAATGCATTGAGTCAACCTAAATCCAATCTAAAACCATCCCAAAAGTAATCAATCCATCATGTTTCTTTTCTGATTGGATCATGTTTTAAAAGTGTTTGGCTTAAACTTAATGAAGTTTCAAAGTTAGGTAAGACAGCTTGCCAAACTAGGTCCCTACATGACATTCATCAACCAATAAAATAGAGAGAGAAGTTTTAAAGCACAACCAATTAGACCTAATCTAAGTAAGGCCTAGAAGCTGATTTCATTGCTTAAATTTATTGACTTTGGATCATGCCCGATTTTGTTGAACCCAATCATGACTGAAACTTAATGGGAGCTTGTATCGACCGTAGATTAGCCCAATTTTGTTGAACCCAATCATGACTGAAATTTTGTGGGAGCTCATATCGACCGTAGATTATATTAAATAAGATACGGTATACAAGTAGCTGATTTTTAGAATAACGATGCATTCGAAAGAATAGTAAATTGCATTTAGGATATGTTTGATTAGAAAAAATTGAATTGCAGAATGGGAATGAAAACGAGTGACTCGTATTCTAACTGCTTTGGTCAGTGGGAGCCTTATTCTTATTTTGGTTCTAGAAGGAATGGAAATATTCTAATCTCTCAAAATCTAATCCCTATTCTCCCTATTAGTCAAATTCCATTCTAATTCTGATTTCGATTCTACTCGTGAACCAAACATGCCGGAGAATATGCCCATTTGGATTCTCACACCATCTCAATTTCTTTTCCAATCTATTCTGATTCCAGTAGCGGACCAAATATGCCCTTAATCCAGTCCCAATGATTATTAGCTAGCATGTTAATCTTTGAAGTTTGAAGCACTTGGACATATCTGTCTCGTATTCAAGTAAAGATCCTTCAACAGGACTAACAGTGGCATGCTTGCTTATTACCTTTAAAACAGAAAAAGCTTTGCCCAAACAATCATATGGAATTGGTGCAGTTTGGGTTTGGATTTCCTAGTGAACCAACTTGCAAAACATGCAAAACTTTGAGACCAACAAAGCACTCACCATCAAGAATTACAATCTGCCACTGAGCATATCATTGGCATGCATGAACTTATACCAGTATAATTGTATTAGTATTATCAACATGCAATGCATGTCTTTATATGTATGTTTGGGGTGCATGGGGCCTGGGGAGTGATCAGAATCATGGAAAAAGAAGACTCTGCTTTTGTATTGGTTAAACAAAAAATTCTTAAATATGAGGAGCCGATGTTAGGAAGGAGAAATTAATTCAAGAAAAAATAATGCAGATGATAGGCTTCTTCTTATAAAAATAATTAAAAAATAAAGTCCGAACCTTGATGGAACTGGAGGAGAACTTTTATTATGGCCCATTTACTCATGATCTTGTACTTTTTAAGATGTATAAGTTAGATTTCGTGGATAGTATTTATCTATGAAATGGAGAGAAAATCTTATTCGCATAGAAGGTGGCTAAATCATTTTCTCACCGGCCAGTAAAGTAAATATTCAATTTTATTCCTAAAATATCTTCCTCCTGATTTTCGATACCTCCTCATTCAATGTTCAATAACTCAATTATCCACTATTCCAAATCCTGGTCCCCATAAAGGATATAATAGAAAATATAAATAATTTTTAGTAATTTATCTAGGAAAGTAATAATGTAAAAGAACATGGATAATAAATTTAGAAACTGCTTTTTCATATATACAAGAATATGGATAAATCATTTTTTTGTCTATATGTTATCTCGAAAATATTTATCCAAAAAAATATAGATTGCCGGTTAAATATTTTGTCGACAAAAGAATGGACCTTTAGGGTAGGTAGTATTAGCATTATGCATAGGTGAGGCATGAGACCTAGGAAAAGTGGGATATGGTTGAATAAAAATAAATAATGCGTGTGGAAAATAATGCACATAAGAATCTTTCTCCATATCAAAAAATATTTAAAATAAATTTAAAACTAGAGTAAACTGAAATGGGAGAGTTTCTATTATAATGGTAAGATTTTTCAAAAGCTTTCTTTTCTGTTACTGTTTTGTTGTATCATATTAAATGCATTAAATTCCATGCAGGCACCCAAGATCAATCTTCCAATGCTTTCCAATTAGTAGGCTATTTGTTGACCTGATGTCAGAGTAAAACTAAATCATGAAAGCCCACACTAAGATTTATGCATATTATTTTGATACAATAATGTACTCCTATAGAATGTAGTTTTACATTTGTCTACAGCAAATCTATTCTGCCATTGAAGAACCCAAACTCCATGGTGAAGTGATGAAGCCCTGGTTTTGAAGGCCACTTGTGTTGCAACATGCCTTTTGTGCTAGTATTGATGGTCTATTGAAACCAACGTAGAAGTTTGATGTTAAACACTAGTTTCAGATCTAAAATGGAGAAAACTATTGAATTCACTTTTTCCTTGTACTTACCAAACCACATCTAATAGTAGTTTTTTCCATGATATTATGATATTTCTTGGACATCTTTGAGTGTTTTAAAGATAATTTAATTTAAATTTATTTCTTCAATTGGTTTTTAGGTATGCCATTAACAAGAAAATTTATTTCTCACCAATCTTCCAGGAGAAAGCTTCAACAAATTGTAGAATCCAAATAAGGCCAGTGAGCCTTGGATGGGCATGTTCAAGGAGATAATTTTCCACACAATTATTAACTATTGTTGTAGGTAGAGATACATTTCCAAAGTGCATTAAGGGATTGATGTTGAAGAGGTGGAATCAAAGCGCCATCCTTGGAACAGGCTGTGATGCTGCCAGACTTTTTCTTGACAACATCCTATGGTTTTTTCGGTGAAAAAAAAAGGTAAGATGTCAACATCCTACCTTTTGCCTGCCAACTATATTGAATGTCTAATATATACAAAAGAAGGCATTATTTAACCTGCAAAGCTTTGATCTAGACCTATACCTTTTATAGTTAATGTTGCTGGCAAATCACTCCTTGCTCGAACTCTAGTGGTGTCTAAGAATCTTCTGATATTCTTTGGCAAGGAAGGGATGCTATTCCTAGTTTCTTTTTGGTAGAGACATGCAAAAATAGTTCCTTGATTGGTGATAACCGGTGGAGAATCCTCTGATGTTCAAGTCAGTGAGAGGAGTGAGGTGGGCTACAACACGTAGTCGGAGCTGAGAGCAATTAGAGAAAGAAAATTGAGCATGTGGGAGCAGTAAGAGTATTATACTTAGCTAGGGGTCACTTCTTATCTATTTATAGAGTTACTCGGGATAACTAAATACCGTTAGGAAGGTTACCTCCACTGATATAGATAACAACCTTATGTTAGAAGGATAGTGATTTGTTAGGATCTTGACAGCCATGATCTCTAGCTGGAATAGCTAGAATTTATTGACTTTAGCCACTTACTTGGATGTTGCCGACTCTGAGTGGATGGAATAGCATGCTATTAGCGATGGAGTCCTAGCACTATATATTGGTGAGCCCGACTAGATCTACTTGAGTGGCTAGTCGATCTTGAATAGGTATTGATAGCAGATAAATGATCAGTCTAAAGTAAGTACTTGGTACCAAGTAAGTACTTGGTACCAAGTAAGTACTTGGTACCAAGTAAGTACTTGGTACCAAGTAAGTACTTGGTCTGACTAGTTGCACTACTCAGTATAGTGATAAGCATAGTCATTTATTTAATACTTGGTACCATAGTCGGTAGTTGAAGTGCACCCTAGTTGATAAAGTAGTCGATATTTCGATAAATAGTTAAACATTCGGCTAGTCCTCAAGATCGAGTAAGTAGTCACCATAATAATTGTCTCCTTCCAAACCTAGAAAGTATTGGGAATTGTGTCCCAAAGCCAATCGTCTAGGCTATAGATGGTTGTGCTACTTTGTATTTGTATATGAATTTTTAATAATAAATAAAAGTTATTTATTTTTGGCTGTCCATCATTTTACATTTTTCTGTAATGAACTCTTGTATGATGGAGTCCTTATAACTACATTATTTGATATAGAGAGGATATATCAAGTAGTTCTTAAACTGGTTCACAACCAAATGATACATTGTTATAGGACGACGATGTATCAAATATAGGTTGTTGTATGTCACATTTGTTGGTTGTCCTCTTAACCAAGGAGTGTGGAGACACTAGTGTGATATACAAGTGAAGTGTATGACACTTCACTGAACGTGACCATCTGCGGAGCTCCCTTCTGCCAAAGGGTTGCTCGTGAAGGGATATGGGTATATGTGTCCCTCAGACCTGAGGTCACCATGGCAGCTTGCAAGCAACTCACTGTACTTTGATGCCGGACTACCTGGATTTCTAATCTAGTGATGAAAGTTTTCTGGGTACAATCAAGTACTTGAGGAGCGGTGGTGGATCAAGATAGAATTGACCTCTCCAAATAGTTTGGAGTGAATGACTCACTATGTCTCAATTCAGCAAAACCTTGGCCAGGGTTATTCTTGTGAGGAGTCACAGAACTTGTGAGGTTGAGACATAATCTAGACAGACCAAATTAGGGTTGGCAGTCTAACCCTAGGTCATCCTGAGCATTATAAGGTCAATGGGATGAATTATGCGGCAACCATATGCCAGAGGTTCTTGTGAGGTGCTCTACATCTTCGACCTATCCGGACGTCGGGTATCATTGCTAGATGAGGACTTTGACTGGTATTGGAAATGTTCCAGTGCTACCGGTTTAATGTTCGAACCTATGGAGTCACACACCATAGAGGATTTCTATCTGATCTTTTGGGCTAATCAATGATTGAGAATCGTTTGCCATCACCTGAAGTCAATTTGGTTGACTTTGCTCCAAGTGTCAATACTTGGATTTTTGCAGGTGCAATTTTCGAGTGTCGACACTTCCTGTGACAAGCAAAAATTCTGGGAGGTTTTCGTGGAGATTTTTTGGGCAGGTTTGACCTGGTTTGAATTTTGAATTCAAACCAGTTTTGGCTCCAAACCGTTATGGTATGAAAGTCATACTTGCCCAAATGGGTTAGACCCATTTGGCATGCCCATGATCTTCTCCCCCATTCTCTCCTCTCATCTCTCCTCCTTCCTTCTTCTCCCTCTCCCTGCTGCCCCTATAAATGTGAGACATTATGGTGGCTACTGGGGTTAGACAATCAAGAGCAGCAACTATTTCTTGGAAGAAAAAGGTTGAGAAGAGTGAGAGCTTTAGGGTTTGGGTGTGAGCTACCTAGCAATCAAGCTAGGTCTTGGGAAAGAGATTTGGGAAGGGGTTCCTGCTATCTTTCTTATCTTCCTGGAAGAAAAAGTTCGGCCCACGGATCTCGAGGAGCTAGCACTCCGAGGGAGTTGATTAGATTGAGCCCAGGTGTGGACATCCTGTAGAGGCCAGATGCTTGTATGGCTCGAGCACCCTCTTCCTCATCAGAGCTCTTCACTGCTTCTCTCCAGCACTCACCGAGGTATAGAGGTATGACCTTTATGTTTATGTTGCTTTCTTGTTTTTGATGTTATATGCATGCTAGATTTTTATATTAGATCCTGTTGTGGGCAGATCGGTAGATAGTTTTGATCTATCTACCGAGCCTTCCACTGTGCATGATTTAAAATTATTTTAAAATGCATATTCTCTACTCTGTTTTTCTTGTATAATGTATGCTAGGTGTAGGTGTTTTTCACCTTCAATGGTATCGGAGCAACAGGTTCATTTTGTAGTATAATAATGCTAGCATGCTAATAACATCTCCTTTCTTTTTAAGTATTTGGATTGAGTGCTTCACCAAGCCATCTGATCATAGAAGAGAAGTAGGGCTGCAAGACCCTCTCTTTCCATTCAATGGAATCTTCTATGGCGTGTAGGGGTGCCACTATGATTGGCTCATGAAAAAAAAAATAAAAAGAAAGTATTTTGTAGGTTAAAAATATTTTAATCTAATGGCATGATCATAAAACGACTTTAGATAAGATCTAAAAGTTATTTTGATCGGTTTTTTATTTGTATGTTTGGAGAAACATCGGATTTAAAGTCACTATTTTTTCTTTGTCTCAAGCTGTGAGTCGACACTTGGCCTTTAAAGTGTCGGCTCATGGAAAAATTTTCCTGAGATCTGGTTTCTATCTTTGTTCTGAGACAGGTTGGAGTGTCAACACTTGCCCCTAAAGTGTCGACACTTGAGCCTGAAGTGTCGACACTTGACCCTTGAAGTGTCGACACTTGAGGCGTGCCAGAAAATATGTTGTTCTGTTTTCTGTTTCCTGTCTCAGGCCTTGAGTCGACACTCGCTCTTGAAGTGTCGACACTTGGCTGCAGAAAATGTTGAAAACAGTGAATTTAAATTTTGAATTTGTTGTAAAATTATTTTACATGATAAATTAAAATTATTTTAATTTATTTAAGGCCATTGAACTTAATTTTGAATTAAGATTGATTAAGTACTCTAGGAATGTGATTCAAAGATCTTAAGTCATTTCAATAAGCCTTAAGGGTCATGGGTTAGCTTCTATTAGGTCCTTGATTGGGTTAGACCTAAGTTTAGATTCATTGGACATGTTAGAGAACTAATCTAATCAAAAGTTGAGTTAGGATTTCTTCTCTAGATCTATCTAATAGTTAGATTGATTAGTCCATAATCTAAATGGATCTAATTTGTGGCTCAGTGAAAAGTCTGAGTCTTTAGGCTAGTCTAATCGAGTATGATGAACCGATTGGTATCGAAGTAAGTTTGGCATTGTGATCATGGTTCTTTGGGGCTACCTCTTACCTGGCCAACTCTGTTGGTGTCTAGGCAAGATGGTTAATGGCGGAACCCAACCCATGATCTCACTTACCTAGTCAATATGGTCAATCAGGATTGATTAGATAGCTTATTGACTCATGTTAACCCTTGTCATCCAAGGTTAATCAGTCTTGACTGATTATAGGTGCCCATGGATCATTAGTTATGTGTAACCCTCCTTGTTTGCTGATTTATTCAATGGGAGGTTGATCCATGTCTTCTCATCTCTTCTTCTATCATATTAATTAAAACCCTCTAAATTATTAGGTCCTTAAAAGGATAAAGTTATATAGATAACCAAGTCCTAGCCTCCCATTAAGTGGGATAGTAATGTATCCATTATTTTGATATTCATCGGCAGATCCAAAGATCGGGTGGTCATCGGGCTATTGGAATTGTTGTTCTTAATATGATAGCTCGGTGCGACTCTCTTAACGGTGGTCAGGTGGGCCGACCAAAGTCGAGCTTGACTATTCGTTAGTTAGAAGCATTGAATTTTGTCATGTTAATGGTTGAACCTAACCAGGTCCTTCAATAGGAGGCCCAAAGGTCGATTGATGTGTACCCTGGGGCTAAACCCAATTGCTAGAGGTTACTTGGAGAAGTAATCGGTTAAAGAACCTACCTTTAGACGTGCATGGATGGGCCGGCCAAAGTCGGGCTCATGTGTTGTCTATTGGACTCTGGTACCCACTAGGGAATTGAAGTAATTCCTCGGATTGGAGGTAGAGGCTACCAATCTGTGCAAAATAATGAGAGGGACCTTTAGACTAAAGTCTATGTCTTTAGGTTAATAATTTATATACACTAATTAGTTTTGGTTTTCCTTTCAGATGTCTTCCAACCTTTCACTCCGGTCTCTTCTCGATAGCGAGAAGCTCAATGGATCCAACTTCGATAGCTGGTATCGAAGGCTCGGGATTATCCTAGAGCACGAACGGATCTATATGTGATATCAGATCCGGCACCTGAGATCCCTGCTGCTAATGCTCGGGGTTCGGTCAGAGACACTTATCAGAAGTGGCTCTCTGACATACCACTGTCCAATGCATTATGTTGGCTGCGATGAACGACGAGTTCAGTCGCAAGTTCGAGGAAGCCCAGCCGGAAGAAATCCTTCAAAAGTTGAAGTAGTCTTTCAGGACACTAGACAATGCTGAGAGGTACAGGGTCTCCTGTGCTATTACAACGTGCGGATGTGTGATGGGGCCTCAGTCACTGATCATGTATTGTACATGATCGAGATGATAAAGCGCCTGGGCAAGCTCGGCTGTCCCTTGCATGAACAGCTTCGAAAAGATACGATACTGAATTCTCTCCCCTCCTCCTATTTAGACTTTCTCGATCATTATAGAATAAATAAGTCTGCAGTTAACTACCATGGTCTATTAGGGTTGCTGCAGACTTTTGAGAAAGACCACTAATTGAATAAAGGGGTGGTGAATCTAGTGGTAGGTTCTTCGAGAGGGCATCGTCCCTTTAAGAAAGGGAAGAAGAAGAATAAAGGGAAAAAGGTGTTTAGTGCTTATGGGCCCAGTCAGACTAAGAAAGTGAAGGCTGATCAGAATCGTGCAGAGTGCTTCTTCTGCAAGAAGCAGGGACACTGGAAGAGAAACTGTCCTCTTTACATTGCATCCCTTGATCCGAACAGGTCCAAGAAGAGAAAGCTGCAGGATGGTCCTGGATAAGGTATTTATATGATAACACCTTGTAGTTTCTCTGTTTGCGATACTACTAACTGGATATTGGATACAGGAAGTCCAATTCACATTTACAATTCTTTGCAGGGACTTCAAGTTAGTAGAAGATTTGAGGACGGTGAGAGGTTCTTGAAAGTGGGAAATGGAAGCCGAGTTCCAGTTCTGGCATTGGGAGTCCTTAAACTTGTTTTCGAGTCCTATACTATCATTTTGAACGAGTGTCATTTTTGTCCTTCTTTTATTTTGAATGTCATTTCTGTAGGCCAATTGGCCATGTATGGTTATGAACTATTAATAAAGAATGACATTTGCAAAATTATTTTGAATGATTCTGTTATTTTGAATGGACAAATACGTGATGGCATCTATGTATTGTCGTGACCTGTTAGTGTAATGTACATGTCTAGCAAACGCCCTAGGATAGATAATGTCAATGAAGTGTACCTATGGCATTGTAGGCTAGGTCATATCAATAAGAATAGGATAAATAGGTTGAAAACCGAGGGTCTCCTTGATTTTAGTGAAAATAGTTCACTTCCAACCTGTGAGTCCTGTCTTTTTAGAAAAATGATTAAGTCGCCTTTTACTGGAAAAGGTGAACGAGCCAAAGAAATTCTAAGTCTGGTGCATACTGATGTATGCGGACCCATGAATGTTAGTGCCAGGGATGGGTATATTTATTTCATTATATTTACAGACGATCTTTCAAGGTTCGGTTAGGTCTTCTTGATGAGACATAAATCTGAATCGTTTGAAATGTTCAAACGATATCGTAATAAAGTGGAAAAATAAACTGGAAAGTGTATCAAAACCCTTCGATCTGATCAAGGCGGTGAATACCTTTCGGGTGAGTTTCTGACATATCTTAAGGAGAATGGGATTCTCTCTCAATGGACGCCTCCAGGGACACCCCGGTTAAATGGAGTGTCTGAGAGAAGGAATCGAACCCTGTTAGACATAGTTCGGTCCATGATGGGCTTTGCTTCTTTGTCAATATCCTTTTGGAGATATGCTTTAGAATCAGCCTGTTACATTCTGAATAGGGCTCCAAGTAAGTCCGTTAATAAAATACCATATGAGATATAGACTGGACGTAAGCCAACACTTTCATACCTTCGGGTCTGGGAGTGCCCGGCTTATGTAAAACATTTGGAAACGGACAAACTTGGACCTAGGTCTGATCGGTGCCTATTTGTTGGGTATCCGAAAGAGTCTAAAGGGTATTACTTCTACTTAGCTAAGGAACAAAAAATATTCGTCAGTCTTAGGGCTATCTTTATGGAAAAGGAGTTTCTTGGGGAAGGAACTGTAGCCGCTAAGATTGAACTTAATGAAGTTCAACAAGTAGAAGAACCGACACACTTAAGGGACCACATAGAACCTGCTGTGATTAGATCACACCTAGAGCCCACTCAGGAACCATTAAGAAGATCAGGTAGAGTACCGAGCCGACCGGACAGATACTAGGTTTCTTGTCCAGGATGGTGATCCTATTGAACTCGATGAGAACAATGAAGATCTGATCACCTATATGGATGCTTTACAGAGGTCCGACTCTGAGTCATGGCTAGGAGCCATGAAATCCAAAATGGAGTCCATGGAGATCAACAATGTGTGGACATTGGTTGATCCACCTGAAGGGATAAAATCCATTAGGTGCAAATGGATTTTCAAAAGAAAAGGGGGCACAGACGAAAAGGTAAAGACCTATAAAGCCCGTCTGGTTGCCAAGGGGTACATCAACATTATGGTATTGACTATGATGAGACGTTCTCTCCTGTGGCAATGCTCAAATCTATTCGGATTATGCTTGCTTTAGCAGCGCACTTTGACTATGAAATATGGCAAATGGATGTCCGAACAGCTTTCCTGAATGGTGAGCTAGAAGAGGTGTATATGATATAACCTGAAGGGTTCACATCCATAGACGAGTCAAAGGTATGCAAGCTTCAAAAGTCCATTTATGGATTGAAGCAAGCATCAAGGAGTTGGAACATGCGATTTGATAAGTATATCAAGTCGTATGGCTTTGTTAGGAACGGAGAAGAGCCTTGCATTTATAAATGGGCTAATGGTTCTGTGATTGTATTCCTTGTGCTATATGTAGATGACATTCTTTTAATCGAGAATGACATCACAGCACTGCAAGAAATAAAGGTCTGGTTATCATCTCAGTTCTCTATGAAGTACTTGGGTGAAGTCTCTTACATACTGGATATGAAGATCTATAGAGATAGATCTAAGAGGCTTCTGGGACTGTCCCAGTCTACGTACATCGATATCGTGTTGAAATGGTTCAACATGGAGAATTTCAAGAAGGGCTATCTCCCGATAGGCACTGGAATTGATCTCTTCAAACGGAATTATGCGACAACTCCTGAGGAGAGAGCGTATGAGTAGAATTCTATATGCTTCGATAGTGGATACTATCATGTACGCCATGACATGTACTAGACCAGACGTGGCATACTCACTAGGTGTAGTGAGCAGATACCAGTCTGACCCAAGTGAAGCTCATTGGAAAGTGGTTAAAACCATCCTTAAGTATTTACGAAATACTAAGGACCAATGGCTAATTTATGGAGAATCTGACTTGAAACTTGTGGGGTATACTGACTCCAGTTTCCAGTCAGATAAAGATGATAGCAAGAGTGTATCAGGTTTTGTCTGTACCCTGAATGGAGGAGCTGTCTGCTGGAAAAGTTCTAAGCAGCCTACTGTGGTGGACTCAGTATGCGAAGCAGAGTACATTACAGCATCTGATGCAGCGAAGGAAGCTGTATGGTTGCGGAAGTTCCTTGGTGAGCTGGAAGTGGCACTTTCCCTGGATGGTCCTATTCTGGTGTATTGTGACAACACTGGAGCCATTACTCAAGCCAAAGAGCCGAAGTCTCATCACCGCATAAAGCATATTCTGCTGTGCTATCACCTTGTGCGAGAGATCGTGGAATGAGATGACATTGACCTTCAGAAGATCGATGGAAAGGAGAACCTAGCTGACCCCTTCACTAAAGTCGTCGGAGTTCAAGAGTTCGACTGTTGTAAACGGAAAATGGGAATGAGGTTCTGTATTGATTGGCTTTAGTTCAAGTGGGAGTTGCTGAGAATTGTATCCCAAAGTCAATCGTCTAGACTGTAGACGGTTATGCTACTTTGTATTTGTATATGAATTTTTAATAATAAATAAAAGTTACTTATTTTTCGCTGTCCATCATTTTATATTTTTCTGTAATGAACTCTTGTATGATGAAGTCCTTAGAACTACATTATTGATATAGAGAGGATATATCAAGTAGTTATTAAACTGGTTCACAACCAAATGATACATTGTTATAGGATGATGATGTATCAAGTATAGGTTGTTGTATGTCACATTTGTTGGTTGTCCTCTTAACCAAGGAGTGTGGAGACACTGGTGTGACATATAAGTGAAGTGTATGACACTTCACCGAACGTGACCATCTACGGAGCTCCCTTCTACCAAAGGGTTGATCGCGAAGAAATATGGGTATATGTGTCCCTCATACCTGAGATCACCATGGTAGCTTGCAAGCAACTCATTGTACTTTGGTGCCGGACTACCTGGATTTCTAATCCAGTGATGAAAGTTTTCTGGGTACAGTCAAGTACTTATGGAGTGGTGGTGGATCAAGATGGAATTGACCTCTCCAAATAATTTGGAGTGAATGACTCACTATGCCTCAATTCAGCAAAATCTTGGCCAGGGTAGTTCTTATGAAGAGTCACATAACTTGTGAGGTTGAGACATAATCTGGATAGACCAAATTAGGGTTGGCAGTCTAACCCTAGATCATCCTGAGCATTATAAGGTCAAAGGGATGAATTATGCGGCAACCATATGCCAGAGGTTCTTGTGAGGTGCTCTGCATCTTTGACCTATCCGGACGTCGGGTATCATTGCTAGATGAGGACTTTGACTGGTACTGAAAATGTTCCAGTGCTACCGGTTTGGTGTTCGAACCTATGGGGTCACACACCATAGAGGATTTCTAACTGATCTTTTGGGCTGATCAATGATTGAGAATCGTTTGCAGTCACCTGAAATCAATTTGGTTGACTTTGCTCCAAGTGTCGATACTTGGATTTTTACAGATGTCGACACTTGGTGAAGTGTCGACACTTGGCAATTTTCGAGTATCGACACTTCCTGTGATGAGCAAAAATTCTGGGAGGTTTTCGTGAAGATTTTTTGGACAGGTTTGACCTTGTTTGAATTTCGAATTCAAACCAGTTTTGGCTCCAAACCTTTATGGTACGAAAGTCATACTTGCCCAAATGGGTTAGACCCATTTGGCATACCCATGATCTTCTCCCCCATTCTCTCCTCTCATCTCTCCTCCTTCCTTCTTCTCCCTCTCCCTGCTGCCCCTATAAATGTGAGACATTGTGGTGGCTGCTGGGGTTAGACATTCAAGAGCAACAACTATTTCTTGGGAGAAAAAGGTTGAGAAGAGTGAGAGCTTTCGGGTTTGGGTGTGAGCTACCTAGCAATCAAGCTAGGTCTTGGGAAAGAGATTTGGGAAGGGGTTCCTGCTATCTTTTTTGTCTTCCTGGAAGAAAAAGTTCGACCCACAGATCTCGAAGAGCTAGCACTTCGAGGGAGTTGATCAGAGTCAAGCCCAAGTGTGGACATCCTATAGAGGCCAGATGCTTGTGTGGCTCGAGTGCCCTCTTCCTCATCAGAGCTCTTTGCTGCTTCTCTCCAGCACTCGCCGAGGTATAAAGGTATGACCTTTATGTTTATGTTGCTTTCTTGTTTTTGATGTTATATGCATTTTAGGTTTTTATACTAGATCCTGTTACAGGCAGATCGGTAGATAGTTTTGATCTATCTACCGAGCCTTCCACTGTGCATGATTTAAAATTATTTTAAAATGCATATTCTCTATCCTGTTTTTCTTGTATAATGTATGCTAGGTGTAGGTATTTTTCACCTTCAGAAAGTTGCCAAGTAGTTTACTTAACTTTGTCATATCTAGGCGAAGAGAGTAGTTATTTCCTCAATCTCAGGAATGGAGTAAATATTCTCACTATTTGGATATTAATTACTTTACCGATATTCTATCACCTTAATAGTGGTGGATAGAGGAATCATGAGCACAGCATTCAAAATGGCTGGGCAATAACTCTTGAAATGGTTGGTGATTCGTTCGATCCTCTTTGGCTAACAGGGATGTGCCATGTAACCTGATAAATGATATGTGCAAAACCCAGCACCGAGAATGGGCCACATGTCAAGATCTAACAGCTTTGGCTGATTTAAGGATTCTGATGTCAAACATTGAAGCAGGTATAAATAGGGATCCCTACCATTGTTGCGGGGATTTCCTTCTTTGCATAGTAGAAGAGAAGAGAGAAAGAGAGGAAGGCTTGTGCTCTAGACCCGGCTCCCTCCAGGGGATTCTCTATTTTTTTCAGGTTAGGTTCTTCCCTTTGCTTTTGTCTTGCTTCTTTGTTCTCCCATAGGGCTTCTAGGTCTTCTTGTTAGGACCTTAGGAACTCCTTGGAGTCCTTCCTGGTAGGTCCACATTCTTTTTGAAAACCTTTAATGTGTCTTTGAGCTGGGATTTCCCTAGCAATTTCTTTTTCTTTTTCTTCTTTTGTTTGATCTTTTCTTTTCTCTATCATTTTCCAATTAATCGGGATGATTTCATTTGAGAGTGAGAGCCACACGATGAGCCATGCCCCGATTGCAGGACTATCAAGAGGAATCCTCCTAGGAAGCTATTTCCTAAGATTTGGAAGAATCCAAGTTTTCTTCCTTCTAGGAGTGCTTCAGGTTGACCAGTCGATCAGTTTGAGTGCCCTTGTCCTGTTTGGTTCAGCAAATATTGCTTCATCGATGACTCTGGTGAAGGCTCTCCGACTCCAGCAACAATACTATTTCTTGAGTCAATTTCAAATCTTCACTCCTTGATTTAAGGATCGAGTAATATCAGGTCCTCTAGGTTGTGTTGTCCTGTATGAGGAGTTTTTTCATACAAGTCTTCATCTTCCTTTTCATCTTTTTTTGAGAACATCTTGGACTTTTACCTAGTCGCTACTTAGCTTGCCCCCAACTCCTTTTGAATTATTATTTCTTTCATTATTCGTTATCATATGCTTGGAACCCAACTTAAGATTTCTCTATTCTAAGCATTATTTTCTCTAAAGAGACACATGACAGTAAAGGACTGGGGGTTCATTGGCTCTTATCATGATTGCACCTTCATTACTGGTCTTCCCTCAGTTGTCCATAATTAGAAAAGCAATTCTTTTTCATCTCTTCTAATGTCTACTAGGGGATTAACTAGGTCTGGGATGAGCCTAACACAAAGCCAAATAAGAATGATGAAGGCCTCGTTACTGACAAGGAGGACTTCAATAGGTTATTGAATATAGAGGTCCTTTGATAATGGGATTTGTTGTCGGAGTAGAGCCAGTACAATGCAAAGCTCAGCCCCATCAATTCACTTAAGTATTTGAAGTTTGTTTTTTTGATTTATCTGCTATTATTTTTGCTAAGTCCTTTACTCGGCCTTTTAAAAATATGAAGGTTTTGTTGGAGGCCTTGAAGGTCACAAATAAGAAGAGGGCAATGGCTGAGGGAGGGGCCCTGAAGCTGAAGAGGGTGATGTCCAAGAAGTCCTGAGTGAGTCCTTCCCTAGGAGGCCCATCGGCTTTAACAAGGATGCTAGCTCCATGCTCGAGTGAAGCTCTCACCATCATGGATGATGACAAGGTCATAGTCATCCTGGTGCCAACTCCTATAGTGTCGAGTTCTTCTTCAATGCTGGTACCATCGACAACAGCAACAGAAGCTCCAACACTAGCTCCATCATCGGTGATAGTGCCATGGTGACCAAGTGCTTCAGCCAGAGCAAAAACCACAACAAAGGGGAAAGCCCTAATGGCTTCCTTGAAGCCCCCAAGGGCTTAGGAACTTCATGACTATGTCATGATGGAGGTGCAGGTAAGGAAGATCACCTCCGTATTCCAAAGCAGGGGACTAGCTGAGAAGATAGTCAAAATAATTCTCCTCCCTCGAGACTCGGAGAAGAGGAAGATTTGCTCACTAGAGGAGAACATGAAATCTTTCTTTCTGGCTCTTATTGGGATATGTATCTTTAACTTTGTCATTTTATCGAGTGCTTGAACTCCAAGTAGCTAACTTAGAATATTTTCTTATAGTTCACCCCTGGTATCGTCCAGGAGGGGATCAAAGGCTTTGCTGACTTGAGCCGGATGTTGAGAGAGAAAGCGAAGACCACCAAGGCTGAAGAACAGGTCTTCGAGAAATTAAGGAAGGCGAGTGAGGCCTGAGAGGCCAAGCTCAAGGAGAAGCTACAAGCCTCCAAGAAACTTACTCAGGAATGAGAGGCTCCAGCAATTAAGAATGACAAAGCACTCACCCAGGAGCGGGCTTGGGTCACCAAATTGAAGACCAAGTTGGCCAATGCCAAGTCAAAGGTGTTGGTCATCAAAGCCCAACTCTAGGATTCCACATTTAGGGTCGAGGTTGCTGAGGCCAAAGCTCGGGTTGCTAAAGAATAGGCAGAAGCTACGGGGTCTAAGCAGTCAAGGATTATAAGAATTCTAAGGGCTTCAAGAATGAGATTATTCAAGGCTCCCTAGATACCTACAAACTTGGTTTTGCTTAGTACAAGAAGACGATCACCGAGGCAATCTTGGCTTTGGATCTCAGCAACATCATTGACATTGAGCCCAAAGAAGAAGAAGCTAAAAGGGAGGAGGGTAAAGAAGGAGAGGAAGCTAATGAAGAAGCGGGAGCTAAGTCGAAGCAGTCGGCACTGAAGAAGTCATCAGAGATTTTGAAGTAAATCCAACTCTGATCTTTGAAGAAATAGTGGTAGATCTTGAAAGCTAGACTTTGAGACTTTTCTTTGCTTCCTTCCAACAATTTGGCTTTTTTTTGGGATCAGTTCCTTATCTTGTAATTAACTTTTTGATATCAATGGAGATACTCCTCTTTTTCCACCATCTTCTTTGTGTTGAGTGACTTGATAAATGTTGGAACACTCTAAGTAATGTAGTTGAAAGTGTAGACTAGGCTAAGTAAGTAACTCGTAGTCACTTAATCGGGTTGATAATCCACTAGTCAGATAGTCAACTTCTTGATATAAGTGTGTAATATTTCTAACCAAGAAATTGGTATGTTGCTGGTAGATAATGTCTAATAAGTTGGTACCAAATTGGTCCGACTAGTTTCCATATTGATTCTCTCTCTCTCTTTTTTTGGAGACTGAGTATGAGGTGATCGCTAAGAATTGTTGCTGTTTAGTTGATGTAGATCAGCCAAGTTGACAATTTTCTTTTTATTAGATGGGTGTCAACCGACTGGAAGGATACAAAATTCTATGAGATGATGGATCACCTGTTGGCTGGTTCTGAGTAGTTTAAGAGTTCGAAAACCTTGAGATGGATGATAGATCATTGAGTGGCCAATTGTTAAGCGATCAAAAAGTTCAAAAATCTTAAGATGGATGATGGATCATTGAGTGATCAGTTGTTAAGTGATTGAGGGGTTCAAAAACCCTAAGATGGGCAATGGATTACTGAGTGGCCGGTTGTTAAGTGGCTGAGGGATTCAAAAATCCTTAGGTGGGTGATGGATCATTGAATAACTAGTTGTTAAGTGATTGAAGAGTTCAGAAACCCTGAAATGGGTTATGGATCACTGAGTGGCTGATTATTAAGTGACCGAGGGGTTCGAAAGCTTTGAGATGGGTGATGGATCGCCAAGTGGCTAGTTGTTAAGTGGCTAAGAGATTCATAAATCCTGAGGTGGGTGACGGATTGCCAAGTTGAGCAACAAGATGAGACCTTTGGGAATATAGCTAAAAGAAATCTTTAGTTGTATTGCTAAATAAGTATTGATATACTATTGGTATTACAATCGAAGATTTTTGGTATTTCAAGTCCAGGAAATTGGTGGTTCATCTAGGTCTTCAATTTTGTAAGCTCCTCGATGAAGGGCTTCAACTATTCGATAAATTCCTTCCCAATTTAATGATAGCTTTCCTTGTTCGGTTGTTATTGAAACTTCAGCATGCCATTGAATAAGGTTCTCCAGGCAGAAAGTCTTTGACCTTACTTGGAAATTATAGTACTGGGTAACTCATTATGGTACAATGCCATCCATAGGTATGCCTGATTTCAAGTCTCCTCTAGCAAGTTGAGATTAGCCCTTAGATGACTTGAGGTTCTTGATTCGTCATAATGTTCAATCCACATAGTCGGTAAACCAATCTCAGCTAGAATCACTGCCTTAGTATCAAAGGCTAAATTGAATGGAGAGTCATTAGTCGATGTCTAAGGAGTTATTTGGTATGCCCAAAGCATGCCGGGTAACTCCTTTGCCCATCTACCTTTGCATTCATCTAGCTTGGTCTTGAGCCCTTGCAAGATTGTCTGATCGTGACTTTTACTTTACCATTCTATTGAGGATGTTTGATAGATATGAATCAGTCTGAATATAAAGTTCAGCACATATTTTTTTAAATACCCGATTGCCAAACTATTAGTCATTATCGATGATGATAACTTGCAAAAGTCTGAATTGACATATAATGGACTTCTAGAAGAAGTCCTTTATCTTGCACTCGATGATGTGTGCCTAAGATTCTACTTCAATCCATTTAGTGAAGTAGTCAATGGTGACACTTAGGAACCTTCACTGACCTATTCCTGAGAAAAATAGATCGACTAAGTCCATCCTCTATTGGACAAAGGACCAGGGAGAAGAGAGTTGAGTAAGTTGGCTTGCTTATTGCCACTGGATATTGGCATATCGTTGTCACTGGTTGCATCTCCGAACAAGATCCATAATATCTTCTAGCATGATGAGCTAGTAGTATCCCTGTTTTAAAGCTTTATAAGCTAGGGACCTGCTCCCTAAATAATTTTCACATATTCCTTTATGGATCTCTTAAAGAACGTAGTTGGCTTTAGTATGCCGCAAGTACTTGAATAGGGGCAAGGAAAAAGACTTTTTGTAGAGTTTTCATTCTAGCAGTACATGTCAGAAGCTTTCCATCTTAGCTTCTTTGTATATAAGGGATTGTTGGGCAGAGTTCTTTCTGATAAATATTTGACTAAAGGGTATGTTGGTGCCAAAATCTATTAAGCATCGAAGATGCTGGAGTTGGAGGTGTATGGAGGTCTTTGGGAGGTAAAACCTACGAAAAAAACTTGGCCGGAAGGTGTCCGATATGAGCCCTCTAACGTTCAAGTTAGTTTTTAACATGACAATAGTATGATGAGTGTGGTGGAGAGATTTTTGCATACCTTGGATGTTCCCATAGGATTTCATTTTATAGGTGAAGGGTAAGGGCACTTGCAAAATAAGGACAATTTTAACAAATTTGGTGAGAAGTGACAGGGCTTATCAACAGGTAATCAAAGGATTTCTCATTTATAGGGGATGTCCATTTTGTTTCAATTGAAATCTTGTCCTTATGTGGAGTTTTGCCATGTTTCTTTAATGGTGATATGGACTATAACATAAGTTCAGGTAGGTTCCTCTTAAATACAAATATGTGGCGGAGATTAGTGATCATTAGGCATGATGTGACCTTTTGGCCACATGATGTATTGCCCGTAGATGAGCACCGGTAGTGTTGGCCTTCAGAGGGTCTAAGTGGATGTATCGTCTAAGGACCTATTCACCATCAAACTTATGGATTGGGACTTGGTTCAAGCATTTCTATTGAGTTCAAGGAATGGTCGACTAGAGGATGCTTGATCGGATGATCTTAGTTGAAGATGAGATATGCTTAATGGCCTTTGGACCATCCGACTGATGGGAGGTTAGTCGCTACTGAGGCTGGGTCAGACGAAGATGGTCGGTGGGTAGCACTTGGCCTAGTTTGGCTAACTAGGATGTCATTTTTTTCACTGAGATAATGGATGGTTGTATAAAGAACCACTCATGCGCTAAGCATGTGATCAAGCCACGTCCAGGCATACTGGAGCAAAACTGTTGGATGACCATGGATGGAAACCGATAAGTGGTCGGTAAGTGCATGTCGATAGCTTTCGGGGTCTAGCTAAGAAGTACCAATTAGTACGGAGACTTGCTCGGATAAGGGTACTCAATGGTTTGGCATCCGACTGGATCTAGTTGGTTGGAAGAGAAGCCGGTTGTGTGGTCCAGTCATGCTTGGAAGCATAGTTAGTTCTAAGGCTCACTCGAGCAGGGAGACTTAGCAGTATGGTACTTTGCTAGTCTTGATCGATTGGAAAGAGCACTAACTTCCTCGACGAGAGATTGGCTAAGTGGTGGGACCGACCAAGCATTGATCATGTTGTCCTGCTCAATAGGATTGAAACTAAAGTGGGTCTTCTTTTGATCGAGACCCTACCCTAAAGAACGATCGGTGGGTGCATAGTAGGGCTATCTGACTAGCAAGCCCAATTGCCTACTGACAATTTAGGTTGGAAGTTTTTTGATCAAGGATCCAATCCAAGTAGTGGTTGGTGGGCACGTGGATGGGCCATCCGACCATGCTTACTTGCAGGTGGCTTGATCTATATATTATCTGGTAGCGTTGGCGCCAAGAGGTAGCTTCTTGCCAAGTAGGGCCCTTATCTAATGGATGGTCAGAAAATGTGATGTAAAGCCTCCCACTTATTGATTTGGGCTCATATCCTTGGCACAAGCAGAATTTTCTCTAGTAGATACTCCCTACTTCATGGTCCGAGCCATAGTCAGGCTATGAAAGTATTCATTTTGGGATCGCCAAGGACATGGTCCCTTCAAATTGAGGGGTTGTGCATGACTTTCGAGGTAGATTCGGATGGATGAAAGCAATCAGGGATCCCGATTTGTGAATTTGGCAAACAATTTGGCTATCATGCTACATTTAATCATAGTAACTATCGGTTGCAGGGAGTGATGTGGCCTGACCGCAGACATGGAGCCTGCATCGGATCTAGTTGGAGGCCCAGCTGGCAGAAGGCACCACCTGGATGCTGTCATAAGGTAAATGCTGAGGACGAGCTCCCATCCAAGGTCAAGCTCCTTACTGAGGTCGAGCTCCCTGCCGAGATTGAGCTCTTATCCAAGATCGAGCTCCCTATCGAGGTCGAGCTCTCCGTCCGAGATCGAGCTTCCTGTCGAGATCGAGCTCCCTGCCGAGATTGAGCTCCCAGTCAAAGTCAAATCCCCCACCTAAAGTGAGTGCGAATAAAGACACGTAGACCCGGTCTCCCCCTCGAGCAACCTTAGGAGCGATCGGGATAGTGACCCAAGCAGGTGGTGTCACCATCCCTGCTAGAATCCTTATGTTACTTAGAGAGACTGCCACCTTTATGGAGTGGCGCTCTGCCAGGGCACACCGCCTGCCATCTTTACAGAGTGGCGCTCCGTCAGGGCACACTACCAACAACCTCTATGGAGTGGTTCTCCATCAGGGCGTGTTGCCTGTATCCCCTGTGGAGGAGCATCCCGCTAGAGCACCATGCCTCTTAGCTTGCTATCAGTGCCTTCTATGGAAAGGCGCTCTGCTCGAGGTATCATGCTCTTCAAACCATTGCCTGTACCACCCAAAAGAGGAAGGTTTCGCCAAGAGTCTCAGACCTTGTAGCATCTCCTACTAGACCAGTACTCTGTCAGGTCCTTAGACATGGTGGCACGATGCCTGTCGGGGTGTCAGGCCTTGTGGCACACCGCTCGTGCTTGCCACGGAAGGGATGCATACTTCACCTGCACTCGTGGTAGAACCTCCCTACAAGGGCTACAGACCCTGTCTTCCTCCTCTCAGGAGGAGAGGGATAGGCCTATGCTCCACCCGCATGAGGCTCTCCCAGAGAGCATCAGTCCAGGGCTCTAGGCAGTTAAAATATGCTTCTATAAGAAGCTCGAAGGGGGC
This sequence comes from Areca catechu, assembly GCA_021397845.1. NCBI lineage: Eukaryota > Viridiplantae > Streptophyta > Magnoliopsida > Arecales > Arecaceae > Areca > Areca catechu. The sequence goes on from CM038044.1 coordinate 9,753,402, forward strand.
CTCTGACAAAGGTAAGCACAAGTGCAAACGGGCAGAAACCAATGCAAGCAAGAACAAGCGAGTGAAGCTCGAGGGTAGGTGGAACGTCTGAGACTTTTCCAAGAGCTCCTACCACTACAGCTACCACTATTCTAGCTCCCACTGCTCTAACTTCTACTCTACCTCTTCAAGAATCCTCTGAACGTGGAGACCACTCTGGGCTCCGCTAAGGAGGATCTGTTTTCCTTGATCGTCCACTGACTTGATCGTTGGAGTGCCCCCACCAGGATCCTCAGTCCGAGTCTCCTCTCATTTACAGGACCAGCCACACTTGGAGGACACCAGGTGAAAAGTCCACTCATCGGTGCCACATAGGAGTTGCAGGCCACGACGATCTAGGTGGCAACAGGGAGTCAACAGGGAACTGCCACATGGTGCATACTGATCAGCCTGGAGTCATTTAGGGCTTCTGGAACTTCCTTTCTTTAGGCTATTAAAGGTGATTTTTGCATGATCCTTGGATATCGGACATTCCATTGATTCGGTGGCTTGCTTTTATCTCCATTCTCATGCCTCCCTCCATTACCATAGCTGATCTTCGACGGCCGGGGCAGGCCAATTGGGATACGGATGTCATTCTTTCCACTTTTGGAGAGATAATCAGCTCCAAGGTTCTGTCCATTCCCCTTTTGGTTCACCCGTGCTCGGACATCAGAGTTTAGTGACATACCATGTCTTCCCGTGTGCCCATCTCTGACCTCATTGGATGGACCACCTTGGACCATCATTTGTCTCGGAGCTATCACTGGATCTGGACATTACTGGTACACCCCAGGGTCTCTCTGTTCATTTGGAAACTCGCATGGCACCGCCTCCCTACTTGCGAGTTTCTGAATTCCAGAGGCATCCACATCACTTTGAATTGTCCTTTTTGTGGGATTCCGGGCGAGACACAGACTCATGCCATTTTTATGTGTTCGAGCGAGGACGATCTGGGCATTGGTGGGCTTCTATGACCCTTCTTCCCAGCCTGATCACATCGTTGATGTCTTTTATGCATTGCTGCGGACGGCATCTACGATCCAGGTCTCATTTATTGCTTACTTAGCATATCATATTTGGATTTCGAGGAACGAGCGAATTTTTGCATCAGCGAGGACTTCTCCTAGGATGCTGATGGAGAGAGCTAGGAGTGCTGCTATTGAGTACTGCAGGTTGATGGTGATGACGGCAGAGATCTGGGATTCCCCTTTCGCTCGTCGAGTGCCCCGGAGGGTTTTTATTACCTGGGAACCCCCTCCTCTGCTTTTTGTCACTGTCAGCTTCGATGGAAGCCTTCGTCGCAGGATGAGAGGAGCGGGATTTGTTATTCGGGACTCCCATCTTGGTTTCTTGGTGATGGGGGTATCCCCCTGATGGATTCCTCGGTTCCTACAGTGGAGTTATCGTTGCGTGGGCTGGGATTAAGTATGCTCGGCAGGTACTTCACCTTGATCGACTCATCATTGAGGGTGACTCTGCCACCGTCATATCTTGGCTTATGCACTCCTCCTCTGTGCCGGCGGCTCATCCCATTGTCAGGGATATTAGACTCATGTTGCAGGGATGTGACTCTCTGATTATTAGGCATATTTATAGGGAGGCTAACTCAGCTGTGGACTGGGGGCCTCCTTTGTTGCTCATCATATGGGATTTGTCCTGTGGTCTGATTGGCACCCTGCCCCTGTACAGCTTAAAGACATTATCTTAGCTGACTCTTAAGGTTATATTCATCTTTGTTTTATGCAATGAATACACCATTTTTATCAAAAAAAATGTGATTTCTGCTATTGCTATATTTTCATTTCTTGAAGTCTCCTATTGGTCCTCGCTCTGGCTACCAGTGTCCCCTTTCTTTTCTCTTCCTCTTCCATTTTTGGCCTTTTTTGCTTCCTTTCCACCCCAGGTGGGTTTTTTAATCTTCCTCTGTTGGCTTTTCATCCTCTTACTTTTGTTTTTCCATGGCTAGTCCTGTGGATTGTAAAAAGAGAAAGTCACTGTTGGAACAAAGTTCCCAGAAAATGGGATCTATAATTCCCAAGGTTTTGGGAATGGTATGCACCAGTCTAGAGACTACCATGCCTGATGCATATCAATCCGTACTAGGCCCTGAGGATTTGACCCATATTCGAGTCTTGCATAAAATTCTAGGGGAGTTTGACTTGAAGCTACCTAGTTATGATGCTCGGGCAAATAACCCACAGGCCAATTCGAAGTCTGTGAGGAGGCATTTTAGGTAGGGTCTAGGTTTCCTGTTCCTCCATTTATCCTTGAACTTCTTAGATTTTATGGTATTTCTTTGTGTACTTTCATCCCAAATTTCCTTAGACTTGTTTTAGGATTTTTGATTATTTGCTTCTTGGTTGAAGTCTGGCCCTCTCTTACTTTGTTACATGCCTTCTATACTATCAAGAGACATCTTTATGCCAAAGATTGGTGATATTTTTTCATTCAATAGGGGATTGCTCCTCTGATCACGAGTGCCCCTTCCACTATTCATTGGTGGAAGGGATGACTTTTATTTGTTTCTTGCCCTCAAATCGAGTTTGAAATACCATACTTAGGTTATTTTGCATAGAGTGGCTGGGAAAGCAAGGTAGAGTAAGGTATCAGTAGTGTCTTGAATTTGCATGAAAGCTTTATAGCTCTCGAGATAGTCCAACAAATTTATAGTGCCATCGTAAGGGTCCAACTGGGATATTTTGAACCAACTAGGGATTGGTTCCTTCATGATTTATCGAAAAAGAGGGGGATGGGTGTTGACTCGGTTGGGTCCCAACTTTCTCCATGTAGATCAGCAAGTCGACAATTGATTTTGCTTAACTTGTGGTCATAGTCATCAAGGCATTGTTCAGTCAGACGTCGAATAGCCTTATTAGTGGACCCCTCTTGAGAGGATTCGGACAAGGAGAGGGGGCATTTGTTTTGCCTTTGCTCTCTCCCTTGTAGTGGCTCCTCACTTTGGGGACTTGCTCATCTTGGAGACCAGGACCGTGATCGGTGTGAAACCAATCGATGAAAGGACCTCCTACGGGGGGACTGATGACATGCTCGGCATGGTGATCGAGATTGCAAGCAGCATGAAGTTGATCGATGAAAAGATCTCCCTCAAGTAGATTGATGGTTGGGATGAGTAGCAGCAGTGGTGGGAATGGTGGAGGCTTTTGAGGGCTACTGCTTTGCTATGGTCTGCTGCTACTACAGTCCCTACACTACTACAATCAGTGTCTAGAGCTGCTGCACTAGTATGGCAAGAGTATCCTACTAGGTAATTGGTGATGGAGGTGGTAGAGCAAAGGACTCCTCAGCCTGTTGGGTGGCTCTCCATGATACGAAGAGTATCTAGTGTGGCTGATGGAGGCCCTGTGCTCACGTTTTCATCTTTTTCATTTATCCAAGCTTTGGGATTTTCTTCAATATGCTCTCTCTACTTGGCATGCCAATCTATTACTGGCAAATCACTCATTAATGGAACTCTGGCAATGCTTGAGAATCTTCCAATCTTCTCCAGCAAGAAAGGGATGCTATTCTTGACTTATCTTTGGCAAAGACCTGCAAGAACAGTTCCTTGACTAGTGGTAATAGATGGGAGATCTTTAGATGCTTAAGTCAGTGAGAGGAGTGAGATAAGCTACAGGGGCTGGGAGCAATTAGAGAAAGAAGACTGAGCATGTGGGTGCGGTAGGAGTGTCATACCTGGCCGGAGGTTCCCTCTTACCTATTTATAGAGTTACTCAGAGTAACTGAATGCTATTAGGGAGATTGCCATAGTTGACATGGATAACTATTTTCTGTTGGAAGGTTGGGATCTTCTTATTAGAAGGATGTAGTTTGTTAGGATCTTTCAACCACGATCTCTAGCTAGAACAGCTAGAAATTATTGACTTCAGCCACTTGGTTTTGCCGACTTTGAATAGATGGAATAGCATGCTGTTGGTGATGGCATTTCAGCATTATATATTAGCGGGCCCGACTGATCTACCTAAATAGCTAGTTGATCTTGAGTAAGTAATTGATACCAGATAAATGATCGATATTGAGCAAGTACTCGATACCGAGTAAGTACTTGGTCTGACTAGTTGTGCTACTTGACATAGTGCAAAAATAGTTATCTCCTTCATACTTGGTCTCGTAGTTGATAGTCAGAGTGCATACTAGTTGATGAAATAGTCAGTATTCCGGCAAGTAGTTGGACATCCGGCTAGTCTTCGAAATCAAGTAATTGCTATAATAGTTAACTAAGCATATCAGTTGGACCGGTTAAGTTTTATTATTATTATTATTATATATATATATATATATATATATATATATATATATATATATATATATATATAATAAAATGGAAACAGAAAGTTGATTGTGGTGGCTAACATATAATAAGAGAAAATGATAAGACCTAAATAATTTCTGGGTTATCCAGAATTCAACCTTTTTTTTTTTTTTTTTTTTTTTCCGGTAAACAATAAGGGGGGAGGAGTTACACCTCGGGCGTGGCCACCCCCAGACGGTTCCCCCCAACCCCAGCCAGGGAAGGAGTTAGATCCGGAGTGTGGCCACGTGGCCACCCCCAGACGGTCCCCCAATCCCAGCCAGGAAATATTCGATGCACCCATCCAAAGGTGAGTACGTCAACCTGACTACCATTGGTGTCAGAGTACAGGAACTTCAGGATTATTTTATTAATTTTTCTTTTTTTTTAAATTTTATTTTTGAACTAACTTTCTCGAAATATGTCTAAACCAAGACTCGAACTCCTACCAATTAATTGTGAGACTTTTCTCATAACCAACTGCACCACTCGTCAATGGTTCAATCGATTATTATATATTTCTATTTATAAGCCAACCAAACAAGAGAATGAAACTGGCTGGTATGGGGTAATGGAAAGACATGGGGCTCCAGGAAGCTCAAAACCATTTGCTTGCATAGATGGCTGAACTTTGTTATTTATAAGTTGTTGTTTCCATAGGATATAGGGATGGTTCAACATTGTGTACAATTAAAATTTACATCCCCATAAAGCACCAAGGCTACAGAAACAATGCAATTTATCATCATTTCCAATCTCATTGGGAAGGAAGAAGTCCAAGCCCCTTACCAAAAAAACCAAAAACAAAAAAAGAGAGGAAGAAGTCCAAGCTCTCTAGAACGATAATTCCACGCGGCGTAGTAAAGACTATCTTTTTTTTCTTTTCTTTGTCTTGATCAAACCATAGCAAAATTTATTGACAATACTCTTTTTTTTGTTTTGTTTTGGTGGCTGTATCCTTGAATGATCATCCCAGTATTATCTTCATGACAACGATGGAACAAATGCAATAAATTATAGGTAGAATTAGGTAGCAAATAATGTAAATTTGGATGCGTTTTTCATTTTCGCGAAGCTTGCAGAGTCGTATTCTGATAAGCATTTCATTGTGGTTCATGTCAAAGAGATGAACTCAGTTCCTAACTAAAAACTCGGTCATATTTCCCTGATGATCTTCCCAAGGCTATACATGTATGCCATCTAAAATCCTCAAAGTTAATATAATGTCTCCCCAAGCTTATAGCCATTACAGGACAACTTATTCTATTGAACATCCGTCTTCTATCAAAGATTATCATAGACAGTGAACTAAGAAGATTATTAGATTTAATATAGATCATTTTGACCACTATAAATAAAGTTGGACAGAGTTCAGAAATAAGATCCGTGATATTGGAAAGCCAAATAACAAGTCAGATTTTTAGAGACCATAACTTAATCATTAAATTTTTAATTAATTTTTTAAAAAAAATAATATAATTTTTTGAGATCTATGTCATGATGCTATACCTTTTAGAAGGTAGCATGCCTATTGATCATTGTTTAGGATCTAAATTAGGCTAATCAAATTAAATTTTTTTTTTTGACAAAATTTTAAACGGATGTATCTTTCAAACTTAGAAGAATTTGAGTAACACAAAGTCGAGTTAATGTAAAAGTCAAAGTTCTACCTTCTGAAAAATTTTAACATTTTTTAGGATTCTCTTTACTAGTCTATTTTAGATAAAAAGTCCTATTATACAACTAGAAAGAAAAATCCAATCAAAATTATATAAGAGTGGATCTTGCTATTATAAATAGTTGCTATTATAAATAAAGGATGTATATCTCATTTTTAGATCAATCAATGAAAGAAAATGGGAGTAAAACTTTTTTTTAAAAAAAATTCTTAGTTTTCTTTTGTAAGATTCAAATTGAACATGTCGAAGAAAATCTTTCTCAACCCGATCGGATCAATAAAATCCATATAGCTTAGAATTTAAATATATGCCATCTTATTAGAAAAAGGAATGCAGATTATGAGGTAAATATTTTATACAGTGAAGGGTTTGTGAAGCAATTGTATTCTTGTTGTACCAATGATGCAAGAAACATCAAAGTTAAGGCTGCCAATGGGCCATGCCTAAAAGATAATAATAAAATTTTAAAAATATGTGAAAAATTCAGGGCGTGGCTTGAATTACTAGTGAAACGAAAAATTATGGTAAGTATACTCAGGTTTGGTTTGGTCCTAATACCCTTATGCTAGTGCTTGACCTAGCCCACTGATACTCCTAATCACTTCCCACTAGCTAAATCTCTTATCATAGCAAGATTAAAAAAAAAAAACAAAAGAATCCTAAGCAGCAAGGCTAAGGTACTCCATTGGGTGAATAAAGTTAATAGAACAGTGATATTCTGCTCAAGAGATTAGCATAGGATCTGATGATGCTCCATGTTGTTTTGAAACATAAGAACAAGAAATGCAAATGCTCTGTGACCTGCTAGCCTGTCAAACCATGCTTAATGATGTCTGTTATATCTACAGCTTAATGAATGGAGGCCCACCATGTCTGTTAAAAAATGCAACATTGGTGTGGAATGGATATGTGGATCTGCTTATAGTAGCAGTGAAGATCCTCACTTGTAGTCTAATACTCTTCCTGTCGAGCTTATCAAGCATGTATTTAAAGACATGTTATTCTATACTGTCTCATAAGATTGTAAATCAATTGAATCACTCATGAATAAAAAGAGAAATTAAGGAAGGGTACTTATACTCGACTATATATTGGACTTGTTTGCCAAGGTAAGAAGTCTTAGTGACAACAGTCATGACTGCCTGTTTCTTGAAAAAAATTCATTTCGACAAACCATGTCCCAAATTGTACATGGTAAGTCCCAACCGCACCCAGATCTTCAAATGTCCCAAATTGAATCACAAATTTTACTCCAGACTGCATCTGAGGCTAATCAGAATATACATCATTTATTTGGCTTTAGAATGAAAAACTCATTGTTTCAGTACACCTAGTAATATTATTCACCATAATTGGATGCATTTGATATGATGTGTTAGATATAGAAAAAAAAAAGATAATGCTTCCATGGGCATCTATTAGATATAAGATCGCATTCGGGGCCTCACAATGGACTGGGCTCGACCAACAAAGATTGTAGTGCCAGTCATGTAGCGAGAATCATCATTGATCAAGTGGATCACAGTGGAAGCTAGATTATTTTTGGGATCAAGCCATCTCTGCAAAGGCATCACCGCAGCTGTCAACTTCTTGGCCTTCTCTATCCCCTCTGACAAAGGATACTTGTCACCCAAGTGCAAGCCCCGGGCAATGCCATTTTCTCTTTATCTTATGCTTGCCAATCTCCATTGCAGATGCCTGCATGAGATGATTGAAACATTTAGGGGAAAAGTGAACTCTAGTAGCCCAATGGAAGAAAAGAAACAGCAATACAACAAGAATGCAGGTAAACAAACATTCATAGATTTACTGACAGTTATCTCAGACTGCAGAAAAAATCCAGATGCAGAACTTATATTTATTCACATAAACTTGGTTGTATGTATACTTAAATATTAAGTGGAAAAAAATTTATGCAACCAGTTTTATCATTCACATGTCCAATCAATTGAAAATTCTCAATAGCTAGCAATTATGTATCATTTCTCTATTCTGACACTAGTGAAAGTGATACCAGAGAATATAGGGAAGACTCTGTAAACTTGCTAAAAGGAGTTTGGTTTATCCTACTAGAACTTTGGCATCAAGATCCATCAGGATTACCATCAAGCAAAAAGTAACCTACCGATTCAGTTCATTGGAACTTGATTTGCCCAGATTAAAGGACGCATAGAGAAAAAATAAGCACCAACATGTATGAAGATGAGATATTTTAAGGCCTATGCATGTTTACTGGATTGCTTCTAAATGCTACCATGATTGATTCATCTACCGTAAAGCTACACATCTCGCATATAACTAGCTGGAAGGGGTGTAATGGTTGAAATGGTTAATGAAGTTAAAAGGTTATGGCATAAGTTGTCCAAACAACAATTAGGTCCAAGATGCAATTAGGTTGAGCAACTTGTATTTTCCCCCGGTTTGGTAACGAGTCCTTGAGGAGGCTCAGGGACAAGTACTTTATCCTGATGATATTAAATTAACTATCCCCGGCCCTAATGAGCTAGTTCTGTTCCCTTCATCTAGGTGCATCGCTTTCTACAAAGATGCATTCAATGTAGGGGTTCGATTCCCACTTCATTCCTTCATCAAGAATATACTGAATTATTATAGGATCACTCAAATCCAGTTTTTGCCAAATGGCTTTAGGATAATTGTTAGTTTCATTCTTATCTATCATCTGGTAGTAGTAGAGCCGAGATATTCCTCATTCCAAGCCATTTTTATGTTGAAGTCCCATCCCCATGATAAGGATCGGTACTATTTTGCTCATAGGCAGTTTTGTAAAATCATAAAGGGCATCATGTCTTCCATCCACATATGTAGAAATAGGTTTTTCTTTCTTTCATCTGATTAGCCTTTAGGCCTTAGGTCTTCCTGGATAGGTCCTGGACCGAATCCAACCTTAATAAAACCCCTATAGATGAGGATCGGGAGTATTTCAACATGCCACTTAATGTGGAGGAACCAGAATTCAAGTTTTTCCTATCCGGTCAAGCCCTATACGATGCAGGCATTAGTCTGATTGGTCTCCACAATATGTCTGACCATTTTGTACCTTTTTATCTTCTCTTTTTTTGTAAAGTCATCGGATTTTGCTGATCTCTTGACTGTTACTTGTATTATTATATTCTCAGGGATGAAGAGGCTTGGCTTAGAGAGACTACAGCAGGTCGCAAAAAGAAAGGTGAAGACAAACAGAAGCTAAGAAGAAGAAGCTCGAGAAGGTTTCTTTGCTAATGTCTTCTAAGAGCATTCCCACAGCAGGAAGTAGCCGATCTCCTATGCCAATGGAGGCTCCTGCACCTGCTCCTCTAATGACCAATCCGATTAGGTCATCAAAAGCTATCAAACCATAGCCTTCGACAACTAGCCGTGCAGTGTCATCAGAGGCTATCCAACTAGTTTCACCAATTGGTCTTGCAATGCTGTCGAGGATTGCCCAATCATCACAACAACCTGCTGATGCAGATAAACCCTTGGGTACTCAGGAAGAACACTTCATTCTACAGAAGAAGCTATGGATAATTGATTCCGCTCACAAGGATCCAAGGCTCACCCAGAAGCTTTTAGAGATGACTCTGCTACCTGCTGACAGACAAGAGTAGGAAACGCATCCCCTCTCCCAAGTGCTCGGCAATAGCTATGTTGAGTTTTATCAAGTAATTATTCATTCATTCAGCTTTCTTTTCTTTTACTTTTCTTGTCTTTGTTCCGCATTAATCTTCTTGTTTCTCCTTTTGTTCCAACTTTTCTCGAGCATCAACCACTTAAAGCATTTCTTTATCACATATGATGAGGTAAAAAAGAATCTAAATAAAAAGTTATCGACGACCACGAAAGCTGCAAAGAAAGCTGTTGATAAGGTAAAAGTAGCCAATACTCGGACGAAGGCTGTGGAAGCTCAGAGGGATGTTGCTGAGGCCAAGAAAAATGCAGCAGAGGCCCAAAAAGATGCTGCGGAGGCCTAGAAGAAAACTGCTGAGACCGAAAAGACTGAACTGGAGGTCACAACCTTCATAGAAATAAACAAACTGAAGACTTCTCTTTCTGATGCCAATAAAGAGATCAAGATGAGTCAAATCTCTATTCGGAAGCTCCAAGAAGAAAAAGAGAAATTAGAGAGGGAGCTTGCAAAGGCTAAGAAGGCCGTAGAGTACAAGTTATTTGATTAGTTTTTGGATGACCTTGCCAATGAGTTGCTGGGCATTTTTCATGAAGGATTTGAAGACTACAAGAACAAGATAAAAAAACTTTTTCCAAAGATCAACGCTGCTCTTCTTATCCTGAGTGTGGCCGTCCTAGTGGCAGGATAAGCAATAGAGGTGCAAGATGTCGATGCACCCATTGAAACCCCCCACCGATCATTGCTGAGGCTACAACTATAGTTGAGGCGCCAGAAGCATCCGTGGATGCCCAGCCTGGAGCTCCAATAGATCAGGTGGTGGAAATATGTGGACTTTTGGTGCCTTGTTTTCATTTTTCTTGTACTTTTATTTTCTCCCATTGGAAGTTTGAAAGATTATCTTTGTAAAAACATATTTGAAGTAATGAAACTTCTTTTTATCAATCAATGTTTTCTTTTTCCTAATATGTTGATTACTTGCGGTCATGTAAGATCACTTGCAAAGTATTGTGGTAACTTGGTGGCTGTTGTAGTAGATAGAGTGATCAATATACTGCTCGTACATGAGAAGCGACTAGAAGTTCTTCTCAAGGACTTTGAGAAAGTGGTCGATCCTTCATTAGTGATAGATTTAACAAAAGAAGTACCTAGAAAAGGGGTTGGCGACCTTCCGAGGACTTCAACTGAGGTACGAAAGATTGAAACTACAAGAACAGCAACTAGAAGATATATTGCAATTGCTGAAAACATGGGAGTTTTCTTTTTTGTCTTTGAATTGGAATTTAATAGGTGCATCCAAAAGGTGAAGAAGTTCTTTCTAAATATTGATCCAAATTTTCATATATTAACATATTTAGATGCTCAGTCGCTAATAAAGGAGGTATTAGGAGGAGATCCATGCTCTTTTGTAGAAGCTGCAGTGCCATATTAGATGTGGGAATAGAGATAGCAGATTCTAGCCTTCTAGATGAAGATAATCCACCCTCAGAGCATGCGGGAGCTCCAAGCAGCGGGAAAGATAAAGGTCCCAATCTTTTATTTGCTAAACCTCAGCCCCAAGGTCAGAGAGAAGAAATAAATATACATTTTCTCTCTTCTTTTTTATTTTTTCTAATTGATGTAATTCATAGGAATGAAAAAATCCCTTTGGTATCTTTATAAGAGATTTTTGAGATTAATGAAAAATTTTCATTCTCTTCACTTTCTTGTCTTCACTATCTCTGCATGCATGTTGCTCCTTAAGGTTTTGAGATGTTTGAGATGTCTGTTGAAAAAATATATATATAATAATTTGGCTGCTAATTAGCTTTATTAATTTTTTTCGATCCCTTTTTGGAGAACATATAGGCTATTTAACCCTTTTTAGATCACTTTGATAGAGAGTAATTGATTGAGAATACCAAATAAAGAATATTTGATAAAAAATATCTGATAGGAAGTTTTGGACAAACCTGTACCCTTTTACTTAATCATTTTGATAAGAAATATTCGATTACTTTGATAAAGAATATCCAATCATTTTGATAATGAATATTCGATCACTTTGATGAAGAATATCCGATTGAAAATTTGAGCAAGCCTATGCCCGATCACATTGATAGAGAGTACCTGATCAGTAGTTGAGCAAACTTGTGCTCTCTTTGGACAAACCTGTGCCCCCTACCAATCACTTTGATAAGAGAAGACTTAATCAAAAGATTGAGAAAACTTATTTTCTATTTGGACAAACCTATAACCCTCTCCTAATCACATTGATAGAGAATACATGTTCAGTAGTTGAGCAAACTTGTACTCTTTTTGAATAAATCTATGCCCCCTATCGATCACTATGATAGAGAATACCTGATCGAATGATTAGAAAAATATATTTCCTTTTTGGACAAACCTATGCCCTCTTCCGATCACTTTGATAGAGAATACCTAATCGATAGTTGAGCAAACTTATATTCTCTTTGGATAAACTTATGTCCCCTACCGATCACTTTGATAAAGAATACTTAATTGAAAGATTGAAAAAACATGTTCTCTTTGGACAAACTTGTGCCCTCTCTTGATCATTTTGATAAAGAATACCTGATCAATAGTCGAGCAAATCTGTATTCTTTTAGACAAACCTGTGCCCTCTACCGATCACTTTGATAGAGATAATAGAAAGACATCTTTGGGAAGAAAAAGAATTTATTGATAATATTTCTTCAAATTATCATAATTCCATGACCTTGGAATTGGAGTTCCATCCAAATTTTTCAAGTTGCATGCTCCAAATCTGATGACCTTTAATATTTTGTAGGGCCTTCCCAATTAGGTGAAAGTTTTCCTTATTCCGATGGCTTTAAGATTTCATCTCGCCGAAGGACAAGATCTCCTTGTTGGAAGATTTTGATATTGATCCTGGAGTTGTAATATCGGACAACCCTCTGTTTATAAGTTGCCATTTTGATAAAAGCCTTCCTCCGAGCTTCTTCCAAGAAGTCAAGATCTCATAACCTTTCCTGATTGGTTCTTTCATCATACTCCCTTACCCATCGGAAACTAGGCCGATCTCTAAAGGGATGACTGCTTCTGCCTCATAAGTCAATGTGAAAGATGTTTCACTAGTTGAGGCACGAGGAGTTGTTCGATAGGACCAGAAAATGCTATCCAACTCATCGACCTAGAAGCTTTTCATCTAGTCAAGTATGGACTTTAGGCCTTGAAGAATGATCTAATTAGTCATTTATGTCTCTCCATTTGATTATGGATGTCCCACTGATGTGAACCTCAGTTCAATATACAGATTCGAACAAAATTTTCAAAATCTTTAGTTATCAAATTGCCTTTTGTTATTGGAGATAATGCACTTAGACAATCCGAATCAGTAGATAATGGACTTCTAAATGAAGTCTTGAACCTTCTTTCAGTTATATGAGCCAAGGGCTTAGCTTCGATCCACTTGGTGAAGTAGTTGATTTTCATAATACAAATTTTTGTCTAGTTGCCATTGAACATGATTCGAATATATTAATTTTCCATATATCAAATGGCCAATGGACCAGAATTTGAATGATCGGCACAGATAGCTTCTTTTGAATATTAACAAACTTCTGACACCGATCACATTTTTGGACAAAGTCCATGATATCTTGCTAAATAGTAGGCCAATAAAATCCTTGCCTGAGGACTTTGTAAGCTAATATTTTGCCTTCGATATGACTGTCATAGATGTCTTCGTGAATTTCTCGAAGGACATTCAACTTTTAAAGGATGCAGGCATCGGAGCAGAAGCATTGTAAAAGATTTTTCTATAAAGCTGCCCGTTTAGGAGGACATATCATAGAGCTTGCTGCCTGATTCCTCAAGCTTCTCTTTCATTTACTGGGTCTCTTTTATTAAGGAATCTGATAAGTGGATCAATCCAGCTTGGTTCATCTCTACCTGAGAAACAATAGGAGTTTCTTTTATACCGGAAGTTTTCAAGTATTCAATGAAGACTCCCTTTGGAAGTTTTGAGCCATTTGAGATTGCAAGATATGGTAAAGCATCTGCTCGGGCATTATAAAATTCGGGTATCCATTGGATTTTCAAAATTCTTAAATTTGAGGATAGCTTTTTAATTTTCTGAAGATATTTGATCATGTTTGGCTCTTTAGCTTCATATTTTGTTCATACTTATGTGATGCTAGTTATGAGTTGGAAAGGACTTTGATTTTATCAATGCCGATCTCTTTGGCTATATTTAGACTAGCAATTAGAGCTTCATATTCAGCTCTGTTGTTGGTAGTGTGAAAATCGAATCTCAGGATATATTCCATCACTACCCCATCAAGATTTGTAAGGATTAATCCGGCTCTACTTTCTTGGATATTTGAAGTACCATCGACATGCAAAACCCAAGATGGAGTGGTCGGTTCTTTCGAGCTCTTTTTCGCCTTTTCTTCAGCAAGTTTATACATTCGATGATGAAGTCAGCAAGGATTTGAGCTTTCATATTGGGACGCGGTTTGTATTCAATATCAAATTCTTCCAATTCGACAGCCTACTTGGCTAGACGTCCTGATTTATCTGGCCTTCAAAGTATAGATTTGAAAGGCTGGTCTGTTAAGACAACCATAATGTGGAACTAAAAGTATGGCCGAAGTTTTTGGGAGGTAATAACAAGAGCATAGATCATTTCTTTGTTTCAGAATATCTTATTTCAGCATCTCGTAATATTTTGCTGGTGTAATAAAGAGGCTTTTGTACACGTATCTTTTCTCACCAAAATAGAGCAAATGACATTAGGAGAAATAGATAAGAAATGTAACCTAAAATACTTCTTTAAGTCCTCAAAGGTTGATCGGCAGCTGTCCGACCACTCGAATTTATCGGTATGCCTTATGATTTTGAGGAACGGTAGGTACTTCTCAGTTGATTGGGAGATAAATTGGCTAAGTGAAGTGATCTGACCAATTAGGATTGGACTTCCTTTTTATTCCCGGGATGTTTCATTTCCAAAGATACTCAAATCTTTTCAGAATTAGCTTCAATTCCTCTTTGAATTACCATGAAGCCTAAAACCTTTTTTGATATAATATTGAACGCACACTTGTTTGAATTGAGCTTCATCTGATAGTGCCTTAATTCAACAAAGACCTCTTCCAGATCAGCTATATGACAATAAGCTTCTGTACTTTGATAAGCATAACATCCACATAGACCTTCATATTTTTTTCCGACCTAATTCTGGATGATTTTATTGATCAACCGCTAAAAAATATTTCTAGTATTCCCAAAAGGCATCATTTTGTAGCAGTAAAGCCCTCTTTCTATAACAAAGGTTATCTTTTCTTCATCCTCTTTTGCTATCTAGATCTGGTTATATCTAGAAAAAGTATCCATGAAGCTAAGTAATTCATGTTTGAATGTAGCATCTACCAGTTGGTCAATTATTGGCAGATGATAGCTATCTTTTAGACAGGTTTTGTTGAGATATATATAGTTAATATAGATTCTTCATTTGCCATTCGCTTTCTTGACCATCACTATATTGGCTATCTAGTATGGATAATAAGTTATCGTGATGAAGTTGGCTGTTAGAAGCTTGTCCACTTCCTCTTCAATGGCCTTTTGTCTTTTTGAAGCAAAACTTATTTTCTTTTGCTTGAGTCTTGACAGGAGGATAATGGGGATCCACAATTTGTAGATGATGACATCGGCAGGCATGCCTATTATGTCAGCAGTCCAGGAAAAGATATCAATATTCGCTCAAAGAAAAAGGATTAGCCGTTCTCTGATTTCAAGAGATAAAAGACAACCGATCTGCACCGCTTTATCTAGATCACCTCCTAGAAGGATGTTGATCAATTGCTCAGCAAGTTCTCCTCTATTTATAGTGACACCTTATCTGACATTCAGCTCGTCCATTGGAGGGGCCCGATCTATTTTAGGATCTTAACAATGGCAAAAAAATATTTCCTTGCTAGCATTTGAACTCCTCTTATTTTCCCGACTCTATATTTGGTTATAAAGCGAACGAGCAGGTGATAGGTAGAGACCACTGCTTTCAGTGCATTCAACCTTGGTCTTCTAAGAATTGTATTATAAGATGATGGTATTCTGACCACCAAGAAATTCAATTGGACTGTTGTTTATCTTGGTGAATGGCTTGCAGTTCGGTAAAGGAATTTTCCTTTCTTTGATGATAGAATTTCCGGAGAACCCAGTGAGTGGGGTATATACCTTCTACAGCCTTTCATGTAGTAATTTCATTCTCTAGAAAGTATCGTAGAATAAGATAACAGTAGAGCTTCCATTATCAACCAAATTTTGCTTTACATCATGTTTGGCCACCATCATAAAGACGACAACTGTATCATTGTGAGGGATTTGAATCCTCTTTACATCTTCATCAAAAAAAAGTAATATTTCTATATTGGAAAGTGGTTGGATTCGCCTGGTGACTCTTGCTTGGTGGCTCCTCATCTTGCCTCCCTACTAGCTGCTAATCTTGCCTTCTTGCCTCCCCCCCCCCCCCCCCCCCCCCCCCAGTCATGGGAGAGGCCCAAGATTATACCAACAGTTCCCTCAATTGGTGCATCATCTAGCTCGACTCCATGCTCAAGGCATATTGGAGGGACTTCTTTCTTTTGGATATTAATATACTTGCTAAGCTAGTCCCTCCGGATTAGGTTCTCGATCTCTTGCTTCACTTGTCAAGAATCTTTTGTATCATATCCATGATCTCTATGATAATGGCAGTACTTATTCTTGGGTCTCTTCTCTGACAGACTTTTCATAGGCAGTGGTATTCACAAGAAATCCTTATTCTCGATCTCCATCAAAATTTAAGATTGAGAGGTAGTCAAAGGGGTATAATTGGTAAATTGTCAGGCAGGATGACTTGGCTCGAATTCTTTGTGGGTCTAGCAACCTCCGACTGAGTGTGAGTTCTTCACGAAACTGCTTCTTCTCATTTCCCTTCTTTCCTTCTTCCTTCTAGCATAGGAATAGTCCTTCAGCTTGAGTGTACTTTCCTGCTCACTCAAGAAGTTCGACATAGCTTTTTGAAAAAATTGTCTAAAAAGAAACTCAAGTGACCATTCCAGAGTCCTTACTTTAGGGCTGACATTGTGACGAACTCGTTAAGATCTCTGATCTCCAGGATGGCTACATTGAAGCATGACATATAACTTCAGAGTGTCTCTCCTTCTTCTTACTTGATACAGAAGAGACTCATTATTCTTGGGAGGTGGTCAATGACTGTCGAAGTGGGTCACCAACTAACTACCTAGCTATTGAAAAGAATGGATGGTTCTAGGAAATAGGCTTGAAAATCACATCTTGGCAGCCTTGTTCAAAGTCGTTAGGAAAGCCAAGCATAATAGGGTGTCAAATGTGCTTTGGAGCCTCATGAAGGCTTTGTATCCCTTTAGATATCAACAGGATCAGCAGAGCTATCATAGGCTGCTCATTCATAATTTTCTTAGAAAAAGGGGGCTAGGTATTGAAGTCATGGAAATTATTTTGGTGGCAATTTTTCATGTAAATCTCTCTAAGTTTAGCCTCTAGCTCCTCGGCCTTCCTTTCAATATCATCCCCTTATTGAGAGCGATGATTCCAAGGATGCACTGGAGTTGAATCCTCTTAGAAATCCTGTAGAGTATGTTGGCGGTGGTTCCTTCCCTCAGGAGAAGGAATTGAGTACCGGATTTTCTCTTCTCTGTAGGGAGGTTGATAACGTTTGTCAACTCCACTGAACCGACACTAGTGGTGGTGCTGGGATGACTTAGCCAACGGAGCAAGAGACCAGATAGTGGATTGTTGGAGAAGATTGATAGCACTCACCAATAATTGGTTATGCTTAATTAGAGTGTCCACTCTTGGGTCGGTAGCAAGGATAGGTTAAAGATTCCTTACCTCACCTTCTACTGTATTGGAAGCATTTCTTGAAGATCATCATTGGGAAGCAAGGTTGAGTGGAGGTCTTGCTCTTGCCATTTTCTTGAATGATTTGAATAGTAGCCCTTCCTCTAGCACCAATCTATTGCTGCACCTTTCTAAGCTTGTTAAGCTAGTTGTATTAGAATGGCTTTGGGCTCTTGAGTGTCTTCAAGAAGCTAGTCGATGACTTCAAAGATAGACTTAGTTGACTCCTTAACCTACAAAACAAGTCCTCGACATTGGAGAAATTGATGGAATTTCTCCAAAGGAGAACCTTCGAATGTTTAAATCAGCTTTAAGAGAGAACAATAAGAAAAAAATGGAGAGTAAGTGCTTGAGATTATTCCCTAGAGATCTCCTCAACACCCTATTTATATTTATAGAAGTAAAAGGTCAAATTAGTTAAGTGGTTATAATCATTTGTGGGATGGTTACACCATTAAAAAAGTAGTTGAGTCAGTTAGGCCGTTAAGAGATCAGTTTATAAAGTGATTTGTTAAGTGGTCTCT
Source organism: Areca catechu (assembly GCA_021397845.1). NCBI lineage: Eukaryota > Viridiplantae > Streptophyta > Magnoliopsida > Arecales > Arecaceae > Areca > Areca catechu. Next base: position 9,771,444 of record CM038044.1, read on the forward strand.
GCTTGATAACCACCTTACTAATCTTGTTGTAATGGCTCTTGACAACTTTAAGACATGTGCTTTATATTAAATGAAATTATGAAATTTTGTATTTGACACAGATAAGTAGTTGGAACCTGTTTGATAAGTAGTTGAATAACTTGCACTTTTAATAAGTGATCGGCTCCTAATCATCCGGTATCCTGTATTTTGAATAAGTGACTGGCTCCTAGCCATTTGGCATCCTGTGCTTTCAATAAGTGATTGACTCCTGGTCATCTGGCATCCTGTGCCTGAATAAGTGATCGACTTCTGACTGTCCGGTATCCTTTGTCTTAAATAAGTGATTGACTTCTAACCGTCTGGTACCTTGTCCCTGAAATAAGTGATCGACTCCTAGCCATCTAGCATCCTATGCCTGAAATAAGTGATCGACCACTCTTGGTTATCTAGTACCTTGTATCTTAAATAAGTGATCGACTCCTAACCATCTGGTACCCTGTGCTTGAAACAAGTGATCGGCTCCTAGCCACCTGGTATATTATGTCTTGAATAAGTGATCGACTCCTAGCCATCTGGCATTCTATATCTTGAATAAATGATCAGCTCCTGGCCATTTAACATCCTGTACCTTGAATAAGTAATTAGTTCTTGGCCATCTGATATCCTATATCTTAAATAAATGATTGGCTCCTAGCTATCTAGTATCTTGTGCTTGAAATAAGTAATCAGTTCTTAACCGAATACTTTTCTACATACTAGTAATTGCTTATGACATGTCATCCATCCTATAATAGTCTCCATTAGCATCTAAGCTAGGTAAAAACATAAATCTTGGGTTATGATGAAACATTTCCATGTTGCTAATAGTGCATGCTGACTAATAAGAAACTTTGACTAACAACTATAGATTTGAAGAGTGTTCTTTGTTCCCCCGAGTGACTTCTCTATGTTTCCCTCTTTCAGATGATGAAAACTCTGATTACTTATCCACAGGAGAAGTACAACCATTTTCTTAGTAACAACATATCAACACTTTAGTTGCAACCTCAATGTATGCTATCCAAATAGCAAACTTTTAAGGCTATAGCATCCAGGCAGATGCATGAAGAATTTAAATACAATTTGACAAGATTTAAAATGATGTTATTTTTATCAGTAATAAGCATATACCTTCAAAGATGTAACAATTAATGAAAGAATCCAATGCCCCTAAGGATTTCCATGCTTTATCCATAGCAACATCAAAAGCAGCCTCCCCCTCTTCTGCCATATTCAGTCCAATCACTTTAAACTGATCAATTCCTTCCAACGAACTTGTAATATCTGCCACCATGCTCTGAAGAACATCTTCATCACCCATCAAAACTACCCTAAATATTACATCATGAGAAACAAATTGCAACTTATTACAAACTTGACACCAAAAACGAAATACACAAATTTACTAAAGAAAGTTCAGAGAGAGAGAGAGAGAGAGAGAGATTAATCATCTCATATTGAGAGTAAAGGGTAAAACATTAAGAAGGAGGTCTATTAGATGAAATAAAACATTCATTTTAATATTATATGCTTAAGATATTGAAAACTAAGAGAAAAAAACAAATTACAAACCTTTTTTTAGTTTTGTTTTTAAGAATGAGGTCGGATAATTTGAAAAAATTATACCTCGTAAAAACAAAACAGACAAAATTAACTACATCATAAATTTCCAAATAAACAAATTCTAAACGGGACAAAAGAACACCAGAATGATCAAAAAAACCAACACCAACGAATTAGAATCTAGGTTTTAAACCCTCGCTTTCCCTAAGAGAAGAAAAAAAGAATAGAAATCCAACAAGCTGTCACAGAATCATAAAACCCATCAACCGAGACCCAACAACAACAACAACAACAAAACAGCAAACCCTGCACACAAAATCCCTAGATTGGAATCAAGATCAGAAAAAAAAAAAAAAGATTGGATCTTTGCATTTCTACCTGCAACCGCACTTGGCCAGATAGTACGCGATGCCCTTTGAGATCTCGTCTCCATTAGAGGTAATCAAAATTCTCTTCCCACAACCCTCCATCGCTCCAAGACCTACTCCAACAACAAAAATAATCCATCAAGAAAAAGCCCAAAAACGCTCAAAATTTCAAAGAATACAGAGCTGACATATGAGAACAAATCGAAATCATAACCAAATTAAAAAAAAAAATAAATAAAACATAGAAGAAGAAGAGATCGCGCTTTGCAGGCAAGGTGGCACCTTGTTGTCCTCGGAGAACGGAAAACACGTAACCTTCCGTCTCTGTCCGCGTGTTCGTGTTGTCCTCTCGCCTTCGCTTCGGTGCGGTCTCATGAACGTAGACCAGCGAGCCCGTCGCTTCGTGCCCGAAGAGCGGCAGGGTTGGCGATCTACCGTCCAAACACTCACTGATAGCTTTGCGATATGTGCGATTGGTAACCTAACGGTGGATGCCACCGAAGGAAGGTGAATCCTTGTTTCTCTCTAAAGTCAGCGGAGAGCCGAGCCGGCTCTCATGGGTCTCGGCATATCATATGCCGTCATATCTATCCAAGAGTTACAACCAGCCCCGTAGCCCGTTGCTTCGCACCCACTGGCTCAAGCGCACGTAGGGGGACCATATTCTTGATGAACCACTTGTTCTCCTTTGCTATCCAGTTTGATCTACGTATCTAAAGCTATCAATGGATTGGGTCCGGATCTGAGATCCATGAATTTAGATCCAACGGATCTGGATCTAGATTTGAATATGAACATGTTTATTTGGATTTGGACCTGATTAATCATAGTTAAATGGATCCGGATCTGGATATGTAATATCCAGACCCGACAGATCCAAGACTCGATTAAATAAAATAATATTATATATAATATATATATATATTATATATATATTTTTATATAAATGTGGAATGTTGGACCATAATCCAACGGTTAAGAATCGATCAAGCCTTTAATATAAAGGCTTTCTTCAAATTGTGCCCTAACCCCCTTTCCCTTTAACTCTTTCTCCCTTCCAGGCTCTAGCCGCCTAGCACCCCAACCCCAGCGAATCCCCGTTCTCCCTTGTGCTCCGACGCTCCACCTCCACGCCCACGACCGACGCCTCCCTCGATGGCCGAGCCCCCCGACGGCTGACGTCCCCCTAAGACGGCCAACGCCTCCCCCCGCTCGACGGCCGACCCTCGACGGTCGATCCCCCTCCAGTCGACGCCTTCCTCGCCGGCCCCCGCCGGCCGACGCCTCCCCCCCTCGACAGCCGATGCCTTCCCCCGCTCGACGGCCGATCCCCCTCCAGTCGATGCCTCCCTCGATGCCTTTCTCAACTCCGAGCCCCGCCGCTCGATGTCTCCCCCCTCGACGTCCGATCCCCCTCCCTGCTCGACGGCCGATCCCCCTCCCTGCTCGACGGCCGATCCCCCTCCAGTCGACGCCTTCCTTGACACCTTCCTCAACTCCGAGCCCCGTCGGCCGACACCTCCCCTTCTCGACGGTCGATGCCTCCCCCCTCGATCGTCCCCCGCCGATTGCTGCTACCCCTGTTCCGATGTCGTTCCTATTCTGGCTTCGTCCTCCTCGGATCCGAGTCCCTGCTACAGTTACACGAAACCGTTATTTTTTTTTTTTGGATAATGCTTATTCGGGTCCGAATTTGGATCTGGATATCCGGGATCCATTCGGGTCCGGGTCTGATACTTTAAAATCAGACCCGTCGAATATTCGGGTCCGAATCTGGATCCAGTAACTAAGGTTAGGTCCGAATCTGGATATCTGAGTTATGATTCAAACCCAACCCATTGACAGTTCTATACGTACCAAATCCGGGTTTTGAGCGAGACGGGTATATCATAGAGCTTCAAAAATATCGGGACACCATGAGAATAGCGTCTTGTTTGTATTGTGGTGCAGGATACAAGGTTTTTAAAAATAAATGTATGTTTTTAATACGTATTTGGTCAAGGACACAAGGAGGAGGATGGATAATTTCCGTCAATCTATTTAGTGTAAAAAAATTAAAAAGCATAGGTGAAAATAAAAAATTATCCATCCATCCTAGATCAACAATTTGCATCATCAAATCTAAATGATGCAAAAAATAAAAAAAGAAAAAAAAGAAAAAAAAAGAAAAAAAAGATGGACAAAATATTTAAACAAAGATTTCGGTTGATAAAATTATTCTTTATTAATTTTTAATAAATAATATATATATATATTATTTTTATTTAAAAATAATTTAATAAAAATATCATTTATCATTTATTTTATTTTTTACATATTAAATAAAAAAAATTTAAAGAATGATTGATCCCTTTTGCTCAAAAGATACAAGGTGAACCCTTCCAATAGCTAGTTTTGCTCACAGCTCTCTACCATTATCATTATAGTTCAATATCATGGAACTACAATAACCGAGAAAAGAATATCCTAAAAACTAAAAGGATTACGATACGATGAGAACGTTTGTACATGTAAATATGATTTTTTTGCCATTATATTGCATTGGAATTGAAATCAACAACAATCCCAATACAATTAAATGATAGAAAGCCGCGCAGGCTGTCCGAAATCCAACCCAAACCAAAAAGGAGATGCAAAGTTGTGGTGGAAAAAGGTGATATACATTATTTTCTTCTTGGTTTTGTTTTCTATTTTCCCTTTCCTCTATCAACAATCAGAATAATTAGCCAATCCCAAGGACGGAAAACTGCTCAAAAACCAATAAGACCAGCTGCATTTGTCACCTCTACAATTCTTTACTGTCATTTTGAAACAGGAAAAAAGCTTACTGCCAGTGAATATAGATAATTAATTCCACAAACCTGAACAGAAAACAAAAGCAATTCCATACTTCCATATTCCGAGGAGAGTTAGTTGTCATATACATCATCTAATGTCTAACATAAACAAGCAAGAACTGTAGTGTAGAGGTTTCCTTGCATACATTCTAATGGGATTTTTTTTCAAAAAAAAAAACCTCCAACAGTACATACAGCGATCATTATCTACAAACTACAAGCAGTTGATATGGTTACCAGGAGTGATCAACTTTTTTAGGGATAGCTCACAAGTCATCCAGGAATATGGACTATTAAGTTGTGGTTCGTTCGATTTGCATTGTAGTATCGCTTCCCAGATGCAGCGACTTCCCCATTGTCTTGGGTAAAATCATCCTATAGCTTCTGGGACAGGAAAAGGGACGTGTAGCATCAAATAGGTAGGGGTTCTTCCTTTAGCATCCCTCCCATTTCCATCTTCCATGATAGATCCACCAGACCTGAAAGTTCCCTGCAAATTTTAGAACTCCAAGTTAGAAACATAATCATTTTCAGACAAAATTTCTGCTTAGAAAGAAGGATCGTCTTTCCAGCAGAGAATGTATTGGTCAATGGCACACAGAAACACGCACACACACAGACACACACACACACACAGATAGAGAGAGAGAGTACTTCAAATCATGGCTGACGACAAGTAATGTTAGTTTTTTCTTTAGATGTTTCAGTAACTTTACAACATCAGCACGGGCTTTCCAATCTGATCTCAAAAGTAAAAAAAAAAAAAAGAGATCAGAATATCACAAGGATTGTTGGAAAATAATAAATTTCCAAATTATGTAAGAGGGAACAATTTAAGTTATCAAAAATTAACAGTGCACTCCAAGAAATCCGACATCACCAAGTTCGAAAAGACTTGGTAAACTTGGTTTCATTTCTACATATTGATACTGTAGGTAGAGGACCATTATAGAATTATTAGGTACAAGCAAAATGTTACCAAGACCAGCAAGAGGCTCATCTAGTAGCAGCAAATCTGGCATTTGAACCTGAAAATCCTTAAGAATTCAGAAACTATGTAATAGAGCAGCCATCAAATGCCACTATTTTGATTTGAGTATCTGCCACTTCACAAATCTTACTAACTGAGTAGCCAAAGCAAGACGCCGCTTGAAACCACCACTAAGAGAATGCGGGTCTTCCTCCAAGGAGATCGTATTCAAACCAACCTGGAATATTTATATATTCAACAAGTGACGAAGTAATAGGTTTCGCTAATGGTGTGTTTATCAGAAAGCTCATTACTGAGAAGCAGTTTGAAGAAACTTACATAGGTCTGGAAGTAGCAATGATTATTGGACAATTAATTAGATGGCAGAATAAATGAGGAATGCGAACATGGTTGATGTATATAGAAACTTAAAAGTTCTCCTGTATACCGAATTAATTGCAAATTGAAGTTTCAAAGCAAGTTGTTCTCTCACTGCGAGGTCTGCCTTCTGTCTAGGCCACCCAAAAGTAACTTCCTCGAGCACAGTATCAGTCAAAAAATACCTAGAATATATCAACTTCAAGAAATTACAAAGTAATTAAAAAACTCCTACAAAGATATAGCTAGCAAATAAGCTGGAGTGCATATATAACAATCATCCTTCAAGATGTTTGTATAGTCAATCTAGTGAGATGGTCCTAGTCATAGAAATTATGTTATGGCCCAGACCATGGGGAATTCTGTTTCAGCTCAAGTGAAATCATAAACCATTATACTGCTAAAAATATCTAAAAGATCTATGATAAAATTAAGCAGGATTCAGAAAGTTCCCTTCACACCTTTATTCTAGTTATTTCTCCTTTTATGAGAAATCATGTTTAATACCAGAAATTTTGCAAGTTTCCAAAATTTATGAGACTAAGTTAATTCTAGGTTAACAATTAGGATCTGAGTCACTATTGTAGATTACAGGACACAATCTGCACATTGCCGTGGTGTATCTCTTATATAAAAGATTGCTTATATTAAGACCAGTTTCTGTCAATGAAAATGACCTATTCTCTAGCAACTAGTAGAAACAAATTTAAGAAACACTAAAATCCAATACATTTATTTCTCATTAAGATTCAACCTAAATTATCAAGCCACCCATAATATTAAACTGTTAAGGGGTGGCATCTGCTGATCGTTCTCAGAACAACAAGATAATTTAAATATGAATGCATGTTATGCATCTTTTTTCTCCTTTTACTCTGAATTAAGCACCATGCAAATATTACACTAACCTAGTTCCTACAAAACTAAAAACTCCTGAAAACAAACTGAATCCCACTAAACATTATTAACCGTAAATATCATCATCTCTAAATCATGAATAAAGATATAAAAATAATAATAATAATTGTTGTTACCCTTGACTCAATGATTAACAAAACCTAAGAAACACTTTATACCTCTCTGGAAACTGAAACACAATGCCAACCCTTTCTGGTGACAATGTTTCTGGAGGTCCACTTGGGTTTCCATCATTTCCATATCTTTGAATATTGATTGACCCAGAGGTAGGTTCGGATAGTCCAGCAAGAAGCTGCAATAAGGAGCAGAGAAAAGGGTGAGCTAGAAAAGCATAGCGAGGAAGCCATAAATATCAAAAACATGCCCAAGTTTTCAAGGCAGGCCTGTAAAAGAGTGGTTTTCCCGCTTCCACTTCGTCCAAAAATCAGGCCAAAGCTGCAAGAATTAATAAGAATGGTTCACCCATGAACAAGAAGCATCATTTGATGGCAGCATCTATTAAAAAATGAGCAAGATAAAGATAATAAAATTTACTTATCAGAATGTAGGAAGAAGATCCTTTCATGTTTACCTTTTCTGGGGAAGGGAGAAACTAACTTCACTCAATAGGTTGTGCTGGGTCCCAGGAGGTCGATAACTGACCCTTCTGACCTTAAACAAACCAATTTCATTGTCACAAAAGCTCTTAATGCTCATGAACATGCAGATAGGTACAGAACATAACATGTTACATGAATACAGAACAAGTACTATTTTGCTGTAGTTCAAGAAAAAATATTGTTCAATCAGGGGCAATGATCAAGATGTGAGTTCTAACTGAAATTGTAATAGCGCTATCATAGTATCAGTTCATATAAACCAATATGAAGATTCCTTGGAGAAAGAAATAATGAAAAATCTATAGAAGTATTTTTGTTACAAGTCTAAACCAATCCAAGGCATATGTATCTAAAACCCATTGGAATAGAGTTGTAAGGATTAAAGAAAAGAGCTCAAAAGAATGTTCTTCAGCTACTGAAGCAATGCACAAATGCTAGAAAGTGGAATGTAAAACAATGATTTTGAGCATGCATTCAGAATAAAAAATACACAATGATCTGAAAACCACCAAAATGAACCTAATCAATAAATAATCTTAAGAAAGGACCGCAGCATCAGATATTATATATTTATATTTACTAGATGAAATCAATGCAGAAATAACACTAAGAAAAAAACAATGAGAACAAATATGGGAACATGACTTTATTGGACTATTACATAATGACATAATGAAGTAAGAATCATTCCAAGCATTAGTGTAACTTTGCCTCAGGACATAGCACAAAAGATATTTTTCCTTCATCCATGTGGACAAATCCTCACTTCTAGAGCACAAAATGCCCTTGAACAGACGTACAGTACTACTTTATTATGAGGACAAAAAGGAACATGCAATGGATACATGAATATTTGGCTTTAGAAGGTCATTATCATCCAACATGCCAATGATAGAGATATTGATCATGGTTGCAAGGGCACAAAATTTGAGATGAAAGTAGAGACAGTATACCAATGAAAAATGCTCTACCTAAAAGTTCCTATGCAAAAACTATTAAAAGCAAAACTCTAACTTTACATAATTTTATGCCTCACCTGCAGAAGTTAAATCTCCCAAGGCATAACATATTTAGATCCTCTTTTGAAACATTAAATAGTAGAAAATATGTAGTAGATAAAGAGCAAATAAGATGAAAGGCTTGGTGAAATTAAAACAATAAAGAAACGTATAATAGAAGAAATCAGCAATCCTGGATATTAACTGACATGAAACTTGTAATGCAAGTATTAGAGTGAATGCACAATAACATATAAGTAAAAAATATCTAGATATGCATAATCTAGAATGTATTTAGAAATATGAATAAAGTGCACCATTAAAGGTCTGCATGGATATGGCTGAAACATATCCCGTAGGAATCTAGCCTGTTGGCCCACCCAACCTAGCATCTTCTAAAGGCCTGCCAAAATTCCAGTCTAAATCCTAGCCTGTGAATCTGTTGGTCTTTCAAGAAGGGAAAAAAGGACCCATGGTGTTCTTTTTTCCTTCCCACCTGATTCGGCTGCAGCGGTGTTGGGCTGATATGGGCCAATCTCAAATGGGCTTCCCAGTCCAAGAATCCAGTCGATTTCAGCCAAAATCCTATGGGATTACCCAAACAGGCCTTAAGTAGTGATTTTGTATAACTAAATTATGGATTTTACAATATATGACGCATGCTATAGTTGCCTGAAGCAAAAATGTGGACGACAATGGAGGAGCAAAGAAGCAAGGAAGTGATGACTTTAGATATCACCATGGTGCAGGAACGCTACTAGTCTTAATAATTATTAATATTGCTTAATTAAATGGATTATCTTAAACATTTGGAGATGATTAAATATGATATGCAGTAATAGTTTAACTTTGATCGTTTAGATACATCAACACCAACAAAGGGTAGAGGCCCATTGTAAGATCAGGGAGCAACAACAAATATCCAGGCCTCATTCAACACCAAAAATGGAATGTTCCTACAACCAAGACTATGTCAAGACTTATTTAAAGAATGGGAAGATAAATATACGATAACAAACTAAACATGTAAGCTCGACGATGAGCACAAATATACGGGTATCCACACAGATACACCAAGACTGCATCATAAACTTAAGGAGGACCATATACTAAGAATGCATCATAAAACTACATATCGCACATCTAACATAGATCATTTATCAGCAATTAAAGAAGGATGAAGGAAACGTAGCACCACAACAATGTTTCAAGAGAAATGGTTAAGGTGCCAGGTCTGCACGGCAAATGACAAGGTTGATAGAGCATGCATAACCATGAGCGAGGGGTCACGACTCACAAGCATGAACAAAAACCTTTCTTTTTCTTGATAGTCAACAAGCATCGATGAACTGATCACCAGAAGGCATGAGGATGCCATTCTAGTTGGAAACCTACCATCTCAGGCAAGGTTAGATGAAATGGAGAGACGATACACAAATCCACCTGGACAGCATCACCACACAACGAAATGGTAGCCCAAACCCGACTATTTGAATAAAAAAAATATTAAAAAAAATCCAGCTTTAAAGACATCGATGAAATCTATTACTGACTCAATAAACTCAATTTGACCACACAATTAAAATAGGTCATAAAAGAGAGATTTTATGTTAAAAAAACCATCGGAGATTTAAAAATAAGAAGAGAAAAGGGCTTACTTCGATGCGGTAGCGGTCGGCTGAGACCCGAAGTGCTGGAGGTTTAGAAGGAAGCCTTTTATAGAAGAGAAATGAATCGGAGTAGGAGACCGATGAAAAGCTTTTATTCTCATTTATTCCAAGGAAAACAGAAAGAAAGAGGGAAGAAATTATACCGCAGAGGATCGATGGAATAGAAGGCCGGCCGGAATGGAGAGATGGGTGGAGCCGATCGTAAGAAGGGAATGGAAGTCGTCTTCATCGTTCCTCCCCCTCTCAGAGGAAGGGCAGAGTTTTTTATTTAACTAATTTTTTCCTTTAATTTCTCTGTTCGGATACAGAGTGGAGTGAGAAGCTTGATTAGGGATTGGAAAAAATAGCTTTCTTTGACGGAGGAATAAACAGAAAGTAGAAGGGTAAAGATGGAATCTGAAATAAAAAAAAAAAATCCGTACAATAGTTAGGCTAAAATACGATGGGATGCCATAATTAAATTATATAACTATAAAATCAAAAATATTATTAAATAAAATATAAATTAAATTAATTTTATATTAATTATTTATATATTTTTAAAAATTTATTAAATATTTTATAAAATTAAATAAAATTATAAATATAATTAAATATTAAAATATGAATCATATAGTTATTTATATATATCTATATCTATTTATTATTTGAATATGGTTTTTAGTAGATGCTCAAATTTTTAACTGTATCTAGATAATTTTGAATATAAAATTAAATACCATCAAATATTATTTATACTACTATTATTTTTAACAGTAATGATCTGTTATAAGATCATTAGTCGTATTATTTATAATTTAAACTTATTTGATACAAAAATAATTATTATTATAATTTGTAACGGCCACTGTAATGGTATTTGAATGAAAAATGATAAGCAATAGTGGAATAATAACAAGATTGCTGGCTGAATCATTGCTTTGCAGAATATTTTTTTTTTTTTTTTTGCTGGTACTATTTGAAAAGTAATTTCTTATGTAAATTTAAGTAATTGCTTTTATTAGTATGTATAACATAGCGAACCCTTTTTAAAATTGTTATATTGGCTGTTACATTATTATAAAGAACTATGCCTTTTATTTTAGCACTAGGAAAATGTACAATTTTAAGGACGCGTTTGATAGACGGTAATCTATCCAGATTATCGGTAATTTAAGTGGATACACCAGATAACTATGTTTGGTATTTAGATTAAATGGTAATCTATTTTGAACCGGTAATCCGGATTACCTCTCATATGGCAATCCAGATTACTTCAGGGAGAAGTGGCTATCCAGATTACCAGAATCCATTTTATTATTTTTTGACAAAATTGTCCTATCCCTTTTCGTTTCGATGAGAATAAAATATTTTCCTTCTTCCTCTCATCTATATTCTCTGGATGCTTATTGGGATCTCTTCTTAAATCTATATTTTATTTATAAAAAATATAAATTTTATATTTTAGCTATTTATTAAAAATATAATTATTAAATATTTTATATTATTAAATATTAAATATTTAATATTTTTATATTAAAATTGAAAATTGAAAAATTATTTTTATACAAAATAAATGTAAAAAAATTATATATAATCTTTTAATATATAAGTAATATATTAAATTTATATATATTATATTATTAAATTTAAAATAATATATTTATATTTTACATAAATACATAATTTAAATATATATTATATTATATATAAATATATAAATATATTTCAAATAAATGTACTATGTTATATAAATATATTATTTTATTTTAAATATGATATAATCTAATATATTTTTATAATATATTATATTAAAGTAATATTATATTACATTATTATATTATATTATGATATATTTTTAATAAATTTGACTCGGGGATATTTTGAAAATTTGAACTTAGATTATTGATAATCTATTTGTTATATCAAACACAGTAATCAATCTTACTGATAGATTACCTGTATATACCAAACACAGTAATCAATATTCCTGGCAATCTATCCAATGATAATCTATCTTGTAGGTAATCCAGATTATCATTCAGAATTTCCTGGCGATCTACCAAACATAACCTAAGACTGTTCCTTGTTATATGCCCAGAGAAATTATCACTTCATGCATGCTACCTTATTTACCAATTTAATTCTTTTAATTGATTAATTGATTGCTGAATCGTTGAAGTGAACTAAACTACTATTTGATTTAGTGGAGCATGATGGATTGTATTAGTTTTTCTATATATACTGCTATCGAACACTATCTTTTAGTTTTAGTAAGTGCATATTGACAGTTTCCAGTAGCTACCATCATCCTCTTGCTTTCTCAAAATTAATTTAGATAGTAATATACATGATAAGCCGAGCCCATGATAAGGTGGACTTCATCATAAAAGATCATAAAGACTCTTTCCTTATCATTGGAGGTAAGGCTGAAACTGGGCCGGGCCGGCCCGGCCTGATGGGTTTCGGATTGGCCCGAAATCGGATCAGGCTTCAGGTCAAGTTTCAAGTAAATATGATTGGACTTCGAGTCTTAAAATAGGGCCCATTCAATTTCCGGACCAGGCTCAGGTACCCTTTTGGCCCGGCTCGAACACGACCTAGAATAGGTCCAATCCAGTTTCTAGATATTTTCTCCAGTCTCCTTCTCTCCATTTTCTCTCAGTCTCTCTCTCTCGTTTCCATCTCCCTGCTCCGATTAGCCTCCAACGGTCGGCACCCCCTCGCACCTGATGGCCGACGCCCCATTGCACCCGATGACCGATGCCCTCGCCTCCTATGCAGCTGTGCGACCCCACGGCCCCATCGATGATGCCCCCGTCCCTCGTGCGACCCCGCAGCCCCCTACTGCTCCACCGCTCCGACTCCCTCCCTTGGCCCCGTCACCCATACCAGATGGCCCCGCCCCTCGTGCAACCCTGTGATCCCTCTCCGGCTCCGATCTCTCTTCCCGTGCGACCTCGCGGCCTCCCTCGAGCTTCGATCTTCCTCTTCCGGCACCCTACCCGATGCTCCCTACCCTCCTCGTGACATCATGGCCCCCCCTCCCCGGCTCGGTGGCACCGATCTCTTTCCTGGTTCTGATGCTCTCTCGTCTCTTGAGCTCCGGCGAGCGACCTTTTTTTTCTTTGATGGGTCATTTGAGCTTTTGTTCAGACTAGCCTCATCATGCTCGGGCCGGGCTCGGGCTCAAGCTTGGGTCGGGCTTGAGCCCGGGTCGAGCTCGGGCCTAATATTTTAAAAAAGTTTTGGGCCTAAGCCCGGCCCGAAACCCGAAATTTTTTTCGGGCCGGACTCAAATAGGGATCCAGGCCCCGTTTACTCTCGGTCCTAATCGGAGGTACTTGGTTATTTGATATGTTTATCCTAATAGTTGAGTTGCATGGAGCATAGAAAGGGCTAACTTATGCTACAAGGATCTTGAGGGCATCTCGTATTGTATCAAAGAGGGATTGGCTATGGTTATTAAATGGCTGTCATACATGGTCTATGAGACTACTAGTGCTCACAGATTGTAGATGAATGTTGGATTCTCATGATTATTTTATCATGCATGACTTGAACTTATCTGGAGAAAAATAATGCGGCAAATTAGAATTATGTGATCAATCATAGATTCATATAGAGGTTATCTTATGGGACCTCCTTGCTTCTCTTCGTTCTCTTTTTATAGAAATTTTGTATCTTGATTTTCATGGCTGTATTTATACACATTGTTGGACCCCTCCACCAATTTTTTTTTTTTAAAGTACATAATATGGTTTGGAAATAATTATTTTGGCATTTTGAATACCATTTGAGAAGCGGATACATAATATATTTTATTTTCTTAACAAAAGCATACAATTTTATTAGTCATGGGAAATTTATTTTTTAATAAATCTATTAGAGGATTAGCTCAATAAGAGTCTGGAGAAGTCCCGTATGCTTTTCAGGTTTTTCAATGGAAAAGGATTGCCATCATGAATGTAGGATATTATAATTGTAACTAAATATTGATATAAATATACAAAAACCCTGCAAATGTGGCTCCAACGCAAATGTTGATATGTAGATTAAATTTAAATTTCTATTTATAGAGCCTAGTTGCATTACTTTTCAGAGTAATTCTTTGTCCCCCGGGGGTGGTATAGAAAAAAAAAAAAAAAACACTACTTGATATGATTGGATCACATAAGGCCATGTAAGCCTAGTTTTTCAACATGCATTTAATACTTGTAATTTTATTTTTTTATTAATTTTTTTGAATAATGAAAATATCTTAATTTTATAAAAAAATTATGATATATGTTGGCTTGGATTATGACACCCCGTGCTTAGATTATGATATCCTTGTGAACAAGATGTGTCATAAGGTTAGGGATTATTTTTATTATTGGCAAAAATTTAAAAATTTTTCAATGATGAAAATATCCTCGACCTTATGATATCCTATGAATAGGATTAAGGATGGCAATAAAATCCAAACCCATTGGTACCCGACCCTACCTGATTGGGCCGGGTAGTCAACGCTTTAACTGGGTTCGGGACGGGTTTGGATAAAACCCGAATGCTTAACTTTGGATTTGTGATCGGGACATCGACCAGCCCAAATCAAACCTGAAGCCCAGCCTAGCCCAGAAGCCAGCCTAGAACCTGAAGCCAACCCAGCCCAAACCCTGGGGCCCAAGATCCTGGAGTCGATGAGCACACATCCCGGAGCAGCACAGATCCCAGAGCATATCTAAGTTATTTTTAGGAATTTATTTTTATGTTACGGTTGCTTAGTTTGTTTTAGGATTTACTTTATTTCTAGTTGGATTAGTTTGTTTTTTAAAATAAGTAGTTTGAATTTGTGAGGGATATCTGATCGAGATATCGGATATCTTAGATTAGTTTATTTAAGATATTTGGTTATTCAATAAAAAGTTAGCGAAGAATATTTGAGAAAAGTGCTTGGGTGTGTCCCGATTGCTCCCCCTCTCATTATTTTTTTTCCCTGCTCTTCTCTCTTCTGGTTATTCCTCTGAGACTCGTTGTTATCTTTTCTTTCCGGATCTTCCCTCTTCCTCCTCTAACTCTCCTGCTTCCTCTTCTTTTCCCCTTCCCACTCTGAGAATCCCAGCTTTCCAAGTTAATCCCTCTGGTATTTGGTTTTTGGTGTTGATCCGTGGAGAAGAAGCACGACCGCCCGATCTCCCCGTTCGACAGAACGAGCAAACCACCCCGTCAACCAGAATCTCCCTCCTCTCCCAGCCCGTCTCCATCTCCTCTGCTCCCAGCCCACGCCCGTGATGCCCTTGTTCCGCTTTGCCCATGCTCGTGATGCCCGTGATGCCATCGTCCATCTCCTCGTCTCCGCCCACGACGACACACCGACACCCTGCTGCCATGATGCCCGCCACCCGCCAGAGAGGCCACGTCGCCAACTCCCTTGGCCGCCGCCTCTGCCAGCGCCGACGCCGACGAAATCCTTCCGAAGCTGCTCCCTGTCGCAACGCCCGATGCCTCATCTCCGTCGCCAAACACCGTGTATTCCCCATGCCCGCCTCTCGCCTCCCATCGTCGGTGCCGGTGAAGACCACCGGTTTCGTTGAAATCACCGGTGAAATCCCTCCCCTCCGTGAGCCTCTCTGCTGCTGGTTCGATTTGTGGAGAAGAAGGGGAAACTTGCACGAACATGAAAGCAATCCCTTCTTTTGCATGGTTCTTAGAGCCAAACCGGCTACCCAATGTCGACTTTAGAAAAAGCATAGAAAAAAAAAGACCGTGAGAAAAAAAAATGTGAAAAAGGAAAATACAAAAAAAAAGGGTTTATTAGTATA
This sequence comes from Areca catechu, assembly GCA_021397845.1. Taxonomy (NCBI): domain Eukaryota; kingdom Viridiplantae; phylum Streptophyta; class Magnoliopsida; order Arecales; family Arecaceae; genus Areca; species Areca catechu. Next base: position 9,787,549 of record CM038044.1, read on the forward strand.
AAAAAAGAGATAAGAAATATGAAAAAAAAGGTTTATTTGAATAAAAAATTTTGGGGAAAATAATTTGAGCCTGGTTTAACCTAGCCTATGGTCGTTTCTTAACGACCAATGATCCGATCTGCTAAAATAAATCTTGAACAGGGTCCATCCCGCTCCAATTTGGTATCAGAGCAAGTTTAGGTTAGGTTAGATAATTTTATTTTAATTATATTATTTATAAAAAAAATATTTCAGTCTACAAATGATGCATCGAGGAGCCACTTTTCTGAAGCTTGACTCGACGGAGTCGAGTTCTCTCCACCTCAGGAGAAATGATGGGGACATCGACCAGCCCAGAATCTGAAGCAGCCCAGATCAAACCTGAAGCCCAGCCCAGAACCTGCAGCCCAGCCCAGAATCCGAAGCCCAGCCCAGCCCAAAAGCCAGCCTAGAACCTGAAGCCAACCCAGCCTAAACCCTGGGGCCCAAGATCTTGGAGTCGATGAGCACACATCCCGGAGCAGCACAGATCCCAGAGCATATCTAAGTTATTTTTAGGAATTCATTTTTATGTTACGGTTGCTTAGTTTGTTTTAGGATTTACTTTATCCCTAGTTGGATTAGTTTGTTTTTTAAAATAAGTAGTTTGAATTTGTTAGGGGTATATGATCGGGATATCGGATATCTTAGATCAGTCTATTTAAGATGTTTGGTTATGTAATAAAAAGTTAGCGAAGAATATTTGAAAAAAGTGCTTGGGTGTGTCCCGATTGCTCCCCCTCTCCTTCTTTTTTTTCCCTGCCCTTCTCTCTTCTGGTTCTTTCCCTGAGACTCACTGTTATCTTTTCTTCCTGGATCTTCTCTCTTCCCCCTCTAACTCTCCTACTTCCTCTTCTTTTCCCCTTCCCACTCTGAGAATCCCGGCTTTTTAAGTCAAGCCCTCTGGTTTTTGGTTTTTGGTGTTGATCCGTGGAGAAGAAGCACGATCGCCCAATCTCCCCGTTCGACAGACCAAGTAAACCACCCCACCGACCAAAATCTCCCTCCGCTCCCAGCCCGTCATCCATCTCCTCTGCTCCCAGCCCATGCCCGTGATGCCCTTGTTCCGCTCCGCCCATGCCCGTGATGCCCGTGATGCCGTCGTTCATCTCCCTATCTCCGCCGGTGATGACACACCGACGGCCACCGATGCCTTGCTGCCATGACACCCATCGCCCGCCGGAGAGGCCATGCCGCCAACTCCCCTAGCCGTCGCCTCCGCCAGCGTCGATGCCGATGAAATCCTTCCAAAGCTGCTCCCTACCGTAATGCCCGATGCCTCATCTCCGTCGCCAAACACCGCGTGTTCCCCATGCCACCGCCCGCCTCCCATCGGCGGTGCCGGTGAAGACCACCGATTCCGTTGAAATCACTGGTGAAATCCTTCCCCTCCACGAGCCTCTCTGCTGCTGGTTCGATTCGTGGAGAAGAAGGGGAAACTTGCACGAACGTGAAAGCAATCCCTTCTTCTGCACGGTTCTCAGAGCCAAACCGGCTACCTAATGTCGACTTTAGAAAAAGCATAGAAAAAAAAAGACCGTGAAAAAAAAAGTGAAAAAGGAAAATACAAAAAAAAAAGTATGGGTTTATTAGTATAAAAAAAAGAGAGAAAAAATATGAAAAAAAAGGTTTATTTGAATAAAGAATTTTGGGAAAAATAATTTGGGCCTGGTTTAACCTAGTCTAGGATCATTTCTTAACAATCAACGATCCGATCTGCTAAAATAAATCTTGATCGGGATCTATCCCGTGCCAGTTTAGGCCGGGACTGGATAGATATACACCCGACCCAAACCTGACCCTAATTATTTTAATATTTAAATAATAAATATATATATTATTAAATATATTTTATTAAATAATAATTATTAGTTATTAAATTTTAAAATACTTAACCCTTATACTTAACCCTAATCATTATTTTCCTATTAATTCTAACTAAATTAATCTCCGGCTTCCTTGGCCCCTGCTCTCCCCTATTGAACTAAAAATGCAGTTAAATTTTATTTGTTTAATGTATGTATAATTAAAAAATGATAGATGATTTTAAAGTTGATAAAAATAAAAAAATATTTAATTTGACTCAATTGGGTTCAGGCCGGGTAAATCCGAATTACTCGATACCCGATTGAGATAGATGTGGATAAAAAAAATCCAGTTCCGATAGTGTTTGGGCCAGGTTTAGATAGTGTATTAATATTTGGATTTGGGCTTGGGTAGTTATATACCCGGCCCGAATCCGGCCCATTGCCATCCCTAAACAGGATTATGATATATAGTTCACAAAAAGGTATGAAAGAACATTTTCGTTATTCAAAATTCTCGTTGAAAAAATAGATTGCAAGTATTAAATATATGTTTAAATGATGAAAATATTCTTTATTTATAACACTCCTTTGTGAACAGTGTGTCATAACCCCTGTTCACATGATATCGTAAGGTGGAGGATATTTTCATCATTAAAAAATTTCTAAACTTTTTTAATAACAAGAATATCTATCGATTTTATGACATGGAATGTCATAATCAAAATCATGGGGAAGACATAACGCAAGCCACGGAATGCTATAATTTTTTTTATAAAAAAGTGATGTTTTCGTCATCTAAAATTTTTAATGAAAAGTAAAATTTTGGATATTGAATGCATTTCGAACAACGGGATTTACATGGCCTAATCAAATTGTAAGGTATGGTTTTTCTCCATGAGGGGTGGTGTACAAAAACTCCCTTACTCTCCATTCTTGATAATGGGCTGTTGCTTATATAGTACTTAATGAAAAGTAAAATTTTGGATATTGAATGCATTTCGAATAACAGGATTTACATGGCCTAATCAAATTGTAAGGTATGGTTTTTCTCCATGAGAGGTGGTGTACAAAAACTCTCTTACTCTCCATTCTTGATAATGGGTTGTTGCTTATATAGTACTTGACTTTAGCATTGAATCCTACTCTACTAATGTAATTTCTATCCGACCATTAGTCATCGAGATGCTTCCTTTAGATTGAAGAAGTTTATCATGAGTTCGTCCTTCTGAAGTTAGAGCATGCTCAGTTAAAAAGTACCTATGGTTCTAATCAGGCGAGCTGAATCGAGGACGAAGCAGACATCCGAAGGGAGTTTCTCCTGTATTTCATAGCCAGTTGGACTGTTCCTAATCCTATTTCTCCTTCTATCTCTTATGTTCTTCCCCAGATTTCAGTTCTGCTTTCCAGAATTATTTACTTCTGAATCAGGTAACTGTTGAGGAAGTCAAATCCACTCTGTGGTCCTTGACGGAGGACAAAGCTCTTGGCCCAGATGGCTTCCCACCTTTTTTCTTTCGATCTTTCTGGGATATTCTGAGGGTTGACATGGTTGCTACTGTTCAACTCTTCTTTAATACGACCACCATGCCTTCCAACTGGAAGTGGACTTTTATCGCCCTCATTCCGAAGCGACAGAACCCATCCTCGCCCTCATATTTTTGGCCCATTAGTCTCTGCAATACTCTTTATAAAGTCTGTGCTAAGCTATTGGCAAATAGGATGAGGCTGATTCTCCCGAAGCTGATTAGCCCAGAACAGGGAGCTTTTATTGGAAGCCACAATATTATTGACAATATTCTAATTGCTCAAGAATTTATGCATGATCTTCATCGAGCATCTCAGCGGCACAGTCTTATGGCTAGATATGGAGAGGGCCTATGATTGTGTGGACTGGACCTTTCTTGTCAAAGCTCTGGAAGACTTTGGTTTTCACCTTCCTGGATTTCTAAAATTATGGCTTGTATTAATGCTCCAGCTTTCTCTATCCTGATTAATGGATCCCCTACGGAATTCTTTTGATCATCCCATGGGCTCCGGCAAGGTTGTCCTCTGTCCCCTTACTTATTTATCATTTGTGCTGACTTCCTTTCCAAATCTCTTTCGGCGATGGTGCGGGATTCACAGATCCATCCTTATATCTCTGGGCTGGGAGCCTCGCCGGTCTCTCATCTCTTCTTCATGGATGATTATTTATTACTTGGCCGGGCTTCCTTGGCTAATGCTAGGGGATTCAGGAGAGTGGTTGAGCACTACTGTTATGCTTCAGGGCAGAGGGTCAATTTTCAGAAATCAGGATTCTATTTTAGCCCCAACATTGCCTCTACTCTCCGTTGTAGGATTACTCATATGTTGGGTATTCAGAAGCGACAAGGCCCTCTCCATTATCTAGGAATACCCATATCTAGCACCAGGCTGACCAGGCATGAGTGCGCCCCTTTATTGGCGTCGGTGAGCGACAGGATTGCGGAATGGTAGGCCAGATCACTCTCCGCGATGGGTAGGCTTACTCTTGTCTGCTCTGTCCTAGCCTCTCTCCCTGTTTATATGCTCTCCAATGCTTTTATTTCCAAGGGTGTTATCAGCAAGATTGAGCAGATGATTCGTTCATTTCTCTGGGACATTGTTTGCCATCCTACTCAGATTGGCAGCTTGGGCATTCCCTCACTCCTAGATAGGAGAAAGGCCTTCTTGACTAGACATGCAGCCAAATTCTTCTTATATCCGGATAGTATGTGGTCATCTTTCATGAGGGCTAAATATGGAGATATCCCTATAGATCCCGGTGACTGCCCTCGGCCCACCAGGAAGTCTTCGGTTATTTGGCATGGGGTGCTTGCTAGGGCCCCGATCATCATCCCTCGACTATCCTGGGTTTTGGGAGATGGCCGATCCATTGGATTTATGCATGATCATAGGATATCGGATATTCCTTTGATTCGGTGGCCTACTTTTATCTCGGTACTCACACCCCCTCCATGACCATTGCTGATCTTCGGCGACCAGGGCTGGCCAGTTGGGATACGGATATGGTTCTGTCTATATTCGGAGAGATCCTCTTTTTCAGGGTCCTGTCCATACCCCTTCCAGTTCACCTGTGCTCAGATATCAGAGTTTGGCGACATACCACATTTTCTCGTGTGCCTATCTCTGACCTCATTGGATGCCCACCTTGGACCATCATTTCTCTCGAAGCTATCACTGGATTTGGACATTGCCGGTTCACCCCAGGGTCTCTCTTTTCATTTGGAAACTTGCATGGCACCGCCTCCCTACTTGCGAGTTTCTCATTTCCAGGGATATCCATATGACTTCGGATTGTCCTTTTTGTGGGACTCCGGGCGAGTCGCAGACTCATGCTATCTTCCTATGTGCTTGAGCGAGAACGATCTAGGCATTGGCAGGCTTCTTTGACCCTTCTTCCCAGCCCGATCACATCATTGATGTCTTTTATACACCGCTACGGACAGCTCTTACGATCCAGGTCTCATTTATTACTTATTTGGCATATCATATTTGGATTTCTAGAAACAAGCGGATCTTTGCATCCGTGAGGTCTTTCCCTAAGATGCTGTTGGAGAGAGCCAGGAGTGCTGCTATCGAGTACTGCAGGTCGACAGTGATGTCAGCAGAGATCTGGGGTTCCCCTTTAGCTCGTCGAGCACCCCGGAGGGTTTTTATCACCTGGGAACCCCCTCCTCCGCCTTTTGTCAATATCAACTTCGATGGGAGCCTTCGCCGTAGGATGGGAGGAGTAGGCTTCGTTATTCGGGACTCCCATCTTGGATTCTTGGTAGCAGGGGGTATCCCCCTTATGGATTCCTTGGTTCCTGCACTGGAGCTTTACGCCGCGTGGGCTGGCATTAGGTATGCTCGGCGGGTCTTTCACCTTGATCGTCTCATCATTGAGGGCAACTCTGCCACCGTCATATCTTGGCTTACGCATTCATCCTCCGTGCCGGCGGCTCATCCCATAGTCAGGGATATTAGACTCATGTTGTAGGGATGTCACTCTCTGATTATTAGGCATATCTTTAGGGAGGCCAACTCAGCTGCGGACTGGGTCGCCTCCTTTGTCACTCATCATATGGGGTTTGTTCTTTGGTCTGATTGGCACTCTGCCCCTGTACAGCTTAGGGATATTATATTAGCTGACTCTTTAGGTTGTATTCATCTTTGTTCTGTGCAATGAATACACTGTTTTATCAAAAAAAAAAAAAAGAGTACATGTGGAAATGGATACAAAAAATGAGAATTCAAAATAAATTTAGAAGATCATAGTATAATGGTTAATGCATGCATAAATAAGTAGCATTACCATTGTAATACCCAAAAAAAAAAAAAAAAGGATTTGGGGCCAAGCCGGCCCACCATAATGGACCAGCCCAGACCCAGTGCACGGCCCAGGCGCGGGCGCACGGGCGCAGGCGGGCGCATGGGCATGAGTGAGCGCGTGGGTGTGGCCAGGCACGGGCGATCAAGTGCTGGCGGGCGAGCGACATGCGGTGCGAGCACGAGGGGGACATGGACGGGCACGCGGGCAAGCGCGTGATGCGCGCCCCAGGCCCACACGCGCGAGTGCGTGGGTTCAGCCCAGCCGGAAGCGGCGCACGTATGGGCATTTCCCACGCATTTTCCTAGCATTTCCCCAAGGTTTCTCATGGCTCATCACAGCGGTCCACGGGATTTCTGTGTGATTTGGACCGTCCGATCACCTGATCGAATGGATGGGATGAGTCCGATTGAGTTTATGCTTGATTAGAGGCTTTTGGATTCGGATTTTGATGCGATTTGAGATATCGATCTCAGATCAGATGGCCGAAGAGATATCTTGATGGTTTTGGACTTCTCAGATGACGTTTAAGATGGTTTTGGATTAGTTTTTGCTCCTCTTTTTAATCAGGGATGTCGAGGACCAACAATGCAGAGAGCCAAGAAGAGAGGAGAAGAGGAGAGAGAAAGAGAAAGGAAAAAGAGGAGAGAGGAAGAAAGAAAGAGAAAGAAGAGAAGAGAGAAGGGGAGAGGAAAGGGATCTTGGTTTGGAAGAAGAGGAAGGTTGTCGTCATGCTATGATGGTATGGGATAGCGACCAATTTTGGAGATATGTTGGGATTTGGGATAGAGAGAAAGAGAAGAGATAAAGATAAGAGAGAAGAGGAAGGAGAGAGAAGATGAGGAAAGAGAAAATCAGGAGGAACCTTCATCTTCAAAATTTGTGAAACTAGGATTTGGTTTGAATGAATTTATTTATTATTGTAGGAGATCAACCTTCTGAGCAGGAAAGTGTTGAACAAATTTCGGGTATAGATTGAAGGTAAGGATATTTGGGATTAGCGATTGAAGGTAAGGATTCTGGACATGATCACTAGTTCTATATATTATTTTATATAGCATGATTTGATCCGTGCATATGAGCATTAGCAAGCATGTTTGTTTTGCATCGTATATTTGATTTCTTGAGATGGATAGTATGTTGGAGATTATTAATTATGTTTCTATATATCATGTTTTACCAAGAAAGTTATATTTTGATGGTTTGGACCGTGATGCCGGTCATTGAGAAGTCTGTGATGACATGATTTGGTTTGATATCGTGATACGATTTGACATGATGATGTGAAAAGATAAAGTGATAACGGTGTTTGGACTAGCCATGGCACGAGATCGTGGTTACACAGTTGGAGCCACGGGCTTAGTACGTGGGCCTAGCCATAGGCAGATTGTACATGGTCGATTATGAGATTTCCAGTCACAGGTTGAAGTATGACAATGAGATTGCCAGTCACGGGCTGAAGTGTGATACTGAGATTGCCAGTCGTGGGCTAAAACATGATCATGGTTAGTCCAAAACCCTAAAGAAGGATGATTAAATTGAAAACATAAAAAAAAAACATAATTTCATAAAAGGTTTTATCATATATGACAGTTGAGTTATTTCATTGCATGATATGATATACTCTTATATCTTTGATATTTTTAAATTATTATTACTGGTGTGATCATATGAAAACCTTACTGGGTTGTAAAGCTCACAATCTCTATTTGTTTCCCTTATCAGAGTTGTGCAGGATCTTCAGGCTTGGTGGTGAATTAGATTCGCGAAGGAATAAGGAATAGCAAGAGAGTCTTTTCAATCAATTGAATAACTGAAGGATGACTGAGATTGTCACCATATGAGTTATGTTATATTCTTTATATTAGAAAATTTCTTATGAATTATGATCAATATTATTATAAAGAATTGAGGTTACAATGAAAAATGTTTTAGGCATTGCATGAATTTTAGAGGGTATTCTAGAATTTGTGCGGTCGGTCGCGTAGCCGATTTCAATGCTGGATTCGAGGTGTGACAACCATGAACTAATACATATCAAGAGAATTGGAGGAAAAGAGTATGAAAGCTCACTCCTATCCCTAATGAAGACCCTTAATGAAAAGAAAAGTGGGTAGGTTATCGTACTTAAACTAATGCATGAATAGGAGGTAAGTATGATGAATGTAGAGAAAAATAGAGAGAGAGAGAGAGAGAGAGAGAGAGAGAGAGAGAGAGAGAGAGAGAGAGAGAGAGAGAGAGAGAGAGAGAGAGAGAAGGGTAAGAAAAATGAGCTTGGAGAAAATCTCACTCTACCTCACAAAAGAGGTGGTCTGCTGACAAATATCTCTTGTCAAAAGGCTCTGAAGGCAATCCTACAATCAAAAGGTTCTGGTGACAGAACTCTATCATCAAAGTTCTTGAGGTAATGCAAATATGGCATGACCGCATACATTTTTTCTATGATTTATACCTCAAATTAAAGTGCAGAAACTTGAGGTTCTGAGGTATCATACGAGTATATATCCCAAAAATATGCATTGGGTACTTGTAATAGGGTGTCTACACTTTTTTTAATCTTAAGTACGTATTTTTTTCTCAAAGAATGATCTTAAATCCTACCCTGGGAGGAACATCATGCAATGTTTCTATCAGCATGCTGTACACCTACAACTACAAGCCTCTATTGACCCTCACCCTACTTCACAAAAGAAAAGAAAGAAAAAGGAAAAGACAACAATTCTTGGGTCTAGCTTCAAACCTTGTGCAATGCTTATAGATTGCTAGTGATATATCTAAGGTTGCATTTGATGCATTGCCATGCAATTCTGAAAGGTAATGTCGATTACTAGCAATATAGATTACAGTAATGTGGATTATTTATTATGGTTGGTATATGCAGATAATATTACATAATATAAAACCAAAATTCTAAAATACTCATAAATTAAATCTATATTTTATTTATAAAGATATATATTTTTTTATATTTTATCTATTTATTAAAAATATAATTTTTAAATATTTTTATATTATAAAATATGTTAAATGTAAAATATTTTATATTTTTATATTAAAATTATAAAATAAAAGTTATTTTAATATTAAATAAATTTAATATAAAAAAACTTATATATTAAATAAATATTATATTTAATATATTATTTAAATATATTAAGTAATATATTAAATTATATGTTATATTACTAAATTTAATATAATGTAATATAATATATTTTATATGATAAAATATAAAATATAATTTTTATTATGTTATATTATATGGATATTATAATATTACATAATATATTTTATAATATTACACAATAAAATATAATAAAATTTATTAATATAATATAGTATAATATTATATTATATACTATAATATTATTATATTAAATTATAATATAATATAATATAATAAATTTTAATATAATATAATATAATATAATAATAAAAGATATTTTCTTTATATTATATTATATTATGTACTATAATAATCTTATATAGTTTATAATATATATTATATAATATTATTTTATAATATTTATAATATTATAATATAATATTATAATACTACATTATAATATTATAATATATATATTATATTATAAGAGGAAGGGAAAATGGAAGGATAATATTGTTCGAAAGATTATTTAAGATGTGGTAATCTAGATTACTCCCCCTTCCGAAGATAATTTAGATTATTTTTTGAGAAGCAATCTAGATTACCAGATATGATACATTGTCATAAAAAAAAACATATCAAACATAGTAATATGATGGAGCCCTATTAAATTACCAGCAATTTGAATAGATTGCCTACTATCATATACAACATAAAATTTTGATTGTAAAAAGTTTCTGTAACTAAACTTTCTTTCTTTCCCTCGTCTTCTCCCCTCTCATTCTCTCTCCTTTCTTTTCTTCATTTCTGTACATATATTTATTTCCATCAAGCACAAAGCATGTCACAAGTCCAAATACTATAAGCCATGTCTCACTCTCTACTTAATAAAGAGTGCATAGGGGGTATTTTGAATGTGGAATACTAGCTTGGTTTTTTATTACAGTCATGCCTGGGTTCATCATATATAATTAAACTTATTCTTTGTTAAGCATTCCAGGAACAATAATACCACACATTAATTCACACACAGCACTCAGTTTGCAAATAGATGGGTAGGTCTTTGTTTAATTTACAGATAACCACTCTTCTAGCTTTGGAATCCACTCCTTTAAGTGCCTCCTCTGCTTTCTAAAGCTCCAACACTAGATCTGCAGAGAAAATCCAAAAAGCACAAAATATAAGGCATACATCAATAGTCTCTTAAACAGAGTGTCAATCCAGAAAGTAATGTTACTAATATTTTTCAAGATATGTGTTGTTGACAGAATATCTCTCATTTATTCATGGTTTATCTATGAAAAAAAATCTTATTGATTTCTCTTTGATTTGTAATCAGGATATAACAAGTCATTGCTATATGGACCCATTTAATCAAAACATCTGTATGCAGTCAATCTTAAGAGAGAAAATTAAATTTGTTCTTAAAATTAAGCTTTTAGATTTCAAAGCAAAATGTCATATCATCATTTTTTGCCTCTTTTCCATCAAGGAGAAGGTATGCCAGAAAAAAAAAGAAGAGTACGTCCAGAATAATTATGGTTCACTCCAAAATAAATGGTTCTTCTGAAAGATTTATTCAGTTCCAACATGGTAACCTAGGCAAGTTTTTGTTGTCATGAAGTGTTTACAAGTAGATGATGAGTCACAAGATGACACCCAGTATATGCCCTTAATCTCTGCAAATAATTCTTTATCATTCGCTTTTCAGCCCTTGATGATGTGGTCAGCAATGTCTATAGGTTCAATGCTCCTAAATCTCTGGTGTAAATAATTATGTCCAATTCGAAGCAAAACAATGAAGGCATAATTTTCATATAATGTACTACAGTTGTGACAGAAAGAAGAACTAGTTCATTATTTCAATCTTCAAAGTCTAGTACCAGAGCTGAGTGCACACAAATCCTGAACTTATGATCCAGCTATATCAAGAGTAGTCATTGGGATCAAAATGTTGAACCAGTCTTCAGTACAAGGTCATGCATTTTGATCATGATATGAGATGCTCACTTACAGTCCACATCGGTCTTGACCCAATGCTCACGGTTGCCATTTGAGTCACTTCCACCAATGGCGAGAGATGGATCATTAGAGCAAAACTTGAAGTTTGGAGCTCCTTCCTTTCTGCAAATTCTCTTGGAAGCAGTTGTGGCAGCGCCCCCACTACCATGGAAGTCATGTCCTGCACCACGAGGCATGCAACCACTGCCATTCTTCTTGCCTGACCTTTCAGTTTTCTTAGCTGCAACAGAGTTCTCAGGATGAACTTTTCGATGGAAGATTTGCAGAATCTGTGACATTAAAAGCTTAATTCATGAGGCTGAATTCTGAAATTTTGTTTAGAATTTGATCAGAAAGTGAAGTATGTCTTACGATTTAGAGCTATCAGAAGATCTATCTTGCAAACCATATGACACTGAGAAGGCATTAGATCAGTTTTATGAAAATATTATTACAAGGCAACACATTTAGATAATCATGGTTCCAGAACCGCTTAGAATGTACATTCTTTTGATAACTGCATCGGTTTAAGTTGAAGGTGGTCAATGTATATGTTAGCTTCAAGAGAAACCACAAGCAAGACTTCAAATACATGGTGAAAAATAAAATGGGATCAACCTGACAAAAGACCAAGGAAAAACCAAAGAAAGGGCATGAACAATTTTATGCCCTGACTAGAAGTTGATGTGAGGTTTTGGACCTCTATATCACCAGTTTCTTACCTACCCATCATGTCATCTATTCCACCAACCATTTTGATCACAGGACCACAGTTGCTTGCTTCCACATTATAGGGTACAGATCTAAGGGTAATAGATTTGGATCTGTTATCCTTGTTAGCCTTCCCCTTTTTTTTATATATATTTATTTTTTGATAAACGAAAATGATAGGGGAGATAAATCCGGTGTAGCTACCCCGCAGGCCCCTGACCTGGCGATGCAAACTGTTCGGATTTGCGTAAACTTTTCTCACCTAAAGATGAGTACGTCTACCTGACACCACTGAAACGTTGGCCGGTAGAACGGAAACAAAGGGAAGACCTTGATCTCTTACTCACATTAATGATCACGGATTATAGGATAAATTCTGGATTTAATCATCCTTGTTAGCCTTGCAAAACTATCTTACTCACAGATTCATGGAACTTAAACCGATAATGACAGCTTCAAATGAGATGATTTGAATTAGGAAGCTAGTCATGTCCATCCTCCAATCATACATGATGAACTAATTGCAAGTACATAACTAGATATTCCAATCCAATCATGATTTAGCAGTGTTCACTATTTGGACAGGTAATAGAGCCATCTTTGACCAATCAATCAAGGTGCACAAATTATGGAAGTGGATAATTAAATTTTGGGACATCTTGACACATTAAGGTAGATATAACTAGAAATTTTATTACTACGGACCTAGTTAGTCGAACCGATTTGGCACACGGTTAAGGGCAAGGGACAACTGATGATTGAGTGGTTGAGACCACTAATCACATAGTGGAGATTGGGCCTGTGTTTAAGAGTTTTCCTTGTAACCATAACTAGCAAAGTGTTGATCAAAATGCAAGAGACCAGCAGTAAAACAAGCCATGCAACAATGTCGAATTATGAAACTCAGATGATCTCCCAAAAAAACATTAGTGAGAAAGAGGGTCAAGGGTTGTCTGTTTCGTGCAAATAAAAAAAAGAAAAAGAAAAAGAGAGAGGGAGAAAAAGGAAAAAGAAAAGAAAAGAAAAATCACCTTTTTCTTGCATGAATTGACTGTTGGATCATGTAATGGTTACTTAAAGATCTTTTTAGATGGATGCAAGAAAGAATTAAGAGTCTTTAAAAAAAAAAATTAAGAAAAAGGGATAGAGGGTTAAACTCGGTATAGCTATCCCCGTAGGCTTCCATCCTACCAGATAATGTTCGATTTAAAATGCTTATATTTTTGTAGCATTTCCCTATCAAAAAGTGAGTACGTCAACCTAACACCACTAAGACGCTGGCTGGTAGAACGGAAAAATAAAAAAGAAGAATCCTAACCTCTTACACACACAAACTATCGCAGGTCCTAAAAAATAATTTCTGGATTTAATCAAGTCATCCACGGGATCCCACTTCGAATCCATGATCTGTTAGTAGTAAGACAAAATCTCAACCAACCAAGCTACCACCTTAACAATATCTTTTAAAATTTTTGTTGAATGCGATTACAAAAGAAAATCTAACATTCCTCCATGCAAAAAATATAATCCGAACACAACACGAGAAAGAAATAGGGTTGAAAAAAAAAAAGAAAAGGTGAAGACATCAAAGACATTGATAGATGTTTTGCTTACCGAGCATGGAATAGTCAAGTGGTTGGTGCTGTCAACTTTTTTTTATTTTATTTTATTTTATTTTAAGAAAAAGGCAGAGAAGGTAAACCCAGTGTAGCTCTCCATTCTGGATCCTAGTTCATTAGACGATTGTTCGATTCAAGTTATATTTTTCCGCATACCTTTCCCATCAATTGGTTAGTACGTCAACCTAATCCCACTACCGTGCCGGAGTAACAGCCGCTTCACTCCCCAGTCACGCATCCAGATAATTTCGGAATTTGATCAGAGAGTAATTTACAAGAACGAAGTACTTTTACTAACCGTGCTACTACTGTAGTGATGTTGGTGCTATCCTTTTGTATAGAAGGAATAGTCAAATGGTTGGTGCTGTCCTTTTGTATAGAAGGTTATGGATTATCTTGCTCGATGTCTTCAAATTATTATGGCTGTATTATGTTTGAGGCATCTAGAACAGGATAAGCAAGTTATCTTGGCAATCTATGCTATGGCGTTTTGGCAGAAGCCTCATCCATGTACAAAGAGATTCTGGTTTAATAGCTGTTACATGCAAGTATTTTTCTCAAGTAATTATAAAGCGATTATAGCTGGTAGTACTCTCGATCATGATTTATTCAAAATAATGAGAAAAAAATATGTTAGATAAATCTAGTTATGATCTATACTTACATTTGCTATAGTATATATATCACGGATGAAACTTCGACTCATCCTGGTTAGGTATGAATCTTAAGAATTGGACTTTTCATGGAGTTAAGGCTATAAATGGATCGGGTTGATCCATGACCCAACCTATTTAGACCCGATCCAACCTATTTTTAGAAATCCATGAATTTGGATCGGGTCCTAAAATTAAATCGGTTTCATTTTCTGGATCAGATATGGATTTACTGAATTTGGACCCGACCCGACCCGATTCAAACATACTAATACTATTACGATCATATCTATTTGGACCTTTAAATTATAATTTAAAATTTATATGAAATTTATTTTTAATATATAGATAGAGTTAAAATTATTTTTATATCTTAATATATTTTAAAAATAATATTATTTGTCATCTATTTCATGGTTAATAATATTTAGCTATATAATAATTAAAATATAATTGTCTATATTTTATCCGAATCATATCTAGATCTAAATTTTTTAGATTAGAATCGGGTTATTTATGGACCCAATCAAACCCGAATGACTCATTGGGTTAAAAATTCTGATAGTGAACCCAATCCGACCCGATCCAATTTGCTAGTGGGTTGGATCTGGGTCTAATATTAGGACCCGATAAAAAACAGGGTCGGAACGGGGTTATTCATGATTCGATCCGACTTGATCCATTTGCACTCCTACATAGAGTTGAATGGATCCAATAAAATTCGATGGCAATCATCTTAATTTATTTCTGTAAATATATACTTGGAGCCAAGCAAGTTAGGCAAGAAATGGATTAGATCTAACCATCTTACACCCTCACTCTGTAGCATGATGTCATTAGGTTCTTCATAACAAAAAGGAGAAAAATCTATTTTATAGAAGGAAAAATAAATGGAGGTTTATGATTCTATCTTGGGTTTGACTTGGTGTTGATTGTCATATACATGGTAGATCAAATTCTTGCTATCTAGTCTTAAGATTAACAATTAAAATGGATGCATTGATATGTCACTAATTAGGAAGAAATGGGAATGTATGATAGAATATGCTTGTCATATGCTTAATCATATGACACTTTGTTATAAAAGGCTAAATCATGGCATACTAAGTAACATATCTTGTTGGTTAGCATAATTCAAAAATAATTATTTAAAACTAGTTTCTCTATTCTATTAAAAGATGTTATGAAAGTAGTATTTTTCTAGTTACAACTTTTATGGCAATTGTTCCTAACAAAATGAATTGTTAGCTGATCATTTTGATAAGAAAATAAAGTGGCAGATATCCCATTGTAAATATTTTTCAACATCTTGAATCAAGAAAATTGGAGACAGGCTTGTGAAGATATTTGATTTTTTTTTTTGGTACAAAGAGATTTGATCATTTGACATAACCACAAATCAAATAAGATCAATATCCCACTCAAAATGATTCCTTATCTTTAGTGGATTAGGGTCTAACATTCAACTTGTAGATTTAATCAAACAAGTTCCAATTTCAATGCCTATGGCAATTTCAACAAGTTTTTCTTCTCTCTCTCTCTCTCTCTCTCTCTCTCTCTCTCTCTCTCTCTTTATTTTTTCTGGATGTTGCTGGCATGGTTTTATATGATTGGAAATCATAATTACAGATAATTTGAAAAGCACTGCCAAAAGCTAATTCATGTATCAAACTTTTTTTTAAAAAATAAAAAATTATGTGATTTTCATCAAATTAAAAGGTTGGAGGTATTTTTGTTTTTTCTTATAAGAGATCCTACATTAAATTAATATTTCTGAACAATATGATCTAATTTGGCGGCTAAATATGATACAGCAGACAGCCTTCCACGGATGACACATCCCACGAAGGTACTGAGGCACATTGTTTTCTGATATGTGTCCAATAATGTATGCACCGGAAACGCTGTCTGCTGTTCGTAGAAAGCCAAGAATCACAGAGGAAAGAGGGGTTTGCAAGATCTACCAGATGGACGGTGGTGATGCACATAATACTCACCTTCTGGAACGTGGTCTCCGCCACCGAGGCCTCCGCGGGCCCGCCGCCGGAGCCTCGAGATCCGCGGCGCTTCAGCTTCTTCATCAGGTGCATCCCGGCCGTCGACCTCCCGTCCCCATCGCCGACGACGGCGACGCCTCCTCCGCCGACCATCGCCTCCTCCCTCTTCCCGCCGCCCTCCTCCGCCATCCGGCTCTTCATGAACAGCTCCCCAAGCGAGGCCCTCCGCTCCCTCCGCCCGCCAGCCGCCGGCGCCGTCTCCGCGATCTCGATCGGAGAACCGAAGAGGAATCCTTGGAGGGGGCACGCCGATGATCCGGCGCTAACGTGGCTGGGCCGGGCGGAGGAAAGGCGGTCTCCTGCAGCTGTGGCGGCGGCAGCCTTCTCCGCCTCCGCCGCCAGCACCTTCTCCAGCTCCGCGCTCACCACCATTAGATCCGTCTCCGTCGTCGCCTCCGCCTGCTTCTCCGCTATCGCCTCCACCGTCGCCGCCTCCTCTTCCACAGCCGTCTCCTCCTCCTCCTCGATCGGCCCTGTCACTATCCCTAGAGTCCCGATGGCGAGCAGCCCCCCGAAGAGCTCCTCCATCGCCTGTTCCCTCTCCCCTCCGCCACCGCCTCCGTCTTGGACGAACTCCACCGCCGCCGGGAGGCGGAGGCTCCTGGTCGGTAAAGGGTTGAAGTGGTGGCGCCGGCGGTCGTGCTCCTCCTCCAACGACTGCCGCCCTGAGAGGCAATTGCACGGTCCGCCTGGGACCCATATCGGCGCAATTTAGCAGACTACGATATAGAATACTAACGTACGCAGATAACGGTAGCGCATGCATGTGCTGTACGATGTACCTTAGGGTACAGTTTGGTTCGCTTAAATTCCAATGCGACAGCTAAGAGGGAACGAAGGGAATCATACAATGCTTACCTCCTGGAAAGTCTTTGAACACATCGCCGCTATTCTGCCGGAACTTGCGGTGCATCCAACCCAGCAGCTAACATAGCACCAATTAATTATAATTAGCTTTATAATGAAAATTAATTAATAGATTACCCACAAAATAAATAATGATGATAATAATCTCTCTCTCTCTCTCTCTCTCTCTCTCTCTCTCCCTCCCTCCCTCAAAACCCCCCCCCCAACCAAAAAAAAAAAAAAAAAAAACACCCACACACACACACGCACCCAGGTGGAACTAGGTAGAAGAGGCACTAAAGGCACTGACCTTCATCATTGAGGGACTTCACTCCAAGAGAGAGTGGAGGAGAGTGAAGAGTGTCAGAGGGATGGGGATGGGAGAGATAATAAAGGGGAGAAGAGGAGTGGAAGTGGGGGAAGGAACTGAGATAGAATAGTTGTTTAAAGAGGTGGGTGGGTAGAGGGAAACACACAGAAGAATACAAAGATTGGGGGGAATAGGACCAAGCTAAATATCAAATCATGTGTACAAATTGGATGAAGGTGGTTGTGGGTTCCATGTTGAGAGTAGTGAGGGCAGTGCAAATGGGTCCCTCCATGCATTGTAGCCCTTGTTGTGCACGTCTCAATGAACGGCAAGTTATGGGCCTAGCTAGCATGGTGAGGATAGGCAAAGATAAATTATTATATGTAATGCAAGGTAGTTCATGGTTACGTGCATGTTGGGTTTTTTCCAAAAAATGAACAGTCTTTTGGCTTTAGGAAGATATTCCTTTTAAGTCTACAGTTGTATCATTTTCATGAAATGAAGTGTAACTTCTTTAATTTGCAGAAAATAGCCATCTTACAGCCTCCGGGTGAGATGAGATCTACATGATGCTATTATAGTGACTAAAATTGATTCCTTCTTTGCATGCACTTTCATTATACCGCTGTTAATATTTACAAATAGTCTATTTGCACTACAAGAAAAATCAGGTTTAGCAATCGATTTTTCGGTTGCTAATAATTGAAAATCGGTTATAAAATTAATTTACAACCAATTTTACAACCGAAATTAGTCAGTTACAAAAGTATAGGTTGAAAAAATTTATGATTGATTTTTTTCGGTTGCAAAATTTAGCAACCGAATTTAATTTAATTTATTTTTTTAAAAACAAAATTTTCAAAAAATGTCGGTTGCAAAATCGGTCGCTGAAAAAAAATTAGGAAAAAAAAAACCGGTTACAAAATCGATTGGTAAAAAAAAATTCTGAAAAAAAAATCGGTTTAAATCGATTAGTAAAAAAAAAATCTGAAAAATAAAAAAAAAATCGATTGCAAAATTGGTTGATAAAAAAAAATTCTGAAAAAAAAAAATCAGTTGCAAAATCGGTTGGTAAAAAAAATTCTGGAAAATAAAAAAAAAAATCAGTTGCAAAATCGGTTGCTAAAAAAGAAATTCTGAAAAAAAAAAAAATCGGTTGCAAAATTGGTTGGTAAAAAAAAATTCTGAACAATAAAAAAAATTGGTTGCAAAATCGGTTAGTAAATTTTTTTTTGAAAAATAAAAAAAATCGGTTGCAAAATCGGTTGCTAAAAAAAAATCTGAAAAATAAAAAAAAATCGATTGCAAAATCGGTTGCTAAAAAAAAATTCTAAAAAATAAAAAAAATCGGTTGCAAAATTTGTTGTTAAAATTGAATAATTAAAAAAAAAATTATGAAACATAAATTTTTTTCCTGAATTTTACAAATTTATAACAGACAGCTAAGAAGTATAAAGCATCCATTAGGCACAATGGCAACATATAAAGCATCCATTAGGCAGCTTAGGCATAAAGCAGATATTCATTTCAAGGATTCAATCACACCCAATTATTCAAAAATAACATATACATACATCAAATATATCATAAGTATTGAGGTATTACACCAACCCAAGCATGGTTTTTAACGCAAATGGTTTTTAAAGCTGAGGGAGAAAAGAAAATGCCATATTTACAAATAGATTTAAGTGTAATTGAATACCGGGTTCAAATGAAGCTAAAACAGCCAAAAAATACTATAAATCATAACTTGAACACTGTAATTAATCATATCTTTTAATGAAAAACAATAAAATTCAGAAGCTCAGGATTGCCTTTTTTGGTACATTAAAAAGGGTCTAAGGTAGCAAATGGTTGCTTGCAATAATAGCAAGCCATCCAAATTTGCAACACCATTTAGATCCATGCAAAATGGTCCGATCCAGCATACAATTTCAGAATTTGAAGCATCATGAAGGTACCAAGGCAACTCATCACAGCCTCAAACCGTAGGTAACAAGAGAAAATCCATGAAAATCATCAATAAAACAACAAAAATCGAATAAAACTTTCAAAAAATAAGATTCAGAAGCTTAGGATTGCCTCTTTTGGTACATTGAGAAGGGTCTAAGGCAGCAAATGGTTGCTTGCAATAATAGCAAGCCATCCAAATTTGCAACACCATTTAAATCCATGCAAAATGGTCCGATCTAACATACAATTTCAGAATTTGAAGCATCACGAAGATACCAAGGCAACTCATCACAGCCTCAAACCACAGGTAACAAGAGAAAATCCATGAAAATCATCAATAAAACAACAAAAACCGAATAAAACTTTCAAAAAATAAGATTCAGAAGCTTAGGATTGCCTCTTTTGGTACATTGAGAAGGGTCTAAGGCAGCAAATGGTTGCTTGCAATAATAGTAAGCCATCCAAATTTGCAACACCATTTAAATCCATGCAAAATAGTCCGATCCAGCATACAATTTCAGAATTTGAAGCATCACGAAGATACCAGGGCAACTCATCACAGCCTCAAACCACAGGTAACAAGAGAAAATCCATGAAAATCATCAATCAAACAACAAAAACCAAACAAAACTTTCAAAAAATAAGATTCAGAAGCTCAGGATTGCCTCTTTTGGTACATTGAGAAGGGTCTAAGGCAGCAAATGGTTGCTTGTATTAATAGCAAGCCATCCAAATTTGCAACACCATTTAGATCCATGCAAAATGGTCCGATCCAGCATAAAATTTCAGAATTTGAAGCATCACGAAGATACAAAGGCAACTTATCACAGCCTCAAACCGCAGGTAACAAGAGAAAATCCTTGAAAATCATCAATAAAACAACAACAACCGAACAAAATTTTCAAAAAATAAGATTCAGAAGCTCAGGATTGCCTCTTTTGGTACATTGAGAAGGGTCTAAGGAAGCAAATGGTTGCTTGCATTAATAGCAAGCCATCCAAATTTGCAACACCATTTAGATCCATGCAAAATGGTCCGATCCAGCATACACTTTCAGAATTTGAAGCATCACGAAGATATCAAGGCAACTCATCATAGCCTCAATCTACAGATAATAAGAGGAGGGAATCCATGAAAATGCACAATAAAACAACAAAAATATAATAAAAATGTCAAACATGAAGAGGTGCAGTTCACAATATAAAGCTAAACAAATAACGGTAACAAGAGGTACAGTTCATAATATAAAGCAAAACATATAAGAGTAATCAGTGGAGCAAGGTAATATGAATAATGTGCTAATGCTCCTATTCCTCCTCGTCCTCGTCCTCCTCATCGTCATCTTCCTCGCCCCATCGTGATCCTTGTGCATGATACATCTGATAAGGATCTACTCTAGTTCCTTGCGAAGGATTACCAGTAAAAGCATAAGTTGCTGCAGGCTGAAAATTTATGTTGGCTAATATCTCCTGCAACATTCGTTCATTGTGTTCAACCCGCCTCCGCAGTTCATCCCTTTCTTGCTCGGCAGCTTGTACCCAAGCATTGACTTCATTGACTTCGATTTCAACCTGCTTCCGTACTTGCTCCTGAAATTCTTTACTATTCAACCATTGTACGGGGAATGAAGATTGTCCTGGAAATTTTGATGCAGGCGTCAATGCAGTGGACTCTAATCCTAGCCCATACATTCTTCCTTTCTTCTTTCGATCAACAGTATGAATCCATACATCCAATTCCGATGGTGGAGTTTGCTGCTGGCTAGAATCAGCACTGCTTTGACTTTGTGCCTCTTCCATGTTACATCTAAATTTAGACTAAAATATTTAATTTAGTTAGTATAAAAAAAAGTAGAATAAATTAAAAATTTAACTTATGCAAATATGCCCTGATCTCCTATCAATCCATGTCTTATCCTTTCTCTGATGGGTATGAATAAATAACTCAGATGGAGAAGGCACAGTACCAGTCTTCGAAGTCTGTATCTCGTACAACAAGATATTTTATTAATATGAATTGTAAATATATTAAAGATTTCGGTTGGTATTGCTTACCAAATTGTATCTGTGCTGGGATGTAGTGATAGAGCCACAGGTATGACGTGAAGGACCAAAACCGTCACTATCAGAAGCCTTATTTGCTTTTGCTTTTTCTGACTTCTCCTGATATTGGGCTGTGCGCCAGTGCTCACACAATCTATTCCACACAAATTCTCCTAACCATGGCGGTCTCTCCATAGCTCTTCTAGCAATAGCAAGGAAATTTTTTTAGTCGAGCCGCACCACGTCTTTCAAAATTACGACATGCCCACATTTCATCTAGTGGCTGAAACTGATATCTCCTATGTTATGAATTCAACAATCGGTTAAATGATAATAAAAATATAAAAAAAATAATTTACATCTATCTAAGCAAAATTACTTGCCTTAAACTCATCAAACCACATATCCTTTACACCGTGCGGTATTTTTTTCCATGATACCCACGGCTCCTCAAAATGGCTCCTTATTATGTCTGTAATGGCATTGGCAGCTGGATGAGATGGTAAAAACCTACAATTTACAAGTCAATCAACAAATATGATACAACCCATAAATATTTCAACATGGGACATAAGGCTAAAACTTAATATTACTATTATCCCTCTCCATATAGGATCAATACAGCCCTGCCATTGGTGGATGACTGAGGAGATGCTAAAGGAACAGCACCGGTGGATGAATGAGGAGATGATGAACAAATAGTGGCCTATCCTAACTAAGGAGATGATGAATGGACTGTAGGAGATGTAGCATAAGTAGGGGGTGGTATATTATACATGATAGGGCCTGGAGCATGTATAGGAGGTCCTGAGTATAATGAAGGTGAAAACATGCCTCCTGGTGAACATGGCGTAGTAGTAGTACATGGGGGACTAATCAGTGAAGGCGTAGGAACAGTGAAAAATGCAGGTAGGATAGTGGATGATGAGGATGGGATAGTAACGGAAAGATGATGCCTCCTCCCATGACCCCTACCAAATGATGCAGAACTATTTCCGGATTGATCTGCAATCTACAAACAAACATAAAGAATTTAAGTCAACTTCATGAATAATATGATAAAGTAGTTAAATACAATTCGTACATATAGAATTAGGGGTCTGCTTATACGATTACTATTCATCATTAGAAAAACTTCCATGGTGGTCATGCTCGGTGTCATCCTCTTGGCTAGAATCAAAATCGTCATGCTCTCCTTCATCTTCATCATCTATGTTCAAATTCGTATCGACGATTCTGTCAACTTCCTCAAAAATACAGTCATTGTCGATCAAATTTTCAACTGTATTATCATGCGGTGCACTATTCACATGAGATATTGTATCCTCTTGGTAAGCAACCTCAAATGTATATCGATCATCCACAATACGTCTCGGTCTAGTCATAATTACAACCCATCAATGTTGCTTGTCCCTTAACTTCTCAGGATATGATAGATAGTATACCTGAATCACTTTTTGTGCAACTATAAAGGGATCGTATCTTGAATACCTTCTATTGTGCCGGATCTCAACGATCTCGTAATCCTTAAGCACTTTCATGCCACGATTCAATACCGTATCAAACCATTCATAATTAAATAATACTACCTATTTCATTGGGTGGTCAGGATATTCTACTTGAATTATTTCCTTAATTATATTGTAATAATAATTATGGTCTGTAGCTTATTCTGAATCTTTGGCGCACACTCCACTATTAACTGTCTGAATATCGAACAATAAGTTGGAATAAATACAATACTATAAGAGGACTATTGTTTGTAGTTAATGTAATGGTTCTTAACATAGAGAATAGTAAATGCCACATTTACAGTTCAATCTAAAGAGTGTTAAATTAAAAGCTTGACATTTACAGTTAAATCTAAATAGTATTAAATTAAAAGCTCGTGGTATATAAATTACAAGCACAGTGTAATGCATAGTGTTTCAAAACAATTCAAGCTTTATGTGATAACAAATTAATTCTTTGTGAATCAAATTTATCATGAAACTTACAAAAACTAGCAACAATCAAAATAGTTTAGAGAGGCTGACAACTAATTTACTTGTGCTATTCATGAGAAAAAACAAATCTAAATAAAGATTAAAGAATATGAATCTTGCATCCTCTTAAGTAAACAATTACTACATGCAAGTTTACATTAATTTGTTTGACAGGGAGGGAAAAAAGGACATTGGATATTATTTTATACAAACTTGTATGTAAGATAGAAGTTCATGATTCAAAACTGAATAGCATAGGTAAATGTATAATTATGCACTAACTAGCTAATTTATGTAGAATCATGCATGACTATCATAACTTAACAAGTTGAGGCCTGAAATTAATTAGCCTCCCTATTACTCCATGGAAGCAGCCAACAACATACTAAATTGGAAACATAGAAGGAAGAAGTACAAGTTGCATTAATATGTCATGTCAATGATGCACAAGCATTAGATATTCAGGATGGACTAACAGAGTGCTCTACAAGAACTAGGAAAACAAATCAGAGACTGTAGGATACTCTAGCTCAATCTTATCCAACATGTTGCACCTCAAGTGAGAAATGCAATCTAGTGCAAAAGTTAATTGTTAAATGTGATACCCTTGCTCTTGTAACCTTTTAGAAAAAAGGGAGGAGTTCCCTTGGATGATTAGGTCAATTGTGCAAGATATTAGGATATTGCAACAGATACCGCACTTTTTTTAAACTAGAGTCAGTATAGGCTACAGACTTTAGGTGAAGTTTGTAGCATATAGAGTATACATCTACCAAGGAATTATGAATAGTTCTTGGGCTTTTCATGTTAGCATTTTTCTATGAGATGGAAGGACTGGAGATGCTGTTATTAGCCAAGTAGAAAATATGGTACATTGAGATTCATTGCCAAGTTCTACTTCAATTAAAATTCTATTCTTAGTTGATAAGTAATTTTAATAATTTTAGAATTATAATTAATTATTTCATATATGTCATATTTAAAATTTAGTTTAAAATTTGTATTTTAGTGGACTTTGATTTTTCTCTCTCTTTCTTAATTTTTTTTCTTCTACAATATATTTTTTCTTGTAATTTTCTGTAAATATTTTTTTTATTTGATATTTGTTTTGGATTTTGGATCAGTATAATCAATCAATTTTGAATAGAATGCCATTATATATGGTATTAGGTTGTGATGTGGTAGGACCGTTGACGTGGAGAAACCGGCAGGCGCCATGTCAAGAGAAGACGCCACGACGATTCTCCCGCTCGGATCCCATTGCCGAGCTAACCTGAACTCCCTCAGGATAGTAAGTCAAGCTCAGTCCTCCGCCAAGTCAAGCTCATGAGCTCGACACCTTGGTCGGAGCTGCCTTCCACCTTCCGGAGTGAGACCTTCGGAGGTTAGTGCCCTGCGGTCGATGTTGAGCCAAGAACTTACCCGCCAATGTAGAGCCTCTCCGAGCACGTGCCCTCTAGACCGGGTCCGCCTTCCGCCCTCCAGAGTGAGACCCTCGGAGGTTAGTGCCCTGCAGTCGAGGTCGAGCCAAGAACTCATCTGTCGATGTGGAGCCTCTCCGAGCGCGCGCCCTCTGGACCGGGTCTGCCTTCCGCCCTTTGGAGTGAGACCCTCGGAGGTTAGTGTCCTGCGGTCGAGGTCGAGCCAAGAACTCACCCGTCGATGTGGAGCCTCTCTGAGCGCGCGACCTCTGGACCGGGTCCGCCTTCCGCCCTCCGAAGCGAGACCCTCGGAGGTTAGTACCCTGCGGTCGAGGTCGAGCCAAGAACTCACCCGCCGATGTGGAGCCTCTCCGAGTGCACGTCCTTTGGACCGGGTCCGCCTTCCGCCCTCCAGAGCGAGACCCTCGGAGGTTAGTACCCTGCGGTCGAGGTCGAGTCAAGAACTCACCCACCGATGTGGACCTCTCCGAGCGCGCGCCCTCTAGACCGGGTTCGCCTTCCGCCCTCTAAAGCGAGACCCTTGGAGATTAGTGCCCTGCGGTCGAGGTCGAGCCAAGAACTCACCCACCGATGTGGAGCCTTTCAGAGCACGCGCCCTCTGGACCGAATCCGCCTTCTGCCCTCCGGAGTGAGACCCTCGGAGGTTAGTGCCTTGCGGTCGAGGTCGAGCCAAGAGCTCACCCATCGATATGGAGCCTCTCCGAGCACGCACCCTCTAGACCGGGCCCGCACTTCGCCCTCCTCCACCTAGGCACCCCCGCAAGCTCGGAGTGCCTAGGGTGGAGCGAGCCTTGCCATCCCAGCTCAGACCCAGCCCGAACGAGGTCCTCACCAGCCGAGGACACCGGCGAGCCGCCCGAGGACCGTACCATTTCACCTCCTAGACCGTACTGGCCACCTGAAATCGCCAGTTACACCAAAAAGGCAGGTAGCGCGTTGATCGAGATGCTACATTCCTCACCAACCGCTCATATCACCCAAGAAAGAAGGCCAATCAGGAGATCCGAATCCTGTGGGCGGCAGCCCACCGTTCGAGGCATCCCCAAATTTCTCGGAACAAGGCAACCAAGGAGGGTGTCGGAGCGCCTGACAACGCACCCTATCATGAATCAAGAAAGGCTCCCTGGGACACTGTCGCATGCACCTGACAGCCCGGTGGGGATCCCGAGACAAGCACCGAACGGTAACAAGTTCACAACCAACCTAGAGGTAACACAACAACAAAAAAAAAAAGAGAGAAAGGGGGCATGGCACCACCATGACCACCATCACTACCATAAGCATAAGCGCAAGCCCGACCAAGAGGGTGAAGTGCCACGACCATCACTGATGAAGGAAAACGAGGGGCACAAGGAGAGACGAAGGAACAGAGCATCCCTCTGTCCCCGTTACCATTCTCCCCCTGTGACGTTTATACCTTCACGCACATCTTTACTCCTCCTAGGACAGAGAACATCAAAAGGGGCCCGACCAGGAGGATCTGTTCTCCTGGATCATCACTAACTTGATCATTGAAGTGCCCCCGCCGGAAATCCCGGCCAGGATCTCTAACTGTTATCTCACAGGTCCAGGAGCGGAGGATAGCCGGGTAGCAAGGCATCCGCACCCAGCAAGTAGATCCGGGGATCGAGTATGGCGGGCGCTCCGAGGAACACACTCCGGCGTCGACAGCAGCTACGGGCCACGACGGTCTTGGTGGCAACAGATTGGTGCGCCAGGTAGGGAGGAAGACGGGCATGACTGAGTCCTTTGTCACTCCCCAGACCAACACACCGCAGAAGAGCGGTGATGATATAAGCTGGAAAGGTCAACAGATAGGCGATCTTTTCCAGATCTCTCCAGTACGTCACTTCCCCCGTCCCCTTCGACGAGGAATCTGCTGACGAAACCATCGGGCACACAGTGAAAGCACGCCTGGAGAAGCATGAGCATCAGCTGGTGGGATTTCCCCACAGGTCCATCAATACGCGAGGCTCAGCTGTCGAGCCTCCGGACTGCAACGTCCACCACCACTGGAGCCCTTCACCGGCCATAGTGCGGCGGAGTGTCATCGCCTTCACCACGATCATGGCCGCGATATTGAAAGGCACCATGACCGTGAGCGGGAGATTGAGAAGCTCACCAAGGAGACCCGCCTCCCAAGGTTTGCAAGGGGCAGACCTCAAGTAGAACCCCCAAGCGCTCGCCATTCTCCCGTCGGCTTCCACCACCAGCGGTCGCCCCACCGCAAAACCAGCGGACATGGTCACCTGGAGAATCGTGCAGGCACCTAGGAAAACCCGGGGGGCATGGGACCCTGATGGTGATCTCCCTGCCATGCGGGGAGGAGGAAGCGAAGGAGAAAGATAAGTAAAGATGCCATGGTCGTCAGGATGATGATCGCGAACCACCGTAGGAAGGCCCCCACGAGGCGGCCTAAGTTCTATCAGGAGGGGTCTGTTACCTCGAAGAACTTGGTGGCGTCAGACTCCCCGAGGGAGGAAGGCCTACAACCTATAAAGACGCCCCTAGTGAGGTAAGTTCCCCCACCAACGATTATGGTAGCGATTTTTTCCCTTGCATGGGTATCCGCATGTTTTGCAGGAAAGGATCAACGGCATCCCCGGGCCCAGCTCTAGGACGTCGAAGAACCTCCAAGCCACGTAGCTCCCACTTCCCAGCGTTCCCGGGCCCAGCTCCAGGGTGCTAGAGGAACTTCGAGCCACGTAGCTCTCCAACTCCAGGCATCCCCGAGCCCAGCTCCAGGACGTCGAAGAATCTCCGAGCCACGTAGCTCCCACTTCCCAGCATTCCTGGGCCCAGCTCCAGGATGCTAGAGAAACTTCGAGCCACGTAGCTCTCCAACTCCAGGCATCTCCGAGCCCAACTCCAGGACATCGAAGAATCTCCGAGCCACGTAGTTTTCACTTTCCAGCATTCCCGGGCCCAGCTCCAGGATGCTAGAGGAACTTCGAGCCACGCAGCTCTCCAACTCCATGCATCCCTGAGCCCAGCTCCAGGATGTCGAAGAATCTCCGAGCCACGTAGCTCCCACTTCCCAGCATTCCCGGGCCTAGCTCCAGGATGCTAGAGGAACTTCGAGCCACGTAGCTCTCCAACTCCAAGCGTCCTCGAGCCCAGCTCTAAGACGTCGAAGAATCTCCGAGCCACGTAGCTTTCACTTCGCAGCGTTCCCGGGCCCAGCTCCAGGATGCTAGAGGAACTTCGAGCCACGTAGCTCTCCAACTCCAAGCATTCCCGAGCCCAGTTCTAGGACGTCGAAGAATCTCCGAGCCACGTAGCTCCCACTTTCTAGCATTCCCAGGCCTAGCTCCAGGATGCTAGAGGAATTTCAAGCCACGTAGCTCTCCAACTCCAGGCATCCCCGAGCCCAGCTCCAGGACGTTGAAGAATTTCTGAGCCACGTAGCTCCCACTTCCCAGTATTCTCGGGCCCAGCTCCAGGATGCTAGAGGAACTTCGAGCCACGTAGCTCTCCAACTCCAAGCATCCCCGAGCCCAGCTCCAGGACGTCGAAGAATCTTCGAGCCACGTAGCTCCCACTTCCCAGCATTCCCGGGCCCAGCTCCAGGATGCTAGAGGAACTTCGAGCCACATAGCTCTCCAACTCCAAGCATCCCCGAGCCCAGCTCTAGGACGTCGAAGAATCTCCGAGCCACGTAGCTCCCACTTCCCAACATTCCCGGACCCAGCTCCAGGATGCTAGAGGAACTTCGAGCCACGTAGCTCTCCAACTCCAAGCATCCCCGAGCCCAGCTCCAGGATGTCGAAGAATCTTCGAGCCAAGTAGCTCTCTATCTCAAACGTCTCCGAGCCTAGCTCCGAGATGCCAAGAGATCACGGGGCCACGCAGCTCCCATCAATACCTCGAGCCTAGCTCCAAGGTGCCAAAGACCTGAGCCAAGATCTCAGGCAACCCCTTGGGCCTGAGCTTAGCTCCACGTCCAGGAAGGCCTCGAGCCAGCTCCAAGGCAATCAAGACCGGTAACCCCCCTTCTCTGATCTTTCCACTCAAAAAGAAGACGAGAGGGGAAGGAAAGAAAGAGAACAAAGGGAGGAAGCCCGGCAGCCCCCTTCTCTGATCTTCCCGGTCGAAAAGAAGACGAGAGGGGAAGGAAAGAAAGAGAACAAGGCGGGGGTACAACCAGCATCCTCTCCTCTGATCTCCCCACTTTTTTTTAAAAAAAAAGAAGAGAAAAGAAGGACAAGAACAAAAAGAAAAAAGAGAAAGAAGAAGAGTGGAAAAGGAAAGAAAGAGAGAACAAGAAGAAAATACAGCATCATCGAAGCTACCACTTTCAGCAGCTCTCAGCAATCATCGTCCCCGAGCCCAGCTCTAGGATGCCTTCTCAAGACCGGAGCTCAGATCTTCGGCCAAGAAAATTTCGAGCCAAGCAGCTCTCAGCAATCATCGTCCCCGAGCCTAGCTCCAGGATGCCTTCTCAAGACTAGAGCTCAGATCTCCGGCCAAGGAAACTTCGAGCCAAGCAGCTCTCGGCAATCATCATCCCTGAGCCCAGCTCCAGGACGCCTTCTCAAGACCGGAGTTCAGATCTCCGGTCAAGGAAACTTCGAGCCAAGCAGCTCTCAGCAATTATCGTCCCCGTGCCTAGCTCCAGGATGCCTTCTCAAGACTGGAGCTCAGATCTCCGACCAAGAGAACTTCGAGCCCAGCAGCCCTCAGGTGTTATGACTTAACCTCAAGCAAGGTGAAACCCTTCTCCCTGAGCTCCCCATACAAGAAAGAAAAGAAAGAGAAGGGAAGAACCAAGCAAAGAGGGTAGATGATAAAGCAATCCCAGCTTCATTGATTAAGCACAAATTACAAGTATTTTCTGGGCCCCCGACATGCCGGGTGACCCCGAACAAGTACAAGAAACAAAAAGTACAAAGCAAAGCAAGGAAGAAAAGGATCATTCCGCGCCGGCCAGCTTCGTTGCCGGATCCTGAGGCCGAGTGCTCCCGCCCTCAGAAGTCTTCGGCTGAGTTGCGCTGGCCGCGGAAGGGCCACCCTCAGTCGATGCCTGAGGCTTTGAGCCTACACCTCCCACGATGACCTCTTCATCAGCCTCCTCCTCCGTGGCCGAAGGGTACTCGAGGCGGCCACGATCCTTGTCAGGAACAAGCGCCTCGACCCAGCCACGCAGGTACATGAAACCCTTATAAAAGGAGTTCGACGCCATCTGCTGGATATCGGTGACGGACTCCTTCGAAGCCTTAAAGTTGGCGACGGCATTCTCGGCGCCCTTCGTGGCCTTAGTGGCCACCCTCTTCAACTCGATGGCCTCCAGCCTGGCTGCGTCCATCGAGTTGGTTGCCGTCTATGCCGCTTTCTCAGCAGTGGCAAGTTTCTCCTTCACGGCCGCCAGTTCTGCCTGGGCGGCTTGGGCGATCTCCTTGTGCCGGTCGGTCTCGGCACTGTACCAATTCAATTTCTTTTCGACGATGGAGAGGTCGTTGATCGCCTTCTTCGAACGGCTTCGCTCCAAGTCGCGAGCCGTCGAGAGTCCTCTTGCTCGCCCCTCGGCATCGGTGAGCTCTCTTTCGAGGTCCTTGATCTTCAACTCAAGGGCCCCACTTGCCCCGACTTTCTCCTTCAGGTCGGCCTTCAAAGATTCGATCTCGGCATCCTGTTGCCACTCGAGATGCTCCCCGCTCTGGAAGTGGCCCCTGATGTAAAGGGCCTCGGTACCAATCTGCACCATAAAAAGAAGAAAAGGTCAGTAAAAAAAAAAGAATGAAATGAAAAATAAATGAAAGAAGCGAAAGAGCTCACCGAATACAACTGAGAAAAGAAGATCTTGAAGACATCGGCCACCTGCATCCCGGCCATCTCTTGCCGGTCGCATGCTTGGATGGAGAAGTCCATCAAGCGTTCGGCAAGCTCGGGGCTCCGGAGGACTGCGTTCTCCGGCCCCATCTTGAAGGGGAGATAGCGCCGCGCCTCCTCCCTCCGGCTCTCTCCATGAGCGGGCGGCCTTGCACCGCTGACTGAAGGACCCCAGGGGCCAGGCTGGGAGGCCGGCGTCGATGCAGGCGGTGCATCTGTCGTGGCCCTGGGAGTGCCCCGGGTCTCCTCAACCCTGGCGTCTGCTATAGACAGACCCGAAGGATGGCAGGGCGCAGCAGCAGCAGCGGCAGCCCTCGCCCGGACTACCACTTCAAGCTCTGTAGCGGGGGCCTGCTGGGCGGACCTCGGAGCCACGGGAGCTACCCTCTCCACCGGCACAGGAGCAGCGTGGGGCACCTCTGAGCTTGGGCCAGCAGCTACAGTCGAGCTTAGACCGATCACCATCGTGGGGGTGGCCGCAGAAGCGCTCTCACCCCAGGCCCGCATGGAAGCGGGCTCCCTGGCCAGCCTGGTCGGTCGCCTCTTCTTGATAATGGCCAAAATATCACTCTCAGAGAAGATCATACCTGCATGCAAATTACGCAGCGGTTAGAACCTATGGAAAACTACACAAGAAGTGTAAGAAGGAAGGAAAAGAAAAAGGTCAGGTTGAACTCACCCGACCCATTCGTTGGGTCGACCTCGGAGTCGGTGAGGTTCTGCTCAGACAACAGGACCTCGAGAGGAGGAATCTGCATGGTGCGGAGCTGCTTATAATCATCTCGGTTAGCCGCATCGACCGTAGAGTTTCGGTTGGGGGACTTGTCCGGATCGCTCCAGACCTAGTCAACCCCCTCGACCTTGACAAAGAAAAACTTACTATTCCATCCCTTGACGGAAGAGGGGAGCTCAAACTTAATGTCCTTCGGGTGAGAGGACAAAGACCACCACCCATCCTCGATTGGGTGGCGCTTCAGGGCAAAGAAAGCCCTAAACAAAGAGAATCGGGCCATGAATCCATGAAGATGACAAAGCACAATGAAGGAGAAAATGATCCTAATAGCATTTGGCACCAGCTGCACCGGGATCAAAAAATAATTGTCTAAGACTGACATAAAGAAAGGGTAGAAGGGAAAGCAGAGACCTCCAGAGAAGGTCCCCTCATAGAAGGCAAGATGGCTCGGGCCACTCGAAGTGACTCGCTCCCTCGGACGAGGGATCATGAGCTGGACAGAAGGTGGGATGCCATAGACATCTCGAACAGTCCTGAGTTTCCTGGCAATGATCGTGGAGGCGACCCCACCAGGACCCGCAGGCCGGACAGGCTCGAAGACAAGAGCAGAGGGAGGAGGAAGAGAAGGACTAGATCCCGGTTCCTTAATGAGAACCGGACCAGGAGGGCGCCTCCTATTGAGCTCGAAGCGAGCTACACCTCCCTCCCCGTCAAAAGAGGAGGAAAAAGATGCCGGCCTCCGTTCGGAGGGACCGGCCTCGCTCTGATCAGCGGAGGGATGGAAGCCTGGACCAAAATGGGACATCCTCAAAGGCAAAGGAGAAGAAGAACTCAAACCTGAAGACCGAAGAGGAGACTCAACTGAAAGAAGACTCCGGACCTCGGGAAAGAACCCTATTCTGGTGGGAGAAAGGAGGAGGAAGAAGAAGAAGCTGACCTGTTGCCTTAGAAAAATTCGGGACAACTGGGAGGAGGAAGAAGCTTGGGTGCGGTGGCAGCAGGCATGGAGAATTCAAAAAGGATAGATGGTTCGGGTAAGGCCTTCCTTTCATCTCGAAATGACCCAAGGTATTCGTACCGATTCAACCGCTCCACCAACAGATCTGTGCCACGTGCCTCCCATCGGTGAGAATGGCATCCTGGCCGCTCTGCATTCTACGCCAGCATTAATTGCTCCTCTGACGTGGCTACGTGGCATCCCCGCATTGGCCCGCAGGGGCGGTCCCCAAAGCGCCAGCAATCATGGCTATCATCGCACTAGTTCTTTGCCTTTCCACGTCAGCACCGCAATTATCCCTTCAACCCGAGCGCCGCGCACTAACGAGCCTCGGGAGTGGGGAGCAAATGATGTGACAGGACCGCTGACATGGAGAAACCGGCAGGTGCCATGTCAAGAGAAGATGCCATGACGATTCTCCCGCTCGGACCCCACTACCGAGCTAAGCTGAACTCCCTCAGGATAGCAAGTTGAGCTCATTCCTCCGCCAGGTTGATATCTTGAGCTCGACGCCTAGGTCGGAGCCGCCTTCTGCCCTCCGGAGTGAGATCCTCGGAGGTTAATGCCCTGCGGTCGAGGTCAAGCCAAGAATTCACTCGCCGATGTGGAGCCTCTCCAAGCGCACGCCCTCTGGACCAGGTCCGCCTTCTGCCCTCCAGAGCGAGACCCTCGGAGGTTAGTGCCCTACGGTCGAGGTCAAGCCAAGAACTCACCCGCCGATGTGGAGCCTCTCCGAGCGTGCGCCCTTTAGACCGGGTCTGCCTTCCACCCTCCGGAGTGAGACCCTCGGAGGTTAGTGCCCTGCGGTCGAGGTCGAGCCAATAACTCACCCACCGATGTGGAGCCTCTCCAAGCGCGCGCCCTCTGGACTGGGTCCGCCTTTCACCCTACAGAGTGAGACCCTCGGAGGTTTGTGCCCTGCAGTCGAGGTCGAGCGAAGAACTCACCCACCGATGTGGAGCCTCTCCAAGCATGCGCCCTCTGGACCGAGTCCGCCTTCCGCCCTCTAGAGCGAGACCCTCGGAGGTTAGTGCCTTGCGGTCGAGGTCGAGCCAAGAACTCACCCGCCGATGTGGAGCCTCTCCGAGCACGCGCCCTCTGGACCGAGTCCACCTTCCGCCCTCCGGAGTGAGACCCTCGAAGGTTAGTGCCCTGCGATCGAGGTCGAGCCAAGAGCTCACCCGCCGATGTGGAGCCTCTCCGAGCGCGTGCCCTCCGGACCGGTCCCGCACTTCGCCCTCCTCCACCTAGGCACCCCCGCGAGCTCGGAGTGCCTAGGGTGGAGCGAGCCTTGCCATCCCAGCTCAGCCCCAGCCCGGACGAGGTCCTCACCAGCCGAGGACACTGGCGAGCCGCCCGAGGACCGTACCGTAGCGCCTCCCAAACCGTACTGACCACCTGAAATCGCCAGTTACACCAAAAAGGCAGGCAGCGCGTTGATCGAGATGCTACATTCCTCACCAACCGCTCTGATCATCCAAGAAAGAAGGCCAACCGGGAGATCCGAATCCCGCGGGCGGCAACCCGCTGTTCGAGGCACCCCCAAATTT
The DNA here is from genome assembly GCA_021397845.1 of Areca catechu. Lineage (NCBI taxonomy): Eukaryota > Viridiplantae > Streptophyta > Magnoliopsida > Arecales > Arecaceae > Areca > Areca catechu. The sequence goes on from CM038044.1 coordinate 9,821,539, forward strand.
TTTGAAACAAGGCAACCAAGGAGGGTGTCGGAGCGCCTGACAACGCACCCTATCATGAATCAGGAAAGGCTCCCTGGGACACCGCCGCATGCACCTAACAGCCCGGCGGGGATCCCGAGACAAGCACCGAACGGTAACCAAGTTCACAACCAACTTGGAGGTAACACAATAACAAATAAAAAAAAAAAGAGAGAGAAAGGGGGCATGTCACCACCATGACCACCATCACTACCACAAGGACAAGCGCAAGCCCGACCAAGAGGGTGAAGCGCCACGACCACCGCTGACGAAGGGAAACGAGGGGTACAAGAAGAGACGGAGGAACAGAGCATCCCTCTGTCCCCATTACCATTCTCCCCCTGCGACGTTTATACCTTCACGCACATCTTTACTCCTCCTAGGGAGGAGTCCATCAAGAGGGGCCCGACCAGGAGGATCTGTTTTCCTGGATCGTCACTGACTTGATCGTCGGAGTGCCCTCGCCAGAAACCTCGGCCCGGGTCTCTAACTGTTATCTCGCAGGTCCAGGAGTGGAAGATCGCCGGGTAGCAAGGCGTCCGCACCCAGCAAGGAGATCCGGGGACCGAGAATGGCGGGCGGTCCGAGGAACACACTCCGGCACCGACAGCAGCTACGGGCCACGATGGTCTTGGTGGCAATAGGTTGCTCCTCGCATTAGCTACTAAAGTGCCTTATATGAGAACCATTGTAACTCAAAAGGCAAGGCAATACCTTGCTATTTTAAGCTACATTGGGGTATTTGTTTGGTTTGGTTCTACCTTATATGAGAACCATTGTAACTCAAAAGGCAAGGAGAATAATTGAGAGATTAGGGTTCTCTGTTCTCCCCCTTGCATTTATTTTTTTCACAAAGTAAATTATAACTAAATATATTTATTATAAATAATATTTTTTTATGTATATTGTTATGTCAAGCCTAGCCAAAATTATGCTATAGTTGAAGAATCTTGCCAATAATCGAACCAAAGCAAAGACCATGAAGAGGATTTAAAGCTATAGTTGAAGTATGGGCAAGTCAAAATTTAAAAAATAAAAATAAAAATAAAATTTAAAAATTAAAAATTAAAAAAAAAATAAATCTACGATCGTCGGGAGGAGGGTCGGAGGGGGAAGCGCCGGAAGGGGGGGCGAACGAGAGGCGGCAAGATGGAAGAAGGGGGCTAGGGCACCAGAACAAGGCGCCGCAGGCCATCGACGGGGAGGCATTGGCCGTCGAGGGGAGCGCCGGAGGGGGGGTGAACGAGAGGCGGCTGGACGGGAGAAGGGGGCTAGGGCACCCGAACGAGGTACCGTAGGCCGTCGAGTGCCTCTCATTGGCTATCATGGGGAGGGCCGCAGGGGGGAGCGCCGGAGGGGAGAGCGCTGGAGGGGGGAGCACCGGAGGGGGGGTGAACGAGAGGCGGTTGGACGGGAGAAGGGGGCTAGGGCACTCGAACGAGGCATCGCAGGCCGTCGAGCACCTCTCGTTGGCCGTCGGGGGGGAGGGCCGCCGGGGGGTTCGCCGTAGGGGGGAGTGCCGGAGGGGGGAGCACCAAACGAGAGGTGGCTAGATGGGAATGGGGGCTAGGGCACCCGAACGAGGGTTAAAGATTTTTACCTTAATAGATTTCAGCCATCCGATTTCAATCAAACATCCCATAAAATTTTATTTTTAAAAATTTAAAAAATCAAAATTTTGCAACCAATTTTTCGGTTGCAAAATTTAGAAATTTTTATTTAAATTTTGCAACCAAAAAATTGGTTGAAAATATTTATAAATTTTTTTAAAAAAAATATAATTATCAAAAATTTTGCAACCAATTTTTCGGTTGCTAATTTAAAAAAAAAAGAAAATTAAATTTTAAAAAAAATTTGCAACCAAAAAATCGGTTGCAAAATTTTAAATATAATTTTAAAAATTTAATAATTATCTTTTTTTTTGCAACCAATTTTTCGGTAGCTAATTTTTAAAAAAAAGAAAATTATTTTTTTAAAAAAATTTGCAACCAAAAAATCGGTTGCAAAATTTTAAATAAATAATTTAGAAAAATTTAATAATTATAAATTTTTTGGAACTGAAAAATTAGGTTGCAAAATTCAAAAATAATAAAATTAAATTTTAAAAAAAATTTGCTACTGAAAAACTCGATTACAAAATTCAAAAATAATAAAATAAACTTTAAAGAATAAAAAAATTTAATAATTAGATTTTTTTTACAATCGATTTTTCGGTTGCCAAATTTAAAAAAAAAGAAATTAAATTTAAAAAATATTTTGCAACTAAAAAATCGGTTGCAAAATTTTAAATTAAAAATTTAGAATAATTATATAATTATAATTTTTTTGCAACCGAAAAATTTGGTTGCAAAATTCAAAAATAATAAAATTAATTTTTTTTAAAAAATTGCAATTGAAAAATTTGGTTACAAAATTCAAAAATAATAAAATAAAATTTAAATAAAATCTTGCAACCGAAAAATCAGTTGCAAAATTTTAAATAAAAATTAAAATTTTTAAAATTACATTAAAAATTTCCAACCAATTTTTTGGTTACAAAATTTTATTTAAATTTTATTTTATTATTTTTAAATTTTGCAACCGAATTTTTCGGTTGAAAAAATTTAAAAAAAAAATAAAAAAAAATTAAATCAATTTTTGTTTCGGTTGCAAAATGAAAATTTTGTAACTGAATTTGCAACCGATTTAAATCGGTTGCTAAATTATTCAGAAAATATATCGGTTGCAAAATTGGTTGCAAAATCGGTCACAAATATGACAAAAAAAAATCGGTTACAAAATCGGTCACAAATATAACCAAAAAAATCGATTGTAAAATCAATTACTAAAACTGGTTTTTCTCGTAGTGTTGTTTTGACTCCAATGATTCATTATTGCTTGCGTGATGTTGTAACACCGCATGTTATTCGTCACAATAATTAATATTGTTACAAGAGAGAAGTAAAAGAAATAATAAGCAGAAATGTTAACAATCGATCCTATATATTAGGGTTTTGGATGAGCTTGCACTATATATTAAGAATTGATATAGATATATAATGTAATTAATTACTAGTCATTTTCTTTGGAACAATATAATAACTAATCAATCGAAGTTCGAAGAATAGAAAGCTAGCTATTTCATTTAGAGCAGCCTCATGCCACATGATCAACATTATAAGAAACAAATGGCACATACCTCGACTAATTAAATCCATGTGCCTATATGAATTATGTACATGTCGCATGCAATGTTTAGATGATGCTATCTTTCAAATGCAAGTAATATATCACCTTGGATTAGAATGTCATGATAGCTTGCATGGTTGGTATGTACGTACACTACTGCATGAGCCACTATGGAGCATGGCTTGAGTCAGCTCCCTCATATCTTACATGCAACACGTACCTCGCATGCAACAAGAACGGCACCCAGTCGAAACTTTTTTTGAGTGAATTTTGGATCCAGAAGCAATATTGTCTTCCAAAAGAGCTACGTATCCAGCTCAGCAAGGCGTCATATATGAGGAATAGTTGCTATCGTACATAGACAAATTATATCATGGTTCGATGCACACAGTAAATGATAGATTACTGCTAAGAAGATAGCTCGATTGATAGAGATCTTATCTTATATCCAATCGATCATAGATTCGAGATATGATTCATGCATGATAAATATAGGAACTATTTTTTGGAACATGTGATAGATTGGATTGGATGAGAGATCAGAATTTTCTTTTTTATTCCTGTTCTATCAGTCAGTATCTTAGTGGTATCAGATTGACATATTTATTTATAGGTTGGATTGGATGAGAGATCAGGATTTTTTCTTTTTATTTCCGTTCTATCAACCAGCATTTTAGTGATATCATATTGACATACTATTCTACAAATGAGAAAAGACCGAGAATCAAGTGATGTTTTTAGATAGGAAAATACATCAAAAATTTAAGTATTTTGTATTGAACATTATTTGGATGAGACAGGAACATGTGAGATAACTACACTGGATTTAACCTCCTATTCATTTTCTTTATAAAAAAAAAAAAAACCCAATAGATTCAGCTTCTACTTTACAATTTCTATAAAAGCATTGGAAAGATAGCATCACTGCTGCAGGGCATCAGTGTCATATCCTTAAATCGGAGCACGTACGAAATTTTTACTGTGCACAGTTGGCACTGTAGAGCACTGTAATAGTATTCGATGCCTTCCATTAAAAGATTGGTGGCTATCAAATAAAAGGATCTTATATGACATACATGTATGTTATATTGCTATTGAACACTGTCCATCTCCTAATAATGATAATATTTAAATACTATACAGTTCTTTATGATGCAAGTCGTATACCACAAAAAATCTTGAAACTTTGAGAAGTCTCGTGAATGATTGTAAGTGAGCACTCTGAAGTTTTTTCCCTTGCTGCAAGTAAACTCCGACATCTGATGCACGTCTTCGGACGATATGTGTACGCTTGTGATAGTCTTGGCACCAGCCAGTGCCAACTTGTCAACCTGGGTACGTCACACTAAAGTACTGTTGGTTTAAATCCAAAATTTTTTTTTTCGGAGAGGCCCGTGACTGAAAACGGAACGAAGCATTCTACTTTGATAATTTAGTAAAGACAGACTGACGTACTTATCTTCGGATGAGAAGGACATTATGAAAAATAGCTATCCAAATCGGACATGACTTGGCGAGACGGGGGCCCAGTGAGAATAGCCACAGTAGAAATTTTCCTCCTTCCATCCTTTTTATTCATCAAAAAAAAAAAAAAAAACTGTTGGCTTCATTGGACTGCATAGCCCTTGTCCGTTTGTGAATTTTATCATTGGAACTTCTTCCCTCATCATCCAAAGTCACAACCAAAGTCCTGTAAATATATTTCCTGAGATGCATAAGTAAGGCTACAAATGAGTCACGGGTTGATTCGTGATCAGACCCAATCCAATCCTTTTAAATCCAATCTAATTCATTTTTATGGATCCGTGGATCCAAGTCGGGTTCAAAATTAGATCCATTTTATTTTCCGGGTCAAATCTGGATTTACTGAATTTGGATCCGACTCGACCCGACTCAAATATACTAATACTATTAGGATCATATCTATTTGAACCTTTAAATTATAAATTAAAATTTATATAAAATTTATTTTTAACATAGAAATAGAATTATAATTATTTTTATATCTTAATTTATTTTAAAAATAATATTATTTATTATCTATTTTATGGTTAATAATAGTTAGCTATGTAATAATTAAAATATTATTATTTATATTTTATCTAGATCATAATTAGATCTAAGTTTTTTAGATTAAAATTGGATTATTTATAGATTCGATCCAATCCGAATGATCCGTTGGGTTGAAAATTTTAATAGTGTATCCAATCCGATCCTACTCGATTTTCTAGTGAATTGGATCTGGATTTAATATTAGGATCCGATCAAAGAATCGGATCAGATCGGGATCACTCATGATTCGACCCGACTTATTTGTATTCCTATGCAGAAGATGGAAAAATGTAACCATCTTTTGGGAGTTGAGATACTCTTCCACTTTAGACTCTCTACTACTATTCAGTTAAATCATCCAATGTCATCAAAATAACCGGTCCATCCTATATTTTGTTTGCTTGGTATGCCCAACATAGTTGCCATGTTGAAACTTCAAATGACATCATCCAAGGGAAGCTCATGTTAAGGAGTCAAAAGGGCTATAAAGTAGACAAGGCATATCATTAAAGAGTAGCATACATTGAATCACTATCTTATATATCACATTTCATTAAAGAGTATACATTGAATCACTATCTTATACTGATATATAGATTCAACAATGACAGCCTCGAGATCATTATTTAATACACATGATGCTTATTTTCATCACCTACATCTACATTAGATTCTTCTTAATTAGGTTCGAGCTGTCAGTGCTGCCCCCCCCCCCCCCCCCTCTTCTAATTTTTTTCATTTTTTTATAAATTAAAATTATATATAAAATTATAAATAAATAAATAAATATATTTATGTATTTATTTTTTAAATTTAAAATATTAAATATAACTTGAAATATATATATATATATATATATATTTGACCCTCTAAATTAATATTTTTTTTTTTTTTTTTTTAACCTTTCCAAAAAAAATTGGTGTGGACCGTCTCTGTGACTAAGCAACCATTAGACCGTGGCACAATCATACTATCTAAAACAAATGGGTAGGAGACTTCTAAAGCTTGAAGACAAAAATAATGCTATCATTTAAGAATACATGTGGCTACCCTTCCTATTTGATTGAGGATTAATTTGTAATGTGCATAACTATACATACATGCATATATATATATATATATATATATATATATATATATATATATATATATATATATATATATATATATATTGGTTAAGATTCGCGTCCAAGAGTGGTTCACAGCTTTCATTTTGGGGGTCGTTAATTGGCATCAGGGTAGCAAGTTGATTTGTATATATAACAACTTGAGCAGATTATGTTCTTGATGCTACTAATTTCAAACCGACTAGATATCGAAGACCATACATTGGACCTACAAGAGATGGGAAAGAGAAGGGAATGTTTTACTTAGCTGGTCATCCTGTCATCTCTGAATCCACTGGATAAAAAGATATACATGAATGTTTTGTATTAAGTGCCCCAGGGACCTATTCTACTAGCTTGCCACTTTCCCTAGCTTTCTCCCTTCCAACACAAAAAACTTTTCTAAGGAGTCTTGGTATTTTCTCATGTGAACTTTAAGAAGCAAATCCAAGGCATGTTAAATGTCTCCACTTGGAGCCACCATATGCTGGGTTGGTTTTAAGCATGCTTTGTTAAAATGGCATGTTCCACATTTCACATGTAAGAAAAATTTTATTATTCTATGCATGATTTCTAAAACATCAAAAATAATATTAACTTCATGAATTGATTCAAGCAAATAATAAATCCATAAATCCTGTAAAACAAATAATATCTAAAGATTTGGGATGCACACCTGTATTTGCCATTAATTTTCAAACCTGTAATTATAGATGTTTACATAAACATCAAATGCCAAGTCCTTTTCTCTAGCATCATCTCTCAATAAACGGCTATTCGGCGGGACAAGATATGAGAACAAATCTCATGATAAAAACATTTTGAGTGGAGAGAGGACAAGTCTATTTATAAGCAAACTTTAACAAGCCCTTCCATCACGGGTCAAATTGGGCTAAGGCCTATACTGTATTACCTCAACCACACTAATCTACATAAGGCGCTCTAAGCCCAAACATAAGGATTATATACAATATTGGGCTATATATATATATATATATAAAAATCAACATAGATCATAAAATCAACCCACTTTATCAAACCAAAATAAAATAAAATAATAATTAATGGTAGCTTATAATTAGAAAAAACTCTTAAATTCTCTTACTTGGACAATATTAATTATGATTTTGAAAATATTTTATTTTAAAATAACTCTCGGGTTGAGTACAATACATGGTTATAAAAATATATGATCCATAGACAGTATCTATAAATGACTTAGTCCAACAATATCAATCATACCAAATCATGGAACTCATTATATTCTTTATTTGACACGTAACCTATCCATGGTTACAAACATCATCAATACTATCGACATAATTCTTGGTGTGGCAGTGTAACAAGAAAATAGCATCAAAAGTGATCTAAAGATAGCATACTATTTTCATTATCGGTCCACCAATTCTTTTTCAACATGCTTAAATATAAAATAAGCAAGAAAAATTTTAATGGCTTCAAAACAACAAACCATTCTATCTCATATCTCAACATGGTATCAATAATAAGATAGTATAACATATCTGAGACTTGATACCTGACACTTGAGAATGAAGTGTCGACATCTGGAAGTGAAGTATCTATACTTGAGAATAAAGTGTCGACACCCGGAGGTGAAGTGTCGACACTTGAACTGTAACAGCTAGTTTTCTGGGTTGCAGAACTTCTCCAACTTACTTTCAAACGGCTATATTTTCATCCCTAATGATCATAAATGGTCATCTATGATTTGGAGGGCTATATAAACATCAAAAATCAAATGGGGATGTAATCCTTTGATGAGATCATTCAATATCCTTCAAGGATTCAAGAGTTGAGTGGTTCAAGCCTTCAAGCTTCCAAGTTTCAAAGAAAGCATCCAATTTCAAATCATCAAGCAGCATTCAAAGGCTTCAATAACTTGAAGACAAGTTCTTCATCAACATTCAAAGAGCTTCAAAGAGATATTTTCTTTATTTTAGAAAGCTTTAATTGTATTCTTTCATATTTGCTTTTACATTATTTTACTTGAGATTTTTGGTAAGCCTTAGAAAATCAAAGTGATTGTTGGTGAGCCTTGAAATCAACTAGGATTTTACTTATGAGCCCGAAGACAAAACAAGTTGTTTAGATTCTTGGTTAGCCCGTAAAACTAAAGATGGCTGTTGGTGAGCCTTGAAACCAACTAGGATTTTACTTGTGAGCCCGAAGACAAAACAAGTTGTAAAGGTTGTTGGTGAGCCTAAGTTACAAAACCAAACTTAATAAAATTCCTAAGGGGATTTTGGGGAGTGGATGTAGGTACCTTGGAGTGCACCGAATCACTATAAATTTCTTTGTGTTTGTGTGATTATTTTTTTTGTGCATTTACTTTGTTTATTCAGCTGCATATTATTTTGAAGCACACAAATATATTACCTAAACACAAGCATTTGAATTGAATTAGCACATACTTGTTTTAGTTTAAGCTAGAAATGATTTGGACCAAGTATAGAACTGGTAGTTAAAGGTTACATTTAAAAAGAAGGTATGCATATTGATAAACCCTTAATCCAGTAGCTAGACTTGATATCACATTACTTCTAGCATTTGTATGGATATCAAATCATTTTAAATGAATTTGAAATCATGCTAAAAGTTTTTAAATGGTATCAATGCTTTGCAGTTTGAAAGTCATGAGTATCTTGAAAAATTTTAAATTTTGATGCATGTGCTTTCATGTTTTATTCCTCAAATGAATGCATATTTTTAAGAGAGAATAATATTTAGGGGGAGCATCTAAAGATTTGTTATCATTATATACATATATGATGCTATCATGCTTTACTTATATTGCTCTAATACTCCTCCTTATTTTCAAATCTAATCCTTTGGGAGAGTTATATTCAAGTGGTATTTTATTCAATCGGTATCAAAATTTATTTCTAAAATAATTTCTAGTAACTGCTTTGGATTAGGTTAGTCACTCTGGCCGTATGGTCATAAGAGCTAAGTAGGGTTTAAAGACCCTCTTTTCCCATTTACTGGTGTTGCCGATCTTACCGTGGTGGCCTGTAGCTTGTGAGCTGGCACCGGTTCTTGGACTCTCCTACCTTGAGATCTCCAAGCCTCCGATCCTGCAAAACAAGGTTAGAGACCCGGGCCGGGGATTTTGGCGGGGGTACTCCGACGATCAAGTTAGAGAGCAGCAAGATGGAACAGGTCCACTAAGGCGGGTTCCCTAAGGATTCCCGTGCTTAGAGGAGATTTAGATGAAAGCAATGTGAGGAAGAGAAGGGTCGAAGCTCGGCTTCCTACACTGGGTTCACCGAGCTTGCGCTTGAGGACTTCTTGGAGGTCCCCGGATCGTTCTCTCGGTACTTTTTCCTCTTGTCCACTTACCTTTCCATCCGCTTTTACTGTCTCTTTTATACCACTGGATCGCCTTCAGCCCCCGTTTGCTCCCGGAGGCTCCCGGAGATCTCTGGATCCTGCCCCCCTTTCTCCTTCAAGTTCGGGAGTTAAGTGGCCGGCACACCTCGTCTGCTGTGTATCACAAAAGGAGGAATCTGGCGAGACCTTGAGCCGAGCACGAGAGCCCTCCTTTAGGGGCGTTGATGGTGGGCCTCCAGTGTTTCAGGCCCCTGCCTGCAAGGATTTTATTCCTCGATTGCGGGGCACTGCTTGACTGATGTAAATGAGGTTCCGCGTACCATTGCAGGCCGTACTGGTGCCCTGTATGGGATGCGGCGTGTGCCGATTCTAGTGGCGACCTCGTGACCTGTGCCTTTGCCTCCCCGGGGATTTACAGAGTAAGGCTGACTTCGACCGAGATGGACCAATCAGGGGGTGCTACCTGGCAGAGGAGCAGGGGCTGCCAACTTCGGTCGAGATGGACCCCTCCTGGGTGGACACCTGGCAAAGTGGCAGAGAGGGGCTCGATTTCGGTCGAGGTGGACCCGTCTTGGGGTGCCACCTGGCAAAAGAGCAGGAGAGCCGGCTCGACCTCGGCAGAGGTGGATCCATCTTGGGATGCCACCTGGCGAGGGAGCAGGGGGCCGCCAGCTTCGGCCGAGGTGGACCCCTCCTGGGTGGACACTTGGCGAAGTGGTAGAGAGGGGCTCGACTTCGGCCGAGGTGGACCTGTCTTGGGGTGCCACCTGGCGAAGGAGCAGGAGAGCCCAGCTCGACCTCGATAGAGGTGGACTCGTCTTGGGGTGCCACCTGGCGAGGGAGTAGGGGGCCACCAGCTTCGGTCGAGGTGGATCCCTCATGGGTGGACATATGGTGAAGTAGTAGAGAGGGGCTCGACTTCGACCGAGGTGGACCTGTCTTGGGGTGCCACCCGGCAAAAGAGCAGGAGAGCCCGGCTCGACCTTGGCAGAGGTGGACCCGTCTTGGGGTGCCACCTGGCAAGGGAGCAGGGGGATGCCAGCTTCGACCGAGGTGGACCCCTCCTGGGTGGACACCTGGCGAAGTGGCAGAGAGAGGCTCGACTTCGGTCGAGGTGGACTCGTCTTGGGGTGCCATCTAGCGAAGGAGCGGGAGAGCCCGGCTCGACCTCGATAGAGTTGGACCCATCTTGGGGTGCCACCTGGCAAGGGAGCAGGGGGCTGCCAGCTTCGGTCGAGGTGGACCCCTCCTGGGTGGACACTTGGCGAAGTGGCAGAGAGAGGCTTGACTTCGGCCGAGGTGGACCCGTCTTGAGGTGCCACTTGGCAAAGGAGCGGGAGAGCCCGGCTTGACCTCGGCAGAGGTGGACCCGTCTTGAGGTGCCACCTGGCGAGGGAGCAGGGGGTCGCCAGCTTTGGTCGAGGTGGACTCCTCCTGGGTGGACACCTGGCGAAGTGGCAAAGAGGGGCTCGACTTCGACCAAGGTGGACCCGTCTTGGGGTGCCACCTGGCGAAGGAGCAGGAGAGCCCGGCTCGACCTCGGCAGATGTGGACCCGTCTTGGGGTGCCACCTGGCGAGGGAGCAGGGGGCCGCCAGCCTCGATCGAGGTGGACCCCTCCTGGGTGACACCTGGCGAAGTGGCAAAGAGGGGCTCGACTTCAGCCGAGGTGGACCCGTCTTGGGGTGCCACCTGGCGAAAGAGCAGGAGAGCCCGGCTCGACCTCGGCAGAGGTGGACCCGTCTTGGGGTGCCACCTGGCGAGGGAGCAGGGGGCCGCCAGCCTCGGCCGAGGTGGACCCTTCCTGGGTGGACACCTAGCGAAGTGGCAGAGAGGGGTTCGACTTTGGCCGAGGTGGACCGGTCTTGGGATGTTGCCTAGCGAAGGAGTAGGAGAGCCCGGCTCGATCTCAGCAGAGGTGGACCCGTCTTGGGGTGCCACCTGGCGAGGGAGCAGGAGCGCCATTTCCCGAGTGAGGAATTTTGAAAGAAAAATCCACGTGGCGATTGCATCCAGCTGGATCTAATGCATGTTCCACGTCAGCGATGTAGCCATATCAACTGGGATCTCTTATGATGTGTTGGGGTGCCGCTGTGACCTTATCCCATGAATGAGTAAGGTGAATGGATAATTTGCTTATCAGAGTTTATATATATTGAATTATTTTTTTGGCACGTGCATATCATTTTTGTGGTATCATGTTCAATCTATAACAATTTGAAGTGGTATCATGATTAATTAATTTTATATATTGATTTTGGTGATCTACTTGCTATTCTTTCCACCTTCATTTCCATTTTTGTATTGCCTTTCACCCTTTTTCATGATGTCAAAAAGGGGGAGAAAAATGTTAAGTATGAAAAAGGAAAAGATTGGATAAACATGAAAAATCATATGAGAAATGAAAGAAAGTGCAAAAGGGGGAGAAGAAAGTAATAAGTTTTTATCTTAAGAGAAGAATCAGTAAGATAGAGAAAATTTAAAAATTTTGTATATTTTGAAAAATGTTTTGAAGAATTTTTGAAATATTTTGTGGATCATATATTGAGGGGGAGCTTGATGCTTATTGATTTTGAGCTTACATGTTTATACTATTGTTAATCTTTTTAAGCTTACCCTATTCCTATACTTAAAGATTTTGTCATCATCAAAAATGGAAAGATTGTTGACTCTGGTCTTGATTTTGATGATTGATAAAATGTTTAAGTATATATAGTACTAATTGTATTTTAAGTGTGTTTATCAGATCTTAGTACTCATCCATGTTGAATAAAGAAATGCTTGTATTTCAGTTGAAAAAGTCCTTAAATCAATAGAAAATCAAGTATATGGACTTTGGAATTGATATGGAAGAACTTGAAGAGGTTAAAATTTGATTTTGGTCAAGTTTCAGCAAGTTTCAGCATTGGCACAAGGAAGTGTCGACACCTGGAATTGAAGTATCAATACCTGAAGAAAATAAAGTATCGACACTTGTAAATGAAGTGTCGACTTAAGGCCTGAGAATTTTGAAAATATAGAACTATGCCATCGAAGGTTTTTGTCTCAAGTGTCGACTCAAGGAAATGAAGTATCGACACTTGAAAATGAAGTGTCGACACCTGGAGGTGAAGTGTTGATACCTGAAGGTGAAGTGTCGACACTTGAACTATAACGGCTAGTTTTCTGGGCTGCAGAACTTCTCCAACTTACTTTCAAATGGCTATATTTTCATCCCCAACAGTCATAAACAATCATCTATGATTTGAAGGGCTATATAAATATCAAAAATCAAATTGGGATGTAATCCTTTGGTGAGATCATTGAATATCCTTAAAGGATTCAAGAGTTGAGTGGTTCAAGCCTTCAAGCTTCCAAGTTTCAAAGAAAGCATCCAAGTTCAAATCATCAAGCAGCATTCAAAGGCTTCAATAACTTGAAGACAAGTTCTTCATCAATATTCAAAGAGCTTCAAAGAGATATTTGCTTTATTTTAGAAAGCTTTAATTATATTCTTTCATATTTGCTCTTACATTGTTTTACTTGAGATTTTTGGTAAGCCTTGGAAAACCAAAGTGATTGTTGGTGAGCCTTGAAACCAACTAGGATTTTACTTATGAGCCCGAAGACAAAACAAGTTGTTTAGATTCTTGGTTAGCTCGTAAAACTAAAGATGGCTGTTGGTGAGCCTTGAAACCAACTAGGATTTTACTTGTGAGCCCGAAGACAAAACAAGTTGTAAAGGTTGTTGGTGAGCCTAAGTTACAAAACCAAACTTAATGAAATTCCTAAGGGGATTTTGGGGAGTGGATGTAGGTACCTTGGAGTGCACTGAATCACTATAAATTTCTTTGTGTTTGTGTGATTATTTTTTTTGTGCATTTACTTTGTTTATTCAGCTGCATATTATTTTGAAGCACACAAATATATTGCCTAAACACAAACATTTGATTTGAATTAGCTCATACTTGCTTTAATTTATCAAAGTAGTTCAAAAGTTTTATAAATTCCAATTCACCCCTCTTTATTGGATTGCATCATCTTCTGGGCAACATATTCACATAACTATCATTCTCAATACAAAGACACATTCTTAAGATACTATATTATATTTTATTTTACATGTACATATAAATCATATAGGAATATAATCCATCAACTATTGTATCAATAATGTATATAATACTCATGATAGATATATATAAAAAAAGAAGATCTATAATTAATTAAGCATAAATATAAAGTCACTTCCACTAATCAAGTATATCAAAAGAATTTAATATGCCTACATTTTCAATAAGCTTTGTAAAGCATATGGATCTCAAATCCTTGATTAGAGAATCAGCTAACATGGACTTTATATATGCACTCGATAATTATATGTTTTCTTAGATTACAATCCATCAATACATCAATCAATGCCAAATAAAATTTATCAATCAAGTCAATGCATAAATACATAAAAAATATCAAACTCCCACTAATCCAAAAATCAAAAGATTTTAAATTGTCCATATTTTTGACATATTTTATAAAAACTATGGATCTTTTTATTTGATTAAGGAATCAATAAACATTGACTCTGTACAAATATACTTTACAAAATATTTTTTTAACTAAAATCGCTAACTACGAAATATTCTATCTCCATATAGATAGAGATAATGAAAATTTTTATTATTTATTTAAAGAACATAGTTGTACTATTATTATAGTAAATCTTAAGTGATTTTAAGATAAAATCAATAATTATAAGATCCATGACAAAATCTCATAATCAAAATAATATGAATTATGACTTTACATTATACCACAAACTTTACGTGTATATCTAAATAATGCTACTAGATTCTATATTTATATCTTTTTATGAATTAAACCCTCTAATTATTTACATCTTAAAAAAATCAAATTATCATAAAAATCATATATTTTTATTTCCTGTTATATGATTTCTTTACTAATGATACATCAACTAGTAATGGAGGTACTGATAATTAGTTTATATATATAATATTATTTTTTCACTATCCTTCAACAGGATAAAATATAATATTTTTATAAATAAAAAAATAATAACTTATTTTTCTTTTAATGTCGTATTTCTAGTATAGGAATATATAACATCATGCAAATTAGATTCTACAAACATGGCATGATTTGACTCAATATTTCTTATATCCCTATTAGATAGTAGAATCTGTATTTATTTAGAATTACCTGAATAATCAAAATAAATAACATATTATTTCAAATCCAAAATTTATTTATTGATGGAATATTAATGATTAAGTATTACAGGACAATCCTAAATATAAAATTAAATAATATTGGGCTTCCTACAAACCCTTAACTCAGAAGGCATCTTATATAATTATCTTACTAAGAATTTTATCTAAAATACAGATGATAGTTCTTAGGATCTTATATTAGAGATATCATGATAAATTACACCCACTCATCATACTTCAGACCATATCTTTTAGAGTGTAATTTTGTCTCTCAGTCACATTATTTTATTTAGGAGTTTCAGGCATGGTGTATTAAATAACTATCCCATACTTAAATAAATATTTAATAATACTAATTTTTTATTATGTATGGAACCCTGAAATGTGATTGATACATTATATTAATGCTCTTATCTTTTTTTTAAAAAAATATCAAAACTTTTAAATAAAATAGGATAAAATTATTAATCATTTCACTTATATGATTTTAAGTTTACTAAACCACATAGCAATAAATAAAAAACATGATGAGTAATCAATGTATAAAGAAGAGATCTCAAAATACTTAGTTTAAGTGCATACTCTCTAGTTTTATAATATAAGCCCTAGCACCAACATGCCATCATATCTCATATTGATTTATTTATCCATCAGCTATCCTGATTATCTTTCATTTGATTTTACATATCTTTTACAAATAAGATCAAAAATTATATTACATCACCATTCTTAGGTATAACATCAAGAATGTAATAATTATATATATTATAAGCAAAATAATTCACTCTTTATCATTTTTATAAATAGCTTTTATTCTAGAGTACTTTTATAGGTCATTCAAGATGGAGGATCATTACATAATGTAATATTCATAATCCATTATATTTAGTCCTAGCTTAATTTTAGTTTTTATATTTTATAAATTATTTCAATCAAAGTCATCATAATGGGAGTATAAACTCTATTGAATACAAATATACTAACCGCTAAATAATCTTTATGTAATTAATCAATAGAAAAATATACATAATATATATGCCAATAAATTTTTATAAATATTATTTTTTTGAGAGCCGTTGGTCCAATACTACAAATTTTTTTTAAAAAAAGTGATCCATATAAAAAATCTTTTTAACATATAATACTATTCAATTCCTTCTAAATATCTTATAGAAGGATCTTGTAATTCTTAATGAATGGGCCACTTTGGTGGTCACCATTTATCAAAATTCATAAACTATTCAATCAAGAAGCATCAAGTCATGATCTCTAAGATGGTATAAGATAAATAAATGATCAATCAAGATCATGTATGGTGCAACATATTAGAAGTACAAATAACAAATAAATAAAGGTAGACTTGGAAAACAATTAAATAATTTCAACAAAAGCAATATGTGTATCATCATAAAACTCTTCTTTAGGTAGAGGATATAATGTACTTTTGAACTCCAATCATGAGGTCAGATAATGAGAATACAAGATATTTAAAAATCTATCCCCTTTGAAAATAAAAACTTTCTAGGCCCAGTATATGTCTCTTTTTGAAGAAAACAAAGATTAACAAATGAGGATATAAGGTATTCAAAAATCTATCTTCTTTGAACAGATAAATTTTCTAAGCCCAATATACCTCCATCTTTAATAATTTGATCCAGTTAATACCTCAATAATAATATTATTATTGTTAATACCAAAAATAACTGTATAATCAAAGATAGCATGAATGCAAAAATTAGTCAATAGATATATAAAACAAGAGTCTAAATATAATATTACATATTTTTTAGACATAACATACAATATATATAAGTACTCTTCAGATAAAGCCACAAGCAAATAAAATATCGTAACATTCATGAATCTATATCCTTTAGGTAGACAGATCCATGAAAACTAGAGTACCCTTGCAACACAATACTTGATGCAATCTTTTTTGATTAAAATATACAACGATCACTTTTAGAAGTTAGTTGTATGTCATAACTAAAAAATATCCCTATCATAATAATAAAAATTTATGGACAACATAAATAAATCATTTTGATGATAAATATTTATGTCAACCCACAAAATAATTCATATAAAAAATAAATATCCAAACAAATACAAAATAATATACTTTAATCATATATATGCCTTAAAAGATCAGTCTAGAATGGGATACTTAAAACATGTACCCCACTGATCAAATTATAATATAATATTATATTCTAACTACCACTTCTATCAATAATACTTACTTTATAATTATAAAATATCTTTGAACAAGAATTATAACATATAATAAGTATCACAACTAATCATATGCCCCTCTCTAATATGCATCCCCCATCCTACTTTTCTCGTGCCAATTACCAATCATTTTCTCCCTAGAGTCCCACCTAATTAAGAATCAGGATAAGTCATTAAATCAAATTTAAACACTTAAATAGATTAGGATAAGGATAAGAGAGAGGAATACAGGAGTTCCAAACTCTTTTATGCGCCCACTTAAATTCCATGCCAATCTTGGGATTTTCCATGAAGAATATGGCATGGCCCCTTTCTTTCTTACACGCCCAAAAGGAGTTAAGATATGGGGAGGAGAGAGAATAATTAAATAGTTAGATAGAAATTAGTTCAACTAACTAATGCCTTATCCTAACTCTTTTAGAATTTTAACTAATCTAACTAATCCTATTGGATTTAGGTTTAAATCCCTAACTAATTATAAATTAGTTAAGAATTAGTTAAGCCAATTAACTAACTAATTTTAACCAACTAGAAAACTAACTAACCTAATTCCTAACCAATTTAGGTTTAGGTTTAAATTAATAACTAATTAGGAATTAGATCTTAATCTAAAAAAGACCACTAAATCCAAATAGAATAGATTAAACCTAACTAAGTTAAATCATATTTAATTCACCTAAGACTGGTAACCAATTAGATCAAACCAAATTTGCTTGCAATAATTATAATTAGGTTAGTCAAAAATCTAATTAGATAATTTTATCATCCAAACTTAACCAAATTGAATCTAATTTAATTTATATCGAGCCTAATAATAATTAAATAATCAAATCATTTGATTAAATTATAATTTTTATAATAAAATCTTTCTTGCTAAAATTAGCATGTGCCAAAATTAGTAGGTTCCAAATTTATAAGTATTATAAATTTAGAGTTTTTAAATATGTAACTCTTGCATATTTTGATCTAACTATACGATCAGGTCAAACTCCTATTATCCGTGACCTTTTATGTTCTATTCTATTTGATAATAAGACATACGATGATCTCTATCATAGTACCATCGAACTCTTTTAATGAATCAAAACAATTTTAACTTATCCCATCAATGATCATTGATTCAAAATGATCCTAGTTGGTTCTCATAATTTATCAGTGATGCTTAACAGCACGTAGTGGTAACCCAGCAGAATAGAAGAAATGAACCTATATGTGTAATTACCATGTGATAGAGGTGATAAAGTTCTTCTATCAAGAATCTTGATAGGATGTGTGTCATAAAAACTCACCAAATTCCTAAGCATCTATCATATGCCAAATTTAATTAGCTTAAGTTCAATATGAAACTCATAGAAACTCTTTTCCATACTTTATCTACCATGGCTATGAAATTTTCTAGACTCAGCTTCTTAAATTACATTGGACTACACCTTAACTACAAAGATCGATGGATCCCTTATAAGTGTACTCTTAACTCCTATAGCAAACCTACTACAACTAATGAATACTGCAATGGTCCAAATGACTAGGATCAATATTTTATATTATTAAACTATAATAATTTCACTATGAGTAGCCAAGGCGTTGTAGGTCAAAGAACCACTTAATAACTATAACATCAAGAAAGTCACTAGCGAGTGAGTAGACATTCATATGACTTTTCATGATGGTCATGCTCGGTATCGTCATTATCTAACGGCTACCTACATTCTTGCTCCAATATCCCTACACTATAGACTCAAGCTCGTCTATCCTAAAAGGAAAGCGATCCATGCACTGATCAAATTGGATCAATCACCATCCCCGTGATATCCTACGATTGAAAATATTTAAAAATAATCTATGATGATACATGTCTCAGATTCTCAACTCTTGAGGACATGTATCATTGTCTATTAATTCCATGGATGATACATGGACACATCATGTATAAAAAATTATCTAATTATAAATATTAAATAATTTTATATCCTAGAATTAAAATATGTATTAGCCATATTAGCTTCTAGGGTACATATTTAATAATCTCCCACTTGTACTAAAGCCAATCAACCATACACTTTAGCCCTATCTTATGTACCTCAGCTTTAGCTGGCCAAAGCTTACTAAGCTAGTGGGTCCACCACATCTCATGTGAAGATTACTTTCTGAACCTTCATAAGATAGTTATGAATTAAATCACTGTTTTATGTGTTTGGATTTCTAGTGAGATCTTGGTTCTTTAGCAAAAGCTATGGGACCATTGTTGCTATGATAGAGTGTTATGTCATCTCATGATATCTCACTTATTTTTGTAACAAATTATTGACCATAATATATCTGTGCATTCTTAGAGATAATGATTTAGTCAACCTCCTAAGTCAAATCTACAATGATCAGTTACAAACCATCATTATATAAGAACACATTATATGTATTCTTATTTTTTTAATTTTTCCATTCTAAAGATCTAAAACTTATTTTTAATACTTCTCAATTCTTAAAGAATATTTTCACAGCTATCCAACACTAATAGTCTAGATTTTATTCATATTTGCTCATGACATTCTATAGCAAAAGTCAGATTATGTACATTGCATGGTTCATATAAGGCTCCCTATGGTCCAAGTCCAAAGAAATCTAGCTCATATTAAAAATCTTTTTAAATATATTAGGACACATTTTAGAGATTAATTCTATGCTTAAGGAGTTAAATCTTCAATTGGATTTTTAGGCTAAACTTATTTAGCACTTCCTTAATATATAATTTCTATGATAGATGTAGCATCCTCTTTAGTTTATCTTATAGACCTACATTCCAAATATATGATGCTATCCAAAGGTCTTTTTTAGAGAATTACCTAAGTAATCATTATCTAACCAAAGTCAGCATAGGAATCTCATTTCTAATACGAGAATATTATACTTGTACAATGCAAAAAATTACATACTCCCATTGATCTTTTATAAAAACATGGTTTATTTTCTCATTCTTGATAAAATCAAATGATTTGATCATGTTATAGAAGCAAGAATTTCAATTTCAAGGTAATTATTTTAGCCTATTTATATAGATCTTTTATAGCTTAGACCTTGTGATCTCATCACCATCCATCAACTTGATCTCATCATGGTTAACTACAATAGCAAGTAGTATGGATTTTAAGCATGATCACAAGTGAAAAGGTTTTCATAGTCAATGCTGACTACAACTATTTGCTTAAGCCTTGCCTTATAGATCACCATCCATTAGGAACTATACTCTTTGATGGATCCATTAAAGTCTATACTAGGTTGGAGCACATTGAGTCTAACTTCATGGGATTCAATAATTTCTTGGAATCGATGTATGACATTATCTCGTTGTAACTTTCTAGGATCATCTTTATGTTTCCTATCTCCCTCAAGGAACACTTCCTTTACATACTCTAAAAGTGTACCTATGTATCTTTTAGAGGATGGGAGATCCTACAATACTTACAAAGTGGAGAAGAAACTAATATACTGGCTCTGCTCGAATATATTCTATAGGTTCTATGGTCATTGCTCTTCTGGGACAATCTCTTTAAGCTTAATTATCTTCCCATTACTATATTTAGGTTAAACTATTTAACTATGACTAAAGATATTAGGTAACAACAATTTGTGATCCACTGAAAAAAGTATTCTAATAGCTCTTTAGGATACAAGCTATTAATGACTTAGTCTCTAACTCATCCACCTATATCTCATATAAGTATGATAAAAAGATTTAAAGTAAATCCATTTATATAGGTTAGCTGAGTTATATAATCAAATTTTTTAAAGATAAATTAGTGATTCTCATATAGATTGAACCATATCTAATAGGGTTAAATTTCTCTGCTCAGACATCTCGTTGAGCTCAAGATGTAAGAGGAGTCTGTTGTTAGGCTATGCCAAATAATTTGTGATGATTCTAGAAATCTCCTCTAAGGTATTTACTTCTTCGATCTAATCAAAGAACCTTAAGAAGTTTTTTCTGGTCTGCACATTAAATGTGCTACACACATTAATATATACCCAAACTAGATATCATCTCGCAGGATCTTTTAGATCCCATGACACTCACCAGTAGCTCAATAGATGCATCATATGCATGTAGAGACTAATATTTAAAAATCATCTGAATCCAATTCATTTCTAAAATAAATGTATTAATGATTTAATGCTAAACAGAAATTAAATTTTTATCTTAAAAATTAATAATCTCTTTGAGTGGACATACCTTCTAAAGGTATGTCATATTTTTTCTTCAAAGATTAGGTACATGAGACAATGCCTATATCATTGACCTTTGAACTAAAAACAACTTTTCATTATTAATGGCCATCTGCGTGGAAGAACTGATTTCTTACTTCTTCGTAGGCCTCTTCTTTCAATTAGACCATCTTTTAGAAGAGAAGGTCTGCTCTACATCGAGAAGTATGTCTATTGAATCTTTCAATGTCCCTTTATTAGTCACCAATTTGTTGATCAAATCATCTTAATCTTATTCAAATAGTAGTTTATAATAAACTATCCATATGAGTTAAACAAGATGGTTGGATCAAATCCATTTGTAATCCTTATATATCAACATGCTTGAGCTTCTCAAGCTCCTAATCCTTAATCATTGTCAAACAATGATCATGGATCGATTTCAGTTAGGTCAGCTAGAATGGCTTAGTAACATAGGGTAACTCTGGTCTATTACTATACTTAGCATGTCTAATTAAATTTCAATTTGAGTCAGTTTTTATAATAGATTATGGTTAGTCGATTGGTCTAAGAATTAAGAGGGTTAGAAGTTAATTTTAATCCGTAGAGAGTAAAGATTCAAGTTAGATGATTGTATTTAATCTTAAATTTATTTTAGAAACTTTAAGCAATAAATTAAGCTTCTACTATTTTCATGAATCTTTTACACTCCTCAGTGGAGATGTAGAAACTCCTATGTGACTAGGATTTCTAATGGATACAGCGATCCCACCGATATATGGTACCTCACTATGCTAGTTATTGATAACATGCTATATTGATGAGTGGACAACTCTTATCCAATACTTTTTAAGCATGTTGCAGTGACTCGATCTCTAAGTCATGTAGGCTCATCTATCAGTTAATCCCTACACTCCCTAGTTAAGTCAGACCCACCGTTCAATGCAAAATAAAGCTATCATTGGTTCCCTCACTGTGCCCAGTTATTGGGCACAACCTCATCTTCATCCCATAATATCTCATATTAATAAAATGGTTGCACCTCTCTGATGTAACTGAACCACTGTACCTAGCTAAGACAATCAACATCCGAGAGATGCCCGCAGCTCTACAACGATGGAAGATCTATGATTTAATATTCATAAGGAGATCTGGATTTAGGTTTTTACTTAATTAATTAGTCAATGCAATCTCATGTCTGACTAACCTACTAACTAAACTAATTTTGATTAGCTCAACTTAAAAATCTTTTCATGGTTCTTCTTCATGAGTCAAATTACAACGGCACCCCTACATGTCATAAGAGAACCTCGACGAATAGAAAGAGAGAGTCTTTAAACCCTGCTTGCTTTTATAATCGGACAGTTATGGTAATGCACTCAATCCAAAAACTAAGCCAAAATGTCATATCATATATGAAATAAGGTTTAGGTTAGCTTATCTCAGTCTGATTAACCTTGTTTGGGTTAGCATCTCTAATATCTAATTAACCCGATTTATGTCAGCACATCTAATGTCTGATACATCTAGATTGGGTCAGCACATCTTATGTCTGATTGGTTTAGATTAGAACATTTCATGTCTAAGTGACCTGGTTCAAGTCATATCTTAGTCATCACATCTTATGTCTAACTAATCAAGATAGCATGGGTGAACTCGAATCAATAAGTAACTTTATTCAAAATATAATTGATCAAATTGGCCAGGTAAGTAAGATCGATAGGAGGGTTCCACCATTTAACCTATTTTCTAGATACCAATTAAGTTAACTAGGTAAGAGTTAGCCCCAATTGAAAACCATGATCGAAACTAACCTTAGACACAAATTGATTTATCAGTTTCAAATTGGTCAGCTTAAATGATTCAGGCTCGACACTAAACCAAATCAGATTTTTAGATCAATTGATTGATGTCAATCGTATCAATTAGGTCAAACCATTTACATGGTCATGAGCACTTTTGACCTAATCCTAATTAACTCTTGATTTGGTTTGATCAAGAGTTCAATCGATTGGGTTTGACTTAACTAAAAACTAGATGTAAACTAATTGCATGACCTAATGAATT
Organism: Areca catechu; assembly: GCA_021397845.1. Taxonomy (NCBI): domain Eukaryota; kingdom Viridiplantae; phylum Streptophyta; class Magnoliopsida; order Arecales; family Arecaceae; genus Areca; species Areca catechu. The sequence goes on from CM038044.1 coordinate 9,844,942, forward strand.
CGACCCATGCCCCATCCCTCATATTTTATTCTTCGGGTTAGGTTCTTAAATTTTCAATTTCAAATTTATAACTTTAATTTCAAATCTCAAATAATTAATTTAATTCTTGAAAACTATTTTTAAAATGAGTTAATCTTATGTTAGGACAACCTTATACTATAAGAAGTTAATCTTATAGTAGGATAACCTTATGTCAATACAAGATTGAACCTAACCAATTTTAATTTTAGACCTTTAATAAGATTATTATAAACATGAGAATTTAGTCTAGATGTTGAAACTAATTTCAAAACTAAACTATTAGGTTTAATCATCTCATGAAAAATCCAAAAATATGAAAATTTCTTATCTAGAAAATTTCAGCACACATGTATTCAAAAATTCATAACATAAAATTTAAAAAATAATTTCTAAAATATATAAAATGAATATGAAGCATGATTTCCTGATCTAAATTTTAGATCCAAAAATCAAATTTTTTAGATATGATTTTTAGATCAAATCGACTAAAAATTTTAGATCTTGTACAATTCTAGACTGCGAAAATTTTAGTTTTCAACCAAAACTTTGGATCTGAACTTTCAGATCTAAAATTCTTAATTTTCATATATGATTTTAGATCTAAAACTCTTTTCAAGATCTAAATTCTCATATCAAAAATTAAAATTTTTAGATTTGATTTTTAGATCTAAACATGTCTTGAAACCAGTAGCTCTGATACCACTATTAGGAATCATCATATAATCCTAGGTTGCATGCATAGATTTTAATTTTTTTTAATTAATTAAAATAAATAGCAACATAATTAAAAACCTAATCTAAGCATGCATAAAGGATCATATCATGAATATGTAATATAAATCTACAAATAAAATCAAAACTATAAAGTTGATTAAATTTATTTATTTATTGTGCTACTCCATCTTTATCGAATGAAATCTAGGAAAAGCCCCAGGTTCTGTTGGAGTCATCGGATTGAATCTAGAAAAAATTTCTAAGACTTACTAGAGTTGCACACGTGCTTGGCCTCTGCTGATATCCACATGGAGATGGCCTGATCGAAGTCACGAGGCCATTGGAGTGCTAGCATCTTATAGGCTTTGCTTTGATAGTTGGATCAAACCCCTTTCATCTTCTTGATTTTTTTTCTCTACACTAGATATCTTGAAATTAAAAATAGATATCTTCTCAAGAAATCAAGGAAAAAAACTATTTCTTTCTTTTTGCATAAACCCTTTATACAAGATCTAGAATAGGAGGGGAGGGGTGATAATATATCTCTCAATTATTTTGTGCGATGGAGAATGGAAAGAAGCATATGGGGAGGCTTCTTGTGAGATTCTATCTCATGTTAAAAAATCTAAAAGAAATCACATGCCCCTCTCTAATATGTGTCCCCCCATCCTATTTTTCTCATGCCAACTACCAATCATTTTCTCCCTAGAGTCCCACCTAATCAAAAATTAGAATAAGTCATTAAATCAAATTTAAACACTTAAATGGATTAGGATAGGGATAAAAGAGAGAAATATAGGAGTGCCAAATCCTTTTGTGTGCCCACTTAAATTCCATGCCAATCTTGGAATTTCATGTGAAGAAGATGGCATGGCCCCTTTCTTTTTTACATGCCTAAAAGGAGTTAAGACATGGGAAGGAGAGAGAATAATTAGTTAGTTAGTTAGGAATTAGTTCAACTAACCAATACCTTATTCTAACCCTTTTAGGATTCTAACTAACCTAACTAATCCTATTAGGTTTAGGTTTAAATCTATAACTAATTAGAAATTAGTTAAAAATTTGTTATGCCAACTAACTAACTAATTTTAACCAACTAGAAAACCAACTAACCTAATTTCTAACTAATTTAGATTTATGTTTAATTCAATAACTAATTAGGAATTAGATCCTAATATAAATAGGATGACTAAATCCAAATAGAATAGATTAAACTTGTTACCCAGCTAAAATAACCCAAGAGGGCGGGTGAATTGGGTTTTAAAAAGTTTTTGCAAAGATTAAAGATAAGTGCTAGTGTGTTTGCAAAGTGTTTGTGTGCTTAATAAAAGTATGCAGCAAAAGTAATAAAGTAAATACAAGAAAAGAAAGATAAACAATCATAAATACAAGAATTTATAGTGGTTCGGTGTACTTCAAGCACCTACACCTACTTTCCAAGGTTCACTTGGATATTTTACTATAATCCTTCATTGATTACAGTAGATTAGTTTTCTCGGGCTTATTAATCAAAATTCCTTTGATTTTCACAAGGATAACCAAAAATCTAGGTTGGTTTTTCACAAGGCTCACCAGCAACCTAGTTGGTTTTTCAACACAAGGCTCAACAACAACCCAAACACTAGTTTCAATTCACTTGAAACTAGGAACAACAAGATAAATAAAATATAATGAAAGATACAATAAGCTTTCTCAAAATAAAAGCAAATATCTCTTTAAAGCTCTTTGATTGCTATTGAGAAGCTTGTCTCCAAGTTGTTGAAGCCTTAATTAATGCTTGAGAAGTAGACTTGAATGCTTCTTGAATGCTCTTGAATGCTTGAAGGCTCAACTTCACTCACAAGTAATGAATACTCAATGAACTCTTAATAGATAATCAATGAATTGCTTCCCTCTTATGTTTAGTGGACTTTAAATACCTTTTCAAGCCTTAAATGACTGTTTATGATCATTGGAGAGGAAAAAATAGTGGTTAGAAATAAATTGGAAAAGTTTTGTACTTAAAAAAAATAGCCATTACTATTCATCCAGACATGCAAGTATCGATACTTCAAGTCGTGAGTCGACTCATGTATCGACACTTGAGTCAACCCCAAGTTAAAAATATTTTTTGAAGCTCTCTAGAGTATTCTGGTGTATCGACACTTCTTCTGGTAAGTCAACACTTGAGTTGATACTTTATCTTCATGAGTCGATACTTGGATAAAATCCAGGAATCAGCATATTCTGTCTTCATTTTTTGTCTCAGGCCTTGAGTCGATACTTGCTTGACCATGAGTCGAGTCATGTATCGACACTTGGTTTCCATGAGTCGACACTACATGTGTGCTAGATGAAACTCTTTCTACGTATCAGCACAAGGTTCTATGAATCGACTCCTTGAGTCGATACTTGATCTTCATGAGTCGACACTTGGCCGAAACTTTATTGAAACTTATCCAAATTCAAAACTTGAGTCCTTCAAAGTCATTCTTAAGTACCAAAATCTATATAACTTGAAATTTCATTAATTTAGGTAACTTCTTTAATAGTTTGACAAGTATTTGAATTCTTCAACATATTATAGCTTTGATGAGTACCTTATTTTGATAATCATACTTTTAACACACAGTTAGTACTTAAATATGCTTAAGTATTTTGTTATTCATTAAAATCAAGACATGAGTCAACAAAACTTAACTGAATTAAATTAGATTTAATTCATCTAGGATTGGGCAACCAATTAGGTCAAACCAAATTGGCTTGCAATAATTATAATTAGGTTACTAAAAAATCTAATTTGACAATTTCATTATCCAAACTCAACTAAATTGAATCCAATTCAATTTGCATCGAGCTTAATCATAATTAAATGACCAAATTATCTAATTAAATTATAACTTTTATAATAAAATCTTTTTTGTTAAAATTAGTAAATGCCAAAATTAGTATATTGCAAATTTGTAAGCTTTACAAATTTAGAGTTTCTAAATATGTAATTCTTATATATTTTGATCCAATTATATGATTAAGTCAAACTTCTATTATGTGTAATCCTTTAGATTCTATTCTATCTAGTAGGGAGATATACCATGATCTCAATCATAGTATCATCAAACTCTTTTGATGGACCAGAATAATTTCAGCTCATCCCATCAAGGATTGTTGATCCAAAATGATTCTAGTAGGTTCTCACAATCTACCAATGATGCCTAGCAGCATGTAGTGGCAACCTAGCACAACAGAAAAAATGAATACCTAGGTGTAGTTACCATGTGATAGAGTTTTTCTATCAAGAATTTCAACAAGATGCAGGTCATGGAAACTCACCAAATCCTAAGCATCTATTATACAAAAAATTTAATTAGCTTAAGTCTAATGTAAAACTCATGAGAACTCTTTTCTATACTTCACTTACCATGGCCATGAAATTTTTTGAACTCAGCTTCTTAAATTATATAAGACTGTATTTTAACTACTAAGATCGACAGATTCCTTATATGTACACTTTCAACTCCTACAATGAACTTACTACAGCTAATGAATATCGTAAGGGCTCGAATGGCTAGGGCTAATGTTTTGTATTGTTAAATTACAGCAACCCCACTGTAAGTGGCCAAGGCACCGCAGGTTAAAGAATCACTCACATAACTACAATATCGAGGAAGTCATTAACGAGTGAGTAGACATCCATGTGACTTCTCGTGATGGTCATGCTCAGTACTGTCATTCTCTAATGACCACATATCTCCATACTGTAAATTCAAGACTTGTCTATCCTAAAAGGGAAGCTTGCACTAATCAAACCGGATTAATCATCATTCTGGTGATATCCTACGATCGGAAGCATTTAGGAATTAATCTATAATGACACATGTCTCAAATTCTCAACTCTTGATAATATATGTCATTATCCATTAATTCCTTACATGAAACATGGACACATCATATATAGAAAAATTATCCAATTATAAATATTAAATATAATTTTATATCCTAAAATTAAAATATATGTTAGCTAAATTGGTTTTTAGGGCATATATCTAATAGCCCGATCTTTTCTTTGACCTGTAAAAAGTCCTCAATGTTGGCAAAATTAGAGGGATTACTTCAATGGGGGACACTCCGATGCTTAAGTCAGCTTGAAGAATATAAATAATGAGAAAAAAATGGAGAGAGAATGAGTGTTCAAAAAAATTATACCTGGGAGATCCTTTCAATTTTCTATGTATGGAAGTAGAGGGCCAAGTTAGTTAGATAGTTATAACCATTTGTGAGGAGGTTATACTATTAAAAAAGTTGTTAAGTCAGTTAGGTCATTAAGAGGTTAGTTTGTGAAGTGATTAATTTGTTAAGTGATCTGTTATATTTCTTGATAACCACTTTATCAACTTTGTCATAACAGCTCTAACAAATTTAAAACATGTGTTTCATGTTAAATAAGGTTAAGAAACTTTGTAGCTAGCTCAGATAAGTGGTTAGTTTCTAGTCATCGGGCATTCTATCTTTCAAATAAGTGATCGGCTCCTGGCCACTATGTATCCTGTGCTTCAAATAAATGATTTGCTTCCTCAAATAAGTAGTCGACTCCTATCCATTGAGCACCCTGTACCTTACAGTGGTTGACTCGACACCCTGAGTCTCAAATAAGTAGTTTGCTTGGCATCATGTATCTCAAATAAGTAGTCAGCTCAGTATTCTGTGCCTCAAATAAGTGATCGGCTTGATATCCTGTACCTCAAAAAGTGATCAGCTTGATATTCTATGTCTCAAATAAATAATCGGCTCGGTATACTATGTCTCAAATAAGTGGCCGGCATGGCACCCTACACCTTAAATAAGTGGTCGGCCCGGCATCTTGTACCTCAAATAAGTGATTGGCTTGGTATCTTGTGTCTCAAATAAGTGATCAGCCCGGCATCCTGTGCATCAAATAAATTGTCAGCCTGGCATCTCGTACCTCAAGTAATTAATCGGCTCCCTCAAATAAATGGTCGACTCGGTATCCTATGCCTCAAATAAATGATCGGCCTGGCACTCTATACTTTATTTTTTTTTTTCTTATACTAGTAGTCACTTATGACAGGTTATCGTAATATAATTTAGTAGTTAGTTACTATAATTTAAGAGCCCAAGTTGCTAAAGACCGCGAGTCCAAATTTCTTTTAAATTGGATATTTATGTAATTAGTATTTATATTTTATTGACCCATTTCATTTTTCTTTTCGACTTGTTTATTCCTTCCACGAGATGGAATATTAAGCTTTACATGTATTGTTAAAATGTTTTATCCTTCATTTTCAAGCTTTTGGAGTCTATTACTTAACTATAGTAAACAATATAATTACTCAATTATTTAGATTAATCAAAAAAGAATAAGGTAACTAATCAAGAATTATACTTTAAAATTATACTTCATGTATAAGACAAGTGAAAAATTGATTTCTAAAACAAAAATGTAAAATTGTCTTTCCAACCTTTACATCCTACTATGCTTTTAATAGTGATGTGATTTTGTAACAACTTGATATTATATGCAACCCACTTTGCTACAAAATATATTCAAACAAATAGAGAAGATAAATATGATCAATCAAACATTAAATCATTCCTTCTATTGCCAGTTGCATATCCGTATTGAAATTTCATTTCATCATAAATAATAAAGCTCAATTTTGAATGATAGACTAAGTCACATAATAACTTGTCAGGTCTTACGATCTGACCATCTTATTGTTGAGGAAGATTCGACCACCGTTATCTTGTAGATCAGGGAGGCTATTAGTTTTACTCATTTCCATCCTTTGATTCGTGACATTGCTATTTGGTTGCGTGGTCGTTCCTCTCTTATGACCAGGCATGTTTATAGGAAGATGAACATGGTAGCGAATTGGGTGGCTTTCCATGTGGTGGATCATTCTGATCAAATTATGTAGACTCACTTCGGGGATATTTTTTCAACTTTTAGATATTGTATTTTTTCTGACTTTTTTTAAATGCATTCATTCCAAATTTGTTGGATGAATGATCTGCCCTATCAAAAAAAAAAAAAAACAAAAAAAAACAAAAAAAAAAAAAACAAAAAACAAAGAAAGGAACATGAGGATCCCACTAGAGAAGCAAACAAAAGGCTGCAGAACATGGGAAACAAAATGGATCCCACACCGAACTCCACAAAAGAAACATGAGAAAGGAGAGAGATTTGAGAAAGAGAAAACCACTGGTGATCAGCACCTCAATCAAAACTACCAAACAATAACAAATAAGCAAGAAGATAAGATTTGGCTCTGGACCAATGCTTAACAATTGGTGGGATCTTTTGCATGACTTGAATGAATGGCTAAGTGGCACCACTGTTTACATGACGTTGCAGTCCATCTTATTAGTCTTTATCATTGTAGCAGTGCCTTGAATGTGTACTGAAGATACTACTTGAGTTGTGGGTACAATCATTGATTTGTTATTTGTTAATCATCAACAGAGGATCTCCTTATCAAAGGCATCATTATTGTTGATAGAGACGATAACATACCTTGGATCGGTTCAATATTCATAGATCTTATGTAGATTCGTAGATGTCTATTAGTGTGCAAAAATTTAGAAGAAATTCTTCTAAATTCTTGTCGGCATGTCAATGTTTGTGCAAATGAGGACCTATATTGTGGAAAACAATAAGCGACAAGATGCGCGCCACCAAACCCTAAAAATAGACTTGGAGCCACTCTAGCTTGTCTTGTCAAATAATTTAGAATTGATTGAAAAAGCAAGCAAAAAGTTGATGGCATTTCAAATATTTATACAGTAGAATTGATGCATTACAAGTTTGGATGATTTTTGTAATGCTATGTCTCGATCATTGATCAAGAACGAAAAGGTCTAAATGCATTGGAACCAAAAAAAAAAAAAAAGAAAAAGAAAAAGAAAAGAAAGATGGAGAATAAGGGGAGATTAAGTTGTTTAGTTCAACTCTCAATTACAAGCTTTTTAATCATGCATCCGATGATACACTATCCCCCTCGCCCAAACCCTAGCCTAGCCTGAAGTTTTTTTTTTTTTTTTTCTCGGGCTCTTATTTGAGCTTAAATATAAAATTTTAGAAAATCTAGGCGCAAGCCATACATGAAACTTAGCACATTTGAACCAAAAATTAGACCAATCTAATTTGGCCCAACTGAGATTAAGCATCCAAAATCCAGGCTAGTGAAAGAAAGCTTTGGATCAAAGTAGATAGATAACTTAACTGTTAAAATAGATATATGTTATGGCGACTAATCCTTCTTGGTCCCGAGATGCTCACTGGATTGCCAATTGTGATATCGGTGGCTGCCGAGCAATCAGATAACTCTTTTATCACTGGTCACCTCCTGTAGAAGCTTCAAAAGACTTCAGGGCCGAAGTCGATTCCCGTGTCTATCGGATGCTTAATCGACCTCGATTTGGGTCTTTGCTTGGTCGGACGCATCTGAAAGTTGATACCTGGTATCCTCTCTTGGCACCTAGCCCATAGTCAGTGCCTGGCCCTCTCGCTCGATACTTAGTCACCTTTCAGCATTGAGATCAACATGGTCAACCCTACCTACTCCAGTCAGGCCAACCTTTCCATGTGTCTCCAGTCAGGCCAACCTTTCCACGTGTCTGCTATAACGAATATGGCTAACATAGTCAATAGATGAGTTCATGGGAGACAGCATCGTAACAGAATTGGTGGCTTTTATAAGGAATCTCAGGGGACAAGATCTTAATAACATGTTAGAATCCGTTATGCTCGCTAGAGGCCACCTTCCTAGTAACCTCTTCATGACCCTGCACAATACTGTAAACAGGTAAGAGGGACACTCGATAGGTAAGGCCGTTCTAAAGGCTCATCACACTTATGCCCACATGATCATCATAGTACACGGCTTCGGCTACTGTTGTCCATTCCATCATTCCTTTCTAACTTGATCATCGGAGTGTCCTTGTCGGTAACCCCTTTGTAAGACTCGTCGACGAGTTGCTAAGAGCAACGTTCGACCTTGCCAGAAGGGATCGGAGGACTCCCTGGTGCTATCACAATCACCCGAAAGTTGATCGGGCAGCAACTACATAAATGTTAAATATAATGATCCGGAAGAATAAAAATATGTTTAATCTTAAAGATGGTTAAAGCATGTCTGCACAATATTCCTTCAAATTCAAACAAATGGCAACTACAATTTCTAACCATCTCCTGTGTGGGTGAGGGACTTCAAGAGTCTTTTGTTTAAGATTAAAAATATTAATGAGTTGAATCAGATCTTGATCTACCATTCCATCTATACCGACCATATATTGCAATCACAATGTGTAGCAACTTAATCATTTCATTGTCCTCGACTTCATGTTACCTTTCCCTGTATAAAAATTCTTGCAAAATATAATCCATGAAGAAAAAGACAATTTTAAAATTAGAGAATATTTCCCATTGATTCCATTCATAAGGTGCTCTTATACCTTTTTCGTAATATTGTTGACTTCATAAACTTAAATACCTGATCATCAATCTCTACAATTCTTTCTTGGTTTAAGTTTGCCCAAATACCTAATACCATCAAGTGTGGCTCAGCCAAAAGAAAGAGGATTGTGCATTTGTTAAATATTTTATGATAAGTAAAATAGTTTGTCTTAAAAGATCAATTGGTTTCTTCAAATCCAAGTAAATTGGGATTGGTGATATCTCATAGACTTGAACTTTTGAAATATGAGTCATAAAAGAATGTGCCAAGGTTTAGGATTGTTCAGAAATTAGAACACATTATCCGGGATAAATTTCACAAGCAATGAAGAGTCTGGGAAGGAGCAATGATGTATCAAAAGAATTTCAGTTAATTGGCAATTAACTTCTCCTCGAATATGTGATTTATTCCACGAAATGTTGAGCATCTAAACAACCTCTTAATATTGAGCATTGTTTTATAAAGCCTGCTATCTTGAAGCCTATGGGATTGGATCAGGCTACACTTTATATTTGTGTTCAGTGGTGTAATATTTCAATCTCTAGTGTCTATTTTTGGTTCACTTGTATTATATATTGTAATTTAATGACTCTGTTATACTTTTCTCTACATTAATCAAGCTACAACTCCTTTTTCTACCAAAAAAAATGAAAAATTGAATATAAATTTAAGGGATGCAAACTCTTAAATCTACCCAACTGTTTATATTTCTCGTATATACATAGAGGCCTAAGTAACCAATTGATTTATTCCCCAATATGGAGTTTTTAATGTAAAGTAGAAAAGCTACCATTGCTGCACCTCCAGGCGTCGGCTGAGCTTAAGTTAGAGAACTATTGATGCCAAGCTCCTTGATGCTCCATACAAAAAAAAAAAAAAAAATGGTCCACTTTCATTGGAAAAGAAGGTGAGGGTTTTTTAATATTGGGCCCTTTAATGCCTAAGTTAATTAAAGATGGATAATGGTTGAAGGAAGATAAACTGAGAGTTTATAAATTTAGAACTTGTACCTCTTTTCACTACAATAAATTAGAGCATTAGTGACGGCCATTAGCAACGGCTAAGCAACCATCGCTACTAAATATTTTTAACAACAAAAAACAATGATAGAAAAAATTTTATTGCTAATAATATTACCGACAAAATAATGACTATTAGTGATGGCATCGGCCATTGCTAATACTATTAATTTATTTTTAAAAAATTCTAGAGAAGAGAATTAGCGATGGTATTTAAACTTATTAATGCGTTAAATTGTCGTTGCTGAAATTAATACTAAAATTAATGCATTACCGACCATTATTAGTGATGGCAATCTTTGTTGTCATTAATAATTTTTTCCAAAACCCCCCCAGCTGCCCGATTGGCCAAAAAAACTTCACTTCCCCACTGCCTTCCTTTCTCGCCAATTCCCCCTCCATCGCTAGCAAGCCTGTGCCACCGTCTCCATGCTAGAGAGGCATTCCACCATGCCTGATCTAGCATCCATGTGCTCGTTCGGCCTCTCCTCGCCACTGCCTCCCCTTCTTCTCTCGCTATCAGCGTGCTTCCCCCGCTGGCTACCGGAACCTGCATTCCACTTGCTCGTGCTATTAAGAAATATACCTCGATTCGATCCATTAGAATGAAACACTTGTAGGAGTGCAGGGAGGCCCGACATGTGAAAGGGGGCCTACAGGCCTGTGCATGGGCCCATGCAGAGTGCGACCCAGGTGCGTGGCACATCGAGTGGTCTTTGCCTGCATGTTTTGTGCAGTCCACAGGACTGCTTCGCGTGGTCAACATGCATTTCTTGCCCATTTCGCATGGTCCATAGTGATCGACCAATGCGGACGTGCATGGGAGCATATATGGCATGCAAGGATTGGCCGGTGCAGGCGCAGCTCATGGCAAGAAAGTAGGCTATGGTCCAAGCACTATTTTAAGTAGTTTAGGAATCAGATTTAGACATGATTTGCATCATTGGACTCTTGATCAAATAGTAATTTCATTGTTATAAAAGCAAAGGGCCAAGGATCTTTTGAGGGGCCATCATAGGGGTCTTCAGTGATAGAGAAAGCCTGTAGGGCCTAGTGGATCTTCTTGAAAGTTAAGAGCTTTATGAGGGGTTTGGATTTTTTAAGTTTTTTTGTATAAGGTAAGAATGTAAAATCTCCTTTGTAATTTTTCTAATAATGAAACTTTGCATGCCCTATTGGCTATATATTTTCTATTCTATTTTTTCTTCTTCCTTCTCTTGCGGCATCAACAATAATATCTTGATTTTGGCACAAGGATCCACATTCCGCACAAAGGATTTTCCTACAAGTAGCATCCTTTCAAGTGGTATCATAACAACTAATATCAGAGCTAAATTATCAATGTTGATCAAGATTAAAAGAGATGTGGAAAAGACATGCATAATCAAAATTGACATCAACCGGTTTGATAGAAAGAGTAATTTCTCCATCTAGCAAGTGAAGGTGAAAGACATGCTCATCTAGCAGGGGTTCATAGATGCTCTCATATATGAAGAGAGGCTAGCCACCATGGAAGACAAGATTTGGAAGCAGCTTTAGACACAGTGATCACTGTCGTAGGCAGTTAAAAAAAATCTAACTCACTACTATAGTTAGGATGAATAGGAATCATATTTTCGAGGATCAAGGATAATTATTTCATGAAAAAAGTAAAGAAAGAAATAAATATTTAGATTTTTAAAGATAGATGTTGGTTTAATTAGAACTAATCAATTAAAATTAAATAGGAGATCCAGGGATTTATATGATAAAAAGATGCCTTCAAGTTTTCAGGTAATCACAAGCATAAATCATGTATTTGTTCTAATCTAAATAATCGAAGTCTATATTGTTTTGGATTCTTTTAAACTAATCCATAGTATAGGCTATCTTGCCAAGTCGAACGATATCCTATCAAGATCATGGCACGTCCCACAAGTATAGGCTATCCAATACTTAGTTGAAAAGATCTTAATAAGATACATAAATAAAAATTCTAGAATTAATTATCTATGTTGAGCATGAACCATATCGTATTAGGATTATGATCTATCCTACCTATAGGTAATTAATTTAAAAAATTAAATAAAAAAATAAATTGAAAGTATTTATTCATTTGTATAGAAGATAAAATAATTATACAAATTAATAAAATGACACATGTACATCCCTACAAACTGCACCTCAATTGAGCATGGCTCCTAAATACATCTTCTTGGAGATTTGGAGCTTTGTCACCACACCTCCTCTCTTGAAAAATTCTTTTTATTTATTCCTCTCCCTCTCTCAAAACCTAAAACTAAGTTACAAAATAAAATAAAATTTTGTTGTAGGAATTGATCTTGGCTTTCTGCCCTCCTCTCAAGTTCCCATGGCTCTCCTTCTTATAGGCTTAATGGAGTTGAATTACAATCGAATTTGAAGAAAGAATTTGAGTAAAACTCGTGAAAACCCCCATCATAGTTGCTGGTCAAAATTGAATTAATTCATGGCCGTTTGATCTACTTTCACTTGTTGGATCGCCTGAAATCTGCCTTAAATTGCACTAAAGCTTTCTCACCAAAGTTGGCAGCTATTTCCTTCTCGTGGTTGGCATCAATGGGGACCATCTAATTCATCTCTTGATGGATTTCTGGCCATTGGTCAGCACTCCATTTCCTTCTCCCATTTGAATTAGCTTTTCAGTCCAAATCCCAGATGCTGAGGCTTCCTTTTCCATTTTGAAGACTCCTTAATGGATTCTCCCGGCTGGTGACATGTAGCAATGAGAATTGAATGGCGAGGCGGCGGTAGCAACGATAGTGATGGGAGAAAGGCCGACTACGGTGGTTGATCATGATGATAGGGTGACCGAACAGAAAGAAAAAATGGTGGTCGGTGATGGGTCGATGGCGAGGAGTTTGATGTTTCGGGTTGGTGCTTTGGTGGACGACAATGAGCGATGGCAAGGGAGATGCCAGCGATGAACAGTGGCATGGATTCATTGGAGAGAAACCAGGTCGTGATTGTTTACGATAGCTTTTCCAATTATGATGGGTGCTCGGAGGCTTGTCCGACCTTAGGCGACTTCTCGGTGGCAAGGGGAAGGTCTCCGATATCTTTTCTCACCATAACTGCCATAGACCGTTGATCATTCTATGAACAAGCCAGCCGGTTCATGGTGGATTGATTGCTTTAAAATTTATGCAGTTTATTAATAATCTTTAAATTCTAATCTTAGGCTCGTTCGAACTCTGATTTGAATATCGTTTGTGCCATTAAATTTCAAAAATCAAGCTCTTTTCATCCATGGATTTCTTTTCTACAAAATACTAATAAAAGTATCAACTTCTAAGAAATATAGATCAGTAATTATTTATTTTAATGCTTAAATTGAGATATTTAATAGACTTATCAACAGGCAATGAGTATGATATACTTGTATTTGATGGATGACATGGTGATTCATATATATGTTAAGCGAGACTTTCTAATGATGATATGGACGAAGCTTTAGGAATTGTACTTAGCAAAGTCCCTCACCAATGCACACTTCCTTTGAAAGCTATTTTATCAACTATGAATGGGTGAAGGATAGATCCTACAGGAGCATCTGAGCAATTTGCAAATAATCCTTATTGATCTTCTCAGTGTAGGTGAGAAGGTTAAAGAGAAGACGAAGGCATTAGTCTTGCTATCATCATTTCTACACTCCTTCAAGTCCTTGATGACTGCTCTTCTAGTAAAAAAGAGCACCATCAAGATGGAGAAGTTTATTTCAGCGCTTCTTCAGAATGAGGTTCTTAGATGAAAGAACCAAGCTTCGAGTTTAGACAGGATAGCGAGGCCTAGAGCATGAAAGGGGGCACGCAGGCCTATGCATAGGCCCGCATAGAGCATGGCCCAGGTGCGCGATGCACTGCACGGTCTTCGCCCATATGTTTCATGTGGTCCATGCACATTTTTCATGCATTTCACACTATACACAGCGGTCCACACATGCAGACGTGCATGGGGATTGGCCGGTTCAAGCATAGTTCATGGCAGGGAAGCTTACAGTGGTCCACGGTAGTCCAAGCACTGTTTGAGGAAGTTTAGAAGTCAGATTTCAATACAGTTTACACTGTTGGACTCCTGATTAAATAATGATTTTATTGTTATAAAAATAAAGGGCTAGGGGTAGTCAGAGGGGGAATTAAAGGGGTCTTCAATGGTAGAGAAAGCCTGTAGGGCCTAGAGGGTCTCCTTGAGAGTTGAGAGCTTTAAAAGAGGTTTGGGTTTCTTATCAAGTTTTTTGTACAAGGTGAGTGTAAAATTTTATTTATAATTTTTTTCACAGTGAAATCTTGCATGCCCTATTGATTATATTTTTTATTCTATTTTCTCTTCTCCCTTCTCTTGCAGCATCAATAATGATATTATGATCTTGGACACGGAAATCTGTATTCCACACAAGAGATTTTTTTACAAGTGGTATCAATGCAGGTGATACCACACATGCATAATCTTGGACATGAATATCTATATTTTACATAAGAGATTCTTGTACAAGTGGTATCGGTGCAAGTGATACCACAACATGCACCGCCATCCTCGTGGTCCCATCCTTGTATCACCATCCCCGTGGTCCTGTCCCTGCATCCCCATCCTTGTGGTGACATCCTAGCATTGCCATTCCCAAGCTGGCACCACCATCCTGTCCCTGCACTGCCATCCCTGCACCACCATCCTGTCCCCATGTTTCAATCTATGCATGTTGGATCCACCATCCATGGGGCCAACCTTCTACTACTTCTGGTGAGTATTAGCAATGGCAACGATGATAAAGACACCACTAAAAGTTATTTTTTATTTAAAATATCTTAACTAAATTTAACTTGATATTTAGTTAACTAATTAATTAGATATTTATTTATTAATTAATTAGGCATACATGGTGCATGCCCTGCATGCACGGGACTCGTGTCTTGGCATGTAGAGTGCAAGTGGGGGCCCAGGTCATGCGCCTTGCATGCTTAAGTTGAGGAAAGATACTGGGTAGCATTGTTAACATATGGACCAGGGCATGCCCCGTGGCACTCAAGCCTCAAGTCCCAGCCAACATCTAGGGCAGCTAGCCCTCGCGCACCCCATGCACTCGAGTCGAAGGAAGGTGCCAGGCGAAATTGCAAACATGGCATCTCGGGTCCTAGCCAGTGTCTAGGATAGCCAACCCTCATGCAAGGGCCTAGTGCATATTCTATGGCATCCCATAATTAGGTGTTAATTTAACTAATTAATAAGGTGTTTATTTTAAAAACTTTATATTTCATAGAATCAAATACCTGTCTTTTGATTAATATACACATTCTACGGCATCCATACATTATTTATTTTTATATAGGTAGGAGAATTATATATATATTAGTCAATTGAATGTCCATTATGGATAGTTTGAAAAATGCAATTAATGCTATAGGGATTTCAATAATCAAATGATATATTGAAGGTTCGAGAGAAATTTTAGATAGCTTTTTCCTTTAGTTCTCCTCACACATCTTCAGTCATGTGGGAATAATTAAGAAAAAATGTTGCTAAAATTTCTTTTGGCTTCTATTAAATATCGTTTGATTATCATAATTGATCTATAGAATTAATACAATTTTTGAATGGGATAGGACCTCCTATACTTATTAATTGATGATATGATGCATTTATTATATAAGCCATTTTAAATAATAAAATAATTAATTAGTAATTACCTTATATTTATATATATAGAATCCGTAGATAGTGTGCCATGGACTGTAGTTGGATGGACCCTTGAGTAGTTGATAGGATGATTTCTGCTGAATATAAAAAGGATATAAAATACTTATGTGATTATGCTTTTAAAAATGTGGCACTCTTACATTAAGGACGGGCTCATTGCCCTTGTAAGAGATATGGCAATAGAGAAATATTTGATAGGGATATAATTACTGTCCATTTATAAGGGAGTGGATTTATTCCAAACTATAAGCATTGGTACCTGCATGGGAGATGTGGGAGATAGTTGCAAGGGATAGAGGTGAGCAGGATAGGGATAGATGGAATGGTAGACATGGTTATTGTTGGTGCCATAATTTTTTGAGCACCAGAGGAATAGCTGGAGTAGATGCTAGAGTTGGTGGTGCAGGCTAATCTCCGGAAAGAGGTACTACAAAAAAGCCCTATCAATGGTGGCCCTGGTGATGACACTCTGATGCTCAAATCAGTATGGGTACCAATAGGGAGAGTGTGAGAGGGAAGGCTTGCACACCTTAGGGATTTACTAGAAATCCTTTTATAGGCTTTGACACGTGGAATAGTATGATCTCAGACAAGATTCTATCGGATCTTGCAAAGGACAGTGAAGCCTTCCACATATCGTACAGGGCTTTCTTGCATTTCAGTGGTGTCTTATCTCTTTAAATGCATTCTTGTCGCTAATCTCTCGTATGAGATGCCTCATTAAATGATGGTCTGAAATACAAGAAACTCAGAAATGCCATTTCCATTCATCCAGGTCTAGCCATGATTGAGAATTTTGGGAATATGATGAGGGCTTTCCATATGGTAGAAGATATAGCGATGAATGTCTTGGCATTACCTCTTCAGGACTCAAGATGGGCATGCTGTCGGGGACTTGCTTGTCGGAGTATCCGTAGAGTGGTTGGCGAGGCTGATGCCTTGGGGTATAAGAGTTGGTCTTTGCAGTCACCCACTCGGGTGTGGTGACTAAATGCCTATGGAGTGGTTAGCGAGGCTCACTGATGCTTTAGGATACAGGAGTTGGTCTCTACCGTCACTCACTCGGGGGTGGTGATTGAATACCTCTAGAGCGATTAGTCAGACTCACTAATGCCTTAGGGCACAAGAGTTAGTCTTTGCCGTCACCTATTCGGGGGTGGTGTCTGAACACCTTTAGAACGTTCGGCAAGGCTTGCTGATATCTTGGGATACAGAAATTGGCCTCTATCATCATCCATCAGGGATGGTGACTAAATAACTCCGGAGCGGTCGACGAGGCTCGGTGATGCCTAAGGTACAGAAGTTGGCCTCTACCATCACCCGCTTGGAGGTGGTGACCAAACACCTCTGAAATGGTCGACGAGGCTCACTGATGCCTTGGGGTACAAGAGTTAGTCTCTATCGTTCCCGCTTGGATAAGGCTACAAATGGGTCAGGTTGATCTGTGACCCAACCCAACCCGATTCAGTTAGACCCAACCCAAACCCATTTAAAAGACCCAAGGATCTTGTTTGGGTTTAAAAATTAGACCTATTCATTTTTTGGATCGGGTCTAGATTTACTAAATTCGGACCCGACCCGATCTATAAAGATTTTTGGATTAATTTGGATTTTAAGATATATGACCCGATCCAACTATACTCGACCTAAACCCAAATATAGGACCCGAACCTTTTTAATATTTAATTTATTAGTATATATCTATCTATGGGCTCTGGCTCATACAAATATATATATTGCATAATGGGCTTGTTGGCTTGGGCCAAATCCACTGTTCATTCGGGCCTAATTTTTGACTCCCAACTAAGGCACCGAGCTTTTCGATTCTTCTATAGCCCTAATTCTAATTTTCAAACAAACTAGAAATAGAAAGGCTGAAACCACTCCATCTCGATGTCTCCCTTAGGCTCCCTCCCTTCTCCCATTGCCAAATCTCTCCTTTGTCCGATTGATCTCACTCCCCTACAAACGAACGGTGAATGATAACGGTGGCCAGCGAGGAGGAGAGTGCATGGTTAGTGCTTTGTCTCAACCTCAAGGTACGTCTTTCTCCCATATAGCAAAACCCTAGTCTGTAGATCAATTAAAATGACTTTTAGGTGGTTGGATGCACATACAACCTCCAGTATGGAGCCTCAAGATACTATTTTAAGCATTTGAATGATAGAATTGACTTGTTCAAATTTTTTGAAGATCAATTACTACAAAGTGTTATCTATATTGTTGGAAGTTGATGTTTTATCATCTATGTATAGGTTATATTTGTCACGCCCCAAACCCGGCACCTAGGTTAGCCACGTGACCGGCCGCATAAATCAAAGGGCATCATCCTAGAGATTATATTAGATCTAAAATACTCAATAATCTCATAATTTTTAGAAATTAAATTTAATTAACCAAACATCATTAAAATAATTTAACAATAATAAATAGTCAACTTGTTCAACTCATGACCACTAAATGATTAACTTGTTCGTTACATGGGTATCAGAAATAGAACTAACTAAATAATCTAAATAAATGCTAGAACTCAAATTCCATACTTGACCCGACCTGAAAGAAAAGAGAAGTTGAGAGTGAGCTTTATAGCCTAGTAAGAATTCTGCATACTCTCACCATCATAATAAAATAATTAAAAAATAATATGAAATATCATAAAATACCACGATCATATATAATAATATATGCCATGCAATGCAAAATATCATATCATATAACCCTCATAATCATCATAAATCAAATTTAATCATCTTAGGGCACTCGGTTCTAGACTACCATAACCATGATTTTGGTCCATGGTCGGGTATTAATAGTTTCACATTTCTAGCCTGTGGTAGGGCATCAATAGTTTCATATTTCTAGTCGATGGCAGAGATCAATGTTTCTACATTTCCGGCCTATAGTGGGGTATCAATGTTACTACATTTTCGGCCTGTAGCAGGGCATTAATACATGGCTAGTCTACTACACTGCCACCCATCATATAATCTTAAAATCAATTCATGCTTGTTAACAATTTTATACCAAAATACACTCTTTCACCCAATGGAATTCACATGAATATTGGAATTATCCAACCAAGATCAACAATATATAATTCATATAAAACCACATATACTTAACATATGAATATACATAATACATGACTATCAAATATCATATATACTTAATAAATAAAAATATAATATACAATTACCACATCACATGGAGTAAAATCATCGATGCACAAAATAGTTTTTATATAAGTAGGTAATCGATATCCAGATTTTCTTATCTCATTAGAGACAAACTAAATACACTCGATATCAGTCTGTACTAGAAACTTGCTTAGCACCATTCTGCTAAAAAAATTATCTTCCTATACTAATAATTTTTAATATTAATAAATAACTCTATGGTAATTATACATCCAAAATCTTCTACCCAAATTTCATCTGTGAACCACCCATTGATACCCTAACTTTATAAATTTCTTGGAAGAGACTTTTAGATTCTCCCTTAAATATTTATTTATCTTACCCTTCTCTTCTCTCTCTTTCCTCTTCTTTTTCTTCACTCTCCGCTCATTTCTTTTTCTCTCCTCTTTCTCTCTCCTTCTTTCTCTCTCTCATTCTCTCTATTTTCTCTCTCTTCTTTCTCTCTCCCCTTCTTTTCTCTCTCCTCTTCTTCTCTCCCTTCTTTCTCTCTCATATTTCTCTCTCCTCCTTATCTCTTCTCTTCTCTCTCTCTCCTTTTTTCTTTCCTCTTCTCTCTCTTCTTTCTTTTTCTTTTCTTTTCTTTTTCTTTTTCTTCATTTTCTTTTCCTTTTCCTTTTGTTTTTCTTTTTCTCTTTCCTTTTCTTTTCCTCTCTTCTTTTCTTTTCTTCTCTTCTCCTCTTCTTTTCCCGTTGGCAACAAAGGACTCTTCAACTCTTGTCCCGTTGCTCGTTCTCTAATGCACAGATCCTTCACCCAAAGTAGAGTGGCCGGGACCATGCTCCATGGCAATGTGGCCTCCGGTGGTTAGCGATCAAGGATCTAGCTTCCAAGGGTAAAAAAAGAATGGAAACCCCTTACCTGGCTTCCTAGTGGTGATTAGTTGTGGTGGCGGTGGAAATCGATGAGTTATCTTCGATTCCTCGACTTTGATGGGTTTTGAGAGGGGGGTGTTCAAGGATTTAAAGAGGACGGATGGGAGGACTTTGACTCCCTCCCAGTTCTCTCTCTTTAAATCCTAGTAGGAGTGAATCAGAGAAGAAAACTCCCATTGGGAATCTCCCTCTAATTCCAAATGGAGAGCCCTCCCCTGTTCTGACGAGTATTATAAAATTGATGCTGTATATAGTGTGGAATGCACACTGGAGACAATGATGGATTTAGACCACATTAAATGCATAACTGTATAATTTTTATTATCAATTCATCTAACATTTGCATCAAAGTATGCTATTCTTCTTCACATCTCTATCAAATTCATGGAGACAACAAATATTGTTTGCAATTGATTTGCTTTGTAATCATGCCATTGTCCTTTGAAGCTTTTGTCAGTATCATTGGTATATAGTTCATAGACTGGTTTTTGGGACTACATTGAACCCCGCATTCATCCATTATGTCTAAATTTGTTGAATCTTGTTGTTTTTCCAATATTCGTGTAGTGTAACCCATGGATGGATATAGCCGCTCTATTTTTTTTTAAATATATATTATCTTACCTCTTTGAATGCATTTGAAGAAGCAATTAAATATATAGCATGCTGCATGCCTCTTTGCTAGCCATGAACACCCGTAGGGACCCTATTTTTTTGTAATAGTGTAATTCACATGGCCTGTTATTGTTGAATTGTATATATTTTGCTGTCACAGTGAAATTGGTAGTAAACCTACTTATAAAAGATTCCTGGTTCTCTAATATCACAAATATATTTTATCAATAATTGCAAGATTGAGAAATATTTAATGAAAGTTTACTGATAGCAAACCCGACCTGAATTGGACCCGAACCAGACCCATATGTTATGGATTGGGGCTGGGTTATATATGGACCCGACCTGACCCGAATGGTCCATTGGATCAAGAAATTTGATGATAGACCCAACCTGAACCGACCTGATATTTTATTAAATTGGGTTTGGTCCAATGTCAAGACCCGATCAAGAAATCAGGTCGGGTTGGGATCAAGCATAACCTAGTCCGACTTGATCCATTTGCAGCTCTATGCTCAAGGATAGTGACTGAACGCCTCTAGAGCAGTCGGCTCATCTTCATTATCCTAGATCCTAAGTTTTTGGTCTGACCATATTTTTTACTAATAGTACCCCATACTTTTTGATCCGAACCTCGATCGAGTCACAGAAGTATTCAAAAAAAAAAAAAGAGGGCCAAGGGTGCATGACCTTTCTCTTTGACTTGGGGCTCACGATTTTTGAGATGGATCCAGATAGATAGGGCGATGATGCGACTTATTCTGTATTTGCTAATGGTGCTTCATGGAGTATGTTACATTTACTCTGGGCGACGAGGCATCCATAACTCACCATCTTCAAGGTTCCACGTGGTGGTTGCCGATCATGCTTTCTGCATTTGAAAAGATGGAATCGATCATTCTTTCATCTTTTTCTTTATCTTTGTGTTAAGCAGCTCCATCCTTTTCTTAGGGCATTTTCATCATCTTTTTCATCTCCATTTTTGTCTGAGTGTCCCTTCCTTCTGGGATTTTCTTCTAGGAAGTTTGTTGTTCTTGACCTCCTATTCCTCCCCATTCCTAGGTTAGCTCTTCTTTCCTTCTTACCTCTTATTCTTTTTCATTTTCTCTTTTTTTGAGTGCTGAGTTCAGGACGAGTCACAAGAAAGAGAAATCACCCAAGAAGGATGTTGGAGAGGGGGAATCGAGGGACCCCCTACTTTCTAATCCGAACCTCGATCAAGTCATAGAAGTATTCAAAAAAGCAAAGGAGGGCCAAGTGTGTAGGACCTTTTTCTTTGACTTGGGGGTTCACGATTTTTGAGATGGATCCGGACAAATGGGATGATGATGTGACTCATTTTGTATTTGCTAATAGTGCTTCATGGAGTATGTTGCATTTACTTCGGGTGATGAGGCATCCATAAGTCACCATCTTCAAGGTTCCATGTGGCATTACCGATCATTCTTTTTGCACTTGAAAAGATGGAATTGATCATTCTTTCATCTTTTTCTTTACCTTCATGTTAAGCGGTTCCATCCTTTTCTTGGGATATTTTCATCGTCCTCTTTTTCTTGTCTGTCCTCCATTTCTACTTGAGTGCCCCTTCCTTCTGGGATTTTATTCTAGGAAGTCTGTTGTTCTTGACCTCCTATTCCTCCCCATTCCCAAGTTAGCTCTTCTTTTCTTCCTACCTCTTCTTCTTTTTCATTTTCTCTTTTTTCTAGGTGCTTAGTTCAGGGTAGGTCACAAGAAAGTGAAATCTCCTAAGAAACATGTCGGAGAGGGGAAATCAAGGGACCCACTACTTTTTGATCCGATCCTTGATCGGGTCATAGAAGCATTCAAAAAAGAAAAGGAGGGCCAAGGCGCAGGACCTTTCTCTTTGACCTGGGGCTCATGATTTTCAAGATGGATCCGAATAGATGGGGTGATGATATGACTCATTTGGTATTTGCTGATGGTGCTTCATGGAGTATGTTGCATTTACTCTGGGCGACGAGGTGTCCGTAAGTCACCATCTTCAAGGTTCCACGTGGCAGTTGTCGATCATTCTTTCTACATTTGAAAAGATGGAATCAATCATTCTTTCATCTTTTTCTTTACCTTTGTGTTAAGCGGCTCCATCCTTTTCTTAGGGCATTTTTATCATCCTGTTCTTCCCATCTGTCCTCCATTTCTATCTCAGTATTCCTTCCTTCTGGATTTTCTTCTAGGAAGTCCATTGTTCTTGACCTCCTATTCCTCCCCATTCCCAGGTTAGCTCTTCTTTCCTTCCTACCTCTTCTTCTTTTTCATTCTCTCTTTTTCTTGGGTGCTTAGTTCAGGGTGGGTCACAAAAAAGAAAAATCACCTAAGAAGGATATTAGAGAGGTGAAATCGAGGGAGCCCACTGCCCCGTGCTCGGAGAGCACTCGGTCAGTGTCCGATGGCCTAGAGGCATACTGATCTTTGATAGATTAGGAGGATTTGTCTCCTGTCTGCACGTGTATTGTGTCCCTAGGGATTATGAAATAGAGTTGCCCAAACCTGACACTCGGATATATAGCCCTCCTCCTGGCAAGTTGGGGTCTATGAAGATGTGTTCGAGGTAGGACTTAGATTTTCTTTTCACCTATTCATTCTCGATTTCTTAGGGCCTACAGCATATCTCTGAGTGTCCTGACCCCAAACTTGATTAGATACTTAGTAGGGTTTCTGGGGTTGTGTTTCTTAGCCAAAATCCAGCCATTTTTGTTTTTATTTCGCTCCTTTTTCATTGCCAGAGCTACCCATACATTAAGGTATAGTGGTATCTTTTGGCTCAAAGGAAGGTTAAACCCCTAATCTCGGGTGCTCCTTATGCCACCAAGAGGTGGAAGGAGTACTTCTATTTTATGTCATCTTCTTCAGTAGATGATTGAGGTCTGTCGAATTAGGTGAACTAGCTGATCTTTTGCTGAGTGCTCTCAAATTGAGTGCTGAGAAAAAGGCAAATTTTGAAAACCTTAATAGATTTATGGGCCTTGACTTAGGATGGCTCCTATTAGAAGATTCCCTCCAAAAGGTGGGGCTCAGCAGGCTCCACGAAGGTGAGTTTGAAAGCTTTGTATTCCTTTCTTTATTTTAATCTATCTTTTTTTATTCTTGATCAATCGGCCCATCTACAGGTATGAGGCTCAAGGATGCCGAGGCCATGAGGCAAAGGCAGCCCAAAAGGGAAAGGGCCAAACTTTGTCTAAGTGTTCCAAGAAGGCCAGGATTTTTATGCCCAAACATGGGCCCATAGAGGCTCTATCCAAATCTGATCAACCTACTCTAACCCTCCGAGGCACCGATCATTCCCACAGAGCCAACTGATTGCCCATCTACTCTTCCTCTAGCTATGGAAAAATTATGGACCCCTATCGATCATGAGGCCGAAGGGTCCTCGAGACGTGCGGACTATCAATCATGGGAGGTCCATCGAGAGGTCTCCGAAAGGAGCCTTTTTCTAGAGGTGTTGGACGAGCTCAAGGGAAAGTACTATGATGATCTAAAGAAGAGGGTGAATTTGTCAGCACAGTAAGTATTTCACATTTGGCTCTTACTTTTAGCTTTTGACCGGTCGATCTCTAATCTTGCCATTCTTGTAGTTTGTGTATTGTGCAACTAATTTGATGAATCGGGCTTTTGATAGTGGGAGCACTATCAAAAAGTTGAAGAAGGATGCCATGGAGGCTTGGCAGGAGGTTGAGGTAGCAAATGCGGCATCTAAATGCTTGGATGAAGTGCTCTCTAAGGTAAAGGCTGAATTGATTGAGATGAAAGTTGACTAAGCCTGGGAGAAGAAGGCAGAGCAAGCATTGACGAATGTCAAAAAGGAGGCAGTAGAGGCTGTGGAGAAGTTTAAGGCTTTTGAGGACTTTGCGGTAGCAAAATCTTAAGCTATGGCTAACTTTTAGGAGTCGGATGAGTTCCATGCCCTTTGCCAGGACTTTAGTCAGGAGTCATATGAGGAGAGATTTAGTAGGATGGAATGGGATCTCTTGGAAGCCATTTTGGATTATTTCCCAAGAATAAAGCTCGACTTCCTATATGCAAGTGAGGGGTTCAAAGGCGGGCCTACCGGTGCATCTGCTAAAGCTTCTCCTACCGAGCTCGTTCCTGAGCCCGCAAATCCAGTCGCTGCTAGTCCCATCCAAGCTGATCCCATCTTCGCCATTTGGCCCAGTTTTCTTAATTCTCCCACCTAGGCCGAGCCTTCTTCTGTTGTTACTAATCCCAATAAGAGGTTAGGAATTGAAAGTGTGTATCTTTTATTTTTTCTTTGGACTTGTAGTCTCTTGGACTTTGTAGCTTTCTTTCAAACAATGTAAGAGAACTTCTTTTGAAAGTAATGAAATATAAAATTATTTCTTTCACTTCTTGCGCTTTACATTTATTATTTATAACTTTCCTTAGGGTGCCTTTTTATCACCAAAACCATCAATTCCCACCAAGTGCCTCTGCCATGCCATTGACATCAGAGCATATATTTCTGAACAAGAGGCCCAAGTTGAAGCTATGATGAAGAAAGCCTTCAACCCAAAAAAGAGGCTACTGAAGGTGCATAAGGAATTGAAGAGAGCCTATGAGGAAATGGATCACTATCGCTTAAAATGTACCGGCTACATTCTTGAAAGAACCATGCTTGAAACTGCTTTTGTCGAAGAGTGAGGAAAGTTATCAAAGATAATTTCTCAAGTCTCTTGGGGTGTTGTTGTTAGGATGGCTCGGCTGCAAGATCAACTTATCTCTGCTTATAGAGAAATCTCATGTTCGAGCTTGCTGCTCTCATCCAGGAACTCTCATTGGAAGATCGCTGCTTGGTCGACCAAGCTTCAAGATGAACTCCATTGGACCGGAGGGTAGATTTCTAGCCTTGAGCAGTCTTCGAAGGACAAGGACATAGTACTCAATCCAGGATTTGGAGGGCCACCTTTGTCCATTATCCCTATATCGATCAGGCCACCCTTGATAAAGTCATGCTCATCACCATCCTGAGAGGGGACATGGCATGCCTCCAGTGCCAGTGCCATGGAGAGTTCTAGGACGAGGTTACGTCATCAATTGGTATCGTTTCACTGATCCGATTGATGGTCCAGATCGCATAGCTGCCATCGATCTCGATCACGAGGCCATCTCTTTTCTAGCTATTGGTCATGCTTAAAGAAACATCATCACACAGTCACATGGCTAGAGCTTAGGAAAAATAAGGGAGCAAGGCCATTGAGAATTGATATTCGATCGGGGTCATCTGGTGGGATATAGCAAATACAGAGACCTAATACGGGTCCTCTACTCTTCCCTCGATCTTCATCACTTGCCTCCCTTGGGTATGAGCATAGGAAAGTTCATTAGGAAACTTATGATGAATCCAAGTCCTCCCGAGAGGAGAAACATGACACTTCTCATTGAGGGATATTGCTTCTATTGGAAGATCCTTCGGAGTGCTCCAGGATTGTAAGGGATCCATCGTCTGCCTTAAAGGATTCTATAGACCCTAAGAATGATGAAGGCCAATCATCAAAGATGGGCTCTTGGAGTGATGACGACAACTAATCGCCACCTGAGGTAGGCACCGCAGATCCCAAGGTTGAGAAGGCCTAGTTATTTTTTACTTTTATTTTGTTTTGACCCTTGTATTTCTTTCTTGTAGCCTTTGAGCATTCTATTCAAAAAGTAATAGAATATTGTTTCTCCTTTCTTGAGCTTGAATGATCTATCAAGTTATCTTTTGCTTCAAGCCTGTTATAGGTCCATGTGTAACTTGAGTTATAGCTATCAGCTACTTCTCAGGTCCCAGTCATTCGTGGGGTGGTTGCTTAGTATCATAGCCTTTTAAATGTTTTAAGGTCTACATTGATTGAGAGTTGGTTTAAACTTGGTGATCAGTCATTGGGAGACTCTGGCTGATCCAAGGTCAATCAAAGTCAATAGGCACTGATCACCTAGGGCTCTAACTGAGCATACTCGATCACTTGGAGCCAGTGGATGTTGATCGCTTGAGAGCTCTAACCGAGTGCTACTCTGTCACTTGGAGCCAGTGGCTGCTGTGTTGGCCTAAAGACTCTGACCAAGTGCTATTTGATTACTCAGAGCTTGTGGGCATTGTGTTGGCCTAAGGGCTCTGATTGAGCATTACTCAGTCATTCAGAGCCAATGGGTACTATGTTAGCTTGAGGGCTCTAACCGAGCGTTACTCGATCACTTGGAGCCAGTAAATATTATGTTGGCCTGAGGGATCTGATCGAGCACTACTCAATCACTTGGAGCCAGTGAACGCTGATCGCTTGAGAGCTCTGACCGAGTGCTACTCAGTCACTTAAAGCTAGTGGGCACTAGTTGGCCTGAGGGCTCTGACTGAGCACTACTTGATCACTTGGAGCTAGCGGATGCTGATTGCCTAAAGGCTCTAACCGAGCACTACTCGGTCACTTGGAACTAATGGGCACTAATTACTTGATGGCTCTGACCAAGCACTACTCAGTCATTTGGAGCTAGTGGCCGCTGTATTGGCCTTAGGTCTTTGATCGAGTGCTTGAATTTTTTCATCCCTTTAGGAACCTATCCTTTCACCAAGAAGTGCCACATTGCGTGATGGTTAGTTTTTGAGGAGTTTTGATGGTTACGCTTTAATGGTGGGTCTTCCATGTATAATTTATGAGGGGATAAAAGTCAGGGAATCTCACTGCTACCTTAACTGTTCCTTCCCAATGATGCCCATCTTACGAGAAAACATTTGCCTGATCTCCATTGGCTATTTGGGTGGTCGATCTTCCATCAGGCTCATATAAAAGGATGACTGGATGTTTCAGGCTTCTCTGCCATCTCCCCCCAACCAACATGATGCCTAGAATAGAGATGTCAAAATGGGCCGGCCCATCCCAGCTCGATCCTAGCCCACGTAGGCTAAGAATATAGGGGCCAAGTCAGGTTTGGCACCATTTAACAAATGGGTCAGAAAATGCCTGCCCGGCCTAATCCTATATGGGTTGCGGGTTAGGGCCGGGCCAACCCACCAAAATTCAAAAAAGAAAGGAAACAAAAAAAAATCATCCCTAATCCCTCCTCAAGCCCTCCCTCATCTCCACCCTCTCTCTCTTTGCCCTCTACCCCTCTTCCATGCCTCCCCTTCCCTTCCACCACTCCTCTCCTTCTTCGCCACCACCATGGCCTACGGTCGCCCCTTACCCCCAAGATCTACAATGCTATCTGGAGCTATCTCCTCACCAGTGATCCTGGGGCCACCCCGACCCTTGACGATGCCCTTAACTACCCAGGTCATCAGCACTCCACCGAGTGGCACCTTTGCTCTGACCTTTATTGTCCCGACCATCACTCAAACTCCTCCATCGATCACATCTTCGACCCCGACGATCTTGCATCTCCAACCTCCACTACCTTGACTATCACCCGGACTCCCCTGTCTACTACATCTCTAACCTCCATTGCCCCAACCTCCACCTGGACTCCCCTATTCATCACATCTCCAACCTTGATGACCTGGTGTCTTTGACCTCCATTACCCTAACCACCATCCGAAATCCCCTGTTCACCGTGTCTCCGACCTCCATTACCCCGACTGCCACCCGGACTCTCTCATCCATCGCATCTTCACTGCGCCGATGCAGAAGCTGAGCCAAAGAAAGCCTACAGTGATAAGTGATACAGTAGGTGCTGATCGAGTGGTTGGTGGGGCAAGAGTACTGGAGGAGAAACAGGGGGAGGGAGGATCAGAATGCCCTTTAGGGTTGGCCATGGGCTAGCTCGACCCTAACCAAGTTCAACCCATGGGCTATAGGGGCTGGGCCAAAAAGCCTGGTTACATAAATAAGTCATAATTTTTCAGTCCAGCCTGGTCCATTTACAGGATCAAATGGGCTGGCCCATGGGCTCCAACCCATTTTGACATCTCTAGCTTAGAATTTTCTGGAAGCCATTATAGCCAACCTTTAGTGGTGGTGCTGGAGTTGCTGGGTTATTCTTCTTGAAGGAGGGATTTTCTTTGGGAGGAGGATGTCACAGCTTTCTAGCATTGTTGCTATACTACTAACATTACAGTCGGTTGGCAGACTTAATGGCTAGCTATCAAGCTACATCACTATAGTTATAGCCGATCGGTGGACTTAATGCGAGTTAGAGGGCTCATGCTCCATGTTGCCTTGCCTACGCTACCCTTAGGGGGCTACCCTACTTCATTGGAGAGGCACATTGGGAGCTTTTCCTGGAGGTTGTGTGCATCAAGAGCAGCATGAGGATGAATTAGAAATAATTTTTTAATTTTCTGGCTACCCTTTGCTTGCCCTTGAGCTTCCTCTTTCCAGCGGTGGGATGCTTTGCCTAATGCTGCTGCGTGGCCCCACTTTCTACCTCATCCTCCTCATTGGTATTGCTAGGTGTACTTTTTATTAGATAGACTATTTCTCGGAGGAGGATGGTGTGCCTGTACTCTTGGTCACTTCTTATCTTTCCAGTTATTCTATCGAGGGTGTCGGTGTACTTGCTCACTCAGAAGGCAATCTCAGCTCTTCAAAAGAGCTCGAGATTCCAGGAGATCCAGTTTTTCAGCGGGCATTGTTATTTTTCGTATACCTTAGAAGTTTAGGAATTAATGTTATCAGCTAAGAAGCTCTAAATCTTTGTAATTTGGCTGCAAGGCTATACATGTGTAACCTCATCTTTATCAATAGAAAACACTTTTAACATTTTTGCACTTCTGTTGCATCTATTATTTCTTAAACAACATCAATTTTCTATTGTGTGATTTCATAATTGTATCCAGTTAGGGGTTCGGGCAATTGGTCATACCATCTCTGATTACAACTCCTTCGATCTCATTAAGTTGTGGGGAAAACTAGTTGCCCGAGGCCATGGATTTCTGGCCATCTTCTACCTGATTGCTGGAGCCTATCGGCTTCTGATCACTTTCTTTTCGATCACTAGAGCCTGTGGACTTTTGATTACTTTCTTTCTGATCACTGGAGCCTATGGGCTTCCAATTGCTTTCTTTTCGATCGAACTGGCAATTTTGGTTAAGGATCCTTTGCATCGGTCCTTTAAGAATGAATCCCTTAGGCCAATGGGTTCCTAAGCCTTTTGATATGGGATCTTGGCCTAGCGAGAAGCTTAACACTTTGACCAAAAGTGGTCTTAGAAAAATTTTTGTGGATCTTGTTTGGCCTGAGGAATTCACATTCGAGGGATTTCACTAGAGGACCCTCTCAACCGCGGACAATGACAAGAGAAGAAACTTTTATTTAAATGGAGAACAGGTACATTTCTGATAATATATCTATAGATTCATAAAGTTTCATTGCCGAAGTAGGCAAGTTCTATCTAATTATTTCAATCAATAGGTTCTTAGCTTGATGATCTTTTCTACCTGGTAGGGCCCCTCCCAATTTAATGAGAGTTTGCCTCTTTGGCTAGGTTAGGAAACTTCTGCTTGACAAAGCCTTAGGTCTCCAACTTTAAAAAATTTCCTCCGGACCTTGGTATTGAAGTAATGAGCAACCTTATATTAGTACATTATCATTTTAATGTGTGCCTTCTCCTGAACCTTGTCTATCAAGTCCAAGTTTGTAAGTCATCTTTCTGGATCGATTTTTTCATCATAATTCATGACCTGTGCTGAAGGCACTTGGATTTTGATGGGTATCACCACTTCTATCCTAAAAGCCAAGCTGAAGAGTATTTTTCCCATCAAAAACCTCAGTATGGTTCCATATGCCCAAAACATATGGTCGAGCTCATTGACCTATGACCCTTTAGCCTTACCAAGCCTCTTTTTAATCTCCTAGAGAATGGCTCCATTTGTAACTTCAACTTTTCCATTAGCTTGGGGATGTACCACTGAGGTGAAGCGGTATGAAATTCCTTAGTTTTCATATAATTCTTCAAACTGAGCTCCCATAAACTATCGTCCATTATCGATGATTAGTACACGGGAGATGCCAAACCTGTAAATGATTGCCCTTCGTACAAAATCTATTTTTTTGAATTCGGTGATGCGTACTAATGGTTCAGCCTCCACCCATCTTGTAAAGTAATCGATAGTAACTATCAGGAACTTGCATTATCCAAAAGCTAGAGGGAATGGACCAAGAATGTCCATTCCCCATTGTGCAAAAGGCCACAAGGTACATATGGGAGTGATTGGCTCTGCTGGGAGATGCTGAATGATATCATTCCTTTGATAGGCACTGCATTTCATTACAAGCATTTCGGAATCTTGCTGCATGGTCGGCCAATAGTAGCCCTGCCAGAGCAACTTGTATGCTAGGGCTCTCTTTCCGATATGATCCCCATAAATTCATTCATGAACCTCCTTCAATGCAAATTCTGCTTTTGATGGATGCAAGCATATGAGGAGGGGTAGAGAAAATACCATTTGTAGAGCTTTCCTTATGTATTAAATATTTGGAGGATTTGTACCTTATCTTACAAGCCGCCTTTCGATCTGTAGGAAGTTGACCGTTCCTCAAGAACTTGATCAGTGGATCAATTTAGCATGGCTCATCATCGACCTGCATGACCTTTAATGACTTCTTAAAGATCGACTTTCTAATTTACTAAAAATAGGCTCCTCGAGGAAGTACCATAAGGTAGTTATCATCATTTTAGCCAATAAGTCTGCTCGGGAGTTAGACGATTCATTTACATATATCTTCCAAGTATCATTTGGACTTGAAAGGATGTCTGATGCTAGTTCTGATAGCTCTATTGCCTCTAGCTTGGTTGGCTCATGAGGAATAGTATATTTGGCCAGGAAGTTGGCAATATTTGGGCTTTGATTAATGGCTTGGGCTGATACTTAATATCAAACTCTAAAAGCTTGATCGTCCATTTCATAATGCACTTGGATGTATTAAGCTAGTGGAGGATGTTCTTCATGGACTGATCGGTCAGCAAGATGATGGTATGAGCCTGGAAATATGGGCAGAGTTTTCAAGTAGCAATAAGGAGAGCATATACCAGCTTCTCCAACTTTGAATATCGAATCTCCTCATTTCTTAAAATCTTGTTAACATAGTAAATGGGTTTTTAGACCTTATTCTTCTCTTGAATTAGCACTGTGCTCATCACCAAGGAAGAGTTTGCCAAATACAGGAATAGCCCTTCGCTAAGGTCCGATCTTTCCAGCAGTGGAGGGGAGTTTAGATAACTTTTAAGATCATCGAAGGCTTTCTAGTATTCCTCCATCCATCGGAAGTCTTTTGAGTACCTTAAGATTTGAAAAAAATGAAAGACAATGCTCGATCGATTTAGAGATGATCCTGCTAAGGGCTACATCCTTCCAGTGAAGTATTAGACATCTTTGACCATCTTCGGTGGACTCATATTACAAATAGTTTTGATTTTTTTCAAGTTAGCTTCCATCCTCTTGTTGAAGACCATGAAACTCAAGAATTTACCAGAGACCACTCCAAAGGTATATTTGGTAGGGTTCAGGTTCATTTAATATCTCTGGAGGGTGTTAAAGATCTCCCGAAGGTCTTTAATATGGGTCCTAATAATCTTGCTTTTGACAAGCATGTCATCCATATATACTTCAATATTCTGCTCGATCTAATCTTTAAGGACCTTATTTACCAAGCATAGGTAAGTAGCACCTACATTCTTTAGCCTAAATATTATAACCCTATAATAAAAGAGGCCTTGATCTGTAATAAAAGTAGTCTTATCCTTATCTTCCAGGGCCATCCAGATTTAGTTGCATCCGGAGAAGGCATTCATAAAGCTAAGGAGATCATGACCTGAAGTTGCATCAACCATCTAGTCGATCCTTGACAATGGGAAGCCATCTTTTGGACATTCTCTATTGAGATCAATAAAATCTATGCCGATATGTCATTTGCTATTTACCTTTTTCACCATGATCGGGTTAGTGATCCACCCGGGATAGGTGATTTTCTAGATGAAGCCAGCATCAAGTAATTTGTCGACCTCCTCGGTGAAAGCATTTTAGTGCTCAGGCATGAAGTTTCGTTTCTTTTGCTTGACCGATTGGCATTTGGGATCCACTTTTAATAATATACCTTGATCGAGGGGTCGATGCCTGGCATGTTCGGGGGTGTCCAAGCAAAGACATTAGTGTTTTCCTACAAAAATGAGATTATCTGGTCTCTAGTTACCTGATTCAGGTTGGAGCCGACCCTAATCGTATATTCAGGATTGCTATTAACCAAAGGTATGGGAATGAGATCCTTGGTTAGCTCTCCTCACTATTTGGTTAGGCCATCCTGAGTGTCCAGACCTTTGACTAGATAGTCCTTGGTGGTTTATTTTTTTTGAAGCTTGATATGATAACAATGTTGCACTAGGCTTTAATTTCCACAAATCTTTCTGACCTTATATGTTGATGGGAACTTTACCTTTAGACAGTAAGTGGAGACGACAGCTCGAATGGCGTTAAGACTCGGCCACCCAAGAATAGCATTATAAGCCAAGGATGTCTAAATGATTAGGAAGTCTCTTCGAGTGACAGACCTAGGGGTAGTACCCCATTATCACAGGCAGGGTGATCATCCCCTTTACCAGAATCACATCTTCTATGAATCCTACCAGAAGGGAGTTCTCCCAAACTAGCTAATCGGGTGACATCCCCATCTTTAGAAGTGTATCAAAGTATAAAATATTTGCCGAGCTATCATTATCAATAAGGATATGGTATATATCATAGTTTTTGACATTCAGAGTGATAACTACCGTGTCATCAAGCAAAAATTGAATGCCATCATCATCTTCTTCAGAAAAAATTATTAGCATTACATGCCTTTTTGCTAGCTGGGTGGGTCGGCAGCACCCCTCGTTATCATTTTTACATTCCTTGATGGCATAGGATCCCCTCCTTTGGGAGGCGGAAGCGGTCATGGTTGTCCAACTGGTCATGGCAACCTTGATTGCTCTCTTGGCCTTCTTTGCTATCAAATGAACCAGTTGAGATGATCATATCTAATCAATTTTTCGATCTCATCTCATAGCTGAATACATTCTTTGGTATCATGGCCATAGTCTTGATGATATAAACAGAATTTGTTTTGATTTTTTCTTGCCAATGTTATTCTCATCTTCAAAGGCTTCGGGATTTGTCTCCTAATCTCCATTAGCACCTTTTCTCTACGTGCATTTAGAGGAGTATAATTGTAAAAAATTTCTAATGATGGTGCTTGAGGGGCATTCCTAAGTAGGCGATCCTTGAAGAACCTGTTTCTTTCCCGTTGGGATCCAGAACGAGGCTGAGTCCTCCCCTCGCACATTGGAGAGAGTTGGCATCCCTGTGTTTCCTTACCATCCCCCAGTATAGAAGTGGGTGGACCTTCATCTAACATGAGAGCTTTTTTCATTCGAGCATACTTTTAAGCTCAAGCAAGAATTCCTACAAAATCTTTAGGATATGTTTTGATCAATGATTTTTTAAAATCGTTCACCATCAATTCTTTTATAAATGCTGACATGGTGATAGATTGATCCAACTTATAGATATCCAAAATGGCCATATTTAAATGACCCACAAAGGTTTGGATCGTCTTGCCCTCTTTTTGCTTAAGGGTATGGAGATAATTTATACATTACTGTGATCTCCAACTACTAACAAAGTGGTCAATGAATGCTTGGCTCAGTTGTTCAAAGAAGTATACCGATCTTAGCTTCAAACTGGAATACCAATACCGAGCTACTTCCTTTAGGAAAAAGGAGAAGGCTCGATAGAGGATGGGATCAGGAGCCCCATGGAGGAGCATTGTTGCTCTAAAACTTGCTAGGTGATCATTAGGGTCAACGGTCCCATCATAGTTTTCAAGCTATAAAATTTTGAAATGTCAGGGAAGTGGTGCCCGCATGATCTCATCATCGAACGGTGGCTCGTTGCTGACCTCGTCAATTTGTACTGAAGGATGATTATGAATTGTCTCAATGTGATGATCCATTTCCTTGAGCCTCCGATCAATCTCACGATCTCGATTGGCCAAGTCTTTCAACTACTATAGAGATCAATGGTCAGGAGTAGAATCATGCTCTAACTGGGATCCTTCGGGATACGGCCTTCTATCCCCCGGAATCCCATGATGATCATGATGACTGTGCATGGCCCCTTTAAGGTCTTTTAGGGGGACCCGTGATTATTTTGGTGGTGGCATTGCCACTTTGACCATAGGAGGTTTCGCTATTGGTGGTGGCACAAATGTAGGCAATGTTGGAAGTTGAAAAGCCATGTGCAGTGTAATTGGCAAAAATGGTATCACCAAAGGTGGCACAGGGGTAGCTTGGATGGCTTGGACGATTGCTGCTAAATTTTGGACTTGCTCGATGTGCAAGTTAAATCAATCCAGACCTACCATCACTAGTTATAGTAGAGGAGAGGCTCTCGCTAGCACAAGGTGGGATGGATCATTCACCTGGCTCTTCATTGTTCTTTTCACCAGCCAAGAGGCCACAGTGTTGGTGAGAAAGAGGTGATCTTTTTTAGGTAGTATGGCCTTCCTTTTTGCAAGTCACACTCCCCACCGATATTCATGCCCTTCTTCTAATTTGTAGGTACCAAAATTTATCGAGAGTTGGAGGAAGAGTTGGAGTGGATGCTAGAGTCGGTAGTGCAGGTCGATCTCTGGGAAGAGGTACCTATAAAAATGTTCTGTTAAGGGTGGTCCCGATGGTGGCACTTCGTTGCTCAAGTCAGTATGGATACCAATAGAAGGAGTATAAGTAGGAAGGCTTGCATACCTTAGGGATTCGCTTGGAATCCTTTTATAGACTTTGAATAGTCTAATCTCGTATAGGATTCTGTCGGATCTTGCAAAGGGTGGTGGAGCCTTCCATATGTCATATAAAGCTTTCTTGTATGTCAGTGGTGTTCCATCTCTTTAAATGCAATCTTGTCGCTAATCCCTTGCTGGCACACCTCATTAAATGATGATCTAAAATACAAGGAACTCAGACATGAAATACAAGGAACTTAGACATGCCATTTTCATTCACCCAGATCTAGCCATGATTGAAAATTTAAGGGATGTGATAGGGGGCTGGCCACATGTTAGGAGCTATAGCGATGAATGTTTGAGCATTACCTCTTCGGGACTTGAGATGGGTATGCTATCGGGGCCTTGCATATCGGAGTGCCCTTGGAGTGATTGGCAAGGCTCCCTAATACCTTGGGGCACAGGAGTTAGTTTCTATGGTCACCCACTTGAGAGTAGTAACTGAATACCTCTGGAGTAGTCAACGAGACTCGCTGATACCTTGGGGCACAAGAGTTGACCTCTACAGTCACCTGCTTGGGGGTGGTGACTAAATTCCTCCAAAGCAATCAATGAGGCTCGCTGATGTCTTGGGGTATAGAAGTTGATCTCTGCTATCACTCACTCGGGGATAGTGACTGAATGCCTCCGAGCGATTGACGAGGATCGTTGATGCCTTGGGACACCGGAGTTGATCTCTACCATTACCTCCTCAGAAGTGGTGCTAAATACTTCCAAAGCGATCATTGAGGCTTACTGATACCTTGAGACATAGAAATTATTCTCTACTATCACCTACTCGGGGGTGGTGCAGAATGTCTCCAAAAATCTTCGACTGCCCTGGCTGCCTGCTCCCTCCAAGCCTCAGACTCCCTGACCGCTGCTTCGGCCTTCTTGGCCATCTCATCGGCCTTCTGCTGAATTTTCTTGGTGAAATGTTCCAAGGAGTGCATCTGCTTTTTCCTTTTTTGGAGCTTGGCCTCGTGTTCAGAGATCTTTAATTGAGCTTTCTTCAGCTCATTTTTTAAACCCTGAACCTTGGCATCTTTATTGTTGAGCTTCTCTTCCATGGCCAGTTTCAACTCTTCGGCCACTTTTTTCTCTGCTTTTACCATCTGAAGCTCTTCTTTCAATCTCTCAAGAAAGTTATCGAACCCTTCCACACTTTCTTCCATGAAAGTGATATCATGGACTAGCTGCATTAAATCACCAAAATATGAAGTTAGTTATGCTGAAGACCATCATAAGAAGATGAAGGAAGATAAGACATCTTACCTTCAGTATGGAAGAAAATGTAGAATCGAACACCTCTGCAAGGCATTGATTCCGGGTGGTTCCCCAGTCACGAGGTAGTAGCATGGCCTTCAGTGCTCTCCTGGCCACATCGGGAAGCGCAAGACCCCTCACATCAGAGAAGAGGGAGAGGTCTATTTTACAATCCCTATCCAAGCGAGTGTTCCTCATCAAACTCCCTTCGACTTGAGGTGCCTTGCCCTTATCCCTCGCAGATGGGCAGGGCAGTGGTAGGTCGACAATTGGGGCTGTGATCGGACTTTTCAAGATCCGGATCAGAGAGCTCTCCTAGGACGGAAGCTCTACTGGTGGGACTTCGTATCTCCCCGATGACTTCCTTGCAGGAGCAATGCTCCTGCTGGCTCCCTCCTCCTGGGCTTTCTTTCGGACTTTCGATCCCATTGGAGGAACTTGGGCTGCTCTCCTTTTGGCAAATTGATGAAGCAAGCTGATATCAGGCCTCATCCTGTCACCTGTCAATAGAAACAAATCTCAAGGTCAGTTAGCTGGAATAACTACAAAGCTGGATTGAAGCCGAAGCCATCTACTGGTTATACCTAATGAAGAGAACTCGTTAATCTGAGCAAGATGAAGATTCCTCTCTTCTAAAAGTTTCCGGATATAAGTAACCTCAGACCCAGACAATAATGTGTAGTCTGGTTGGTCGGCCTTTAGAATTTTCTTACCGACGTTCGCACTCAAATAGTGTTCTCTCCATTCTGTATCGAACCCCCATGATTGAGAAGAAAAGACAAACAGAAAGTTGGGTTTCCACCCGTAGATGGCACTAGGCAAATCCTTCATTATTTTATGGCAAGGATGGGGGTCGATGACCCACCATCCATAGCCGTGGAAGCATCTCTTCAGAATGAAGAGAGAAGTGAACAGACTAGTCCTGGGCCTCATATTTGCTATATGGCAGCGGACTAAAAACCCGTAAATATTTTGAATACTATTCGGAGTTAACTGCACGGGAACAACATGGTACATATGGAAGACTCTAGCAAAAAGGGGGTGCAACGGAAAATGAAGACTAGTTTTTAAGTGGTCTTCATATATGGCGATAGCACCGGATGGAGGCCTATTTACTCTCTTCGAGTTATGGAAGTATCAAAGGAAGGTTATCGGGAATGCGGTAGTATTCCTGTAGACGACCGATCCTATCAAAGGATAGAGAGCTTGGGATTAACTCCGGTCAGGACTCTACAACAGTCCTTCTAACAGGTCTTGGGGCAATGGAAGATTCGACTTCTCCCCTGCTGGAGGGGGTCCTACATGATAGGGACCTCTAAAGTCCTAACCATGGCGGGAAAAGAAGAAGGAAAGGGGAGGTCCTACATGTAGGAAGAAATGGAGACCAAGAAGAAAAGAAAAGCTAGCATAGCAGAAAGCAAAATGCACAAGGCCGAGAAGCTTCCTCTGTCATCCTGTTCCCCTTTATATGGGAGAGCGAAAGGTGGTTCGGGTAGTCTCCTCGAAAGAGGAGACACCTTTCCAATCATGCCATATATGAAGGCACCGATCGTGGATACGAAGCCCCAAACTATGTTAGTCGATTTGATTTGGAAAAAACCAAACTATCAGCCACGATCCATGTGACCATATTTGATGGTTGGGATGGAGTTCGTACCTTATATCCAAAGAACAGGATGATGCCACATCCTCCATCCAAACTGAAGCCGAAGAGTCCATCAGATGCCATAATGGAAGGAAGAGACACGACTCGTCGACTCGCCGTCTTCTTTTCATAAGCCAATAAGAGAGTGACATCTGTTCCCTACATGACTATCGAATCATGTGGCAGTTATTACAAATGACTGAATCAAAGATTCGCTATCATTGGTCACACCTTTTCCGCTGGTAAACAATAATCCATAAGTACTCCCACTTCTCAAAGCAAATAATTTCC
This sequence comes from Areca catechu, assembly GCA_021397845.1. NCBI lineage: Eukaryota > Viridiplantae > Streptophyta > Magnoliopsida > Arecales > Arecaceae > Areca > Areca catechu. Next base: position 9,883,461 of record CM038044.1, read on the forward strand.
TTGAAAACTGGGAGTGGGGGGAAACTATTGAGATAAGCCAGCTCAATAAAGGCTAATTACTGGTTCAAGGATCCAATTGAATCCCTTTTGAACCGGTCGCCCATACCAGAAGGCTCGAAGATGACTCCACAGGCTGATAAAGTGACAACATGACATCACCATTTCGATCATATCGTAGGGTCAGTCTTTAGCCCGCACCGAAGAGGTCGGTCCCGAAGCATATCCCTGATCCATGCTGTGCCAGGTGGCTGATCAGTCTTCTTCGGAGCAGTCCAAGGAAGACTGGTTCGAAGAAGACAGCTACTTCATTTCACAACTTGCTCCGAAAAGGATGAGTACGAAGTAAATATTCTAGCCCACTCCGAAGAAGGCAATTTCGATGCAAATGGCCAAGGCATCTTCAGCCTACTCCGAAGAGGATAGACGTGAGGCGATCAGCCAATTCGACTCTGGTCCCTTCTGAAGGAGTGGCCCTGAAGTAAATCTCTAATTGATCTCAAATCTCCAAACGTGGATATGGTTGTTGTAACCAACCACGTAACTACTAACTTCAATGATATCAAAGTGGCCAGAATTAGCCACGTGGCCACTAACTTCAATACCAACAATATCGTAGTGGCCAGAATCAGGTAGCAACCACTTATGGTTATGGAGAGTTAAGCTAACCGACCCCATCTAACTAGAGTCAAGTGGGCTTAACTACATTTTGGCATATCTACTGCTATAAATACTAGTAAGAGGGGACACTCACGGTAAGTAAGCCAAGCAAGCAAAAAGAAAAAAGGGTTAAGGCAAACTCTCTTATTCACTTTCACTCTCTCTCTCTCTCTGAGAATCCATTCTATTACTCGAACCTTCACTGACTTAGGCATCGGAGTGTCCCCGCTTGAGAAAATCTGATCGGGAACCTATTTTGCAGGGATCTCGGAAGGCAAGCTAGCAATCCATTCCGTCCGGTCCGAGGGGGTTCAATGCCAACAGTATGTTTGGTTCTTATCTTTAATTCTTTTGTTTTCTTCTCTTTACTTTGCTTTAACTTTTGTTGTTCACTTTGCAGAAATGAAGATATCTCTTGGTAACCTTCGAGCAGTGACCAAGAAATGGAAGCCAAGTTCAAGCTCAGATGTTGAAACTTTATAGAAGAAAAAGAAATCAAGGCCATCTCCAACAACCCCATCAAAGTTTAAGCCAACCTCGACCCCAGCTCCTCTTCCTGCTCAATAATCGAGGTCTTCATTATCGAGTCCCATAGAATCTGAGCTAGAGGTGGCAATCCTACTCCAATCTACATCAATGCAACCATCAAAGTGATGCAGGGTTAGCCCAAACATCTCTTCGAGTTGGGGCCGATACCCATCACCTGCTCACCCCTCTAGTTCTAGCACAAGAGGGATTCCATCACATTGACTAAGATAGTCCACAGTATAGATTCCATCTTAAGAAATCCTCAGCTCACTTACGAGCTCTTCAACATAATCCTTTTGCTTGCTAACCCAGAGGAGTGGAAAAGAGTTTGATTGAATAACCTCCTGGATGCAAGCTTTATTGATCTCATAGATGCAAGTTTTTATGTCTTCTTCCTTTTCTTAGGGTTCTTGTCATTACTTACCTAGCTTATATTTGTATGTTTTATGTAGTTGGTGACCACTTTTAACTCTATTCGAGAACTCATTGGCTATAATCAGGCCAAGTTTAGATTGGAAGAAAAGTTGTAGGTGGCTGAAGCTTGAGCTTAAGCCATAAAGGAGCAACTGCAAGAGGCCAATAATAAGGCCAAAGCTACAAAGGAGCAAGTTGCTATACAGGATGCTTAATATAAGTTCGAACTCACTGAAGTAAGGAAAAAGATTAATCAGATCTCTTGAAAATATGGTTGAAGTAGAATGAGCAATTTTTAAGAGAAGCTTAGCCTAACATCAAGAATTTAAGGGAATAGCTGAAATAGAGATCAAGACTGCTAAGGAAGAAACAAGCAAGCCTTGGAGTAGATGGCCATGGAAGAGTTCAAGACTTCAGACTATTTTCATGTAGAAGTAGCAGAGGGCTCCTTATTAATTTGTCACGTCAACTTCAAAGAAGTCAGGCCAAGGCTAAAGAACTTTTTTTGTAGATCAACATTGATGCCTTGGTTCTAGAGCTTGAAGGGGCCAAGGACATTGATAAAACTAAGGTCAAGGTCGAAGTTGCCGCTACCAAAGCTGGTCCTTTTGAGGTCATTGCTACTCCTTCTAAAGCTGCCCTAGCCAATCCTCCTTCTGAGGTTGTTCCCCCAGAAGCTGCTTTAGCTAATGCTCTGACTCCAACAAAGCCTTCCTCCAAAGTTACTACCTTTGAGGTTGCTTCCCCTATGGAAACTTTGTTATTTTTCTTCTTATGTATGCCTTGATACTTCATGTACCAAAAATTTATAAAAAAACTTTTAATGGAATAAAGATTTCACTTTTTTTTCAATTGGAGTCCTTGAATCCCTTATTTCTTTTTACTACTTGACCTATCATCTGCTCATGTTTAATTCTTTGTAGTAAGCCTTGGTCTTCTGTTCTTACTATGGACACCTTATGGTCAAACATACCATAATTTTTGGGCAACTTTCATAGAAAACAATATCACTAAAGAGATTATTGGACTCAAGGTCTAATTGGTTACTGCTTATGGGGAAATCCAATCTCTCAATCATCAAATTAAAATGAAGAGGTTGTTCTTTGAATAGCTTAGGATAGAGTTTGAAAAGCTAAGATCTGGAACAAATTAGCTGAGTCAACGAGGTAGCTCTTCAAAAGACCAAGGTGGCGAGGGTTTGAGCAATTGCTGAGAATGTCAAAGTCTTCTTCTAAGCCTATGAGCTTGGCTTCAACAAGTGTAAAGCAAAAGCTAAAGATGTTTTCTCTTTGATCAATGTCGAACTCTTGGCTTTGACCAATATTGATGCTAACAAGCTATGCAAGGAAGTTCTAAAGGCTCCTGGGGGATATGTATGCAAGGATAGCCATTGTTTTGGTGGATTTAGCCTTTAGTTTAGAACAAATCCCCACATCCAAAGGCCCAGCCGATGTCTAACCTTTTGCAATATATATATATTAACTGTAATTTGTAACAAAGAACTTTTGAATGAAAGTAGTACTTTTCTTAACATTTCTTCATTCTTCTCATGATTAACATAATGATCTTGAATATTTTCTTTCCACTTCAGTCAATTGTTGTCATAAGTATTTAAGAATGATATCTAAATATAAATAGATTGACTATTGTCCAAGGTTATTATTGAACTTGAATAAGTCAATTCTAGTTTCAGTCACTTGCTGATGTTATCTTTAGGGAGGACCTAGCTTGAGCTAGGTCACCTCAAATTTAGCCTACTTTATGAATAAACTTGGGGGTCATAATTTAGATTCTGGGATATCCCCAAAAATTTGATTTCAATCGATTAGTCAAAGGGGGTCCAAATTGGAGCTCGAATATCCTTGTGAATTTTAACCTTTGGATTTGAAGTCTTGACCAAGGTCAATTGAATTGTTGTCTTCAATGTTTAACTAAGGAAATATATGCTTTGATAAGAAAAAAGAATACTTCATTAAATAATTGGATGGAAGGACTCATTGATAGTACACCTTTAGATTTTTAGCAATTTAGGTTCAAGGACTAAGAGTTCCATCCAAATTTTTGAGCTTGTAAGCTCCTGGTCAAATGATCTTAGATATCTAATATGGTTCTTCCCAATTTGGAGCAAGCTTTCTTGCTTCGTGGGTTTGGACACTTCAACTCATCTAAGGATGAGGTCTCTTTTCAAGAAAAATTTTGACTTTATCCATGTATTGTAGTAACTAGCAACTCATTGTTGGTAAGTGACTATCTAGATTTGAGCTAGTTTTCTTATTTCTTTGAGTAAGTTGAGATTGATCCTTATCCAATTTGAATTTTCCTATTCATTATATAAAAAACTTGAAAAGGGTTGAAGGTAGACCAATCTCGATTAGGATGAAGAGTCAAAGGCAAGTTTGAATAGTGCTTCTCTGGTTAGAGCATGAGATTTGTCTGATATGTCCAAAGTACATTGTAAAGTTCTTTAACCCAGAGCCCTTTGGCTTGGTTAAGTCTTAACTTTTGCAAAATAGTCTGATTTATGACTTCGACTTCTCCATTTGATTGTAGGTGACCTATTGAAGTCAATTCACAATCAATAGAGCTTGGAACAGAAATCTTTAAATTTTAAATTATCAAATTATGATCTATTATTAGTGACAATTATTCATGGTAGTCCAAATTGATAAATAATTGACTTTCAGATGAAGTCTTGCCTATTACCTTCAGTAATTTGTGCCAGATATTTGGCCTCTATCCATTTGGTAAAATAATCCACCACAACAATTAAAATTTTTCTTTGTCCACTTGCATGTGGGAAAGGACTGAGGATATCAATTTTTTATATAGCAGATAGCCATGGTGAAGCAGCTAGGTTGAGCTTTGTTGCTAGTCCCCTTTGGATATTGACATTCCTTTGACATTGATAACATCTTTTGACCAATTTTACTATGTCTTATTGCATGGTTGGCTAATAATATCCTTGTCGAATGATTTTGTATGCAACCTACCCTCCAAGTGATTTCTGCATATATCTTTGTATACTTCTCGAAATGTATAATCAACTTCGGATGGTCTTAGACATCAAACTAAAAGCAATGAACATGATTTCTTATATAGTTTTCCATCTAGATAGACATACCAAGGAGCAAATCACTTGACTTTCTGAGCTTCTTTTTTATTAGTAAGCATAACTCCTTTGGTGATGTAATCCATGTAAGGATTAATCCTGCACAGTTCATGATCAACTGGAAGAACTTCAATGGGTTATTCAATATTAGGCCTCTTTAATTTTTTGATGAGGACCTTTTGGTTGAATTCGGAGTACCTCGAGGTCACAAGATGAGATAATGTATTTGCTCGGGCATTCTCCAATCTTGGTATTTGTTGAATCTTCAAAGCTTTAAAAATTTGAAGAGAGCTCTTATATCTTCTAGAGATATTATATCTTCTAGAGATATTTGATCGTAACAGGATCACAGAATTCAAATTCACCTCATACTTATTTGACAATGAGCTGAGAATCAAAGAAGACTTTAAGCTCTTGTACTTGGAGTTCTTTTGCAATCTTTAAACTAGCTACCAACACTTCATATTTAATTGCATTATTGGAAGTGTTGAAGTCGAACTTGAGGGTGTCTTCAGTAATCACCCAATCAAGACTTGCAAGAATAAATCCAACTCTACTTCTATAAGAGTGTGAGACTTCATCTACATGTAAAATCTAATAGAAATATTTTACTTCCTCCTTGAATTGATCTGATGTGATTAGCTCTTGATCTAGTATAATGCATTCAATTAAAAAGTTGGATAGTATTTGAGCTTTCATAGCTAGATGTGGCTAATATTCGATGTCAAATTCCACGAACACAATAGCCTATTTTGTCACACATTCCGAGGTATTAGTTCCCTACAAAAGACTTCATTGATTGATCGATCAAAACTATGATAGAATGAGCTTAGAAATAAGGTCAAAGTCACCGGGCTAATGTAAGAAGAGCATAGATCATTTTTTGAGCTCTAAAGTACCAAGTTTTAGCATCCTGCAAAATTTTGTTAGTATAATATATAGGTCTTTGTATCTTTGCACATTCTCGAATAAAAATCGAGCAAATAGCATATGATGAGATAAACAAGTACATATATAATTTTTTATCTATAATCGATTTTGATAATAGTGATGAAGATTCGAGGTGCTTATTGAGCTCATCAAAAGAAGATCAGCATTCATCCGACCACCTAAAATCTTTTATCTTCTTCAATGTTTTGAAAAGTGTACCTATTTCTTAGCCATTCTTGAAATGAAAAAACTGATTGCTACTATCCATCTTGCCAATTGTTGGATTTCTTTCTTGGTGCTCGGATGCTTTATTTCAGGGTTCGGATTTTCTCAGGTGTAGCTTCAATTTCATATTGAGTCACCAAGAATCCTAGAAATTTCTCTGAAGTTACATCAAAGGTGCATTTATTTGGATGGAGCTTCATTTGATGCCATTGAAGTTCACCAAATGCTTCTTCAAAATTAGAAATATGATGACTTGTCTCAGTACTTTTAATTAGCAAATCATTAACATAAACTTTCATATTCTATCCAATTTGGTGCTTGAAGTTTGTTTATAAGACGTTGATATGTAGCTCCTGTATTTTTCAAACTAAAAAGTATCATTTTATAATAATACAAACCTCTTTCAATAATGAAAGCCATCTTCTTTTTATCCTTAGGAGCCATTCGAATCTGATTATAATGGAAAAAGGCATCAATAAAACTCAATATTTTATGTCCAAAAATGGCATCTGTTAATTGATAAATTATTGGCAAAGATTAGCTATCATTCAAACATGCATTATTCAAGTTAGTATAGTCGACATAAATCCTCCATTTGCTATTGGTTTTTTTAACCATGATCCCATTGGCAAGCCAGTTCGAATAATGGGCTTCTCAAATAAATCATGCTTTGAGGAGTTTATCTACTTCCTCCTCGATCACTTGCTACCATTTTGATGCAAAGCTCATTTCTTCTACTAAATTGAATAATAGCTCGGATTCATGTTCAACCTATAACAATAATATCAAGAGATATACCTAGCATGTTTGAAGTTGACCATGCAAACATATCAAAATTCTTTCATAAAAAGGTAACAACAAGTTTGTCATGCAAGTTAGATGGAAGTAGGACTCTAATTTTAATAGTTCGATTAGGATAATCTCCAAGTGATATTGCTGAAAGTTATTCAACTTTTCTCCTTGGCTTTTTTCAATTTCATCTTAAATGTCCAATTCCTTTATTAGTAGAGGTTCCACTAGTTTCTTCTCCTTTGCCATGGTTAGAAAGCATTGCTTAATGAGCATTTGATCTCCTCACATTTTCCTACCTCATTCTTAGTTGGAAATCAGACGAGTAGGTGATAGGTTCAGATAATTATTCTTAATGCATTTAGTCCAAGTTGTCCAAGGATTATATTTTAAGCTGATGGTACATGAACTGCCAAGAAAGCTAATTATTGATAGGTTACCAAGATGATTGACCTGCCATCACTAGTAGAGTTATTTCTCCTTCAACCATAACTGAGTTCTCGAAGAATCCGATGAGCGAAGCATTGATTTGCTTGAGTTGATCATGAGATAATCTCATTCTATGAAAAGCATCATAAAACAATATATCAGCAAAACTTCCATTATCAACTAAAATCCTTCTTATATCATAATATGCTTGTATCATAGAAATGACAATGGCATCATCATAAGGAGTTTGAACTTCTTATAGATCATCATCAGAAAAATAAATGATGTGCCTTGTATGCCATTTCTTTAGTGAAGACTCCATAAATCAACTTCTTGCCCTTCTGACACCTGAGATCCTATTGATTGCACTAGCCGTTAGACAATTACCACAGGTTGGTTTTGAGGTGGTTCATTTGCAACATGGCCATCCTAATTTTGGACATACTTGCTAAGATAACCTCGGTGGATCAACTCCTTAATCTTATCCTTTAACTATTGATAATGCTCGATGTCGTGATTATGATATCAATGAAAGTGATAGTATTTACTTTTATCTCTTCACATCGGGGATGCTTTTATCAGCTCATGTCGATGTAGATATTTCTTACTCTTGATTTTCATCAAAATTAAGGCTTGGGGCCCTATAGAGGGGTATATTCATTGAAGCACCATGGTCGGCTCTTCAGCCTTGGATTCTTCTGAGGCTGAGAAAATTTTTCTTCAACTCCATGATCTTCTTCATAGGCCCACTTCTTTCCATCATTTTATAGGCTCAAAGGTGGTGTCCCCAAAGCTTGGAGCAGTTGAAGATAGAGTTTTATAGTCACTAGGCCCTGCAAAAACTGCACCTAGGCCTTAAATGGTAATTATAAAGTTTCAGGGTTGTATCATAGATGAGCTAACAAATTTGCCAAGTTCCTTCACTGTTCTGAGATCGGACAATGAAAATCTAGTAGATGCAACCAATGGGAAAGGGTCAATAAATTTGTTGACCCCTATGAAATGATATTCTGTTTTCATGGTTAGATGACATGAAAAGTAGTTTTCACGAGTTCTTTGGGTTTGATCTTTGGATTCAAAGGGGGGCTAACTTAATGTGGCAAGGACTTTAGTTCAGGGATCAATTATATGTAAATCCATTGGATTGAATAAATGTAATTTATTTGGGTTAGCCATTGAGAGTTATTTGGGTTTCAAATTAAGTCCAATATATACAAAGTTATACAGTGTACTCAGATTATTAATATAGAATCAAGAATAAACTCTTTTTCTTCCAATTATTCATCTCTTTCTCTCTCTAGCACATGAGCAATGAAACCTAGGATTTCTATCATGCCATTATCTTATCCATTATTTCAATCTAGATTTTAGGTTGATTACTAGCTAACTACTAGGCACGCAGTCCTAGGGCATCAAGGGTTCTCGGAACTTACATTTGGTGTCAAAGTTAGGGCATGGAAGGAGAAGAATAAGGATCTTGGGCACTAGGGTTTGGCATTTTGTAGCAAGAAAGACATCGATGGATTTCTTTTTGAAGTCTTTCAGCCATCACAAAAATATGGATATTGTAGAGGGCTTCTACAAGAGTTAGGAGTCAAGGAGAGAAAATCCTAAATATTATATTTTGGGGAAGGAGGGAAGCGCTGTTAGGGTTTTGAAGGTCATGGATCTAAGATCAGGTATTTCTCAGGTCTGGTAATTTTTGAGATTGTAGTTGGTAGGAGACTATAGGTAGCAGTCTTAGGATTGATTTTGAGAAATATGTTGGCAAGGAGAATTTCACCCTCTAACAGTAGAGGATAAAGGATTTGCTGGTGTAGCAGAGAATTACAAGATCTTGATTAAAGAAAGACTAGAGAAAATTAGTATTGAACATTAGGAGAAATTAGAAGAGATAGCTTATAACATCATAAGGATGCATCTAGTTAATCAAATCATGCCTAAGATTAGCAATGAGACCATGGTGAAGGGATTATGGGAGAGACTTCTAGACATTTATATAGGAAAGAACATGACCAATAAGCTATGGCTAAAAAAGCAGCTATACAGCATTAGGATGCCCGAAGGAGGAGACCTTATCAACCATATTCAGAGGTTTAATCAAGTATTTTTTTGATGTAATGAGCTTCGATGTGAAGATAGATGAGGAGGATTGGGCACTTTTATTACTATGTTCACTCCCGAGATCATATGATAATCTGATCACAACTCTAGTTTATGGGAAGGAGATCTTGAACTTTGAAAAGATTGTGGGGGTACTCAGTCAAATGAGCAAAGAAGAAGATCTACAAGGAGAACTCGAACTCTAAGGTGCTTGCTGTTAATGAAAGGCAAGGAAGAACCAAAGAGAAAAGCAGAGATAAGTCTAAGGGTAGATTAAATTCTTAGGATCAGAAAAAAGGTAGTGAATTGTTACAAGTGCCATCAGATGGGGCACTTTAAAAGGGATTGCCCTCTTCTGAAAGATGAGAAGGGATAGAGCACTTCAAAGGGAAGATCAGCTGGTGCTAATGTATCTGAAGTCAATGGAGATGACCTATTGGTGGTGTCAGATGAGTTTATAATTTAGAAAACTGAGTGAACACTTGATTCGGCATGTTTCTATCACTATACCTTGCATCGAGAGTGGTTTATATATATGACAAATTAGATGGAGGTAGTGTGAGTCTTGGAGAAAATCATTCTTATAGAGTGGCCAGGATTAGCATAGCCAGGGTGAGAATTATTAGATGTATGTCCTAGAAGACAATCTAGCAGACTCATATTTTCTTTATAGGATATAATTTTATATTTAATATTTTAAATTAGACTATTTCATCCATACATATTGAATATGTATCCATGTATCATCCAAGAAGTTAATGGATAATGACACATATTCTCAAGAGTTGAGAATTTGATACATATGTCATTATAGATTAACTCCAAAATTGCTCTCGATTATAAGATCATCATAGGAATGGTAATTGATCCAGTTAGATTGGTGCACAGATCACTTTTTTTTAGATAGACAGATCTTGAGTCTACAATATGGAGACACTAGAGTGAGAGTGTAGATGTTGTTGGAGAATAATGGTACTGAACGTAACTAACATGAGAAGTTACTTAGATATCTACTCACTCGTTGTGACTTTCTTGATGCTATAGTTATGTGAGTAGTTCTTTGACCTACTGTGCTTTGACTGCTTACGGTGGGATTGCTATAGTTTGACAATATATAAATATGATCCCTAGTCATTCGGATCCTTATGATGTTCGTAGGCTATAATAGGTTCGCTATAGGAGTAGGGTATTCCCTTATAAGGGATCTATCAATTTTAGTAGTTAAGGAATAGTCCTATATGATTTAAGAAGCTAAGTCCTTAAGACCGTAACTACAGTAATATGAATGATGAAAAAGAGTTTCTATAAATTTTTATAATTTAGAATTGAGCTAATTGAATCTCGCATATGATAGATGCTTAGGATTTGACAAGTTTTCATGATCAGCATCTTGTCAAGACTCTCTATAAAAGAATTCAATCACATGGTAACTATACCTATGGGTTCATCTTTTTGTTGCATTGTCACTACATACTGGTAGGTATCATTGGTAGATTGTGGAAACTCGGTAGGATCATTTTAGATTAATGATCCATGTTGGGATAAGTTGAAATCATTCCATTCCATCGAAAGGAGTTTTGATAATATTATGATGGAGATCAAGGTATGTCTCACTACTAGACAAAATAAAACTTGTGAGGTTATATGCAAAACAAACTTGACCTGATTATACGGTTGGATCAATATGTGAGAGTTTCATATTTGGAAACTACTAAATATGTAAGGGTTACATACTTAGAAATTACTAAGTGTTATATATTTAGTAACTGCTAATTGTTAGTCAAGAAACTTAATTGCAAATATTACATGCAATTAGACTTAATTAAATTATGGATCAAGTCCTAATTGATTTAAATCAAATTTAATTTAATTAGACTTAACCTAATTTAAGGCTAATTAGATTTTATAATCCAAGTAGGACTTGAATTTTTAGTCATAGTTAGATTAGGATTGAAGGGGGTTCGAATTTGGCTCAAATCAGATTTGAATTAGATTTGAAATTGATCCAAATCAAAGTAAAATTGGATTAAAAAGCAAGAGTCCTAGTAGCTCTTTTAGATTTGGTGATAAATTGAGAAGAGCCTCTTTTTCTTATTGCATAAAAGGAAGGAGGGCATTTACCAAGAATTGGCACCCCCTCCTCTGGTATTCTCTCTCTTCGGATAAAGATCAAATCTTATCTAATTTGAATTAGATTCAAATTAGATTAGAATTTGATTTTTATCAAGTTTTTTAGGTGTTGAAGGATTGGTTTTGCCATGGACTTTTCTTTGGTTGATGGTTTTATGAATAAGAGAAGATGTATAGCTAATTACTTCTTCCTGCACACCAAATACTTTTTGTTGCCCCCTTCCCATTTAAATTTGACTCAAATTAGATAAGATGGGATCTTATCTATAGATGTTTTGGGGGCTAGACTTTCATGGGGCATGGAAGGTTATGCATGAGAAATAAAAAGGGTGGAAAGGGGTAGGCACAGAAGAGGAGATCTGATTTTCTTTTGTTGCCAATTTCTTTCCTACTAGCCTCTCCTCCCTTCTTGACTTATTCCACATGCCATACTTATGAGAGAGAGATTTAGAGAGAGGAAATAAGGAAGAAGAAAGGTTTCTTTTATCCTTGGTATTTCCTTTGCCTTCTTTCTTGAATCAACGTGAAGAGTTCATGCAGGATTTTTTTTCTTCTAGTTTTTGAAGAAGGGATCTAATCCAAATCAAGAAAAGAGGCTTGCAAGGTGCTAGCACTCTGGTGGCCTTGGTACTTCGATTAATCCATCTCCATGTTGATACCAATAGAGACCGGGCACGTGAACATTTCAACAGAAATCCAAAACATCCACTATATCCGATCTAACAAGAAAGAAGTAAGAAAAGGTGATTGCAGGTATGTAGATTTGATATGCTATTTATTTAATATTTCAGATCTTATGTATTTTATGATATAGATCTTGTAGAGATTAGATATCGTGGATGCTAGATTATTTTGCTATTCTACTATGTTTGTTAAAAAAAGAAAAAAATTAAAAAACTATACATGCAACCTAAGGAATCTGTGTGACGATTCCTAACAAGGATGTATGATGGCATTATCAGGATACTTACCAATGTGAAACATATTCTAGAATTGAAAAAAAAATTGATTTCACTGGGTACTAGGCAAAGCAAGGCTATGGATCTCATAATCAGTCACGTAGCGAGTGTCTAAGGATTACCAAAGGGGCACTGGTAGTAATGAGGGGGAAGAAATTAGAAAACAATCATGGTGGGCTCAGTGGTTATAGATGGTACATAGATACTAGTAGTGGCACGAGATGATTAGCTAGTGTATCAGCTATGGCACTATAGATTTGGGCACATGAGTGACAAGGGGCTCAAAGAGCTTAGCAAGAGAGGTCCAATTCCAATGTCGAATATGGAAGGGAAGGACCTTTGTATGCCATGCATATATGGCAAACAGCATAGGGTAAGGTTTGTCAATAGTTCCAAGTAGGCTGAGTGTACTAAAGTTGGTACACTCAAAGGTGTGGGGACCAGCCTCGGTGTCATCCAAAAAAGGGAAGGTATTTTTCGATCTTTATAGATGATTATTCAAGAAAGGTCTGGATTTATCTAATGAAAGAGAAATAAGAAGTCTTCAGTATATTTAAAATTTGGAGAGCTAAAGTAGAGAAGGAAACAGGGATAAGTAGTGAAGTACTTGAGGTCAGACAATGGTGGAGAGTTGACTGGAGCTGAATTTAAGAGATATTATAAAGAAAATGACATTAAATGCCATTACACATAAGGATGACTCCTTAGCAGAATGGCATGGTGGGGAGAATGAACTGTACATTCATAGAGAAGCTAGGCCGAAGCTTTAAGATTGCAAGCATCACTACCAAAGTCATTTTAAAGTAATGCACTAAATTTTTTGTGTTTCCTTGTAAACAGGTCCTCTCACATGAAGCTGAATGGAGACATTCTAAGGAGGTTTGGAGTGGGAAAAAGGTGAAGCTTGGCCATCTAAAGGTATTCGATTGCACCAATTATGCTTATGTTGAATCAATCAAAAGAAGTAAGCTGGATTCAAAGTCTCACATGCTTATATTTACTGATTATCCACAAGAGGTTAAGGGATACTTATTGTAGGATCCTTAGTCCCAAAAGTCACAGTAAGTAAAGATGTAATATTTAATGAGTAGAACATTTTGAAAGCTTAGGAGATTGCCGATGGAACTGGGAAGGCAACACAGGATAGTAGTGGGTAGATTTAGAGCTCAGAAGTATCTGGAACTTCTAGTTCAAGGTAGATAAAGTTTGAGATAGAGCCAGGCAGGTATGTTCTCAAAAAGGTGGAGTTCTAAGGGATGAGCCAGCTGTCTAGGTAGAGGTGCAGTCAGAGCCACACACTCCAGACTTGGTAAAGAGTTCCAGGGGAGTGGCCCTGCATAAGCCAAAGCATGCCATCAGGAACATGTTAGATATGGTATTGATGAGACCATTTCTTATGCCCTTATCACTGCCAATGAAGATCCTGAAAACTATGAGAAGGAGATGGAGAGTTCTGATAGGGAGTCATGGATATAGGCCATAATAAAAAAGATAAAGTCTTTGAGAAGAACAGACATGGAAGTTAATGGATCTACCAAAAGGTGCTCGATCCATTAGCTCAAAGTGTGTTCACATGAAAAGAGGTACCTTCAGAGTAAGGTGGAGTTAGATACAAGACCAGATTGGTAGCAAAGGATACTCATAGATAGAATGCATAGATTATATAGAGATATTCTCTTCTGTGATCAGGCATGCTTCAATCAGAGTATTGTTATTTTTGGTGGCAGTGCACGATATGGAGTTGGAGCATATGGACATCAAGATAGCATTTTTACATAGAAGTCTTAAGGAGTATGTCTACATAAGGTAGCTATATGGGTTCATAAAGATTAGACAGGAGGAGAGGGTGTGCTTACTACAAAAATCTCTATATACAAAAATCTCTATATAGATTAAAATAGTCCCCTCGGTAGTAATACAAAAGATTCGATGCCTTTGTGTTGAGCGTTGGGTTTCAGAGGTGTGAGCACGATAGTTGTGTGTTCGTTTAAGATGTGGAGAAGGATAATGCTTTGTATTTATAGCTGTATATGGATGACGTGCTGATAGCTAGTAAAAGTGTTAGTGTAGTGCAGAGCCTAAAGAAAGTATTATCAAAAGGGTTTGTGATGAAGGATCTGAGTCTAGTGAAAAAAATTCTTGGAATAAAGATTTTCAGGGATAAGAGCAACGGTATCCTCCATTTATCTCGAAAGGGTATACATAGAAAGTATTGGAGAGGTTTGGAATAGATAAGGCTAAACTAGTATGAATACTTTTGCCAAGCCACGTATCCATTTCAAAGCTATAGTGCCCATAGATAGGAGGAAAGGGTATATATGGATAGAGTCCCATATGCCAAAATAGTGGGGAGCATCATGTACATGATGGTATGTTGCAGGCCTAACATAGCACATACTATTAGCCTAGTTAGTAGGTATATGGCTAACCCATGCAAGGAGCATTGGTAGGCAATAAAGTGGATACTATGATACTTGCAGGGGCCTAGGAGGCTTGGACTAACTTTTGGGTTGCCAGGAAGACCTAAGGGTACTCTATAGAAGTAGGTGGAGTTACAGGTCAGTTGGAAGGGTTTGTGGATGCAAATTATGCAGGGGATCTGGACATGAGAAAATCTACCACATGCTACATCTTCATCATGAATGGTGGACCAGTGTAATGGAGATCGATCCTTCAACCTATTATCGCCTTATTTACCATGGAGGCTGAGTATATAGGCTATACAGAGATTGTGAAGGAGGCATTGTGGTTAAAGAGGCTCATCCAAGAAATAGGGGTGAAGCAGGATGGGCTAGTGCTACACAACGATAGTTAAAGCACCCTACAACTAGTACAAATTCATGTCTATCATTTTAGAACTAAGCATAAAGACGTGCGATATCACAGGATCAAGGAGCTAGCAGAAGATGGTAAGCTAGAGTTGGTGAAGGTCCATACTAAGGAGAACCTGATAGATGCCCTAACTAAAGTTTTACCAAGGAAAAGCTTTTAGAGATATGTGATGTTAATGGGTGTAGCAGACCAGGAAGACTTCAATAAAGCTTTGGGACACTAAGGTGGAGATTGTACGCTCAAAGATAGTATACCCAAAGCTTGGAGTAGCTAAAAATAAAGTTTTTGGATCATTAAGCCCTGAGGAGATAGCATCTAGGTCTTGGATGTCGGCAATTGTAAAGTTTCAAGGATGTATCACATATGAGCCGATAAATTTTCCAGCTCAAAGGAGTTCTTGTACTATTCTAAGACCGGACGATGAAAATCCAATAGATGCAGCTAGAGGGGTTGGCAAATTTGCTGACTCCTGTGGAATGATGTTTTGTTTGCACGGTCAAAATGATGTGAAAAGTGGTTTTCTTGGGTTCTTTGGATCCAAAGGGAGGCTAACTCAATATAGGCTAGGAATTTAGTCTAGGGATTAATTATATATAAATTCATGAGATTAAATGAATGTAATTGATTTAGATTAGCCATTGAGAGATGTTTTGGTTTCAAATTGAGTCCAGTATATATAAATGTAGTGGTGTACTCATATTATTGAGGCAAAATCAATAATAAACTCTTTGTCTCCTAGTTCTTTGCTCTTTCTTTCTCTCTAGCACACGAGTAAGGAAACCTAGGGTTTCCATCATGTCATTGTCTTCTCCACTGTTGTAATTTAGTTTTTAGATTGATTAGTGGCTAACTACCAAGCATGCAGTCCTAGGACATCGAGGGTTCTCAGAACCTATACATTCTTTTTTCCTTTCTCTTGTCAATGCATGATTTGACATTCTTTAACTTACACATATTTTCAAGCTTTGGCAAGAAGAACGGCATAGTTTTTTGAAAAGTTATTGTCAAGAAAAAAAGATAAAGCCATTATTTTTATGTTCTCACTTTAGTACTATCATGGCAATAGACTCATTGAAGTCCCGAAATTCAAGTATGGCTGCATTAAAATATGCCACATAATCTTGGATGATTTTCTTTCTCTTTGCTAGATGGAGAAGGAATTATCATTATTCTTCGGTAGAGGTTGGTGACTATCAAAATGGTTGATAAACTGCCCACTTTGCTACTTGAAAGAGTGAATTGATCCATGTGGAAGGCTGAAAAACCATACTCTAGTAGCTTTCTTAAGAGTCACTAGAAAGGCAAGACATAAGAGGGCATCTGAAGCTTCTTATAGCATCATGAGGGCTTTATAACCCTCAAGTGATCAAAAGGATTAGCTAAACCATTATATGGCTCAACCTATGGCATCTTAAATTGATGTGAAACCGGTTCATTTACAATGTCTCAAGAAAAACATGGTTGAGAGTTGAAGTTGAAACCCTCATTCTATCGAAAACCTCCTATCTAAACCTTGACAAGACAAAACTCCAACTCTTGAACTTTCCTTTTTATGTCATTTTCATGCTAGAAATGATGACAACATGGGGTTAACCTAGAGTTGAACCTTCTCTAGAAGGCTCCAAGGATTGATGATGTTGATCCATCCTCTATGGGCTTTGATAATGGAGAGGAGATTGATGAGGGCGGGTTTGATCGAATGTGAACATCGATGTTCTTGCTCAAGACCTTCTAGGTGTGATCGGCGATTATACTGGGACAGGATCATTGAAGGAACTTATGGTTTTACTGTAGTTTCTTGGAGTTGCTGCATAGCAGTTGTTAACACTTAAATTTGCTAGATCAGAGTATTCAGTTATTGAGGATCGTTATTCATAGAAGTTTAAGAAGGTTACTCCCCTAGTTTTTTGCACATTCTATAAATTGTGCAAGGATGATTGGTGATAGGATGTGGCAAAATGGTTTTGTACTCTATTTCTCACCATCTTCATTCTAAAATGAAATTAAAAGCCCTCTTAGCACCAATTTGTTGCTGCGGAAGTTAGAAAACATTGATGTGAAGCTCCTTAGTGCTCCAAACCTGTAAGAAAAAGTCCACTCACATCAAAGAAGAAGGTTGGGATTCTCTAGTGGAGGACCCTCTAATATCTAAATCAATTAGAGAGGGAGAATAATTGAAAGAAGATAAAATAAGAGTTTATGAGTTTATAACTTAACCTCCTTAGAAGTTTTCCTTTCCTATGAAAGATCTTGTTAGGTAGTTAGTAACCACCAAATTGGTTATGATTTAGAAAATCTTGTTTGTTAAAGAGTGTCATGAAGTTTGCAAGTCTTATATTGGACTCAAGTTGGTTATGAAGAGTGCCTGACGGCATCTACAATGTTCATGATGTGATCGGTATTTGATTGATTATACATTATTTGAGAGTTGACCTATATAATCGATATAAAATCGATATCGATCTTCAGCAGATATCTCATGTAATATTTGAGTGATTATATATCTCAATCTTTCATTACATCCTTAGATAGATGTGGTACATCTGATAACATGGAGCATGCAGGCGGCCTTGCTGCGAGGGACCCGCCACCTGGGCATGATGGCCAGGTAAAGAGCCAAAACGAGCCCTTCTGCCGAGGCCAGCTCCCAGCCAGGGTCATGCTCATAGGGCAAGCCCTCTAACTGAGCTCGCTCCTGGCCGAGATCGAGCTTATGCTTCCACAACGAGCCCTCTTGCCAAGGCCAGCTCCTAGTTAGGATCGTGCTCATAAGGCAAGCCCTTTGATTGAGGTCAGCTCCCGGTCGAGGTCGAGCTCATGCTTCCATAATGAGCCCTCTTCCCGAGGCCAACTCCCAGTCGGGGTTGTGCTCATCGGACGAGCCCTTCGACTGAGGTCAGCTCATGGACGGGGTCGAGCTCATGCTTCCATAACGAGCCCTCCTGTCGAGGCCAACTCCCAACCGGGGTCATGCTCATAGGTCGAGCCCTCTGACTGAGGTCAACTCCTGGTTGGGGTCGAGCTCATGCTTCCATAATGAGCCCTCTTGCCGAGGCCAGGTCCCAGCCAGGGTCATGCTCCTAGGGCAAGCCCTCTGATTGAGGTCAGCTCTCGACCAGGGTCGAGCTCATGCTTCCACAACAAGCCCTCTTGCTGAGGCCAGCTCCCAGTCGGGGTTGTGCTCATAGGGAGAGCCCTTCGACTAAGGTTAGGGGTCGAGCTCATGCTTCCACAACGAGCCCTCCTACCAAGGCCAGCTTCTAGGGGTTATGCTCATGAGGCGAGCCCTTCGACTGAGGTCAGCTCCTGGCCGGAGCCGAGCCCACGCTCCCAAGGTGAGCCCTCCTGCCGAGGTTAACTCCCAGTCAGGGTTGTGCTTATAGGATGAGCCCTTCGACTGAGGTCAGCTCTCGATAGGGGTCGCGCTCATGCTTCCAAAAGCCTGGTCCTCAAAGTAGGGCTTCACCCCCCATCTAATGGGAGTCAAGGTTCTCGCTGGCGGTATAAGGAGAGAGGACCAGTAGAAGTTCAAAATCATGGCAGGGAAGAACCTGATCATTCACAGCCCCTGAGGGGTGGCGCATGCCCTGCCATAAATGCAGGTCCTGCAATGCACCCCATGCACGACCTGCACGATGCAAGCTCCATCAAGTTCCTGGTCCTGTAACATGCCGCCATGTCGATGACCGCACAATTGGAAGACCACAACCTCTACGACAGGGAGTTTAAACCTTTTTCAAGAAGGGTATTCCACTAAGGCCTCAGGCCCTATGACACTCCGACGGTCCCCTTTGTAATGAAAATTCCCAGGGTCGAAGGCTCTCCCCTGAAGGATCGACCCGACAGGGAGGTGACAGCGAATAACAAAAAGCCCCAGACTTGGTCTAGGTCGCCCCGTCAATATAAGATCGATGAGGGAGGTAAGTAAAAAGAGGTAAGCAACAAATATGCTCTTGGTTCTCCATTATCTTCTTTCATAGAGTTTATCTCATTTTTCTTGACTCCTCACCCTCCTAATGCGGAGAGTCCCCCAAGCTCTTTGCCATAGAGGTTCTGTTCCCCTCGATCGTCCCACTGACTTGATCGTCGGAGTGTCCCTGTCAGAATCCCTGGCACGGGTCTCCTCAATCTTACAGGGTCTCCGGACGAGGGAGCCAACCACGAATAGAAGGAGCAAGCACCTAGAGGGAGCCCGACACGTCAGAGCTACGGGCCACAGCAATCTTGGCAGCAACAGATTGACACTCCAAGAAGGGGGGAGATGCCGAGAGAACTGATTAGCTAGATACCAGGCTCCCCAATTGCAAGGGAGATGTCCGTGGAAATCCATGGCCCAATGGTAACCACACGAGCATGTGAAGGCTCCGTCGCCCGGGTGGGGGACCCCTCTCACTGTAGCGATCAGTGCCCAGAGAAGGAGCTCCCCATTCAGCCACCGCCACCTCCGGTGGATCTCCATATTGCTGCACTGGTCCAGCAGGTCCACGTCCTGGCTGTGGAGATGCATCAGCTCCACCAGAAGCACCGATCCCTAAAAACTCTGCAGCAACCAGGGACTCCGGTGGCCCATGATGCCGATCCCCATACTAGCCTACGGTCTTTCTAGGAGGGGCCGCTGCATGTGGTATCCTATCTTTGAGAGGCCCATCGGGCGAACGAAAAGCGACCGCAGCATGGTCCGATCGGCCGAGAGAGCCGTTCCTCGGTCTCGGACCACTGCACGCCCTCGCACCAGCGACATCAGCATGGCTAGGAACTTAGGCGAGAGTTCCTCCACTCTAACCCTCCCTCACCCCCAATATTTTTTGCCGAGGGGTCAATAGATGAGGCCATCCGCCGTCAAGCGGAGAAGCACCTCAAAGAGCATTAGTGCAAACTAGCAGATTTTGCTCGCCGGTTCATGGAAGTTCAGGGCTCCCCTAGCAAGCCTGAGGGTTATGACACCCATCCTCCCTTCTTCCAGAGAATCCAAGAGGAACCGATCCCTAGCCGATTCTATATGCCATAGGTCGACCCTTACGATAGGACGATCGACCTCATGGACCACTTGGAAAGCTACAACGCCCTTATGAGGGTCCAGGGGGCTACCGATGCTCTCCTATGCATCACCTTCCTATCCACCCTACGAAAGGTCGCTTGGGTCTGGTTCTCCAAACTCGAGTCCAAGAGCATTGACTCCTTTCTCCAACTGGAGAAGAAGTTCGTGGCACACTTCGATGCATGTAGTAAGGTGCCATATGAGGCTGACAGTCTCTTCTTGATCTAATAGCAGGACCGAGAGCTTCTCCGAGACTACATGTCCTGGTTCAAGATTGTCACTTTGGAGATCTACAACCTCGATGAGTCAATTGTGATGCTGGCCTTGACGAGAGGGTTGCGGACCTCCCGCTTCACCTACTCCCTCGACAAGAAGCCTACAAAGACCTATTCGGAGCTTCTCCTTCGGGTGCAGAAGTACATCCATGTCGAGAAGGTGGACCGTACCTGGAGGAAGCTGGACGGGAGGCCCCCGAAGAGGCAGGCCATCGGGGAAGCTTCTACTCTCCCAGTTTAGAAGACGGTGCCGGTCCAGCGACCGGGGCCAAGACCCAGGATCAACCCCACCAAAGAAGAAAAGTTTGCTCCTCTCCTCGTCTCTAGAACGAAGATCTTGATGGAGATCGAGGGCGAGTGCTTCTCGCACCATCTTCCTCCTTGAGGCCATCCATTGGACGTGATAGGTCCCGTTATTACCGCTTCCATCGGGACCATGACCACGACACCAAGGAATGCCACCACCTGAAGAGGAAGATAGAAGAGCTGATCAAGCGCATCTACCTCGATAAGTATGTAGACGGAGGGGTGCCCCCAGCGAACCGGAGTGAGGAGCCCTGACCTCTGGCCATCGACAATCGCCCCACTAAGAAGCCGATCGGGATGATATCTTGGAAGACAAGAAAAACCCCGAAGAGGGCTAGGGAAAGAGAGGAGAGTGATGATATACTCCCCTGCATGGGAGAGGGGTCTGCTGGGGTGGACAATCCCAATAATGATGCTGTCATCATTGAAATGATGATAGCGAGGCATCCTGTAAAGAGAATTATGGTTAATAGTGGAAGCTCAGTAGATATCCTTTTTTATGATGCTTTTGCAAGGATGAATTTATCTACTGACCTTATAAAGCCGATATTCAAGTCCCTGGTGGGCTTTACCAGATATTTAATTAGGGTGGAGGGAGAGATTACACTCCTAATAACTGTCGGGACTCCATCTCGACAGAGCACAGTGCTGATAACCTTCACCATCATAAGGCTTCCCTCACCTTACAATGATATCTTGGGGCATCCTGGACTCAACCTGCTCGACGCCACCATCTTCACAAAGCATCTCCTCGTTCAGTTCCCGACCCCATGGAGGATTGGGGAGATGAGAGGGTCATGCCAGACGGTTCTGCACTACATGCAAGTCGTTATAGGACCTCGAGATGCCAGTCCGAGCCCGCTGATCAACCAGCTAAATCCAGTGGACCCAGAGCCGAAGGGCGGACCAAGTGAGCCCTTGCTATCTTTTCCCTTGGGGGAGGATCCCTCAAGAATAGTGCAGGTGGGTGCCCTGTTGCCTGAAGAAGAGAGATCTTGTCTGCTTGGCTTCCTACGGGCCAACGCGGACATCTTTGCCTGGACCGCCATCGACATGCCCGGCATCCCATCAGAGGTGATTACTCATAGTTTGAATGTTGATCCCAATCATCACCCGGTCCGATAGAAGAAGAGGAGCTTCGTCTCAGAGCGACAGAAGGCTATCAATGAAGAGGTTTAGAAATTGCTCACGACGGGCTTCATCCATGAGGTATGCTATCCTGACTGGCTCGCTAACGTGGTAATGGTCAGGAAAGCATCCGGGAAGTGGAGGATCTGTGGATTACATCAACCTCAATCAGGCATGCTCGAAGAATAGCTTCTCGCTCCCTAAGATCGACCAGTTGGTGGACATGACCTCGGGTCACAAATACCTCAACTTCATGGATGCATTATCCAAATACAATCAGATCCGAATGCATCAGGAAGACTAGGAGCATACGACGTTTGTGACCGATAGGGGTACGTATTGCTACAAGGTGATGCCGTTCGGTCTCAAGAATGCAAAAGCCGCATACCAGCATCTGGTCAATAAAGTCTTCAAGGACCAGATCGACCACAACATGCAGGTGTACGTAGATGGTATGCTTTGTCATGAGTGGCCCAGAGTCGGACCATGTTGCCGACCTAACGGAAGCCTTTAATAACCTCTGCTCCCACCAGATGAAGTTGAATCTTGCCAAGTGTGCTTTTGGGGTCGTGGTCAAAAAATTTCTGGGGTTCATGGTCACCTAGAGAGGAATAGAGGTCAATCTAAAGAAGATCCAGGTGATCACTAATATGAGGCACCCCACTTCTAAGAAGGAGGTACAGTGCTTAACTGGGCACATCATGGCATTAAGCCACTTCATTTCGTACTCCGCTAAGCGTTGCCAACCGTTCTTCATGGTGCTGCAGAAGATGAACATCTTCACCTGGACGGAAGATTGTTGGGAGGCATTTGAGGGGCTGAAGAATCTCCTCGCCTCACCGCTACTGCTATCCAGACCAGAGCCTAGAGAAGAGCTTCTCTTATACCTGGTGATGTCACCCAAAGCAGTCAGCTTGGTACTAGTCTGCGCTGATAAGGACGGTGTCCAACGGCCAGTTCTACTACGTTAGCAAGCTACTCTGCGACACGAAAACCAGGTACACCCGATTTGAAAAAAATTATTTTTACACTAATAATGTCTAAGCAGCACCTCAGGCCCTACTTCCAAGCACACCCTATTGCCATCCTCACTGATCAGCCTTTGAGAGCCATCCTCAGCCATCCCGATATTTCGAGACACCTAGCCAAGTGGGCACTAAAACTCAACAAGTTCGACATCACCTATCACCAGCGGTCGATGCAAAAGGCTCAGGTCCTGGCCGATTTCTTGGTGGAATGCACCTGGGCGGAGGAAGGCCCAGAGGAGATGGACCAGCAGACCGGGCCCAGGCTAGACCCGACCCCAGCAGAGGTGACGTGGATACTTCACATCGACGGTGCATCCAACACCAGAGGGAGCGGAGCAAGCCTCATCCTTTCCAATCCTGATAGGGTAGTTGCAAAGTATGCCTTGCACTTCCATTTCAAAATGACCAATAACCAGGCTAAGTATGAAGCACTCCTTGTGGGACTAAAGGTGTCTCACGAGCTGGGAATCAAGAGGCTAAAGGTTTTCACCAACTCTTAGCTGGTAATGGGTCAAGTCTCTGGCAAGTACGAAGCACGGGATCCCATGATGGTAAAATGCCGGGATAGAGTGCGCTCGTATATGATGACCCTCCAGTACTTCAGCATCTCCCATATCCCATGGGCAGAGATGCCAGGGCCGACATCCTCTCCAGACTGGCCACCCTGCCGGAGTCCTTACTGGGGCATACCTTTGTCAAATATTTCGAGATGCCAGTTACTAGCTTATAGCCAAAGTCCAGTAAGTCATCACCGAAGCCAGCTGGATGGACCCCTACATTAAGTATATCACCACTGGCATCCTACCGAATGATCAAAAAAAAGCCGGCGTGCTCAAGAAGAAGGTTACGCATTATATGATTATGGATGGGCAGCTGTATCGAAGGTCCTACTCTTATCCCCTACTGAAGTGTCTGAAGCTCTTAGAGGCGGCTTACATGCTCCAGAAAATACATGAAGGCATTTGTGGCAATCATGTGGGGGGTAGAACTTTGGCTTACAAAGCGATCCGATAGAAATATTTTTGGGAAACGATACGGGAAGATGCCACCGACTTTGTAAAGAAGTGTGACCGATATCAACGTCACGCCCACATCTAGTAGCAACTGGCGTCCCCACTTTTCCAACTATCGGCTCCATGGCCATTCGCCTAGTGGGGGAATGGATATCTTAGGTCCCTTCCCTGCTGCATTCGGGCAACGAAAATTCTTGACTGTGGCCATCGACTACTTCACTAAATGGGTCGATGCCAAACCACTAGCCCGGATAATGGAGGCAAAGGTCCAGTCATTCTTCTGGAAGTCTATAATTTACCAGTTTGGCCTCCTGCACTCGATTATCACCAACAATAGGAAGCAATTCGACAATCGGGTCTTCGAAGAATTTTGCACCGACCTCGGCATCTGCCATCACTTCACTTCAGTAGCTCATCCTCAGACCAACGATGAGGTCAAGGTGACTAACCGGACCATCCTGCAAGGGCTCCGCATAAGGTTGGACGAAGCCAAGGGTTGATGGGCTGAAAAGTCTGGCGAGACACCCTTCAACTTTGTTTTCGGTACTGAAGCCGTGATTCCAGTAGAACTTGGCCTACCCATGCTACGGGTAGAGTAATATGATGAAGCAAAAAATCTGGCTCATCTCCTCCCCAATCTGGACTTGTTAGATGAGACAAGAGACAAGGCCTGACTTCGAATGGTGGCCTACCGGCAGCGAGTCGGCGCTACTACAACTCCCGCGTGTGGCCCAAGGTGTTTCACCCAGGTGACCTCATCCTTAGGAGGGTAGAGGTATCCCAATTGGGAGAATGCGAGAAACTCATCCCGAATAGGGAAGGACCGTACAAAGTGATGGAGGCCTTACCGGGTGGGGCCTACCCACCTCACTGGGCTTGACAGTATCCGATTCATGCAAACCTGGAATGCCAGCAATCTATGAATTTACTATCAATAATGTAAGGCCCTTCTTCAATAAATTAAAGTTCCTATTTGGTGCAACATTGTTTTTCACCTGTGCAGAAACTCGTCCGTCTGACTCCAAGTCCAGTAGAATAAGCTCGAAAACTTATGAAGCCCGGTACTCTAAGCCTAAAAACTTACGAAGCCCAGCACTCTAAGCCCGGCACCCTAAGCACGGAAACTTACGAAGCCCGGCACTCTAAGCCCGGAAACATACGAAGCTTGGCACTCAAAACTAGCAATCCCACCTCTGAGGTCAGGAGACACCAGTAGTCCCACCTTCGAGGTCAGAAGACACCAACAGTCCCACCTTTGAGGTCAGGAGACACCAGCACTCCCACCTCTGAGGTCAGGAGACACCAGCAATCCCACCTCCGAGGTCAGGAGACAGTAGTAGTCCCGCCTTCGAGGTCCAGAGATACACTACCGCCTTGCTCACAGTCCAGAGATGTCGATGAAAACTCTAACTAATCCCTCCATCTGCCGCCAGACTCACAGCTCGGCAAATCAAGAAGATCCAGAGGTCTCACATTCTGGCTTGAATGGCTTCAAGGATCAAGGAAAAGAAGGCGAGGTGCTTTCAAGGATCTTCATGCCCGTCCTAAGGCCTTAAAGAAGTCCTAGATCAGTCAAGACCTAAAGAAGGCACCTGCACCATAATTGAAGAAAAGGTGATATGGAACCACACCAAGCTCGTGGGATGAACTAGCCTACTTCCTCGCTGTCAAGATGAGCCCCCTCCGCAGGCTTAGTTTCACTCTTGGGCTACCTGGATGGGGCCTGGACCTTTGGTCAAGATGGCACATGAGGGGCGGCTGGCCCCTTTGCGTCAAGCCCGTCATAGGGCCCCCGTCTCGATTCCTCCCGGGCCTTTTTCCTGAGCCCCCCCTCGAGCTCTTCAGTAGCAGCCCTCTTTTGAGACATCTAGTGGAGCTCCTCGAGGCTGAACCTCATTCCTGTAACATGAGGTACACTAGTTAGCCTAATTCCTGGACCAAGCCCATCGCTGAGAGAAAAAGAAGCCTGATGACGAGTTTTATCCTGGGGCTGGGTCTGGATGACCCCAGCTTCGGTGAGATTCTGCTTACACAGCAAATCCTAAGGAGACGGGATCTAGGAGGAGATGAGTCGGTCAAATATTTCCCTATCGACCGGCTCGACGTAGATTGGCGGTTGGGGAAAGTGTCCGGGTCACTCCAGACCCAATCCGCTCCCTCAACCGAGGCGAAAAAGAACCTGTGCTTCCACCCCTTGATGGAGGTGGGCAGATCAAGTTTGAAACACCTCTTGCGGAGAGATACGGATCACCACCCATCATCAAAGGGGTGGTGCTTCAGGATGAACAAGGCACTGAAGAGGGAGAAACGGGTGACAATCCCATTGTAACTATAAAGGACAATAAAGTAGAAAATGGTCCGGACAGCATTGGGGGTAAGTTGAGCCGGAACCAAATGGTAGTTGCTGAGAAAGGCAAAGAAGAAGATGTGGAAGGAAAGACAAAGACCCGCAGAGAATAAGTCTTCATATAGGGCTATCCGGCCTGGGCCATTGGAGGTGACCCTATCCCCCGTTCCAGGAACAGAGAGTCGGATGGAGTCAAGGATCCCAAACGACCTCCAGACGCGGAGGAGATCCTCGTCGGTCATCATTGACGTAATGCCAGAGGAACCACCAGACTCCTTAATAGAGGGGGCGGGCTGAGAGGAAGTCGCGGGGTGTCCAATCACAATCCCCAGGCAGGGACCCTTGTGAAGCATAGCTGGGACTTCCTCCCCCTCACTGTCCAAAGGAGGAGGCCCCGGCTGGGAGGGCCCCGCTCCATCGGAGAAACCTCAGCGACGGTGCCCCTCACCGGAAGGACTCATCAGAAGCAATAGAAAGGAAGGAATGAACCTGGAAGCCCTATCAAGGGAACTCCCCCAGCGTGGGCCAAAGGAGGGGAGTAAGGGAACGAAAGGAGAAAAAGAAGAAAGCCTAACATGCCAAAACTTCGTGACCTCGCCTAAGAAAAGGAGAGAAGATTGTTCTAAAGAAGAAACCCTATCTTTTACCGCCTGGAGAACCCTCGAGAAATAGAAGGACGGGTCTTTTTTAAATGGCCCAGAGCCCTGTCCCCTTGTACCTGTCGAAGATGTGCACCAAACCTCATCCCAGACCGGCTGGAGCACGCCACATGTTGAAAGCGATGCTCTGAATCGGGGGCGACCTCCTCGAACCAGGCACAGCAATTATGCCCACTCCTAAAGAGGGGTGGCGTGGCATCACCCCATTAGCACGAAGGCCCAATCTTCGGAGTGACGGTGTGGAAGGCATTGATGGTGCAAGACATGCCACCCCTCCACGTCAGCATAACAATTACTCTCCTTGTCTAAAGCGCCGCTTCGTTCTCCGAGCTCAGGAGTGGGAGGCATCTAATGTGTTACATTTGCTGACGTGGAGCATGTAGGCGACCACGCTGCTGGGGGACCCGCCACCTGGGCATGATGGCCAAGTAAAGAACCAAAATGAGCCCTCCTGCCGAGGCCAGCTCCTAGCCAGGATCGTGCTCATTGGGCGAGCCCTCCGACTGAGGTCAACTCCTAGCCGGGGTCGAGCTCATGCTTCCACAACGAGCCCTCTTGCGAGGCCAACTCCTAATCGCGGTTGTGCTCATAAGACGAGCCCTCCGACTGAGGTCAGCTCCCAGTCAGGGTTGAGCTCATGCTTCCATAATGAGCCCTCTTGCCAAGGCCAGCTCCCAGCTGGGGTCGTGCTCATAGGATGAGCCCTCCGACTAAGGTCAGCTCTCGACCGGGATCGAGCTCATGCTTCCACAACGAGCCCTCTTGCTAAAGCCAGCTCCCAGCCGGGGTCATGCTCAGAGGGCGAGCCCTCTGACTGAGGCTAGCTCCCGACCGAGGTCGAGCTCATGCTTCCACAACGAGCCCTCCTGCCGAGGCCAGCTCCCAGCCAAGGTCATGCTCGTAGGGTGAGCCATTCGACCGAGGTCAGCTTCCGACCGGGATTGAGCTTATGCTTTCACAACAAGCCCTCCTATCGAGGCCAACTCCCAGTCGGGGTCGTGCTTGTAGGGCAAGCCCTCTGACTGAGGTCAACTCCCGGTCGAGGTCGAGCTTATGCTTCCACAATGAGCTCTCCTGCCGAGGCCAGCTCCCAGCCGGGGTCATGCTCATGAGACGAGCCCTCTGACTGAGGTCAGCTCCCGGTCGGAGCCGAGCCCATGCTTCCAAGGCGAGTCCTTTTACCAAGATTAGCTCCCAGCCGGGGTCATGCTCATAAGGCGAGCCCTCCGACTGAGGTCAGCTCCTGGTAGGGGTCGCGCTCATGCTTCCAAAATTCCGGTCCTCGAAATAGGGCTTCACCCCCCATCCAATGGGAGTCAAGGTTCCTGCTAGCGATATAAGGAGGGGGGACCGGCAAAAGTTCAAAATCATGGCAGGGAAGAACCTGATCATTCACAGCCCCTGAGGGGTGGCGCATACCCTACCATAAATGCAAGTCCTGCAATGCACCTCGTGCATGACCTACACAATGCAAGCTCCACCAAGTTCCCGATCTTGTAGCATGCCACCATGTCGACGACCGCACAACTGGAAGACCACAACCTCTATGACAGGGACTCTGCACCTTTCCAAGAAGGGTATTCCACTAAGATCCCATGCCCTGTGACACTCCGATGATCCCCCCTGAAATGGAAATGCCCAGGGTGGAAGGCTATCCCCTGAAGCACCGGCCTGACAGGGAGGCAATAGCAAATAACAGAAAGTCCCGGACTTGGTCTGGGCCGCCTCGTCTATATAAGATCGACGAGGGAGGTAAGTAAAATGGGGTAAGCAACGAACATGCTCTTGGTCCTCCATTATCTTCATTCATAGAGTTTATCTCATTTTTCTTGACTTCTCATCCTCTCAACGCGGAGAGTCCTCCAAGCTCTCTGCCACAGAGGTTATATTCTTCTTGATCGTCCACTGACTTGATCGTCGGAGTATCCTGTTGGAATCCTCGATAAGGGTCTCCTCTGTCTTGCAGGGTCTCCAGACGAGGGAGCCAACCGCAAATAGAAGGAGCCAGCGCCTAGAGGGAGCCCGATGCGTTAGAGCTACAGCCCACGACGATCTTGGCGACAATAGATAAATACTGATTTTCTATTGCCATGTCACACTTTGCTATGTATCTATCACACTTTCTGAGATTGGATAGATCATTATATCTATTACAGCTACCTTTTTCACTCTAAATGAGCTTGTGATTAATGTCGATAGTTTAGCCTATTGTATTTTATTTATGTTGAGGTCATAAAAGGGTTTATCCTTGGAATAAGTGGCAAACACAACAAAATATTGGGCTGATATATTTAGCCTATTTATTTTTATTAAACTCTCATACTTACATCTATATCAGATTAATTTGTACCTAAGATCCCATGTTAGAAGTTTAAACATATATAACTTGGTTTTAACACTCCCCTTCTCCCCTTTATTATTAGAAAAAATTGATCAATATAGAATCTCAAAAAAATAATATTATAATTTATATAATTTTTAAATAATTTTATTATAATAAAATATCATATAATAATGTAATATTATAAATTATTATGCATCATAGTACTACAAAATATCTCAATAATATTATATTATATTTTAATGTATAATATATTATATAATAGATTTATCATGTTGTTATATCGTATGATAACATCCCAACATCATTTGTTATTTCCATCACCATCCAAATATACAAAGAAAATAACTATAATTATTGCTTGGTATAATACTATGTTTTGCCAAATAATAATTAAAATTTATAGATCGGTGTAAATTAATATTTTTGATATATATATATATATTTTTTGCCAAAACCTCATAATGTTGCCTAATGCCTATTTACACCCAAAAAGATCGATCATTTTTTGTTCAGCCTATTTCTTAGGTCCGCTATCTCACGTTGACATCATGCTCGCTGCTTGATCGTGCCCTTCATCCGTGCCTAACGGCCCCCAACTCATAAATGACACCTACGTGACGCCACCAGCGGCCCTTCGCTGCCTCGATGGGTCCGTCACCTCCAACCACATAGGAAATATTAATCTCGCTTTCGCTTAAAACCATCCAAACGGCCAGCTGTCGCACCAAAAGGGGAAAAAAATTACAAAGAAGACCCATACACGTTAGGACTCTTTCAATTAAGGCCTCCATCTTATCCAACCCTCCGATTCCCAGCAAAGCCGGACAATCACATGAAGTGTAGCCAATTAGCCCGGAGATCTGAACTACGGAGGTTATATATGTAAAAGAGTTTAATATAGGGATCGATGTGAAAAAGTAGAAGAAATGGGTCTCCAGGTCGCCAATTCAACTCACGGCTCTGCCAAACCCCGTCTCTACTTTTCTCCGCCGTCTCCTACCTCTCCGCCTCCTCGTCCTCCTCCTCCTCCTCCGGTTGCCGAAACCCTAGCTTGATCTATCCATCGATGGAGGCAGCGGCACTGTCGCGCATCGGGCTCGCCGGACTGGCGGTGATGGGCCAAAACCTAGCGCTCAACGTCGCCGAGAAGGGCTTCCCGATCTCCGTCTACAACCGCACAGCCTCCAAGGTCGACGAGACGGTCGGCCGGGCGGCGGTGGAGGGCGGTCTCCCCCTCTCTGGCCACCACTCTCCCCGCGATTTCGTCCTCTCCATCGCTCGCCCTCGCTCCATCATCATCCTGGTCAAGGCCGGCGCACCCGTCGACCAGACCATCGCCACCCTCTCCCAGTTCATGGACGCGGGTGACTCCATCATCGACGGGGGCAACGAGTGGTACGAGAACACCGAGCGCCGCCTCCGCGAGGCCGCTGCCCGCGGTCTCCTCTACCTCGGCATGGGCGTCTCTGGCGGGGAAGACGGCGCGCGCCATGGCCCCTCCCTCATGCCCGGCGGCAACCTCCAGGCCTACCACAACGTCCAGGACATCCTTGCCCGCGTTGCCGCCCAGGTCGACGACGGCCCCTGCGTCACCTTTGTTGGCGAGGGTGGCGCCGGCAACTTCGTCAAGATGGTCCACAACGGCATCGAGTACGGCGACATGCAGCTCATCTCCGAGGCCTACGACGTCCTCCGCACCGTAGGCGGGCTCTCCAACCGTGAGCTCGCCGAGATCTTCTCCGATTGGAACCGCGGAGAGCTCGAGAGCTTCCTCATCGAGATCACTGCCGATATCTTCAGGGTCCCCGACGAGCACGGCGAGGGTGAGCTGGTGGACAAGATCCTCGACAAAACCGGGATGAAGGGGACTGGGAAGTGGACGGTCCAGCAGGCGGCAGAGCTCTCGGTCGCCGCCCCCACAATCGCCGCCTCCCTCGATTCCCGATACCTCAGTGGGCTCAAAGAGGAGAGGGAGGCCGCTGCGAGGGTTCTCGACCA
The DNA here is from genome assembly GCA_021397845.1 of Areca catechu. Lineage (NCBI taxonomy): Eukaryota > Viridiplantae > Streptophyta > Magnoliopsida > Arecales > Arecaceae > Areca > Areca catechu. The sequence goes on from CM038044.1 coordinate 9,914,702, forward strand.
GGCCGGGATCGGCGGCGAGGTCTTGGGGCCGTCACTGGGACGGGCGATCGACAAGAAGCGTCTGATAGACGATGTCCGGCAGGCTCTGTACGCCTCCAAGATCTGTAGCTATGCCCAAGGTATGAACTTGCTCCGGGCCAAGAGCGAGGAGAAGGGTTGGAACCTCAATCTCGGGGAGTTGGCGAGGATCTGGAAGGGGGGTTGCATCATAAGGGCGAGGTTTTTGGACAGGATCAAGAAGGCGTATGAGAGGAACCGGCGACTCGCAAACCTGATTGTGGACCCGGAGTTCGCGAGGGAGATGGTGCAGCGACAGGGTGCTTGGAGGAGGGTCGTGGGGATGGCAATTGAGTCTGGAATCAGCACGCCGGGGATGTGCTCCAGCTTGGCATACTTCGACACATATCGCCGGGCTAGGCTGCCTGCAAACTTGGTGCAGGCTCAGAGAGACTACTTTGGGGCGCACACCTATGAACGTGTCGACCGCCCTGGGTCGTTCCACACTGAGTGGTCCAAGATTGCCAGGCAGAGCAACGCCGGTGCAGGTGTCCTTAATGGAGGGCTTTGATGGTAATGCAGTGAATGGCAAGCAGGTTATCTTGAAACTGTTGCGTTTTCTAATTTCTACTTCTACGAAATTTTCTGCGTTTAATAAATGGTGCGTCTATTTTGAGACCTGCTTGCAAAGAACAACTTTTTTTTCAATTTATTTAAACAATTGTTCTGGGAGTTACTGATATCTTGTTGCTCAATTACATCTTCCTTTACCATATACATGCAATGGTTTCAGTTTGCTCAAGTGGTTTTCCATGTTATATATTTGTCGAATGTTCTGTTTCTAGCCCCTTTTGGCTAGAATTCTCCTTATGCAAGACCTAAGACATGGTAATGTTTGTTTTGCTAATAACTGTGTAAAATGATTATATGGTTGAATTCTGGAATGCCATGTTATTTGCAAAAATCTTAACTAGTTTTTGCATTATGTATGTTGGACTACCATGCTGTATTCTTATTTTACAAAAGATCTGCCTATGATGGGTTGATAATTTCACTTGATGCCATCTGTTCGATGAGATATTGGTGATGTGAAGTGGTTAATTAGTGCTCTTTTGGATGGGTAGGGTAAAGACCTAGCACCATCAGGACTTGATTTGAATTGGGTTTTAGGTTGAAATGCAGGACAGATGAACCAGTATGTGTTTGTTATGAATTTGGATTCTAATAAATTTCTTGCTTACTTTGGATGAGCAGTTTGTGAAGCAAATGTATCATCAAGCTTGAGTGGAGATCATCTTTTGATCACCCTATCAGGGAGAATGCACGTTATTGTCCTCTTATTTCAGCAAAAACCAACTTCATGATAATATATGTTAAAGGTTTTCTCATCCACTTTTTAGGTTGTCTTTTGTAGGTGGATTGTCATGTGAGTTTGTATTTTTGATGTAATTATGCAGATTGGGGAATCTTTGAGTAGGATTAATGTTTTAATGTTCTACTTCCAGCTGTGGTTTTGTTGAATTTCATAAATCATTTGGTTTGAGCTTCAAAATAGTTTAGCTGTCCTTATAAGGAGGAAACCTGATATGATATTAGAACTTTATTTATGTGGAGGACTAGGAAAGGACAACCAAGGTCACCTAGTTTAGTTTACACAATCTGGATCTAGAAGAAAAATTGAGGCTTTCTCTTGTCTCTCAGGGTGATGCCAATTTCTTCTTCTTTTTTTTTTTTTTTTTTTTTTTTTTTTTGGTACAGAAAAGGGATGGGGGGATAAATCCTGATGTAGCTATCCTTGCAGGTCCCCACTCCGCTAGGTAATATTCGATACAAGACGCTCAAATTCGTGCAGTCTCTCCCCACCTAAAGGTGAGTACGTCAACCTGACACCACTAAAACACTGGCTAGTAGAACGGGAACAAAGAAAAAAATCCTGAACTCTTACTGATACCAATTTCTTCTTCACTAGGTGATAAATTCATGGTAAACAATTGAGCAATGGCTCTTTATAAACTTGACAGTGGTGAGGCTACTGCTATTATTTGTCCTCATAGATTGTCCTTTTAAGTCTTTATACTCTTTAAGGTTCTTGATCTGCTCCATCACTCATTGCTGTCTTCTCATCATGTAGCACCAATTTCTTCACTTCTTTTTGCCTTTTAAGTTCAAAGGAAATTCATTTATAAATAGTTCAAATAGGTACATGCTGCAATTTGCCAGCAACTTTTAGCTTACTTTTACCACTTACAAACCTTCATAATCCTTCAAATTTTGGTCCCCAGGTTAGTAGCCCAAAAAACCAGCAAATCAATTCCTCTCCTGCATCATTTTTTTTTTGGGTATCAAATCAATCTTGAATATTTTACTTAGATCAGAAGCATTTTTGAAGCTTAATCAGTCTATTGATTTCATTGTAGCAGAAATAGTGCTGTAGTGTGGGTTCAAATATTTTGGAAGGTTCTTGCATAAATGTCTGCTAACATTGAATTATTGGTTCTTATGCATTCCTTTTTGAATGATTTACATAGTAATTATCCTGTCCAAGTCTCCGGATTACATGAGTTAACATTCTTCTCAGAGGTTTTATGAAATCAAAGCATTGGAATATTTACTTTCTCTGTGTCAATAATACATATCACAGGATACTTTTTTTATTTTGTGAATGAAGGGATGAGACATGCAGAATGGTAGGCTTTAGATTTCATTTGCTATGCAGTTAAATCTGCATGAGGTTTCTAAGCATGTAAATTGGTTAAAGATCTTGCAAGATTGTATTAAGAACAATCTTGCACAAAGCTTGTTAAAGACCTCTAACTTAAAAATCAAATAATTTGGAAGGTTCTTGCATACATGTCTGCTAACGTCGAATTATTGGTTCTTATGCATTCCTGTGTGAATGATTTACATATTAGTGGTTATCCTGTCCAAGTCTCAGGATTACATGAGTTAATGTTCTTCTCATAGATTTTATGAAATCAAAACATTGGAATATATACTTTCTCTGTGTCAATAATACATATCACAGGATACTCTTTTTATTTTGCGAATGAAGAGATGAGACATACAGAATGGTAAGCTTTAGATTTCATTGGTTATGCAGTTAACAATCTGCATGAGAATTCTAAGCATGTAAATTTGTTAAAGATCTTGCAAGATTGTATCAAGAACATGCCAATAGGTTATGCAAGGATGGTATTTTAATTTTTAATCATAAACTAGTTCATGGGCAAAACTGTAAATGGTGGCTTTACCAGATTCTTTTTATGTACTTGTGCATGGAGCCAACTATAAGTGCAGGTATGTGTGTTTTGTTTTCAATGAGTGTTAACTAACATTCTGATTTATATATCTCTTTTAAGGCAATTCAATCATTATTGGTTTATCTTTATGAAAGGCTCTAGTTTTTACTGCTTTAAATGATCCACATTGAGCATCATTTGTTTGATACGATTTTGAGGAGCCTTTATGCAAATTTTAGTACTTGGGATACTACGGCCCTACTTGGTGCTGATAAAGTGAGAAAAAAATTTATTAGAGGAGAACCATTTCGTCCAATGTTTGGTTGATAGGAAATCCAAAAAGAAAATTTTCAAGAGATGGCATAGTGTATAAATTTGCTTGCCAAGGTAGTATCTTTTGGAAAAGAAATCAAATCTCTCGTTCTTCTTCTGGAATTGATATAAGATAACAACAAACCAACCCATGCCAAACCGCATCTAGCACAACCAAATAATAATTTTCCAAAACCTTTTTCTTGATTTTTTAAAATTCTTGTTGGCTGCCAAAAAAGATAAGAAGTTTTCCATTGTTTATTACTGAAAAGAAAAGGTCAAGAAAAGAAAACAAAGAGAAATAATGGGCCAATAGTTTCTCCAATAACTGTAAAGTTTCTTCTTCTCCAGAAGTTAGCGGTTTTGAAAAAAAAAAAAAAATGCAAGCTGTTCAGTATAACTTAACAAACTTTTTAAGTTTTAACTATTTTCTCTGCAATTTTCTCAGTTCAAACATGAGCAATCTTCCAATTTATTTCTTTTCTTTTTTCTGCTGCTACTTTTCTTTTCTTTTTTATTTTAAAAATGACAGTCAAGCAGAGCCTTTGTGCAATCAAACAGTAGAAAAATCCCTAGTTTTATTTCTCTTTCACTTTCTAGTAGATATAAAGGGCCTAAGAAATTAACAATTAATAGTGTAGGGTTAAAGACTCCAGACAATTGGTCTGACCAAGATTCAAGCTTTGGGCCTTGGTTTTGCAGATGGAAGTTTTAGGCATCTGTTCTCAGTCGATGACTTCAGTCTCTACCTAGTGCTTAGAATTATCAAAGAGAAGAATCTAAGATAATAAGAGTTGAGAGAAGTATGAAAGAAAAGAGGGAATTAAGAAATTCTTATCAAATCTGCAGCAGACCAGAGCTATCTTTCAAGATGTGAACCTTGACTTAGTATGTTCTTACTGTTAGATATAGGAGGTAGAATGAGGTGAGAGTTCTAAAAGGGTAAGATGAGGTACTTTTGGATCCTACCTTTGGGTATGGGATTTTAATGATGTTAGCATGATGGAGAATTGTTCGTTTAGCCTTATGGTGATGGTAAACATTGTGAAGAATTGTTCCCAGGTTTTAGTGGACTAGAGTTTCCTATTAAAGTGGAGGATGGATTTGGTCTAGAAGGGCTGTCTCTCCCTTTGGTCTTCACCTTTTAGTCATAAGAGGTGAGGGAAGATATTTATAAAGAAGGAAAATATTTATTTTTTTTCCATGGTGAGATGGCGTATAAAGTGTAAAAGAGTTTCTTGGGAGATTAAAATAGGACCTATCAACAAAAAACAAGCAATATGTAATTATGTATCATGCTTGAATCTGATAAAGGCTGATTCCTAATATGTTAAAACAAAGTATTGCAATAACATCTCATGTTTATAGTTGGCTTTTGGTTTTTTGGAGGGGAATATCCTATATGCATAACTACTTAGACACATTATGTTTTAAAAAATATAAAACTAAAATATCATTTATCGAAGGTTAACAGTGCATGTGAAAGACAAGTCCTTGTCAAAGACACAAAAACAAAACGTAGGCAAATGAACAAGAAGCATAATAAAATGGGAGAGGCTGGATACCGCATTTTCTATTTATCACTATCAAGTACTAGAACAGTCTATTGCCTGATAATTACATTCAGTCATAATATTTGACCCACACTATTTGATCACATGATGATGAAAGGATAAAATGAAAGGGCATGTTTGCACATTGTTTCATGATAAACATGTCCCCATGAAATAACATGAAAAGAGGATTAAAAGCAAGCAGGTATATGTCCTTATTCTCATATTTCTCTAGCACAAAAAACCAAAGCTATGATGGTTCAGCTTATAGACACCCACATCATCAAATACACCTTTAGTTTGGCCCTTTGGGCTAACATCACAGGAAGGATTCCTTTGGTATCTTGGAAGCATCCAGGAAGATTCATGCTGCACAACTTTTGAAGGATTGCATGTGGCTGATGGGTAGCCAAGGACCACCTAAACAAATGGCTAGAAATTGATGTGCTATTTTTGCAGGGCCTCCTTTTAGGCATCAACCATCCATGAAAAAGTTGAGGGCAGAAAAATGCCAGGTACAATGGAACTTTCTCCATGCTTTGCAATCCACTTATCACAATCAACAATAGTATGCTTTAAGTTCTGATGCACAAATATGTGTCCTGCAGATATATATATAGTTCAAGACATTTGTATAGTAAACCAAAAACATCATATCATCCGAGGGATGAGCTAGCATATGCTTCTTCCCTTCTATCTCATGATATGCTGACCATCCTGCAAGAGAATATTGTACTCAAAAACCACAATCCACTCTATACCATGTTGTGTCCAAGAGCTGGGGAGATTGACTGCCAGACAACTGAAAAACATGTTTGTAAAAATAAGTAAAAAGAACAAGAAGAAGCAATATTAATGACTACCATAACTATGACAATAATAATTTTGACAACAAGGGTACTAAATTTCCAAGTTGGTAAAAGTGTCTTGTCTTGGTGTACCAGACCTGGGTTTGTTCCTGCCCTCATTTTGATACTCAATCTGGTTTCCATCTATCCTAGTTCTCAAAATAAAATTATGATAGTTGTGACAGTAGTACTAAAACATGCAGTAAAGAATAATGGAATCTGTGACAAGATCATAACTGTAACAAGTCTTACTAGTGAATCATCTAGGGATCAAAACTAGATGGAGTGAACCCATACAAATAGGCTGCATTGCTTTAGTTATCAGAGTGTGAGCCCAGTTACTTATCTTGAAAAGATTTTCTGTTCAAGAGGCCTGTTGTTTTCTGTTCAAGAGGCCCATATGTTGCAGAGTGACATATGGCAGGCAAGGTGGAGAGTCATGTATCTGCTCATTTCTCGAAGGGCATGATGTCTTTGAATCACTACATGCATGGCAAGAAATAATGAAAAAAAATTGGCACTAAGGCCATTTGACTATACTGTTGTTGAGTATGATGAGTGGTTTGTGGAATATGGAATGGGTTTATTTGACTATTTTTTGCTTAATTTTTTAGTGCATGGTGTTCGTTTATCGAGATGCTTTTTGGCAGTTACAAGCATTGTCATTGTCTATTTCCATTGGTTGCATGTTATTTAGCGTAAACTATGAGCTATCCTTATGGAATGCAAGCATCTGAAGATTCCTAGCTGGTGCTTAAGCTGGTGTTTCTTTATTAGTTCTAGCTAAAGCTGGTGTTTCTTTATTAGTTCTAGCCACTATTCTATTCTTCATAAGTTCTTATGGTAGGATTTTGTTTGTGAATGTGTTTAAAGGTGCTTGTTCTCATGGGAATTTGATTCTCTTTCTGTGGTTTCCATATTGAAAGATCGAGGTTTGAGTAGCTCAAGCCGTTTTGTCACATTCTGTGTCTTGTGCTCTAAAAATCTCTTAGTAGGTGGTGAACATTTGCTGAAAAGTGTTTTAGACATTTACAGGCACAATTATTGCAATTGTTTGTTTTCTTTGAACCAGCATTAGTTTCTTGTCATTGTTTATTTTACGTCTTCTATGAGCTGGCCTTATGGAATGCAAACTTTTGAAGATTCTTTATTTGGTGCTTATGCTGATGGGTCTCTGTGTTGGCTTTAACCATCAACCTATTCTTTGCAAATTCTTGTCATCTTGTATGAGTAGGAGGCTGATAGTATTTGTTCAATGTGTTTTTAAAAGCATTCATTCTTGCAAGCTTTTTAATCTCTGTTCCTCCAGCTTATGTTGAAGTTTGACAGTTACAAGCCCTTTCCTCATAGCATATGTAAGCTTTCAAATTTCACTTACAGAGGTTTGAGGGATGTTTTTCATGTTCTCACAAGGCCAAACAATATTGAGGTTTTTGGAAAGTCTCTGCATTGATCTTTTTGTTTGTTTTATAGGATTTTTAAAGGAGAAGATGCTGCTAGGGTCTAAGGATTTAAAGGTTGATGCGATTTTGTGAGCTTTAACTATTTGATGTTGAATGTCCACTTACATTGCTGAGTCCTGCATATTAATAGCACCATTTCAAGTGCAATTTATCCCATTCATGTTTCTAGTCTTAATTATTGATCCGTTGTCCAACCATTCTTGGTTACTGATGAACAGCAATGCAGTTGAAGTAATATATTTACAAATAAGATTGTATGTATAGAATTACAAGCCCTTGAACTGTTATTCTTGCATAACTCCTCTTTTTTTATTTACCCTTCTTTTTTTTCAAGGTTATGGCATGACTTGATAACACTATATATGTTTCTTAATGCGAAATCGATGTAGCATTTCTTCCTATTCTTTCTGTTATTCCTACATTTGAAAATTTAACCTTAATCTTCTCGAGAACAACACTATCAGCAAGAAAGATTTTTCAGAATCATAACACATGATGATTAATTGAAAGCCTCAATGTCATTGTGGATAAGTCAGGTTAGATTGTGTTGCAAGCTCTGGTTCATTTGACTAGTGCTGTTAAATCTCACGAGTAAAGCAGAATGATCAGCTAACACACATTTCTCAGAAACCATGGATTTCCATGCAACATTTACTATCATCTTGCTGTTGATGGAAACTTTTAATACTTTCGATTACGAGTTGGTGAGAAAAAGCTACAAAAATTGCTTAGCATGGTTGATCCAGGGTGCGGCTGTGCACCTGCTGATATATGAATGAGAGGTTTGCATCTTAAGGCTTCTCAACTTATCTCATTCTGTCTTTTAATTTGTCTCTGCACCATCTCATAAAGACTAAGAACTGTGAAATTAAAACAGAGCCCCAGCTCAACAAGCTTAGGTGGTGGAAGAGAGTTCAACGCCGAACCACTTCCCATTGGCCGTTAGCTCTTTTTGGTACTCCATCTTCAATATGGAAACCTCTGAAAACTTCGATCCAATGGATTCAAGTTCTTCATTTCAATTCTTCTGCAACTACTGTTTGATTCCAACTTCTCGATCAAAATAGTATTTCATAGATTATTTGTATCTTCTAACATTGGAATCAATTGGCAGGGTGTTGAGGGAAGGACAGAGAGAGATTGATTTTCCAGGGCACTGGAAAAAGGACCTACAGGCTTAAGGCCAATATGTGAAGTTCATGTGGACAAGGCCATAAATTTAGAAGATTTTCAAATGTAGAACATAATTCATTGGAGGACCAATTTCTATGTTTTCAAGAGGTATCTTTCCCTTGATGCTTGAGCGTGTATTTTCCTTCTCTTCCGGTAGAAGAATTGTAGTACAACTTTTATCATCGATTTAAAGTTCCCACTTATGGGGATCAATGGTGCGGGACGGACCCGGTCAAGAATTATTTCAAGAATTGGGTCGTTGATTGTTAAGAAATAATCCTAGACTAGGTCAAATCCAATTTATTTTTTTCTAATTTTTTTTATTCAAATGAAATCTTTTTTTATATATATTTTCACTTTTTTTATACTAATAAAACCATATTTTTTTTTGTTTTTCTCACGATTTTTTTCTATGCTTTTTCTAAAGTTGGCCTCCTATGTCGACTTTGCTTCTCCGACCATGCAAAGCTCCCTTCTTTGTAATAAAACAAGGAGGCTCCGGTTGTGGAAATCCGGCGGGGTCATCGGCGACGGGACTGGGGTTAAGGATGGCGGTCCGGGGGAATGGCGGCGTGGCCTTGCTCTGGTGAATGGTGGCGGCACAGTGGGGAGAAGGCGGCATGGACAGACTGGGTGCTGGTGGCTGGCGGCGTTGTGCGGATCTGCTCGCCAGCGTCGGTGCTGGGTTGAGGAACGGCGGTCCGATGGGCTGAACTGTGGTGGTGTTCCGTTTGGTAGTGAGGCTCTCTGGCGGGCGTCAGGCGTCATGGTAGCAGGCGATCGTCGGTTTGTCATCGCGGGTGGAGATGGGGAGCGGAGGCACTGGAGGGGGCTTCAGGTGGAGCGTCGACCGCGGTCGGCTGGCGATGGCGTGCGTGTAGCGTCAATCTTATGGGCTGGTCGATTCCGGGTGGTGGTGATTGGCGACGGAATCGGTGCGGGGTTCTTCTTGGTCCTCGCTGTCGGCTGCTGGCGAAGGTGAATCTTCCAGTGGAGGGGGCACGAGCGGTCGATGGAGTCTTGGAAATGATCGATCGTCGAGGAGATGGCATCGCTCTCTCAGCTTGACCAGTGGATGACTCAGGAAAACAGAGGGATAGCGGTTTCTAGGGCAGCAGCAGAATGGCTCGGCACGTTGCTTCTCACAGGAGAAAGTAGTAACTGGGAAAAAGAAGAGACGGGAAAAGAAGAATAGAAGGGAGAGAGTCCACAGAGAAGAATCCAGAGATGAATAAAGAAAGAGAATAAGAGGGAGAGAAGTAGCAGGAAGAAACCGGAAGAAGGAGAGGGGGAGCAGTCGGGACACATTCAAGCACTTTTCTCAAATATTTTCTTCGCTCGCTAATTTTATTCATAAAAAATATACTTTAAATAGAATCTCTGAAAGAGATCCGAACATATCCTAAAATAGCTGATAAGATAAATCCTAAAAATAAATAATCAAACTAAACAACCGAATCAAATCCTAAAACAACGATAAAACTAATTCAAGATATTCCCGTACATCCATAGAAATATTATATTTATCATGCTCCGAGATTTGTGTACTTCGGGATTTGTGCTGCATCAGAATGTGTGCTTATCGACTCCAGGATCTTAGGTCCCATGGTTTGGGCTGGGCTGGGTTGGCTTCAGGTTCTAGGCTGGCTTTTAGGTTGGACTGGCTTCAGGTTTTGGGCTGGGCTGGGTTTCAGGTTCTGGACTGGGCTTCAGATTTGATCTAGGCTGCTTCAGATTTTGGACTAGTCGATGTTCCCATCATTTCTCCTGAAGTAGGGAGAACTCGACTTTGTCGAGTCAGGCTTCAGCAATCTTCTGACTCTAGGATACACCACGTGATCTGCAGACTGAATTTTTTTTTTAATACAAATAATGTAATTAAAAATGACTAACCTAACATAAACTTGCTCTGATACCAAGTTGGCGCGGGATGGACCCGATCAAGAATTATTCCAAGGATTGGATCGTTGGTCGTTAAGAAACGACCCTAGGCTAGGTCAAACCCAATTTATTTTTTTCCAGTTTTTTTATTCAAATAAAACTTTTTTTTCATATTTTTTCACCTTTTTTTTTATACTAATAAACCCATACTTTCTTTTTTTTTCTCTATATTTCCTTTTTTTTTTCCTCACAGTATTTTTTTCTATGCTTTTTCTAAAGTCGGCCTCCTATGCCGATTTTGCTTCTCCGACCGTGCAAAGCTCCCTTCTTTGGACCGAAACAGGGAGGCTCCGGTTGTGGAAATCCAGCGGGGTCGTCGGCGACGGGACTGGGGTTGAGGACGGTGGCTTGAGGGAATGGCGGTGTGGCCCTGCTCATGCGAATGGTGGCGGCACGGTGGGGAGAAGGTGGCATGGATAGACTGGGTGCTGGTGGCTGGCGGCGTCGCGCGGATCTACTCGCTGGCATCAGTGCTAGGCTGAGGAATGGCGGTCCGATGGGCTGAACCGTGGTGGAGGTGTTCCGTTCGGTAGTGAGGCTCTCCTGCGAGCGTCAGGCATCATGGTAGCAGGCAGCCATCGGTGTGTCATTGCGAGCGGAGACGGGGAGCGGAGGCACCGAAGGGGCTTCGGGCGGAGCGTTGACCGCGGTCGGCCGGCGGTGGCGTGTGCATAGCGTCGATCTTATGGGTTGGTCGGTTCCGAGTGGTGGTGATCAGCGACAGAATCGACGCGGGGTTCTTCTTGGTCCTCGCTGTCGGCTGCTGGCGAAGGTGAATCTTCCGGTGGAGGGGGCATGAGCGGCCGATGGAGCCTTGGAAATGATCGATCGCCGGGGAGAAGGCGTCGCTCTCTCAGCTTGACCGGTGGATGACTCAGGAAAACAATGGGATGGCAGTTCCAAGGGCTGCAGTGGAATGGCTCGGCATGTTGCTTCTCATAGGAAAAAGTAGTAACAGGGAAAAAGAAGAGACGAGAAAAGAAGAATAGGAGGAAGAGAGTCCACGGAGAAGAATCCAGAGAGAGGAATAAAGAAAGAGAATAAGAGGGAGAGAAGTAGCAGGAAGAAACCGGAAGAAGAAGGAGAGGGGGAGCAGTCAGGACACACTCAAGCACTTTTCTCAAATATTTTCTTCGCTCGCTAATTTTATTCATGAAAAAATATACCTTAAATAGAATCTCCGAAAGAGATCCGAACAAATCCTAAAATAGCTGATAAGATAAATCTTAAAGATAAATAATCAAACTAAACAACCGAATCAAATCCTAAAATAACGATAAAACTAATTCAAGATATCCCAATCCCTCGTACATCCATAGAAATATTATATTTATCCTGCTCCGAGATTTGTATATTTCGGGATTTGTGCTGTATCGGAATGTGTGTTCATCGACTCTAGGATCTTGGGCTCCAGTATTTGGGCTGGGCTGGATTGGCTTCAGGTTCTAAGCTGGCTTCTGGGTTAAGCTGGCTTCAGATTTTGTACTGGATTGAGCTTCAGATTCTGAATTGGATTTCAAATTTGATTTGAACTGTTTCAGATTTTGGACTAGTTGATATCGTCCTCGATCAAGTTGCCTGAGAAAGAGCAAAATAGTATAAAAGATGATGCACGGGAGAAAGAGCAACGGCTGAATCTTAATATAAATTTAGTGCCTTGATATGACGGTTTTTATGGTAGGACAGCGATGGAACATAAGTTCGACAAGGTTTCGTATATGCTTGCTGGAGCTGCTTTTTTTTTATATATATATATAAATAAAAAGGGGAAGTAGATTCCGAGCATGACCATCTTCGGACGGTCTTTCAATTTAAGCCAGAAAATATTCGATACATGACGTATATTAATTTTTCGTAGTCGTTCTCCATCCGAGGATGAGTACGATAACTTGACTATCACTAGTATCAGCCAAGTATCACTAGTATCAGCCAAGTGAACGGAATTTATTATATATATTTCTAATTTTTTCACTATCACTAGTTAACAGGGACTTCATAATTATTTTATTAAATTTTTATTTATTTTATTTTATTTTTAAATTTTTTAATCAAAATATGTTCAAAATGAAACTCGAATCCCTGCCAGCTGGTCGAAGAAAATCTCACAACCCAACAATGCCAGTTGGTTGCTGGAGCTGCTTTGGATACGTCTCTTTTTCACCGGAACATTCTTTCAAATCAATCGAGTATTTTTCTATACGAGCCCGATTCATAAAACTGTTAGAAGTTATCCTAGCTTGACCCGGGCTTAATAATAATTGAACCGAGCCAAGTTTAGATTAAAGTCGAGCTAGAGCAATTTGAGAGCTGCTTGGCTTGTATAAACCCTACTTATATTCATTCTTGTTTCCATGATCATGGGATCATTGTCCCACATGCCTGCACACGTGCGCCCACTCTGGATCAAATATAATTGTCCACACACATACTAGATGATTTTTTTAAAAAATAATGTTATTTATATAAATAATTATGAAATTGGGGTTTCATGAAATATATTTATGGATTTGGAATTATTTTGACCTTTGGTAGTGAGGTGGCATTGAAAAATTGAACACATGGCATTTAAAAAAGGATGGTTGGCGTGGTGTACAGAAGCCACAGGGCAAACCTATGATGTACATTGAAATCGCAGGGCGAACTTATGGCTTCTCAATATTTCCGCCCCCTTCTGCGAGATCAAAGCTATTTCAATTAAAAAAAAAAAAAAAAAAGTCTCTGGTTCCCTCTTTGAACTATTTTTTGCCCCCTCGCGTTCCCCTCTGATTTGTGGACCCCCTACCCTCTCTGGCTGGTCGTGGTGTCGACTTGCTATCACATGTCTCCTAATCTTTGGATATATTTTTATAACAATATACGTGTTCTATGTTTTTTTTTTTTTTTCTTAGTAAGGGCATGAATCTATATTATTATTATTGTTTAATAATTCTAGGTTTGAATGGTAGTGATTTAATTTATCTAGATCAAACATTTTTTTTTAAAAAAAAAGGGAAGATGCGGTGGGGCTCATTTTTTTACAAAAAAAACAAAAAATCTAGAAAAGTTGTTTTTTCTTAAAAAGGACATTCATTAAAAAAAAAAATCTAAGGTAAGCTCTTAAAAAAACAAAAAAAGGCATTCCTATATAATATATATATATATATATATATATATGGCAAGCTTTTTAAAAAAATTGGACATTCTTATTTTAAAAAATGGATGTAAGCTCTTAAAAAATATATTCCTATAAAAAAAATGGAGGGCAAGTTTTTTTTAAAAAAGTGGCATTCCAATTAAAAAAGTTGTAGTACAAGCTATAATTAAATAAAAAGTATTTTTACTAAAAAAATGTAAGGCAAGTTGTTAAAAAAAAGTGTTTCTACTAAAAAAATCTTAGGGCACATTATTAAAAAAATAAAGATATTTGTATTTAAAAAAATGTAGGAGAAGCTTTGAAATAAGATTTCTATTAAAAAATAAATCTAATACAAATTATTTAAAAAAGGCATTCCTTTTTTAAAAAAAATAGGGTAAGCTTTTTTAAAAAAAGACATTCACATTAAAAAAAATTCGACAACCTATTTAAAAAATGGCATTCTTATTAAAAAAATTAGTGCAAGCATTTAAACAAATTTAGAGATGAGACGAGCATAAATATTTTCAGGTCGAGGGTCGGACAAGTATTTGGATTGGATTCAAGCAAAAGCAAGTCAAGCTACAGGAAAATTCGAGCATAGTCCGACAATTAAATTGACTATATTATTAGGTCAAAGCCTGACCTGATCTATTTCGAGCCAGCTCGAAATCCCTCAGACCGGTTTGATGCGGAACTAATATGCATGCAATTTTTTTTATATGTTTTATATGTGGGGTTGGGTGATTAATTCCCGAATTTCATATTAAAATAAGTTATAGGGAATTTTATATGAATTTTAGAAGATCAGCATGCAGATTAGGACCTAGAAAAGTAGAAAAGAAGGATCGCCGGGGCTGAGAAGCCTCGGTTAGGGCAAGTTCTCCTACAATAAAACTACTGGAGGTAGAGGGGTGTACCTGACAACGTCTGTGAAGATCGCAGCAAAAGGGTCTCTCGTTCCTCGACGGATGCGGCCTGGAAAATCGAGCCAAAGACCCGCGGATACCCGGCTTTCTGCTCGGTGATCCGATTGAGGCTTGGTTGGAGTCGTTGGATTCGTAGGAACTCGGGGACCTGCAAACGACCTGTCAGGGGTTAGAAAACTCACAAAGGAACAAGAAAACAAAGGAAAAACAGCAAGGAAAGGCTTCTTTTGGAGTGGGCGTCCAGGGATCTGAGATGCTTGTTGGTAGCAGGAAGATGATTGCAGCACTGGGAAGAAGAACTCTCGCAAACCCCTTTATGCACACAGCAGGGTATCACACAACTCAATAGAAGAACTCAAGGTTTTCATTCAAAAAAAAATTTCCCTCATACAAGAGGCTAGGGTCCCTTAAATAGACCCTTAACCTTGGGCTCCAAGTAAGGGTACATAAGTCTTTACATAAGAATCCTTTTCCCTCTCAAACCCTAGCTAGAAAATAAGGAAATATTAGGTAGAAAAATCCCTAAAATTTTTCTTGACTTGGTCAAGACTCCAAGGACGCCTAGGGGGGCGTGTTGGGCTTCTAGGAGCAGCAAAAGGCTGGCCCAAAGGGGCCCGGGTGCATGGGTTTGGGCCTCTGGAAGCTGGGGTGGCCTGGTAGCCAGGTAGCAGGAATATTCCCTGGTATCTTGCTTCTTAGGAGCTTGGGCTTGGCACCTGGGCTTGATTTCATTGGGCTAGGATGCAGATGGACCTCTGGAATCATGGATGCCCTTATTTATGAATATACTTTGGCATCTGGAAGGGAATCTGGGCATCTGGAGGGCATCTGCAAGGAATCAGGGTTTCTGATTTTTCTCCTGGGGTCTTCAAATCTTCAAGCTGGGTTGGACTTGGGCTAAACTTCCATGTCTTCAATCTGGCTGGACTTGGTCTTCACTTGTATAATATAGTCTTGAGTCTTCAGTATGCTTAGACAGGACTCAAAAAATAAAATTAGCTCAACATGAGCTAACTAGCATTGGACTGAACTAGCTCAACATGAGCTGACTAGTACAGAAGTGAAATAACAACTAAAAATACTCAAATAACAACTAAAATGGACTCAGATGAGCTAAGCCCTTATTACAGATGGACTCATAAATTATTGATCAATTACAGAGGGTTGAGAAGCCTCTGCCTTATTCTGGTGCCTTTGGTGTCCGCACCAATTCTCCCGGGGTGGGAGGAACTCGACCCTGTCGAGTGAAGATCAGACTGGCTCACATATCTCTCGAGAAGGTCTGGGTTGAGGCATTGCAAGTCCTCTCGAGAAATCTACGAATCGTCCGACTCTGGCTGGCCTTGCCATCGGATCAGGAAGCATTGATAGTCACGGCCCCGGGTCGTGATGGCTTGATCGTCCAGGATACGCTCGATCCGTTCTCCTCTCTCAGGCCAATTTGTTAGTGGACACTCTGGGTTAGGGTCACTCACAATGAAAAGGAATATGTCCAAAGGCCTTACTAGGTATCGCTGCCGGTTCCCTATACTCAACCAGGTCTGTAATATTGAAGGTAGAACTAATGCCCAAATCCGAAGGCAAGTCTAACACCTAGGCATTTGATCCAATCCTTCTCTATCACTTTAAAAGGTCCGGCTCTGCGAGCATGAAGCTTCTTTTAGGCCTAAGCCTAACCAAGATAGAATCCACTATATCAAATTCTTTGACCCTTCTTCGGGAATTAGCCAGTTGTTTTAAGATTAGTGCGGGTGGTGAACATGCTAGGCACATGCAGACAAATGATGCAAAGGACTCATACTGACACCTAACAGACTCGACTATGCATTCCTATCGAAGGAAATTTTATTGAACTCTTTGGATCTAAACCTAATAGATTATAGGTTCTCTAGGTTTGATCCTAGCTTGACATGCACATGAAAATTTACAGTGAACTCCTAGCAAATTCCAAAGAGTATGCCAGAAGTAAGATGCAAACCTAACATGCGTGATGAATGCATGCAGTATGCTAATCTCAGCTAAATGCAATCTAATGATCCTAGAAATGCTGGAGGTGTCAGGAAAGGACAGAAAATAGGAAGTGGGTTCAGAATTAGTTTGGTAAGGTAGAGAAAAAGGTTCATGGTTAGTTGGATAAAATAGGATAAAAGACGGGGTGTCAGGAACTAATCCTATACTAATGAGGTTAACCTTATGAGGTTGAGCTATATCTACAGGATTTGCATAATGGAAGGATGGGTCACTAATTTCGGGGAAGAGGTCCTTAATGGGAACTATAGGAGGGGACTCATCTTGAAGGTATTGATTCAAAGAGATCAGGTCCTTAATAAATTCTTCTGGTTCTTGTATTTTTGGACTAGACTCTATAATTTGGCTCTCCTCTATGGTTTCCTCAGGTAAGGCTCTAGCAGCAGTACCTAGGTTCTCTTCCTCTATTTGTTCTTTCATTATAGCTTTAGGTTGGATGTGGTCAAGGTCAACTAGCTCTGGGTTGGAATCTACCTGGGTATCTACTGGGTCAGCTAATTCTAGGTCTACTAAAGGTGTCTCCTCTTCTCCCTCATACTCATCCACTAGGCTCACATCAGCTTCATACACTTCCACGTTAATGTAAGCCTTGCGAATCTCAGGAATGGTTGGAGAAGGTCGGCTAGCAGGAAATTGGTTAGGTTCTGGTCTCTGATTATGGGTACCACTCCTAGTAGGTTCAGGTTGTATAAGAGGTAGTGGCTCACTATTGGGTTCATATTTAGGGATACTCATCCTATAGGGTTCAAGTTGACTAGGGGAAGCATGACTAGTACTAGGCTGATACTTAGGGGTTATGGGTTCTCTAAGCTCATAGGACAAGGGTGCAGATCTATGGGTCATGGGATTATAGGATCTGGGGTCATAGGATTTTGGGTCAGCTCTATGATCAGGTTCTAAGGTTGGATCAAGGTATGGGGTCCTCCTAAGGTTGGGCTCTCTATATGGGTCAGGATATTGGGTCCTCCTAGGATTGGACTCCCTATATGGGTCAGAATACTGGGTTCTTCTAGGGTTGGACTCCCTATATGGGTCAGAATATTGGGTTCTCCTAGGGTTTGACTCCCTATATGGGTCAGAATATTGGGTGTTGGGTCTACTAGGCTCATAGGGTATGGGTGTATAGGATCTATGATCATGGGATCTAGAGTCATAGGATCTAGGTTCATAGGTTATGGATTCATAAGTTCTAGGTTCATAGGATTTAGAGTTATAAGATCTATAGGTTGTGGGTATACTAGGCTTATAGGGAGAGGGTAAATAGGATCTATCTTCTTGGTCTATAAAATCCTGATTGGGTCTTCTAGGACTAACCTTAGGGATTGGGTCAGGATGATGGGCTCTCCTAGGTTCAGCCTCAAGGTATGGATCAGGGTTTGGGGTCCTCCTAGGTTGAGGATTGTAGTATGGGTCAGGATAAGGGGCTCTCCTAGGTTCGACCTCATGGTATAGATCAGGGTTTGGGGTCCTCCTAGGTTGAGGGGAGTCAGGATCTGGCTCAGACTGTGACCCATGGGTTTTTCTTGGGGTCCCTACCCGGACTTTTAACTGATCAAACCTATTGGCACGATAGTCAATTCTATCATTGGTTTGAATACGAGACTGAGTTAACTGGGTCATCTGGATAGTTACCTGGGCAATTTGATCAGTTAGGGCTTTTATTTGGGCTTGTAAATTTTCCATGGGTTCAGACATTTATGAAGGAGGTGGGTGATATGAAACTCCTGATCTAGTGCTCATGCAAGACTCGATCAGACCGACTATAGCTGACTAAACCTAAAGTCCAAACTAGATGCTCAATCAGGGTGGCAAACTAGCCTATAGTAACCCTGTACTCAGCCAGGCAGGTGTAAGGGGAGTGTTAGGTCCCTGATTGCCAATCTTAGACACCAATCAGAGATTGGCCAGGTAGGCGGACCAGCACACAAGCCCTTCGGGATTGAATCCCTAAACCACCGTTCTAGACACTAAGCACAAGGCACACACAGGTTAACTTGACACAGTGATCTAACACTAGCCCGGACCCGACCAGTTGGTGTCCCTAGCCCACTAGGGCAAATTAAGTCTAATTAATTTTAGGTTAAGGCTTGGGACTGAATGCAAGGGATGTGGTTTTGGGCTAAGGAGAGGTGATCAAATCCTCCCCCCATCTGATATAGCAAGAGTGCCCTTAAAAGTAAATTATGCAATGATGGCAGGCAGATGAGGATGCAAATTAGGGTTTAGATATTTATTTTTTTTTTGGTGTTTTTTGGAAAATATGTATATATATATATATATTTTTTTGATATTTTTTTAAATAGAAGAAAACTTGCAAATCATGACCTAATATACTGGAAATATACTAAAATTAAGAAATATGCAAAAACTCCTAAACAAAACCCTAAAACTTCCAAACATGTCTTGCTAAAAAAAACAGAGCCGAAAATTTGCAGGCCCTATTTCGGCTTTCAGAAAATTCACAGGCCATAATAAAATCTGAAAAAAGTTTTAAAATTACTGTGAATTATGATAAATCCAGGAAAATAAATTTCAGAATTTTTGGAGTTTTTAATAGGGAGAAATAATTAAAATAACAGAGTATATACGGACTGAAAAATTACAGAAAACAAGCCCTAATCTAAGCTCTGATACCAAATGATGCGGAACTAATATGCATGCAATTTTTTTTATATATTTTATATGTGGGGTTGGGTGATTAATTCCCGAATTTCAGATTAAAATAAGTTATAGGGAATTTTATATGAATTTTAGAAGATCAGCATGCAGATTAGGACCTAGAAAAGTAGAAAAGAAGGATCGCCGGGGCTGAGAAGCCTCGGTTAGGGCAAGTTCTCCTACAATAAAACTACTGGAGGTAGAGGGGTGTACCTGACAACGTCTGTGAAGATCGCAGCAAAAGGGTCTCTCGTTCCTCGACGGATGCGGCCTGGAAAATCGAGCCAAAGACCCGCGGATACCCGGCTTTCTGCTCGGTGATCCGATTGAGGCTTGGCTGGAGTCGTTGGATTCGTAGGAACTCGGGGACCTGCAAACGACCTGTCAGGGGTTAGAAAACTCACAAAGGAACAAGAAAACAAAGAAAAAACAGCAAGGAAAGGCTTCTTTTGGAGTGGGCGTCCAGGGATCTGAGATGCTTGTTAGTAGCAGGAAGATGATTGCAGCACTGGGAAGAAGAACTCTCGCAAACCCCTTTATGCACACAGCAGGGTATCACACAACTCAATAGAAGAACTCAAGGTTTTCATTCAAAAAAAAATTCTCCTCATACAAGGGGCTAGGGTCCCTTAAATAGACCCTTAACCTTGGGCTCCAAGTAAGGGTACATAAGTCTTTACATAAGAATCATTTTCCCTCTCAAACCCTAGCTAGAAAATAAGGAAATATTAGGTAGAAAAATCCCTAAAATTTTTCTTGACTTGGTCAAGACTCCAAGGACGCCTAGGGGGGCGTGTTGGGCTTCTAGGAGCAGCAAAAGGCCAGCCCAAAGGGGCCCGGGTGCATGGGTTTGGGCCTCTGGAAGCTGGGGTGGCCTGGTAGCCAGGTAGCAGGAATATTCCCTGGTATCTTGCTTCTTAGGGGCTTGGGCTTGGCACCTGGGCTTGATTTCATTGGGCTAGGATGCAGATGGACCTCTGGAATCATGGATGCCCTTATTTATGAATATACTTTTGCATCTGGAAGGGAATCTGGGCATCTGGAGGGCATCTGCAAGGAATCAGGGTTTCTGATTTTTCTCCTGGGGTCTTCAAATCTTCAAGCTGGGTTGGACTTGGGCTAAACTTCCATGTCTTCAATCTGGCTGGACTTGGTCTTCACTTGTATAATATAGTCTTGAGTCTTCAGTATGCTTGGACAGGACTCAAAAAAATAAAATTAGCTCAACATGAGCTAACTAGCATTGGATTGAACTAGCTCAACATGAGCTGACTAGTACAGAAGTGAAATAACAACTAAAAATACTCAAATAACAACTAAAATGGACTCAGATGAGCTAAGCCCTTATTACAGATGGACTCATAAATTATTGATCAATTACAGAGGGTTGAGAAGCCTCTGCCTTATTCTGGTGCCTTTGGTGTCCGCACCACGGTTGATAACCTAATTGTTCTTGACATTATGTATTGGATTATCCAATTTTTTATCAAGCATTCTATTCATTTATGATAGGTGAATTTTTGTTTCTTCTTCTGTGTTTGCTCTAGCTTTAATAGAGATACGTAGCATGCATATTTGTAGTTTTTAATACATATGAATTATTGTTATTGATATACCCATGTTATATAATTGTATATTAATTTAATTAATTAATTAACTATTTATATTTATAAAACTTGTATTATATAGAATCATAAATCCGTCAATTAATTGATGTGCATATTCTAGATATTCATATATTTATATATTTTTATATAGATGAAAGAATTATGTAGATTGGTTAATTGATTGTTCAGTTTGGATAGTTTGAAAATTATAATTAATTCTATAGATCAATTTACAGTGATCAAATGATGTGTAATAAAGATCGTAAGGAATTTTGAACTGTATTTTTCTTTAGTTCTTCTTACACAATTATTTATATAGGGAAAACTAAGAAAAAATATTGTCAAAATTTTTTTGGCCTTTATTACATATCGTTTGGTTACTGAATTGACTTATAGAATTAATTATAATTCCTGAATGGGATAAGACCTTTACCTGTTAGTTGGTGATATGATGTATTTATTATGTATTTCATTTTAAACTCCATATTTTGGTATTAAATCTAAAATATGATATAACACTTCCTAAAATTAAATAAATTTTTGCTTCTTATTTTATGCTTGTTCTGACATTAATAAAGATATGTAGAATGCACGTTTCTAGTTATATATCGAAGCATTGCTTTTCTATTTTGAGTGCCACCATTTTTAATAGTTTTACTCATTGCATTAATGTTGAATGTATATTTCTTTTAGATAGTATGTCTAAATTAATTTTGTTTATTAATCATTTAGTGAAAAATGGAAAAAACAATCGCAGTCTTATGTTACATTAATGATTTTATCATTAACGAATAATTTGGTATTGAGTATAATCGAAGATCGGAAAAGATAATTAGAATTAAATATGAAATAACACATGAAAAATTAGAGAATAAATTATATAGAGTCTTTTGTATAAATAGAACAAGGAATAAAATGTTAATTATACATAGATATCCATAACTTGTATAGCCAACATTAATAAAGTATGAACTGTTTTAATTACCAATGATAAGGACATGAAGATAATGTTTTTAACATCAATTCATATCCATGTCTATCAGGTGTAAAGTTATATATATAGGTACAACCCATTGAAGATGCTTAACATATTTATGAACGGGATGATTATGAAGCAGTCATTCGAAATATAGCTGATGTGGCAGGATCGCTGACATGGGGGAGCTAACAGGCGCCATGCCAAAGGAAGCCGCTACGTCGGACGCCACGTCAATTCTCCTGCTCAGACTCCTCTGCCGAACTGAGCTGAGCTCCTTCGAGACAACGAGCCGAGCTCCGTCCTCCACTAGGTCGGTCCCACGAGCTCGGGATGCCTAGGCCGGAGCCGTCCTCTACCCTCTAGAGCGAGACCCTCGGAGATCGAGACCCGTGGTCAGAGTCGAGCTCAGCCCTCCTCCGCCACGTAGAGCCTCTCCGAGCGCGAGCCCTTTGGACCAGGCCCGCACTTTGCCCTCCAAAGCGAGACCATCGGAGATCGAGACCCGTGGTCGGAGTCGAGCTCAGTCCTCCTTCGCCATGTGGAGCCTCTCCAAGCACGAGCCCTCTGGACCGGGTCCGCACTCTATCCTCCTCCACCAAGGCGACCCTGCAAGCTCGGGGCATTTAAGTCGGAGCGAGCCTTGCCATTCTAGCTTAGCCCTAGCTCGGGTGTGGGCACCACCCTCCCAAGACATCGGTGAGCTGCCCGAGCACTACGCTGAGACGCCTAGCGAGCCGTACTAATCGCCTGCAGCCGCCAGTTACATCTAAAAGAGGAGAGGCTCGCTAACCGAGGTGCCACGCTCTTCACCAACCGCCTGGACCATCCAAAAAAGGAAGTCAACCAGGAGATTCAAATCCCGGGGGCGGCGGCTCCGAGGTACTGCCAGGTTTCCCGGAATGAGGCGACCGAGGGGAATGTCAGAGCACATGACAGCTTCCCCTATCATGGATCGGGAAAAGCTCCTCGGAACACCGTCGCACGCGCCTGACAGCCCGGCGGAGATCCCAAGACGAACGCCCAACGGTAACCTAGTTCACAAAAACTCAGAGGTAACAACTACAACACAATAGACAAGCAAGGCACAAGCCATACCACTGAAACACAAGTGCAAGCTCCACCAAGAAGAGGAGCACGGCACCACCAGCATCCACAAGCAAGGTCGGGCGGAAGGGCCACACATAGACTCCCTCTAACCAGGCCACACTTTCCCTGACACACTTGCATCCCACTCTCATACTAATCACTCCTAGTGTGGAGTCCATTAAGAGGGGCTCGACCAGGAGGATCTTTTCTCCTGGATCGTCATTGACTTGACCGTCAGAGTGCCCCCGTTGGAAATCCCAGCCCGAGTCGCTAACCCCTGTTTTGCAAGTCCAGGACCACCGGATGGTGAGACAATAAAGGACGCGCACTCCGACGTCAACAGCAGCTACGGACCACGGTGATCTTGGCAGCAACAGATTGGCGTGCCAGGTAGGGGGACGAGCATGAGTAGTCTTTAATTCAATTCAAGCCCCCCATATCCAAATAGATTGGTGCTCCACGGAAGGATGGTGACAACACGGGCATGAGAGGCCTCCGCCAGCCACGCAGGGGACTCCCCTTCCCAAAGAAACCCATATAATCTCAAGACAGGGCCATCCACTCCAGTTCAACCACCTCCGGCGGAGTCTCAGCTGGCCGCAGTCATCCAGCAGATGCAGATCCTCGTCATAGTAGTGCGCCAGCTTCAGTACCAGCACCGGTCCCTGGCCACTCATCAGTAGCTAGGGATCCCGGTGGCCCACGTCGCAGCTCTCCGCGATAGCCTGCGCTCCTTCCAAGGAAGGCCTTCGCAGCTGCGGGCCGTCACCGACAACCGAAGTAGTCATCAGACTCCAGCAAAAAGGCAACGAGCCAGGTCTGCCGACAGGGAGAGCCGCTCACCAAACTTCGGACGAACGGTGCCCAGACCCCACCGAGGCAGAAAGAGCAAGACCCCCCATTACGGAGAGCGTGCACCCATGTCACATTCTCCGTCTCCCTCAACGGAGGGATCTACTGACGAAGCCATCAAGCGCACGGTGGAGAAGCGCCTGGAAGAACACGAGCGCAAGCTGGCGGAGTTCTCCCGCTGGTTTGCCGACATGCAGGGCTCCGCTAGCGGGCCAGCGGGCTATGATCCCCGTCCCCCATTCTTCCAAGAAATCCAAGTGGAGCCGATCCCGCATCGGTTCCGGGTGCCACAAGTGGATCCCTACAATGGGACAACCGACCCCCTGGACCACCTAAAAAGTTACCAGACCCTCATGAGGGTCCAGGGGGCCACCAACGCTCTTCTCTGCATCACTTTTCCTGCCACTCTCCAAAAAGCAGTCCGAGTGTGGTTCACCCGTTTGGAGCCGGGGAGCATCAACACCTTCGCCCAGTTGGGGCAGAAGTTCGTGGCTCACTTCGACACCTGCAGGAAGTTGCCATGAGAGGCAGATAGCCTCTTCTCCATCCGACAGCAGGATCGCGAGCCCTTGCAGGACTACGTGGCCCGCTTCAAGGCTGCCACGTTGGAAATTTACAGCCTCGATGAGCCAGTTGTCATGCTGACGCTGAAGCGAGGGCTCAGGACCTCCCGCCTGACCTACTCGCTGGACAAGAAGCCCCCCAAGACTTATTCCGAGCTCCTTCTTCGAGCTCAAAAGTACATCCGTGCCAAGGAGACGGACCGTATGAGGCAGGAGCTCGACGGCAAGCCACTGAAGAGGCCAACCCCCATCGAGATACTCGGGACCCGGAAGCTAGAACCCCAAGTCCCGAACTCCTGGAGGGGGCCGATACCAAAAGGCGCTCTCATCCCCGAGGAGAGTTACACCCCTCTCCTTGCCCCGAGGATGAAAATCCTCATGGAGATCGAGGGCGAGGACTACTTGAGACGCCCGCTTCCGATGAAGTCCTTCGTTGGCCACGATAAATCGAAGTATTGCCGCTTTCACCACGACCATGGCCACGACACCGAGGAATGCCCCAACCTCAAGTGGGAAATTGAGGAGCTCATCAAGAGGGGCTACCTCAAAAGGTTCGTGGGGAGCAGACCTCAGGTGGAATCCCAGGCACTCGTCACTCTCCTGCCAGCTCCAGTCATCGACAACCGTCGCACCATGAAGCCGGTGGGCATGATCTCCTGGGGAGCCGCGCGCACCCAAGAACCCGAGGGGCAGGGAATTTTGAGCATATACTCTCCTTCATAAAATAAAATGTGTAAATATTGATGTCGTGATCGTCAAGAAAATGATCACGAAGCATCCTGTAAAATGCATCATGATTGATAGTGGAAGCACCGCGGATGTGCTTTCTTATGATGCTTTCTCTAAGATGAGCCTTCCTCCCGATCAACTCAAGCCTGTGCATACCTCCCTTGATGGTCTCACAGGTGATCCCGTAAGGGTGAAAGGAGGGATCACTCAAGATCACCGCCGGCAGAGCACCGTTGTGATGACTTTCATGGTCGACAAGCTCCTTCCCGCCTACAACATGATCTTGGGCCGGTCCGAGCTCAGCTTGCTCGATGCCATTATCCCTACCAATAGACAACGAGGATCTGTGTAGACTACACCGACCTCAACAAAGCCCACCGAGAGCGAGCAGCCCGGTACTGCAACGCCCGGGTCAAGCCAGAAGCCTTCAAACCCAGAGACTTGATGCTGCTCTAGGCAGAGGCATCTCACCAAGCTAGGAAGGCCCCTACAAGGTGACCAAAGCCCCCTCACAAGGGGCCTATTACCTCAAAGATCTCGATGGCGTCAGGCTCCCTCGAACATGGAATGCCTGCAATCTGCGAGGATGTCGTCAATAATGTAAGGTTTCCCATCAATAATAATGCTAATGACTTTTTCCTTGTATGAGTATCCATCTCGAGCCAAGCTGCTTTCAATCTCAAACATCTTCGAGCCCAGCTCCGAGATGCCAAGGGATCTCGAGCCAAGCTGCTCTCAATCTCAAACGTTTTCGAGCCCAGCTCTGAGATGCCAAGGGATCTTCGAGCCACGCTGCTCTCAGTCATCAATGTCTCCGAGCCTGGATCAAGGACGCCAACCTAAGACCGGAGCTCAGATCTCCAGCCAAGGGACCTTCGAGCCAAGCTGCTCTCAATCTCAAACATCTTCGAGCCCAGCTCCGAGATGCCAAGGGATCTTCGAGCCAAGCTGCTCTCAATCTCAAACGTCTTCGAGCCCAGCTCGGAGATGCCAAGGGATCTTCGAGCCACGCTGCTCTCAGTCATCAATGTCCCCGAGCCCAGCTCCAGGATGCCGACCCAAGATCGGAGCTCAGATCTCCAGCCAAGGGACCTTCAAGCCAAGCTGCTCTCAATCTCAAACATCTTCGAGCCCAGCTCTGAGACACCAAGGGATCTTTGAGCCAAGCTGCTCTCAATCTCAAACATCTTCGAGCCTAGCTCCGAGATGGCAAGGGATCTTTGAGCCACGTTGCTCTCAGTCATCAACATCCCCGAGCCCAGCTCCAGGATGCCGACCCAAGACCGGAGCTCAGATCTCCGACCAAGGGACCTTCGAGCCAAGTTTCTCTCAATCTCAAAAGTCTTTGAGCCCAGCTCCGGGATGCCAAGGGATCTTCGAGCCACGCTGCTCTCAGTCATCAATGTCCCTGAGCCCAGCTCCAGGATGCTGACCCAAGACCGGAGCTCAGACCTCTGGCCAAGGGACTTTCAAGCCAAGCAGCTTCTATCAATGCCCCGAGCCTAGCTCTAAGGCATCCAAGACCTGAGAACAGCCCTTAGGCACCTTGGACCGGGGCCCAGCCCTCCGACCAAGGAACCACCGAGCCCAGTTGCTCACAACTGCCAGAACCTTGCACCCGACTTGCCGACACCAAAGCCTGGTAATTAAGTCCCAGGCAGGGTGAGACCCTCTTCTCTGATCTCCCCACCTATCTAAAAAAAAAAAGAGGGAAGCAAAGGACAGGTTGCAAGAAGATTCAAATCTTATTAATCAAGTGCCAATTACAAGCATTTTACGGGCCCCCGACATGCCGGGAGACCCTGACCAAGTATAGAAACAAAAGTACAAAATAAAAAAATAAAGGACTACTCTGCACCGGCCGGCCTCCCTGTTGGGCCCTGAGATTGAGAGGTCCCGCCTTCAGGAACCTCCGGTTAAGCGGCTTCGACCTCAGATGGCTCAGCCTCAGCTGGCGTCGGAGGCTCGGAGGCTACAGCTTCCTCGGCGACCTCCTCATCAAGCTTCGCATCCGAGGCCGAAGGATACCTGAGGCGACTGCGGATCTTCTCGGGAACAAGCACCTCGATCCGGCCGTGCAAGAACATGAAGCCTTTGTAGAAGGAGTCCGATGCCATCTGATGGATCTCGACAACGAACTCCTCCAAGGCCTTGTACTTGGCAACAGCCTCCTCAATGTCTTTCCTGGCCTCGGCGGCCACCTTCTTCGCCTCGGCGGCCTCCAACCTGGCAGCCTCCGCCGACTTGGCCGCCACCTCAACCGCCTTCTTAGCCGTGGTCAGCTTCTCCTTCCCTACTGCCAGCTCCACCTGGGCAGCCCGGGAGGCCTCCTTGTGTCGATCAGCCCCCGGCACTGTACCACTTTAGCTTCTTCTCGACGGTGGAGAGGTCGTCGATAGCCTTTTTTGAGCGACTCCGCTCCAGGTCACGGGCCTCCAGGAGTTTCTTCACTCACCCCTCGGCGTCGGTGAGCTGCTTCTCTAGGTCTTTGACCTTCTGCTCGAGCGCCCCATTTGCCCTGGCCTTATGCTTCAGATTGGTCTTCAGAGACTCGATCTCGGTCGCTTGTTGTCGCTCGATGTGCTCCCAATTCTGGTAGCAGCCCTTAATGAAGAGGGCCTCGGCATCGATCTACATCATAAGAAGAGGTCGGCTCAAAAAAAAAAAAAAGGAGAAAGGGATAACTCATTGAGTAAAGCTGGGGGAAGATGGCGCTGAGGACGTCGCTCAGCCGCATCCCAACCATATCCTGCCGATCGCATGTCTGGATTGAGAAATCCATCATGTGCTCGGCCAGTTCAGGGCTTCGGAGGAACGAGCTCTCTGGCCCCATCTTGAAGGGGAGACGGCGTCGCGCCTCCTCCCTCCTACTCTCTCCTGGAGCAGGCGACCTTGCCCCACTAGCAGCAGGGCCCCTGGAAACAAGCTGAGGAGCTGACACCGGTGCGAGCAGCGCCTCTGTCGAAGCCTTGGTCACGGGTCAAACCTCCTCATCCCTGATCTCGATCACAGGTGGACTCAGAGGACTAGAAGACGCAGCGACAGCAGCTGTGGCCCTTGCCCGGGCCACTACCTCAGGCTCCACAGCGGGGGCCGCCCCCTGATGACCACGCCTCTCTGGGATTGTCTGGGCCTCCTGCTGGACCGGCCCCGGCACCGCAGACGCAGCCCTCTCCACTGGCGCAGGGGCAGCTCGGGTCGCCCCTAAACTCTGACCGGTGGGGGTAGCAGAGCTCGGACTAGTCACCGCGGCAAGAGTAGCTGCGAGCACGCCCTCGCCCCGGGCCCACCTAGTTGGGGGCTCCTCGACCAGCTCGGTCGGCGATCTCTTTCAGGTGATCACCAGCAGGTCACTCTCTATGAAAATCATCCCTGCATGCAAAGCACACAACGGTCAGAGCCCGTAGGAAGCAATGAAAGGAATGCAAGGAAGAAAAAGAAAAGCTCAGGCCAAACTCACCCAACCCATTCGTTGGGTCGACCTCGGCATTGAAAAGGTTCTGCTTTGATAACAAGACCTCAAGAGAAGGGATCTGGGCGGTGCGGAGCTGCTCGTAGTCATCCCGGTCAGCCGCATCGACCACAGATTTTGGTTGGGGGACTGATCCGGATCGCTCCAGACCCAGTCAACCCCCTCAACTGCAGGAAAAAAGAATTTACTCTTCCATCCCTTGATGGAAGAGGGGAGCTCGAATCTAATGTCATTCGGGTGAGAAGACAAGGACCACCACCCGTCCTCAGTCAGGTGGCGCTTCAGGGCAAAGAAAGCCCTGAACAAAGAGAACCGGGCAACAAACCTGTGAAGGTGGCAGAGCACAATGAAGGAGAAGATGACCCTAATGGCATTTGGCACTAACTGGGCAGGGACCAAACGATAGTTGTCTAAGACGGACATGAAGAAGGGATGGAAAGGAAAGCGGAGACCCCCTGAGAAGGTCTCCTCATAAAAAGCAATGCGGCCCGGGCCACTAGAAGTGACCCGTTCCCCCAGACGAGGGATCATGGGCCGAAAAGAATGTGGGATGCCATAGACGTCCTAAACGGTCTCTAGTTCCTCGACGGTAATCATCGAGGCTATCCCGCCAGGACCTGAGGACCGGGAAGACTCAGGAGTAGGTACAGAAGAAGGAGGAGGGAGAGAAGGACCGGACCCTGGCTCCCTGATGAGTACCAGACCGAGAGAACGCTTCCTACTAAACTCGAAGCGAGTCGCATCCTCTCCCTCATTGGAGGAGGAAGAAGACGCCAGCCTCCGCTCGGAGGGACCAGCCTCGCCCTGATCAGTGGAGGGGCGGAAGCCTGGGCCAAAGCGGGACATCCTCAAGAATGAGAGAGGTGGAGAACTCGAGGTGGAGGACGAAAAAGCAGACTCGAGTCGAAGGAGACCCTAGAAGGACTCTACTCTGGCAAAGGAAGAAAGAAGGAGGGGACTAACCTGGTTCCTTCGGAGATCTGAGGCAACTGGGAAGAAGAAGAAGGCTCGGACACAGCAGCAAGCACGGAGAATTCGAAAGAATGGATATTTCGGATAAGGCCCTCCTTTCATTTCGAAATGACACGATGAATCCGTATCGACATAACACCTCCGCCAATGGATCCATGCCACGTGCTGTCCATCGATGAAAATGGCATCCTGGTCGCTCTGAATTCTGCACCAACATTAACTACTCCTCGGACGTGGCTACGTGGTGCCCCCGCATTGGCTCGCAGGGTCGTCTCACGAAGCGCCAGTAATCATGGCTATCATTGTACCAGATCTTTGCCTTTTTATGTCAGCGCCATAATTACTCCCTTCGGCCCGAGCACCGCGCACTAACGGGCCTCGGGAGTGAGGGGCAAATGATATGGCGGGATCGCTAACACGGGGGAGCTGACAGGCACCACGCCAAAGAAAGCCGCCATGTCAGATGCCACGTCAATTCTCCTGCTTAGACTCCTCTGCCGAGTTGAGTTGAGCTCCCTCGAGATAACGAGCCGAGCTCCGTCCTTCGCCAGGTCGGTCCTGCAAGCTCGGGATGCCTAGGTCGGAGCCGCCCTCTGCTCTCTAGAGCAAGACCCTCGAAGATCGAGACCCGTGGTCGGAGTCGAGCTCAGCCCTCCTCCACCACGTGGAGCCTCTCCGAGCGCGAGCCTTCTGGATCGGGCCCGCCCTCTACCCTCCAGAGCGAGACCCTCGGAGATCGAGACCCGTGGTCAGAGTCGAGCTCAGCCCTCCTTTGCCACATGGAGCCTCTCCGAGCACGAGCCCTCTAGACCGGGCCCGCACTCTATCCCCCTCCACCAAGGCGACCCCGCAAGCTCGGGGCATCTACATCGGAGCGAGCCCTGCCATTCCAGCTCAGCCCTAGCTCGGGCATGGGCACCACCCTCCCAGGACATCAGCGAGCCACCCGAGGACTACAGTGAGACGCCTACCGAGCCGTACTGACCACTTGCAGCCGCCAGTTACATCATAAAGGGACGAGGCCCGCTGACCGAGGTGCCACGCTCTTCACCAACTACCTGGACCACCCAAAAAAGGAAGTCAACCAGGAGATTCGAATCCCGGGAACGGTGGCTCACCAATCAAGGTACTGCTAGGTTTTCTGGAATTAGGCGATCGAGGGGAATGTCAAAGCACATGACAACTTCCCCTATCACGGATTGGGAAAAGCTCCTCGGAACACCACCGTACATGCCTGATAGCCCGGAGGAGATACCAAGACGAACGCCCAACGATAACCTAGTTCATAAAAACTCGGAGGTATCAACTACAACACAACAGACAAGCAAGACACGAGCCGTACCACTGAAACACAAGTGCAAGCTCCACCAAGAAGAGGAGCACGACACCACCAGCATCCACAAGCAAGATCGGGCGGAAGGGCCACACAAAGACTCCCTCTAACCAGGCCACACTTTCCCTGACACACTTGCATCCCACTCTCATACTAATCACTCCTCCTAGTGTGGAGTCCATCAAGAGGGGCTCGACTAGGAGGATCTGTTCCCTTGTATCGTCACTGACTTGACCGTCGGAGTGCCCCTGCCAGAAACCCTAGCCCGGGTCGCTAACCCCTGTTTTGCAGGTCCAGGACTACCGGACGGCGAGACAGCAAAGGACACGTGCTCCGACATTGACAGCAGCTACGGACCACGACGATCTTGGTGGTAACAATAGCAATAACTTGAACAGGTTGTTCTGTTTGTAGTCCAAACATTTTGGATATTGTTCTAGCAAATACTGGTTCAATATATATAGAAGACCGTTTCATATAATGGATAATAATGTGCTACAGAGTATTATCAGACAAGTATCACTATATATAGCTGATGATGATATGATTCATATAAATAATCAGCTTCTTCATGAAAATGATATAGCAATAAAAAATGATATGAAAGATGAAGTTCAGAAAGCTGACTTGTTACATGCTTAGAAAGTCCACATGATACTACTATTCCAAATTATGCTGTATTTGAAGTTCCTTCCAGAATATTTACTTAGGTTAATTGGGCAACTGCTAATATATCAATGTATTATTCATCGTAAGGACTGTCTATTATATGGAAAAGTAGTAAAGAGTTATGTAAAAGACTTCATTTTGCAGATAAGGTAGAATTACAAACTACAATAAAGCAATATTCAATTAATAGGCATCACGAATTCAAAGTTATTGAGTTGAAGCCAGATAAATGAGTTGTGAAATGCAAGAATAAAGAGTCAGGATGTCAATGGATGCTAAGAGCAATTAAGCAGAGTGATTACTTTGAATCTCACAATATACTTGTTTTCATACATGCATATCTGTTATAATATCTTAGGATCATTCTAAATTAGACTCCACATTAATTACCAATAAAATACATGATCTAGTGAAAGAAGTACCTACAATTACTATTGCTGGACTTGGTGTAGTAATAAAAAATAGATTCAATTACACACCCACTTATAAATAGTTATGGGATGCCAAGCAAAAAGCAATAACCATGGTGTTCAGGGATTAGGATAAATTATATGAATATTTATCCAAGTGGCTGCGTGCTGTAGAGGAATTTAATCCTAGCTCATGGGTGAAACTCATTAGCACTCCAACCAGTCATCCAACTGTACCCAATTTGATCATGTTTTCTAGGCTTTTGTATCCTCAGGTAAAGGATTTAAATATTGCCGACCGATCATTAGTATTGATGCAATGTTCTTATATGGAAAGTATGAAGAGAAATTAATGATCGTTACTATTGATGATAGAAATAATCTAATTTTCACTTGCATTAGCTTTTCTAGATGAAGTGTCTATTGATACATGGGGTTAGTTTCTTCCTCGTCTAAGAAATTTTGTTATCTCACATTAGAATATTTGCTTAATTTCGTATCGGTATTCTAGCATATTAGCTATAGTGAAAAATGAGCATCTAGGTTGGCAGCAACAAAATGCATATCATGTTTATTGCTTATGTTATACGGCAAGGAATCTTAATACAAGATTTAGGGATCCAAAATTAAAGGATATGGTAAAAAAGCTGAAATATAAATATAAATTAAAAAAAATAAAATATATATAAGAAACATTGAAAAATTTAAACAAGAAGTTCAATGGTTGAATGATATCCCTTTAGATAAATGGACTTGTGCACATGATAGTGATCGAATGTATGGAATAATGACTACCAATCTATCGGAGTGTTTTAATAAAGTTTTAAAAAATGCTCGATTTATGCCTATAACTATATTTGTGTAATTGACATTCTTCCGACTTGTATCATATTTTGATAGATAGTTGATGCACTTGATAGGAATGAAAGATTTACTCCTTTCGTTACGGATCATGTAATCGCTAAGCAAGCCAAAGCTATATCATACACTATTATGAGATTTGATAAAGCCAATGGCGTATTTCAAGTCCAAACTGTGATGCATGTACCCTATATGAATAAAGACAACACTCAAGTGACTTTTACAGCAACTAATTTAATAACTATTTCATAGTATATAATTTTTAAGTTAACTAGTTTTATACTTTACAACACAGATCATGAGACTTTCAGAGCATACATGTATATGTCTGAAAGATAGTATTATCATTTACCTTGCTCTCATATCATAGTTGCTTGTGCACATATTGTAATTGATTTTTATAGATATATTAATCGGTGCTATATTTTAAATAATTATCATTAGACTTATATACCTCAATTTCAACCCATTCCGTACCAAGATTATTAGTCACAACTTGGTCAAGGTAGTATCATTGTATTGGATAAATCACAGTTGCGGCAAAAAGGAAGACCACAATCTTCTAGAATTAGAATGACATAGATTTGAGGGAAACCAGTAACAGATGCAAGTGTAAAATCTATCAAGAGAAAGGGCATGATAGATGGTCATGTCCACCAACTAGAAATACATATTAGTATTACCATTTATCTATATATGATAGGTATTTTTACATATATCAACTTAATTACTATCTACATGTCACTGGTTTATTGTATATGACATAAACTTGACTTATGTGATTTATATTTTCATATTTTGCATCCATTGATATGTCAGGATGGGAGGTGGATGCATCATTGGAGATATTTTTCTACCTTATTGATACCTATTATTGGATATCTATTAAATATGTATGAGGGCCATTCTATTTCATTGGTTCTGATGGTTTTTTATCTCATTGAGAGTGTATTTTATGTTTCATATGTACAGGTTTTGTCTCTTGTTATACTTGGATTTTTATTGTTATTCAGATTCCATATTTTAATAATTGAAAACATGATGTTGTATTATAATCTAGGATTGTACTCGAATCTGTGTTTATTATATATTGATATAATATATTTCTTTTTATAATGGAGTTCATGGTTATGAAATAGATTTAGTTAAAAATGGAAAATAACATTTTTTCAATATGTGCAGCTTATTACTATTGCCACCTGGACCGTCGTGGCCTGTAGCTTCGGTGTGGCATCGGGTGTCGTCCTCATCGTTCGAGAATCTTGCATGCGTGTCAGGCCTTGCAAAAGAAAAAGAGACCCAGGCCGGGGATTCCAGCGGGGGCACTCCAATGATCAAGTCAGCGGGCGAACCAAGGGAACAGATCCTCCTTAGTGGATCCTGGTGAGGTATCCACATTCGAAGGTTGTTTTGTAGAGAAAAGAAAGTGTGAAAGTGGAAAAGGAGCATCGATAGAGAAGGAGAGCTCGAGCAGGGTTGGTTGTGTCCGTGGAATTCTTTCGACGAATTTTCTGGTAGCCTCAGAGCGTCTCATCTGGTTTGCTCTCCCTTTTTGTGTGCCCATGGTTACCTTGCTTGCCTCTTGGCTTGCTTGTGGCTTGCCCTCTATTTTGCTATGACTTATGTTGTTGTTGTGTCATCAGTCGAAAGCCCCTTTTTGTTATGGAGAGGCGGTGTTGCCCCTTGAGCTTGCTTCCCAGGTGTTCCCTGCTTGGTGGAGTCCTGAGGGTTGACATCTAGTAGCATTTGGGAACTGCACATGAGCTCCCCTTTCTCCCTTCGGGGTAGGAAGTTATGTTGCTAGCTCTGACATTCTGGTTGGTCGCCATATTTTGGAAAGCTTGGCAAAGCATTGGTATGCGGGCGGCCATCCCAGGGTTTGAATCCTCTGGCATGACCTTCTTCTTATGGATAATGTAGATGGTAGGTGGAAAGGCGCTGCACCTCGAATGGGGTGTCCCTTCTCGATCGGTGTAAACCGAAGCATGAGGGGATCCTGGTGCTTCGATGAGACGTCTCCCTTCGTAGGCCTGAGGCGGTAGGCCACCGCCTGCTAGTTGTACCATCCCAGCGACGGGGTCTTAATGGAGACAACCCTATTTCCCACCATGATTTGAATCTCTGCCATTCTCCTTCCTTCAGTTGGTGGCGGTATGAGCTCGACCCCGGCTAGGAGCTGACCTCGGCAGGGGAGCCCACTTCGGCTCCTCACTTGGGCACCATGCTCAGGTGGAACCTCCACCTGCCAGCTGACAGCCAGCGTCTAGATTGACTCCACATTAGCGGATACAGTCATATCAGTTGCCCCCCACTCTCGAGCCCGGAAGATGGTACGATGCTCAGGGCATGGAGAGTAATGATCATAATGACGTGGATTAGGATGTCTCTTGCATTTCCAATGTCTCTGTGCGCCTGTGCTTCGTAGACCATGCCTTCGCATTGATAGAGATTTTGTGGTGCTTGGCTTTCTGATGGTGACATAAATGCTTCTCCTGGGTTGATGCGAATCTTCTAGGAACGAAGCGTTTGGGTCGCGCGTCGCCAGTACGTGGCATCTTCTGGCTGGCTTGGCAATTAATGAGGTGTGTACCTTCAATTGGTATGAGGGAGCGGAAGGATTTGTTCTAGAGATGCCATCCCTCGCCTTTTTAAGGGCAGGTGGATATGCCTTCTCATAGTCTCCTCCTTTCTCCAATGCTTTTCCTCTTTAACCCCTCTCTCCTGACCTGTGCCAAGGGAGGTCTTCTGGTGAGCTTTAGGTCTTTGAACAAAGGGTCGAGGGGCCGCATGATATTTTTCCAGGAACATCTGGCCGGCATCCTGGCGGAGGCATTCCGGTTGGAGAAGAAGTTCGCTAAGCTCGAGGTTCTCCTGAAGGAGGAAGTGGAGAGGCCCTAAGGGGTAGAGAAGGTGGTTGCTCGTGTGATGGGAGCAGCCTACTTGCAAACCTCCTGGGTGTGCCTAGTCATGCAGCTAAATGGGAGGATGGCCATGGTTGTAGTCGCTATGGAGAAGGTCGTGGTTGCCACGGCGCTACTGAGAGTGGCCTAACGAGGAGCGGCCGTAGCTGATCTTGGAATCACCAGATCGATGAAATCTAAGAAGGACGGTGCGGTCGAGGAGGATGTGTCACCGTGTTCCTTCCTCAGGTGTTCACTTGAGGTAAGGCACCTGCATCCTCGGGGTGCCGAAGCTGATGCTGGGCTCTAGGGACCCGACGAGCTCCTAGGGAGGACCGTGCGCTAGAGGCAGACGCGCCATTGTTCTCCTTCCCAGCAAGCTCGGTTGAGAGAGGGACTAGCGTACCTCCAGCTGCTTCCGAAAGTAGGATCCCTTCTTATATGTAATTTAGATCTCTGGGAGGCTTCCTAACATGTCGGGAACCTCCATAGGATGTAAAAGATTTTTGATTAATGAAGGCTTTTGTTTTGACCATTGTGCACTTCTTCTTCTTGTCTCCTTTTCTTCTTCCTTCTCTTCTTTTCTACGCTTGAGTTGCTCTGAAGGAGGCCCTTCAGGAGCCGTGAAGGGCTTGCTTCCATGACTTGGTCGAGGGGCCTTCAAGGTTTGAAACCGAGTGCCAGACCATAGCTGTGCCTTCCATGGATGTGTACTTTAGGGGAGCTAGCCCAGCGGGAGAACTCGAAAAGGAATTTTGGCTTTTGCTGGAGTCTCGACCTGGGAGGAGCCAACCCAACAGAAAGTGGAGTCCAACTTCGGCTGGAGTCTTGACCTGGAGGGAGCCAACCCAGCGGAAGGACTTGGAGAGGAACTTGGCTTCTGCTGGAGTCTCGACCTAGGGGGAGCTAGCCCAGCAGAAGGTGGAGTTTGGTTTTGGCTGGAGTCTCGACCTGGGGGGAGCCAACCCAGCGAAAGGACTCGAGGAGAAATTTGGCTTCTGTTGGAGTCTCGACTTAGGGGGAGCCAGCCCAGCAGAAAGTGGAGTCCGTTTTCGGCTGGAGTCTCGACCTGGGGGGAGACAACCTAGCGGAAGGACTCGAGAAGGAATTTGGCTTCTGTTGGAGTCTCGACTTAGGGGGAGCCAGCCCAGCAGAAGGTGGAGTCTGACTTCGGGGGAGCCAACCTAGCAGAAGGACTCGAGGAGGATTGGCTTCTGCTGGAGTCTCGACCTGGGGAGAGCCAGCCCAGCAGAAGGTGGAGTCTGGCTTCGACTGGAGTCTTGACCTGGAGGGAGCCAACCCGGCGGAAGGACTCGAGGAGGATTGGCTTCTGCTGGAGTCTCAACCTGGGGGGAGCCAACCCAGCAGAAGGACTCAAGGAGGATTAGCTTCGCTGGAGTCTCGACCTGGGGGAGCCAGCCCAGCAGAAGGTAGAATCTGGCTTTAGCTGGAGTCTCGACTTAAAGGGAGCCAATCCAGTGGAAGGACTCGAGGAGGAAGCTTTTGTTGGAGTCTCGACCTGGAAGGAGCCAACCGAGCAGAAGGTAGACTCTGACTTCGGCTGGAGTTTCGACTTGGGGGAGCCAACCCAGTAGAAGGACTCAATAAGGATTGGCTTCTACTAGAGTCTCAACTTGGGAGGAGCCAGCCCAGCAAAAGGACTTGATGGGATAGAGCTTATGGTTGCAATCTCTGCCGGCTGGATTCGAGTGGGACCCGGTGATGTCGCTTCTTTATTTGCCTCCTACTTCCAAGCCTTGACAAAACGTCACACTCAGGGTTAAGGAGGTAATTGCAGAGGTGATGTGGAAAGGCTGAGATTTGGCACGCCATTGAATGCCACAATCGTCGCCACTTCGCGCGTCGTGCCTTGAAGCTAGTATGGGGGTGCCACATCAGCAGGTCCGAGAAAACATAATGGTGGATGTATGACCTGAGGCTGTTTTCGTTGTATCGAGGCATCGCCTTTGGCTGATGTTTCCACGTGGTGGCCATCTGGCAGCTGGAGTGCCGAAAGGACGTACGACTGCAGTCTGGTCGCTTTGAAAAGAGGGTAAGCATTCCCCTAATCATCCTTTTCGAAACTTTCCTACTTGCCATTGGATGAGAGCTTCTTTTTTCTCTCGGCTGTCTTTTCCTCCAACAACCAGGTCAGTCTTCCTTGGTCTTCTCCTTCTTCTCCGGTTAGGCTGAGTTTTCCTATAGGGTTCCTGGGCCTTCTCTCTCTATGCACTTCCTTCTTTCTTTGATCTTGGATGGTTTTGTCCGGTCGAAACCATCGCTCTTCTCGGAACCCCGATGAGGCAAGGCCCTCTCGATCGAGGACTCCATCTTCTGACAAGGAGGAGGAGGCTCCTCTCGTCATCTGTAGGAACCTTCACCCAACTGGAGTGGTCATAGGTGGGCCCAGGGCTCCTCCTATTCCTTTTGTTTCTTCTGCTCCTGTTGCTTCTTCCCGGTCTTCCCGTCCAACTGGGCCTTCTGGCGTCGCTTCGACGATGACCAGGGAGGATCTCGTTGTGATTTGGGCCTCCTACGGGATCTTAGACTCTGTCTGGCTCTCGGTTATGGGACCAGGAGAGCGAGTCACCTCTAGTGGCCCAAGTCAAATAGCGCTCTACGAGGAGCTCTTTCTCGGGGGCCTTCGCCTGCCTTTTCATCCCTTCTGATGGGGACATCTCAAGCACGGATCTTGGAGCAAGCATAATTCTTGGAGTGGCACAGATCTTGAAGCATTTTTGGAATAAATTTATTTAGGATTTATCTTTTGTTTAAAATTTGAATTAGGATTTGGTTGGTTAGGATTGATATATGGATAGGCTTATCTTATCCTATCTTATATTTGAATTTGATTCGTTCTTATCTTTTTATCTTGTATTCAAATTCAAATGAGGGTTGGAAAATCTATAAATACTACCCTCAGCCTTTTGTAATAGGAGGATGGATGAATAAAATTTCTATTGTTCTGTGTGAAGGATCTGTGTGCTCCTAGGGTATCTGTATGATCCCTTCTCCATCTTCCCAGGGTTTCTGTGTGATCCCTGATTTTGGGCATCTGTGTGAGCCCAGGGCATCTATGTGAGCCCCTTTGCTATGTGCTTGTTCTTCTTGGGGAATCTATGTGAACCCCAGTATTTTATCTTAACCCTGCACCCTCTTCTTTCCTCCTTTGCAAATCCTAATCCCTGGTGACTTTCATGCTCACCAGCGATCCAGTCCAATCCCTGTCCCGCATCAAGTGGTATCAGAGCTAAAGGATTAGGATTTTTCTGCTTCATCACCGGCCCTCTGTTCTCTTTCTTCCCTGTTTCAAATCTCGTCCATGGATCCTTCCCCAACATCGATGTCGGACCATTCTCCCCCCAGCCGTCCTCAACCCCAGCTCCCAGTCGCTCCGTGAAAGACTCTGGTCCGTCGACCTCGCCAGAGAGATCACCTCCGAGCCCACCGGCGGTCGTCTTCTTCTCTCCGTCAATGACATCTCCCCTGCCTACAGCCGGCGAGCCCCAACACCTGATTCATGGTTGCCCTCAAGCTTTAGATCGAATGCTCCACCGGATCGCCTCAGTGCTCTCCGTTGGCTAGCCGCGTTCCTCCGCCATGGCCACCACCGTCATCAACCTCGCTCAGCATCGGAGTCCTTTTTGATTGGTTTTAGTTCCATCAACCTCGCTCAGCCTGATTCGACGGAGTCGAGTTCACCCCACCGTAGGAGAATGATGGGGACATCTCAAGCACGGATCTTGGAGCAAGCATAATTCTTGGAGTGGCACAGATCTTGAAGCATTTTTGGAATAAATTTATTTAGGATTTATCTTTTGTTTAAAATTTGAATTAGGATTTGGTTGGTTAGGATTGATATATGGGTAGGCTTATCTTATCCTATCTTATATTTGAATTTGATTCGTTCTTATCTTTTTATATTGTATTCAAATTCAAATGAGGGTTGGAAAATCTATAAATACTACCCTCAGCCTTTTGTAATAGGAGGATGGATGAATAAAATTTCTATTGTTCTGTGTGAAGGATCTGTGTGCTCCTAGGGTATCTGTATGATCCCTTCTCCATCTTCCCAGGGTTTCTGTGTGATCCCTGATTTTAGGCATCTGTGTGAGCCCAGGGCATCTATGTGAGCCCCTTTGCTATGTGCTTGTTCTTCTAGGGCATCTATGTGAGCCCCTTTGCTATGTGCTTGTTCTTCTTGGGGAATCTATGTGAACCCCAGTATTTTATCTTAACCCTGCACCCTCTTCTTTCCTCCTTTGCAAATCCTAATCCCTGGTGACTTTCATGCTCACCAGCGATCCAGTCCAATCCCTGTCCCGCATCACCTTCTTTCTCTCCTTTCTCAGCAACTATCATCTTGTTCCGGCCCAGTTGGCCCCCA
Organism: Areca catechu; assembly: GCA_021397845.1. Taxonomy (NCBI): domain Eukaryota; kingdom Viridiplantae; phylum Streptophyta; class Magnoliopsida; order Arecales; family Arecaceae; genus Areca; species Areca catechu. The sequence continues at coordinate 9,954,775 of CM038044.1, forward strand.
ACACCATTAGGGTCATTAACTGTTTCATTATTTTCTGCCACTTCTATAAGATCGTCGTTCGTTTCTTTTTGTTCAGGGCCTTTTTTATCCTGAAATGCCACCCGATTGAGGATGGGTGGTGGTTTGTTTCTTCTTGCATGAAGGGCATAAAGTTGGAGCACCCCTCTTCCATCAAAGGATGGAAGAGTAAATTCTTTTTCACCTCCATCGAAGGGATGGACTGGGTCTGGAGTGATCCATATCGGATCCCAAATCAGAACTCCCAGATCGAGACCTCTGATCGGGAAATATATGACCAACTCATTTCTGATCAGATCACCTCCCTCGAGGTTTTGCTATCAGAGTAGAACCTGTTCGATGCCGGGATCAGCCCAATCTGGGGGCTAAGTGAGTCCGGAGGGATATCTCTTCTTCCATAAGTCCTTTTCGGTCTACTGTTGATCTTTCTCTTCTTCTTCTTCTTGTAGGCATGAAGTTCTTGGTGAAGGAGCTTCTGGAGTCCATCCAGAGGAGAAGCCTACCGTCCGGGCCTGGTGAGGCTCCACCAAAGGGGGCCCGTGTTGAGCCCAGCCAAGGGGTGGGGCCTGCTTCAGTTCCTGGCCCTACGGGGTGAGCGATCGAGCCGGCCCTTAAGTCTTCGAGGCAACGGGCGTAGCTCCCAGCCTGAGAGCCTGACACGGGTGCATAGGCTAGGTCGGTTGCTGCCGTTGTAGTCCAGCCTCCTGCAGTCATCGAGGTGGATGGGGAGGGAGAAAGGGTGGCAGAGCAGCCACCGGTGATGCCACCACCTGTGGTAACGAACTCTCCCCTGCTAGATGAGATGCCTTCGGAGGTGGTTCCCTCGGACGCGGCGGCCCCCCAGCACTGAGAAGGGCTGTCGTCCGGAGGGCAGCACCTGGGGTAAAATTGAACTCGTCGGTCATCCAGGATCTTGCGCTTGCGGAGTGCATGATGGAGTTTGCGGTCCAGTCATGCGACCGCAGCGAGAGGGGGGGTAGGAAGCTAGCGGAGGCCCTTCTTGGCACCCTCCCCCTCCTCTTCATTGTAGTCTTCATCTTTTCTGTTGCTTCGGTCTGGTTGCTGTAATTAACGCCTTTGATGATGCAGATCGGAACCGACATTCTCCTCATCGCGACTACTGCACTTAATGGGAGAAGAGGGATGCCCAGCAAGAGCAGGAAAGGGCATCGCTAGCGGTTGAGGCCCGGGAGCAAACTGACAGGGCCCGAGCCTTGGAGGAGAAGGATAAGGTCCTCCAGGCCAGGGTGGTTGATGCTAAAAATCAGGCTAGGGACCTCGAAGTATCCTTGGCCCGAGAAAGGAATCGGGCTTTCCATCGGGGAGAGTTTGTCCCCCAGCATACCATACTCACGGGCTTCTCGATGGGCCGATTGTCGATCATAAGGACAGAAGGAAGGGCCACAAGCGCCTAAGGTTCTATTGGGGTCTTGCCCCCCACGAACTTTTCGAGGTAGCCCCTCCTTATCAGATCTTCGATTTCTCTCTTGAGGTGGCGGCATTCCTCGGTATTGTGGTCATGGTCACGGTGGAACCTGCAGTATCTTGTCTTGTCGTGACCGCCGAACGGCCCTAGTGGGGGAGGGTGATGCAAGTAGCGCTCACCCTCGATCTCCATGAGAATCTTTGACCTCGAGACGAGGAGAGGAGTATATACCTCTTCTGAAACGGGACCGCTTTTTGGCCTGGACCTCACTCGGGGATTTGGGCTTGGTTCAGGCTTGCGTGCCCCTGGGGCTTCCCTCGGGGTTCGTTTCTCCAAAGGCTTCCCATCCAGCTCTCTCCTAGTGCGGTCCGCCTCCTCAGCGCAAATATACTTGTGGACGCGGAGGAGGAGGTCAGAGTACATCTTCGGTGGCTTCTTGTCCAGGGAGTAGATCAGCCAGAAGTCCGGAGTCCTTTTTTCAGCACCAACATGGTGATGGGCTCGTACAGATTGTAGATCTCCAGTGCGGCAATCTTGAAGCGGGCCACATAGTCCCGCAAGGACTCGTGGTCTTGCTGCTTGATGGAGAAAAAGCTATCGGCTTCTTGCGGTACCTTCCAGCAAGCATCGAAGTATGCCACGAACTTTCTTTCCAGCTTCGTGAAGGAACTAATACTCTCGGGTTCAAGACGAGTGAACCAGACTCGAGCGGCCTTCCAAAGAGTAGCGGGGAAGGCTAAGCATAAGAGGGCATCTATTGCCCCCTGGACTCTCATGAGAGCCTTGTAGCTCTCCAGGTGATCCAGGGGGTCAGTGGTCCTATCGTAGAGATCCACCTGGGCATGCGGAACCGGCTCGAGATCGGTCCCTCTTGGATCTCTCGGGAGAAGGGTGGTCGGGCGTCATGGCCCGCTAGCTCGCGGGAGGAGCTTTGCATGTTGGCAAACTGGCGGGACAGTTCTGCCAGTCTACGCTCTTGCTCTTCCAGGCACTTCTCTGCCATGTACCCGATAGCCTCATCGATGGAACCTCGCTGAGGCTGTTGGAAAGGACAGAGGCGACCATTGAGGAGGGTCACGATGGGGGGCCTTGCTCTAGCAATGTTTGCGGCGCCTGAGGGTGGCGCGCTTCAAGACTGGGGACTGGCTCTTTTAATCGGCCGACCCACTCCTCCGTCACTTTGCCGGGGTCTGGAGGCTACCCCGAGGATTAGTCATGTCCTGTGGTCACGGTGGCCTACTTTGGAAGGAGCGCAAGCTACCGCAAGGTCGAGCAGCTAGGGCCGCAGGGGTCTCTTGTTGTTGTTGGGTGGCCAAAGACCGGTGTTGATGCTAGAGCTTATATTTTATAGTTTTTGGATAGATATTTATTCATAGATATGTCAAGGAAGGCGATGCAACTCATATTTTTACCCCTACTAGAGGATTTTGAGACTGCTAGACATTACAGTTGGGATAGTGTAGGCCTTGCATGGTTGTATAAATATATATGCATGGCTAGCATGAGAGATGCTCATGATATTGCAGGACCTTTGATACTGCTATAGCTCTGGGCATGTGATAGATTTTCGGGTCTAACACCTTGCAAAATATCTTCGTTGGTTGCAGATTCTATGATGGATTTGAATGATGATGGAGCTAGATTGCCATAGGATCTCTTAGGAACGAGGAGAGCATTAAATTTTATTAATGTTTTTCATTAATGATGTTTACTGAGTTATGTTATTCATGAAATCTCTTTTATATGCAGATGGAGAGATGAATTTTTGATCATGAAAATGCCAACACCATTCTCTTTTCATATCAATTATATCTCGATCACCTAAGACTGGAGCAAGTAATAATTAAAAATATATTTTTTATATTATTTTGTTCAATATCTTATGCTTTAAATTCTTTGTATATATGTGATATAGCAACCATATACTCCTGACATTCTTACACAACTACCAGGTTATTGTCTACATGGTCAGGATATATGGTGTAGCCGAGTGCCGCTTATTTGTTTCCATATCACAGAGTGGCACTTCATTGATATAGTATTGCGATAATTTGGGATCCACCAGTCCATACCATATCGATGTAATAAAGATACTATACTGCACTGCATCAATCCCAGAGGATGAGTCGATCAAGACTGATCCATCACTCATCAGCATTCTATTAAATTTTAGAAGAGCCGTCGAGATTATGTTTTAGATAGTACTCTTATTGATGGTACCATGGATTATCATGATCCATATATGCAATGACATCACTGCATCACTTGGCAGTTCATTAGTTATGGTGGTATGATGCATGATTACCTGGTAAGCATTTAAATTATTTTATTAATCTTTATTTATAGATAATTATTTTATTTTATATAACTCATTACATATATATTTCAGAGCGATGAGATTGTTATGATACATCAGCTTGCCCAGCCATGTTCCATATCCACGTCCTCTTAACCCATCCTGGAGATATGTGATATCGTCCTTCATGCTATCTATGAGAAGACTCGTATCTAGTTAGAAGCATTTGCTCATGATGTCGACAAAGAGAATGAGACTATTTCGCCTTTGTCATATGCATCAACATCGGGAGCACCTCCTCTAGCTCAGCATAGGCGAGGTACTCGATGATGTAGTATATTTCCATATCCAATGCATGCGTTCACTTGTACATGTCTGCGAACAGGTATCTTCATGAAGACATGAGATCATGTTTGTTGAGGATGCTGCAATACATCTCAACTATGCTACTATGCCGGACTACATGGCACATCAAGATACTTAGGACATGAAGGAGAGTTTATTAACGAGGGAACGACACAAGAAGGTGCTACACAGGAGGCATTCACTCATGTAGAGCTTCCGATAGAGCATCAGGGATTAAGTAAACCGAAATCTTCACATCATCGAAAGTAACCTTCACGCAGGAAGAGATGACTGTCTTGTGGGACTTATGATATATATTTTAGATTTATTTATATATTACATTTATAAATTGATCACAGTTTATTTATACATTTGCTTTACAATAAATTTTATATTTATATATTATATTTAGTAATGAATTTTATATTTATTTATTTGTATAATTTATAATTATCTTAATTATTTGATAATTATGGGATATATATACCTCTTACTTAAACAAGTAATTATGATGGGACATTTATTTATCTCTCTTGGATAAAGTGTACTCTTATAATTAATTAAAATTAATTATAAAAATATATTAAGTAATCTATAATAAATTAATATGTCATAATATATTAATATTATATATTATAATATTTAATTTTCTATAATAATAACTTGTTATACTAATATCATATATTTATAATAACATATTATTCATTAAAATATTAGTATTATATTAATATATTATAATATATTAATATGTTATGTATTCAATTTAATAAAATATTGACAAATATAAATGATAAATTATATATTTTATTATTTTATATTAAAATAAAATGTTAAATAAATAAAATAAATTATTAAAATATATAAGAAAGTAAGAGAGCGAGACAACAAGAGGAAGAGGAAGTATCGATACCATCGACGTGCCAGGCGACTGTTGCCATTCTAGTGGCCTCTGTCAGCCCTGTCGCATCAATAGATGCCGCGTGCAGTGGAGTCATGCGCCGACCTGGCAGCCAGATCCGTCGCACAACATAATTGGGTCTCAAGGGGCAGGGCAAGTAGGTGCCCATCATGCTCCAAGCTCGCATCGACATCACCGTGCTCGATCCCGTCGTCTCTGACCCCGCCACTTAATGGATGCCCCATCCTATCATGCCGCATCGACGACACTAGGCACGTTGCCGCCGCCACCGCGATCAATACACGCGCATCATAAAACTATATTATAATATAAATTTATAATTTAATATATTATAATATATTAATTATTTTTAGAATATAAAATATTCATTATAATATAGTTATAACTTTAATAATATTATAAAATATTAATATTATAAAATAAAATTTATTATCATATATTACAATATAATATAATATAATATAATATTTAATATAATATAATATACTATTAGAATATATATTATAGTATTCATATTTTATAATATGATATGTTATAATATATTATATTATATAATATTAATACTATAAAAGATATTAACATAATATTATATTATATTATATTATATGCTATAATAATATTATATAGTTTATCATATATATTATATAATATTATTATATAATATATTATAAAATATATATTATTATTATATTATATTATTATAATGTTATATTATATATTATATTATATTATAAGAAGAATAAACAATGGGAGGGTAATATTATTCAAAAGATTATCTTAGAGGTGGTAATCTAGACTACCACCCCTTCCAAACATAATCCAGATTGCCAAACAGGATAGATTGCTATCCATAATAACATACCAAATATAGTCATATGGTGGGCCAAATATTATTTAAATTATACTTATCTTGTTTCATAAGATTAATTCATTAATAATAAAATCTATCGTAAGATTTTCAGCTATCTCGTTATCGATATAAGTGACTAAATAATCAGCAAAAAAATCTTCCATCTTGTTGCATAATCTGGTCTTGACAATCTTCATTTTTGAAAATGCTCTCTATAGTAGTTGAATCCGGAAGTCATAAGCACCACGGACTTGTAGAAGATGCGCGCGCACTGGCCACAGTGATGGTGGCATCATGCAGAGTACCATTGGTGTTGCACAATGGGATGTGACGTCCATCGAGTGACGGGGCCAAAGACGATAAGGCATGAGTGTTGTAGTATTGATGGGAGCCTAGGGCATGATGGGTGCTGCCCGTCCGTGCCCTCCAAGATCGATCGTGCAACGCGATGGATCTGGTCGCTAGGACGATACGCGGCTTCACCGCACGCGATATTCGTTGATGCGATGAGGTTGACGGAAGTCATCAAGATGGTAGCAATAGGCCAGCGCATCGGTAGTATCGGACTTCGCATATGCGCAACCATCTGGTATCGTCGCGGGAACATTCTCGCCGATCATATTACATGATAGGTTTGGCCGCCATCTTATCTATGAGTGTGGTAATGAGACGGTGCTAGCTGCATGCAGTGGCTTCGGCCATGGCAGATTCTAGAGACGGGCGTGAATCGAATGATAAAAAAAAATTCTTTTTCTTTTTAAAAAATTATAGAAAAGAAAAAAAATTAATGAAAATGAAAGATAAAGTTGGTAGTGATCCGACTTTCAAGTAGAAAAAGCTGATTTATGATATTTTTTTTTCTGAGATTCTTCCGATTATACTTAATATCTTAAATTTTAGGAGACTATATATATATATATATATATATATATATATATATATATATTTATATTTATTTATTTATTTATTTAAATTTTTTTATACAATTTTAATCTTAGAAAACAATTGAAAAAAAAAATAGAGGGGGCCTTGCCCCCGGCGGCGGGTGCGGACGATGGAGATCAACGGTGGGAGCAGGGGAACGGTTCGACCGGGAGTGGGACTGGTGGTGTTGGTGGGGATGCGGGAGATATCCACCTTGCTTTGCTTCCGCGTCTCCCGGATCTTGGAGAAGTCCAAGGAGCAGTCCGGCAGCCCGTCCTTCTGGTCCCGGTCCCCGAATGCGGGCACCGACATCCGCCCCTTTCTGCACTCATCACAAAAAAAAAAAAAACCTTGTTGAAAAGTTATTGCATAGACACCATTGATGCAGCTTGACATGGGGAAAGGAGGTAGCAATTTCCCTTGAAATGAAATGGCTGCAATCAATGAGAACAAATAAGAAAGAGCAAAGCTAGACAAGGAAGTGAATAACATGTCTACCAAGAAAGGGCGCTCTATGTATTAAATTCTCTTGCGCAGTATTACTAAATTGAAACGTTTGAGATTCAAAATTCCTACTCTAATTTCCTCCGGTATGTTATTTTCCTTCAAAAGCCCTGAGAATTTAAGCTTTCTGTTTGCTTTTGTTATTTTTGAACGTTTTGAATATCTCTGGATTATCATATGATGGTCTTTTCGAGTTCTTCCGAATCAAAAAGTTCCGATTTGGGGATTTATTTGAGTTTTTTTTTTCCAGCATCATTTGAGTAAGAAGACATTCTGATGACCGTTTTTGGTCATCCTAATCGAAAGACCGTTCTTTCACTTGATTTTCCCCCTAAAAAGTTGAAATCAACTCCCTAATAGGACAAAATTTGGATTTTGCTCAATTGCCTGGGATCTCATATGTTGGGTATTGGGATGGTGTCATGAAGGTTCCTGCGTTACTTCCTCAAATTTCTTTTTGGAAGGAAGCTTAGATCATTTCTGTTGTATGATGACTGGACTATTTCTTAATCATAATGTGTATGATGACTGTAATCTTTCTGAATAATTAAGTAATTACAAGTTATGATGGAAACCAACTTCCAACTCATTCATGAGGAATTCACTGAACACAAGATCATAATTTTTTTTTTTCATTGCCATGAGAAAAGGCACCGTCAGAACAAATTTCCTTGAAGTCCTCTTGCCAATTGGTTGTAGATAGGACGATTTTTATTTCAGTTATGCTCAAGATAAGAAACTCTGGAGATTGAGACTTTTGTGCTTTATTTTCTTTTCTGTGAATACTATTTGTCTAGCACTCGACCAACAAAGTATGTAGACTGTTTATTTTGAGAGGAATTGTTTCTTTAACTTCATTCTAGTGAACATGATGTCGGCACTCAATGCTAGTTTTATACTTCTGCAGGTAAAACTACTTCATTGATGATTTTGGCAGGGTAGCATATGGTTGGAGGAAGGCTTCTGGTGTAAGTATGGTTGGACTATCTAGGAGGTTCTTGAAGTAAAACTATTGGTTCTGCTGTGACTTTTTGCACATCTTTTCTGGTAGCATCAGATGTGACTTTATTGGAATTTAGATGTATTTAGCCATCACTTGGTAAAAATGTATACCATGGACATTTTCTCCATTCATGTGTGCATATACTAAGAGCATTTTTGCACAGAGGACTTTATTTCCAATGAATCATATGTTAAGATTAACTTTACTATTAGATTTGTATAAGTGACCCCCAAAGAATTTTTCCTTGATGATATACATCTTCTAGAAATATATAAGAAAATCTCCTTTTTCCTTCTTTTTCTTACATATTACACCATGGAAGAACAGGTTGTTCTATTAACATATGGAGGATTGATGACAAGGGAAAGTGAAAAAATTGTATAAAAGATGTTATCTATCAATGTCCGTAATCATTGAACTTGTCTAGTAAACCCAAGATGGGAGACACTTATGTCTGTCAAGCTCAAAGATTCAAAGAGAAAAAAACAGTAATTCTTCATGTTCAGTTTATTATACGCTAAATCATGCAGAAAAATATGAAACCAGCATACTTCATTAACTTGCTGAAATTATGTGGATGATTAAAACAATCTATCTTGCTCATTACTCTTCATCATTTTCTTAGTGGGGTGTCTACTTCACCGTGATTTCTCGGCTGGCCACATGATTTTTTTGGAGATGTCACGGCGTTTAAAAATTTATAAGTTATAACTATTTTTGACTTAATATTACCCTTTAACTTTTCATCTTTTGGACAATTCAGTGTTTCACTATAAATTAATTATTTCAGGTACAAATTTATAGAACAAGAGGATTTTTCATGTTTTGCTTCATACTTAGTTTATTAGCAATGCTTGGTGTGTTACAATGGCTACATGGTATGATGGTTATAATGATAATTACTTATTTTTATGGGAGTTTGGAAAACTTTTCCCATGTATGTTTTACTTATGTGCATTTTCTTAGCTCATATTTCTTTGATGGAGTTTCAACTGATGTAGCAACTCTTTTGTTTGTGTTCCTTTTGGTACTGATGTGGCACATTCGCTGACGTGGAGCCTCTGCTGGCAGCCCCACTGGCAAAGAGTCCGCCACCCGGGCATGGTGGCCAAACAAAGAGCCAAGACGAGCCCTCCTGCCGAGGTCAGCTCCTAGCCAGGGTCGTGCTCATAAGGCGAGCCCCCGCCTGAGGCCAGCTCCCGGTCGAGGTCGTGCTCATGCTGCCAAGGCGAGCCCTCCTATCGAGGTCAGCTCCCAGTCGGGATCGTGCTCATGAGGCGAGCCCCCCGTCTAAGGTCAGCTCGCAGCCGGGGTCATGCTCATGCTGCCAAGGCGAACTCTCCTACCGAGGTCAGCTCCTAGCCGGGGTCGTGCTCATGCTGCCAAGGCGAACTCTCCTACCGAGGTCAGCTCCTAGCCGGGGTCGTGCTCATAAGGCGAGCCCTCCATCTAAGGTCAGCTCCCTGCTGGGATCGTACTCATGCTGCCAATGTGAGCCCTCCTGCCGAGGTCGGCTCCTAGCCATGAGGCGAGCCCTCCATCTAAGATCAGCTCCCTGCTGGGGTCGTACTCATGCTGCCAATGTGAGCCCTCCTGCCGAGGTCAGCTCCTAGCCATGAGGCAAGCCCTCCATTTGAGATTAGCTCCCGGCCGGGATCGTGTTCATGCTGCCAAGGCGGGCCCTCCTGGTGAGGTAAGGCTCCATCCTACCTTACCAAGGTCAAGTTCCCGCTAGTGGTAAGGACCGACAGGAGTTTAAACTGTAGCAAGGAGGTTCCTGATTGCCTACAACATCTGAGGGGCGGCGCACGCCCGGCCATGAACCCGGGCTTTGCAACGCGCCACCCGCACGCTATGGGCGGTCTGCGCTCCACCAGGTCCTGGATCCTGTTATGCACCGCCACGTTGACAACCGTGCAACCAGGAGCTTCAATCCTCGTGATACGAAGCCTGAACCTCCTCCGAGAGGAGTATTCCATTAAGGCCCAGGGCCCAGCAACACTCCAACGGTCCCTTCAGAAATGGAAATTCCCCACCATGGCACGGGGCTCAGCGGCACAGTGCCCGTCCCTTCCATGGGGAATTGCACCACCAGAAGAGACAGAATCTGTGCCACGCCGGCGTACACCCCCAAAGAAAGGATTTCCTCTTAACAGGGCCGGACCACCAACTTTTTTAATAGGGGCCAAGAAAATATAAAAATAAAAAAATATTAATAAATAATTAAAATTAATTTAAATATTTTTTATAAATATTATTTAAATTATACTTATCTTGTTTCATAAGATTAATTCATTAATAATGAAATCTACCATAAAATTTTTAGCTATCTCGTTATCGATATAAATGACTAAATAATCGACAAAAAAATCGTCTTCCATCTTGTTGCATAATCTGGTATTGACAATCTTCATTTTTGAAAATGCTCTCTATAGTAGTAGTTGAAATCGGAAAAGTCATAAGCACCACGAACTCGTAGAAGATGTGCACGCACCAGCCACAGTGATGGCGGCATCGCGCTGAGTACCGTTGGTGCTGCACAATGGGATGGGATGTCCATCAAGCGACGGGGTCAAAGATGATGGGACGTGAGTGCAGTAGCATTGGTAGGAGCCCGGGGCATGACGGGTGTTGCCCGCCCGTGCCCTCTAAAATCTGATCGTGCCACGCGATGGATTGGATCTAGGTCTAATATTAGGACCCGATCAAAGAATCGGATCAGATCGGGATTACTTATAACCCGATTCGACCTGACCCACTTGCACCCCTAGCCACGGCAGATTCTAGAGACGGGTGCCAGTCGAGCGATAAAAAGAAAATTCTTTATCTTCTCCTAAAAAATATGGAAAAGAAAAAAAGAAATTAATGAAAATAAAAGATAAAGTTAGTAGTGATCCAACTTTCAAGTAGGGAAAGCTGATTTATGGTATTTGTTTCATTTTAAAATCTTTTTCCAAGATTTTTCAAGTTATACTTAATATCCCAAATTTTAGGGGGGCCAAATGCATAAATATAAATATATATTTAAATTTTTTTATAAAATTTTATCTTTAAAATAAAATTGAAAAAAAAAATTAGGGGGGGCCAAGGTCCCCCTTGTCCCCCCGACGGTCTGCCCCTACCTTCTAAGGACTGGTCTGACAGGAGGGAAGCCGCAGGCAACAGCAAACCCCTTCCCGAGAGGGCACACAGAAAGGGACACCCGGACGAAGCCCCAGACCTGCTCTGGGCCATCCCCTATACATAAGGTTAGGAAAAGGGAAGTCGCAAGCAACGATAAGCCCCTCCCAGAGAGGGCACATGAAAAAGAAGGAAGAAGAAGGAGAAACAGACAGGTGAGAAGGAGATGGAGAGCGGGTGAGCAAGGGACCCCCCAGCAGACCCTTCCGAGCTCTCCGCTTCCATCATCGCTTGTTCCTTCCATCTCAATTCTACCTTTCACCCTCTATGCGGAGAGCTCCCTAAGCTTTCCACCGCGGAGAGCCCCCCAAGCTCTCCATCACAGAGATTCTGTTCTCCTTGATCATCCCATCTGACTTGATCGTCGGAGTGTCCCCGCCGGAATCTCCGGCCCGAGTCTCCTCTTTTTTGCAGGATGGCCAGACCGAGGAGCTAGCTAGGAAAGGGAGGGACGAGCGCCCCACGGGACCCTGACGCATCCGCGACATGTCGGAGCTACAAGCCACAGCGATCTTGGCGCCAACAGGTACCATTCCTCTTATCACTTGAAACAAATGACAAGCCCAGTCTGGAATATAAATTAGAGGTTCTTTTTTCTGCTTTATTTTGAATCTTGAGCAATTGAAGGGAGTGAACTGCTATGAGAGAGCAGTTGATTGACCTTCTTAATGTCAAGTTGCAATGGAGAATCCAAGAATGCTTAAAATTTCTTATAGACAGTAACTGCCATGTGCAAAATTGCAACAGGTCTTCTTCATGCATGCAAGGTCTAAGCTCCTTGTATGTATTTATTCATCATCAGTAATTACCATTCAGAATATCTGCTTGGTGGTTATCATTAAATTGCCTGTCATTCTATTTTTGTTGGTTCCCAGGTGTTTGAAAATTGCAGTATTTTTGATAATTGAATTAATCAGACTAGCTTTTAGAATGGAAAGGTTTAGACACAACACAAACAGAAAGACAAGAAACTGAAAGTATCAAGGAACCAGATTACAGACACATCCTGAGTGCCATGGCATTGGTTAACAATATTGCAGTTTGTCGCATAACTTGATGGAGATGGATAAAAGCATGAGAATGGCCCCAATTTCTTAGCTCTCTTATTCTATAAAATGATGTTGTCAACACAAATAGGATGGAAATGCAAAGGAAATTTTAGCACTTTGGAACTGCCTTGCATAATGATGATCGTGACAAAACTTTGATTATGTGCAACTGATTTATAGCCTATTGGTTATCATTTGGTTAGTAGAAATGATTTTGAAGTATTGGCTCCTTAATTTTTTGAGCCACATGAGTGTGATTAAGATTTCTTTTATCAGTTTTTATAATGTAAGCTTTTGATGCCTGAACCATGAAAAATTTATGGAACTTTTGCTCTCTTTGTAATTGCATGGTGTAAGTACACCATATAGCATAGTTTCCTGTGATCATTTGGAGATAATGTACTACTTGTTGGACCTAAAAAGGATTGTAATTTTTCTGAATCATTAATTAAGTCCTCCCTCTTCCTCTCCTTCCCTCCCCTCCCCCCTCTCTCTCTTCCTCCCTCGTGTTCTCCCTCTCCCCTACCCTCACCGGTATCTCCAACAGAGGGGTGGAACATGGTTTGCCGAACCATACCGAACAGACCGGTTCTGGCCAAACCGAACCAGACCAGCATCCAATCGGTATGGTTCAGCTTATAAAATTGGTTCTTCCCATTCTATAATTAAAAAAAATTAATGAACTTGGTCCAAACCGTGCCGGTTCGGTTCGGTTCAATTTTTTTTTATTGTGCTCCAATGGCATGGGTGAGGGGATTGATATTAAGCAACATGGGTGGGGGGATTGATATTAAGCAATCGAGAGCCTCTCGGACTCTTAGTTTTGATAGAAAGGGAGAAAGAAGACTTCAAAACAAATTTTTTTAATATTTCAAGCTAATCAAACATCGAAATAGTAAGAAAAAAATAGATTCAAGGTACACATGTGCTTTCCTTCTCTCTTTCTCCCTCTTCCCTTTCTTTTTTAAAAAATTAATGAAAAATAAAAAATAAAGAGAAATGCCATCATAATTTTTTATTTTTGCATGATTTTAGAATATGTTATACATTTATGAAAGATCTATACAATGATGCTAAGATTATGATTTTTTGTTGAGTATATAATTTTAAAATTAAAAAATATTTTTAGATTAAAAAATTAATAAAAAAATAAAATAATTAATTATAAAATTATAATAATATATTATTTTTGTAGATCTTATAAGCTACTTTTATTATCAATTTCGGATTTATCCAAGTTCTAATGCATTTTATAAATAAAACTTTAGGTCTAATGTTGAAGAAACATTGGCCTTCCATACATATCCACTATCTTAAAAAAATATATATAACATCTATGATAGGATCCTACATGAATCTAAGTTCAAATTAATTTTTATAATATTATAATTTTTTATATTTTTTAAATCTAAAAAATTAATATATATAATTAAATAAAAAATAAAAATATTAGTTAAATAAAATATTAATTAATTTATATAATTATTCAGCTTATGTGCTTTTTAAATATTTAGGTATAGATCTATCGAGGAGGAAGAAGGATCCGGAGTATAACATTGGTTGGGTGCACGGGAAAATGCTCTCGGATCGGCATCATTAGAGGTATAAATAGTATAATATAGAATTCAAAGATAGTAGGATAACGAGGTTGAAGTAGTACTTGGCTGGTGGCTATTCTGATGTATCTACATGCCGATAGTATCCCTAAGAGGTCCGTCAATTGATGAAGAAGTACTTTACTGATTTCAGAGTAGGAAAGAAAAAATATTAAAAAAAAAGAAGAGGTGGATCGTAAAGTAATAGAACCACCTTATCATTCCAGGAAGTTAAAGGGATCATTTATTCCTTCCGATAAGGAGGCACAGATCAAGATTGCCATTCAAGCAAGCTTGTATGAACAGAGACAACTAGAGAAGATGACCAAGCATAGAGAGTGATTTGGGCCATTAATTGTTGAGTCGGGATCGGATTAGACTTTGAAAGTGTTGTAAGAGAATCTGAGACAGTTTAGGAGGACCTCCTCAGTCAGGAGAGGCACCGCCATATTGTATCCATGTTGAGAGTATTTGACAGTAGAAAAAAGTCTTCCAGGAACATTCCAGCAGAAGCCACTATCCATGATGTCGATCTATATACATTTCCTAGTAGAGATTCCAAGCAATAGAATATTGATAGTATGCTGAAAAAGGATAAGAAAGATATGTGGTGGGCTATTGGATCTTGGTTTCATTTCAATCATATCCACGTAGTAGGCAACCCATATTATCGCTCAACAATTGCATCTATATAGGTTACTAGTACAGGTATAGATCCAACAGGATCGATGGATATTTATGAACAGCTTCTAGATAGTAATAAGAAGCTAGAAAATTAGATTATCTCCTGATATGGCACAATCGCTGATGTGGAGCCTGATGTGGCACGATCGTTGAGGTGGAGCCTGTGCTGGCAGCCGCACTGGCAGAAAATGCCATCTGGATGCGGCAACTAAATGAAGATCTGAAAGTGAGCCCCCGATCGAGGTCAGCTCCCATCCGGGGTCGAGCTCCCGGTCGAGGACGTGCTCATGCATTCCGAGGGTGAGCCCCCGACCAAGGTCAGCTCCCATCCGAGGTCAAGCTCCCGGTCGAGGATGTGCTCATGTGTTCCAAGGGCGAGCCCCCGATTGAGGTCAGCTCCCATCCGTGGTCAAGCTCCCGGCCGAGAACTTCGACGGTTCCTTCTGGAATAGAAATGCCCTACCGTGGCTCAGAGCTCAGCGGCACAACACCCGCCCCTTCCATGGAAAACTGCACCACCAGAGGGACAAGATCGGTAATACACTGGTGAACACCCCCAATAAAAGGATCTCTTTCCGAGGACCGGTCCGACAGGAGAAAGGCCACGGACAAAGAAAATTCCTCCTAAAAGGGATACCAGGAAAGGAACATCTCAATGAAGCCCCGGACTTGATCTGGGCCATCCTTCTCATATAAAATAGAAGAAAGGACCCCGAGAGGGAGGAGAGAGGCAACTGGTAAGACTCAGAGAGCAAATGGGCAAGGAACCGGCCAAGAAAACCTCCTAGCTCTCTGAACTCCACTCGATCTTGTTTTTTCACTTCTTACATTTCATCTTTCACTCTTTACACGGAGAGACTCCAAGCTCTCCATTACAGAGGTTCTGTTCTCCTTGATCATCTCAATTGACTTGATCGTCGTAGTATCTCCACTAGAATCCGTGGCCTGGGTCTCCTTTCTTTTGCAGGTCACATCGGTTCTAGAGTTGATCGGAGAAGAGGACCAAGCGCCCATCAGGAGCCCGACGAGTCCGCGACACGTCAAAGCTACAGATCATGGCAATCTAGGCGGCAACACCTCCTATCATAGTAAGTGGCCCATGTACGGATTGATAGTGATGTATAATAGTTGGACTGGTCCTACTAGACGAAGCATTATCAACTTCTTGACTTATTATGATGAATTTTTTTTTTATAAATCTATTGATGTTTCGGATCAGGTGAACGATAGCAACTATATCCTCAGATTCATGGAGGAGGTGATTGATCAGATAGGAGAGCAGAATATCGTGCAAGTCATCACAGATAATAAACCATAATATAGGTCCGTAGGGTAGCTCTTGATGCAGCAACGACTACATATTTTCTGGATCCTTTGTGCTGCACATTGTATTGACCTCATGTTGATGGATATTGAAAAATTTCATAGAGTACAAAAGATAGTTAAACTAGCATAGACTATTATCTGATTTATCTATAATCATATATGGATCTTATCATTGATGAGGAGCTTTATTGGAGGAGAAATATTGAAACCAGGGGTCACACGGTTTACTACAAATTATATAGCACTTGATAGTCTTTTTGGCAAGAAAGTAAAGCTGTGTCAGATGTTTGTTAGTCAAGAGTGGTAGTAGAGTAGATATGCCAGGGCAAATACTAAAGGGAGCACTGTGAAGAATTGTGACGAAATAGATATTCTAGCAGCGAACCGAGAGAATGGTAGAGGCTATCAAGCCTTTATATTAGATATTTCGGGTCATGAATTCTGAGCGATATGCTTAAATGGACTTTCATTATTACATGATAAAAAAGGCAAAGAAAAAGATCCAAGAGGCAGATCTAGCACATGCTAATGAGTATATCCGAATTATTGATAGATGGTGGAGTATCAAATGAGTTCGGATTTGCATCTAGCTGGTAGGCAGTAAATCATGAATGCTCTAAAATTTTAAATTTAATTATATTTGTATAGTATATTTAACTAATTCTTAAAATATATATGCAGTTTACTATCTGAATCCGAGATTTCAGTACTCCATACTGGACATTATCATGGGTAAACAGCTTATATCTGCCATACGTAATGTTATATATAAGATGGAGCCCGATTCAGATGTCGCAGCATGTATCTAGAACAAATAAGTCAGGTTAAAATTATTGAACGATTTCTATTAGCATTAACTTCAACAAGGAACATATGATAACAATAACTTTTTTTCAAACAATTTTTTTTAGGAAGGGCACAGATTCTTTTAGATCCAATGTAGCCATCAAAAGTAAATCAAATATGAATTATGGTAAGGTTTACTAAGTCTAATATTAGATTCAAATTAATTTTTGAGTTTTGCTGAATCTGAAATCTTAAATGATTTAATATCTTTTACAGTTGAATGGTAGGTGCATTTTAGTAGATCAGCAAAATATTTAAAAATTTTTGTTATCAAGATTCTCTCTTAGATAGTGTCATTTAGTGGATGTGAGCAAACTGGTCTACTTTTGGCTTTACCACTTCAAGCAGAAGAATCGTTTAAAATAAAAATGCCTCAACGATCTATATATGTACACTATAATTTAAGGTTGATGTTAAAGTGCATTGAGAAAGAAGTTGAAGTGAAATACTCCGATTCTACTGCAACTTATGAGGATGCAGATTTGATGATTAGATGGGTCGTGAGGTAATAGCAAGAGCCAGAGCTTGATGAGCCAGGATCGTCTTCTCGACCAGCCAGTTTTATAGCTAGCGAGTCCAGGGTGGATACTGAACAATGGATAACAAGCAATATTCTTCCCAGGACTCTAGTAAATACATCACATCATCCCTTCCCACATCTATTCGATCTAAAAATAGAGGAAAAGAAAAGGTAGTTGCATCTCCACTAGAACACTCAGTTCATTCAGATTCAGATAATAAAGAGTAATGCTAATGTTTCTTCAGATAGTGAAGGATCTAGTAATCAGGAAGGGGTAGGAGGACAGAAAATGTAGCCTGCTATTCATCTTTGATTCATTAATGAGTCGCAGTTTACTCACGCTACATAGGATACAGATCATAATGCACCAGTTGGTAGAGCCTGCGATGATACGATTCCATATAGGCGACGGACTTTGCGAGGCCGTTCAGGATACGATACAGCTGCAGATCTTGTACGTGGAGTAGGATCCATGAATATATTATATATCAGGATCATTCTTGTATTCTGGATTCTCTTACCCGCAAGCACCGGCAGCTTGTGATCTATATGGATATGGATATGGTACATCCGAGATATTATTTTTTAGTACTTATTATCTCATGCAATCCAGAATATCTTACGGATCTGATTTGCTGTCGGTATATTTAGATAGGCCCCTAAACAGCCATATCATCAATCTCTGGATATCTTTCAGAGTCGGGATCTCAGCGAGGGATCTGCAATGAGTTACGATCCATCACACATACCTCGTGGGGTGAGTTTATAGGATTATCATACTGCTTGGTTAAAGGGATTTATTGATCTTTCTATTGAGTATATTAATGATCCCGATATTTATGGATATTGACATTCGACCCGATTCTAAATATCGGTATATAATTATGTTTATGTTTTACATTTTACTTTAATTAATTGCCGGTAATCTTACTTTATAAAAATTTCTTAAAAAATAATATATCATGGCTGGAGACTAGATAGCATTTGTAGCATTTTGAAGTGATACGAATATCAATCAGCATCAATAAATATCTATTTAGATCTAAAAATATTTAATAAATCCTAAAAAGATCAACATAAAAAAATTGGATGTGCTAGTTCGGACCAACACGCCTCACTATACTGAGTTTTAGTACGGTACGATACCGTACCATACCGGTCAGCTGATAGTATGGGTTCCGGTACCGATACCGGGAACCTTGGGTGGAACTATGCCAATCTGCCCCCGTTATGGTATGGCATGTCCCAAACTGAGCAGTTCAGGCCGGCATGGTGAACCTTTGTTACATCCTTTATAAACCAAATAAGGGATGTTGTGGGAAGAGTTGTAGGTGATGCCTTTCCCCTCTTTGAGTAGTAAGTTTCATTTGAATAAGAATAAGCATTTATCATGTTTCATACTTTAGGTAAAGCACATTTTTGTGGCTTGCTTCTTATTTTTACTGGGGTGGCTAGACTTAAACAAATGAGGGGGTGCTGCCTTATCTGAATTACCTAGCTTCTTCAATGTACATTAATTTTAAGAATTACATCTTTCTTTAGGTTATGATCTCATTTACATTTTAGTTGTAGGTCTGAATGGTCAAACTTTTTATTCTTATCTCAGCTTATATGTCTTTGGCAAATGTCTGATGTCTTAACCAATGACCACCCACAACAACTAAAGGTTCATATGGTAGCACATGATGTTATGTTTCATGATGTTGTACCTCCAACATATCTTTAAAATAAGCATTGGCATGCTTGTCTTGATTGGCTTACCAGAAAAGGAAAAGATGGCTTGGTTTATGCAATGCTTTTCTTAACAACGTATCTCATGGCAGAAAGAAGAGCGGTTCTTTGTTTCCTGTTCCATGATAAGATGATTCCTTTGCTTTTTGGTTAGCCATCATATTGAGATATAAAGAAGGAATGCTTGAGTACCAAGTGTGAGAGATTTAACAAATTCTGGCCTCAGCAGTACTAAGACTGTTGACATGCACAGAGAATGTTAGCTGGACAAAGGCTGTGGATTTATAATATCATTAATTGACTTGTTGGGAAATTTATAGAGAGAATAAGAATTTTGGTTCCGAGAGAATACTAAAATACTGCATGCACAATTTGCAGGGTTTTGAGAGAATAACTATAGTAACCTGAATTTGAGAGCATTCTTGTGGAGTTTGCACTTTGACCATGGGACCCGATTATGTGCATGGTTACCTGATTATGTACTTCCATCAACATTAGCATGTCATACCTTTAAAAGAGTGCATGTCAAGAAATAAATTTTATCTACTTCTGTTCAAATAAAAAAAGCAATTTGTAATTTAGTATTGATGAGAAATGTGTAACAGTCTAGTCTCCTTTGAAGGGCTTTGTGCATGTGAAACACAATGAGTACATAATTGCCCGGTTATATTGAAATTGAGTAATGGAACTTGTTTGATTGATCATGAAAGGAGAGATCAATAACTAAGTTTCTTGTTGTTTGAGTAATTGAAATCTTTGATTGACAAAGGAGAAATTGAAGTCCAACCCCTATATTGACTGCCATTTTATGTTGTTTCCCTGTTGACCAAATGCTTATTTATAGTCCTTGATTTTGATGACCATTTTATGTGTAATCCTTGGCCTGCAATGGGCTAAATAGGTATAACCATGTACTTAAACAGGCATTACAGTGCCACTGTGTGCAAAAACAGGTCTAACTATGCACAAGGGACTATTCACTAGACATAAGTAAGTAATGACCTAAGAATAATGGCAATCAAATAACAGACTGGGTTTTAAGTTCCCCATTTATGAACCAGTAGGTAAGTTTCTTTGGACTGTTTCACATTTTCTGATGCATTAATATTCATGTCCCATGGTTCCATTTTCCCCTTTATATTAAGATTTTGTGGATTCTGAATTAACAGCAAGTTTGATTTGATGTATTAAAACCTTTTAAAATGGCTGTCTTCACAAAATAGTAAAGATGATAAATAATAATAACTAGAAAATTGTGCAAGACATATCATCATTCAGAAATGCAGTTATGAAGGGAAAGAAAAATGCAAATGTGTGCTTGAATTTTAAGTAAAATCAAATGAACCCAACAAGGAAGAAAGGAAAGTACCTTTGGAGAAGAAAGGACATTGGAAGACATGTTATGCAAATTGTTACTTCAACACCATCAGATTGTTGTGGACAAAATATGCGAGGTCATTACCTAAAACATGATGGGTTGGCTCTTGCTCTAAGTGGAGACTTAGAAAAGGTCTCTTCGTTGTACATGCTCCAATATGCTAATTAATTTACACCAAAGCTGCTCTAATAAAATAGGCTTTTGTGATGCACTCTCCTCCTATCTTACCTTCTCCTAGCCAGGATGGAACCAAGGGAATGTGTATTAGCTGATATTCTCATTATAACAGATTAACATGCTATGTTCTTCTCATCATGTCTGAGGATAATAGTTCCTTTAGGATGTGCCTCTCCTCCTTGGGTGCTATAAGTGTGAACATTTTGACATGTGCATTTTCCAAAGTTCATCAACAATGCAAGGAACAACTTTTTTTATTTTTATTTTTATCATGATAACCTTACGTTTATGTAATGGTGCATTATGCAAAAGAAATGGAGAAATAAATCTGCTAAATGAAATCTTGCTCACTGTTATGTGCTTCATCGAGATGCTTTACATTATGGCAGGGAAAAAGGGTTATTCTTGCAACAGTAAATAACATGGTAAGTGGAGAGAAACTTTCAGACAAAATATTTAAGTATTGCTTGTCATACCCATGCTTGTCAGAAAATAGGCAAGTAAGGTCCCATGCCATGAGATGTTAATTACATGTCAGAGCCCATTTTCAGAAAACATGGGTCCATTCTAGTCACTGCCGACAGGCATGGACCAATGCATGCTAGTGTGTTATAGGCCCCCTGAAACATGCCCTTGTATGGCCAATAGGGCCATGACAAGACCTATATCCTTGCTTTAAACCTCTAAATTTCAGGCTTCTAGTATTGGTCCCATGGCATTCTGTACATAATGTGTGTCAGTTTTATGAGGAAATTATATTATGTACTGATATTGACTACAAAGAGAGCAATAGAGAAATAAAGGGGGTTGGTGGAAGTGTGAAGCCACTAAATATTATTTTTCTCCTTTTAAGAAAGTTATTCTGAAGATGAGAATATTTGCAAGTTAGATTCTTAAGTGAGAAACATGGACTGAAACCTCTACAGGACTTACTGGTTTAATCATCCAAGCATTTGGAAAAACCTTTTTCGAAACCTCTGGAAGGTGGCAGCCATACGTCGAAAATTTGTGGGCCCAGAATCTTTAGGTTTTTTTTGTTTTAAAATAAGCATTCTTAAATGCCTTAAAGGGGGATAATCTCAGTCACAATAAGTATTCTTTGGTAAAGTGCAGTGAATGGTTGATTTAGTTCTTCTTGTCAACGAACTTTTTGAAGAAATTAATTGTTGTCGACTGGGGAAAGCTAAATTCATGTAAATTCTTAAGGCCCACAGTAATTGATCTATAATGAAAAAGAGAGATGGCGAACTATCACTACTTTTGTGTCATTGTGTCCAATAAGTCGGGTCCAACCTTTGTGGAAAGACTAACTGATGCGGGACTAATTATGCATGCCAATTATTTTTTTGTTATTGGATATTAAGTTAGGAGTTTGTATCCCGAATTTCAAGTCAAGAAATTAAGTAATTCTAGAGAAATTCAGAAGCACGGGCATGCAGAACTAAACCCTAAAAGTGAAGAAACAGGACTGCCAAGGCTAAGAAGTCTTGGTTAGGACTAGCTTTTCTGCAATACCGCTATCAGAGGAGTCTAGGGGGTGTACCTAGCAGAGATTTGAAGATCGATCCGTGAAAAGTTCGCTCTACGCTCTCGGATGCGGCCTGGAAAATAAAGCTATCAACCCTGCGGATTCACGGCTTTCAATCCGGTGGCCCGAAAGCTGGATAGATAGAATCCTTAGATTCGTGAACTCTAAGGAACTTACAAATCACCTAACAAGGGTTAGAAAAACAAGGAAGAGTAGGCTAGATGGCTGAAAGAAGAAGGGGAAGAAGTTTGAGAAAGGTGGCAAAGAGTAGAGCTGTCAATATGGGCCGGCCCGGCCCGGTCCTAAACCATATGGGCTTGCATTTTATGGGCCAGGCCGGGCTAGGCCCACTTACACAAATGGGCCAAAAAAATCTAACCCGGCCCAGCCCTATATGGGTTGTGGGCTAGGGCCGGGCTAGCCTCCTATATGTGCCGTGGGCTAGGGCTAGGGCCGTGGACATAGAGGTAATTCAGCAGGAGCTGAACACAATGTTACAATACAAGCAGGAGAGGATGGTAGTGAGATAACAGATCCAAGATAGACATCAAGAAAGACAAAAGAGAAAATTAGATGCAAAATGAATGAAGAATAGGGAGAGTATAAAATACAGCGAGGAATATAAGAGCAGCATCAAAGCCCCGGTCGGCCGGTTCCGAACTCCCGATGAATCGAAAATTCAGAAGAAGTTTGAATCGCTGGAAGCCCGAAACTATCGAGTATCGTCGTATCGAAGTGGAAATGGGAATAGCCGGACACTGCGAACAGGGAAGGGAAGTGGAAACGACATGGAAGATTGAAAAAAAAAACTAAAATATCTTTCCATTTTAAATTTAAAGTTTTAAACTTTTAATTTAACATGGACCGTGGTTTACTCTAATAAGTGGACATAGTAACCCATAACCTGTTTGCCATTTTCCGTTTTGAATCTTTTAATTTCAATATATGTTTTTAAAAAAAACTCTTGGCCCATGGGCTGACCCGGTCCTAACCCTGTTGAGCCCATGGGCTACAGGGGCCGGGCCAAAAAGCCCACTTACATAAATGGGCCAATTTTTTTTAGCCCAGCCCGGCCCATTTATAGGGCCAAATGGGCTGGCCCATGGACTCTAGCCTATTTTGACAGGTCTAGCCAAGAGATGAAAAAGGCTGGCGGCTTGGAGGCAGGGCGCAGGGATCACAAAGATACCCTTAATCACACAGGATTTTGAGGAAAATTCAAGAGAAATTCATTCATAATAATTTATAATAATTGATCAAAATACATGAGAGGGGGGCCTTTATATAGGCATACAAGCTTGGTCTCCAAGTAAGGGCATACAAATAAAACCCTAAGTATCATTTTCCCACTCAAATACATGGAAGATCTCTTCTCCCAAATAGGCTCTCAATTTCTCTCATAACTAGGATTATACCTTTTCTTTGACTTGGTCTCTCCCTCTCTTTGACTTGGTCTCTCCCTCTCTTTGACTTGGTCCAATGGATGGTAATTCTAAGGGTGGCCGACCAAGGAAGGTGACCATAAGGGTGGGGCACAATACCATGAAGGTTTTGGGCTTTGGGCGGCCCACTTCAATGCTGGGTTGGTTTGAGGATTTTTTCTGGGCTCCATCTTCTCAACAGGTTGATGATGTAAAGATCTTCAAGGTCCTCATGCAATCCAAGGTGGCACATCCAAATATGACTGGGACTCCTTGAAGTTAGCAAGTTATCATTCGGGTTGGGGTCCATCAGTGTCTTAAATCTTCTCTTGCTGGACTGGACTCGATATAAAACTTACAGGACTCATAGGACTCAAAATTGGCTCAACATGAGCTGACTGAACTTATAGGACTCCAAATGATAAATGTCTCAACTGAATTTGACTTGACTTATCCAAAACCCTAATGGTATGGATGACTCTAAATACGTGACTCAAATGCAGAAAAGTCCAAAACAGGACTCATGAGTCAAAATACAGGACTCAAGTGTAACAAAAATAAAACTCAAGATCCAAATACAGGACTCAAATGGCTAACACAGCCAGATTATTGGACTCAAAGATAATTTGAATCATGGCCAAGAGACTCAAACTCAGGGATCCATAGTGAACTAGAATTGACCTGATGTCCCTATCAGGTAGCATTGGGTTGTGCTGTGCTACCTTATGGAGGTGTTAACATAAGATAATGACTAAATTGGAGGTTTTATTAGATAAAGCAAAAACATGATCGGTTGTGCAGTGGTGTGGAGTATGTTAAACAACCATTAGGAAGTTTTAGAAGATACATCTAGGATAAACGAAATAATCTCTGAGATAAACTAACAGACTATCATCTTGCCAAGATGTCATTTTAAGAATGCAGAATAATATTACATTGTTTGAGAAGGGGATTAGAGGAACCTGTCTAATCTATAATTTGCTTATATTAGTGCTGAGAAATGATGAATGCCTCTGATGAAATTTGTCAAGCTGAAAACTCATGCCTGGTCCATTAATTGTTCAGTCCTGGCTAAGAAGTTGCCTCTTTTACTTTTACTCACAAATCAGATTTCAAAAGACTATCCGTGAAAAAATAAGGTTTGTTGATTTTGCCTATATATACCATAAAAACGAGTCAAAAAAGAAAAAAGTTGAGCTTGACTGGGCTTAGGCTATTCAACATTGCCAGGTGCTATGTGAGGCCCGCCCGTATTTGGGCCATTGTGGGCTGAAGTCGGCAAGAGCTGCCGACTTCACCCGGAACCCGGGAAAAAAAAAAAGAAGAAGAACGGGAACAGGGGAACCCGATTCTCCCTTATCCAGTTGGGAGTTTCGCCGGAGATTTCGAGGACAGAGTCGTGAAGGGGAAGGGGTTGTTGATGATAGGATTTAAGTGGGTTAGGACTTCGATTGGCGGAGTATTTCTTCTCCAAACGGCGAGAGGAACCCGTCAATAATTTTCTTTAAAGCTCCCTCACCGTCGCCTACCGAGCCCATCGAGCCTCTCCCGCACCGTCGTCCTCCTCTCCGGCGAGTGACGAGGGCTTTTTCAAATGCCGGTGAGTTCGTTTACCTTATTTAATTTTTAGGAAGGATAAAATCTGATTTTTTTTTCGGTTTTGGGTAATTTGGGCCGTGGATCGTCGGTGGCTGCACCGCCAGTCCGTCGAGTCCTTTCCGGCGATCGTCTCTCATGGCCGGCACCGACAACCGGGGGGAGAGGGTGGTTCGGTAGAGATGAGGAGCAATAGGGGGGGTTCGGGAAGAAGAGAGGAGAAGGAAGGAAAGAAAGAAAGAAAGAAAGAAAGAAAAAAAAAACAGGAGCCTCCATTCCGTGAGGAAAAAAAAAGAGAAGAAATAGGAAAAAAAAGAGAAATCTACCTGAGAGTCTGTCGTCGGGTGGTTTCCGGTGTCTGGAGCTGCCATCGGTGGCTCACCCGCGAGGTCCCTCACCATCATGGGCAAGGAAAGAGAGAGAGAGGAGAGAGAAAGAGGAGGGAGAGAAGAGTGAGAAGAGAAATGGAGAAAAGGTAAATTTCGGACCAGGATTTGAACTTGATAGACGAGAGTGCCCATGATAGTTTAGTTTTTATTTTAGTTTTATTAAATAGAAATTAATTATATGTTTAAATTGTTGGTCAGGATCGTTGTTGTCCTTAGAAGATCAGGTCTAGTGTTTGAATTGTGCGTAGTTGGTGGATGCTTTTTCAGTAAGTTATCTTGACCTCTGATATTATATGCCAAATATGTTATGTATTTATGAAATATTAAATGCGTGTAATATATTTTAATTTGCATTGAATTTTATTAGATTGCATTGGGTGCATGCATTGTGTTGGTGCGGGTACATTGTGTTGGTGTGGGTGCATTGTGTTGGTGTGGGTGCATTGTGTTGGTGTTGTCGCTTTCTAATCCGACTATGATCATACGAGGACCTAGTCTCCTTGTGGGTCTCTAGCGGGGTGATCGCTGGTACATGACCGATGAGCGGTATGTGAGTCAGGAGCTAGTTGCCTTATTTTAGCCATGCGTGGCAGGCACATGCAGAGAATGCATGTTTCTCGTATGATACTCAGAGCTAGTTTTCCTTGTGGGCCTCTAGTGGGGCGATCACTGGCATATGACCGGTTTCGGTATGTGAGTTAGGATCTAGTCTCTTGTGGGACGAGCCACGAGTCGATCGTGGCAATAGTCAAAGGGACCAGGAGAGTAAAGAAAATGGTTGGCCATCCATAGTTGTGTCGTGTTTGTGTCGGTTGTATTTAAGTATACGTATTTGCATCATGTTGCTGGATATATATTATCATATTGATGGACATCTTATTTTTTGATGTGCTTGTGTTTGCTATTTGTTAATGGCGTATTTGTGTATGTATACTGGAGGTGTTGATAACTTACTGAGCCTGTATAGTTCATCCCCTATTTTTCTGTATTTTTGTTGCAGATCTGAAAAATCAATCGGGTAGTTGGGATCAGTCAGTAAGGAGCTAGAATATAGATGTTAATCCCTGAGTACTTGGATATTGAATTAAAGGTTAGGCCTGGCATGATCTCTAGGATGATACCTAGGGATTGTGCGGCCGATCGCGTAGCCAATCCAGGTTTTGGATCGGGACGTGACAGAGTGGTATCAGAGCAAAGGTTTAAGATCAAGATAACTTAGTGAGAGTGGGGTAGAAGTAGGATTTTGACTTATTTAATTTTCTTTGATAGGTGTATATTATAGTTTTAAGGATTTTGTCAAGTATAGAAGGCTTGCACAAATAAAATAATTAAAATTTCCTAGCTAAATTTTTGGAAGGATAGTATCGAGACCAGATAATGGATGTATGGAGGTGTATTTTGAGTTATGTCATGGATTTGATTTATTTTGGGAATCTAATTTTGATAAAATTGAAGACTGTGATACAGGTGATTTGAAATTAATAAGATGATTATTAAGGCATGATTGATTAATGTCGAAGTTTGGATTATGATCTCTTGAGATGATATAAGTGACTAGGATGTGATTCGAATGATATTGAAGTTTAGGTTGTAATCGCTATGGACTGTGAGATATTTGAACTTAGTATTAAGATTATTTAGAATATGATGGATTCAAAGTATGGATTTATAATCTCTAGGTAGTGTGTATAAGAATTGACATATGATTAGCCCAAGGAATATGATTTTTTTTGTAAAGAATTGATTTTGGATAAGTATAAAAGGCTGAATGATTTAGTGTAGATACTGAAGAGCTAAATAAGATATATCTTCATTTCTGATAAATGGGTTTGATCAAGCTTTATAAGTAGTGGATTGGAAGTATAATATGTTGTGGTATGCTAAATATGTGTATTCAGTTATTAATTAAATGATATGGATGAAGATCATGACAGTTTGCAAGTTTTGTTAATTTCTGGATTATAAATTTGGGGACTGTTGCAAGATGTTTATAATGTAGGTTGTGAAATAGTTTAATAAGATTAAGAAGGAGAATCTTTGTATAGATTTGTAAATTAGCTGGTTAAATGATATTATATGGATATAGCATGCATATCTTGGTGACTTATGTTAGCAGTTTCATATTAGATTATTTAATCTTATATATATGTCGGAGATTTTTGGATCATGGGTTAAATTAATATGATATGCTTGAAGCCTAAGAAAGATAGAAACTTAATAGTTTTGACCTCATTTATTTAAAAATATTTGGAGATTGGAATTTTGTTGTAAAGTGGTATCCTCTTTAAATTAGGATTAAAGTGTACTATGACATGTGAATAGGAGCTCTTATTGGGATTATTGAATTTGGGCCAAATGATATTGGTGAGTATTGGATCATGTATATTTGAGTTTCGGAAGACCTAAATTTGTTTTTAAATTTCGAGGATGAAATTTTTGTTAGGAGGGAAGAATGTGAGGCTTGCCCATATTTGGGTCGTTGTGGGCTGAAGTCGGCAAGGGCTGCCGACTTTACCCGGAACCCAGGAAAAAAAAAAAGAAGAAGAATGGGAATAGGGGAACCCGATTCTCCCTTATCCAGTTGGGGATTTCGTCGGAGATTTCGAGCACAGAGTCGTGGAGGGGAGGGGGTTGTTGACGATAGGGTTTGAGTGGGTTAGGACTTCGATTGGCGGAGTATTTCTTCTCCAAACGGCGAGAGGAACCCGTCGATAGTTTTCTTTAAAGCTCCCTCACCGTCGCCTACCGAGCCCATCGAGCCTCTACGGCACCGTCGTCCTCCTCTCCGGCGAGTGACGAGGGCTTCTTCAAATGCTGGTGAGTTCATTTACCTTATTTAATTTTTAGGAAGGATAAAATCCAGTTTTTTTTTTCGATTTTGGGTTATTTGGGCCGTGGATCGTCGATGGCTGCATTGCCAGTCCGTCGAGTCCTTTCCGGCGATCATCTCTCGTTGCTGGCGCCAACAACCGGAAGAGAGGGTGGTTCGGTCGAGATGAGGAGCAGCAAGGGGGGTTCGGGAAGAAGAGAGGAGAAGGAAAGAAAGAAAGAAAAAAAAGGAAAAAAAACAGGAGCCTCCGTTCCGTGAGGGAAAAAAAAAGAGAAGAAATAGAAAAAAAAAAAAAAGAGAGAAATCTACCTGAGAGTCCGTCGCCGAGTGGTTTCCGGTGGCTGGAGCTACCGTCGGTGGCTCACCCGTGAGGTCCCTCACCATCGTGGGCAAGGAAAGAGAGAGAGAGGAGAGAGAAAGAGGAGGGAGAGAGGAGAGAGAAGAGAAAGGGAGAAAAGGTAAATTTCGGACCAGGATTTGAACTGGATTGATGAGAGTACCCATGATAGTTTAGTTTTCATTTTAGTTTTATTAAATAGAAATTAATTATATGTTTAAATTATTAGTCATGTTCGTTGTTGTCCTTGGAAGATCAGGTCTAGTGTTTGAATTGTGCATAGTTGGTGGATGCTTTTCGATAAGTTATCTTGACCTCTGATATTATATGCCAAATATGTTATGTATTTATGAAATATTAAATACGTGTAATATATTTTAATTTGCATTGAATTTTATTGGATTGCATTGGGTGCATGCATTGTGTTGGTGTGGGTACATTATGTTGGTATGGGTGCATTGTGTTGGTGTGGGTGCATTGTGTTGGTGTTGTCGCTCTCTAGTCCGACTATGATCATACGAGGACCTAGTCTCCTTGTGGGTCTCCAGCGGGGTGATCGCTGGCACATGACCGATGAGCGGTATGCGAGTCAGGAGCTAGTTGCCTTATTTTATCCATGCATGGCAGGCACATGCAGAGGATGCATGTTTCTCGTATGATACTCAGAGCTAGTTTTTCTTGTGGGCCTCCGGTGGGACGATCACTGGCACATGACCAGTTTCGGTATGTGAGTTAGGATCTAGTCTCTTATGGGACGAGCCACGGGCCGATCGTGGCCATAGTCAATGGGACTAGGAGAGTAAAGAAAATGGTTGGCCATCCATGGTCGTGTCGTGTTTGTGTCGGTTGTATTTAAGTGTACACATTTGCATCATATTGCTGGATATATATAATCATATTGATGGACATCTTGTAGTTTGATGTGTTTGTACTTGCTATTTGTTAATGGCGTATTTGTGTATGTATACTGAAGGTATTGATAACTTACTGAGCCTATATAGCTCACCCACTGTTTTCCTGTATTTTTGTTGCAGATCCGAAAAATCAATCGGGTAGTTGGGATCAACCAGTGAGGAGCTAGGGTATAGATGTTAATCCCTGAGTACTTGGATATTGAATTGAAGGTTAGGCCTGGCATGATCTCTAAGATGATACCCAGGGATTGTGCGGCCGGTCGCGTAGCCAATCCAGGTTTTGGATCGGGATGTGACATGCTGATATTGTTTCAAGATGCATCGGTAGAATTGGGTTGGTGTCTAGCAATCCGGTGAAGAAATGGTGTGAAAGAATGAAACTAATGTTAGAATGTTCTCATCAAGTAATATAAGCATTGTATTCTCGGTGGATCTTAGCATCCATAGGAAAAAATGACAAGCTCACATTAAACATATGGGAGACAGAGCTGTTTGTTATCATGATGGTTAGATTTTCTTGTTCTGTTTGGTTTTACTACTGAGGCTATGCATTAAATTCTGGGGAATGTGGGCATCCCTTGATGCTTTTAAAATTCAAGTCTGCAGTAAATCATGGTAATTCCTTGATATGCTTTATTGTCAAAATTGTATTACTTTATCATATTAAGTATTAACCACAACCATGACTTGCTGGTAGAAAAGTGTCAAAATTGTATGACTTTATCGATTATTTTGTGCTGGTGCAACAAAATTGCCATCTTTAACATGATTGTGCTTTTTGCCTTGTTTCCTGATCTCTTTCAGGCTCATCAGTGTACTTCAAGATTTTCAAAACTGTCCCAACCCAGGTCCAGTTCGGGATGTACCAGACCATACCGGCTAAGAACCGATACAGTTCGATCTTGAAAAATGTCCGGAATGCTTGACAGTCCAAAAATATCCGAACCGGACCGTTTTGGAATGGTTTGGTATGGTATGCATCGGTTCCGGTTCACGCTTAATTTGGTCCGGTTCGGATCGAATAATGTAATCATGGGAAGAAAAAACTTTTTTCTCACTTTTACTAAGATCGGTACATGTACCACCATAATATGGTACGGTACCATATCATATTGATATGATACCGTACCGTATCAGTCACTGACCGGTACGAGTTCTGGTACCGGTTTAGCGATCCTTGATGTGCTCCATGTTCAAGTCATGCTTCGACGATGCATCGTGGTCAAAATTTGTTTCGTTATATTTGGGTTGCGAACCCACCAGCATTTTTTTGCCGATATTTTTGCATGCACGAGCAGATTGATATAGTTGCATATTATTTGATGGAACTCATATCAGGTTTGCTCAGATATTGTTTTCATTTCAAAGATTCGAATAATCTTTCTGATCTTTGTGTTGTCGAATGGGAGCCATTGTTATCCTGTTTCTGGTCAATCATCCTTTTGTCTTGGTTATGTGGTTCATCCATTTGCCCTCAATTTCTTGTCATTGCTTAGATCACAATCTACCACTACAGATATCTACCCCATTAAAAGAACAGAGATATGCAGCCCCTTTGATAGGAAAGTGATAGCCATTGCATCTAGGCTGCATATATATGGTCCTGACTTTGGTGGAGGTGCTTCTTTCCCTTTTCAATATAACACGTGCACCCTTCATGCATCAAGGACTCGTTGATATTATTAGTGACCAGAGGTCCCCATGGTTGGATCCTTTCTGAAAAGGGTAAAGTAGGCGCCATCTCCATACAGTGCCAGTTTCTTTCCACATAGTTATCCTTATCTGTTGTCAGATAATTTTCTCTTCAGCTTCCAT
Organism: Areca catechu; assembly: GCA_021397845.1. Lineage (NCBI taxonomy): Eukaryota > Viridiplantae > Streptophyta > Magnoliopsida > Arecales > Arecaceae > Areca > Areca catechu. The sequence goes on from CM038044.1 coordinate 9,986,376, forward strand.
GCTCGAGGGCTTCAGCTGTGGACTCCAAGGCATTTATAAGAGTTTGATTAGTTGCACCAACCGTTGAAAGTACTTTTTTTTTTGAAACGTTAATGTAGCTTTTCTTTGTCGTCCGATCTCTTTTTAAGATTTATCATGGCAGGGATGCTCGATCTTGCCTAGCAGGGATAAAAATGGATCGGGTCGGACGGGATCGTGAGTGACCTTGATCCGATCCAATTTTTCGATCGGATTCTAATATTAGATCTGGATTCAATCCACTGGAAAATCGGATCGGGTCGGGTTAGATTCTTTATTAGAATTTTTAATCCAGATCGATCGTTCAAATTGAATCAGGTTCATGAATAATCCGATTCTAATATAAAAGATCTGGATCTAGAAATGATCCGGATTAAATATACATAACTATATTTTAATTGTTAACCATAAAATAAATAACAAATAATATTATTTTTAAAATAAATTAAGATATAAAAATAATTATAATTCCATCTTTATGTTAAAAATAAGTTTCATATAAGTTTTAAAATATAATTTAAAGATCCAAATAGATATGATCCTAATAATATTAGTAGGTTCGAGTCAAGTTGGATCGGATTCAGATTCAGTAAATTCAAATATGATCCATGAAATGTAATAGATCTAATTTTAGGATCCAGTCCAGATCCATTGGTTTTTAAAATAAATTGAATCAGATTTAAATGGATTGGATTGGATCATGGATCAATCTGACTTATTTGCAGCCTTGCAAGGGAGGTATCAGGTATTTATTATCGCCCTGCTATCATTGGCTGCCTTTTTTTTTTTTTTTTTTTATAAGGCAAAAGGGTAGGGGGTAAATCTCGGTGTAGCTTCCCATTATGGTTTCCAGCCCGTTAGGTGATTGTTCGATTTGGACCATAATTTTTTTTCGCGTATCCTTCCTACCAACCGGTGAGTACGTCAACTTAACCGTACTACGGTGTCGGAGTGACAGCCATTCCGTTTCCACCTATGTGTGTCTAAAATTTTTAGAATTTAATCGAGTCATCCGAGAAATCATGCATCGAATTCGTAATCAATGGATTATTCACGACCGCAGTAGTGGTATTGGCTGCCTTCTTTAATTAGAGTGCGGTAGTGGACAGGGTAACCGCACCGGGTGATGACGTGCTATTAGCGGAAATGAGTCTCAGCAAGATCTCTGGGCAAACTAATATCATATGCTGTGCAGGTATACTACTTTAAAGACTCTAGTTAAACACATCAGCACCCACCCAAAGCTTTCAAGTTCTTGATATTTGTGGCAAAAGGTTATCTTTGATAATTTAATCTGCTACAAAGACAACGTGCTTTATCTGTTTAAGAGGAAACATCTCCGATCAATCCCTACAATGATGATCGCCTAAAGGTTCTTTGTTTTCATGCTATGATTTGTGATCTATATTGTGCATTCCGTGTCAGCTTTATTGATATGTTTGTGACATGAAAGGACCAATGCATGAAGCCAAAAGTGTCTCGGAGGTGAACTTCTCCACGATGATGATGAAGTACTTTTTGGTAGTTAGTATTTGAATAAAAAATTTATTTTTAAAATAAAAATATCAATTTTCAGAAAATAATTATTTATCATCGTCGTTCCAGATTTATATTTGATTAAAAATCTGGAGTAACAACTTTATTGTAATATAATTATTATAGTGAGGTACATCCCATATAAATAAAATGATCTAGAATAAGCTATTCCATGATAACCTGAAATGAAGGCTTATTCTAGATGGAAATACGGTATCCAAATATAACCATAGGGTATGATGTTAGGAATCCTTGGTGTAGGCTTTTGTATTAGCTTTGAATTCATCCTCATATGGTTTTCAAGGTTTGCTTCGCTGCCTTACCACTAGTTTGCTTCCTATCGGTTTGGTGATTCATGATGGTGTTGTTTATTTCTAAGGTTCTTGATCACCACCTGAAACAGAGCACTTAAAATGGGGATGTTGTGGTCCCTTAATTATGATGGTGAGTTCTTAAATTTAGAACTCCCTAGGCAATTTTGATTTGTGTGATGACCAGCATCATTTCCTTCGATCAAATGCTTGAACAAAACAAAGTGCACTAATTTATGATCACCTAGGTCCGAGTATTTAGGGCTACACTTATACCGGACACGGATCTAGAACCTTCACTTTGTTAGGTGGAGTGTGATCTCTGAGGCAACACCCTGTTCTCACAAATTATTCATCATAATTATGTTCGGTTGAAAGATAAGATTGGGTGGAAGAATCATGTCCATATCTCTTTGTTTTGCTTTGCATCATGGGCTCTGGGTTTGAAGGAGACAAGGGATGACATGGGGATAAAGGGGATTGGGAATAAAAGGCACTCTCAGTGAAAGAGATCATTAGAATCCTTGAGAAGGCAGTCGGTCATGCTTAAGTCTCCATCCATTCTACTTTCTGGTGCATTCTAGCACTCTGGTGCCTGGCCTTATTTACTACAGAAGACACTGGGTTTTGGTTAGTTGGTGGTCGGTGTGTGGCATCAAGACACCAGAATGGAAGCTATTCCACATGATCCAAAAGCCAACTACTAGATTGAGACCAATCTAACTGTTAAAATCCATCTTGGCCATCTCCTTTGTCCAGAATCCTTAAAGCTAGTGGTGTCGATGATGGTGTACATGCGTCCAATTTTGCTTGAACCATGCCCAAGTGATTGACCCAATTTCTGGACCCACCGGTCTACTTTTGGCACCAAACTTTGTTGGGCCTGGATGTCCATGACCCTCTGTTACCCCTGTGTGCTGTGACACCTTTGATTATGAGAGCAATTTTATGAACCATCCATGGATTTTATTTTATTTTTTTTTGGTTATAAAAGAAGGCTTAGCAAGTAATAACTTTGTGGCTCTTAGAAACTGGAGAATATCTTTGGTTATGCTCATGATGTTTTTGTACAAGAATAAGTGTTTCCAGAGGTCATGTAGTCAGCTTCTAGAGAGGAAATAAGTGGGAGGAGAGGGGTCTATTGCTTTGTGACCGGCACTTGGCGCTTTGCACTTCGCTCGAGTTAGGATGGGGAATGAGAGCCAAATAATGGTTAATGGCTATGGCACTTGGAAACTGTTCGTAATGGCCGACCAGACAAATCTGAGGGGAAATTTAAGAGTAATCTAAGGATCGGCTGGATGTCGGATATTTGTCTGTGATGGCTGTTTTGGACCGATCATGACATCCGATCGCATTGGCTGGATGGTCTGGATTCGGACTACAAATCTCTTTTCAAAAAGCTCTCACATTTTTCCTCTTTTAGTTGTGGGATGCATAAAGTTCTAATCCACCAAGCTAGATTCGTCATCATCTTTTCTTCCATGCTTCCATGGTGTCTTGATCCAGGGCCTTGGCATCCAAATATTTGGTATGTTGGTTTGGGTTGGATCAAGAAAACTTGGTTTCGAAGCTTAATTGAGGAAAAGTTTTTCGAACCGTTGATCATTGCATTCTATTATGCTTTGAGATTTATACCGTGGCCATTGTTTTCCTGATCGCTGATGATCTGCGACTTGCAATGGGGAAGGGGGTGATGCCGGTGAGGATGGTTGGCAACTCGTCAAGCTATCCAAAAATCTTGAAGGGCCGTGCCTTGCCGGTGGCAAGCTAGAAACGGGAGGTTCAAGGGCGGACAGTGTGGGTTTCGCCAGAACTGTCCTTAGAGAAGGTAGAAGACCTCATCAATCGCTTCTTGAAGGTGGTCAAACTTTCGGCGGAGGACCTAAAAAAGGAATCGGAGAGTTGGGCATCCTCGGCTGTGGTGGTAAGGAGCCTTGAACGAAGGGTTTCAAGTGACATGATGACCAAGGATTTCCAGTCACATGTTGAGCTGAAAGGGGGTGTGGCAGGGTTTAGCCTGGAGAAGGGTTTTGCCTTGAGAAGGGTTTTACCTTGGTTTGCTTCGAGGAGGCAGGGGAGAGGGATCTAGTGCTCCGCCGGCCGTGGGTTGTCACAGGGCAAGCACTGGTGGTGAAGCCTTAGTGATCAGGTTTTTTCTGACAAAGGGGATAATTCACTCTGCCCTTGTTTGGATCTCTCTTCGATGATTTCCGATGGAGTTCGGGGGTGAAGCGGCACTATAGGGGATGCTACGGATGGCTGAAGAGTTTTTGTCAGTCGACGAATGCACGCCCGGAAGGAGGAGGTTAGGGTTCATCCAAGTGTGCTTCAGACTTGATCTCTCCCAACCGCTTAGACTGGGGATCCTGATCAAGGGACCAGTGGGCCCTTTTTAATAGAGATTTGTCTATAAGAATTTTGACAGAGTCTGCCTCCGGTGTGGTCTCTTCCACCTTGCAGAGGATGGGTGCTTGACTGGAGAGGAAGGTGACAATGGAGTCGGCCTATGCCCGGAGAGCATCAATCAGGCTAACAAGAAGAAGGGTGCATCGAATGATGGGCCAAGAATGGGGCCGGGGTTGGTGGCCATCTGACGGTGGTAGCTAGGACAAGGGGTGGCAAATGATCAAAGAAAGAAGATGGCTGAGTTGACTCAGCCAGAGGGATTGGGTTCTAGTTCGAGGTGACCCATCAAGGAGTCGGCTCGGACAAGTGAGGGCCAGATTGACCCAGTGCCAGAATCTGATGGCTAGATCAAGCTAGCCAAAATCACATGGCATAGATCACCCCTCTGCCCAATTATCGAATCTGATTGGGGAGCATTGAGATTGGTGTTGGGGGTGCGAGTCACTTTGAGCTGTTGGAGCTGAGTCGAATCCTCAAGCATGCAAAAATGGGGGTTTGCTGGTGCATAAGAGAGAGGCAGGCATGGGCTTGGACTAGCCCAAGCATGCCCGGTCTCCTGTTCTTTATGCAGACCGAGTGAGAATGAGGCCTGGCTTGCTTTGTTTGGAGCCTAGTGGGCCCAGGGAGGGGACAGGGAGGAAAATCAAGGCCTTAAGCAAGGAGCCAACCCCCTCACGACCCAAGAGAAGCTATTGGCTGGTGGGGGATGCCCTAGGCTCTTCATTTTCTCTATAGGAGATCCAAGGGAGGAGGGAGTTGCACTGATTCAAGAGGAGTTGCCTCTAGACACTGGTGCCCTAGAAGATAATGGGCCTTTTGTGCAGGTGTCGGAGATTGTGGTGGAGCCTCAAGGCATGAGTCACGATGCTGTAAGTTGGCTAAGATAGGCCATCCAGGGAGCAAGGGAGAGCCCTTTGGATATGAATGCATCAACAGCCAGAATCGAGGTAGAAATACAAGATGAGGGGGGTGCTGGAATAGACCCCCTTCCACACTAGTTGTCATCATGAAACAACTGATTTGGAACACTGGGGGATGGGAAAACCCGCGTTGTGGACTTCCTTTGATAGAATAATTCAACAGTATTATCTTGACATCTGTGTATTGCTTGAGACTTGGCTATTTGGGAGGAGCCTTAATTGTGTCGAGTAAAGGATCCAATTAGTGTGGAGCACCTATGCTGTGGAGTTGAGAGGCCTATCGGGAGATTTTGATGATGTGGAAGCAAGGTTCTATGAGGATGGATGCATTTCATAGGTATGAGCAGCAAATTGTCCTGGTCATTTTAGAGCAGATTAAAGGTTCCTGGCTCTTGTCTAGCATGTACACGAGCACAGAATATAGGGAGCAGATGGTGCTTTAATATGAGATCTCCAGGTTGGCATCCCAAGGCCTTCTGTCCCTTGTTTTTGGAGACCAATTGCATTGTTGGATCCCACGAGAAGATGGGGGCAAGCAGAATGCAGACAGCATCGAGTCTAGAAAGTTCAGGAAATTTATAAGCAATATGGGCCTAATTGATCTTGGTTATTCTAGATCTCGGTTTACTTGGGACAACTGATCGGGGGCCACTAGAGTTTAGGAAAGAATTAATCATGCGCTTACCATAGCTGGTTCGATTTAGCACTTCCCGGGGCACTATGTGCAACACCTTCCGAGGATTGTCTCAGATCATTATCCGGTTCTCATTACTATAGATGATCCATATATGCGCAGACCTTCATTTCGATTCGAGAGATTCTGGACCTTCTATCCAAGGTCATGGGATCTCATTAGAACGATATGGAGGATACCAATTCATGGGAATGCGAGGTACCAGATAACCCGGAGATTGGAGTTGGCCAGGTGGAGGCATTACGGTAGAACTGTCTCAAGGTCAGTGACATCTTCAGGTGGATTGAGATGGGGCTGATATTGCAAATCTGTAGGAGAGAGGATCAGGAGGGGGTCTCCAGGAGGCTGACCTAAGGGTGTTACACTACAATCTCTCATCGTACCACTCCTTATTAAATCAACAAGACATTCTATGGAGATAAAAATCAAGGATACAATAGATCAAGGAGAGTAATTGGAATACTAGATTCTTTCACCAGCCTACTATGATCTAGAGATCAACCAATTAAATTAGGCAATTGAGGGAGGACAATGGCACAATGGTGATGATAGTGATCAGATCGAGAGGCAGATCTTCCAGTTCTTTAGATCATAATGGACTCTGCCACTAGGTGAGGATGTTCCTTTCTAGAGCTCCCAATTGATGGACCGCATCTCTAATCAAGAGACTTCAGACCTGACTCACGGGTATCTATTATAGAGGTACGAGAGGCCCTCTAGTCATTTGGAAAAGACAAGGCCCCTGGGATGGATGGTGTTGCCGATCCCGCCGCAGTGCCTGTGACTTCGGAACCACCGATCCGACTAGACCGTCTCGCTCCTGGGGCCTCCTGGCTGGACTGGACCTACAAGGCAAGGTCAGAAACCCTGGCCGGAGATCCCGGCGAGAGAGCTCCGACGGTCAAGTTAGTAGACGGCGAGAGGGAACAGATTCTCTGAGACGGGCCCCCGAAGGAGTCCCAGACTCAGAGAATGTGTTAGCAAGAAAAGGTGTCAAAAAGACCGGAAACCCGGCTGGGTTCCTTTGCCGAGCTCATGCCAAGGGGCCCCCTCTCGGGACCTTGGATATTGCTCTTGAAGCAGAGTCTCCAGCCTTTGTTTCTTGCTTGCCTACCTTGTCGTCCATTCTCTCCTTTCTTTTATCTCCTCCTGCTGTCCCCTCGTTTTTTGCTCCTGGGAGGCTCCCTTGTCGCTTTCATCCCTTCCCCTCCGCCCCTTTCTCTTTCCCCTTCTGGGTCAGACGGTCGGGCGGCTTTCCGACCTCGTTCGCCGAGCCTAGCGGGGAAAGAGTAGGGGAGGGGGTGCTGGTCAGATCGCCGACCAGACCTTGGGCCGAGCGTGAGCGCTCTCCTTCCCAGGTACCGACGTTGTCCGTTATCGGGTCCTATTTTGTCAGGGCCTCGTCTCTCGACTGCGGAACATGTCGGGCTAACGTAAGTGATGTCTTGCGTGTCGCCGCCATCCGTATGGAGCGCCTTTCTCGAGGTGCGGCGCGCACGGCTCGAGGGGCAACCTCGGAGCCCGCGCCTCCATTCTTTGGGGCCTTCTTTGTATAGGCTGGCCCGCGCCGGCCGAGGTGGACCCCTCACGGGTGGACACCTGGCGGAGCGGCAGAAGGATGCTCGGCTTCGGTCGAGGTGGTCCCGTCTCCGGGTACCACCTGGCGAAGGAGCGAAGGGGCCCGGCTCGACCTCGGCCGAGGTGGGACCGTCTCAGGGTGCCACCTGGCGAGGGAGCGGGGGAGCCGCCGAACTCGACCGAGGTGGACCCCTCCTGGGTGGACACCTAGCGGGGCGGCAGAAGGATGCTCGGCTTCGGCCGAGGTGGTCCCGTCTCCGGGCGCCACCTGGCTAAGGAGCGAAGGGGCCCGGCTCGACCTCGGTCGAGGTGGGACCGTCTCGGGGTGCCACCTGGCGAGGGAGCGGGGGAGCCGCCGAACTCGACCGAGGTGGACCCCTCCTGAGTGGACACCTGGCGGGGCGGTAGAAGGATGCTCGGCTTCGGTCGAGGTGGTCCCGTCTCCGGGCGCCACTTGGCGACGGAGCGAAGGGGCCCGGCTCGACCTCGGTCGAGGTGGGACCGTCTCAGGGTGCCACCTGGCGAGGGAGCGGGGGAGCCGCCGAACTCGGCCGAGGTTGGTGCGGGCACCAGACTCAGAAGAAGACTTCAGAGCTCCATCTGGATCTCTGATTGACATTGCCCGAGAAATTAGGGTTTGTAATAAAGGTTGACCTGGTCAACCAGTTTATTTATTTTTATTTATTTCTTGAGTCACCATTTTAAATTTTGTTGAGTCATGTTGACTCGGTGCAAGTCCCGATGTGGTTTCAATTTGGTCCAAAATGGTGCCACATTTGTCTTCCAATCAAATCAAGGTTCAAGCAAGTGGAGGCCACACTCCAAGCCACACGCCCAGCCACACTCCGAGCACACGCCAGAGTCCAGGAGGCACCACAGAGGCATCCCAGTGTCATGGTCCCCACACCCAAAGAAGAAAAAATCAAATTGGAAGCTAATTTAAAGGAGGCGCCCATACCTGCCTATTTTACCTAAGCAAAGAAGGAAGAAAACTTCTCTTGGAGAAGAAATCAAAGAAGGACATCCAATTGAAGTTCAAATCAAAATCAAAGAGCTTAACTTGGAGTGGAAGAAAAGAAGAAATGCCATAAGAAGAGGAGGACTCCAAATCCAAATCCAACTCCAAAGGAGGCGCCATAAAAATTCCAAAAAAAAATTCCTTTATGGCCGTCCCAAATTTTTTTTTGAAGTCTTGGTCGACCAAGAGAGGGGGTTTTCTACCTAATCTAGAGGTTGGAAGAGTTTAGTCCCACATGGAAATTTGTACAAGCTAAGAGAAAATTTTAGGTCTATATAATAGACCTCTCTTTGTAACTTTGAAAATCAATGAAGAAAATTATTTTTTTGCTATTCTCTTGTGTTGAGTGACCTAGGTTTCTCTTCTTCCGCACTATTCTAAGTGTTGAGCTCCGTGAGGGGGTAATCCGGGTTCCATTGGAGCCTTGAGGAGGTGAGAGATCTCCATCTTTATCCAAAACCCTAGGTTAGCCACTTGAAATTCCAAAACCCTAGCCACCCTTCATTATTTTCAATCCATCAAACCCTAGATCCATCCATCTCCCATGGCCTCTCTCTCTCTACAAGTCCAGGCCATCCACCTTCATCCAGACCCAGTCCGGCAACTTCAGATCCAGAGCAAGTTCCAAGGAAAATCACATCAACATCCAGGGGAATCCAGTTTTCAGCAATTTCAATCTTCTAGTTCATCAACCTGATAAATCTTTTCCTTGACTCTTTGATTCCATCAATTGTTTTTCTTCTCTTCCAGATCTTGAGTTCAGGAGAAGCCAACCGGCCAAAGGACCAGTATTGGAGGATCCATTACGAAGATATCTGAATCCGGGATCCAACAATCTGCTCGGGAGAGTTCCTCCACCAAAATCTGTGAAGATCATTGTCTGGTTAGATAAACCATCTCTTCTCGTTATTTCTGTTCTTTTGAAAGTTCGGAGCGAAACCCTAGGTCTGGGAGTTTCTCAACCCCCAGCGATCCGTTGCTTCTGAACTACTCTGATAATTTAGTTTCCTTAAAATTGTGCTTTCAATTATCATATTAGTATCTTTCAATGTTAGGTTAACTTTTCTTTGATTTGAAGCCAACTTCTACAAACATATAAAAAAAAAAAAAAATTAGTTAATCTTAATTTACTTCCGCATCACATTCCTTTATTTGTTCTGCATCATTTTTGGTATCAGAGCCCAGTCTAGGGTTTCTGATTTGCTTGCTTGCTTTGATTGTTCTCTTTTTATTTTGTCTGCTCGAAGTAGACTCCCCAGGACGTCCGGTCCTAAAAACTAAGAGAGGCGCAAGCCTCCTCCTCCCATTCCACGGGGTGTTCCTAGGGCGTGTAGGGGATCCATTGGGTTATAACTTCGTAGCAGGGATTATAAACGGGGAAGACAATCTAGTTACAGCCCGTAATTACCCTGTTTTCTGAATTATTTCTCCCTGCATAAAACTCCAAATTGCATGATTTTTACTTCGTTGAAACCAGTATAATTGAATTTATTTTTCATAATTTTTATGTGATTTATTGGTTTCGGTAAAAATTCTGAGCATTAAAATACAGCAACTCTGTTTTTTGTGTTCTGCAATTCAATTCTTTTTGGAGTGATCATCTCATAATTTACTTAAGGGCAATTGAGCATCTAAGATAAGGGGAGGAGTTGATTACCTCTCCTTAGCCCAAAACCATCATCCAATCATTCGAACCTAGACCTAATTTAAAATCGGTTAGACCTAATTTGCCCTAGTGGGCTAGGGACACCAATTGGTCGGGTCTAGGCTAGTGTTGAGTCAGTTTGCTGAGTTATTCTGTGTGTGCTTAGCACTCAGTGTCTAGAACGGTGGTTCAGGGATCCATTCCCAAAGGGCTTGTGTGCTGGTCCGCCTACCTGGCCAATCACTGATTGGTGTCTAGGATTGGCATTCAGGGACCTAACACTCCCCATACACCTGCCTGGCTGAGTCCTGAGTTACTACAGGCTAGCTTGCCACTCTGATTGGGCATCTAGTTTGGACTCTAGGTCTAGTGATCCAGTAGTCGATTTAGTCTAGTCTCATTTTGTGTGCTTGCTTGAATCATCATGTCTACCAGAAACGGAGTGCCATATCAACCTGGTCAAACCCAACCTGATTTAGAGGCCATGATCAAAACTCTTACTGAAAGTATGGCTAAAATGAATCAGGATATGACAAACACTGTGGCCCAGTTTAGCGCACAAATTCATGAGGATCTTACCCAACTTAGGGACCGAGTCCAAGTACTTGAAGAACCTAGACATCGGAATTGGACTCCTGACCCCGATTTTAATGTGCCTCAACCTTACCCACATCAGGAGCCTAGAAGGCCTTTATATAGAGATCCTGAACCTAATCATAGGAGGCCTGACCCAGAGCCTGAAGATAGAGATGATAGGTTCATCAGGAACATCAAATTAGATGCACCCACTTTTGATGGTAGTCTGAACCCTAAGGTGTATTCTGATTGGGAGGGTGAGATGGACCAATACTTTGAGTGGTATGCTATGTCTGAGGAGAGGAAATACAAGTTTGCCAAGATGAAATTAGTGCGTCAAGCTAGGTTATACTGGGGGAACATTGAGCTAACCACTAGGAGACGGAATGTTGAGCCCATAACCACTTGGCAGGGTATGAAAAAAAAATTGAGAGATAAATACCTACCCATTTCATACCAGCAAAACCTGTTAGACCAATGGCAAAACCTGAAACAAGGAAACCGATCTGTCTCAGACTACATAGCTACTTTTGATGAATACCTAATGAGATGTGATGTGAGTGAAGCCCACGAAGTCACTTTGTCTAGATTTAGGGCTGGACTGAGGGAAGATATCAAGAGAGAACTATTTCTGAGAGAGGTTACTGATCTAGACCAAGCCTACCAGATTGCACTGAACACTGAGAAATTTTAGAGAGGACCTATACCTTCTAGGGTTAGTGCCCCAATCCCAAGGAATGGACCTAGCCAAGTTATCCCTAGTAAACCTTTTCAGGGTACTTCTACCCCTAGGCCCATGGACAAAGGTAAGGCACCTGACACCCAGAGAACCCCTAGTTCAAATATCACCTGTTTTAAGTGTCAGAAACCAGGTCACATTTCCAGTCAGTGTACTGCCATAGCCTGTTTCAAGTGTCATAAGGTAGGTCATGTTGCTAGCCAGTGCCCTCGGAGATCCCTTTACATAGAAGAGGGAGAGAATGATAATTCCGAGCCCAGTGAGGAATTTGAAGAAGAAGTTTATGAGGCCGGAATGAATTTGGTTGAGGAATATGAAGGAGAGGAGGAACCCAATGAATCTGACCAATTAGGAGTTGTAAGATGCATCCTATCCCAGAATCTAGTTCAAGAGGATTGCCGTAGGACTAACATCCTACAGACTTTTCTTAAATTAGGGGATAAGGTATGTAAGATCATCATAGATAGTGGGAGCTGTGTAAATGCCATCTCTACTAGCACTGTCAAGATGTTAGGCTTAATCCCAGTTCCCCATCCCAACCCCTATAAGGTTTCTTGGGTAGATTCTACCTCCATACCCATCCAGTCTAGATGTCAAGTCCAAATCCAAATGCAATCTTATCATGAAAAGATTTGGTGCGATGTCTTACCCATGGGGGTGAGCAGTATAATTCTCGGAAGACCTTGGTTGTATGATCATGATGCCACCCTCTTAGGAAAATCCAATACCTGTGTCTTTAGTTTCAATGGGAAAAAGATTACGATCCATTCAGTTCCCCCTAAGGACAAGGTAACTAAAGGAGCCGGTAAGGTTAAGGAGATGAAAACTGGAGTGAACCTAATCAGTGCTAAGGATCTAGAACAAGAAATTCATAGTGGTTCACCCATCTGGATGTTGACTGCTAAGGAACTTAGAACTTCGGAACCCTCAGAGCCTCCTCAAGAAGTTAAACCTGTGTTAAAAGAATTTGAGGATGTCTTTCCCAAGGATTTGCCAGACCACCTTCCACCTCTTAGGGATATCCAGCATGCCATAGATCTAATCCCAGGAGCGACTTTGCCCAACTTGCCCCATTACAGGATGAATCCATCTGAGCATGAAGAACTGCAAAAGCAGGTTGGAGAATTATTGAGGAAGGGGTTTATTAGAGAAAGTCTTAGCCCTTGTGCAGTCCCAGCCTTACTGACCCCAAAGAAAGATGGCACGTAGAGGATGTGTGTTGACAGTCGTGCCATCAATAAAATTACAATCAAATATAGGTTTCCCATCCCTAGATTAGATGACATGCTTGATATGATGGCTGGTGCAATGGTTTTTTCTAAGATTGATCTCAAAAGCGGCTATCATCAGGTTAGGATTAGACCCGGGGATGAATGGAAAACTGCTTTCAAAACTAAGGATGGTCTTTATGAATGGGTTGTTATGCCTTTTGGGTTGTCTAATGCCCCTAGTACCTTCATGAGAATTATGATCCAGGTACTTAGAGCTTTCATAGGAAAATTTGTGGTGGTCTATTTTGATGACATCCTGATCTATAGTAAGACCCCAGCAGATCACCTAGGCCACCTTAGAGCAGTCTGCCAAGTTTTGAGGAATGAGAGACTCTACGGTAATCTTAAGAAGTGTGAATTCATGACTAGTAGAGTTATCTTTCTTGGTTTTGTAGTAACCCCTGACGGCGTGGCAGCCGATCCTGAGAAGATTAGGTCCATAGTAGACTGGCCAGAGCCAACCAATGTGCATGAAGTTAGAAGTTTCCACGGCTTGGCTACCTTCTATAGGCGATTCATCAAGGGGTTTAGTACTTTAGCTGCTCCTATCACTGATTGTATTAGGAAGGGAGAATTTCATTGGACTAAGTCAGCCCATAAAGCCTTCCTAGATCTTAAGGAGAAAATGACCCAAGCACCCATTCTGAGATTACCCGATTTTTCTAAAGTATTTGAGGTTGCCTGTGATGCTTCAGGTGTAGGAATAGGTGGAGTCCTAAGCCAAGAGAATCATCCCATAGCATTCTTTAGTGAAAAACTTAATGATGCTAAGCTTAGGTATTCTACCTATGATAAGGAATTTTATGCGGTGGTGCAAGCTTTGCGTTACTGGAGACATTATTTGCTACCGCAGGAATTTGTACTATTTTCGGACCATGAGGCTCTTAGATTTCTGAACTCCCAAAAGAAGCTTAACCCTAGGCATGCTAAGTGGGTAGAATATATCCAGTCCTATACTTTTGTCCTGAAACATAAGGCTGGAGTTGAGAATAAGGTAGCTGATGCCCTTAGTCGCCGATCCCTGTTATTAACTTCTGTTAGAACTGAGGTCATAGGGTTTGAGCAAATCAAAGAGGAATATGAGTCTTGTCCGGATTTCACAACTATGTATCAGGATCTAGTTCAAGGACCATCTAGTAATCACCAGGATTATACCCTTGTAGATGGTTTTTTGTTCTTCAAAAATAGGCTTTGCATCCCTAGAACTTCTCTTAGGGAATTTTTGATTTGGGAAATCCATGCTGGAGGTTTAGCCGGCCATTTTGGAAAAGACAAGACCATTCTAGCTATTGAAGACCACTTTTTCTGGCCTAGCTTGAAAAGGGATGTAGCTAATATTGTAGCTAGATGTCGAACCTGCGCTGTTGCCAAACAGCGAAAACAAAACACTTGCCTTTATACCCCACTCCCTGTCCCAGATCGTCCTTGGCAAGATGTGAGTATGGATTTTGTGTTAGGTTTACCTAAGACCCAGAGGAGACATGATTCTATCTGTGTCGTAGTCGACCGATTCTCTAAAATGGCCCACTTCTTGCCTTGTTCCCAAACCTTTGATGCGTCTAAGGTAGCCACACTTTTCTTCAATGAGATAGTTAGACTCCATGGCCTACCTAAGACAATCGTTTCAGATAGGGATGTCCGGTTCACCAGTTACTTTTGGAAGACCCTTTGGTATAAGTTAGGGACAAAACTTAAGTTTTCAACTGCCTATCATCCCCAAACTGATGGCCAAACTGAAGTAGTGAACCGTAGCCTAGGAAATCTGCTGAGATGTCTTGTTGGTGAAAACACCAGAAATTGGGATTTATACCTACCAAGGACAGAATTTGCGTACAATGACTCGGTCAATAGGTCTACGGGTAAGAGTCCATTTGAAATTGTACATGGGTACAAACCTCACACACCTCTTGACCTAGTCCCTTTACCTGTCCACACTCGAGTCTCCGAATCTGCTGAGAATTTTGCACAGCATGTAAAAGACTTGCATAAAGAAATTCATGCCAAAATAAATTTAAGTAATGAAACTTATAAGAAGTTGGCTGATACTCAAAGGCGAGTCAAATCTTTTGTTGAGGGAGACTATGTGATGATTAGGTTAAGGCCTGAACGGTTTCCTCCTGGAACCGTTAGAAAGTTACATGCTAGGGGAGCTGGACCATTTAGAGTGGTAAAGAGAGTAGGATCCAATGCCTATGTGCTCGAGTTGCCTCCAGAACTAGGCATTAGCTCTACTTTCAACATTACAGACTTAGTAGAGTACAGGGAGCCAGCTGTGATTCCTAGTGAGCCTTTTGAGCCTAACCCTATCATTGAGAGTGATCTCGACCCTGTGTGTCCACCAACAAACTGGCCTGTGAGGAAAGAGCAGATTGAAAAGATCCTGGATGATCAGGTTATCTCTACTCGTAATCGAGGATACCAAAGGTACCTGGTCCGCTGGCAAGGAAGGCCAGATTCTGATGACTCTTAGATCTCCCGAGAAGAATTACAAGAATTGGACCCAGACCTCTTGGAGAGATACCAGAGCCAACTTGAGCCTTACTCGACAGGGTCGAGTTCCTCCCACCCCGGGAGAATTGGTGCGGGCACCAGACTCAGAAGAAGACTTCAGAGCTCCATCTGGATCTCTGATTGACATTGCCCGAGAAATTAGGGTTTGTAATAAAGGTTGACCTGGTCAACCAGTTTATTTATTTTTATTTATTTCTTGAGTCACCATTTAAATTTTGTTGAGTCATGTTGACTCGGTGCAAGTCCCGATGTGGTTTCAATTTGGTCCAAAATGGTGCCACATTTGTCTTCCAATCAAATCAAGGTTCAAGCAAGTGGAGGCCACACTCCAAGCCACATGCCCAGCCACACTCCGAGCACACGCCAGAGTCCAGGAGGCGCCACAGAGGCATCCCAGTGTCATGGTCCCCACACCCAAAGAAGAAAAAATCAAATTAGAAGCTGATTTAAAGGAGGCGCCCATACCTGCCTATTTTACCTAAGCAAAGAAGGAAGAAAACTTCTCTTGGAGAAGAAATCAAAGAAGGACATCCAATTGAAGTTCAAATCAAAATCAAAGAGCTTAACTTGGAGTGGAAGAAAAGAAGAAATGCCATAAGAAGAGGAGGACTCCAAATCCAAATCCAACTCCAAAGGAGGCGCCATAAAAATTCCAAAAAAAAATTCCTTTATGGCCGTCCCAATTTTTTTTTTTGAAGTCTTGGTCGACCAAGAGAGGGGGTTTTCTACCTAATCTAGAGGTTGGAAGAGTTTAGTCCCACATGGGAATTTGTACAAGCTAGGAGAAAATTTTAGGTCTATATAATAGACCTCTCTTTGTAACTTTGAAAATCAATGAAGAAAATTATTTTTTTGCTATTCTCTTGTGTTGAGTGACCTAGGTTTCTCTTCTTCCGCACTATTCTAAGTGTTGAGCTCCGTGAGGGGGTAATCCGGGTTCCATTGGAGCCTTGAGGAGGTGAGAGATCTCCATCTTTATCCAAAACCCTAGGTTAGCCACTTGAAATTCAAAAACCCTAGCCACCCTTCATTATTTTCAATCCATCAAACCCTAGATCCATCCATCTCCCACGGCCTCTCTCTCTCTACAAGTCCAGGCCATCCACCTTCATCCAGACCCAGTCCGGCAACTTCAGATCCAGAGCAAGTTCCAAGGAAAATCACATCAACATCCAGGGGAATCCAGTTTTCAGCAATTTCAATCTTCTAGTTCATCAACCTGATAAATCTTTCCCTTGACTCTCTGATTCCATCAATTATTTTTCTTCTCTTCCAGATCTTGAGTTCAGGAGAAGCCAACTAGCCAAAGGACCAGTATTGGAGGATCCATTACGAAGATATCTGAATCCGGGATCCAACAATCTGCTCGGGAGAGTTCCTCCACCAAAATCTGTGAAGATCATTGTCTGGTTAGATAAACCATCTCTTCTCGTTATTTCTGTTCTTTTGAAAGTTCGGAGCGAAACCCTAGGTCTGGAAGTTTCTCAACCCCCAGCGATCCGTTGCTTCTGAACTACTCTGATAATTTAGTTTCCTTAAAATTGTGCTTTCAATTATCATATTAGTATCTTTCAATGTTAGGTTAACTTTTCTTTGATTTGAAGCCAACTTCTACAAACATATAAAAAAAAAAAAATTAGTTAATCTTAATTTACTTCCGCATCGCATTCCTTTATTTGTTCTGCATCAGAGGTGGACCCCTCCTGGGTGGACACCTGGCGGGGCGGCAGAAGGATGCTCGGCTTCGGTCGAGGTGGTCCCGTCTCCGGGCACCACCTGGCGAAGGAGCGAAGGGGCCCGGCTCGACCTCGGCCGAGGTTGGACCGTCTCAGGGTGCCACCTGGCGAGGGAGCGGGGGAGCCGCCGAACTCGGCCGAGGTGGACCCCTCCTGGGTGGACACCTGGCGGGGCGGCAGAAGGATGCTCGGCTTCGGCCGAGGTGGTCCCATCTCCGGGCGCCACCTAGCGAAGGAGCGAAGGGGCCCGGCTCGACCTCGGCCAAGGTGGGACCGTCTCAGGGTGCCACCTAGCGAGGGAGCGGGGGAGCCGCCGAACTCGGCCGAGGTGGACTCCTCCTGGATGGACACCTGGCGGGGCGGCAGAAAGACGATTGGCTTCGGCCAAGCTCAACCTCGGCCGGGGCGGGGCTGCATCCGACTCAACCGAAAAAAAAACTCCACGTGGCTCGAATCATGCCCAACGAAATCTGAGACATGCCACGTCACTGTTACGGCCGTAACAGTTGCCCCCCAACCCACCATTTCGTTGGGGCGTCGTGGAATGGGACGTGGGGATTAAATACGGAGATGATGTGGGGGGGCGAAGATCTTGCATCATAATTGCCACGATTCTCGTCGCCGTTTCTCGGTATGCCCGAAGCCCTATAGGAGGCCGCCACGCGTCGCTTACTCGACCGTAATTAATGCGTCGCTTCGAATCAGAGGCCGTTTCCCTACGAACGAGGCATCGATGTCGGGCGTGCGTCCACGTGGCAATCACCCGATGGCCCGGAGCAGAATGACAGGTACGGTTGCTGTCGATTGAGTTTGAAAAGGAGGGGACTTTCCGGAATGAGGCCCTTTCCCTTGCTCCGTCGGTGGTTTGCTGCAGGCTATCTCCCACTCCCCCGCGTCACACAGTGCATTTCGGTGAGCGCCTCCATTCTCTTCTTCGTTCCTCCCCTTTCCTCTAGTGTCTCTCTCTCACTACTTTCTTTGCCATAGCGCGCCTCGCCATGTTTCTTCTAACCCGGACGAGGCCGGTCCGTCCCGGCCGAGGACTCCATCGTCTTCCTCCTCGGAAGAGGAAGTAATCCCACAGGCGACTCCAGCCTGGGGGCATCACCATAGGCATCCCCAGGGGTGTCAGGTCTCCTCCCGTTCTGTCTGCCCTTCCTGTTTCTTCTCTTCCTCCTCCGGCCCTTCCTTCTGTCGGTCCCTCCGGTCATGTTTCCACGATGACCGAAGGTGACCTTTCCTTGCTCCGGGAGGTCTATGGCATCCCGGGGTCAATCCGTCTCTCTGTTCTGCGGCCCGGGGATCGCGTCACCATGAGTGGCCCCGGCCGCATAGCTTTCTATGAGGACTTCCTTCTCGGGGGTCTTCGGTTCCCTCTGCACCCCTTCTTCCTTTCTTTCCTCAGCCATTTCCATCTAGTCCCGGCCCAGTTGGCTCCCAATGCCATCCGGGTCATCTTCTCTTTCATCGTCTTCTGTCACTTCCACGGGTTTGTTGCCCGTTTCTCCCTCTTCAGGGCTCTGTTTACCCTGAAGTGGTACTCCACCGACGATGGCTGGTGGTACATCTCGCCCTGGCCTAGGTGCCTCCGGTTCGACCTCCCTTCTTCCATCAAGGGTTGGAAGAACCGGTTCTTTTTTGCCTCGATCGAGGATGTCGACTGGGCCTGGAGCGAGCTGGATCGGTCCCCGAACTGGAACTCCCAAGTCAAGCCGGTGGACCAAGAGGCCTACTCCCAGCTTCTAAGCGACGTGGTCCCAGCGCTCGAGGTTCTGCTCTCGGAGCAGAACTTGTTCGAGGTGGGGATCAGCCCCATCCGTGAGCCGGGTGAGGCTCAGCTCTTCTCTTATTCCGCCTTTCCATTATTTTTCTTTTAGCCGAGCTGACCGACTCTTTCTCTATTGCAGGTATGAAGTTTTCGCTGGAGAACCTTCTGGAGGGCACGGCCCAGAGGGACGCCGCCGAGGTGGACGAGCTTGCGGCGAAGAGGGCTCGCACCGAGGTGAGCCAGGAGGTCGCGCCGGCACCCATGCCTAGTCTGGTGGTCGCTGCTCCCCCGCCCAGGCCGCCTCGGGCCTTGGCCACTGATGCTCCAGCCATCCGACCTGGCGATGCTGCCGATGAGGGAGGTCCACCGGCAGTAGTTCCACCCCGTGCTGGCCCCATCATCACCGCAGAGCCGACGGTGCCGCCCGTGACTCCAGCCGTTCTGGCGATGGCGGTTCCTCCCGGGGGGTTGGTCGCCCCCGCAGCCGACCCGACGGCTCCGTCGCCGGTGATCACCAACCGGTGCTCTATGATCCGTGACAAGGGGCTCGCGGAGAAGATGATGGAGTTCTCCTCCACCTCCCGGGACCGCCGGTCTCGAGGCGGCCGGGATTATGCCGACGCTTTGCTCGGGATCCTCCCGCAGCTTTTCACGGTGAGTCCGAACTCAGAGCCCTTTTCTTTGCTACTTCGGTTGGCTTTTCTACTAACCCGTTCTCCTTGCTGTGCAGATTGGGACCGACATGCTCCTGCTGAGGAACTTCCTCGCAGGGTATGCAAAGAAGGACGCCGAGAAGGAGGAGAAGCTCGGCAAGCTCGCGGCCGATGTGAAAGACCTCATGGAGAAGGGGGTCGAGCTACGGGGGAGCAACCAGGCCCTTCAGGCGGACCTGGCATGCGCCGAGGAGCGCATCAAGGACCTGGAGTCCTCTCTGTTCGAGGAGAGGATCTCCCACCAGCGGCGCACGGAGGAGGATGCGGCGGAGAGAGCTCGTCTCCAAGCCCATTCTCAGTGGTTGGAGCGTCAGCTGGAGGAGGCCCGGCGGGAGGCGAGTGCGGCCAAGGAGCGGAGCACCTACATCAATGGGCTCTTGGAGGCCGCGAAGCCGTCCCGTGGTTCCGGGCCTCCGATGAGTATGTCTCGGAGGTCCGGGAGGCTGCTGTGGACTCCTTCCTGAAGGGGTTCCAAGTGTGCCGGGAGAAGGTGGGGTCCTTCTAACCCGAGCTCGACCTCAGTGGGGTGGCGCTCGGGGGCAGAAGGCAAGGACCCGCCAGCGGGGCTTCCGGTGCGGCGGGCGACACAGCTGCGGCCCCAGCGGGTGACACGGCCGTAGCTCCAGAGTGGTCCTCCGAGCCAGCAGCCGCCGACGGCGAGGACGGGGAGCGCGCGACCCAGACTGAGGACCCTGCCACCGCGCCGTACTAAGCTGCAGATGTATCCCTTACTTTTCCCTTTTGTTTTTTGGGGACTCCCGGCCTGTCGAGACTCCCTTGTTGTAATCCTTGCTTTCGAATCAATGAAG
Source organism: Areca catechu (assembly GCA_021397845.1). Taxonomy (NCBI): domain Eukaryota; kingdom Viridiplantae; phylum Streptophyta; class Magnoliopsida; order Arecales; family Arecaceae; genus Areca; species Areca catechu. Next base: position 10,006,628 of record CM038044.1, read on the forward strand.
ATTTAATTTTGCTAAGTCTCGACCTCGCCTTCCTTTTTCACCTTTTCTTTTTTTTTTTTTTTTTTTTTTTTGAGGTGTTGGTATGGAGTGCCGAGACGAGGGTGGACCTGCTCCGGGCTAAGTCCGCGGGTGGACCTGGTCCCATCCAGCATTCAGATCAAAGTTCGGAGCATTCCGGACTGGGTGGCAGTAGAGTAGGCCTTGCGCGGGCCCTTCTTTGGGCTTGCCTTCATGATCGCGTGGGCCAACTGGATTCTGCCCCGCCTTCCAGACCGAAGTCCGGGACTTACGGACTGAACCCCGGGGTCGCAGGCTTTGTCCAAGCCTTGCGCGGCTTGCCGAGCTGTTCTCCATGATCGCGTGGGCGAGCTGGGCTCTGCCCCGCCTTCCAGACCGAAGTCCAGGAATTTCGGACTGAACCCCGGGGCCGCAGGCTTTGTTCAAGCCTTGCGCGGCTTGCCGAGCTGTTCTCCGTGATCGCGTGGGCGAGCTGGGCTCTGCCCTGCCTTCCAGACCGAAGTCCGGGACTTCCGGACTGAACCCCGGGGCCGCAGGCTTTGTTCAAGCCTTGCGCGGCTTGTCGAGCTGTTCTCCATGATCGCGTGGGCGAGCTGGGCTCTGCCCCGCCTTCCAAATCGAAGTCCGGGACTTCCGGACTGAACCCCGGGGTCGCAGGCTTTGTTCAAGCCTTGCACGGCTTGCCGAGCTGTTCTCCATGATCGCGTGGGCGAGCTGGGCTCTGCCCCGCCTTCCAGACCGAAGTCTGGGACTTCTTGCTTTCTCGAGTCTCCGGCCACAGCCGTGTTTGCCGAACTCAGAGCCATGCACCCGTTTCCCTACAAGGTGAGAAAAAGCGTTTGGAGCAAAGAAACTTTATTGCAGGAGTTGTGGGATCCTTACATTATTGATAATACATCCTTAGGTTCGAGGCGTTCCACGTCCGGGAGAATCTGGATCCTCCCAACTCCTCCAAGTAGTAGGCCCCGTGAGGGAGGGCTTCCGCTACCCTGTACGGGCCTTCCCAATTCGGGGAGAGCTTCCCGCACTCTCGAGGCTGAGAAGCTTCGGCGCGCCGGAGCACCAGATCTCCGGGGCAGAAGGACTTTGGCCGTATCCGGGAGTTGTAGTACCTAGCCACTCGCAGCCTGTACGCCGCCATCCGGACTCGGGCTTTGTCCCTTGTCTCTTCAAGGAGGTCCAGGTTGAGCATTATCCTGGCAGGGTTCTCAGCTTCGTCGTACTGCTCCACCCGCAGGGTAGGCAAACTGAGCTCAATCGGGATGACCACTTTGGCTCCGAAGACGAGATTGAAGGGGGTCTCGTCAGTGGCCATTCTCGAGATGGTGTGGTACGCCCATAGGATGCTCGGGAGTTCTTCTGTCCACCTGCCCTTGGCCTGGTCCAGCCTCGTTCGGAGGCCTTGCAGAATGGTCCTATTTGTGACCTCGGCTTCTCCATTCATCTGCGGGTGAGCCACGGAGGTGAAGCGATGGTGGATGCCGAGGTCGCTGCAGAATTCTTCAAACTCCTGGCAGTCGAACTGGCGCCCGTTGTCGGTGATCACGGTGTGGGGGAGGCTGAAATGGCAGATGATCGACTTTCAGAAGAACCTAGCGATGTTTGCTTCGGTGATCCGCGCCATGGGTTCGGCCTCAACCTACTTCATGAAATAATCGATGGCCACAATCAGGAACTTCCGCTGTCCGGATGCTGGTGGAAATGGTCCTAGGAGGTCCATTCCCCATTGGGCAAATGGCCACGGAGCTGAGAGCTGGGAGATAGGGGTGGAGGGCTGCCGCTGCACCACGGCATGCCGTTGGCACCGATCACACTTCTTCACGAAATCGGCGGTGTCCTTCTTCATTGTCTCCCAAAAATAGCCTTGACGGAGGGCCTTGTAGACTAGCGTTCTGCCCCCCACATGGTTCCCGCAGATGCCCTCATGAATTTCCTGGAGCATGAGTATGGCCTCCGCGAGCCCTAGGCACTTGAGGAGGGGGTAGGAGTACGACCTTCGATACAGTTGCCCATCCATCAGGATGAACCGCGCGGCCTTCTTTTTGATAAGGCGGGCCGCTGCGCGGTCCTCTAGCAGGGTACCGCCAGTTATGTACTCGACGTACTATCCATCCAGCTGGGCTCACGGCTGACCTGTTGGACCTCCACTGGGGTCTCGTAGCTTGGGTCCTTGAGGCGCTCTACATGAGCGCGACCCAGCATCGAGTCCGGCAGGGTCGCCAGCCGAGAAAGAGTATCCGCACGGGCATTTTCCATGCGGGGGATGTGGAAGATGCTGAAGCGCCGAAACCCGGCTGTGCCCAATTTGACAAACTCCAAATACTTCGCCATTTGAGGGTCGTGCACGGCATATTCTCCAGAGACCTGCCCCGCCACCAGCTGGGAGTCGGTGAAGGCTTTGAGGTTAGTCACGCCCAGCTCGCGGGAGACCCTCAGCCCGGCGAGGAGCGCCTCGTATTCTGCCTGATTGTTGGTTGCGGCAAACTGGAAATGGAGTGCGCATTCGGCGACGACCCCGCCGCCGTTGGCGAGAATGAGTCCGGCTCCGCTCCCGCCGGAGTTCGAGGCTCCATCTACATGAAGGATCCATGCATCCTCTCCGGGCTCCTCGGGGCCCGGTTTCAGCTGCTGGTACGAGGAGTCCTCCTCGGACTCCTTGCCCAGGCCCGCGCACTCGACCAAAAAGTCGGCCAGCACTTGCGCTTTCATGGCCGACCTCGGCCTGTAAGTGATGTCGAACTCGCTGAGCTTGAGCGCCCACTTCGCTAATCGCCCCGATGTGTCGGGTCGGCTGAGTACCGCTTTCAGCGGCTGATCCGTCAGGACGGCAATGGGATGCGCTTGGAAATAGGGCCTGAGACGCTGAGCAGACACTATTAACGCAAAAACGAGCTTTTCGGGTCGGGAATACCTAAGCTCCGCATCGCGGAGAAGCTTGCTGGTGTAGTACACCGGCCGCTGGACTCCCTGGTCGTCGGTCCGAACTAGGACCGAGCTGACAGCCTCCGGGGTGACTGCCAGGTAGAGGATGAGCTCCTCTCCTTCCTCGGGCCTGGAAAGCAGTGGGGGTGATGCGAGCGTCTTTTTCAGCTCTTCAAAGGCCTCCTGGCACTCCTCGGTCCATGCGAAGTCGTTCATCTTCCTCAACACTTTGAAGAAGGGCCGGCAGCGGTTGGCCAACCTGGAGATGAATCGGCTCAGGGCGGCTATCCGGCCGGTGAGTTGCTGCACTTGCTTCTTGGAGGCGGGCTGCTCCATGTCCAGGATGGCTTGGACCTTCTCCGGGTTGGCTTCGATCCCTCTTTGGGTTACCATGAACCCCAGGAACTTCCCGGCGAAGACGCCGAAGGCACACTTCGCCGGGTTCAGCTTCATTTGATGAAGTCGGAGGCTGTCGAAAGTCTCTGCTAGGTCGGTCATGTGATCCGAGTGGGGCTTGCTCATCACCAGCATATCGTTCACGTATACCTGCATGTTGAGGCCGATCTGGTCTTTAAAGACTCTGTTGACCAGATGCTGGTACGTGGCCCCGACATTCTTGAGGCCAAACGGCATCATCCTGTAACAGAAAGTTTCGCGGTCGGTGACGAAGGCAGTGTGCTCTTCGTCCTCTGGGTTCATTCGGATCTGGTTGTAGCCGGAGAAGGCGTCCATGAAGGATAGGAGGCGATGCCCCGAGGTGGTGTCGACCAACTGGTCAATCTTTGGAAGAGAGAAGCTGTCCTTTGGGCAAGCTCGGTTGAGGTCAGTATAGTCTACACAGATCCTCCACTTACCACTGCTCTTCCAAACCATGACCACATTCGCCAGCCAGCTGGGATACTGGACTTCCTGCACGACGCCGGCGGCGAGGAGTTTCTCCACCTCTTCGTTGATGGCCCTCTGCCTCTCCGCAGCAAAGCACCTCTTCTTCTGGCGGATTGGGCGGCACCTCGGGTCCACGTTCAGCCTGTGCGGAATGACCTCAGGGGGAATGCCCGGCATGTCGGCTGCTGACTAGGTGAACACGTCTGCGTTCATGCGGAGAAATTCCAGCAGGCAGGCCCTTCCTCCTGCATCGTCTTCAACGGGTCCGAATCGAGGGGATAAGTCAACAGGCGCTCTATGGGTCCTCCCCTGGATTCCTTCTCCCTTAGGTCGAGGTCGTCGACGTCGGGGACGAGCCCAGCGCCCCTGGCGCCCGGGACCGTCTGGAGGCAATGCGGGACTGGCTGGATCATCCCCTTCATCACCCCGAATCCGAAAGCTGTGTGGAATTGCACCAACAACCGCTTCGTGGAAATCATGGCGTCTAGTTAGTTGAGCCTGGGATGCCCGAGGATCGCGTTGTAAGGCGAAGGAAGCTTGACGATGATAAACGTCATCAAGACGGTCGTCTGCCGAGGTGGGGATCCAGCGGTGACCGGGAGAGTGATCTCCCCTTCGACCCCCACCGAGTCCCCAGTAAAGCCTACCAGAGGGATGTGCACTGGCCTCAGCTGATCATGGGACAAATTCATTCAGGAGAAAGCATCATAAAAAAGCACGTCAGCCGAGCTCCCACTATCTACCATAATTCGGTGTACAGGATGCTTTGCGATGGTCATCTCGACCACCACGGCATCATTGTTTACATTCTCATTTTCATTCCCCTTCTCGGAAGGGGGTACATTCTCTGGGTTCCCGACCTCCCGGGCTCTCTTCGCCGCCTGCCCAATCCCACGTGAGATCATGCCCACTGGCTTCTCCGTCGGGCGGTTGTCGATTGCAGGAACCGGGGGTAAGGCCGCGAGTGGCTATCCCTCTCCCGGGACCTCGTTCCTGATAAACTTCCTGAGGTAGCCTCTTTTGATCAGCTCCTCGATTTCTCGCTTCAGGTTGCGACACTCCTCCGTGTCATGGCCGTGCTCGCGGTGGAACTGGCAGTACTTTGACTTGTCTCGGGTACCTCTCGGGTTCTGAGGAGGAGGTCAGCGGAGGTAGTTCTCGTCCTCAATTTCCATGAGGATCTTCATTCGGGAAGCTAGGAGGGGGGTGAACCTTCGCTCCAGGGTGGCCTCGCCCTTTGACCTCGGATTCGGGCGAGGGTCGGTAGATGGCCCGGGCCTCCGAGCTCCTAGAACGTCCCTCGGGGCCGGCTTCTTCAAAGTCTTCCCGTCTAGCTCTCGGCGGGTGCGGTCGGCCTCCTCCGCTCGGATGTACTTGTGGGCACGGAGGAGGAGCTCGGAGTACGTCCTCGGGGGCTTTTTATCCAGGAAATAGGTCAGGCGGGACGTCTTGAGCCCACGCTTCAAAGCCAGCATGGTGATGGGCTCGTCTAGGCTGTAGATCTCCAGGGCTGCGATCTTGAATCGGGTGATGTAGTCCTGGAGCAGCTCCTGGTCCTGCTGGCGGATGGAGAAGAGGATGTCCACCTCTCTCGGCACCTTCCGACAAGCGTCGAAGTGGGCCACAAACTTTTCCTCCAACTGATGGAAGGAGCAAATAGATCCGGGCTCGAGGCGGGTGAACCAGACTCGAGCGGCCTTCCGGAGGGTAGCGGGGAAGGCGATGCACAAAAGAGCGTCCGTGGCCCCCTGGACCCTCATGAGAGCCTTGTAGCTCTCCAGATGGTCCAGAGGGTCGGTGGTCCCATCGTAGGGATCCACCTGTGGCATGCAGAACCGGCTCGGAATCGGCTCCGCCTGGATTTCTTCAGATAAGGGGGACGAGAGTCGTAGCCCGCCGGGTCTGTCGATGAGTTCTGCAGGTCGGCAAATTGGCGGGCGAACTCTGCCAACTTGCGCTCGTGCTCCTCCAGGCGCCTCTTGGCCTGGCGCCTGATGGCCTCGTCGGTGGAATCTTCCACCGAGGTTGCTGGTGAAGGGGGCGCCGATCGGTCTCGGCGCAGGGTCACACCTCGGCGTCGCTTGCTGCGATGCGCCGTCTCGGCTTCATCGGTCGGGGATCGACTCTCGTGATCCGCCGAACCGGAGTAGTTTCTTTTCGCGGGAGTTTGACGGCTCCCGCAGGGGTTGGAGACTACCCGTGGTTGGAATGGCCTGCCTTGAATGGAGCGCAGGCTCCCATGTGGCCCCGCGGCACGAGCTGCGGGGGTCCCTGGCTGAGGCTGCGTGGCCAGGGAGCGCTGCTGATGTTGTAGCTGCCGGACCGCCGTGGTCAAGGTCTGCAGCTGCTGGATGACGGTCGCGAGAGGTCCGTCCGTCGAGGTCGGTGGTGGAGGAAGAGGAGGGGGAGCTGGGAGCTCCCTCTCCGGGATGTGGGCCCCCTGAGGGGAGGGGACCTCCCCTACTCGGCTGGTGGACGCTTCGCGTCCACGAGTGACCACCATTGTCGGAGCGCACTTTGCTTGCAGAAAGCTAGCTCCCACTAGGGGTGTTTTCCTGCCCCCTACCTGGTGCGCCAATCTGTTGCCGATCCCGCCGCAGCACCTGTGACTTCGGAACCACCGATCTGACTAGACCGTCTCGCTCCTGGGGCCTCCTGGCTGGACTGGACCTGCAAGGCAAGGTCAGAAACCCTGGCCGGGGATCCCGGCTGGGGAGCTCCGACGATCAAGTTAGTAGACGGTGAGAGGGAACAGATTCTCTGGGACGGGCCCCCGAAGGAGTCCCAGACTCAGAGAATGTGTTAGCAAGAAAAGTTGTCAAAAAGACCGGAAACCCGGCTGGGTTCCTTCGCCGAGCTCACGCCAAGGGGCCCCCTCTCGGGACCTTGGATATTGCTCTTGAAGCGGAGTCTCCAGCCTTTATTTCTTGCTTGCCTACCTTGTCGTCCATTCTCTCCTTTCTTTTATCTCCTCCTGCTATCCCCTCATTTTTTGCTCCTGGGAGGCTCTCTTGTCGCTTTCATCCCTTCCCCTCCACCCCTTTCTCTTTCCCCTTCTAGGTCAGATGGTCGGGCGGCTTTCTGGCCTCGTTCGTCGAGCCTAGCGGGGAAAGAGTAGGGGAGGGGGCGCTGGTCAGACCACCGACCAGACCTTGGGCCGAGCGTGAGCGCTCTCCTTTCCAGGCACCGACGTTGTCCGTTATCGGATCCTGTTTTGTCAGGGCCTCATCTCTCGACTGCAGAACATGTCGGGCCGATGTAAGTGATGTCTTGCGTGTCGCCGCCATCCGTATGGGGCGCCTTTCTCGAGGTGCGGCGCGCATGGCTCGAGGGGCAACCTCGGAGCCCGCGCCTCCATTCTTCGGGGCCTTCTTTGTACAGGCTGGCCCGCACCGGCCGAGGTGGACCCCTCCCGGGTGGACACCTGGCGGAGCGGCAGAAGGATGCTCGGCTTCGGCCGAGGTGGTCCCGTCTCCGGGCGCCACCTAGCGAAGGAGCGAAGGGGCCCGGCTCGACCTCGGTCGAGGTGGGACCGTCTCAGGGTGCCACCTAGCGAGGGAGCGGGGGAGCCGCCGAACTCGGCCGAGGTGGACCCCTCCTGGGTGGACACCTGGCGGGGCGGCAGAAGGATGCTCGCTTCGGGCGAGGTGGTCCCGTCTCCGGGCGCCACCTGGCGAAGGAGCGAAGGGGCCCGGCTCGACCTCGGCCGAGGTGGGACCGTCTCGGGGTGCCACCTGGCGAGGGAGCGGGGGAGCCGCCGAACTCGATCGAGGTGGACCCCTCCTGGGTGGACACCTGGCGGGGCGGCAGAAGGATGCTCGGCTTCGGCCGAGGTGGTCCCGTCTCCGGGCGCCACCTGGCAAAGGAGCGAAGGGGCCCGGCTCGACCTCGGTCGAGGTGGGACCGTCTCAGGGTGCCACCTAGCGAGGGAGCGGGGGAGCCACCAAACTCGGCCGAGGTGGACCCCTCCTTGGTGGATACCTGGCGGGGCGGCAGAAGGATGCTCAGCTTCGGCCGAGGTGGTCCCGTTTCTGGGCGCCACCTGGCGAAGGAGCGAAGGGGCCCGGCTCGACCTCAACCGAGGTGGGACCGTCTCAGGGTGCCACCTGGCGAGGGAGCGGGGGAGCCGCCGAACTCGGCCGAGGTGGACCCCTCCTGGGTGGACACCTGGCAGGGTGGCAGAAGGATGCTCGGCTTCGACCGAGGTGGTCCAGTCTCCGGGCGCCACCTGGCGAATAAGCGAAGGGGCCCGGCTCGACCTCGACCGAGGTGGGACCGTCTCAGGGTGCCACCTAGCGAGGGAGCGGGGGAGCCACCGAACTCGGCCGAGATGGACCCCTCCTGGGTGGACACCTGGCGGGGCGGCAGAAGGATGATTGGCTTCGGCCGAGCTCGACCTCGGCCGGGGCGGGGCTGCATCCGACTCAGCCGAAAAAAAAACTCCACGTGGCTCGAATCATGTCCAACGAAATCTAAGACATGCCACGTCACTGTTACGGCCGTAACAGATGGTTTTCTCCTTCTCTTCTTTTGTCGTTATTAACCCGTTATTGGGAAAGAGGTGATCGAGGCAGTGCAAGTGGTCTTTCGCTCAGATGGTATCCTTGTTGGGTAGAAGAAAATGTTGATTATTCTTATTCCTAAGAGATCTGATGCTTTTGTCCGTAGCTATTTTAGATCGATCAACCTGTGCACCACCCTCTATAAGATATGTGCTAAGATCATGGTTAGGTGACTACAGCTGATCGTGCCTTGCCTCATCAGCCCTAAGTAGGAGATCTTTGTTAGTAGATGATATATCACTGATAAAGTCCTGCTTGTCCAGGAGTTCATGCATGACCTTCGGCATGCCCTCATCTAGTAATGCCTTATGCAATCAAGCTAGACATGGAGTGGGCTTATGACTAGATGAGTTGGCCCTTCCTTTGAAGGGCACTTCAAGACTTCAAATTCCAATACAAGTGGATCAGATGGATAATGGACTATGTGGAGGCTCCTAGTTACACCATCCTGGTCAATGGTGCACCGATTGAGTACTTTCACTCGATAGTTGGGCTTCATCAAGGTTATCCTCTTTCTCCTTGCCAGTTCATTTTGTGCGCTAATGCCCTATCCCATGCTTGGAGAGCTATGACTCGGGGATCAGCATTGGAGCGTTACTGGCCTATCCCTGGAGCCCAGCCACTCTCACACCTTCTTTTTGTAGATAATTGCCTTCTTATCAACCAGGCTTCGCTCTACAATGCGAGATGCTTCACCACCATTATTGAAGCGTACTGCCTTGTATTTGGCTAACTAGTGAATTTGCAAAAGTCCATAGTTATTTTCAGTCCTAAAATGAAGGCCTAGACGAAGTAGGCTATTTGGGCCAGATTGGGGATCTCCAAGTATACCAGTATCTTAACCTACTTGGGCATTCCTATGACAGAAAGAGACTTTAGAGAGCTGAGTGTAAATCCATGAAGTAGCAGGTTCGTGACCATCTCGAGGGCTAGCAAGCTATTATCCTATTCATGATGGGCAAGCTTATTCTTGTTAAATCAATCCTAGGTTCTATCCCAATCTACCTCCTAGTGAATACTATGCTTCTCAACTCTTGCCTCAAGGAATTGGAATTGCTCTTTTAAAACTTTTTGTGAAGCTCAAGACATGATAGTTGTGGGCTACACCTGGTCTCTTGGAAGATGATCTGCCAGTGGTGAGAGATGGAGGCCTTGGAATTCAATCCCTTCTAGTCAGAAGAGATGCAATGATTATCAGATATACTGCCAGATACTTTCTTCAACCTAACTACTTATGGAGCCGGGTGATGAGGGTCCATTATAAAACTTGGAGCCAGGGATCCTAGATTCAGACTATCTATGGTTGCTCCTTCATCTGGAAGGAGATCTGTACTCGTAGTCCTACTATGCTGGTCTAAGTTAGATGATTGATTGGGGATGGGACTTTGGTTGATGTGAGTTAGGATACTTAAATCTCCAGCATACCACTATCTCGGTGGTTGACCTATGTCAGCATGGAGGTGGATATTATCTTTGAGTTTGTGACTTGTTGGTGGATGACGGTAGGGACTGGAGAGTATAGGATGTCACCCAACTTCTTGGAAGCCAGCTCGCTAATTGGATCCTCATCATCCTGATTTTTATCCATTGTAATTGGGATCTGAGGATGTGGGGCCAGTCTTGCTGCCCTAAGACTCCTAGTGTTCTTTCATTTCATCTAATAGGAGGATCGTGGCCACCTGGATTTAGAAAGTGGCTATCCATCCTAGGATACACCTATTTTTTTGGAAGGTTGCATGGGATCATCTCTTGATGCGGAAATTGCTCAGGGATAAAGGCATGGATCTACCGGCATTTTGCTTGATATACGGGTTGGAGGATGAATCCATTGAGCATGCTATCTTGTACTGTCCAAGGATAATGGGCTTGGCCTAGTTTCTTTCTGGACATGATCTACAAAGTTCGGTCGAGATGGATGGTCGATTTGTCAATATCATCAATTAGATTTGGCTATCCAGGAGCAACTTGGTGTTCGATGTTAATGTCATACCTACACATCAGGCGCTTCAGAGAGCTCTATAAAGTATCACCAGTATATATAATGCTACTAGTATGTCCCTTGAAGTCTTGGAATCCCGAGACTTCCTTGCTGCCTCGGTAGCGACCTAAAGGATTATTTGCATTTCCTGGGAGCCCCCTCCTTTAAGATTTAATCAAGGTAAATTTTGATGGCAGCATTCATGCTACCAATGATAGTGCTGGGTTTGTTATCCGGGATTCAGATGGTAGGTTGCTGGTAGTCAAGGACTTTTTTCTCTTTGAGCCTTCAGTCTTGAAAACAGGTTCAGAGCTGCCTAGACGGGCATCACCTGTGCCAAGCAAGAGCTACATGTGGAGAAGGTATTCATCGAGAGAGATTCTGCCACCATTATTGGCTAGATACAGGATAAAACGAAGCAACATAAGGCTCATCCACTTCTTCATGACATTTGGAGATCTCTCCGATCTTCTACAGTGGTATCTATTTGCCATATCATTCGAGAGTGGCTAACTGAGTTGCTTCCTTTATGGTTGAGCATTATAAAGTCTAGAACTGATATCGAGGTGATGGTATTTCATAGGATTTACAAGACTTTTTATTTTTGGATATTTTGAACTGCTCTCACATCAAAATTGTGTAATCGTTTGTTTGCATAAAATTTTTTTTAAAAAATTTATTAAGGTAAATCTAGATCGTTGCTAATCTTAATAGTATCAACTTAATATATAGAATAAATGCATTTCAAAATATACAAATATATGTAAATGATATCCAGTAACTACCATGAATATAGTTACGAACTTGTATATCATATTCTATATGCATTCCTTTCATGAATTTAAATAATTATAGAACATAACCAAATAACATTAGAAATTCAAATCCAGACAAGGCTAGAAATAATAATTTATTTTTTAAAAAAAAATCAAACATTATTTTGTGCATCATTACGAGAAAGGTGGTTTTTTTTTTTTTTTCGCCATCCATAACTGACCCCAGCTATATGTCATAGCCGCAATGCTGATGCACCTGCTTAATGTTATACAATATGGGAGTTCAAATCATTCATCATGATCTATATTATCTAAGTTATTTAAAAATTTAAAAAATGATGCACATCATATCATCGGACTACGAGTAGTTTGACTGCACCAATAATTTTAGTATATCTATACTAATAGATATGAAATGTAAAATTGATTATATAAATTTTATTTTAGATGACATATCAAATATGTGTATCTATGTTGACACGACATAAAATAATTAGGCCTATATGCATCAATGTTGCATCACACGAAAATTAAATTTTATTCGAAGATCCAGCAACATGGGATGGAGTTGACTGCTAATTCATTAATTAATGATTATATTCTTTAATCAAAGATGCAGAGCCTGGACTAAGAATCATTTAATTCGGTTTGGAGCCGTGTCGTGTCACCGGGCGTGACCATAAGGGTCTTGTCACCGCCACCGTGGAGGGCGTCTGCGTCACTTTTTTAAATAAAAAGAAAGGACACGTGGTCCTAACACGTGGCGCGAGGGGATGCGTCGAGAGTCACGCTCGAGGGCAGCTGCGTGTTTCGTGGTACTTTTACGATATAGCCCCTCTACTTTGAGGAAATACTGGAAATAGTCCGTCGTTGAGGTCGCGGATTGGGGACGAACATAAAGAGATCGGTCCACGGCCGTCAGCCTTGGCTTTTATTTAACCAACACCAAATCTAAACAAAGATTACGGGAAAATACATCCTAGAAGATAGTGGTTTGGATTAGATCCATCAACTCAACGATGGACCAATCCAATCAGAAAGGGGCATGCATGAAATAGAAAAGAGGCATGCATAAAAAAGAAAAGGAACAAGACATATCTTTGATGAAATTATTATCTACCGTGCATTACATGATGATGCATGCAGCTAATTATAATCCGTTCTTATAATAGTGTACTAAGATACATACTGAGATCTATGAAAATCAATGGTCACAATTGACTATATATATATATATATATATATATATATATATATATATATATATATATATATATATATATATATATATATATATATATATGATCATATCATGCATACTGTTTAGATAATTTTTTTTATTATTTTTATGTTCTATGCATGTTTATTTGTATTTATTTGGATTGGTCTACTATAGGGCCGGTGGATCTTGTCCATCCAATAATTTCATGATGCAATCAGAGCATCATCTTATCTATCATTCATTATGTGGACCAACTCTCTATTTCTCTCTCTACCTTAAAACATTCTCATACGTTATGATAAGCTGCTTGCTAGTATTTGAGTAGAATAAATTGAAACTGTTTTAGTTTGCTACTAACTGGAAATGTAGTTTGGACGCTTACACTTTGTGTTTTTTTTTTTTTTTTTTGATAAAAAGGCCCCTTTTCAGGGATGTATATATACATCAACAGAGTTTGGAGACATAATAAAAGTACAAAACCTGTAAGAAATAATAAACTAAGCTAGACCACAACCTTTGCAAAGAACCATGCACAGAAAATTTAAGTACACAATCCAAAATGGAGCATGTGGAAGGAAGAAGGATAAACACCCCCAAACAGAGTCCCAGAACAAAGATTAGGAAGATTGGAATATAGCGAATGAAGCCAGCAGAGCCAGTATAGACACAAGCAGGGGAGGATATGAAGTAGTAGCTTACACTTAGTGTTTACCATCACTTGTTCAAGAGTTGCAGAAAAGACATGCGAGAGATCTTTTTTCAGTCTCAAAATTTGCCCCCCAAAAATACTTTTTTTGCAAACTCATAAATATTTGGTCCTGTCCCAAATTACGAATGATTTGATTCGTTTTGATATCATCATAAATGACCATCAGAACTTTTTTTTAATCTCTCTGTTTAAATACCCTTGTATCATGAGATTTTGCAAGGTTACTTCTAGTTTGCATCATGGGTCACATTCATGGAACGATTTCTCACTTTATTTTGGCCAACACTTGCCAGGGCCTAGTTAGATGATGAAGGGCCACGTCACGTAGGGATGTGACCCCGGGGCCCGACAAGCATTTTGCCAGCTATTGCAAGGTATCTATTATTGTCGCAGGTAATTTAGTTTGCATGATGAAAACTTATCCAGGTTGTTACATGTTTTAAGATTTGTATCATCAAATTATTTGATGGTGCTGGTTGCAATCCGAGTACCTGTTTCATGAATATAATTATTACAAAGGATTAATTTTGATTCCAAGATATCCAACATTTTGTTTGATAAAATTAAGTATATTATATTATTTTTTAGTAAATATTATTGGACAGAATTGGCATGCAAGGTATTCAAAAATTTAGGAAATATAAAAGTGGTTTGCTTCTTTTTCTTTTTTATTTTTTTATAAAAATATTATGACTTTTTTTTTTATAATATTAATGGATTGGATCATGCTTTGCATAGTTCTTAAAAACTGTCATCCATCTATCCATATAAATTTTATGGCGGCTATCGCACAATCCAATCGTAGGATTATTTTTTTGTTTTTTATTTTTGGTGCAAAAGATACAACCCGGGCCAGTGAATGGTCCTTGTTTGAAGCTACGTGGCTTTTTTTTTTTTTTTCTTTTTTTTCTTTTTTGATGAAAAGAAAGGTGACATCTTTGAAATTATCTTCTGGCCAATTAACCGATGAGAACTTGGGAAGCTGTTGTGTCCGTGGGTGTGATTGCTGTCGTCCACGCGAGAAAAGGTGGAGGCCCACTTGGAATGGGTATATTTTAAGGAGCCCCCGGTGGTGCCGTGGGAGCAACCCATCTTTAGTTCCGGGGGAACCCTACAACCACCAAAACACGGGAGAATTGCAACAAAAGCTCCGGTGTCTGGCTTCGTCCAACCACAGCACTCCCCTCTCCCCTATAAATAGGAGGGTCATTCCCTCTCACTCTCCACATTTAGGCATTAAAGAACTCCAAACCATCCTTGCCTCCTTCCAATAATAGAGTAGTAGTATCCACACTCTTTTCTTCCTCCAATGAGAACCAACTTGATGACCAGTCTCTTCTTATTCATCTTGTGCCTTGCAGCTCATAACCATGCCCCATGGCCCTTCCTCTTGCTTCTCTCCACTCTCTCGCTCGCTCTACCACTCTTCTTCACCACCTGGCTTGTCCCAGGTGGCTTTGCATGGCACAAGTACTCGGGGAATGCTCCGGTGGCCCCCGGCCCGATCGGGTGGCCGTTGCTCGGCAGCCTTCCTCTCATGGGGCCTCTCGCGCACCGCAAGCTAGCGAGCCTATCGAGATCCCACCATGCGAGCCGCCTCATGGCCCTCAGCTTCGGTGCAACGCCGGTGGTCATCAGTAGCCACCCGGACACCGCCCGGGAGATCCTGTGCAGCGCGGCATTCTCCGACCGGCCGACCAAGGTGTCGGCCCGGCTCCTCATGTTCGAACGGGCCATCGGGTTCGCTCCCTCCGGCGAATACTGGAGGCACCTCCGCCGCATCGCCGCCAACAACATGTTCTCCCCCAGGAGGATTGCAGCCTCGGAGAGCCTCCGGTGCCGAGTGGCCGACGACATGATAGATAGAGTGCGGAAAGAGATGGAAGATACGGGGATGGTGGTGTTGAGGGGAGTGCTGCAAAGGGGCTCCTTGGAGAGTATTGTGGGGAGCGTGTTTGGAAGTTCGCTTGGGGAAGTGGAGGGCAAAGAGTTGGTTGAGATGGTTAAGGAAGGGTACGAGTTGATCGGGAGGTTTAATTTGGAGGATTATTTTTCTTTGGGGGGCCTCTTGGACTTCCATGGGGTGGGAAGGAGGTGCAAGCTTCTGTCTTCAAGTGTTAAGGCTCTTATGGGTAAAATTATAGAAGAGAGAAGAACGCAAGGTGACTTCTCCAAGCAAGATGACTTTCTAAGCTTGCTGCTTGCTTTGGAAAAGGAAGAGAGTCTTAATGATTCGGATATAATTGCAGTGCTTTGGGTAAGTCCTCTCTTTCTCTCTCTCTCTCTCTCTCTCTCTCTCTCTCTCTCTCTCTCTCTCTCTCTCTCTCTCTCTCTCTCTCTCTCTCTCTCTCTCTCTCTTTCACTCACTCACTCACACACACACACACACACACTCTCTCTCTCTCTCTCTCTAAGATTTGTTCTTCCTGTAGTTCTTCTATGTGGAATATTTGCGTCCTAATTTTCTAGCGAGTACTATGATACTCCTACCTTCCGGTTGGGACAAAAAACCCCAATAATCTAGTCCGGAAGTAGCCAAAAGTACCAACTGTGGACTTCTGACTATGGGGGACAGAAAGCTCCCTCCACTTTGCGGAAAAAGAATTAATTTGATGAGTGATGTTTTCTGCTGACAGGGAAATTAATTATCTCCCACCTAATCCTCCGTTTGTTAATTATATAATCATTAGGATGCAAAAGGGTCAAATAATACTTTGGTCTTGGTCCAAAATGGTGGCCTATTGATCGATTTTGGATAATAAACCTAGATCCTGATCATAAAACAAGTTCCAACTTGGACCTGATTTCAAACAGTATAAAGATCCGGTTTCTTCCAGACCTAATCAAATCTTGCTTTCATTTAGTGTTTTTTAGCAATTCGGTTTTTGAACTTTACATGAGCTCCTTTGTCTCCTCTGAATCATCTAACCAAAGTTCATCATCTTATATTGATTGTTTGGATGTCATTGCCTTGAGTAGGAAATGATATTCCGGGGAACGGATGTTGTCGCCATCCTCTTGGAATGGATCATGGCAAGAATGGTCTTGCACCCTAAAATCCAAGCCAAGGCCCAGCGAGAGCTCGACACCTTCGTCGGCGACCGGTCCGTGCAAGATTCGGACATGTCGAAGCTGCAGTATCTTCAAGCCATCGTGAAGGAGGTCCTGAGGTTGCACCCACCTGGCCCACTTCTCTCATGGGCGAGGCTAGCCATCAGGGATATCCACGTGGACAAGTTCTTCGTTCCAGCAGGAACCACGGCCATGGTGAACATGTGGGCCATTACCCATGATGGCTCCATATGGAAAGATCCATGGGGCTTTCGACCCGAGAGGTTCCTTGAAGAGGATGTGAGCATACTAGGTTCTGACCTGAGGCTCTCGCCATTTGGTTCTGGCCGGAGGGTGTGCCCCGGGAGGGCCTTTGGCTTGGCCACGGTCCTTGCATGGCTTGCAAGGCTTCTGCAACGGTATAATTGGACTGCAAGTCATCCCGTCCAACTATCGGAGTGCCTGCGCCTTTCGCTCGAGATGAAGAAGCCATTGGTTTGTCAAGCTGTCCTACGAGATCGTGTGGTGAATTAAAGCATGCTTGATTGCCTGTAATAATGTATGGATGATATAGGAAGGATGTGAATGTGATAGAGAGAGGGTGGTGTATTTTGTTGTATTTATTGTCCAATGTTGTATTCGAACTAGGTTACTGATGAGTCTTGGACATGCAGTGCAGAGAGTACTCCTATATATATTAACCTTTTGATGACATAGGGAATGAATAGCTAAGATGCATCACTCTTGTTTATATTTGCTGCAGCCTAGCTAGCTCTCTCAATCTCTCTTTCTACAAAACCAAGTACTCGACTACTTAGGCTGCTAAGATGCATAAATTAACTAAGATAATCTAGTTAAAGCAGCATGCATGAAAGCAGATGTACGACGCTGAAATAAATCAGCATTAAATTCTACTTAAGGGATAAAGAGTCTCATGCATGGCCATGGGTGGTGGGTTGTCCTATGAGCAGAAGCTTTTGTGCCCTGACCTTGATGTTTATAGGGTTACCTGTCTGTTTTCATGTTTGTTGAGCATTGGTCTTTTGACTATTGATGGTTCTTTTCATCATATATACTTGTAAGAGAAGTCACCTTGGTGAGGGTACTTGAGCATGAGCATGTATGTAGCATCACTGATTGGTTCACGGAAAAAAATATCAGAGGGTGGGAGTTTCGAGCATGACAATATAAACTTAATGAATTGATGGTCTACCGGTACCTCATTTTGGACTGCTGTTTTCTCCTCATTATCGGAAGACAAACCTAACATAAAATGGTAGCTAGAGAAAATAAAAGTATTCATGAACTAAAGTAACTCTCTGACATTGATTGGATGAAGATCACCAAGTAGCTGCAAAACACTACTCTTGACCTCAACATGTAGCTTTTTATAACCTTTTCTTGGTGCAGCATTAACATGTGGCTTACTCCAGAACATTCTCCCTTTAAACTTTCCTCATTTCCATTGGAGGGCTTCATTCTTCACAAGTTCTTAATCCAACAACTTCTATAGTTAATGACTAGCCTTGTCAGGCTTAGGACATTTGCCCCCAGAATTCTTGGCTTTAATAGCTCTAGTTTCTTGCCTTGTTTTCATTCCAAATGCACATTATTAAATGAGACTTTAACTTTATTGCCTATCTGATGTGATGACAAATGTAACCAGTCACCTCCAATTCTTGCCCTCTGTCTGCCTCTAAAGCTAACTTTAAACCCCAACACCTATTGCTCCCCGAAAGAAAAGTAAAAAGGCCCAACACCTATTCCGGTGTTTGTAATCATAATCTATGGTTCTATTAGGTGTAACATATTTGGGGTGGATTCATGTATGTAAATCGATTGAGTCTAGGACTTGAACCCAAAACAAACTAATTACTCGATGGATTTGGCTATATATCTGTTTTAAATTAGTGGAACCCTTCCAAACATTTTTGTATCAGAGTGTCTAGATCAGGCCTTTGAGAAACTAAGATTTGCCAAATTGCTGCGACTCATTCAAGTTAGAGCAAAGTTCACAAGTAACATCAGGGACTTAATTAGGCTAAGGTTCATCATGTTACAACTTAAAAAAAATAAAATAAAACAAGAGCAACAAGTTTGAATTGAAGCCGGTGTCAATTGATTTGAAAAGCTTGAACTTGGTTTTATTAAAAGGTTGATTGAGCTCATCTCAAAGTTGAGAATCAAGGACACTTTTTAATTTCATGGGATTTAAAACCTGCATGATAATAATAGTGAGTCCATTAGTTTTAAGATTCTAAACGGATGAGAAAAAGGCTTCAATTAGTAGACTATCATAATTGTTAGAAATGAGGTTTTACTGCTAAGGCGGTAGCCCAATTGGTCGGGACTTCACCTCACAATCAACTAGTCGCGGGTTCGGATGACTCGATTAAATCTAGGATAAGCCCTGGAGCCCATAACGGTTAGATAAGTGAGAGACCAAGATCTTCTTTATTCCCTATTCTAACCAGAGACTAAGGTCTTCCTTATTCCCTGTTCTAACCAGTTGGCACCTTAGTGGTATCAAATACATTATCTGGCATGGTGGGGGCCTTCGAGATAGCTACGCCGAATTTATCTCCCCTAACCCTTTTCTATATCAAAAAAAAAAAAAAAAAAAAAAAAAAAAGAAAAAAAGAAATCAGGTTTTAAACTTAATTTATGGCCCCAATATTTGAACTGAGGTTTTTATTGAGCTTAAATTGATTTCAATTCATTTTAGCATTATCAAAACTATCACAACAAAACTAGGTAAGCCTGATTCGGAATTAGAATGATAAAATAATAAATGATCGGTTCTTGATATCAAAGTTTAAGTTTGAAACTACTTTCAGACCAAGTTTAGTTAAGCTCAGCTTGTCTACACCTAATTTCAAGCACACTGCATATGGATATAAGATTTTCTGGTTTTGTGGTAGACTGTTTCAAATACATTGATGTACTATATCCCCACATCATCTTAGGGAAACATGTTGAGTTCAGGTCAACTTGGCATGACTTGGTTTTCTATACTTGCACCAAAAAATGTTGGAAGTAATTTGTAATTCCTTAAATCTAAGAGTCAAGTTCTAAGAGTCATAAAGTCATATTAATGTCTTATTATGAAAATCTAAGAGTTAAGTTCTAAGAGTCATAAAGTCATGTTAATGTCTTAATGTGAAAATCTAAGAAGTCAAGTTCTAAGAGTCATGAAGTTTAATTAAAGTTTAAGTCTGAAAGTCTAAGAATCCCATTGGAACTATGTGTTATGTGGAAGCCAATGGGTTTTTGTATTAATGAGGGATGATGAAAGGTACCCTCATATGTCTATATAAAGGGACCTAGAGTCTTATATTTATTAGAGTAGTTTGGAATGAAAGAAAATATTATATGATATTATGTCCTCTACTCTCCAAGTTAGTTATTGAGCATTGTCTATCATAGAGTGCTTCCAAATCCTTTCCAACAAATTGGTGTCAGAACAATCCAAATCAGATTGTTCCAACAAAAGATATCCAACATTTGGTATTAGAGCTAAGTCGATCCTAAAAAAACTATCAGAGCCAGAAGAAGCTTATGAAGAAGCTGTTCATATCCTCCAAGGTGTCAAGTTCTCCAGGTTGAAAGGAACCTGTAGAGAAGTGTGCAAGTCTAGAAAAAGACTTTGCAAAAATAGAAGAAAAAAAGACAAACGAAGTCTTCTGAGGTTAAAGAAAAGAGACCTCGTTATCAACACTAAGAAGTGGAGAATGAAAAACTAGTAGTTGTGGTTGCGCCATTCAAGGTAATGCTCAAGGAGATACTTGAAAAATTAGATCTTTCACCAGCAAAGTATACTTATGAGAAGACTGGACCAGATCACTCTCCAATCTTCGTGCATGCAATGGTTGAATTTGAAAATTCGAGTAAAATATTTATGATTGATAGTCATGCAGCATCTACCAAGAAAGAAGCCGAAAATGAAGCAACTCTACAGGCAATCATTTATTTAAAAAATATTTATAATATTATTGTGAATGATGTTTATTTTCAGAATGTTGAAGATTTGAAGATTGTAGTAAAAGATCTGAGTAAAAGCTACGAAGATCTGAAAAATAAGTTTGAAGATATTGTCAGAGAGTTGAATGATTAAGAACTTGAAAGAATGATCGAGGAAGAATCAATAGAAATGATCGAAGAAGAAACTGAAAGAATTACCGAAGAAGATGTTGGAAATTCTTCCCATAGATCAGTACGAAGACCCAGTGCAGTACGAGATTTTCCTCCCAGATGCGTTCCAGTTCATTGACTAAAGAAATTATAAATTAAGGGAGGGTGTTGGAAGTAATTTGTAATTCCTAAAATCTAGGAGTCAAGTTCTAAAAGTCATAAATTCATATTAATGTCTTAGTGTTAAAATCTAAGAGTCAAGTTCTAAGAGTCATGAAGTCATATTAATGTCTTAGTGTAAAAATCTAAGAAGTCAAGTTCTAAGAGTCATGAAGTTTAATTAAAGTTTAAGTCTGAAAGTTTATGAGTCCCATTGGAACTATGTGTTACGTGGAAGCCAATGAATTTTTGTATTAATGAGAGATGATGAAAGGTACCCTCATATGTCTATATAAAGGGACCTAGAGTCTCATGTTTATTATAGTAGTTTGGAATGAAAGAAAATATTATATGATATTATGTCCTCTACTCTCCAAGTTAGTTCTTGAACATTGTCTATCATAGAGTGTTTCCAAATCCTTTAACATTTGGTATCAGAGCTAGGTCGATCCTAAACAAACTATCAGAGCCAGAAGAAGCTTGTGAAGAAGCTGTTCATATCCTCCAAGGTGTCAAGTTCTCCAGGTTGAAAGGAACCTGTAGAGAAGTGTGCAAGTCTAGAAAAAGACTTTGCAAAAATAGAAGAAAAGAAGACAAACGAAACCATTGGAATTGATACATTCAGATGTTTGCGACCCGATCAAACCAACATCTACGGGAGGTAACAAATATTATCTTTCTTTCACTGATGATTATTCTAGAAAGACATGGATTTATTTGTTACAAAAAAAAGAGTGAAGTGTTTCAGAAACTTAAGGAATTTAAGTCTCTTGTTGAGAAACAAAGTGATTTTCAAATTAAAGCTTGGAGATCGGATTGAGGTGGCGAGTATTTATCCAATGAGTTTTCAAATTTTTTCAAAGAACATGGAATTTTTCATCAAGTTACCATGCCTTATTTACCTCAACAAAATGGAGTTTCAGAAAGAAAGAATCGAATTATTTTAAATATGGTTTGATGTATGTTGAAAGATAAAAATGTGCCTAAAGAATTTTGGAGAGAAGCAGTTGCTTGTGCAGTTTATTTATTGAATAGGTTTCCCTCAAAAAGGCTTCACAACATGACACCTGAGCAAGCATGGAGTTCATACAAGCCTAAAGTTGATCATCTTCGTATCTTTGGAAGTGTTGCTTATGTCAAAGTGCCTGATGAGAAAATGGTCAAACTTGATGATAAAGGAGAAAAGTGCATTCTTTTAGGCTATGCTGAAAATTCAAGTGGCTATAAGTTGTATAATCCTATTACAAAGAAAGTGATTTTTTCAAGAGATGTTGAATTTGATGAAAAGCAAATGTGGAGCTGGCAAGATAACAATAAAATGCAAGAACATAAGGTATATATTAGAGAAGATGAAGAGTCACAGCATCAAGAAAAAATTTTATCAACTCCACAACAAAGTCCAAGATATCCATCTTCACAAGAAAGTCCAAGTAGCTCATCCTCCAAAAGAGTACATAAAAGTCGGAGTGTCCAAGAGTTGCTTGACATCACAAGGCGACTAGATGCTAATGATTATACTATGTTTTGTCTTTTTACAGGTTGTGATACAATCAAGTTTCATGAAGTAAATAAAGAAGAAAAATGGAGAAATGCCATGCATGAAGAAATTTCATCAATCAAGAAAAATGGCACTTGGGAACTCACAAGTCTTCCCCAAGGTCATCAAGCCATTGGAGTCAAATGGGTGTATAAGACAAAGACAAATGCAAGTGGAGAAATTGAAAAATACAAATCCTACTTGTAGTGAAAGGCTACAAACAACAATATGGTATTAATTTTGATGAAGTTTTTTCTCCTGTAGTTCGAATGGAAACGGTACGCCTTTTTATATCCTTAGCAGCTCAAATAAAATGGAAAATTTTTCAAATGGACATAAAATTAGCTTTTTTGAATGGATATTTGAATGAAGAAGTCTATGTAGAACAACCTTTGGGTTTCATTCAAAAATGACAAGAAGATAAAGTCTACAAACTCAAAAGAGCTCTCTATTGATTGAAACAAGCTCCACGAGATTGGAATACAAGAATTGATAAGTATTTTGTTAAAAATAGCCTTCAAAAATGCCTTCTTGAACATTCTCTTAATATGAGACTAATAATATTGGTGATGTTCTATTTGTTTGCCTTTATGTGGATGATCTGATATTCATAGGAAATAATCTTGCAATGATTGAAGTTTTCAAGGCTTCAATGATCAAAGAATTTGAGATGACGGATCTTGGCTTAATGTCTTATTTTTTGGGTATTGAAGTCAACCAATCAAATGAAGGCATATTCATTTTACAAAGCAAATATACAAACAAGATTTTGGAGAAATTCAATATGAAGAATTGCAATCCTAGCAACACCCCAATTGAATACAACACTAAATTGAGCAAAGATGGAGAAGGTGATCTTGTCAATCCAACATATTACAAAAGTGTAGTTGGAAGCTTAAGATATCTCACAAATATAAGACTAGATATTGCCTATAGTGTTGGAGTTATAAGTTGTTGAATGGAGAAACCAAGAATGAATCACTTAATCGCCGCAAAAAGAATCCTTCGATATATCAAAGGTACACAAGATTATAGTATCTTTTATTCATCTACTAACCCAATAAAGCTAGATGGATTTTGTGACAACAATTGGGCAGGAGATATTGATGATAGGAAAAGTACAAGTGGATTTGTCTATTATATTGGAAGTGCGGCATTTACATGGTCTTCAAAGAAGCAACAAATTGTTACACTTTCATCTTATGAAGCAGAGTATGTAGCAGCAACAAATTGTATTTTGTAGGCTCAGGTTGGCAATTCAAGAGGGGGGGTGAATTGAGTTTTATAAAACTTTTGTACTTTTTGCAATATGAACTAAAGCAAGTATATATTAATGCAATTCAAGTGCTTGTGTATTTCAAATAAATGCAGCGGAAATAAAGAAATAAAAGCACAAGGAGAACAATCATACAAACATAAAGGTTTATAGTGGTTCGGTGCCAACCAAGCACCTACATCCACTCTCCAAGCCACCCTTGAGAATTTCACTAAGATTTGTTTTATAACTTAGGCTCACCAACAACCTTTACAACTTATTTTGGCTTCGAGCTCACAAGTAAAATCCTAGTTGGTTTCAAGATTCACCAACAACCACCGTTGGTTTTATGGGCTAACCAAGAACCTAAACAACTTAATTTGTCTTTGGACTCATAAGTAAAATACTAGTTGGTTTCAAGGCTCACCAACAACCACTTTGGTTTTCCAAGGCTTACCAAAACCTCTTTGGTTTTCAAGGCTCACCAAAAACCTTAAGTAAAACAATGTAAGAGCAAATATAAATGAATACAATAAAAGCTTTCTAAAATAAAGTAAATATCTCTTTGAAGCCCTTGAATATTCATGAAGATCTCCTCTTCAAGTTGATGAAGCCTTTGATTGATGCTTGTGGATGTAGACTTTGAATGCTCTCTTTGAAACTTGAAAGCTTGAAGGCTTGAATCACTCAACTCTTAAATCCTTTAAGAATATTCAAGAAACTCATCAAAGGATTGCTTCCCCATTTGATTCTTGATATTTATATAGCCTTACAATACTTAAATGACCGTTTATAGCCGTTAGTGAGGAAAATATAGTCATTAGAGCCAAGTTGGAGAAGTTCTGCAGCCCAGAAAACTAGTCGTTACTGTTCAAGTGTCAACACTTCACTTCCAGGTGTCGACACTTCAGTTTCAAGTATCAACACTTCATTCTCCAGGTGTCGACACTTCACTTCTAAGTGTCGATACTTCAGCTCCAGGTGTCGACACTTGACTGAAAGTGCTTTCTGAAGTTTTCTGTTTGTCTCAGGCCTTGAGTCGACACTTCACTCTTCAAGTGTCGACACTTGATCCTCAGGTGTCGATACTTCATTTCCAGATGTCGACACTTGCCTGTGCCATTGCTGAAACATCTTCAAATTGAAACTTTAACCTCTTCAAGTTCTTCCATATTAATTTCAAAGTACATATACTTGATTTTTCATTAATTTAAGGACTTTTTCAACTGAAATACAAGTATTTTTCATTCAGCATGGTTGAGTACTAAGATCTGAAAAATATACTTAAAAAATAATTAGTACTCATATATACTTAAACATTTTGTCAATCATCAAAATCAAGATCAGAGTCAACAATCTCCTTATTTTTGGTGATGACAAAACCTTTAAGTATATGAATAGGGTAAGCTTAAAAAAATTAACAATAAGATAAATATGTAAGCTCAAAATAATAAGCACCAAGCTCCCCCTCAAAATATGATCCAAAAAATCTTCAAAAATATTTTTAAAATATGCAAAATTTTCAATTTTTTTAAAATTTCTTCTTACTAATTCTTCCCTTTAGATAAAAATATTTTGCATTCTTCTCCCACTTTTGTACTTTCTTTCATTTTTCAAATAATTTTTCATGTTTATCCTATCTTCCCCTTTTCATACTTAATATTTTTCTCCCCCTTTTTGATATCATGAAAAAGGATGAAAGGCAATACAATGTGAGAATGAAGTCGGAAAGAATAGCAAGTAGGTAATCAAAATCAATGCATGAAATTAATTAAATGTAATACCACTTGAAATATGATACAATTTAACATGATACCACACAATGATAAGCACATGCAAGAAATAATTTTCGACAATTTTGAGATTTGAACATAATTCTAAGTCTGAAATCAAATATTTGAGTTTTTCAAGATATTCATGATTTTCAAAATACAAATGATTGATCATTTAAACTTTTAGCATGATTTCAAATTCATTTAAAATGATTTGGTATCCACACAAATGCTAGAAATAATTTAATAACAAGTGTAGCTACTAGAGCAAGGGTTTATCAAAATGCATACCTTCTTCTGAAATGTAACCCTTAATTACTAGTTCTATACTTGATCCAAATCATTTCTATATTAAGCATAGATGTCAAACATGAAAACACATAAATCATAACATTTCACTTGAAGTAATTCAAAAACTATATTAATCAAAATCAAGTGAAAGTCTAATAATCATAAGTTGAAATCATGAGAGCATGAAATCTATCAGCATCAAAATGGTCATGATCACAACAAATGACTATTAGTCTAAGCTTGATTCTAATTAATCAATTAAAATATTTTTCAAATCAATATGCATCTTTAAAAATATTTTTCATGAAATAATTTAAGATACATTAATCAAAATCAAGTGAAGGTCTTACAATCATAAGTTTAATCATGATAGCATAAAATTCATCAATACCAAAAAGTTCATGATCGTAGTCAATGATGATAAGTCCAAACTTGATTCTTAATAACTATTTAAAACAAATTTTCAAAGTAATTGATGCAATAAAAGTTTAACTACATTTTTAATTATAGAAGAAGATGTTTAGAAATTACTAATATATATAGTCCTTCCTTTTACCATTTAGTCCAAAATGTAGCTTGTCCACTTCTTCAAATTATCTTATACAACCATTTTTCAAGAACTTCCTTTTTTCATGTTGGGCTGCAAGACATTCCTGCAAAACAAACTAAGTGGACATTTTTGGTACCCAAACTTTCTTGGGTCCTTTATGATTAGTAATTATGGTTCCTTTTGGAATCCAAACTTTTCTTAATCTAGAAGGATAAGTATTAAAACCATATTTATAAGACAAATTGAAAGAAGCAGGAATAAAGAAATTTTTCAAAAGATATTGCTTCTTTTCTTTAATCAAAATATTTTTCTCTTTCAAAAATTTATCACATAAATCTTTCAAAACATCATTTTCTTTTTCTAAAAATTATTTTTCTTTAGAAAAAATATTCTTTTCATTTTCTAAAATATCAATCTTGGCATTTAAATCATCATTTTTATTGGCAAGATTGGTGTTATCAAGAGAAAATGAATCTACATGCCTATTTAATTTTTTGTGCTCAATTTTTAGCAATTTATATTCATGCACAAGATCATTAGATATATCATCTTGTTCATTAAAGATAAAATTATAATCAATTTCAGCACATACCTTTTTCTCATTTGCCATGAAACAAAAATGGACAACTTCATCATCTGTACTTGAATCTTCGCTATCGCTCCAAGTTGCTATCATTGCCTTGAATTTCTTTTTGGCTTTGAAAGCCATTATCTTCTTTTTTGTATTTGCTTCCATTATCCTTTGCCATAAGTTCAACTCATAGCTCATGAGTGAACCGATAAGCTCCTCCAAAGGTAAGGTTTCTACATCTTTAGCTTCTTGGATTGTCGTCACCTTTGGATCCCATGATATTGGCAAAGATCTAATAATTTTGTTCACCAAATCAGTATTAGTATAGATTTTGCCAAGACTTTTTAATTCATTAATAATAGTCATAAATCTTGAAAACATATCAGATATAGATTCATAATGCATCATTTCAGAAATTTCAAAAGAATGTACAAGAAAATTAATTTTAGTGTTCTTCACTTGAAGAGTACCCTCATGAGTAACTTCAAGTATGTCCCATATTTCTTCGCCGATGTGCATGATGAGATTCTATTAAATTCATTTAAGTCCAATACATAATAAAGCAAGTTCATTGCTTTAGCATTGATTTCAGTTTGCTTTATGTCATATTCATTCCAATCCTCTTCGAGCTTTGGAATGGAAATGCCATTAACCAAAATAGAAGGAATATGAGGACCACTAACAATAACTTTCCAAAGATAATAATTAATAGATTGAATATGAATGTGCATGCGATTTTTCCAAAAAGCATAATTTGTGCCATCGAAAAATGATGGTCTAACACTAATACCTACTAAGGTTGCCATAATCTTTAACTCAAAATCGTTAGATTTTTAAAACAGAGCACCGAGTTCTGATACCAATTATAAGCTCAGGTAGGCAACCCAAGAAGGGGGGTGAATTGAGTTTTATAAAACTTTTGTACTGTTTGCAATATGAACTAAAGCAAGTATATGCTAATGCAATTCAAGTGCTTGTGTATTTCAAATAAATGCGGCAGAAATAAAGAAATAAAAGCATAAGGAGAACAATCACACAAACACAAAGGTTTATAGTGGTTTGGTGCCAACCAAGCATCTAATCCACTCCCCAAGCCACCCTTGGGAATTCCACTAAGATTGGTTTTATAACTTAGGCTCACCAACAACCTTTACAACTTGTTTTGGCTTCGGGCTCACAAGTCAAACCCTAGTTGGTTTCAAGGCTCACCAACAACCATCATTGGTTTTACGAGCTAACCAAGAACCTAAACAACTTGTTTTGTCTTCGAGCTCACAAGTAAAATCCTAGTTGGTTTCAAGGCTCACCAACAACCACTTTGATTTTCCAAGGCTTACCAAAAACCTCTTTGGTTTTCAAGGCTCACCAAAAACTTTAAGTAAAACAATGTAAGAGCAAGTATAAATGAATACAATAAAAGCTTTCTAAAATAAAGCAAATATCTCTTTGAAGTTCTTGAATGTTGATGAAGATCTTGTCTTCAACTTAATGAAGCCTTTGATTGATGCTTGTGGATATAAACTTTGAATGCTCTCTTTGAAACTTGGAAGCTTGAAGGCTTGAATCACTCAACTCTTGAATCCTTTAAGAATATTCAAGAAACTCACCAAATGATTGTTTCCCCATTTGATTCTTGATGTTTATATAGCCTTCCAACACTTAAATAACCATTTATAGCCGTTAGGAAGGAAAATATAGCCGTTAGAGCCAAGTTGGAGAAGTTCTGCAGCCCAGAAAACTAGCCGTTACTGTTCAAGTGTCGACACTTCACTTCCAAGTATCAACACTTCAGTTTCAAGTATCGACACTTCATTCTCCAGGTGTCGACACTTCACTTCCAAGTGTCGACACTTCAGCTCCAGGTGTCGACACTTGACTGAAAATGCTTTCTGAAGTTTTCTGTTTGTCTCAGGCCTTGAGTCGACACTTCATTCTTCAAGTATCGACACTTGATCCTCATGTGTCGACACTTCATTTTCACGTATCGACACTTGCCTGTGCCATTGCTGAAACATCTTCAATTTGAAATTTTAACCTCTTCAAGTTCTACCATATTAATTCCAATGTCCATATACTTGATTTTTCATTAATTTAAGGACTTTTTCAACTGAAATATAAGCATTTCTTCATTCAACATGGTCGAGTACTACGATCTGAAAAATATACTTAAAATATAATTAGTACTCATATATACTTAAATATTTTGTCAATCATCAAAATCAAGACCAGAGTCAACAATCCTTCCTTTTTGATGATGACAAAACCTTTAAGTATATGAATAGGGTAAGCTTAAAAAGATTAATAATAAGATAAACATGTAAGCTCAAAATAATAAGCACCAAGCTTCCCCTCAAAATTTGATCCATAAAATCTTCAAAAATATTTTTCAAAATATGCAAAATTTTTAATTTTTTTAAAATTTCTTCTTCTTACTAATTCTTCCCTTTAAATAAAAACATTTTGCATTCTTCTCCCTCTTTTGTACTTTCTTTTATTTTTCAAATGATTTTTCATGTTTATCCTATCTTCCCCTTTTCATACTTAATATTTTTCTCCCCCTTTTTGACATCATGAAAAAGGATGAAAGGCAATACAAAATGGGAATGAAGTCGAAAAGAATAGCAAGTAGGTCATCAAAATCAATGCATGAAATCAATTAAATATGATACCACTTGAAATATGATACAATTTAACATGATACCACACAATGATAAGTACATGCAAGAAATAATTTCAGACAATTTTGAGATATGAACATAAATCCTAAGTCTGAAATCAAATGTTTAAATTTTTCAAGATATTCATGATTTTCAAAATACAAATGATTGATCATTTAAACTTTTAGCATGATTTCAAATTTATTTAAAATGATTTGGTATCCACACAAATGCTAGAAGTAATTTAATAGCAAGTGTAGCTACTAGAGCAAGGGTTTATCAATATGCATACCTTCTTCTGAAATGTAACCCTTAACTATTAGTTCTATACTTGATCCAAATCATTTCTAGATTAAGCATAGATGTCAAACATGAAAACACATAAATCGTAACATTTTACTTGAAGTAATTCAAAAACTATATTAATCAAAATCAAGTGAAAGTTTAATAATCATAAGTTGAAATTATGAGATCATGAAATCCATCAGCATCAAAATGGTCATGATCACAACAAATGACTATTAGTCTAAGCTTGATTCTAATTAATCAATTAAAATATTTTTCAAATCAATATGCTTCTTTAAAAGTATTTTTCATGAAATAATTTAAGATACATTAATCAAAATCAAGTGAAGGTCTTACAATCATAAGTTTAATCATGATAGCATGAAATTCATCAACACCAAAAAGTTCATGATCATAGCCAATGACGATAAGTCCAAACTTGATTCTTAATAACTATTTAAAATAATTTTTCAAAGTAATTGATGCAATAAAAATTTACTACATTTTTAATTATGGAAGGAGATGTTTAGAATTTACCAATATACATAGTCCTTCATTTTACCATTTAGTCCAAAATGTAGCTTGTCCACTTCTTCAAATTGTCTTATACAGTCACTTTTCAAGAACTTCCTTTTTTCATGTTGGGCTGCAAGACATTCCTGCAAAACAAACTAAGTGGACTTTTTTGGCACCCAAACTTTCTTGGATCCTTTATGATTAGTAATTATGGTTCCTTTTGGAACCCAAACTTTTCTTAATCTAGAAGGATAAGTATTAAAATCACATTTATAAGAAAAATTGAAAGAAGCAGGAATAGAGAAATTCTTCAAAAGATATTGCTTCTTTTCTTTAATCAAAATATTTTTTTTCTTTCAAAAATTTATCACATAAATCTTTCAAAATATCATTTTCTTTTTCTAAAAATTCTTTTTCTTTAGAAAAAATATTCTTTTCATTTTTAAAATATCAATCTTGGCATTTAAATCATCATTTTTATTGGCAAGATTGGTGTTATCAAGAGAAAATGAATCTACATGCCTATTTAATTTCTTGTTCTCAATTTTTAGCAATTTATATTCATACACAAGATCATTAGATGTATCATGTTGTTCATCAAAGATAAAATTATAATCATTTTCAGCACATACCTTTTCCTCATTTGCCATGAAGTAAAGATGGGCAACTTCATCATCCATACTTGAATCTTTGCTATCGCTCCAAGTTGCCATCATTGCCTTGAATTTCCTTTTGGCTTTGAAAGTCATTATCTTCTTTTCTGTATCAGCTTCCACTATCCTTTGCCATAAGTTTAACTCATAGGTCATGAGTGAACCGATAAGCTCCTCCAAAGATAAGGTTTCTACATCTTTAGCTTCTTGGATCGTCGTCACCTTTGGATCCCATGATATTGGTAAAGATCTAAGAATTTTGTTCACCAAATCAGCATTAGTATAAATTTTGCCAAGACTTTTTAATTCATTAATAATAGTCATAAATCTTGAAAATATATCAGATATAGATTCATAATGCATCATTTTAAAAATTTCAAAAGAATGTACAAGCAAATTAATTTTAGTGTTCTTCACTTGAAGAGTACCCTCATGAGTAACTTCAAGTGTGTCCCATATTTCTTTCGCCGATGTGCATGATGAGATTCTATTAAATTCATTTAAGTCCAATACACAATAAAGTAAATTCATTGCTTTAGCATTGATTTCAGTTTGCTTAATGTTATATTCATTCCAATCGTCTTCGAGCTTTGGAATGGAAATGTCATTAACTAAAATAGAAGGAATATGAGGACCACTAACAATAACTTTCTAAAGGTAATAATTAATAGATTGAATATGAATGCGCATATGAGTTTTCCAAAAAGCATAATTTGTGCCATCGAAAAATGGTGGTCTAACACTAATACCTACTAGGGTTGCCTTAATCTTCAACTCAAAATCATTAGATTTTCAAAACAGAGCACCGAGCTCTGATACTAATTATAGGCTCAGGTAAGCAACCCAAGAGGGGGGTGAATTGGGTTTTATAAAACTTTTATACTGTTTGCAATATGAACTAAAGCAAGTATATGCTAATGCAATTCAAGTGCTTGTGTATTTCAAATAAATGCAGCGAAAATAAAGAAATAAAAGTACAAGAAGAACAATCACACAAACACAAAGGTTTATAGTGGTTTGGTGTCAACCAAGCACCTATATTCACTCCCCAAGCCACTCTTGAGAATTTCACTAAGATTGGTTTTATAACTTAGGCTCACCAACAACCTTTATAACTTATTTTGGCTTCGGGCTCACAAGTCAAACCCTAGTTGGTTTCAAGGCTCACCAACAAGCACCCTTGGTTTTACGGGCTAACAAAGAACCTAAACAACTTGTTTTGTCTTTGGGCTCACAAGTAAAACCCTAGTTAGTTTCAAGGCTCACCAACAACCACTTTGGTTTTCCAAGACTTACCAAAAATCTCTTTGATTTTCAAGGCTCACCAAAAACCTTAAGTAAAACAATATAAGAGCAAGTATAAATGAATACAATAAAAACTTTCTAAAATAAAGCAAATATCTTTTTGAAGCCCTTGAATGTTGATGAAGATCTTGTCTTCAAGTTGATGAAGCCTTTGATTGATGCTTATGGATGTAGACTTTGAATGCTCTCTTTAAAACTTGGAAGCTTGACGGCTTGAATCACTCAATTCTTGAATCCTTTAAGAATATTCAAGAAACTCACCAAAGGATTGCTCTCCCATTTGATTCTTGATGTTTATATAGCCTCCCAACACTTAAATGATCATTTATAACCATTAGGGAAGAAAATATAGCCGTTGGAGCCAAGTTGGACAAGTTCTGCCGCCCAGAAAACTAGTCGTTACTGTTCAAGTGTCGACACTTCACCTCCAGGTGTCGACACTTCAGTTTCAAGTATCGACACATCATTCTCCAGGTGTCGACACTTCACTTCCAAGTATCGACACTTCAGCTCCAGGTGTCGACACTTGACTGAAAGTGCTTTCTGAAGTTTTCTGTTTGTCTCAGGCCTTGAGTCGACACTTCACTTTTCAAGTGTCGACACTTGATCCTCAGGTGTCGACATTTCATTTCTAGGTGTCAACACTTACCTGTGCCATTGTTGAAACATCTTCAAATTGAAACTTTAACCTCTTCAAGTTCTTCCATATTAATTTCAAAGTCCATACACTTGATTTTCCATTAATTTAAGGACTTTTTCAACTGAAATACAAGCATTTCTTCATTCAACATAGTTGAGTACTAAGATCTGAAAAATATACTTAAAATATAATTAGTACTCATATATACTTAAATATTTTGTCAATCATCAAAATTAAGACCAGAGTCAACATGTTTGTCATGCACTATGGCTACAAAGACTTCTACAAGAAATGAAGATTTCACATGAAGAGCCAACCAACATCTTTGTTGATAATAAATCAGCAATACAACTTGCTAAAAATCCAGTCTTCCATGATCGAAGTAAGCATATTGATACAAGGTTTTACTTCATTCGAGATTATATCAAAAACAAAGAAGTACAACTTCTCTACATTCCAACAAAAGATCAGATAGCTGATATCTTTACAAAACCACTCAACATAGAGGAGTTCAAAAGGCTAAGGAGCATGCTTGTAGTCATGAAGAATCAAGTTTAAAGGGGGGTGTTGAAATTAAACTTGATGTTTCCAAGGGATACATTGAAAAAATAAACTTGATATTTTTCAAGGAATATCTTGAAAGAAGCAATCTTTGAAAAACCAAATACCATCTTGGAACTAATTAATTGCATAGAAACTTACTATCATTATTATGTACTTTGAACCAAGAGGTTTATGTATTTATTTCTGGTAAACAAAAAGTCATCTTGTAATTATAAAAGACCATATATCCTTTCACCATATGTATGTGAAGAAGAAGAAAGAAATCTGAAATACAATTCCTATTTGCTTGTCCTATTACCTTCTCTCCAAAATATTCTTGTTTTCTTCAAAAAAGACCTGCAATAAAACTTGAGCTATTTAAATAGGCTCAAGGCTACTGCTGCAATGGATTAAACCAAACACAAACTAAGACCTGTTTCTTGGCCGCCCCAACCAGGTTATATTAAATTAGTTTCGATGGTTTCGTCAGTCCTCGTCCAGCAGAAGCAAGTTTTATTATCAGCAATGAGGATGGGCAAGCCCTTCTAGCTACAGCAATTCCTATCTTGTTTACTTCTGGTCCTGGTGCAAAATTATTGGGGCTTGGTATGGGTTGAGAACTACTATGATGAATTTTTAGAATATGAAATCATCTTAGAAGGAGACACAAAGACTAAAGACCTTGATATCTTGGTTCTTCTCAACATCAAACACTTTGAAATGTTAGGACTTTTTGTGTTACATTGCTGAACTTCTATTGTCATCACATTACGTGGGAAGCAAACTGTGTAGCTGATTTCTTAGCTAATTATGTTAATGTTTAATACAGGAAAATATATATCTATGTATATATTCATGTAATTTTAAATATATTTGAAAATCATTTTTATGGTATATGTGGCAAAACAAAGTTCGT
The DNA here is from genome assembly GCA_021397845.1 of Areca catechu. Taxonomy (NCBI): domain Eukaryota; kingdom Viridiplantae; phylum Streptophyta; class Magnoliopsida; order Arecales; family Arecaceae; genus Areca; species Areca catechu. The sequence continues at coordinate 10,040,532 of CM038044.1, forward strand.
GTAACAAATTAATTGTAAATATAATAAAATAGTGTCAGAAAGTCCGGCCTAAAAGGCGGATAGATCTAGTGTCCTAAAGGAGATTTGGCCTCCTTCTCGTGCGAAGACTGATGGGCCATATGCTCTCTTCTAAGGTACAACCCGGAAACCAAAAATTTCAATGCCCGTCGGTGTCACGATCTCGAACGGACGCCGATCAGCTCGTCTTCAGTCCAAAAATTTCAAAACGGAGAAAGGCAGGAGAAAAAGAAATTTTAAAAAATTTTAAAATAAAAAAATAGAGGAGAGAGAGAGCTTGTAATTTTTTTTGTTTGGATCTATTGAAGGGCTAGGATAGAGACCTATTTATATGTTCAAAATTACAGAAAAGATTTTCAAAAAAACTTCAACAAGCCGTTATGATCATTACAAAATTAAATATAAATTAATTAAATAATTTTAAAAAAGAAAAATGATAAATAAAAAAATATATAATGCACGAAACTGTATAGGTGCGTGCGATCCTCACGTGCCCATTGCGTGCATAGAGGGGGGATTGGTTTTTTGTTTTGTTTTTAAAAATGTAACGACAACAATCCTCCTAAAAAATAAAACAACAAATAAAAAAGGTTCAATCTTATTAAACTCGGTAAATAATTTAAAATTTTTGGATCTTTACTGTGCTTAATGCAGGTACCTTCTAGGTTTGAACTTGTATTTAGTATAAAATATATATAGTATGAAGATGAGCTGACCATAATGCGGGATAGCACTATCTAGGCCATGCACTTGCCTTGATTTTCATGAGAGTTGCTAGGAATTTGCCCGGATCCCATAATCGTAGCCTCGCGACTACTCTCACTAAGATAGATTCTCTAAAGGTACATGCAACGGAATCGTACCTCGCTGAACTCACAGTCTTGGATCTATTAAGAGCCATGCTTAACCTAACCATCACAATAAATCACCACACTATAGGAATGGGGTGGAGACAGACTCCAAAAAATGGTGCTCCCAGGCATCACCTCAGAGATCGTTTTCCTTTGAACCTTAATCATGGGGTTGCAATGATAGAAGGGGTCCATTTGGTGACTAATATATAGACTTAAACCCCATCCCCTCGATGTCTCTGATATCGCAGCCTTCGCAAAGCCTTTGATCAAAAGAATTGTCCAACAGTAAATAATAGTCTACAAAGATTGCTGTCAATTATATATCTATGCAGTTCATATCTCTAACTACTAAACCAACAGAAATTATGCAAGTGTAATATAATGCAGCAATTATTCCATATAATATAGGGCCACATGTTTATATTATTTGTAGATCATAAATTTGATCAATGAAAATATGGATCAATCACAATGGCAATTATAAGGGTTCTTTCTAATATCTATTAACAGAAATTAAATATATGCATCGTAAATAATAAATATAATTGTGTCATAGCTACCATTGTTTGACATTGCCCTTATTTCATCATATAAATGTTAACTTCGAATAATAAAATCATCAAATATATGATTTAAGAAAACATAGCACTATTTTGTTTCTATACTAGTAATGGTTATTCTATTGTAAAAATGTTCAACTATAAAAATAGGTTTTCTACTTTACCCTTTCTTAGCCTCATGACTCATTAATAGTTATGACTTTCACTAATATGTCATTTGACAGGATAGTCAAGAATTAGATTGCCATGCTGAAGTGGCTCTTAATAGGAACTGAGAACTTTGATTCAAGTGGCAATAAAACATCCTGGTACAGTGTCAGTACATCACATTCCTGGGTCAATTTGTAGTACCGATACTCGACATGGCCCCCATACTGCATACTGATTCGGTGCTAGTATGGTAGACCTGGTATGCAACACTACAAATCGATACAGTATACCAAGATGACCAAGATAGATATTTGTAGAATGTTTAATTCATGTCATATGAGCACTATAGCATACCTTTCACTGCACCCTGTTGCTTATTTTATCTTATTGAAATGTTAGTATTTATCTTTTCATAGTTTATTTTACAACTGCTCAATCCTAAACTTTGTGATCCATAGAGGTTCATTATTGGTGCAGTTCTCAAAGTACATATTGTTCGGTCTTTGCATGAAATATTTTTGCCATGTCATTTCATATTGGCTGATTTAATCTGAAATGGCCTAGCCTTATTCTAAATGTCTGTACGTACGTGCATGCATGTTAAGCAGGCAGCTTGTGCAGGAATTTTTTGTGTATGTTTTGAAAAAAAGTATATAACTATTGTTTGTAATGGATCTTTTTCATTTGTATATTTTAGTGCACATTTGTTTATTTCTGTCTACATGCATACGTGCATCCGTGCATGTACACATGCTTGCTATTTATGTGTATTTTGTGAAATATGATCCTATAACTAATGTTAACAAGGAATTTTTTTTTTTTTTTTTTCATCCTTGTGATTTATGTTCTTTCATAAAAATGAATATGAATTTGTTCCTCTGGATGATCTTATTATAAATCCCGTTAGTGTTTTTTTAGCTTCAATGGCCTAAAGATGTTTGTTATATTCCTCCATCTAGACCTTTTGGTTAAGATAAATGTTATGTTGCAGGTTTTTAAGCCTTCAGTGATGGCAAGCAAGTCCTATAAGTACCAGGTACAGGCACTGGCTAGAGAGTACCTGCTAGCAGATCCAATTGTCCCATGCACCTCGGTGCTTGGAGGCATTTTCATGGGAAGGATGGTATACCTAATCTGCCCTTCTTCTTCTTTTCTTTTCTTTTCTTTTCTTTTCTTTTCTTTTCTTTTCTTTTTTTTTTTTTTTTTTTTTTTTTTTTTTTTTTTTTTTTTTTGTTAATAGAACAAAAGGATAGGAAAAATTTTATCCAGTATAGCTCCTCATAATATGCCCCCAGCCTGTTAGATCATGTTCGATTCGGGTCATAAATTTTCGCATGCCCTTCTCATTCAACTAGGCGAGTATGTCAACCTAGCTCCACTACGGCGCTGGAGTTCCGGCCGCTCAGCCCCCCAATCACGTGTCCCAGATTTAATCTGGAATTTAATTGAATCACTCGCGAGATCATTCCTCGAATCCGTGACCAATGAATAATATACAAAAATTGAGCCGTGCCTTAACCGATCGCGCTACCACCGTAGTAAACATCTGCCTTACTTAACACGTTCTTCTTATTCATAAAATTGAGTGTATTTGCAGCTGTACATAAAAATATATTGATCATCAATGCAGGTACTTTGTCCATAAAAATGGATATGTATATATTGAGAGATTATAGCTTTCCTTTTAAAAAAAAAAAATAACACTGTACTGGTTTCACACCATTTTACTTCTTATAGAAAAGAATTATTGGAACCAGGAGACTTAAGAAGAGAGTTGCAAGATGGTAAGGTTTGGGTTCTCAAGAACCATTGAGAAAGTGACACTGGTATCCACTTACCTATCTACAAGTACAACATCAAATGTATCTTTTCTTAAAGAATTATTTCTATTTTTATATTAAATCATGGAAATCTTTTCTCCTTGATCCAGCCACTTTATGTAAAAGATATTGGTAACAGAAGTTGCTTAGTGTGGAATGCTTTTGTGATTTTCTACCTCTGAATGTTAATAATCTGGTAACTAAAAGTCTGCTTTATATTACAACTAGTTTTTGAACTGAGTCACATCATATTTAACGGCACTGTTCATTACCTTTAATTGTTTCATTCTAAGTTTAGTTATCAACAACTAATAAATATAATGGAAAAATGCCTTTTAATCATACTTTATAAATCCGATAGTTGATGGAAATAATTTAATTAAGGATTATTCAATAGGATGTAACATATTTAATTTAGCAAGTGTGATAATTGATAGACAGCAGCATTGATGTAAATGAATATCAAAAGTACTGGTCAACCAATTTGGTTTGACAATAAAAATGTCAACAAAATGTTATCAGCTTATTTATAATCAAAGTTCCAGAACTATAAAGAAAATGGCAAAGTTGGATAGCATAGGCCAGGACCATTCTGTGATACGGAGGTTATGCTATCTTGCTATAATTAGGTAGTTATCTTGCCATAATTAGGTAGCTGATGGGAATCTTTGGGCTATAATACAAAGTATTATCTATTTATGTATACACACATACAGTAAGTATAATTTCTCATCCCAACTATGGATGTATATATATATATATATATATATGGTGTTGGACTACACACTAAATGTTAAATCTTAAGTTAAAAATTTGATGTCAAAAATCAGTGGTGGGCTATTCAAATTGGAGATCCACACTATTGATCATGAACTACACCACTAAACATGTATGCAAATCAAATCTCCTTTAGAATGTTAATGTTTAGTGTAGGAAAACATATATCTATGTATATATTCATATAATTTTAAAAATATTTAAAAATTATTTTTGTGGTGTATGTGGCAAAATAAAGTTTGTGTAACAAATTAATTATAAATACAATAAAATAGAGTCAAGAAGTCTGGCCTGGAAGGGGGATAGATCAACTACCCTAAAGAAAATTTGGCCTCCTTCTAGTGCGAAGACTGATAGGCCTCACGCTCTCCTCCAAGGTACAACCTGAAAATCAAAAACTTCAACGCCCATTGGTGGCACGATCTCAAACGGATACTGATCAGCTCGTCTTCAGCCCAAAATTTTAAAACAAAAAAAGACAGGAGAAAAAGGGATTTTAGAAATTTTAGAATAGAAAAATAGAGGAGAGGGAAAGCTTGTAATTTTTTTTGTTTGGATCCGTTGAAGGGCTGGGATATAGGTCTATTTATAGACTCAAAACTCCAGAAAAAATTTTCAAAAAAATCTCGATAGGCTGTAATGACCATTACAAAATTAAATATAAAATTAATTAAATAATTATAAGGAAAAAATGGAAAAGTGGTAAATTAAAAAAATATATAATGCACGAAACCTTACGGGCGTGCGATCCTCGGGCACCTGTTGCATGCATGGAGGGGGGTCAGTTTTTTGTTTTGTTTTTAAAACATAACGGCAACAAATTATGCATGTGTAAAGCACTTAAAAGTGGCATGGAATGATAGTTTTCTTACTGATTTATTTTCTTTGATTAAAGTAGATGCTACGTAAATTGCTTTCATAAGATTACAGTAGAGCCTTTTCGCTATCTTATCCAATAATAATAACAATTCCGCTACTATTATTATTACTATCACTATCACCATCATCACCACCACCACCGCCAACCCAAAATGATCCACTATTTGGGTCATATACCACAACATCACCAAGGATGGTTCAAATAGAAAGGGAAGCATACAAAGCACTAGTGACAGTATATCATTTGTGGTTTTAATTGCTATTCTAAATTTGGTGGATTTGGAATTGAAGGAAAGGGACTTCACATGGAGTAATAGGAGAATGAAACCAGCTTTAGTAAGTCTTTACATGGAGCAATAGGAGAATTAAACTAGCCTTAGCAAGACTTGATCGTTTCCTGTTACTAGATGAATGGGAGGATTTATTTCCAGTCTCTTACCAGCATGCGTTATGCAGTCATGCTTCTGATCTTATACTAATTGGACATAATTATGCAGAAAGATTTCATCAAGTAGGGATTTTCTATTTTAAATCATGATGGTTGAGTAAACCGGATTTAGATAACATTGCAAAGGCTACTTGATGCAGCATGCGAGGAAACAACACAGTTGAAAGATGGGTGAACAATCTGAGAAACTTGAGTTGGACTTTGAAAGGCTGGGCTAGAGGTAGGAAAGCTACTAACAGAGAATACAAGGAAAAATTATTGCATGACATCAACATAATTGATCTTAAGGAAGAGAAAATTGACTTGTCAAAGATAGAGTATGAAACTAGAGGTATTTTGAAAATCTTTGAAGGAAATATATAGGAAGGAAAATATATTTTGGAAACAAAGAACAAAGGTAACATGGCTAAAAGAAGGAGATAAAGATTCTGGATATTTTCATAAGGTGGCCTTAGGAAGGAAAAGAAGGAACCAAATAATATCATTGAGAGATAACAAGATGTTGGCCTCATCAAAAAAAATTGCACTAAGATCCTATGAATTATCCTTGAACTTATTTAGTAAAGCATCAAAGCCAATTAGTAATATTGATTGGAATTAATCTTGGGAGAGGAGTCCATGGAGCTTTCAGACCTTATCAAAAACTTCATCTTGGATGAAAAAATGCATGTGGTATTCTCTTTTGAAGGTAATAAAGCCCCGGGCCTAGATGGATTCTTATTTTCTTTCTTTCAAAGGTATTGGTTACTAGTCGAGGAGGATCTACTAATATTGTTAGACAACTTCTATCATGACAGGTTGGATATAGATCGTCTAAATTATGTTTTTATTGTGCCGATTCCAAATAAAGCAAGAAAAATGTCAGAGAGAGATTTTAGTCTATCAATCTGCTAAACAGTCTATATAAGATTGTTGACCCCTGGAATGATTTTGATGATCACAAAATATTGGAGCATGTATTTGATACTAATTCTTTTCAATTATTTAAGAAGTTTTGCAGGAAATTGGTTACCTTAAGTATAAAATGGTTTTCAAACTGATTTGAGGGTAATTCAATTGTATATAAAGATTTATGAGCTTGAACTTGTAAAAGCTCTAAACTTATCAATCTTGTAATCTTGTAAAAGGGCTGAAAAATTACAAAAATTATAAACAATGTTGAAGATTTTTGGAGAAGCTTGAAGTACTTTTTTGAAGATTTGCAAGAGCTGACTCTTGGATCAAGAGCTGACTCGTGGTGGCACGGCACGGAGGAAGTTTCAGTGTTTCTGTATCAAGAGCCGACTCCCACCCTAAAAGAGCCGACTCATGGAAGAAAGCATTTTTCTGAAGTCTGAGATCTCGAGCCGACTCCTGCCCCAAGAGCCGACTCTTCCAGAGTTAGGTATTTTGAAGTTCTGAGAATCCGAGCCAACTCTAGGTAATCATGGTTTTGACTTGACTGAAGGGAAGAGCCGACTCCAGCCAGAAGAGCCGGCTCCCACAGAAAATTATTTTGGGCTATCTGAGACTTCGAGCCGACTCGTGGAACCATTTTCTGCACTCCAATGGCTAGTTGCTGAAGTTGAAATTTAAATTACATTTCGTCTCCAATGGCTATTTCACCAATCCTAAGGCCCTACAATGGCCATATCTCTTGGAAAACTATAAAAACGATGGTTTTTGAAGGATTAAATAATGATTAAAGCATTATTGTGGAATTATCTTGAGAAATCAAAGAGCTTTCAAGTTATTCAACTACCTACCTCAAAGAGCATTCAAGTTGGATTCAAAACTTCAACAACTCTACTCCATTATTGAATTCACTCATTAAAGAAGGGAAGAAGCAGCTTGAAGAGCATTGAAGAGCATTCAAGGCTTGACTTCATCTTGATCTACATCGACAACACCTAAACAAACTTGGTTTGTTATAGTTGCTTGTTTATCATTTCTTTATCTTTATTTTCTTTCTAAGAACAGCAAAGGGCTGTGTCTTAAGAGAGGGTTGAAGGTTTTTAGATGAACCTTGTAAAACCTAAGTTGGGTTCTTGATGATCCTGATGTAAAACCAAGTGTTTGAATTTCTTTGGTGATCCCGGTAAAACCAAAGTGTATAGATTAGGATTGTGAGCCTAGTAAAATAATCTGACTGTATTCCGGTTTGGGGGATATAGTGGAAATCCTAAGTAGTGCTTGAGTAGTGGACGTAGGAGCCGGTTGCTCCAAACCACTCTATTTTCTTGTGTTTGTGATTGTGTTCGTATTGCTCTATTGCTTTTACTTAATTACTTCCGCATTGCAATTGCACCACAATACCAAAAGAGTTTTAAAGAGCACATACTTGAAAAAGTTTTTTAATCCCAATTCACCTTCCTCTTGGGAAGCCACCTGGGCAACAAGTGGTATCAGAGCAGAGTCTCTGAAAGTTGATTAAAGTAAAGACATATTGCACATCCCATGAGCATTTTATTGGCCGAAGGTCAATCCACAAATAGACCTCCACTTTTCACCAGAATTAATTACACTTATTGAAAGGCAAGAATGAATATATACATTCAAGCCGTAGACTTTATGTTACGGCCGTAACGGTGATGTGGCAGGTCTCAGATTCCGTCGGGCATGATTCGAGCCACGTGCAGGTTTTTCGGCCAAGTCAGCTGCGGCTCCCCCACGTTCGAAGTCGAGCTCCACCCGGGCCCCCCGGCCGCTTCGCCAGGTGGCACCCTGAGATGTTACCACCCCAGCCGAAGCCGAGCTCGGCCCGGGCCCTCCTGCCGCTCCGCCAGGTGTCCACCCAGGAGGGGTCCACCTCGGCTGAAGTCAGTGGCTCCTCTGCTCCCTCGCCAGGTGGCACCCTGAGACAGTCCCACCTCGGCCGAGGTCGAGGCCGGCCCCTTCGCTCCTTCGCCAGGTGGCACCCGGAGATGAGACCACTTCGGCCGAAGCCAAGCGTCCTTCTGTCGCCCCGCCAGGTGTCCACCCAGGAGGGGTCCACCTTGGCCAAGGTCGGCTGCTCCCCTGCTACCTCGCCAGGTGGCACCCTGAGACGGTCCCACCTCGGCCGAGGTCGAGGCCAGCCCCTTCGCTTCTTCGTTAGGTGGCGCCCGGAGACGGGACCACTTCGACCGAAGCCGAGCGTCCTTCTGCCGCCCCGCCAGGTGTCCACCCAGGAGGGGTCCACCTTGGCCAAGGTCGGCTGCTCCCCAGCTCCTTCGCCAGGTGGCACCCTGAGACGGTCCCACCTCGGCCGAGGTCGAGCCGGGCCCCTTCGCTCCTTCGCCAGGTGGCGCTCGGAGACGGGACCACTTCGGCCGAAGCCAAGCGTCCTTCTGCCGCCCCGCCAGGTGTCCACCCAGGAGGGGTCCACCTCGGCCAAGGTCGGCTGCTCCCCCGCTCCCTCGCCAGGTGGCACCCTGAGACGGTCCCACCTCGGCCGAGGTCGAGCCAAGCCCCTTCGCTCCTTCGCCAGGTGGCGCTCGGAGATGGAACCACCTCGACCGAAGCCGAGCGTCCTTCTGCCGCCCCACCAGGTGTCCACCCAGGAGGGGTCCACCTCGGCCAAGGTCAGCTGCTCCCCCGCTCCCTCGCCAGGTGGCACCCTGAGACGGTCCCACCACGTCGAGGTCGAACCGGGCCCCTTCGCTCCTTCGCCAAGTGGTGCCCGGAGACGGGACCACCTCGGCCGAAGCCAGGCGTCCTTTTGCCACCCGCCAGGTGTCCACCCAGGAGGGGTCCACCTCGACCGAGGTAGGACAGCTCGTACAGAGAAGGTCCCGAAGAACGGAGGCGCGGGCTCCGAGGTTGACCCTCGAGCCGTGCGCGCCGCACCCCGAGAAAGGCATCCCGTACGGACGACGGTGGCACGCGAAACATCACTTACATCGGCCCGACAGGTTCTGCAGTCGAGAGACGTGGCTCTGACAAGACAGGACCCGATAACGGACAGCGCCGGTACCTGGGAAGGAGAGCGCTCACACTCGGCCCGAGGTCTGGTCGGCAGCCTGGCCAGCGCCCCCCTCCCTTACTCTTTCCCCGCTAGGCTCGGCAAACGAGGCTGGAAAGCCGCCTGGCCCTCTGAACCAGAAAGGGAAAGAGAAAGGGACGGAGGGAAGGAGATGAAAGCAACAAGGGAGCCTCCCAGGAGCGAAAAACGAGAGGGCGACGGGAGGAAATAAAAGGAATGAGAAAATAGACGACAAGGTAAGTAAGGTAAAGCAAGCCAGAAACAAAGGCTGAAAAACTCCGCTTCAAGAGCGAGATCCAAGGTCCCAAGAGGGATCGCTTGGCATGAGCTCGGCAAAGGAACCCAACTGGGTTTCTGGTCTCTCTAGCACTTTTCTTGCTAGCACATTCTCTGAGTCTGGGACTCCTTCGGGGGCCCATCCCAGAGAGTCTGTTCCCTCTCGTCGTCACTGACTTGATCGTTGGAGCTCCCTCGCCGGAATTCCCGACCAGGATCTTCTGACCTTGCCTTGCGGGTTCGGTCCAGCCAGGAGGCCCCAGGAGCGAGACGGTCTAGTAGGATCGGCGGTTCCAAGGCACGGGCGCGGCGGCGAGATCGGCAACATAGAAAATTATTATGAAAGGACCTCATACATCAATAATTAAAGTTAATGATGTAAAGGTTCCCAAACTGGAAGAGGATTGGGACAAAAATGATATGAAATTAGCTGAGCTTAATGCCAAAGCAATGAACCTATTGTATTGTGCTTTGGACCCAAATGAGTTTAACAGAATTTCAACTTTCAATTTTGCTAAAGAAATTTGGGACAAACTAGAAATTACATACGAAGGCACATCTCAAGTTAAAACATCAAAAATTAATTTTCTTGTACATAATTATGAGCTATTTAAGATGGATCATAATAAGACTATATCTACAATGTATACTTGTTTTACTGATATCATAAATGGTCTCAAGAGTCTTGGTAGAACTTATACTAATGCTGATCTTGTCCCAAAAGTTTTAAGATCTTTACCAGATAAGTGGGAAGCCAAAGTGACAGCAATCCAAGAAGCAAAGGATTTAAATACACTGCCACTAGATGAACTGCTTGGATCCTTGATCATGCATGAGTTGGCTATGCAACAAAGAACTGAGGAAGATACAAAAGAAAGAAGGCCATTGTATTTAAAGCTACTGAGAAAGATAAGAATGAAGAATCTGATTCATCAGATGATGATGATCTTGGAAATGATGAAATTGTCCTAGTCATGAAGAAATTTAAAAGATTTATGGGCAGAAGAAAAATAAACAGATGGAGAAAGCATTATAGAAAAGGTGATTTTGGAAAAGAAAAAGAAAGAGATAAAGAAAAAGAAAAGGATAAAGATAAAGATCAAGTTCCTATATGCTACGGATGCAAGAAGCCAGGACACATCCGTCCTGATTGTCCTGAAGCGAAGAAAAAGATATTCACCAAAAAGAAGAAGAAGGCAATGCTTGCTGCTTAGAGTGATAGTGATGAAACTACATCCACTGAAGAGGATAAAGAGACAACAAAAACTGCACAAATCTATCTTATGGGTTTGGAGGATAAGGTAAATACTTCTGAACCTAATTTAGAATTCACTTATGATGAATTGCATAATGCTTTTTGTGAACTATTGATAGAATACAAAAAAGCTGGTTTAAAAATAAGGGATTTAAAAAAGCAATGTGATGTATTTGAAAAAAGGCAAAAATGAATTTGGTGAAAGAAATCAAATCTTGTAAAGAGAATTAAATTTGGTTTGTGCAAGACTAAAAATTGTTCAATTTGAAAAAGAAGAGCTTTTTGAGAAAAATAAGGATTTGAAAAATGAAAACGATAACCTAAAGAAAGAAGTTCAAAAATTGAAATCCTAAGTTATAACAAACTTGAATTAATTTTAAAAGATCAAAAAGAAACAAATAATAAATTTGGAATTGGTTATAAAGGCTCTATTTCAAATAAATTTTCAGCTTCTACCTCATATGCTCCTAAGTTCATTAGTTCAAAACAAGTTAGACCTAAATTTGCATCATCTCATGATTATTATTCAAATTCAAAGATTGTATGTTATGCATGTAATAACATTGATCATAAAGCTTTTGAATGTCATTTGAAATATAATGACAAAAAGAAAATAAAAAAAGTTTGGGTTCCAAAAGGAACCATTTTCGCTAACTTGCAAGAACCCAAGAGAGCTTGGGTACCTAAATTTGCTAAATGATTATTTTGCAGGGATGTCTTACAGCCACAAGTATAAAGAAAAGATGGTATTTGGATAGCGGCTATTCAAGATACATGATGGGTGATATTGATCAATTCTTCATCCTAGAACAAAAGTATAGTGGAATGGTGATATTTAGTGACAATCGAAAAGGAAGGATAATCGGTATTGATAAAATCAAAATTACTCATTCTACATTTATTGAAAATGTGTTACTTGTAAAAAAGTTAAAGCATAATCTTTTGAGTATTAGTCAGCTATGTGACATTGGTTTTAATGTATACTTCAAGTCATCAATGTGTAAGTAGTTGATTCACTTGACTCTAGTATTAAATTTATTGGACACAGACTTAGTAATATTTATGTAGTAAATCTTAATGATCTAGCTATGTCAAGTAATACAAATCTTGTAGCAATAAATGACAAGAGCAAGGAATCAAGTTTACTATAGCATAGGCGGCTTGGTCATGCTAGATGGACACGATAGCTAAACTTATTGCAAAAGATTTAGTCAAAGGTTTGCCAAAATTTAAAATTGATTTTGATTATGTTTGTAATGCTTATCAGTTAAAAAAACAAGTTAGGGGGAGTTTTAAATCTAAAAACATTGTTTCTACAACTAGACCCTTAGAGCTACTTCACATGGACTTATTTAGACCTACTAGGACTACCAGCCTAGGTGGTATGAAATATGAACTTGTGATTGTAGATGACTTTTTAAGATACACATGGGTTTTGTTTATTGCACATAAAGATGATAGTTTTAATGTATTCAAAAAGTTTTACAAAAAAGTTACAAATTTGAAAAATTTATCTGTCATTTCAAGTCGTAGTGATCATGGAACCGAATTTGAAAATTAATATTTTGATCATTTTTACACAAAGCACGATATTGATCATAACTTTTCTGTACCTAAAATACCACAGCAAAATAGTGTTGTAGAAAGAAAGAATCGTACTTTGGAAGAGATGTCCAGAACAATGCTTTGTGAAGAAAATCTTCCAAAATACTTTTGGGCAGAAACTGTAAATATCACATGCTATATTTTAAATAGAGATTTGATTAGACCTATTATCAGAAAAATCCCCTATGAGCTTTGGAACAATAGAAAACCAAATATTAAATATTTTTATATTTTTGGATGCAAATGTTTTGTTCTTAATAATGGAAAAGATAATCTTGATAAATTTGATGCAAAATTCGATGAGGCTATTTTTCTTGGATATTCTTTAAATAGTAAAGCCTATCGAGTTTTCAATAAAAGAACTTTGACTGTTGAAGAATATGTTTATGTTGTTTTCAATGAATCTGATATTACATCTTTGAGAAAGGAAGATTTTGCTGATGATGATGCAGGTACTTTACAGCATGGAATGAAAAACTTGACCCTCAAAGACAAATAATAAAGTGAACCACATGAAGAAGAGGTGAGTAAAAAGCATGATGATATACCTAAAGAATAGAGGTATGTACAATCGCATCCTAAAGAATTAATTATAGGGAACCCATCTCAAGGTGTTAAAACTAGATCTGCACATAGAGATGCACATGATTTAATTGCTTTTGTTTCTCATGTAGAACCACATAATATAGAAGAAGCCGAAACTGATCCAAATTGAATGTTAGCAATGCATGATGAATTAAACCAATTTAGGAGAAATAATATTTGGACCCTAGTAGAAAGACCCAATGATCATCCTGTTATAGGCACCAAGTGAGTTTATAGAAATAAATTAGATAAAGATGGAAATGTAATTAGAAATAAGGCTAGACTGGTTGCATAAGGATATAATCAAGAAGAAGGAATAAATCTTGATGAAACTTATGTACCAATAGCTAGATTAGAAGCCATTAGATTGCTACTAGCTTATGCATGTTTTATGAATTTCAAGTTATTTCAAATGGATGTAAAAAGTGCTTTTTTGAACAATTTTTTATTTGAAGAAGTTTTTGTTGAGTAACCACCAGGTTTTATTGATCATACTTTCCCAAATCATGTTTTCAAGCTGAATAAAGCTTTGTCTGGTTTGAAACAGGTACCTAGAGCCTGGTATGATAGACTAAGTAAATTTTTGATTGCTAATGATTTTGTAAGAGGTAGTGTTGACACTACACTATTTATTCAAAGAAAAAATAATGATATTTTAGTTGTTCAAATATATGTTGATGACATTATCTTTGGATCTACTGATGAATCTTTGTATCAAGATTTTGCTAAGCTAATGCAGGGAGAATTCGAAATGAGCTTGATGGGTGAGTTGAGTTACTTTCTTGGACTTCAAATCAAACAAACTGAAGAAGGTATCCTGATCAACCAGGCCAAGTACATCAAAAAGATAATCAAGAAATTTGGCATGGAATCAAGTAAATTATATGGAACACCAATGAGTCTTGCATGTAGACTGGATAAAGATAAAAATGGCATAAATGTTGATCAAAAGCTGTATTGAGGTATGATTGGTTTATTACTTTATCTGACAGCTAGTAGACCTGATATACTATTTAGTGTTTGTATGTGTGCACATTTTCAATCTAATCCTAAAGAATCACACATCATGGCTGTTAAGAGAATTATTAAATATCTGAAAGGTACATGTAATGTAGGCTTATGGTATTCTAAACACACCATTGAAGTTAATTAGTTATTCTGATGCTGATTATGGAGGATATAAAATAGATAGAAAGAGCACAAGTGGCACCTGTCAATTTCTAGGTGTTAACTTTATTTCTTGGCACTGTCGCAAATAGAACTCTATGGCACCATCTACTGCTGAGGCAGAATATGTAGCTGTTGGGAGCTGTTGTGCTCAAGTGTTATGGATCAAGTAATAACTAAAAGATTATGGTATTGTCCAATCTAAAATTCCTATTAAATGTGACAATACTAGTGCTATTAATTTATCTAAAAATCCAATTCAGCACTCATGAACTAAGCACATTAAAATTTGACATCATTTTATTCGTGATCTTGTTTTAAATAATGTCGTGGAACTTGAATTTGTACCTACTGAAGACCAACTAGCGAACATTTTTACTAAACCATTAAGTCTAGATAGATTTGAGAACATCATAGGAGAATTAGGGTTATGTGACCCATTTTGAACCTGTTTGACCTAATTTTTGAAAATTAAGAAAAATTATCTAGAAATTTCAAATTTTTCTTTAGAGCATAGGACAACCTATTTTAGGTTCAAGAAACCTTTAGAAACCAAGTTTGACCTATTTTGACCTTTAGATTGGCTTTTCACTCGAGCTGACTCGAGTTATTTGGGCGCTCGGCGAGCCGACTCGAAGGTCGGGCTGAACCTTTTTAAATAGGATTTCCATGTTTCCTATTCATTGTATTTTTAGGTTTTGATCGTTCTCTCCTTGTCGACTCCACACTCCACTCTAGGAAACCTTCCAAAAACCCTCTCAAATTCCTCCAATCCTTCAATCTTAGCACAATGGCACCTTGTAAGGCGGTGGCAAAGAAAGCAAAAAAGGTAGTTCATACTATCGCGAAAGAACGGAGGACCAAGAGGCGGTTAGACACTTCGATTTCGGAAGAAGAACAACCTATTGAGTAGGAAGAAGAGCTTCAAGCACCCAGGCAAGTAATTCCTATGGAAAATCGACAGGTAACCCTGGGTAGATGTATAGATTTTAATTTCCTGGAGCAAGAACAACTTCATATAGGTGATTGGCTTGAAAAACAAGGTTGGAAGGACTTTTGTTTGCTGAATGTTCCAACATATCCAAATCTAGTTCGTCAGTTTTTTGGGAACATGTCATTGGGAGCTTTTCACTTAGAAGGAACAGTAAAAGGGAAGCACATAGAGATAAGTAAGCAGAAGCTTTCAAGTTTACTTAATATACCAAAGGAAGGAGAATGTTATTTGGTTATAAAAGAGAAGATGAAGACCCTTAGACTTATATTAGAAAGATCTAATGTGAAGGGCATTATACATGTGAGTGCAAATCAGCTTTCATTGGAAATGAGGCTATTACACAATATCATTAGTAGGATTTTCTTATCCCGGCCGGGGAGATTCGACTGGGTCAGCAAGAGAGACCTTATGTTTATGAGGCGACTGATTGAGGGGGAGCTCCTCAACTTGCCATTTATTATGATATCTCAGATGAGGGAGGCAGCACGTAGGGCACGGGCTTGTTTGCCTTATGGGATGGTGTTTACACTATTATTCCAGGATGCTCATGTTGATCTTACTGGAGAGGATAGCCGTTTGTTGCTGCATACCGACAGGTACACTGTGAAATCCCTTACCAGGATGGGATTTATTAAAGTTGATGGTAGTTGGATCAGGAAGACATCAGGTGTTCCTGTAGCATATTCAGAAGATTCAGATGATGATGCACAGGCTGCTCAGGGACATGGTGAGGAGACTGAGGCACAGACTAATGAGGCTTGACCATCCGAGCCAGCTCCTACTACACCTCACTCACCAGTCAGGACTCCTACAGCTGCTAGACATGTTACAGATGACAGATTTCAGAGAGTCTTGGAGGAGATAGCATGTCTCAGATCAAACACTGACAGCAGGATTGCTCTACTCCATTCCAAGATGTCGCAGGAGTTTCGTGATGTTATGACTATATTGAGACAGCTTTCTACTGCCAGCCAGCACGTACCTTCGACTTCCATAGCACCTGGCACTGGGACTGGCATTAATGGAGAGCAGGCACAGGCGACACATTCTTGTGATGTACCTTTTCATGCCACACCTGCTGATATTGAGCCTGAGGTTGGTGTAGAGACTACTGGATCTGCTGATGTTGGACAGACTCCAGCTACCCAGATATTTTCGACAACCAGCACCTTGGCACTATCTTTTGATCCATCGTCTGCCAGACCTACACCTATTGTTATATCGTCAGAGTCCAAAGCCAAAGCTAAAGCTAAAACTAAAGTGACTAGGACATCTACTCCTACTAGGACTAGGATTAGGGATCTTCGATCTAGGTTCCCCAAGTTCAAACTTAGTCCAGGTATCCTAGAGGTTGGTTCCTCCTCTGATGAGGATGAACCTGATACTGATGTTTCTAGCCCATCATTTTGATGTTTAGGCTTTTTATACTGATATTTTGGGACTCTATCATATTGTATTTTGATTAGTGTGATACTGTTTTGTCATGCCATGACAGATCTGTAAAGTATCACATATGCTATGTATTGACTTGCTTTATATATATATATATACATCACTTGTTATGATGCATGTCCATTCTTGTTATCATTAAACTATTATCAATATTTATTCTCTCATATGCCTTTTGTTAATGACAAAAAGGGGGAGAATGGAGATTGTGCATGAAAAGTGCATGAAAAAGCTAAAATATGATATGATACTAAAATATGAATGCAATGATATGATATGAATGTTCAATCTGAAAAAGCTATGTTGATTCATGGAAATTGCTTGGAATTTGTTTATAATAAGCTATATGAATGGTTGATTTGTTGAAACTTGATGAAATACCTTTACAAATAGTAAGGGAGAGCTTTACTTCAAATATTTTCATGAAATTCACTTCAAATATTTGGTAGTTTTATAAGTTTTGATACATATTGATACTCTTGAAACATTCTGTGTCGATACATCATGTTTCGATACATATTGTTCATTTGATATGGAAAATTCAATGTATCGATACATATGATACTTTATAGTGTTCAGTTTTATACATATAATATATTTGATACATTGTGGCACATAGTGTTGATAACACATACAAATTTAAATGTACCAAAATTATAAAGTGTTTTAATTTTTAATCATGCCCAGTGTTTTGTCATCATCAAAAAGGGGAAGATTGTTGACCCCTGGAATGATTTTGATAATCACAAAACATTGGAGCATGTATTTGATACTAATTCTTTTCAATTATTTAAGAAGTTTTGCAGGAAATTGGTTACCTTAAGTATAAAATGGTTTTCAAACTGATTTGAGGGTAATTCAATTGTGTATAAAGATTTGTGAGCTTGAATTTGTAAAAGCCCTAAACTTATCAATCTTGTAATCTTGTAAAAGGGCTGAAAAATTACAAAAATTATAAAGTATGTAGATTAGCTTCTAGTTGATTCAATGTTGAAGATTTTTGGAGAAGCTTGAAGCACTTTTTTGAAGATTTGCAAGAGCTGACTCGTGGTGGCACGGCACGGAGGAAGTTTCAGTGTTTCTGTATCACGAGCTGACTCCCATCCTAAGAGCCGACTCATGGAAGAAAGTATTTTTCTGAAGCCTGAGACCTCAAGCCGACTCCTGCCCCAAGAGCCGACTCTTCCAGAGTTAGGTATTTTGAAGTTCTGAGAATCTGAGCCGACTCTGCCTCTAAGAGCCGACTCTAGGTAATCATGGTTTTGACTTGACTAAAGGAAAGAGCTGACTCCAGCCAGAAGAGCCGGCTCCCACAGAAAATTGTTTTGGGCTGTCTGAGACTTCGAGCCAACTCCTGGAACTCGAGTCGACTCGTGGAGCCGTTTTCTACACTCCAATAGCTAGTTGCTGAAGTTGAAATTTGAATTCCATTTCATCTCCAACGGCTATTTCACCAATCTCAAGGCCCTACAACGACCATATCTCTTGAAAAACTATAAAAAGGATGGGTTTTGAAGGATTAAATAACGATTAGAGCATTATTATGGAATTATCTTGAGAAATCAAAGAGCTTTCAAGTTATTCAACTACGTACCTCAAAAAGCATTCAAGTTGGATTCAAAGCTTCAACAACTCTACTCCATTATTGAATCCACTCATTAAAGAAGAGAAGAAGCAGCTTGAAGAGCATTGAAGAGCATTCAAGGCTTGACTTCATCTTGATCTACATCGACAACACCTAAACAAACTTGGTTTGTTGTAGTTGCTTGTTTATCATTTCTTTATCTTTATTTTCTCTCTAAGAACATTAAGGGGCTGTGTCTTAAGAGAGGGTTGAAGGTTTTTAGGTGAACCTTGTAAAACCTAAGTTGGGTTCTTGGTGATCCTGGTGTAAAACCAAGTGTTTGGGTTTCTTTGGTGATCCCGGTAAAACCAAAGTGTATAGGTTTGGATTGTGAGCCTGGTAAAATAATCCGACTGTATTCCGGTTTGGAGGATATAGTGAAAATCCCAAGTGGTGCTTGGGTAGTGGATGTAGGAGCCAATTGCTCCGAACCACTCTATTTTCTTGTGTTTGTGATTATGTTCTTATTGCTCTATTGCTTTTACTTAATTACTTCCGCATTGCATATTGCACCACAACACCAAAAGAGTTTTAAAGAGCACATACTTGAAAAAGTTTTTTAATCCCAATTCACCCCCCTCTTGGGAAGCCACCTGGGCAACAAAGATCATTTCCAAGATATTGGTTTTGAGACTCTCAAAATTCTTACCAGAGTTGGTGGACTCGGCTCATTCAACTTTCATTCATGGTCATAGTTTGGCAGAATGCTTTCTTAGTGCACACAAGATGTTGGCGTATTATAGAATATCGAAGGAAAAAGGTATTTTTTACAAGCTAGACTTTGAGAAGGCATTTAATAGCTTAAATTGGGAATTCATGTTTAGCATGCTTCAAGCTAGAAGGTTCGCTTCAATATAGATTGGATGGACCAATTGTTTTATTTCATCAGCTTCTGTGTTAGTGTTATTGAATGGCAACCTAGGCAAATGGATAAAGTGCAACAAAGACTTCAGCAAGAGGATCCATCATCGCCATCACTATTTATTTTATCAATAGATATTCTCTCAAGAGTCAGTAAAAGAGCTAGGGATCTTGGACTGATTGAGGGAATAGGATCCCAAAAGGAATTCATGGACATACTAAGCTTGTAGTTTGCAGATGATACATTTTTATTTTGCACAGCAAATGTGTTGCCCAGTTGGCCAATCCAAGAGAGGGGTGAATTAGGTTTGAAAACTTTTTAACAAGTATGTGCCTTTAGAAATCTTTGTGTGGTGAGTAAAGTGTATTAAGTGTTGTGTGCGGAAGTAAATGAATAAGCAAAGACAAGAATGATCACAAACACCACAAATTTAAAGTAGTTCGGAGCAACCCAGCTCCTACGTCCACTATCCAAGGTGCACACTTGGAATTTCTACTATATTCTTTCCGAATATAGTCGGATTGTTTTGCTATGGGCTCACAATCCAAAACCCAATATAATATTAATTTTTCTGAGCTCACTGATAACTTAAAAATAATTCACAAGTTACAGCCCCTGCTGTACTTGGAACAACCCAAAAACAGAGTATAAAAGGAAGCAACACTAAAAACAAATCCAAAGATTTAAATGGTTGCAGTTGAAGCTCTTAATGAGGCCTTCTTGAAAGCTTTTTCAATGCTCTTCAATGCCTCTCTTAATACTTCAAAGATTGACTCAAGATAGTAGTTGAAAGTTGGTGAAGAACTTGAGTCTTTTCTTGAAAGCTAATGAAAATATTCAATACCCTCATAAAGATTATTCAAAACTTGTTTAGATCCATCATTTATAGCCTCTTGAAATGTTTCCAGATGGATATGACCATTGAAGTACCTTGAGAGTTGGAATCTAGCCATTAGAAGCTTTAAATCACAAGAAATTTGAATTCTGAAACTAGTCGTTGCTATTGCAGAAACTGGGATTCGAGTTGGCTCGGATGATTCGAGTTGGCTCGAATGCTCAGACATGTGAAAAATTGAACTCTATTAGAGTTCATTCGAGTCAGCTCGGTTGACTAGTTTTCTCAGAACTCAATTTAAGCTACTCTGAAGGAGTTGGCTCGGATTGTCATTGAGTCAGCTTGATTGGAAAGTATCAAAATTTTTTGTGCCGTGCCAAATCAATATATCAGCTCTAGCATTGAGTCGGCTCGAGTAAACTTTCTTCAAATGCTTTCAAACTTCTCCAAGCTTCTTCCAAGCAACTTCCAACAACCTCTAAACCTAATCTAAGTTATTTACATTAAATTTACAATAATTTTGTCCTTTTTACAAGAATATACATTCAAAAAATTTTTAGGGCTCACAAATACATGAAACTTTTCTTTGTGTACATGAATTCATTACATTGGTCCTGAAAATATAGAGTGAATTATTTACCATGTAAATTGCCCTACAAAATCTTCTCAAGCATTGTGAAAAGTGTTAGTATCAAATACATGCTCCAATATTTTGTTATCATCAAAATCATTTCAGGAGTCAGCAATCTCTCCCTTTTTGATGATGACAAGATATTGGGCATGGAAAGAATAAGTACTTTATATTTGCAATTATATCAGAGTGAAATGTATCAAAATAAATGATTCTAAAATGCTCTATACAGTATGCCATACCAAACAATTTAAAGCATAGCTTTACAAATCAATTGAAGTATCAGAGTTGTTTTACAAGTTAACTGAAGGATCAAAGTTATTTAATAAAGTTTCAAGGCTCATTGTAACTTTTGTCAATCTTTAATGAGATGAACTCCCTTTTCAATCATTTTTCATAAGAGAGTCATAATTTTAAAGAGTTTACAAGATTGTAAAGTTTTAAGATTGTAAAGAGTCACAATTATATTTACATGCATGTACTATAAACAATTTACAAATCTCTTTTAGATTGTTAGTTATAATATATAAAAAAATTATATATATATTTATATAATTTGAAAGTATTTGAAAAATAATTTTTTGTAGTGTATGTGGTAAAATATTTTAGTACGATAAATAATTTTAAAAAAATAAAATAGAATAAAGTTTGAAAGCCTAGCCTGGGAGGTGGATAAGACCACTGTCCTAAAGAAAATTTGGTCCATCTTCTCATACGAAGAATAATTGGACCACATACTCTTCTCTAAGATATAACTCGAAAGTCAATACTCCAACATTCGTCGGTGGCACGATTTTGAATAAATACCAATCAGCTCGTCTTCAGTCTAAATTATCAAAATAAAAAAATATAGGAGAGAGAGAATTTTAAAAATTTTTGGAAAAGATGTATATGCAAGAAGGAAAACTTAGAATTCTTGGATGGATTGTAGGGCTGGGGTAGAGGCATATTTATAGGTTCAAAATTCCAGAAAAAAATCCTAAAAGACTTTTCAAATAGCTATTATTGCATTACATAAGGAAATAACTATTAAATCATTAAGTTCGGAATTAATAAAAAAATGTAAAAATGTCATAACACACGATGACCCGCGCGTGGTGTGCGCAAATCGTGCACATTGCATGTGGGTGGGCGGAGAAGTTTTATTTTATGTTTTTCGTAACTTCAACAGAAGTCCCATACTAGGATATTGTTTGGCAATGCTATTGATGGTAGAACTTTGAGAAGTAGGGCTTTTGAAAAAGTAAAGCATTTGGAAGTAGAAGTTTTACAAAAAATTATTTACTATTTAATGACCATGTTTATAAAGCATTTTAAAACTTTAATACATATTTGATAATTAAAATAAAAAATATTTTTAATATGATAAAATAATAATAATAATAATAATAGATGATGTGGCGGGATCGTTGACATGGGATCCCTATCAGATGCCATGTCGGATGAAGCTGCCACATGGGACGCCTCTGCCCGGACTCCTTCGACGGCCGCGCTCCCTCCGGGTGGAGAGGCCGAGGCTGAAGTTAGGCTCCGCCTCTCCTTCACCCAGCAGTGCACCCTCCGGGTGGAGAGGCCGAGGCCGAAGTCGAGCTCCGCCTTTCCTTCGCCTGGCCGCGCTCCCTCCGGGTGGAAAGGCCGAGGCCGAAGTCGAGCTCCGCCTCTCCTTCACCCTGCCACGCTCCCTCCGGGTGGAAAGGCCGAGGCCGAAGTCGAGCTCCGCCTCTCCTTCGGACGGCCGTGCTCCCTCCGGGTGGAAAGGCTGATGCCGAAGTCGAGCTCCGCCTCTCCTTCGGACGGCCGTGCTCCCTCCGGGTGGAAAGGCCGAGGTCGAAGTCGAGCTCCACCTCTCCTTCACCCGGCTGCGCTCCCTCCAGGTCGAGATACCGAGGTGAAGTCGAGCTCCGCCTCTCTAGATCGACTCCATCTCGGACGAAGAGATCTACAGCCGAAGGAAGTCGTCGCTCTTCCTGGATGGTGGCCCGATACCCGAGGACTGCAAAAAGATGCTTGCCAGGCCGCGATGATGGTCCCAGCAGCCACTTACACCAAAATGGAAGGAATCCTCTGATCGAGGCTCTGCATTCTCCACCAACCGTCTGCACCCTCCAAAAAAGGAAGTCAACCAACAGATCCAGATCCAGGAGATGGCAGCCCATCGATCGAGGCCCTGCTAAATTATCCAAAAGGGAGTGACCGGAAGGAATGTCAGAGCGAACGGTAGCTTCCATACCACCAGAATGGATAGGCAATCCATCCACAGCACAAAACATCGCCGCACGTGCCTGAAGGCATAGGGAAGATCCTAAGATAAGCGGCGCGTAATGCCCCCAGCAAAAAGGATCTCCCAGATTCAAACAAGGTAAGAGGTTCAAGCTAAAAACTCAAGCTAAAGGTGGAAGATTCAATCGAGTGAGGTCCAACGAGCAAGAAGGGGGCAGCGCACGGGAAGACAACGCTCGAGGCTACCACGAAACCCCCAAGAGGGGTATAGACAACACAGTCACTCAGTATGAGCACTTTGTGCCATTCCTACACTCTGTGCTCGGCCCACTCGCACTCTCTCACCTCACTAATTCTCCTCCTAGCATGGAGTCCACACTCGGGGCTCGACCAGGAAGATATGTTTTCCTGGATCGTTACTGACTTGACCATTGGAGTGCCCTCACCGAAATCCCCAGCCCGAGTCTCTAACTCTGTTTTGCAGGTCCAGGCGCCCGAGCAGGATCTCGAGTGACAGGAGCACGTTCCAAGCTCGACTTCAGCTACATACCACAGCGATCTTTGGTGGTAACAGATTGGCGTGCCAGATAAGGGCGGCAGAATACATCTTGATCTAACCCAGTCCCCTTGCAAGCAGCCCACCAGGAGGATGATGATGATGTGAGAGAGAGAAGCCTCCACCAGCCGTGCAGGGGATCCCCCTTATCGTGGGGACCTGCATAGTCTAGAAGGGGAGCTCCCCACTCTAGCTCAGTCACTTCCGGCAGACACTCAATTGGCTGCACTCATCCAGCAGATGCAGATTCTCACTGTGGCAGTGTGCCAGCTCTAGCACTAGCACCAGTCCTTGGCTACCCACTAGCAGCTAGGGACTCCTGCGGCCCATGCCGTAGCACCCCGCGACAGCCTGCGCTTCTTCCAAGGAAGGCCTTCATAGCCGCGGGCCACCACTGATCATCGGGGAAGCCACCAGACACCGGCGAAGAGGCAACGGACCAGATCTACCGATCGGGAGAGCCAGTCCCTGGCCTTGGAGCGGGTTGCTGCTAAACCTCACCGAGGTCAAAGAAGCAAGATTCCCCGTCAAGACATCCCTCACAAGTCACCTTTTCTACTCTAGTCAGCCTCCGCGGAGAGTTCAACAGATGAGGCCATCAAGCACATGGCGGAGAAGCGCCTGGAGGAGCAAGAGCGCAAGTTTGCAGAGCTCTCCCGCCAGTTTGCAAATCTGCAGGGCTCCACTAGCGAGCCAGCGGGCTACGACATCCATCTCCTTTTCTCCTGAGAAGTCCAAGAGGAGCCTGTTCCGCATGCCGCAGGTGGATTCCTACGATGGGACTACTGACCCCTTAGACCATCTTGAGAGCTACAAGGCCCTCATGAGAGTCCAGGGCATGACTGACGCCCTCCTCTGCATCGCCTTTCCTGCTATTCTCTGGAAGGCAACTCAGGTATGGTTCACCCGTCTTGAGCCAGAGAGCATCAGTTGCTTCGCTCAGCTGGAGTGAAAGTTCGTGACTCACTTTGATGCATGCCGAAAGGTGCCACGGGAGGCGGACAGCCTCTTCTCCATCAGGAAACAAGACCATGAGCTCCTATATGACTACGTGGCCTACTTCAAGGTTGCCGTGCTGGAGATCTACAACCTTGATGAGCCGGTCGCTATGCTGGCACTGAAGAAAGGGCTCATAACTTCCTGCTTGACCTACTCTCTTGACAAAAAGTCCTCCAAGACTTATTCCGAGCTCTTCCTCCAAGTCCAGAAGTATATCAGCACCGAGGAGGCAAATCGCACGAGGAGGGAGCTGGACTGAAGGCCTCTGAATAAGCCAGCTTCTGAGGAGACCCCCAGGACGCAAAAGCCCGGACCATCCACACCGAACTTCTGCTAGAGGCTGAAGCTGAAGAGAGATCCTATCCCATAAGAGAGTTTCACGCCTCTTCTCACCCCAAGGACGAAGATCCTCATGGAAATCGAGGGTGAATGCTATCTGAAGCACCCACCTCTGCTGAAGCCGTCCAATGGTCGTGACAGGATGAAGTACTACCAGTTCCACCGCGACCACGACCACGACACCGAGGAATGCCGGTACCTCAAGAAGGAGATTGAAGAACTCATAAAAAGGGGCTACCTCGGAAAGTTTGTGGGGGGCAGACCCCCAGCAGAACCTCAAGCACTCGTCGCTCTCCCTCCAGCCCCTGTAATTGATAACTGCCCTATCGAGAAGCCGGTGGGGATGATATGCTGGGGAGTGAAGCGCTCCCAAGAAGGCCCAGGGGGGAGAGGATTTTGAGAATATACTTCCCTTTATGAGAGGGAGGGGGGTTGAAAATAAAAATGTAAACAATGATGCTGTGGTCATCGAGATGACGATCACAAAGCATCCTGTAAAACGCATCATGGTTGATAGTGGGAGCTCCATGGATGTGCTTTTTTATGATGCTTTTTCTAGGATAAATCTATCCTCTGCTCAGCTCAGACCTGTGCACACACTCCTTGTTGGTTTCACAGGTGACTCTGTAGGAGTCGAGGGAGAGATCACTCTCACCGTTACTGCCAGGATGCTACCTCGGCAGAGTACTGTAATGATGACCTTCATGGTTGTTAGGCTCCCCTCAACCTACAACGTGATCCTTGGCCGAACCAGGCTCAACCTGCTCGATGCAGTCATCTCCATAAAGCGGCTGTTGGTGCAGTTTCCAACTCCATACGATGTCGGGGAGATGAGGGGAGCACCTCAGCCTATCCAACATTGCCTCCAAACCGTCCCTGGGGCCAAGGTTGCCGAGGACAACCCCAGTGTAGACGACCTTGACCAATGAGTGTAGGACCCTAGAGGTGGCCCGATCGAGTGCCTACTATCGTATCCTCTCGGAACCGACCCAGCGAAGTCAGTGCAGATTAGGGCGCAGCTGCAAGATGATGAGCAAGCCCACCTGCTGGAGTTTCTTCGGGCGAACGTCGACGTGTTCGCTTGGATGGCTGCCGACATGCACGGGATCCCACCTGAGATCATAACCCATAAGCTGAGCATTGACCCGAAGTATCGTCCTGTGCGGCAAAAGAAAAGGAGTTTTGCACTGGAGAGACAAAGGGCGATCAACGAGGAGGTGGACAAACTCCTCGCAGCCAGCTTTGTTCGGGAAGTGCAATATCCGAGCTGGCTGGCAAATATGGTTATGGTGAAGAAAAATAATAAAAAGTGAAGGATCTATGTGGACTACACCGACCCCAATCGAGCATGTCCAAAGGACAGCTTCTCTCTATTGAAAATCGACCAGTTAGCGGATGCCATCTCGGGGCACCGCTTACTCTCCTTTATGGATGCATTCTCTGGATACAACCAAATCCGGATGCACTCGAAGGACGAGGAGCACACTGCCTTCATCACTGACTGAGGGACGAGCTGTTACCGGATGATGCCATTCGACTTGAAGAATGCTGGCGCCACATACCAGCGCCTGGTCAATCAGGTCTTTAAGGACCAGATTGACATGAACATGCAAGTCTATGTGGACGACATGCTCGTCATGAGCAAGCTGAGGTCGGACCACGTCGCCGACCTTGCAGAAGCTTTCCAAAACCTCCAGGAGCATAAGATGAAGCTGAACCCGATGAAATGCACTTTCGGAGTAGCAGTAGGGAAATTCCTTGGCTTCATGGTGACCCAAAGAGGAATCAAGGTGAACCCGGAGAAGGTCCAGGTGATCATCAACATGGAGCATCCAACCTCAAAGAAGCAGGTGCAATGCCAACCAGTCGAATGGCCGTACTAAGATGGTTCATCTCGAGGTCGGCGGACCGTTGCCTTCCTTTCTTCAAGGTGCTGCGTAAGATGAATGACTTCACCTGGACAGAGGAGTGCAAGACGGCCTTCGAGGAGCTTAAAGACTTCCTGGCATCACCACCACTGCTCTCCAGGCCGGAGACAGGAGAGGAGCTCCTGCTATACTTGGCAGTCACTCCTGGAGCCGTCAGTTCGGTACTCATCCGCACAGATCAGGATGGGTCCTAGAAGCCGGTGTACTATGCCAGCAAGATCCTCCAGGATGCTAAGATTAGGTACACCCGATCCAAAAAACTCATTTTTGCTCTTATCTTGTATGCTCAGCATCTCAAGCCATACTTCAAAGCGCACCCGATCGTGGTCTTGACAGACCAGCCCCTAAGGGCTGTGCTCAGTCATCCTGACACATCCAGTCATTTGGCCAAATGGGCACTAAAGCTTAGTGAGTTCGACATCACATATTGACCGAGGTCATCTCGGAAGGCCCAAGTGCTGGCCGACTTTCTGGTCGAGTGCGCGGGACTTGCCAAAGAGCCAGAGCAAACTGCCTCGGACAACCAAGTAGAGCCTAGAGCCGAGGAGGAGTCCTGGATCCTCCATGTCAAT
Source organism: Areca catechu (assembly GCA_021397845.1). Classification (NCBI taxonomy): domain Eukaryota; kingdom Viridiplantae; phylum Streptophyta; class Magnoliopsida; order Arecales; family Arecaceae; genus Areca; species Areca catechu. Next base: position 10,067,878 of record CM038044.1, read on the forward strand.
GGCACATCCAATGTAGGCGGAAGTAGAGCGGGTCTCATCCTCGCTAACAGCGATGGAGTTGTAGCTGATTGTGCACTCCGCTTCAAGTTCGCCGCAACAAATAACCAGGCGGAGTATGAGGCACTCCTCGTGAGCCTCAGGGTCTCCCGCAATCTGGGTGTACGAAGCTTGAAGGTCTTCACCAACTCCCAACTGGTGGCTGGACAGGTCTCCAGAGAGTATGAAGCCAGAGATCCCTAGATGATGAAATACTTAGAGCGGCTCCGCTCAAGCATGAAAGGTTTTCGATGCTCCAGCATCTCTTACATCCCTCAAGGTGAGAATACTCATGCCGATACACTATCAAGACTTACGACCTTGCCAGACTCATCACTAGGGTGCACCCACATTGAGTACCTCAAAATTCCAAGCAACGAAGCTCCCGCAAAGGTGCAGCAAGTCACCCCGGAGCCGAGCGGATGGATAGGTACATCAGATATATCATCGATGGCACCCTGCCGGAAGACCGCGCAGAGTCCAGCCTTATCAAGAAGAAGGGCTCACAGTTCGTTCTCATGGAAGGACAGCTCTACCGCCAATCCTACTCCTATCTACTCCTGAAATGCCTGAAACCCGCAGAGGCAACCTTCGTGCTCCAAGAGATACACGAAAGCCTTTACGAAAACCATGTCGGGGGGAGGACTCTTGCATACAAAGCTCTTCGACAAGGATATTACTGGGAGACCATGAGGGAGGATGCCGCTGACTTCGTGAAGAGGTGTGACCGGTGTCAGTGCCATGCCCATATACAGCGTCAATCAGCAGCGCTGCTCTCCTAGCTCTCCACCCCATGGCTGTTTGCCCATTGGAAAATGGACATCCTAGATCTATTTCTCCCTGCATCAGGGCAATGGAAGTTTTTGATAGTGGCCATCGACTACTTTACCAAGTGGGTAGAAGCAGAGCCACTGGCACGGATCACGGAAGCCAAGGTCTGCTAGTTCTTCTGGAAGTTGATCATCTGTCACTTTGGGCTTCCCCACAGCATCATCACCGATAACGAGCAGTAGTTCGATAACCGGGAGTTCAAAGAGTTTTGTACCGAACACGGCATTCAGCACCGTTTCACCTTGGTGGCTCACCCTCAAACCAATGGAGAAGCCAAGGTGACAAACTGGGCCATTCTCCAAGGGCTCAGAACCAGGCTAGACTGAGCCAAGGGCATGTGGGTAGAAGAACTCCCCAGCATTCTCTGGGCCTACCACACAACGCCCCAGATAGCCATGGACAAGACACCTTTCAACCTTACTTTCGGTGCAGAGGTCGTTGTTCCAGTCGAACTCAGCATGCCCACACTGCGAATAAAGCAATACAATGAAGCAGAGAATCCGACGTGCCTTCTTCTCAACCTGGACCTCCTCGAGGAAACCAAGGACAAGGCCCGACTCTGGATGGCGGCTTACCGTCAATGCGTAGCCCGGTACTACAATGCGCAGGTAAAGCCGAAGATTTTTTGCCCTGGCGACCTGGTGCTGCACCAAGCTAAAGCATCTCAATCCCGAGAGTGCGGCAAGCTCCACTGAACTGGGAGGTCCCCTACAAGGTGGTCAAAGCTCTTTCACACGGAGCTTACTATCTTGCAGATCTGGACGGTGCTAGATTCCCACAAACGTGGAATGCCTGCAACATGAGAATATACTATCAATAGTATAAGGCCTTTTCCTAGTAATAATAAAGATCCTCTTTTATGCAAACTACTTTTGCCTTGCAAGGATATCGCTGCCCGGCCCAAGGTCCAGCACACTCAAGCCCGGAGTCTAGTTCTCCAGCACCGAAGCCCGAGGTCCAGCTCTCCAGCACCGAAGCCCAGGGTCCAGCTCTCCAGCACCGAAGCCCGGGGCCCAGCTCTCCGGCACCGAAGCCCGGGGTCCAACTCTCCGGCACCGAAGCCCAAAGTCCAGCCCTCCGGCATCGAAGCCCAGAGTCCAGCCGTCCGGCACCAAAGTCCGGAGTTTACTTCTCTGGCACCGAAGCCTGGAGCCCAGTTCTCCGGCACCGAAGCCCAGATCCCAGCTCCCGGGCATCGAAGACCGGTCAGCTCGACACCAAAGCCTAGAGTCCAGCTCTCCGGCACCAAAGATCAGTCAGCCCGCCACCAAAGCCCGGAGCCCAGCTCCCGGGCACCAAAGACCGGAGTCCAGCTCTCTACACCAAAGATTGGTCAGCCCGGTACCAAAGCCCAGAGTCCAACTCTCCGGCACCAAAGACTGGTCAGCCCGGCACCAAAGCCCGGAGCCTAGCTCCCGGGCACCAAAGATCGGTCAGCCCGGTACCAAAGCCCGGAGCCCAGCTCCCGGGCACCAAAGACCGGTTAGCCCGGCACCAAAGCCCGGAGTCCAGCTCTCCGGCACCAAAGACCAATCAACCTAGTACCAAAGCCCAAAGCCCAGCTCTCGGGCACCAAAGACCGGTCAGCCCGGCACTAAAGCCCGGAGTCCAGCTCTTCGGCACCAAAGATCGGTCAGCCCGGCACCAAAGCCTAGAGTTCAGCTCTCCGGCACCAAAGATCGGTCAGCCCGGCACCAAAGCCCGGAGCCCAGCTCCCGGGCACCAAAGATCGGTCAGCCCGGTACCAAAGTCCGGAGTCCAACTCCTGGGTACCAAAGATCGGTCAGCCCAGTACCAAAGCTCGAAGTCCAACTCTCCGGCACCAAAGACCAAAAACTCCAGAAGCCCAGCACCAAAGATCGGAAACTCCTGAAGCCCGGCACCAAAGACCGAACAACCTGGCACCTCAGGCCCGGAAACTCCTGAAGATCGGAGCCCCATAGTCACCTGGTGTTTCCAACGAGTGCACACCTAGAGCTGAAACCCGAAGAGACCGAAAGGATCTAATCAAACAAAGCATTCAAAAACATTCGACCACTTCGCGCGCAAAGTGGAAACAACTCGGCAAGTTGAAGAACTTCTCTCTAGCTTCATCGCATATTCAGAACTCAAAAAAAAAAAAAAGAAAGAAAGAGAAGAAGAGAGAAGAGAAAGAAAGAAGAAGTTTCAAGCCAGAGATGACTGAAAAAGTGTCTTCATTGATAACAAACAGCTTAATACAAGTATTTCTGGGCCCTGACATGCCGGGTAGCCTAGACCAATGACAAGAAAACAAAGAAAAGAAAAATAACAAGGGTCCCTACTCTACGCGGCCGGCCCCTTCCCGGGATGATGTGCTGGCAAGACATCATCTTCTGGGGCCCTGGGCTGTGTAGCTTCAGCTTCAACGACCATCGCCGGCAGAGCACGATCGGAGGCTACGGTCGGCTCCTCAGCAGTGCCCGAGTCTGGGGCCGGTCCCCCGTCTGAAGCCTCAGGATATGCGAGAAAGCTTCGGCCCTTGTCTGAGACGAAGCCCTCCATCCTGGAGTGGAGATATATAATGCCCTTGTAGGAGTCCGATGCCATCTCGTGGAAACTCCTCCGAAGCTCTGTACCTTATCATGGCCTCCGCGGCTCCCTTCTTGGTAGCCTCGGCTTGGCCGACCGCCTAGGCGGCCTCCTTCTTTGCCATCTCTATCGACTCGACCACCGTAGCTGCCTCCTTCTCGGCAGCGATGACCCTCCTCTCAACAGAAATTAATCTCTCCCTTGCCACCTCCAACTCGACCTGAAGAGATTGGGCACGCCCCATTTGCCGGACAGCTTTGGCATTGAACTCGCTCAGCCACGACTCAATGGCCTTGAGCTCCTCTGCCTTGCTCTTTGACCGGCTCCGTTCTCGGTCAAGGCTCTCCTGAAGCTTTTTCAAGTGCCTCTCAGCACTTGCGAGCTCCCCTCAGAGCTCCTTGTTCTTTTGACTCGCCTCCCAGGCGTCGTCATTTTTCTGTCTCAACTCGGTCTTCACGGACTCGAGCTCCGCTGCCCGCTGCCTATCCTTCTTCAACCAGTTCTTGCAACAGTCCTTGATCAGAAGGAGCTCAGCGCCGAGCTACACCAAAGAAGGTGTTAGCAACCAATGCAGAAGAGAGAAGGAAGAAACAAAGCGGATGAAGTTGCTTACCGAGAAGAGATGGGGGAATGTGCTGCTGATTACATCCCCCAGTAATTTTTTGGCCTTCTCCCACCGGTCGCATGACTGGATTGCAAAATCTATCATGCGCTCCACCAAACCCTGGTCCCGGACTAGGGAGATGTTTGGCGCCAGTTTGAAGGGGACTCGGCGGTAGTCCCTCTCCCTCCTGCTCACCCTAGACGTGGAGTCGCCCGCTCCACCGGCAGAAGAAGCTTCGGGGACGTGGTGGGAGCTTGGCACCTCCTCGGCCCTGGCATCGGCTCCGTTCTTCCTTGCTCCTCCTCCTCCTCGATGACGACGATCTTCGGGGGAGGAGAACACATCATGATAGCAGCTAGGCAGTGGCCCTGGCTTGGATGACCACCTCAAGCTCCGGGGCTGGGACCAGCTCTTGCCACCTCAACTGCTCTGGCGAGGGCTTAGCAGCCCTCTGGCCTAGCTCGGGCTTTACCTCGACCGCCCTCCTTCCTTGCTCAGGGATGGTCTCGGCTTCTCCTCTACTCGGCTCGATCGGCGCGGCGGTAGCAGTCACCGCGCCACCTTCATCGCGAGCCCTCTTCGAGGAGGACTTGCCGACCGCTACTGGAGGACCCCTCTTCCTGGTGATCGAGAGTAGTTCATCCAGTGAAAACTTCATACCTGTGCACAGAAGAAAGAATGTCAGCTCCAAGCTCAAAAAGACAAAAGGAAATGCACAGGGAGAAAAGTTCGAGCTGAACTCACCCAACTCTCTCGTTGGGTCGACCCCGGCCTTGAAGAGGTTCTACTCTAATAGCAGAACCTCGAGGGAAGGAATCTGGACAGTGCAGAGCTGCTCGAAAACCTCTCGGTCAGCTACTTCGATCACAGAGTTTCGGTTAGGAGACTGATCTGGGTCGCTCCAAACCCAGTCGACTCCCTCGATCGATGCAAAGAAGTACTTATTCTTCCATCCTTTGATGGAAGAAGGGAGTTCGAATTTAATGCCCCTCGGGCGAGAAGAAATGGACCACCACCCCTCCTTGGAAGGACGACGTTTCAGGGTAAAAAAGGCCCTGAACATGAAAAAACGGGCTACAATCCCGTGAAAGTGACAAAGTACTATGAAGCATAAGATGGTTTTCATAGCATTCGGGATGAGCTGAGCAGGGATGAAACGGAAATTGCTCAGCACGGAAAGGAAGAAAGGATGGAAGGAAAATCGAAGTCCCCCTATGAGAGTCTCCTTATAGAGGGCTATCCGGCCCGGGCCACTTGAAGTGACCCATTCCCCCGATCGAGGGACCAAGAGCCGGACAGAGTACGGGATGCCATAGACAGATGGTCACCAGTTCCTCAGGAGAGATTGTCGAAACAACCCCACCAGGACCTGTTGATCGAGGAGGTTCGGGGGCGGGTTCAGGTAGAGGAGGAGGAGGGGGGCTAGCTCTAGGCTCCCTAATGACAATCCCGGTGGGAGGGCGCCTCCGGCTAAATTCAAAATGTGTCTCTTCCTCCTCATCGGTGGAAGAAGGCAGCCTGGGTCGAGAAGGCCCCACCTCAGCCTAATTGGTTGAGGGGCGGAAGTTGGGGCCAAAATGAGACATCTCAAAAATGGAGGAGATGAAGGCTGGAAGAGAAGAAGAAGAGGATGGACTACGTCCGAGAAGACCCTAACCTTAAGGGGAAATCCTACCCTGCTAAAAGATGGGGAAGGAAAGAGACAAACCTAGCTAACTGTGGGAGTCTAGGACAGCCAGGGGAGAGGAGGAAGTTTGGTATGATGATGGGCACTCGAGATTTGAAAGAGATAATATTTTGGAAAAAATTTCCTTTCATTTCGAAGTGACCGGATGCCTAACCATACCGTTATAGCATCTCCACCGACATATCTATGCCATGTGCTGGCCATCGATGAACGGGACACCTCACTTCGACTGCAATCGCTCTGAATGCCATGCCAGCAATAACTGCTCCTCAGACGTGTCCATGTGGCTCCTCCGCACTGGCTTGGAGAATCGTCTCACGAAGCGCCGACGATCATGGTCATTATTACACCAGATTTCTGTCTTTCCACGTTAGCACCGCATTTACTCCCTTCACCCCGAGCGCCAGGCACCAACGTGCCTCGAGAGTGGGGGGCAAATAATGTGGTGGGATCGCTAACATGGGACCCCTGTCAGATGCCATGTCGGATGAAGCTACCACGTGGGACACCTCTGCTCGACTCCTTCACCCGGCCGCACTCCCTCCGGGTGGAGAGGTCGAGGTCGAAGTCGAGCTCCACCTCTCCTTCGACCGGCCGCACTCCCTCCGGGTGGAGAGGTCCAGGCCGAAGTCGAGCTCCGCCTCTTCTTCGCCCGGCCGCGCTCCCTCCGGGTGGAGAGGTCGAGGCTGAAGTTGAGCTCTGCCTCTCCTTCGTCCGGCCGCGCTCCCTCCGGGTGGAGAGGCCGAGGCGAAGTCGAGCTCCGCCTCTTCTTCGCCCGACTGCGCTCCCTCCGGGTTGAGACACCGAGGTCAAAGTCGAGCTCCGCCTCTCCAGATCAGCTCCACCTCGGACGAAGAGATTTATAGCCGAAGAAAATCGCCGCTCTTCCTGGATGGCAGCCTGACGCCCGAGGACTGCGCAAAGATACTTGCTAGGCCGCGATGATGGTCCCAGCAGCCACTTACACCAAAATGGAGGGAATCCTCTAATCGAGGCTCTGCATTCTCCACCAACCGTCTGCACCCTCCTAAAAAGGAAGTCAACCAGCAGATCCGGATCTAGGAGACGGTGGCCCGACGATCGAGGCCCTGCTAAGTTATCCAAAAGGGAGAAACCAGAAGGAATGTCAGAGCGAACGGTAGCTTCCATACCACCAGAATGGAGAGGCAACCCATCCACGGCACGAAACATCGTCGCACACGCTCGAAGATATGGGAAAGATCCCGAGGTAAGTGGCGCGCAACGCCCCCAGCAAAAAGAGTCTCCCAGATTCAAACAAGGTAAGAGATTCAAACAAGGTAAGAGTTTCAAGCTGAAAACTCAAGCAAAAGATGGAAGATTCAATCGAGTGAGGTCCAACAAGCAAGAAAGGGGCAGCACACAGGAAGACAACGCTCAAAGCTACTGCAAAACCCCTAGGAGGGGTCTAGACGAACACAGCCGCTCAATTCGAGCTCTCTTCTACTGCCATTACCACACTCTGTGCTCGGCCCGCTCGCACTCTCTCACCTCACTAATTCTCCTCCTATCATGGAGTCCACACTCGGGGCTCGACCAGGAGGATCTATTCTCCTAGATTATTACTGACTTGATTGTCGGAGTGCCCCTGCCGGAATTTCCGGTCCTAGTCTCTAACTCTGTTTTACAAGTCCGGACGCCCGAGCAGGATCCTGAGCCACAGGAGTACGTTCTGAGCTCGACTTCAGCTACATGCCACAGCGATTTTGGCGACAACAATAGACATTATATAATATTATATAGTAAAAAATAATACAATATAATATTATTTATTATTATATTAAATAGTATTATTTTTTTAATATCATTATATAATATATTATTATTATGTGACGTATAATATAATAGATTGTAATCTAATCTAATAAAAAATTATAATATAACAATATTATATTAATATCAAATATTATTATATTACATTATTTTTATAATATAATAGTAATATCATATATTATATTATAACTTATAATATGAATATTATTATATTTTAAAATATTATTACATTATTATAATATTATTATAATATCATATCATATAATTATAATTACAATATAATATAATCTTACAATCTAATCTAATAATAAATTATAATATAGCATATTATAATATATTAGTATAACATAATAACATTATTTATAATGTAATAATAATATAATAGATTATACTATATATTTATAATATTAATTTATTATTATATTATATTATATTTATAGTATAATAATATAATAATATATGATATGATATATAATTATGAGATTTTATTGGTGGGTATTTTGGTTGTTTAAAATTTTTATTTGAATCAAAACTATTTCTTGATATTGGCCAGAAATCATTTTTAGAAGAAGCCTTAAAATGGTACTTTTTTGAAATAGACCTTTTTGATTTTTTGACAAAGTTAAAACAATTTCCAGATTTTTTATCAAATACAACTTATCATCCAAATGTATTTTCAAAAGCTAAACCAAATAGGGCCTAAGCCTCTTCCTCCAAGCAAGCAAAAGAAAATATTTGATTTTTAATGGAATTAGAGTGCTCTACAAGGATGGGGCAAAGGACATTTTACTCCCTTAGAAATAATGAATTGATAGTGGGAAATGGTGCTAAAAATACCATTACAGTATTCCTTCCAAACAATTTTGTCTTCCTCATCGTTTAGAGTCGTTGTTGCTAGTAAGGAGAGATAAGTAAGAAGTTCTTCAACGAAGCAATGCAACCGATTGTAAGGTAGACCATCTAAAATTCCATGTCAAGTATTTTTGATTGAAAAATTCCGAAACCATGCCATTCATTTTGGAACTACAAGCATGCAGGTCTAGGAAGAAGATCCTGAGAGGGGCATCCAAGATCCAACTATCTTTCCAAAAAAGGTAAAGTATCCATTACTGATATTAAACCGAATTATATTCTACAATGCTGAGAGGAACTTAACATTTTTCAGAAATTAGAGCATCTCTTAGGAGGTTTCCAATTCTAGCACTTCAAGAGTTTTACCTTTTATGATAAGCGAGTTAGATTTGCTTTTTTCTCCATGTACCTTTGTCTTTAGTATGACAAGCGATTTCAATTTGCTTTTTATGATAAACAAGTTTGATTTGCTTTCTCCTTGTGGTGCGGGCACCAGACTCAGAAGAAGATTTCAGGACTCCATCTGGATCTTTGATTAACCTTGCCCGAAGAATTAGGGTTTTCTGGTTTGTAATAAGGGTGGACTTGATCATCTCAATTTTAGCTTGAGTCTGTATGTCCCTGCAATTTAATTTTGTTGAGTCATGTTGACTCAGTAGTGGTCTAGGACTTCTCCAGGGTGTCACATTTTCTCCTAAGGCCAAGCAAGTGGGCGCCACACTCCCAGCCACACGCCTGAGTCCAGGGGGTGCCACATCTCCATCCAGTATGCTCTGGTCCCCACACCACAAGATAGCAGGTCCCTTCTCTCATGCGCCACTTAAGGAGAAGACAATCTGGGATCCACAATTCAAGGGGGCGGCTAAAGAGTTTCCATAAGAGCCAAGCTATGAAAAGAAAGGAGCAAAGCTTGGGGAGGAAGACTAGGAGGCGCCGAAGTAATTCCAAATAAAACCAGGTATGAAAGGAAGGAAATTTCTCTTGAAGAGCAAGGTTAAGAGGCGCCCAAATACTTCAAAATAAGACCGAGCATGGAAGGAAAAATATTTTTTCTTGAAGAGCAAGGCTAGGAGGCGCCACCCACTTTCCTTTTGAAGCCACCAATCGACATTTTTGGAACCTTTTGGCCGGTCATATGTGTGGGAATTGATCCTACAAACCTAATTTGAAGATCCACCCTATTAGTCCCACATGGGAAGATGTAAAACCCTGCTCTCTTGTAAAGTCCTATAAATTAAATCCTTCTTGTAAATTTGAAAGTAATCTGATGAATGAATCCAATTTATGTGTGAGCAAACTCTATGTTTTCTCTCTTCCGCACTTGCATCCAAGTGTTGAGCTCCGTGAGGGAGTAAATCCGGGTTCCCCAGGAACCTTGAGGAGGTGTGAGATCTCCAATCCCAAAACCCTAGGTTAGCCACTTCACTCCAAAACCCTAGCCGCCCATCATTCTCCTCAATCCACCAAACCCTAGCCTACCCCAACTCCCACGGACACTCTCTCCAAGTCAAGGCCGATCACCAGCATCCAGGTTCAGTCCGGATACTTCAGCTTCAGAGCAAATTCTAGAGGGAGCCAGATCAGCCTTTAGGAGAATCCGGATTTCAGCAACATCAGCTTTCAAGTTCTTCAATCTGGTAAATCCTTCCTTGAGTATCTGATTCCATCACTTGTTCTTCTTCTTTCCCAGATCTTGAGTTCAGGAGAAGCCGACTCAGCCACAGGACCAGTATTGGAGGATCCATTGCGAAGATATCCGAATCTGAGGATCCAACAATCTGCTCGAGAGAGTTCTTCCACCAAACTCTGTGAAGATCACTGTTTGGTTGGTAACCCATCTCTTCTCTTTATTTCTGTCCTGTTGAAAGTTCAGAGCGAAACCCTAGGTCTGGGAGTTTCTCAACCCCCAGCGATCCGTTACTTCTGAACCACTCTGATAACCTAGTTTCTTTTAAATTGTGCTTTCAATTATTACCTAGTTTCTTTCAATTTAGTTTAGCTTTCCTTTGAGTCAAAGCCAATTTCTAAAAATATAAAATAAATAAAAAAAAAGAATTAATCTTAATTTATTTTTGCATCGCATCATCTCTTCTTTTGTTCTGCATCATTTTTGGTATCAGAGCCCTGTCTAGGATTTCTGTCTTGTTTGCTTGTTTAAGTGTCTCTCCTTTTACTTTGTCTGCTCGAAGTAGACTCCCTAGGACGTCCGGTCCTAGGAACGAAGCGAGGTGCAAACCTCCTCTTCCCATTCCACGGGGTGTTCCTAGGGCGTGTAGGGGATCCGCTGGGTTACAACTTCGTAGCAGGAATTATAAACGGGGGAAGCACTCTATTTTTAGTCTGTAACTATCCTGTTACAGGAATTGTTTCTCATTGCAGGTAACTCCAAATTACGTGATTTTTATTTTGCTGGAACCAGTATAATTGAAGATATTTTACTTAATTTTCTTGTGATTTATTGATTTCCATAAAATTTCTGAGAGTTAAATTACTGCAACTCTGTTTCTGTGTTTCTGCAATTCAATTTTTGAGTGATCATCTCCTAATTCATCTTAAGGGCATTTGAGCATCTAAGATAAGGGGAGGAGTTGATAACCTCTCCTTAGCCCAAAACCATCACCCACTCATTCGATCCTAAGCCTAATTTTAAAATTTATTAGACTTAATTTGCCCTAGTGGGATAGGGACATCAACAAGTCGGGTCTAGGCTAGTGTTGAGTCAGTTTGTCTAGTTACTCTGTGTGTGCTTTGTACTCAGTGTCTAGAATGGTGGTTCAGGGATTCTATTCCGAAGGGCTTGTGTGCTGGTCCGTCTACCTGGCCAATCACTGATTGGTGTCTAGGATTGGCATCTAGGGACCTAACACTCCCCTTACACCTGCCTGGCTGAGTCCCGAGTTACTACAGGCTAGCTTGCCACTCTGATTGGGCATCTAGTTTGGGCTCTAGGTCTAGTTAGCCCGTAGTCATTTCAGTTGAGTCTCATTTAGTGTATTTGCTTCCATCATCATGTCTACCCGAAATGGAGTACCCTACCAACCTGGTCAAACCCAATCTGATTTAGAGGCCATGGTTAGAGCTCTTACTGAAAGTATGAACAAATTAAGTCAGGATATGAATGAGAATTTTACCCAGCTTAGGGATCGAATCCAAGTACTTGAGGAACCTAGGCATCAGAATTGGACTCCTGACCCAGATTTTAATGTGCCTCAACCTCACCCACACCAGGAGCCTAGAAGACCTTTATACAGAGATCCTGAACCTAATCATAGGAGGCCTGACCCAGAGCCTAAAGACAGAGATGATAGGTTCATTCGGAACATCAAATTAGATGCACCCACTTTTGATGGTAGCTTAAACCCTAAGGTGTATTCTGATTGTGAGGGTGAGATGGACCAGTACTTTGAGTGGTATGCCATGTCTGTGGAAAGGAAGTTCAAGTTTGCCAAGATGAAGTTGGTACGTCAAGCTAGGTTATACTAGGGGAACATTGAGCTAACCACTAGAAGACGAAACGTTGAGCCCATAACCACTTGGCAGGGTATGAAAGAGAAGCTTAGAGATAAGTACCTACCCATTTCATACCAGCAGAATCTGTTAGACCAATGGCAGACTTTGAAACAAGGGAGCCGATCTGTATCAGACTACATAACCACCTTTGATGAATACCTGATGAGATGTGATGTGAGTGAAGCCCATGAGGTCACTTTGTCTAGGTTTAGGGCTGGACTTAGGGAAGACATTAAGAGGGAGTTGTTTCTGAGAGAGGTTACTGACCTAGACCAAGCCTATCAGATTGCACTAAACACTGAGAAGTTTCAAAGAGGACCCATGCCTTCTAGGGTTAGTGCCCCAATCCCAAGAATTGGACCTAGCCAAGTTACCCCTAGCAAGCCTAATCAGGGTATTCCCACCCCTAGGCCCATGGACAAAGGTAAGGCACCTGACACCCAGAGAACCCCTAGTTCTAGTATCATCTGTTTTAAGTGCCAGAAGCCCGGTCATATCTCCAACCAGTGCACAGCCATAGCTTGTTTTAAGTGCCATAAGGTAGGTCATGTTTATAGCCAGTGCCCTCATAGATCCCTTTACATAGAAGAAGGAGAAGAAGAGAATTCCGGGCCCAATGAAGAGTTTGAAGAAGAAGTTTATGAGGCCGGAATGAATTTGGTCGATGAGTATGAAGGAGAGGAGGAATCCACAGAGTCTGACCAATTAGGGGTTGTGAGATGCATCCTATCCTAGAATAGAGTTCAGGAAGATTGGCATAGGACTAACATCCTACAGACTTTCCTTAAACTAGGGGATAAGGTATGTAAAATCATCATAGATAGTGGGAGCTGTGTGAATGCCATCTCTGCTAGCACTGTCAAAATGTTAGGCTTAACCCCAGTCCCCCACCCCAACCCCTATAAGGTTTCTTGGGTAGACTCTACCTCCATACCTATCCAGTCTAGATGTCAGGTCCAAATCCAAATGCAATCCTATCAAGAGAAGATTTGGTGTGATGTCTTGCCCATGGGGATGAGCAGTATAATTCTTGGAAGACCTTGGTTATATGATCATGATGCCACCCTCTTAGAAAAATCCAACACCTGTGTCTTTAGTTTTAATGGGAAGAAAATCACAATCCATTCAGTCCCTCCTAAGGACAAGGTAGCTAAGGGACCCAATAAGGTTAGAGAGATGAAGACTGGAGTGAACCTAATTAGTGCTAAGGATCTAGAACAAGAAATTCATAGTGGTTCACCTATTTGGATGTTGACTACTAAGGAACTTAGGACTCCTACACCCTCAGAGCCTCCTCAGGAAGTTAAACCTTTGTTAGAAGAATTTGAGGATGTTTTTCCCGAGGATCTGCCGGACCACCTTCCACCTCTTAGGGATATCCAACATTCCATAGATTTAGTCCCAGGAGCTACTTTACCCAACTTGCCCCATTATAGGATGAATCCATCTGAGCAAAAGGAACTGCAAAAGCAGGTTGGAGAATTGTTGAGGAAGGGGTTCATTAGAGAGAGTCTTAGCCCTGTGCAGTCCCTGCACTTCTGACCCCAAAGAAGGATGGCACGTGGAGAATGTGTGTTGATAGTCGTGCCATCAACAAAATCACAATCAAGTATAGGTTTCCCATCCCTAGACTAGATGACATGCTAGATATGATGGCCGGTGCAATGGTTTTTTCTAAAATTGATCTCAAGAGCGGCTATCATCAGGTTAGGATTAGACCAGGGATGAGTGGAAAACCGCTTTCAAAACTAAGGATGGTCTTTATGAATGGGTTGTTATGCCATTTGGGTTGTCCAATGCCCCTAGTACCTTCATGAGGATTATGACCTAGATACTTAGAGCTTTCATAGGAAAGTTTGTAGTGGTCTATTTTGATGACATCCTGATCTATAGTAAGACCCCTGCAGATCACCTAGGCCACCTTAGACAAGTCTGCCAAGTTTTGAGGAATGATAGTCTTTACGGTAATCTCATAAAGTGTGAATTCATGACCAGTAGAATTATCTTCCTTGGTTTTGTAGTAACCCCTGACGGCGTGGCTGCCGATCCAAAAAAGATTAGGTCCATAGTAGAATGGCCAGAGCCGACCAGTGTGCATGAAGTCAGAAGTTTCCATGGCTTGGCTACCTTCTATAGGCGATTCATCAAGGGGTTTAGTACTGTAGTTGCTCCTATCACAGACTGTATTAGGAAGGGAGAATTCCAGTGGACTAAAGCAGCCCATAAAGCCTTCCTAGATCTTAAGGATAGGATGACCCAGGCACCCATTTTGAGGTTACCCGACTTTTCAAAGGTATTTGAGGTTGCCTGTGATGCTTCAGGAGTAGGCATAGGTGGAGTCCTAAGCCAAGAGAACCATCCCGTAGCATTCTTTAGTGAGAAACTTAATGATGCTAAGCTTAGGTATTCTACCTATGATAAGGAATTTTATGCGGTAGTGCAAGCTTTACGTTACTGGAGACATTATTTGCTACCGCAAGATTTTGTGTTGTTTTCGGACCATGAGGCTCTTAGATTCTTGAATTCCCAGAAGAAGCTTAACCCTAGGCATGCTAAGTGGGTAGAGTATATCCAGTCCTATACTTTTGTTTTAAAACATAAGGCTGGGTCTGAAAATAAGGTAGCTGATGCCCTTAGTTGTCGATCTTTGTTATTGAATTCTGTTAGGGCTGAAGTCATAGGGTTTGAGCAGATCAAAGAGGAATATGAGTCATGTCCGGATTTTAAGACTGTGTACCAGGATCTAACTCAAGGACCATCTAGTGATCATAAGGATTATACCATTTTAGATGGCTTTCTGTTCTTTAAGAATAGGCTTTGCATCCCTAGAACTTCTCTTAGGGAATTTTTGATTTGGGAAATTCATGCGGGAGGTTTAGCTGGCTATTTCGGAAAAGACAAGACCACCCTGACTATTGAAGACCACTTTTTCTGGCCTAGCTTAAAAAGAGATGTAGCACACATTGTGGCTAGGTGTCGGACCTGCGCTGTTGCCAAACAGCAAAAACAGAACACTGGCCTTTATACCCCACTCCCTATCCCAGATCGCCCCTGGCAAGATGTGAGCATGGACTTTGTGTTAGGTTTGCCTAAGACCCAGAGGAGGCATGACTCTATCTGTGTTGTAGTCGACCGATTTTCCAAGATGGCCCATTTCTTGCCTTGTTCCCAAACATTTGACGCGTCTAAGGTAGCCACCCTGTTCTTTAATGAGATAGTTCGACTCCATGGCCTACCTAAGACCATTGTTTCAGATAGGGATGTCCGGTTCACCAGCTATTTCTGGAAAACCCTTTGGCATAAGTTAGGGACAAAACTTAAGTTTTCAACTGCCTATCATCCCCAGACTGATGGCCAAACCGAAGTAGTGAACCATAGTTTAGGCAATATGTTAAGGTGTCTTGTTGGTGAAAACATTAGGAACTGGGATTTGTACTTACCTAGAGCTGAATTTGCATACAATGACTCGGTTAATAGGTCTACAGGTAAGAGTCCATTTGAAATTGTGCATGGTTACAAACCTCACACACCTCTTGACCTAGCTCCTTTACCAGTCCAAACACGAGTCTCCGAGTCTGCCGAAGTTTTTGCACAGCATATAAAAGACTTGCATAAAAAAATTCATACCAAAATAAATTTAAGTAATGAAACTTATAAGAAGTTGGCTGATTCTCAAAGGCGAGTCAAAACTTTTGATGAGGGAGACTATGTAATGATTAGGTTAAGGCCTGAACGGTTTTCTCCTGGAACCGTTAGAAAGTTACATGCTAGAGGAGCTGGACCATTTAGAGTGGTGAAGAGAGTAGGATCCAATGCCTATGTGCTCGAGTTGCCTTCAGAACTAGGCATTAGCTCCACTTTCAACATTACAGATCTAGTAGAGTATAGAGAGCCAGCTGTGATTCCCAGTGAGCCTTTTAAGCCTAATCCTGTTCTTGAGAGTGAACCCAACCCTGTGTGTCCACCAACAAACTGGCCTGTGAGGAAAGAGCAGATTGAAAAGATCCTGGATGATCAGGTTATCTCTACTCGTAATCGAGGATACCAAAGATACCTGGTCCGCTGGCAAGGAAGGCCAGATTCTGATGACTCTTGGATCTCCCGAGAAAAATTACAAGAATTGGACCCAGACATCTTGGAGAGATACCAGAGCCAACTTGATCCATACTCGACAGGGTCGAGTTCCTCCCACCCCGGGAGAATTGGTGCGGGCACCAGACTCAGAAGAAGACTTCAGGGCTCTATCTGGATCTCTGATTGACCTTGCCCGAAGAATTAGGGTTTTCTGGTTTGTAATAAGGGTTGACTTGATCAGCTCAATTTTAGCTTGAGTATGTATGTCCCTGCAATTTAATTTTGTTGAGTCATGTTGACTCAGTAGTGGTCTAGGACTTCTCCAGGGTGTCACATTTCTCCTAAGGCCAAGCAAGTGGGTGCCACACTCCCAGCCACACGCCTAAGTCCAGGGGGTGCCACATCTCCATCCAGTATGCTCTGGTCCCCACACCACAAGATAGCAGGTCCCTTCTCTCATTCACCACTTAAGGAGAAGACAATCTGGGATCCATAATTCAAGGGGGCGGCCAAAGAGTTTCCATAAGAGCCAAGCTATGAAAAGAAAGGAGCAAAGCTTGGGGAGGAAGACTAGGAGGCGCCCAAGTAATTCCAAATAAAACCAGGTATGAAAGGAAGGAAATTTCTCTTGAAGAGCAAGGTTAGGAGGCGCCCAAATACTTCCAAATAAGACCGAGCATGGAAGGAAAAAATTTTTTCTTGAAGAGCAAGGCTAGGAGGCGCCACCCACTTTCCTTTTGAAGCCACCAATCGACATTTTTGGAACCTTTTGGCCGGTCATATGTGTGGGAATTGATCCTTCAAACCTAATTTGAAGATCCACCCTATTAGTCCCACATGGGAAGATGTAAAACCCTGCTCTCTTGTAAAGTCCTATAAATTAAACCCTTCTTGTAAATTTGAAAGTAATCTGATGAATGAATCCAATTTATGTGTGAGCAAACTCTGTGTTTTCTCTCTTCCGCACTGGCATCCAAGTGTTGAGCTCCGTGAGAGAGTAAATCCGGGTTCCCCAGGAACCTTGAGGAGGTGTGAGATCTCCAATCCCAAAACCCTAGGTTAGCCACTTCACTCCAAAACCCTAGCCGCCCATCATTCTCCTCAATCCACCAAACCCTAGCCTACCCCAACTCCCACGGACACTCTCTCCAAGTCAAGGCCGATCACCAGCACTGGGTCCAGTCCGGATACTTCAGCTTCAGAACAAATTCCAGAGGGAGCCAGATCAGCCTTTAGGAGAATCCGAATTTCAGCAACATCAGCTTTCAAGTTCTTCAATCTGGTAAATCCTTCCTTGAGTATCTGATTCCATCACTTGTTCTTCTTCTTTCCTAGATCTTGAGTTCAGGAGAAGCCGACTCAGCCACAGGACCAGTATTGGAGGATCCATTGCGAAGATATCCGAATCCGAGGATCCAACAATCTGCTCGAGAGAGTTCTTCCACCAAACTCTATGAAGATCACTGTCTGGTTGGTAACCCATCTCTTCTCTTTATTTCTGTCCTGTTGAAAGTTCAGAGCGAAATCCTAGGTCTGGGAGTTTCTCAACCCCCAGCGATCCGTTACTTCTGAATCACTCTGATAACCTAGTTTCTTTTAAATTATGCTTTCAATTATTACCTAGTTTCTTTCAAATTAGTTTAGCTTTCCTTTGAGTCAAAGCCAATTTCTGAAAATATATATAAAAAAAAAGAATTAATCTTAATTTATTTCCGCATCGCATCATCTCTTCTTTTGTTCTGCATCACCTTGTACCCAGGTATTTGGTGATATATCTCTACCTCCACTTAGCCAATGAAGCATCAAGAACAGTGATATCCTTGACACTAAGCCAGCCTTCCTCTTTTTGCATGCAAACAATTTGCCAGTTAACCTTACAAGAAAATCCATTACTGCACAAGGATCCCATCCAAAGAAAAGATCTTCTACTGCCAAGGCGGTAATCTAGCTAGTTGGGATTTTGCCTCACAACCAATAGGTTACAAGTTCGAAGCATAACTTTGTGAAAGACTCAATTAAATTCAGGATTGAGAGGCCAGGATCTTTCTTCTTTCCCGTTCTGACCAGGTGGTATCGGATTGACGTACTCATTCTTTAATGAAAAAAGGCTGCGAAAATCAAGCACCTTGAATTGAATATTTTTTGGTGGGATGGGGGCCTGTGGGGATAGCTATGCCTGATTTATCCTTCCAATCCCTTTTGTTTACCAAAAAAAGAAAAGGTCTTCTTAGTCTATCATTCTTTTTGATTACCAACTTGTAGCTTGAAAAGAGACTTGTAGTAGAGAGGCAATGAGATAAGAACCGAGTTAATCAAGATAAAGGAGCTCGCTTTTGTAAGAAGCCAATTGATTCTCGACTCTTTGAAGAAGAATGATCTAGTTGGATTTACAAGGTTTAATGCTACTAAGGGGCAAGCCCAAGTATTTTTAATGGAGTTGGAGCTTCCAAACAATTCAACCATTTCCTACATGTTGAATCAGAGAAGAAAAAAGGGAGAAAATTGTTATTATTTTTCTTATTGGAAGTCTTGGGGGTTATTCCCTTTTATACAAGATTAAAATCCTTCTCAAAGGAAGGTTATGACTTATTCTTGGTCATAAACAAAATAAGGAAAGGTATTCAAGATACATACTTAAAATGAAGAAGTATAGATGGAAATAAGATTGTCAACACTCCCCCATAAGATGAGGCAAAGATATCACGAAGCTTCATCTTGCTGCAAATTGAAGAAAACATAGAACCTCCAAGACCCTTTGTCAACATGTCTACCAATTGTTCTGTAGATTTAATAAATGATAAGTGTATAACTTTCTGATCAAGTTTCTTCTTGATGAAATGGCGGTCAATCTCTACATGCTTAGTTCCGTCATGTTGAACAGGATTATTTGTAATATTAATGGCCGCATGGTTATCACATAACAGAGAGAGAGGAGAAGATTGGAGAAGACGTAATTCAACAAGCAGCCCTTTTAGTCATAAGATCTCATAAATGCCTTGAGCCATAGCTCGGTATTCAGCCTCTGCACTAGATCGAGCGACAACATTCTATTTTTTACTGTGCCAAGTCACAAGATTTTCACCAACAAAAGTACAATAGCCCAAAGTAGATCGTCGATCATCTATAGAACCTGCCCAATCAGCATCTGAATAGGCTTCAACTTTAAGATGAACAAGAGAAAAGAAGACCTTTCCCTGGACAGCTCTTAAGATACCGAAGAATCCTGTACATAGCTTCTTGATGGCACTCATGGGGACCATGCATGTACTGGCTTACAACACTGACTGCAAAAGCTATATCAGGTCTTGTGTGAGAGTGATAGATTAATCTGCCAACAAAATGTTGATATCGCTCATGATTTACAAGCTTACCACTATCAGCAGTAAGACGATGATTCTGCTCAATAGGAGTAGTAGTAGGTCGACATCCCAACATTCATGTCTCAGTCAATAAATCTAAGACATATTTTTGCTATGAAAGAAATATTCCATGAGATGACCTGGCCACTTCAATTCCAAGAAAGTATTGTAAGTTACCCAGATCCTTGACTTCAAAAGACTGAGCCAATTGAGTCTTTAAATGAGCCAGTTCTGGGAGATCATCACCAATAAGGATGATATCATCTACATAGACGATTAGGATAGCAACTTTGCCTTTATTATGACAGTAGAACATGGTATGATCAGCATTACTTTGGTGATAACCAATTTCAAGCATGGCACGACGAAAGCGATCAGACCATGCCCTGGGTGACTGCTTTAATCCATAGAGAGACCGGCTCAAACGACAAACCTTGCCAGCAGTTTCTGCAGTAGTAAATCCAGGAGGTATTTTCATATACACCTCCTCTTGAAGATCACCATGTAAGAAGGCATTTTTTACATCTAGTTTGAACAAACTCCAGTTAATATTTGCTGCATAAGATATGGGAGTCCGAATGGTGTTGATCTTTGCTACAGGGGCGAAGGTCTCTTCGTAGTCAATGCCGTATGTTTGTGCATAACCTTTGGCAACAAGACGAGCTTTGTAGCGATCAATTTTGCCTTCAAGGATCTGCTTCACAGTATAAATCCATTTGCAACCTATTACGTATTTTCCAGCAGGTAAGGGAACCAGTTCCCAAGTATGATTTTTGTTCAAGGCTTGCATTTCTTCAAGCATTGCTCCTTTCCACTTAGGATTTGACATAGCATCCTTCCAGTGTGAAGGTATAGAGACAGATTCTAAGGATGAAATAAAAGATCTATATGTAGGAGAAATAGATTTATAGGAAACAAAATTAGCAATATTGTAACGATATCGAGAAGGAATAATATGAGAACGAGAAGCCTTTCTGTGAGCAATATGTAGATTTAAAGTAGGATCAGAGAAAATATTACTATTGTCATAAGAAGATGCAGGAGCTGAGTCAGAAGGAGACTGTTGGTTAGTAATAGAATACACAATGGGTTCAGATGTAGACTCACCCTGTCGATTAGAGTCATTATCCAATTATTCACCAGTGTCTTCTTGCTCCTCAGTTACTATAATCTCCCCCTCTCAACTAGTAGCTCCAGAAGGGATACTGGGAGAGCAAATAAACTGTGGGGCTAATGGCAGTTGAGTTGATGGCTAAAGAATTGGAACATCATAATAAGGTTCGGTCTCTCGAAAGGTGACGTCCAGACTAACAAAGATTCGCCTGTCAGGAGGACAATAGTACTTATAGCCTTTTTGTGTAGCAGGATAGCCCACAAAGATACATTTCAAAGATCTTGGATCAAGCTTGCCAACTGTAGAATGATGATCCTGGACAAAACAAGTGCATCCGAATACGCAAGGGGGAACAATAAAAGAAGACTCTCCTCGAAGATATGTAAGAGGTGCCTTGTACTCCAGAGTGCGAAGAGGCATGCGGTTGATCAAATAAGCTGCGGTGAGAACCGCCTCACTCCATAAAGTTTTAGGAACTCGCATAGTAAACAGTAATGATCTAGCAACTTTTAAAAGGTGTCGATTCTTTTGTTCAGCAATACCATTCTGGGCAGGGATATCAACACAATTAGTCTGATAGATAATACCATGAATAGTGAGGTATTCATGAAACTCTTTATGCATATATTCAGTACCATTATCAGATCTCAATATTTTGATCTTGGCACCAAATTGGGTATCCACAAATTTATGAAATTCTTGTAAGCAACGAGCCACTTTATCTTTAGATCGTAGAAGATATATCCAAGTTATTCTACCGTAACAGTCAATAAAAGTAACAAAATAACGATGCCCAGAAATAGAAATAGTACGACAGGGTCCCCACACATCAGAATGAATAATTTCAAAAAACTGCTTACAACGAGTTCCTGAAGGTGGATAATTAGTGCGCGTGTGCTTAGCATATTCACACGCATCACAAACTAACTGTTCTTTAGCACAAAGATGATATAAATTAGGAAAAGATCGTGATAAAGTAGCAAATGAGATATGGCCAAGCCTGCAGTGCTGCAACTGAAGTTCATGTAAGGCATTATCAAAAGATGAAACTACCATACCAGTTTGCAGAGAGTGAGTCTGTAGTTTTTCTTTATCCAAGTAATAGAGCCTATTGTGCATTTTACCATACCCAATCGTCTCCCTCGTTGTCAGCCTCTGAAAAACACATAAAGTAAGAAAGAAAGTGACTTTACAATTTAGATTATTGGTAATTGAATGGATAGAGAGAAGATTAGTAGGAAAACTAGGGACATGTAAAGCCGCAGAGAGATATATGGTTGGTGTACAGCTGATGGATCCTTTTCCAGACACAGGCCTGAAAGAGCTATCAGCTATATGCACTCTATCCGAACAAACAGAGTAAGACTGAAATATGTCAGAGTTACCCATCATGTGCATAGTGGCACCAGAATCAATGATCCATGACTTAGAGGTATCAAGGTTTTCAATATTTACTGTATGGGATTGGGCAAAATGAGAATGAAAGATGGAAGGAGGAGAACTGGAAGAACTGCTTGTCAAATCGTTAGTAGAAGATGGAGCACGGTTGGAAGAAACATTGAGCCGGGCCATAATGTGACGGAGCATTTCATCAATAGAGAGAGAGCTCTCGATGTCAGCAGAAGGCAAGGCCGCGGTAGATGAGACACCCCCTTCTAGGTGCTCGGAAATATGTGCCTGAGGAGGACCAGTGGCTCCACCATAACGTCCTCCTCCTCGACGACCGCCTCAACCACGTCCGGAGGGACGACCATGCAGCTACCAACAAGCATCACGAACATGTCCAGTTTTGTGACAATATGAGCATATCCGCATATCTCGACCACCACAAGAATGCGACTGAGACTGAACTACTAGAGTAGATCGGACCGTATCTATAGGAGGAATCATCACCCAGTGACGAGTTTCCTCACTGAGAACAAGAGAGAAGACTTATTGAAGGGAGGGCAAATCTGTACTTCGACCCAAAATTTGAACTCTGATTGGATCAAAATCATCATTGAGTCCAGCAAGAAAATCAAAGATTCGTTCTTCATCGGTGTATTTTTTGAATTCAGCAGCATCTTTCGAACAACAGGCTTTGAAGGGACGATAAAAATCCAGCTCGGACCATAGTCGTTGGAGTTCTGCCATATAAGCAGTGATAGGAAGTTCTCCCTATCTAAGTGTACGCACCTTGCATTTAAGCTCAAAGGCTTGAACTATATTGCCTTACTGTGAATAGGTTTGAGCAGCAGTCTTCCAAATTTCTCTTGCGGTGTCAAAGAAGGACATACCTTGAGCAACAGCAGGGATCATAGAGTTGAGAAGCCACGCCATCACAAAGGAGTTCTCTGATTCCCATTTCAATAATCCAGTATCTTCGAATGGCGGCTTAACTGCATCCCCGATGAGAAAACTCTCAAAATCGTGGACTTTAATATATAGCCGCACATTCCGGGACCATATCAAATAAATGAGGGGTCCATCTAAGCGGACCGAACTAATCAAGAGAGACCGATTATCCATGGCCGTCTAAGTACCGGATACAGATCATCACAAAAAAAAAAATTCTCAAAATTATAAAAAAAATACTGCCAAATAAATATATCTAAAATTAGGTTATGGAAGAGGTTTGAACCCTTTCTTTATCTATCATAGAAATCCGAAAATCAGAGACCGTAGGATGCAAATCATGAGACTGCTCAAAACCTTGTGGCCGTTGGATGACAATGGATGCTCGAAACCCGCGGAGTTGGCATTGGCATTGAGAGTGTGGTGAATGACAATGGGGATCTATCAGCCGGTCTTCGGAGTGATGTGATGTGTACTTCTTGTGAGATGGCAATTGTATGGATGCAACCAGCAAAAAAATGTGCTCTCAGGTTGGTTTGTGTGCCTTTGATGGAATCCACGGCGGGCGCCAGGTCGAAGTCAGGCACGGGTGCAGGGGCGCAATCGAAGTTGGGCAGGCGTAGGGGCATAGGGGCGCAGGGGCTCCGTCACGCAGGGGCTCCATCGCGCAGGGGCTCAGGGGCTCAGGGGCACAGGGGCGTAGCCGCGGGGGAGATTTCGGCGGACGGGCGCAGGGGCGCAGGGGCTCCGTCGCGCGAGTTCGCAGGGGCGCGGTGGCGCAAGTTCGTCGGAGGCGGGCGCAGGGGCGCGGTCGCGGCGGAGGCACACGGGCGCAGGGGCGGCGGAGGTTTCAGTAATGGCACTTAGGAAGAAAGGGGGGAATAGGATGGGAATAGTTGGAAATAAGAGGGAATAGATCCGTGGTATCAGAGAAAAAAAAAGAGAAAATTTATTATTATTTTTTTATTAAAAGTCTTGGAAGACATTCTTTTTTATAGGAGATTAAAATTATTCTTAAAAAAAAAAAATTATGATCTATTCTTGATCATAAACAAAATAAGAAAATATATACCAGATACATATTTAAAATAAAAAAGTATAGATGAATATAAAATTGCCAACACTATAATTGTAACCAACATCATTAAAGGGCCGATATAAAAGACGGAGCCCTTTAGAAAGTTAATAGATAGCCTGGAAACCAACTCAGAACTATATAAGATGATTTTTAAGACAACACAATTGTTCCTTTCTGCTTTGAGGAAGACCAAAGTATCATCTACAAATTGTAGAATCTTGGTCCCACTAGTGGTCTTAGGATTGTTCGAGTCCTTAAAAATCTTGCCGGATGTAGTTGCAATGAGCATCCTAAAAAAGTGGGCCATTGCTAAGATGAATAAAAATGGGAAAAGAGTTGCCTAGGTCCAGGTTGACAAAAGATCCAATTTCTAATCTTATCATTCATATTAACTCCAACTTTGCAAGAGTAGAGGTTAGAAATCTAGCCAATCAAACATGAATAAAATTTTCTCTTAACAAGCAAATTGATCATGGTTGATCTAAAATAACTACAAATTCATAACATAATGTTGTATTGCTCCACCTTATTTTCGAACTATTTCAAAACTACCCAGTTTCACTTTCTCATTTTTTTAGCATCTAATGCTCCCTTTTACCTTGAGCCCTAACTTTCAAAAATTATGTTCCTTTTGCTATTTTTTAACAAAATCGCATGATGCATTAAGCATTAGTGCACACAAATAATGTGAGAAGTACAATTCATATGATCTTTTAAATATAAATCCCTTGATATATTTTTAAAAAGAGAAAATTGTAAATGCAATGGCAAAGATACACCTAGGATATTGAGATACTGGAGAAAATTGAAAAAATTAAGATTTGTGTTTGCTAAAAAATTATTATTATTTATTTTATATATACAAAATGCATATATTATTACATTAAGCTATAAAATAATTCTTCAATAAAAAGGCTAGTGATCTTTGAGGGTTTTTTTTTTTTTTTAAACCGGGCCCACTAGATAACCTTATTTGGAATTTCTTTAAAATGTTGTAGTGGTAATCTGGATTATCTCTCATGTGACAATCCAGATTACCTAAGAGAGAGGTGGCTATCTAGATTACCGGAGACGTGGTAATCTGGCATTTTTTATTTTTACAAAATTATCACATTCCTTTCACTTCGGTGATAACAAAGCATTCCCCTCCCTCTCTCTCCCCCTTCTCTTATCTAGCGATATCGTTTCAATCGGGTTTTTTTTTTAAGCCCTCATGTTAAACATACCTTAGTAATATTTATGAAAAGATGAAGAAGGACTGATTTTTGACTTAGGAATATTTTAATAATATATGAATTTTAATAAATTTAACTTAAGAATATTTTGATAATCTGAGCTTAAATTACTGATAATCTATTTGTCATACCAAATACAGTAATCAATCTTACTGATAGATTACCTGTGTATACCAAACATAATAATCAGCATTACTGGCAATCTATCCAGTTATAATCTATCTTGCAGGTATTCTAAATTACCATTCAGGATTTCCTAGCGATCCATCAAATGCAACCTGTGGAGTTTGCATAAAATGTTTTCTTTTTTATTTTTGAGAATAAAATTTGGCATATTTGATTAACCAGAAAAAATGATGGGTTATATTGGTTGAATATTCACTTTCTTAGAAAAACTATATAAAATATTTATTATATCCTCAATAGATGTAATATCATACATTTTTACTTCCAAACTTTATACAAATAATAATATTTATTTATATTAATATAAATATAATTATCTAATATAATATAATATTAGAGTATAATAATTACTATATTAACATGATACTAATATATATTAACAATTTAATATAATAAATTTGTTATAGATATAAATATATATTATATTAATATAAGTATTAATAATTGACTTGAAACTTGATATGGCCGTTACGCTGACGTGGCGTGTCTCAGGTTCCGCCGGACGTGGTCCGAACCACATGGATTTTTTCGGTGAGCGAGATCGGAGACGGTTCCACCTCGGCCGAGGTCGAGCCGGGCCCTCCTGCTCCTTCGCCAGATGGCGCCCGGATACGGGTCCACCTCGGCCGAAGTCGAGCACTCCTCTGCAGCTCCGCCGGGTGTCCGCCCAGGAGGGATCCACCTCGGCCGAAGCTGGCGGCCCCTTACTCCCTCGCCGGGTGGCACCCGGAGACAGTTCCACCTCGGCCGAGGTCGAGCCGGGCCCTCCTGCTCCTTCGCCAGATGGCGCCCGGATACGGGTCCACCTTGGCCGAAGTCGACCACTCCTCTACCGCTCCGCCATGTGTCCGCCCAGGAGGGGTCCACCTCGGCCAAAGCTGGCGGCCCCTTGCTCCCTCGCCGGGTGGCGCCCGGAGATGGTTCCACCTCGGTCGAGGTCGAGCCGAGCCCTCCTGCTTCTTCGCCAGATGGCACCTGGATACGGGTCCACCTCGGTCGAAGTCGAGCACTCCTCTGCCGCTCCGCCAGGTGTCTTCCCAAGAAGGGTCCACCTCGGCCGAAGCTGGCAGCCCCTTGCTCCCTCGCCGGGTGGCGCCCGGAGACGGTTCCACCTCGACCGAGATCGAGCCGGGCCCTCCTGCTCCTTCACCAGATGGCGCCCGGATACGGGTCCACCTTGGCCGAAGTCGAGCACTCCTCTGCCGCTCCACCAGGTGTCCGCCCAGGAGGGGTCCACCTTGGCCGAAGCTGGCGGCCCCTTGCTCCCTCGCCGGGTGGCGCCCGGAGACGGTTCCACCTCGGTAGAGGTCGAGCCGAGCCCTCCTGCTCCTTCACTAGATGGCGCCCGGATACGGGTCCATCTCGGCCGAAGTCGAGCACTCCTCTGCTGCTCCGCTAGGTGTCCGCCCAGGAGGGGTCCACCTCGGCCGAAGCTGGCGGCCCCTTGCTCCCTCGCCGGGTGGCGCCTGGAGACGGTTCCACCTTGGCCGAAGTCGAGCCGGGCCCTCCTGCTCCTTCACCAGATGGCACCCGGATACGGGCCCACCTCGGCCGAAGTCGAGCACTCCTCTGCCGCTCCGCCAGGTGTCCGCCCAGGAGGGGCCCGCCTCGGTCAAAGCTGGCAGCCCCTCGCTCCCTCGCCGGGTGGCACCCGGAGACGGGTCCACCTCGGTCAAGGTCGAGCCGGGCCCTCCTGTTCCTCCACCAGATGGTGCCCGGCTACGGGTCCACCTCGACCGAAGTCGAGCATTTCTCTGTCGCTCCGCCGGGTCACCGCCCAGGAGGGGTCCGCCTTGGCTGAAGCTGGCCCTGCATAGTGAGGCCTTCGAGAAGTGGGGGCGCAAGTTTCAAAATCGCCACTCAGGTAGCACGCGTCGTGCCTCGCGAAGAGCACCGGTACGGTCCGCAGTGACACGCGGAACCTCGTTTACATCGGCCCAACGGGTTTCGCAACCGAGAAGTGGAGTCCTGGCAGGCAGGAGCCAGTGACGGGCATCGTCAATGCCTGGGAAGGAGAGCACCCGCGCTCGGCCCAAGGCCTCGCCAGTATCTTCCCTCTCCCCTTTTTCTCGCTGGGCTCGGTAAGCAAGACAAGGAGGTCACCGGGTTCCCGGACCCGAAGGGGAAAGGAAGGAGGAGAGAGAGAGAGAGGAAAAAGTAAAGGCTGAGAGGGAGCCTCCCGGGGGGGGAGCCAGAGGCAATGTGATGGGCTAAAAGGATGGGAAGAGCGGATAGCCAGGTAAGTGGAAAAATGACAGGAAAAAAGAAGGCATCGACAGAAGGATCCAGGGACCCGAGAGGAGTCCTTCGCCGTGAGCTCGGTGAAGGAGCTGGGCCCAATTTCCACTCTTCCTAAGACCTCTTTTGTTAAGATCTTCTCTAAGTCTGGGGCTCCTTCGGGGACCCACCTTATGGATTCTGTTCCATCTCGCCGTTCTCTAACTTGACCGTCGGAGCTCCCTCGCCGGGACCCCAGGCCAAGGTTTCTGACCTTGTTTTGCAGGATCGGAAGCTCGGAGACCTCGAGGTGAGACGGTCTGAGACCGGTACCAGCTTTGAAGCTGCAGGCCGCGGTGGTGAGATTGGCAATAGATTGGCGCGCCAGGTAAGGGGGCAGGACAGCAACCCCAGTGCGAGCTAGCTCTCCGCGGGACAAAGCGCGCTCCGACCATGGTGGTGACGCGCGGGCGGGAAGCATCCACCAGCCGAGTAGTGGAAGCCCCTTCCCCTCAGGGGCCACGTAGCCCGGAGAGGGAGCTTCCTGCTCCACCTCCTCTTCCTCCGCAGCCGTCCCCGGTGGACGGATCTTTCGCAGCTGTCATCCAACAGCTGCAAACCCTGACCACAGCTGTCCGGCAGCTACAACACCAGCAGCGGTCCATGGTCACTCAGTCCCAGCCAGGGACCCCCGCGGCTCGGGCCGCGAGGCCCCGCGGAAGCCTGCGCTCCATCCAAGGCAGGCCCTCTCAACCGCGAGCAGTCTCCAACCCCCGCGGGAGCCACCAAACCCCCGCGAAGAGGAATTATTCCGGTTCGGCAGATCACGAGAGTCGATCCCCGGCCAATGATGCCGAGACGGCGCGGCGCAGTAGGCAACGTCGGGGCAAGGCCCCCCGCCGAGACCGATCGGCGCCCCCTTCGCCAGCAGCCTCGGTGGAAGATTCCACTAACGAGGCCATCAGGCGCCAGGCCGAGAAGCGCCTGGAGGAGCACGAGCGCAAGCTGGCGGAGTTCGCCCGCCGATTTGCCGACTTGCAGAACTCCTCGGCGGACCCGGCGGGCTATGACGCCCGGCCACCCTTTTCTCGGAAAATCCAAGAGGAGCCGATTCCGAGTCAGTTCCGCATGCCACAAGTGGATCCCTACGATGGGACCACCGACCCTTTGGACCATATGGAGAGCTACAAGGCTCTCATGAGGGTCCAGGGGGCTACGGACGCTCTTTTATGCGTCGCCTTCCCCGCTACCCTCCGGAAGGCTGCTCGAGTCTAGTTCACCCGCCTCGAGCCCGAATCTATTTGCTTCTTCCATCAATTGGAAGGAAAGTTCGTGGCACACTTCGATGCTCGACGGAAGGTGTCAAGAGAGGTGGATAGCTTCTTCTCCATCCGCCAGCAGGACCAGGAGCTACTTCGGGACTACATTACCCACTTCAAGACCGTTGCCCTGGAAATCTACAGTCTGAATGAGCCCGTTGCCATGCTGGCATTGAAGCACGGACTCAAGACATCCCGCTTGACCTATTCCCTAGATAAGAAACCCCCCAGGATGTACTCCGAGCTCCTCCTCCGTGTCCACAAATACATCCGAGCAGAGGAGGCCGATCGCACCAGGCGAGAGCTGGATGGGAGGTCCTCGAAGAAGCCGGCCCTAAGGGATGTCCCCGGGACCCGGAGGCCCGGACCGCCTACTGACCCCCATCCAGGCCCGAAGCCAAAGAGCGGTGCTCCCCCGGAGCAAAGTTTCACCCCTCTCCTTGATCCCAGAACGAAGATCCTCATGGAGATTGAGGGTGAGCACTACCTTCGCCGACCTCCTCCTCAGAACCCAAGGAACATCCGTGACAAGACAAAATACTGCCAGTTCCATCGCGAGCATGGCCACGACACGGAGGAGTGCCGCAATATGAAGTGGGAAATCGAGGAGCTGATTAAAAGAGGCTACCTCAGGAAGTTCGTGAGGAACGAAGCCCCAGCAGAGGGACAGCCGCTCACAGCCCTTCCCCCAGTCCCTGCGATTGACAACAGCCCAACGGAGAAACCGGTGGGCATGATCTCTTGGGGGATCGGGCGTGCGGCGAAGAGAACCCGGGAGGTGGGTGACCCGGAGGATGTACCCCCCTTTGAAAAGGGGAATGAAAACAAGAATGTAAACAATGATGCAGTGGTGGTTGAGATGGCCATCGTAAAGCATTCTGTACATCGCATTATGGTAGATAGTGGGAGCTCCACTGACGTGCTTTTTTATGATGCTTTCTCCCGAATGAACCTGTCTCATGATCAGTTAAGGCCGGTGCACACCCCTCTTGTGGGCTTTACCGGGAACTCGGTGGGGGTCGAAGGGGAGATCACTCTCCCTGTCACCACCGGATCCCCACCTTGGCAAACGACCGTCATGATGACGTTTACTGTTGTCAAGCTCCCCTCGCCTTATAATGTAATCCTTGGTCTTCCGGGGCTCAACCAGCTGGACGCCGTGATTTCCACCAAACGGTTACTAGTACAGTTCCCCACAGCCTCTGGGACTGGGGGGATGAGGGGGACAACCCAGCCTGTCCAGCATTGCCTTCAGACGGTCCTGGGTGCCCCAGGCGCTGAGCTCGGCCCCGACGTCGACGACCTCGACTTAAGGGAGAAGAAACCTAGGGGATGACCCGTAGAACACCTGCTGACGTATCCCCTCGGTTCGGACCCTCAGAAGACTGTGCATGTGGGGGCCCAGCTCCCGGAGGAAAAATGGATCCGCCTACTGGATTTCCTCCGCACGAACGTGGATGTGTTCGCTTGGTCTGCAGCCGACATGCCGGGCATCCCCTCGGAAGTCATCACCCACAGGCTAAATGTTGACCCGAGGTGTCGCCCGGTCTGCCAGAAGAAGAGGAGTTTCCCTGCAGAAAGGCAGAAGGCCATCAATGAAGAAGTAGAGAAGCTCCTCACCGCCGGCTTTGTACGGAAAGTACAATATCCCAGTTGGCTGACGAATGTGGTCATGGTGAAGAAGAGTAGTGGCAAGTGGAGGATCTGCGTGGACTACACCGACCTCAACCGAGCTTGCCCGAAGGACAGTTTTCCTCTTCCGAAGATTGACCAGTTGGTGGACACCACTTCGGGGCATCGCCTCCTCTCTTTCATGGATGCCTTCTCTAGGTACAACCAAATTTGAATGCACCCGGAGGACGAGGAGCATACCGCTTTCGTCACCGACCGCGGAACTTACTGTTACAAGATGATGCCATTCGATGGTGTGGTATGCAAGATGAGGATGCAATCATGTAACTCTAAAGGAGATTAACCAAAATTTAACTAGCAATTCTTACTTGCATATGAGTGATTCAACATATAAGATCAAGGAGATCTAAATAAGAAACCCTAAATGCTTATA
This sequence comes from Areca catechu, assembly GCA_021397845.1. Taxonomy (NCBI): domain Eukaryota; kingdom Viridiplantae; phylum Streptophyta; class Magnoliopsida; order Arecales; family Arecaceae; genus Areca; species Areca catechu. Next base: position 10,098,720 of record CM038044.1, read on the forward strand.
CTTAAACCCAGCTAGGAGGACTATCAAAATATTAAAGAAATAGGACAAGATTAGAATTCGCACACAAGTCAAGCTAGCCCTATTTAATGATCCCGATCTTAAAAGACTAGGAGTTCAAGCATTGAAATCTCAAGCACAAGGGATTCGCTCTTAAGGTTCTCAAATGAAAGATCATACCACATAAGATGGGCCATCTAACTTTCTGGTTTGTAGCAAGTAATCCTTCCTCCTGGATCTGGAACCTAGAGAACCCTGCAACAAAGAAACCAAGATGATTAGAAGCTTAATTAGAAATGAGAAGATTGATGGAACTCAAAAGGAGAGTTTGTTGGAAATGATCCTTGGCGCCATGGTGGAAGCTTGTGTTGGTGCTGATCTTCTTCTTGTGAGGATGTCCTTAATTCGCCTTGAAGGAAGAGGATTGCTTGGAAGATGAAGAGTAAAAGAGAAGGATTAGGGAGAAGAAATGATGGAGGAGAGGAAGAGGTTCACTTAGGCACAAAGATCCACATAGGCACATAGAAATACATAGAGAATTTCTAAAAAAATTGTATTCATTCATCAATTCCTCTTTACAAGGGGCGTCCAAGGCTTTAAATAAAGCCTCACAAATTTTGAAATTTCAAATCCCCAAACAAGTGGAGTAATATAAGGGGAGAGGGCTGATTTTCTTGCTTGAAATCCTCCTTGGCCAACTTCCTTGAATTTGAACTTGGGATGGCACCCTCTTATGGTGAGGTGGCATGTGAGGTGGCATGTGGTCCCAAGTTGAGGTGGCGCAAGTGATGTGGCATGTGGTCCCCAATTGAGTTGGCTTTGGTCTTGATTTGGGGTATATATTATGAGTCTTCTTTAGGCTTGATGCTAGTTGACCCATTTGGATTGGACTAAGACTAGACCCGACATGGACTCGACTTACAAGATTATTTTGGACTCAAAAGAAAGATTACAGGACCCAACATGGACTCGACTTACATGATTCTTTTGGACTCAAAATAAAGAAAGGTTACCGGACTCTCTAGTCCAACCATAAAGATTCGGAATGGGCTTGAATTGGTTGGAGTCTCTTTCTGATTCTGGTGCCCGCACCATTCAGCCTCAAGAACGCTAGGGTCACGTACCAGCGGCTGGTCAACAAAGTCTTCAAGGATCAGATCGGTCGCAACATGCAGGTGTACGTGGATGACATGCTGGTAATGAGCAAGCCTCTTTCTGACCATGTCGGCGACCTGGCGGAGACCTTTGGCAACCTCCGACTTTACCAGATGAAGCTGAACCCGACGAAGTGCACCTTCGGCGTGTTCGCCGGAAAGTTCCTGGGGTTCATGGTGACCCAAAGAGGGATAGAAGCCAACCCGGAAAAGGTCGAAGCCATTTTGGACATGGAGCAGCCCACCTCCAAGAAACAAGTGCAGCGACTCACCGGTCGAATAGCCACCCTGAGTCAGTTTATCTCGAGGTCTGCAGACCGCTGCCGGCCCTTCTTCAAAGTGCTGAGGAAAATGAACAACTTCACCTGGACCGAGGAGTGCCAAGAGGCGTTTGACAAGCTGAAGAGGACGCTTGCATCACCGCTACTGCTCTCCAAGCCCGAAGAAGGAGAGGAGCTCATCCTGTACCTGGCGGTCACCCCGGAGGCTGTCAGCTCGGTCCTAGTTCGGGCCGACGATCAGGGAGTTCAGAGACCGGTGTACTACACGAGCAAGCTCCTCCGCGATGCGGAGCTCAGGTATTCCCAGTCTGAAAAACTCATTTTTATACTAATAGTGTCCGCCTAGCATCTCAGGTCTTATTTCCAAGCACACCCCATTGCCGTCCTGACGGATCAGCCGCTGAAAGCGATACTCAGCCGACCTGACACATCCGGGTGATTGGTGAAGTGGGCACTCAAGCTCAGTGAGTTTGATATCACTTATCGACCAAGGTCGGCCATGAAGGCGCAAGTGCTCGCTGACTTTTTGGTCGAGTGCATAGGCTTGGGCAAGGGGGTGGAGGAAGGCCCTCTGGACTGGCAGCCGGAATCGGGACCTGAGGAGGACGTGTGGATCCTTCATGTGGACGGGGCCTCGAACTCCAGCGGGAGCGGAGCCGGTCTCATCCTCACCAACGGCGAGGGGGTCATCGCTGAATGTGCACTCCGTTTCCAGTTCTCTGCAACTAATAATCAGCCAGTGTACGAGGCGCTCCTCGCGGGGCTGAAAGTGTCCCGCGAGTTGGGCGTGGCCAACCTCAAGGCCTTCACTGATTCGCAGCTGGTGGCCAGACAGATCTCTGGAGAGTACGGCGTGCGAGACCCTCAAATGGCGAAATACCTGGAGCTCGTGAGAACGAGCGCGGCTGGATTTCGACGCTTCAGCATCTCCCATATACACCACGGGGAAAATGCTCGCACAGACGCGCTCTCCTGATTGGCAACCCTACCAGACTCGCTGTTGGGCCGCGCTTATGTTGAGCATCTCAACGCCCCGAGCTACGAGATGCCTGTGGAGGTCCAACAGGTCAGCCAAGAGCCTAGCTAGATGGACAAGTACGTTGAGTACATTACCAGCGGCATCTTGCCGGAAGACCGCATAGTGGCTCGCCTTATCAAGAGAAAGGCCGCGTGGTTCATCTTAATGGATGGACAACTGTATCGGAGGTCCTATTCCTACCCCCTCCTCAAGTGCCTGAGACTCGCCGAGGCCATCCTCGTACTCCAAGAAATCCACGAGGGCCTCTGTGGGAACCACGTGGGGGGCAGAACGCTGGCGTACAAGGCCCTCCGCCAAGGTTATTTCTGGGAGACAATGAAGGAGGATGCGGCCGACTTCATGAAGAGGTGTGACTGATGCCAGCGGCACGCCGTGGTGTAGCGTCAGCCCTCCACTCCGCTCTCCCAGCTCTCCGCTCCGTGGCCATTCGCTCAATGGGGAATGGATCTCTTAGGACCTTTTCCCCCGGCGTCCAGGCAGCGGAAATTTTTGATTGTGGCCATCGACTACTTCACGAAATGGGTCGAGGCCGAATCCCTAGCCTGGATCATGGAGGCAAACGTCGCCAAGTTCCTCTGGAAGTCAGTCATCTGCCATTTTGGCCTACCGCACACCATTATCACTAATAACGGACGTCAATTCGACTGCCGGGAGTTTGAAGAATTCTGCAGCGACCTCGGCATCCACCATCGCTTCACCTCGATGACGTATCCACAGATAAACGAAGAAGCCGAGGTAACGAATAGGACTATCTTGCAGGGCCTCCGGACAAGGCTGGACCAGGCCAAGGGCAGGTGGGCGGAAGAGCTCCCGAGCATCCTGTGGGCATACCACACCACCCTGAGGACAGCCACCGATGAGACCCCGTTCAACTTTGTCTTCAGAGCCGAAGCGGTTATCCCGATAGAGCTCAGCCTACCCACCTTGCACGTGGAGCAGTATGATGAAGTGGAGAATCTCGCCAGGATGCTAATGAACCTGGACCTCCTTGAGGAGACGAGGGACAAGGCTCGAGTCTGAATGGCGGCATACAGGCAGCGGGTGGCCAGGTACTACGGCTCCAGGGTGCGACCGAAGTCCTTGCGCCCAGGAGATCTGGTGCTCCGGCGGGCTGAAGCTTCCCAGCCATGGGAGTGCGAGAAGCTCTCCCCGAACAGGGAAGGCCCTTATAGGGTGGCGGAAGTTCTCCCTCACGGGGCCTACTACCTGGAGGAGCTAGGAGGGTCCCGATTCCCTCGGACCTGGAATGCCTCAAACTTGAGGATGTATTACCAATAGTGTAAGATTCCTTGAACTCCTACAATGAAATCCTTTTTCTTCAAATGCTTCTTCTCACCTCGTAGGGAGAGAGCCACTTAGCTTTGGGTTCGGCGAACACGGGTATGGCCGAAGACCCGGGAAGGCGACAGGTCCCGGACTTCGGTCTGGAAGGCGGGGCAGAACCAAGCTTGCCCACGCTGTCCCGGAGAACAGCCCGGCAAGTCGCGCAGGGCTCGGATAAAGCCTGCGGCCCTAGGGTTCAGTCAGGAGGTCCCGGACTTCGGTCTGGAAGGCGGGGCAGAACCAAGCTCGCCCACGCAGTCCCGGAGAACAGCCCGGCAAGCCGCGCAGGGCTCAGATAAAGCCTGCGACCCCGGGATTCAGTCCGGAGGTCCTGGACTTCGGTATGGAAGGCAGGGCAGAGCCAAGCTCACCCACACAGTCCCGGAGAATAGCCCGGCAAGCCGCGCAGGGCTCGGATAAAGCCTGTGACCCCGGGGTTCAGTCCGGAGGTCCCGGACTTCGGTCTGGAAGGTGGGGCAGAACCAAGCTCGCCCACGTAGTCCCAGAGGACGAACCGGCAAGCCGTGCAGGGCTCGCACAAAGCCTGCTCCACCGGTGTTCGATCCGGAAGTCCCGAACTTCAGTCTTTAGGGTGGGGCAGGACTCAGTCTGCCTGCGAGCTCGGCTCGGAATGCACTATAGGACTTAGTCCCGGTGCCCCAAACCAACATTCAGTTCAAAAAAAAAAAAAAAAAGAGAAAGGAGAAAAGAGAACGAAGCAACGATTTGCTAAACTGAAATTTCATTGATTTCGAAATTTAAATACACTGGAGGAGTCCCGACAGGCCGGGAGTCCTCGGAAAAAAGGAAGAAGATACAAAAAAGGAAAAACAAAAGAAGAGGTCGGCGGAGCCGCGGAGGCTACTTCGGCATGGTGGCATCCTCCTCGGGCTGAGGCGCGCCTTGTCTGCCTGTGCTGTCGACGGGTGGCTGCTTGGGGGACTGCTCTGGAGTCGCAGCCTCATCACCAGCTGCCGTTGAAGCCCCTTCGCTGGGCTCCTGCCTCCTGCCCCCGAGGACTACCCTGCTGAGGTCGAGCTTAGGGTAGAAGGAGCTCACCTTCTCCCGGCATACCTGGAACCCCTTCAAAAAGGAGTCCACGGCAGCCTCCCGAACCTCCGCAATATATTCCTCTGAGGCCCGGAATTTCGGGATGGCCTCCTGCGCCTCCCACTTCGACGCCTTCAGCAGCCCGTTGACATAGGAGCTCTTCTCCTTGGCCGCGTTCAGGTCCCTCCGGACCTCCTCCACCCGGTGCTCCAGCGACCGGGATTGGGCCCTGAGGTAGGTCTTCTCCGCCGCGTCCTCCTCTATGCGGCACTGGCTCGAGATCCTCTCCTCGGACAGGGAGGTCTCAAGCTCCTTGATGCACCCCTCGGCTCGGGCCAGGTCAGTTCGGAGGGCCTGATTGTTCCCTCGCAGCTCGACCCCATTCTCCATGAGGTCTTTGACGTCGGCTGCGAGCTTGCCGAGCTTCTCCTCCTTCTCGGCGTCCTTCTTGGTGTACCCGGCGAGGAAGTTCCTCAGCAGCAGCACGTCGGTCCCGATCTGTGCTAGAAGAAGAAAGGTTAGGTAGAACCCAACTGGAACTTTAAAAGGAAGGGCTCCGAGCTCGGGACTTACCGTGAAGAGCTGCGGAAGGATTCCGAGCAGGGCATCGCTATAGTCCCGACCACCCCTTAGTCGGCGGTCCCGGGAGGTGCAGGCAAACTCCATGACCTTCTCCGCGAGGCCCTGATCGTGGATCACGGAGCACCGACTGGTGAGGTTCGACGGTGGGGCAGACGAGTCCGCAGTAGCAAAGGCGGCCATCTCCTCGCCGGGCAGAGCAGCTGTCGACGGAGCCGTCGCCGTGCTGGTGACCACCGTGGGTGCAGTGGGGGCGGCGACTGAAGTAGACATTGCCCGGGAAGGGACTGCACCCCCCCTCTTCCACGACCCTGTCAAGGTCGACGACAGGGACGTCGGGCGCCCGGGTTTGGGGTGGCCTGGATGCGGGAGCCACCGTCACGGGACCGGAGGTGGGGATCGACAAGGCTTCCCGGCTCGCCTCGGTAAAAGCCCTCTTCACCGCGGGCTCGGTTCCCTCGGCGACATCCCTCTGTGCGGCGCCCTCCAGCAGGTTCTCCAAGAAAAACTTCATACCTGAAAGGAAGTAGAGGTAAGTCGGACCAGTCAATAAGAAAAGAAGAGGGAGAAGAGGGGAGTGCAAGGTGATGGGGAAGCCCGAGCCTCACCCAGCTCCCGGATGGGACTGATTCCTGCCTTGAACAGGTTCTGCTCCGAAAGCAGGGCATCGAGCGTCGGGACCGCATCACTCAGCAGCTAAGAGAAGACCTCTTGGTTCGCCGGGTCGACTTGGGAGTTCCGGTTCGGAGACCAATCCGGCTCGCTCTAGGCCCAGTCGATGTCCTCGACCGAGGCAAAAAAGAACCGGTTCTTCCAGCCCTTGATAGAAGAAGGGAGGTCGAACTTGAGGCACCTAGGCCAAGATGAGATGTACCACCAGCCATCATCGGTGGAATAGCGCTTCAAGGTGAAAAGAGCCTTGAAGAGGGAGAAATGGGCAACAAACCCGTGGAAGTGACAGAAAACTATAAAGGCAAAAATGACCTGGATGGCGTTTGGAGACAACTGGGCCGGGACCAAGCGGTAGTGGCTGAGAAAGGAAAGGAAGAAAGGGTGAATGGGGAACCGAAGACCCCCAAGGAGGAAGTCCTCGTAGAAAGCTATTCGCTCGAGGCCGCTTAAGGTCACCCGATCTTCGGGCTGCGGGAGAGAAAGATGGATCGACTCCAAGATACCGTAGACCTCACGGAGCAAAGAAAGGTCATCTTCGGTCATCGTTGAGACGTGACCGGAAGGACCAGTGGGAGAGATGGCCGGAGGAGGAAGAGAAGAAATAGGACGGGCGGAAACTACAGGAGGAGACCTAGGACCCCTAGGGACGCCTAAGGTTACACCTCCGGGTTGGAGCCGCCTGCGGATCTCGTCCGGGATCACCTCCCCTTCCGAGGAAGAAGGCGATGGAGTCCTCGGCCGGGATGGACCGGCCTCGTCCGGATTGGAAGAGACATGATGACGACGTGCCATGGGGGAAGAAAGGGTGCAGGAAAGTTGCTAAGGTCGAAGGACGGAAAGGGGAAGAAGACGCGGGCACTTACTGAAATACTCTGTGTAAAAGGAGTGGCAACCCTGGAAGGTGAAGGAAAGCCCACTGCAACCGCCGGCGGAGCACGAGAAAGTGAAGGGACTTCGTTTCCGAAAAGTCTCCCTCCTTTTCAACTTCGATCGACAGTGGCCGTACCCCTCATTCCGTTCCGAACCACCTGATGGATGCCGCGTGGATGCACGCCCGACATCGACACTTCGGTTCGATGGAAACGGCCTCCTTTTCGAAATGGCGCATTAATGGCCGCCGGAAGCGTGACACGTGGCAACCTCTCATAGGACCTCGGGCATAACAAGGAACGGCGACGAGGATCGTGGCAATTATGGCGCGAGATTTTTGCCTTCCCACGTCATCTCCGTATTAAATCCCCACGTTCCAAGCCACGACGCCTTAGCAGAACGAGGGGATGGGGGGCAACTGATATGGCCGTTACGCTGACATGGCGTGTCTCAGGTTCCGCCGGACGTGGTCCGAACCACGTGGATTTTTTCGGCGAGCGAGATCGGAGACGGTTCCACCTCGGTCGAGGTCGAGCCGGGCCCTCCTGCTCCTTCGCCAGATTTCACCCGGATACGGGTCCACCTCGGTCGAAGTCGAGCACTCCTCTGCCACTCCGCCAGGTGTCCGCCCATGAGGGGTCCACCTCGGCCGAAGCTGGCGGCCCATTGCTCCCTCGCCGGGTGGCGCCCGGAGATGGTTCCACCTCGACCGAGGTCGAGCTGGGCCCTCCTGCTTCTTCGCCAGATGGCGCCCGAATACAGGTCCACCTCGGCCGAAGTCGAGCACTCCTCTGTCGCTCCGCCAGGTGTCCGCCCAGGACGGGTCCATCTCGGCCAAAGCTGGCGGCCCCTTGCTCCCTCGCCGGGTGGTGCCCGGAGATGCTTCCACCTCGGTCGAGGTCGAGCCGGGCCCTCCTGCTCCTTCGCCAGATGGCGCCCGGATACGAGTCCACCTCTGTCGATGTCGAGCACTCCTCTGCCGCTCCGCCAGGTGTCCGCCTAGGAGGGGTCCACCTCGGCCGAAGCTGGCGGCCCCTTGCTCCCTCGCCGGGTGGCGCCCAGAGACGGTTCCACCTCTGCCGAGGTCGAGCCGGGCCCTCCTGCTCCTTCGGCAGATGGCGCCCGGATACGGGTCCACCTCGGATGAAGTCGAGCTCTCCTCTACCGCTCCGCCAGGTGTCCGCCCAGGAGGGGTCCACCTCGGCCGAAGCTGGCGGCCCCTTGCTCCCTCGCCGGGAGGCGCCCGGAGACGGTTCCACCTCGGTCGAAGTCGAGCCGGGCCCTCCTGCTCCTTCGCCAGATGGCGCCCGGATACGGGCCCAACTCGGCCGAAGTCGAGCACTCCTCTGCCGCTCCGCCAGGTGTCCGCCTAGGAGGGGCCCGTCTCGGTCGAAGCTGGTGGCCCCTCACTTCCTCGTCGGGTGGCGCCCGGAGACGGGTCCACCTCGGTCGAGGTCGAGCCGGGCCCTCCTGTTCCTCCGCCAGATGGCACCCGGCTACGGGTCCACCTCGGCCGAAGTCGAGCATTTCTCTGTCGCTCCGCCGGGTGACCGCCCAGGAGGGGTCCGCCTTGGCTGAAGCTGGCCCTGCATAGTGAGGCCTCCAAGAAGTGGGGGCGCGAGTTTCAAAATCGCCACTCGGGTAACGCGCGCTGTGCCTCGTGAAGAGCACCGATATGGTCTGCAGTGACGCGCGGAACCTCGCTTACATCGGCCTGACGGGTTCCACAACCGAGAAGCGGAGTCCTGGCAGGCAGGAGCCAGCGACGGGCATCGTCAATGCCTGGGAAGGAAAGCACCCGTGCTCGGCCCAAGGCCTCGCCAGTATCTTCCCTCTTCCCTTTTTCTCGCTGGGCTTGGTAAGCAAGACAAGGAGGTCACCGGGTTCCCGGACCCAAAGGGGAAAGGAAGGAGGAGAGAGAGAGAGGAAAAAGTAAAGGCTGAGAGGGAGCCTCCCGGGGGGGAGCCGGAGGCAATGTGATGGGATAAAAGGATGGGAAGAGCGGATAGCCAGGTAAGTGGAAAAAGGGCAGGGAAAAAGATGGCATCGAGAGAAGGATCCAGGGACCCGAGAGGAGTCCTTCGGCGTGAGCTCGGTGAAGGAGCTGGGACCAATTTCCACTCTTCCTAAGACCTCTTTTGTTAAGATCTTCTCTAAGTCTGGGGCTCCTTCGAGGACCCACCTTAGGAATTCTGTTCCATCTCACCGTTCTCTAACTTGACCGTCGGAGCTCCCTCACCGGGACCCCCGGTCAGGATTTCTGACCTTGTTTTGCAGGACCGGAAGCTCGGAGTCCTCGAGGTGAGACGGTCTGAGACCGGTACCAGCTTTGAAGCTACAGGCCGCGACGGTGAGATCGGCAATGGATATTAACATTATTAAATATATTATATTAGTTTAAATATTAGTATATTATTAATATTAAAAATTTATATTAATATAAATGTTATATTATATTAATATAAATATTAGGATAATATTATTATTCAGTATTTCATTTTAGCTATCCATTAATATTTTGCAAAATTTTAGTTATGAACCTTAAAAAAAATATTTTTGAAAAAAAAATCATTACTTTCCATTGCATGAGAAGTCTCAAAATCCATCTCCCATATGAATTTTCACTTTTTATGAAACGTGGAATGTATCTTTCTATAGTAGGAGTTTTTTTATTATCTCTCCTCTTAAAGCTCTAATCAAATAAGGGAATTCCTCTACTTCCTAAGCATTACCTCTTTTTCCCTTCACTTCCCACGAATCAAACAAGTCTTGAGATTTTGCTATAATGCTTAAAAGGGCATTTTTGTCTTTCACCAATGTTCTATTCTTGATTGTCTGATTACATGTAGATGGATGGGATTTGTTCACTAGCAACTAATTTTAGTAGGTCCCGTGCATAGCTGGTATTATAAATATTTTAAATTTCAAGATCATTTTTTTAATTGAATTGGATGGTAGGTCAAGTAATTATAAGAAAATATATAGGCTCTTTTCAAAAGCTCTTCTCTCCCAATATCCATGATGCTGCCTCCCTCCACCCTCTCCTCTCTATTATCAATGCTGCCACCACCTCTATTGCTCCTGCCCTTCTTTCACCATTGCAGTCTACTCAACTCCTCCCCTCCCTTTTTGCCACTATCACTACCTCTACCTCCACTCGTCCACCCCTCACTCTCCTCCTCTGTCATCACCTTTACTTCTCTCTTTCTCCGTTGTTGTTGCTATCTCCACATCGACTCCTCTTTCCCTTCATCTCCTCCACCATATCCATCACCTCTACTCCTCCCCTCCCTTTGCCACCTCCATCACCTCAACTCTTCCTCCCCTTCTCCATCACTACCGCTACTACTACATTGAGTCCACCTCCCCTTCTTCTCCTCCACCATAGCTACCTTAATTGCTCCTCCTCTTCCTCTCTCTATCATAGGCATCACCTCTACTCCTCCCCTTCCTGTGCGTTTGCAATTGTTATGGCGACTATTCTTTCTTGGTCCCGAGATACTCACTGGACCACTAACTATGGTATTGGGGGCCATCGGGCGATCGAATAGCTTATCATCACCAGCCACCTCTTGTAGAGACTCGAGAAAACTTCATGGCCAACATTGATTTCCATGTCCGTCGGGCACTCAATCGGCCTCGACGTGGGCCTCCACTCAATTGGGCACACCTGAGAGTTGATACCTAGTACCTTCTCTCAGCACTTAATGCATTCTCGGTGCCTGGTCCTCTCTTGGCGAGATCTACTCACGATGCTTAGCCACCCTTCGATATCGAGATCGCTATGATCGACCCCACCTACTGCAGCTATACAAACCTTTCCACATGTTCGCTATAACAAATATGGCCAACATGGTCGATAGGCAAGTTCATGGGAGACAATATCTCAACATAATCAGTGGCCCTAATAGAAGAGATGCTAGCGGAAAGAATCCCAGGAGACAATATCCTAATGACCTCTCAGGATCCGTTATGCTCGTTAGAAATCACCTCTTTGGTAGCTTTTTCATGGCCCCATACAACACTATAAATAAGTAAGAGGGACACTCGACAAGATAGGCCATTCTAAGTGCTCGCCGCACTACGCCCTCATAATCACCATGGCTTGCAGCTCCGATAACTATTGCACATTCCATCCTTCCTTTCTAACTTGTGCATCAGAGTATCCCTGCTGATAATCCCAATCCTAGGACCTTTTACAGGTCCTATTATTGGTGAACCACCAAGAGTAGTGTCCAAACTTGTCAGAAAGGACCAGAGAACTTTCCAACATTACCGTGACCTTCTAGAGGGTGATCTGGCAATAACAGATTAGCATGCCAGGTAGGGGTAATGAGAGTTATTGCTTAGATACTCTCAGATCTCTGGAGCCTAAAGCCATGGTGATCACTCATGCACAAGATTTCACCACAAGTCATATTGGGCAGCACTTGTGTAATAGAGAACCACTCAGCCAAGCACCGATGGCAGTTGCCCTGCCTCCACCTTAGCTGCCTACATTGGAGCAAAGTTTACTAGCTCCCTTGGCCTAGCAAGTCAAAGTCCTCACCTCGATAGTGCGGGAGTTATAATAGTAGTAATCTCCTGCCATGGTGTAACTATCAGTGGAATTCCTAGTCGCAGCTCCCATAGCTCGCAGTGGTCATCGCCCTCTTACTGCTGGACCTTCGTGCTGATAGAATTCTCACTGCTTGTGGTCTCCCCCCTCGTAACATGAGAGTCAATGATTGCTCCAGGAACAATCTTGATATCGACGAATTGCCTCACCAATGCAGTCACCCCATTGTGCCTGCATAGCCCTGATCTGGACCATTGACGATCCGGAAAGGAACCAAGGCTAGGGAAGCACTCCCACTCCCCCTCCGACTAATGAGTACCTTTTGAAATCTTTCCAGGAGGGTTCTGCTAAGGAGGTTACCCAGTGATGAGCTAAGTGATGCCTCAAGGAGCATGATTATGAGCTACGTGATATCAACCACTAACTTGCAGATATCCGAGGTGAGAATCGGGGCCCTATCAAATTTGATACTCAGTCCCCTCTCTCTTAGCATATCATAGAAGAGCCGATCCTAGATCAGTTCAAAATGCCATAACTGGAGCCATATGATGGCATCACCAACCTGTTGGACCATCTTGAGAGATACAAGGCTCTTATAAGGATTCAAGGTGCCACTAATGCCCTACTATACATCACCTTCCTAGCCACTCTCTAGAAGATGGCTTAGGCATGGTACTCTCGACTTAAGCCAAGAAATATCGATTCTTTTTCTTAGCTGGAGAAGAAGTTTGTAGCATACTTTAGAGCCTACAGAAAGATGCCACATGAGACTGATAGCCCATTTTCTATTCGACAGTAGGACAAGGAGCCATTGAAGGACTATGTGGCTTGATTTAAGATGGCCACATTGAAAATCTACCACTTGATGACTCCCTGGCCATGTTGGCTCTAAAACGGGGACTTTGTCTCTCCCGACTAACCTACTTTCTATATAAAATTCTAGTGAAGTCTTATTCGGAGATGCTTGCCGTGTAAAGAAGTACATCCACGCGAACGAAGGAGCTCTCTCTTAGTCTGAAGCAGAAGGAAAGCCAAGCCATAAGAAAGCACGAGAGGAGCCCTCCAAAGCTCCATCCAGCAAGCGTGGCTCCTCTTACTAGTGGAGCCCCGAGCTGAGAAACCCTGCCGACCGATCACCTAACTATACCTCTCTTTTCATCCCCCACTCGAAGATCTTAATGAAGATTGAAGAAAAATAGTACTTGCAAAGGCTTAATCCCTAGAAGCCTTTTGCCTCCCAAAACAAGGATAAGTACTACCACTTCCACCATGACCATGGCCATGATACAGATAAGTACTACTAATTGAAGAAGGAGATTGATGATCTCATCTGATGAGCCTATCTTGGCAAGTATGTCTACGGGGGCATCACTTGTCTCGATGCTCCAAACCCGAGGGATGGCCGACCTTGCCCGAGATCGATAACTGATCGATTGAAAATAAATTTATCATGATATCCAGAGAGATAAGGCAACCTTAAAAAATCAAGAAAAGAGGAGAGAGAAAATAATATATATTTTTTTCAAACAAGAACCTGGTCGGGGTTTATAACCCCAATAATGACCCTATTGTTGTTTCAACAACAATAGCAACATCTTGTAAGAAGAATCCTTATTGATAGTGAAAGTTTGGCTGACATCATTTTTTATGATGCTTTCATTTAGATGAACTTGCCATTGAATTGTTTAAAATCTATTTCTATATCTTTGGTCACCTTTAATGAAGAATCAGTCGGTGCTGAAGGAGAAATAACTCTTTCCATCATAGTAGGAACTCTACCTCGATTGAAGACGGTTTTCATCACCTTCACCATGGTCTGAGTCCTTTTGGCATGCAATGCCATTATTAGATATCCCGGACTAAATCAATTAGACATCACCATATCTACCAAGCATCTTTTTATCCATTTCCTTATGGACAACGATGTTGGTGAAATGCAGGGAGACCAGTAACTCACCCGATAATACTTCTAGATGGAACCTAAACAACCAAGGCCCAATGAGCATCTGCACACTGAGCTATTGAACCAAAGAGAACTCAAGAAAAGTGGAAAGCCTACCAAGAGTCTCCTCTCTTTTTCCTTGGATGATGATGATTCCATGAAGACTGTATAGATCGAAGCATCCTTGCCTGAACCAAAAAAAAGACTTATGGAGTTTCTGCACCAGAAGGTGAATGTTTTCACTTGGTCAGCATCAGATATGCTAAGAATCCCTTCCAAAATAATCACCCATAAGTTGAATGTCGACTCGAGTTTTAAAGCTATCTGATATAAGAAAGGAGCTTTGCCCTTGAGAGAAAGAAAGCCATCATTGAAGAAGTCAACAAACTCCTGACCACCGAGTTCATTCGGGAAGCCCTTTACTCTAACTGGTTGGCCAACGTCATCATGATAAAGAAAGTGAGCATGAAATGGTGCATCTGTGTGGACTACTTCGATTTGAATAGGGCTTGCCTAAATGATAGTTTTCCTTTATCAAGGATTGACCAGTTAGTCAACACCACTTCAGGCCATAGACTGCTGAGCTTTATGGATGCCTTCTTAGGTTACAATCAAATAAGGATAGCTTTTGAGGATGAAGTAAACATGGCTTTCATGATCGATAAGGTACATACTGTTATAAAGTAATGTCCTTCGTTCTTAAAAATGTAGGGACCACATACCAAAGACTCATTAACAAGGTCTTTAAAGATCAGATTGGTCAAAATATAGAGGTCTATGTTGATGATATACTTGTCAAAATCACCAAAGAAGTCGACCACATCGGGGACCTAGAGAAAGCCTTCAATGCCCTTCGTTGATATTGCATGAAGTTGAACCGAACTAAATATGCATTCGACATCACTATTGAAAGGTTTTTCAGATTCATGGTCATCCATTGAGGCATCAAAGCAAATCCAGAGAAGATCCAAGCCCTTCTAGATATGTGGCACCTGATATCTAAGGAGGTGCAACAGCTCACTGGTAGCGTAGCAGCTCTGAGCCGATTCATCTTAAAGTCAGCTAAGCAATACTTGCCATTCTTCAAAATCCTGTGAAAGATGAAAAACTTCGACTGGATAGAGAAGATCGACAGGCATTCGAGAATTTAAAGAAATTCCTTGCCTGTCTGCCCTTACTCTCTAAATACAAGCTTGGAGAGGAATTATACTTGTACCTCACCGCCTCTAAGGAGGTGGTTAGCTTTGTGTTTGTTCGATTATATGATAAAAGAGTTCAGAGACCCATATATTACATAAGTTGAGTGCTGCACAACACGGAAATGAGGTATTCTAAGCCTGAAAAGATAGTTTTTGTACTAATCACATCTACGTAGTGTCTTAAGTCATATTTCTAGCATACTCGATAGCCGTCCTCACCGATCAACCACTCTGAGCCATCTTGTAATGCCTAGATACCTCTGGGCGGATGGCAAAGTTAGCAATCAAGCTTAGTGAAATTGACATCTTGTATTATTCAGGTTCATCTATAAAGGTGCAAGTCTTAGTCGACTTCCTCGTAGAGTACACCTAGTCGGATGATGTGCTTGGGAAGGTGTCTACTGAACCTCCCACCGAGCAACCCAACTCGGCAACAACTAGGTCTTGCATATAAACAGAGCTTCAAATTCTCAAGGAAGTTGAGCTGGGTTATTTTTCACTAATTTTGAAGGTGTGGTTATTGAGTATGCCCTGCACCTGTCATTTAAGGTGACCAACAACCAGGCTGAATATGAAGCCCTCCTAATTGGCTTGAAACTCGCAAAGCATCTTAGAGTGGAGCACTTGAAAGTCTTCATCGACTTCTAGTTAGTGGTTGGGCAGGTGACTGGCAAATATGAAGCTTGGGACCCAACGTTGGTTAGGCCTTGGACAAGGTGCAATCCTTGATGGTGGCACTTAAGCACTTCGACATTTTTCACATCCTCCGACATTAGAATGCTCTCACCGACACTCTCTCTCGACTAGAAATGGTGATGGACAGCTCGCTCAATCTAGTTTCTATAAAGTATCTAGAAGCCCCAAGCATTGAAGAGATCGAAGAAGTCCACCAAGTTGACATGAGCCAAGCTGAATGGACTACTTTGTCAAATATTTGATCAACAGTATGATCCCTAATAACCCTCCTGAGGGTAGAAGGTTCAAATAAAAGGCCTTCCAGTTTGTGCTGTTAAACGGATGACTCCACAGAAAATCCTTTTCTCTCTCACTCCTTAAGTGCATATGGCCTGATGAAGCTGACTACATGCTTAGAAAAATCTACGAGGGAATCTATAGAAATTATCTAGGAGCTAGGTCCCTAGCTTACAAAGTCTAGAGGCAAGGATACTACTAGCTAACTATACACGAAGATACGATAGAGCTTATCCAGAAGTACGACCGCTGTCGGTGCTTTGCTAATATACAGCACCTACCGACGAGCCAACTGAGCCAGCTCTCCTCCTCCTGGCCATTCGTCTAATGAAAAATGGACAAACTTGGTCCCTTCCCCCGACATCCGGATAGCGGAAGTTCTGTATCGTCACTATCAACTACTTCACTAAATAGGTGGAGGCTAAGTCACCGGCACATATCATCGCAAACAAGGTTAGGAGTTTTTTCTAGAAATCAGTAATTTATTGGTATGGGTTCTTACATACCATCATCACCGACAATGACCAGCAATTTAACAAGCAAGCTTTCGAAGATTTTTGCACCAAGCTCTGTATTTAGTACTGATTTACGTCCATCGATCACCCACAGACTAACGATATGGTAGAGGTCATGAATTAAACCATCCTCCAAGGACTCAGGACTTAATTAGATGAAACGAATGGCAGATAGATAGACGATTTACCTAGAATGATGTGGACATACCACATGACCCCATGGACTTCTACGAATGAAACTTCCTTCAATTTGGCTTTCGGCACTGAGGCAGTGATTCATGTTAAGGTCAGATTTCCAATCGTGTAAACAAGAAACTTTGATCAAGCAACTAACTCAGACCGGTTGAGTGCTAACCTCAACCTTTCGAAGGAAACCCAGGATCGAGCCCACCTGAGAATGGCTGCCTACCAGCAAAGGGTCGCCCAATACTATAACTCATGTGCGAGGCTCAAAACCTTCCATCCAAGGGATCTCGTATTATGATGAGCCAAAATCTCGAGACCTGCGGAGCATGGAAAGTTGGCCCCTAACTGGGAAAGCCCTTATCGGGTAACTGAAGCCTTCCACCGAGGAGCTTACTGGATTGAAGACTTCAGTGGAACTCCTATTCGTCAAACGTGGAACATTGACAATCTCTAAATATACTAATGATGATGTAATCTTTCACATTGATTAATGCAGGAGAACTTTCTTTGACAACATCTCCTGGGACTACTTGATTGCACACTCACTCGACGGTAAATTTGTACAAGCCCACCAAAATTCCAATAATCTATGACTGGTCGAAGGAGATAACTGGTAAACCACCCTTGTCTCGGGTAATTTTCAACTTGGGTAACTCCCAAGTTAGGTAACTCCCAACTTGGGTAACTCCTACCAAGGCAACTCCCAACTGAGGTAACTTCTAACTCGGATAACTCCCACCAAAGTAACCCTTTACTAGGGCAACTTTTGCAAAGGCAACTCCTAACCACCTGACCTTGTCGTCGATCGAATACTTCAAAAAATTCAAGACATGAGTAACTCATGATTTGCATGACAAGGAAGTTTTCCTAAGCACTAGTGCTCAGTGGGAAATGTCCCCCGATTTGATAATCAGATACTTTCACTCAAACAATAAGTGAAACCAACCCTCTTTCTACCTCGACCCTAACTTTGATGGGGTACTTAAAAGAAATTGAAAGAAATTGGATAAACATAAAGATACATTATCTTTACAAAAGAAGAAAGCATTTCATTTATAAATTTGTTGAAATATTTATAATAAACAACCAGAGGCTTGACAAGACAAAACTCAAGCTGAAGGATCCTAAAAATGAAATCAAAAGTATAAGAAAATAAACCACTCCCGAAATTACTCTCTTGGAGTGGTACCAGACTCCTCAGTGGGCTCAGTTAGGGCAGCAGTCTCTTGGGGTGTCACAACCACCTTAGGGACCTTAAGCATGAGGACTTCAACAACTTCTTCACTGGCATCATCTCCATTGATGGCCCGTGTAGGCTCTTCTCCCTCATCCTCCTTGCCCTCCTCCTCAACCTCCTCTGGCTTGCCTGTCGGGGTGATGCGATGAAGGTCGAGATTTCAAAAAGCCTTGGCAACCTTCCTCTTACAATCATCAAACCCGAGGTTATAACCCCAGCGGTTACCACTGCAACATCGGTCTTAAAGGCATTGGAGTCCTTATATTCCTCCACTGTCTGGGCAGCCCAACTCTCTGTAGCCTTATCCTGAGCCTTTGCCATCTTGACCTGGTCCTCAGTATCCTTGGACCAATCACTCGATCATGGCTCGCTACTCGATGGCCCGGCCCGCTCTTCTATTATGGAGGCCTTGTCGGTGGCAAGTCAGTGCTAAACCTTAGAATGGTCCAGTTGGGCCATCGCGTTTACGGCTTGAGTGCTTTCCTTGATGAGCACATTGTTGTTGTCCTTCAATCGAGAGACCATTTGTTCCTTCAGCTTGGCCTCCCTCTTGGTGGTCTCATCATGCTCGCACTCGGCCCTCACTACTAGATCCTCCGCTGCCTTGACTCGGGCCTCCAATTGCTGGCAATCTTGGCATACTTGAGAACTAGAGTGTGCATAGTCATCAAGTCATGAAGAAGCTACACCAGAATATCATGCAGAGTTAGCCAAGTCACTACTTAGTTAATATTTGAAAAAAATGAGATAAGGCTTACCTTGACGATCGTTGGAAAGGTCCCATTGACCATTTTACTCATGGTCTCGGAGTCCAACTCGTCTATATCCCAAGGGTGTAGCATAATCCATGATAGCTCTCGGGCGACCTTAGGATTGTGCAATGCTGAGTCACCCCCACCAGTGTGAACCTAATAAAGCCATCTGATGTCGATTCTGCTTTGAGACATGGAGGTCTAGTGTCTAAAGGACTTCAGCAAAGTCATGGCCTCTCGTGGAGCCGAAGACATCCTGGTGCTGCCGTAGGCCAAGGAACCCCTAGATGCTCTTAGCCTCGAAGATGATGAAGGGACTGCAGCTACCCCAAGGTAGTCGATACCTTTCTTGGCATGCGCGATGGAGGTCCCAAGCTCGACATCACCATCGCTGTCACTCGAGATGCCGGGATGGTGGCCATAAGGGCCGAAACGATGAAGGGGTTCGGTATGACTTTGACCTCTTCATCACCGGGGTTAGCATCCCTCGGGAGAGTGATAGTAAATCAAGGGATGCCCGACCTTGTTGCCGCCATAGGGGCCCCGACCAACGGCATCGAGGTCTTTAGCCTCTTGCTCATGGCCTTCTTCTTGTTGCCCTCGGGAGAGGGCCTCTTCTTGTCCAAAAGCAATATGAAATCCTCCTTGTTAGAATTGATCACTCGATCATTTTAATTAGGAGAGGTATCCAACTCTCCCTAGGATGTTCGAAATCCCTAACATTAGTTGGACGAGACAAAGAAGAATCGGGCCTTCCAATGGTGAATGGAACTAGGGAGTTGTATGAGCTTTTTCCCCTTTCTCGGGTCGAAGAAGTACCAACCCTTTGACTGGGGAGTTTATTCAATTTGAAAAAGGTCCTGAACAATGATAGTCAGGGGCAGATGATATGGAAATGATAGAAGATTACAAAGCTAGCCAGGACTCAGAATTAATTTGAGATGAACTGAGCGGGTATGATATCATATCGTTGCAACACGTCCTGAATTAGCAGGTGTAAAGGGAAGCAGAGGCTAGCGCTAAAGGTCTTCCTCGTATATAGGAACCAGAGGCAACTCGGTCCTCTGGTCTTAGCACATGGAGATGAAACTCGTCCGAGATCCCATATGTCTCCCAGAACTCGACAATGTCATCCTCGGTTACTTTCAAGATCTTAAACATCAGCCTTGCAGAAGGTCTAGTCAAGCTTCGAGAAGTCCCTACTTGACCTTTCTTCTAAGGGATAGGGGCCTCCTCTTCGACCTGGGGTTCCTCCCCTACGAAGTCCCTTCCATCCTTTTTCGAGCCCCCTCTCTCGATAGAGGCTCCTTCTCCACCAAGATGCTTCTTTGCCGAACTTACATCTTTGGAAGGACCCTCGAGAGACTCATTCCCCTGATAGAGGGGTCTGTCAAAGCTTAGTGCCCAAAGGGTGACTTATTGAGTGACTTTCATCATTGAAAGACATCCCCTGGAGCACAAAGGCTGACTCAAATAAAAAGGCAACAAAGAAAAATACTTCTACCCGAAGAACGGGTGGAAGAAGGAAGAAAGGGCTGCAAAGAAGAAGGTGGGGATTGGGATGATCACCCTGGAATCCCTAGAATACCCTAAGCTCTACAAGAACATCTAGAGAGCAAGGAGAATGAAGACAAAACCTAGAAGGAATTTTGGGAGAGGAGAGTGTAGAACTCCTCTAGTAATCACCTCTTGAATAAAATAGCGAGGATCCCCCAACCTGCCTAAGGAACTCTATTTATAGAGCTTTTGACCCATTGAGATCAGGATCTCTGCATTCTCGAGTCCCCTAGATCATGCCACATGGACTACTTTAGTCCAGGTATGGCCGTGACACTTCAAAAGCCCAACTGCCCGATCGCCTCTCTGCGCTGGACTCCATGCATAGCATTTAGAGTTTACAACTGGTAGCCCATGTGGTGCCCATTGATTGGTGGCGATCATGCATACTTTCTGGAATTATGGCATGACCCTTCAAGTATTGAGATAATAACTTCCCTTCGCTGCCTCGATGCTCCCCTTGAAATGACATAGCACCTTCTCCGAAGTGGCAAGATGATGTTTGACAACTTTTAGGCGGCAAATGAAAGACCAGAAGGTGAAAAGACAAACCTAACTCTTGGAGCGGGTTAAGCGACTACTCCCAAAGTGGCAGGCTCCAATGGACCGACTCGGTGCCATTCCAGACCCAGGAGTGGGGACATCTATTATGGCGACTACTCTTTCTTGGTCATGAGATGCTCACTGGATTGCCAACTATAGTATTGGTGGCCGTCGAATGATCGGGTAGTTTTTCATCATCGGCCATCTCTTGTACAAACTTGGGAAGACTTCGTGGCCAACGTTGACTCCCATACCCGTCGAGCACTCAATCGGCCTTGATTTGGACCTCCACTCGATTGGGCACACCCGAGAGCAGTATCCAGTAACCTCTCTCGATGCTTAACCCATTCTCGATGCCTGGCCCTCTCTCGGTGAGGTTCACTCACGGTGCTTAGCCATCCCTCGGCACCGAGATCGTTATGGTTGACCCCACATACTCTAACTTTACCAACCTTTTCATGTATCCATTGCAATGAATTTGGCCGATAGGCAAGTTCGTGAGAGACGGGATCTCAACATAATCAGCGATCCTAACATAAAAGATGCCAATGAAAGGAATCCCAGGAGATAAGATCCTAACGACCTGTCAGGATTCGCATGCACATTAGGCACCACCTTCCTAGTAGCCTTTTCATGGTCCCTCATAATACTATAAATGGATAAGAGGGACACCTAGTAAGGTAGGCCATTTTGAGTGCTCGCCATATTTACACCCTCACAGTCACCATGGCTCGCACCTCGATCCCGGAACCTTTTGCAGGTTTTATACCGGTGAACCACCAAGAGTAGTATTCGAACTTGTCAGAAAGGACCTGAAGACTTATCGGCACCGCTGCAATCTCTTGGACGGTGATCTACTAGCAACAACCATCATCTTAACTCCTCTTCCTCTTCCTTTACACTATCACTACCATCTCCACCTCCATGTCAATACTATAATAAAAATAGCATAGTGACAGAATATTGGTATACTCAAAAAATTGTTACTATAAATACTCTCTAGTAATGATTTTAAAAATATATAATATTGCAGCACTTCATCAATAGCATTATTAAAAATTATTATGTAGTGACGATATCTTCTTATCGTTACAAGAAATTACATTATACTATAATAATTTTAAAAATTATCATAACAAATCCATAATATTATGGTAGTTATTTATAGATATTACTAAAATTTATAAATATTACATTGGTATATTGTAAGAATAATATTTTCTGGTTAAATAGAATCTAATCAATAATATTTATACTTATGTTATAGAATATTAATAATTTATAATTAAAATAAAATTTATCATTTATGCATCATTATATAACTAATAATTTTTATTATTAATTATTTATAATTTAATTTTATAATAAATTTACATCATTGTAAATTAATTTGATTTTTTTTTATGATTATATTTGTTGCCGATCTCGCCGCCGCGCCTGTGGCTTCGGAGCCGCCGATCCGACTAGATCGTCTTGCCCCTGGGGTCTCATGGCTCTTCGAACCTGCAAGGCAAGGTCAGAAACCCTGGCTGGGGATCCCGGCGAGGGAGCTCCGACGGTCAAGTTAGTGAACGGCGAGAGGGAACAGAATCTCCGAGACGGGCCCCCGAAGGAGTCCCAGACTTAGAGACCGTGCTAGCAAGAAAGATCTCAGGAAGAAAAGAAATCCGGTCGAGTTCCTCCGCTGAGCTTATGCCAAAGGTCCCCTCTCGGGATCTTGGATCCTGCTCCTGGAACGGAATCTCCTCTCCCGGCCTTTTTTTCTTGCTTACCTTGTCATCTATTCTTCCCTTCCTTTTAACTCCTTATGCTGTTCCTTCGTTAGCCACCCTTGGGAGGCTCCTTCGTTGCTTCCAACCCCTTCCCTCCATCTCTTTCCCCTTCTGGATCAAAGAACCAGGCGGCTTCCCTGCCTTGCTTGCCGAGCCTAGCGAGGAAAGAGTAAAGGGAGGGCACCGGGCAGACTGCCGACCAGGCCTTGGGTAGAGCGCGAGCGCTCTTCTTCCCAGGCACCGACGAAACCCGTTATTGGGTCCTGTTTTGTCAGGACTTCGCTTCTCGACTGCGGGACCTGTCGGGCCGATGTAAGCGATGTTTCGCGTGTCGCCGCCGACAATACGGGCGCTACTCTCGGGGCGCGACGCGCACGGCTTAAGGGGCAATCTTGGAGCTCGTGCTCCTGCTTCTCGGAAGCTTGATGCACAGGTTGGCCTGCCTCGGCCGAGGTGGAACCATCTCAGGGTGCCACCTGGCGAGGGAGCGGGGAGGCTGCCTGCTTCGGCCGAGGTGGACCCCTCCTAGGTGGACACCTGGCGGAGCGGCAGAGGGGCGCTCGACTTCGGTCGAGGTGGTCCCGTCTCCAGGCGCCACCTGGTGAAGGAGCGAGGGGCCCGGCTCGACCTCGACCGAGGTGGGACCGTCTCAGGGTGCCACCTGGCGAGGGAGCGGGGAGGCCGCCGACTTCGGCCGAGGTGGACCCCTCCTGGGTGGACACCTGGCGGAGCGGCAGAAGGGTGCTCGACTTCGGCCGAGGCGGTCCCGTCTCCGGGCACCACCTGGCGAAGGAGCGAGGGGCCCGGCTCGACCTCGACCGAGGTGGGACCATCTCAGGGTGCCACCTGGCGAGGGAGCGGGGAGGCCGCCGGCTTCGGTCGAGGTGGACCCCTTCTGGGTGGACACCTGGCGAAGCAGCAGAGGGGCGCTCGACTTCGGCCGAGGTGGTCCCGTCTCCAGGCACCACCTGACGAAGGAGCGAGGGGCTCGGCTCGACCTCGGTCGAGGTGGGACCGTCTCAGGGTGCCACCTGGCGAGGGAGCAGGGAGGCCGCCGGCTTCAGCCGAGGTGGACCCCTCCTAGGTGGACACCTGGTGGAGCGACAGGGAGGCCTGGTCCAACCTCGACTTCGGCCGAGGCGGAGCCACACCAGACTTCACCGAAAAACTCCACGTGGCTCGAATCACGCCCAGCGAAATCTGAGACATGCAACGTCATCGCTACGACCGTAACAATATTTGATGATTAAATATATATTTAAATTTTCTATAAAATAAATTATATAAATTTAATAAATTTTAAAATAGAAAATAATTTTATTTTTTCAAAATTTGCAAGTTTTTTTCCTTCCACATTTTTTATTTATTTTTATTTTTTTATAGATTATCGAACAAAATAGTAATAAAATGATAAAAATTATTGATGATCGTCTCCATTTTTACAAAAAAATATCACAGATCTTACTTAATTTATTTTTATTTTATATTTAACATATTAAAAAATAATATGAAATAATAATTCAAGTATTGTACATGTACAAATCTAGTGATATACACAAGATGGTATTAAGTCTGGCTTTCTGGTCAAGATTAAAGGTCTGAACTATTTATCATTACGGTGGTAGCTCGGTTGGCTAAGGTGCGGCTCAGCTTTTATGAATAATCCACCGGTCACGGGTTCGAGAAAAGATCTCGCGGGTGACTCGATTAAATTCCAGATTAATTCTGGGATATGTAACTGGGGGCTGAGCGGCTGAAACTCTGGCGCCGTAGTGGGATTAAGCTGACGTACTTATCCAATTGGTGGGGAGGGCACACGAAAAAATTACGGTCCTAATCAAATAAAGATCTAACGGGTTGGGACCCGAGTGGGGAGCTACATCGGGGGGTTTCCCCCCTCCTCTCATATTTTTTGTTCTATCAAAAAAAAAGGTCTGAACTATTTACTTGATCTGTGCTGCATCATATCTTCGCTTGACAAACCTTGTTGGTAATGTACATAAGATTTGGACTTTGCTGCGCCTATGAGAAAGATTCTTTTGGCTAATTGGCTTGTTGAGTTGAAGGAGATTTTTCTGGTATGACAACATATATCTTCTTTGTAGCACTTCCGGTTGCCTTTCTTTATTTTTTTTGGGTTAAGGCTAGCTTTCCTAAGACAGTTCCTATGCGGATTGAAATTCCAGTTGACACTTCAAGTTCAGCGAATGTTGGAGGTCAGAAACAAAACTTTCAATGGAGAAAGGGAAAAAGGGATTGGCTTTAATATTACGATTTTTTCTTTTGTCCTTGTTCTTGACTAGATGATTATGATTTTTTAAATCATCCATACTACTCTGTAAAAATTAGTATAGATAGTGCTTCACATTGCTGGCGAATGTTCTTATACTTGTGTGTTCTGCCTATCTAGGGTTGGAAGGGGGCTCAGACAGGCCCAATGGGCTTCGGGCCAGATTTCGGACTAGGCCCAAGCAAACTAGGTCAGGCTTGGACCTCATAATTAAGTCCATAAAATTTTCGAACCGGGCTTGGGCTTTTCTATGATCTGGCCTGGCTCGGCCCGGACCCACCCCAAATCAGGCCCGGCCAAAGGCCCGGCCCGTTCCAATGAGCCAGCCTGATTTCTCGTTCCATTTTTTAATCTTTATATCAAATTCATTATCCATTTGGCCCACCCCAATGACCAGCCCATTTTCTAGTTCCGTTCTTTAATCTTTGAGTAATTCTTTGTGCACCGCATGTGGTACAGTAAATCCCACAAGACCTGCACCATATGTTATTATTGGTCCAAATATATCCGCGATGGCATGATGGGATGGGAGCTGAGCGTGACTAACATTAATTATCATTTAGCTTTTATTTAAAATTTTCTTCCAGACCAAAATATCTTGAAACAGTATTACAACATCCTAATTCAAAAGCTACGACATCCTAGTTCAAAATTTACGACATCCTAGTTAAAAAATAACCTAAAACAATATTACGACACTCTAGTTCAAAACTTACGACATCCTAGTTCAAAACCTAAGACACCCCAATTCAAAAATTACTTGAAACAGTATCACGATATCCTATTTTAAAACCTATGATATCCTAGTTCAAAATATACAATACCCTAGTTCAAAAATAACAACAATGCAGAAAATATGAAATAGTATTACGACACCCTAGTTCAAAAGCTACGATACCCTAGTTTAAAACCTACAACATCCTAGTTCATAGAATGAAACAATCCTTTCATTAATTCAAATTATAGCATAGAATGAATACAATGAGAGCCCAGGGGCCCTATTTATAGGCTCCAATGCTAGGAATTTCATCTAAGGGTGGAAAGGAGGGGATAATGATGGCTTAGTTAGCTCTAACAATTTTTAGGTAAGTGATTTTAACTAAAAAGTTACAACCACTTTGACATGTGGCATCTAGAAGATCCTAATATGGCTTCCAAATGCTAATGTGGAGGCTTAGGTGTCATAAGTTGTGACATCCCACATATTAAATATTGTTGGGGTAGTGGACAGAATTTTTATGTTCCCCATAAAATTCTTGATGTAGTGTAATTCCTTCTCCCCCAAGGTTGTTTGATGAGTTGTTCTTCCATGTGCTTCAAATCTTGGTATGAATTGGACTTGAGCTTGGTCTTGAAGAGGCTTGAATGGTTGGTCTTGGACTTGAAAAAGACGCCCTCCATCTGTTGGGAATTGTGTCCCAAAGCCAATCGCCTGGGTTGTAGGTGGTTGTGCTCAGTATTGTATTCATATTATGAATTAATAAAATATAATTTTTTGGCAGCTCATCACATTTTGTATTTTCCTAAAATGAACTCTTTCCATGTGATGAAGTCCTTAGGACTACACTGACTTCGATACAGAGAGGAGTATCGAGTGGTCCTTAAACCCAGTTCACAACCAAAGGATATATTGTATTGGACGGCAATATATCAAGTATAGGTTGTTGCAGTTCACATCGTTTGGTTGTCCTCTTGACCAAATGAGTGTGGTGATACTGATCTGATCTACAAGTGGGATATGTGGTATCTCATTGAACGTGACTCCGTGCAGCCCCTCTCTGCCAAAGGGAAACTCACGATTGGATATGGGTATATGTGTCCCTCTGACCTGAGATCATCACGGTAGCTTGCAAGCAACTCCCTATGCTTTGGTGTCGAACTACCCGGATTTTTAATCCGGTGACGGAAGGTTTCTGGGTACAGGCAAGTACTTGTGGAGCAGTGATGGACCAAGATGGAATTGACCTGTCCAAATAGTTTGGATTGAATGTCTCGCAGTATCTCAATTTAGCAAATCCTCGGCCGGGGTAGTCCTAGTGAAGAGTCACTGGGCTTGCAAGGTTGAGACATGTAGTCGACTGACTCTGTCTGGGTTGGCAGCCCAATCTCAGTCGTCATGAGCATTAGAGGTCAAAGGAATAAATTATACGTTAACCATATGCCAGAGGTTCGATAGTTTGCTCCCGCATCTTCGACCTATCCGAATGCCGGGACCCATTGCTAGATGGTTTCCTGTGCTGGTACTGGAATTATTCCAGTGCTACCATTTAGGTTCGAACCTATGAGGTCACACGCCACAGAGGATAACTCTCTGATCCGAATACCAATTACGATTGGGGATCGTCTCGATTTTATGGTCACAGTATTTTTGAGCACTCTTTTTCCCATCTTGCCCTTGTCTGTGTCAACCGGAAATTGTTCCGGGTTGACCAGCACTGCGCCAGGTTTTTTCTGAATCAGTTTTGAACTGATTCGGAGTTCGTTTAGGTCTCCAATTGGTTGTGAACCAATTGAACCAATTTATTTTTTGGGCTTTGACCGGTTCAATTGAATTGAACCAAGTGGTTTTATTGGTTTTGGGCCGGTTGATTGAACCGACATTTTTTTTATTTCTCTTGGACCGGTTCTCATGGTGTTTTTGACGTTGTTGAATCTTCCTTCGTTGGAATTTTTTTCCAACCGCTGGGAGTGGAACTCCAAGCGTTGGCTGGCCCAACGTTTGAACTTATTCCAAGCATTCAATACCACTCCTTGCTGGACGTTTCTTCCCTTCCCTCCACCCCCTGTTTTATTCACTCTTTAATCCATGTTAATGGCTGTTAATTGGGTGATTAACAGCTGCTGCAGCCTCCCAGCCTCTTCACCTCACCGTCTCTCCACCTCCCTCTCTATGCTGCCTATTTATACAACCCATTGCTGTCCCTGTTCAAAAAAAAGATCAGAAAATCCACCGTGAGAACCAAGAAAAGGCAACAAAATTCTTTGTACTTTGAGAGGTTGAGAGACGCTGGTTGAGAACTTAGTGATTGCTCTTTTAGGCTAGGTTTTAGGAGGGTGTGAGGGAGAGTTTTCCCATTGTTTCTAGTGCTCCAAAAATCCCTGCTACAGCAATTCTGTTTTGTTGCAGCAACCTGTGACCGTGAACCATCTTCCGGCAGCTAGCACCGTGTGTGGAGAGGGATCGGAGAGCCCCGGGCGTGTCTCCCCTCTAGAGGGAGTATTCTTCTACTCCTCGGAGAAAACCACGCAAGCCGGGATCGCTCCAGTTGCCCGAAATCCAACGTCGAAGACAGCTACTCTGTTTTGCTGCCATTTTCGTGCAGCAGACTTCGGTGAATTTTTACGATTTATTGGCTTAGTTTTACTTGCAGAAACTAGTGCCAAATCGGAGAGGACTTCCTTAAGAATCTACAGCTCAAATTTGGGAGTGATCGGAGGTCTGGAAGGTGACGTTCCGGGGACTTTTCGGAAGCCCAGTTTTCAGCCCAAGGTGGAAGACGACTGGAATAACTTTATTCCAGTTATTCCAGTCTATTCCAGGTTTATCCCAGACTTATTCCAGCTGGGAATAAGATATGTTTTTGGGATTTATTTTCCGTGCATGTGTAGATCTTGATTTATAAAATTGTTTATAAATATTATATGATCTGTATCATGCCAATACATGCATCTTGCATATGCTAGATCCTGTGCGGAGTCGGTATTTTTCGCATTTATTTTAAAAATATTTTAAAATATTTACCTGCTCCCTGTGCTGTTGCATGCTTAGCGTAGGCACCTGCAACCATGTTTTTACTTTCAGTGGTATCAGAGCCAGGTTCTAGTGTAACATATCTTGATGCATGTATAGTAGATTAAATTGTTTAATCTTGGGATTAGAGAGTACTTTTAGGAACCTAGTTGAGACCTTCACCATGGCCGTGTGTCTTTGACACGATGCGGTTCGTCTGTGTTGGCCTCTTCAGAAGGATCCTTTAAGGAAATCAAAAAGGAATTAAATTTTTTTTTATAAATTTGGCATGATTTATAATTTTGTTCTTTGGGTCATATAATATTTATAAAAGTATAAATCTAGATATGATGCATAATTTAAGATGTAAAATTGTTTTACATAGAGACTTAATTAAAAAAATATTTTAATTAAGTAGTTGGCTTAATAAAAATTTTTAGGTTTATGAAATCTAATAAAATTTGCATAAGCCAAATTGGGTTAATTGGGTTGGCTGATTAGTTGGGTCCATCACTGGATTAGACCTAAGTTTAGTTGAACCGGATTAAAAGAAGATTAAATAAAAGTTGTTTAAGGTCTTTCTTTAGAACTATCTAATAGTTAGATTAGTTGATCCGTTCATCTAAAATGGATCCAATTAGTGGCTCAGTGGATGCCCGAGTCTTTAGGCTAATCTGATCGAGTCTGGTAAACCGACTGGTGTCGAGGTAGGTTTGGCATTGTGATCATGGTTGTATGAGGCTACCTCTTTCCTGGCCAACTTGGTTGGTGTATAGGAAAGATGGTTAATGACGGATACTCACCCATGATCTCACCTACCTGGCTAGTCGAGTCGACCAGAACTGATTGGAAAAGTTCAATGACTCGAGTTAACCCATGTCACCCAGGTTGATCGGTCTGACTGATCTATAGGTGCCCATGGATCATTTGTTGATTTATTTCAACCCTCCTGAAATCTGATTGATTCAGTGGGAGGATGATTTATGTTCTTATCTTTTTCTTCTGTCATAATAAAAAATCCTCTAAAATTATTAGGTCCTTTAAAAGACTAAGTCAAGGAGTTGATAGTGTCTTTGTCTCCCATTAAGTTAGATAGAAATGTGTCCACTAGCTTGGTATGCATCGGCAGTTCCATAGAACGGGTGTACATCCGGTGACTGGAATTTCTATCTGATCGATGATGGTTCAGTGCAACCTCTTTAACGGGACCGGGTGAGCCGGCCATAGTCGGGCTTGGTCTTTGGTTAACTGGAAGCATTGGATTCGTCATTTTAATGGTTAGACCTAACCAGAGACCCGCAATAGGAGGCCCCTAGGCCGATTGGGGTGCTCTCTGGGGCAAAATTAAAATACTGAAAATTGTTTAGGGAAACAATTGGTTTACGAACCTACCTTTAGGCTCGTATGGGTGAGCCGGCCATAGTCGGGCTCATGCGAGGCCTATTGGATTTCAGTACCCACTTGAGAAAAAGTATTTTCACGGATTGGAGTTTGAGGCTACCAATCTGAAAAATTAGTGGGAGAAACCTTTAGACTAAAGTCCAAGTCTTTTGGTTAAATTATTAATTCAATACACTAATTTGGTCTTGTTTTCTTTTCAGATGTCTTCAAATTTATCGCTCCGGTCACTTCTCGATAACGAGAAGTTAAAGGGTCACAACTTCGATAGTTGGTATCGAAAGTTGAGAATAGTTCTGGAGCACGAACGGATCCTGTATGTGATAACGGATCCGGCACCTGAAATCCCTCCCGCTAATGCACGGACTACGGTCAGAGACGCTTATCTGAAGTGGGTCTCTGATCGCACTACTGTCCGTTGTATTATGTTAGCGGCGATGAACGACGAGTTCAGTCGCAAATTCGAGGAGGCCCAACCTGATGAAATCCTTCAAAAATTGAAAGAATCCTTCGGCACCCCGGATGATGTAGAACGGTACAAAGTGTCTTGTGCCATCTACAACTCCAAGATGCCGAATGGTGGTTCAGTCACTGATCATGTATTTGTACATGATCGAGCTGATTGAAAAACTGGGCAAACTCGGATGCCCCTTGCACGAGCAGCTCGGCAAGGATGCGATCCTGAATTCTCTTCCCTCCTCCTATCTTGACTTTCTTGATCATTACAGAATGAACAAGCCTGCAGTCAACTACCATGGTCTTTTGGGGTTACTGCAGACTTTCGAGAAAGACTACCAACTGAATAAGGGGGTGGTGAATTTAGTGGGAGGAAGTAGAGGTCGTCATCCCTTTAAGAAAGGGAAGAAGAAAATAAATAAAAAGGGAAAGAAGGTGCAGAATGCTCCTGGCCCGAGTCAGACCAGGAAGTATAAGGCTGATCAGTCTTCTGCAGAATGCTTCTACTGCAAGAAGAAGGGACACTGGAAGAGGAATTGTCCTCTTTATGTTGCGTCCCTTGATCCGAACAGGCCGAGGAAGCAGAAGTCTGCTGAACAAGGTATTTATATGATAAAACCTTGTAATTACTCAATTGTTGACACTGCTAACTGGGTATTAGATATTGGTAGTCCAATTCATGTTTGTAATTCGTTACAGGGACTTCAAGTTAGCAGAAGATTTGAAGATGGAGAACAGTTTCTGAGCATCGGGAATGGAAATCGTGTTCCAGTACTGGCGGTTGGAGTCCTGCGTCTTGTCTTTGAGTCTTGTACTGTCGAACTAGTCGACTGTCACTATTATCCTAGTTTCATTATGAGCATAATCTCTGTAAGCCTTTTGGCCAATTGTGGTTTTGAACTATCAATAAAAGGAGATTTTTGCAATGTTATTTTGAATAACTCTGTTATAATGAAAGCTAGATTAAATAATGGCATATATGTACTATCAAGGCCTGTTAGTGTAATGTACACTTCTAGCAAACGCTCAAGGTTAGATAATGTCAATGATTTGTATCTTTGGCACTGTAGGCTAGGTCATATTAACCAAAATAGGATAAATAAGATGCGAGGAGATGGACTTCTCGAGGTCAGTGATTCTGAATCACTGCCCATTTGTGAATCCTGTTTACTTGGTAAAATGACCAAGTCACCTTTTACTGGAAAAGGTGAACGAGCTACAGAACTTCTAAGTCTAATACATACTGATGTATGTGGACCAATGATAGTTAGTGCCAGAGAAGGATACAAATATTTCATTACTTTTACAGACGACTTTTCAAGATTCGGTTATGTCTTTTTAATGAGACATAAGTCTGAATCATTTGAAATGTTCAAACGATACCATAATGAAGTAGAAAAGCAAACTGGAAAAAATATTAGAACCCTTCGATCTGATCGAGGTGGTGAATACTTATCTGGTGATTTTTTGACATATCTTGAGGAGAGTGGAATTCTCTCTCAGTGGACTCCTCCGGGAACACCACAGTGGAATGGTGTGTCCGAAAGGAGGAATCGAACCTTGTTGGACATGGTTCGATCCATGATGGGCTTTGCAACTTTGCCGCTATCCTTTTGGGGATATGCGCTTCAGACACCCTGTTACTTATTAAATAATGTTCCAAGTAAGTCTGTTGTCTCCACTTCGTATGAGATATGGAATGGGCGTAAACCCTCAATCTCACACCTTCGTGTCTGGGGTTGTCCGGCTTACGTAAAGCGTTTAGACTCAGACAAACTTGGTCCTAAGTCTGACAAGTGTTTATTCATTGGTTATCCTAAGGAAACCAAAGGGTATTTCTTCTACTTGGAGAATGAACAAAAGGTGTTCGTTGCTCTTAGAGCTATCTTTTTGGAAAAGGAGTTCCTTGGAGAAGGAACTATAGCTTCTAAGATTGAACTTGATGAAGTTCAGCCAATAGAAGAACCTACACACTCTAAGGACATCTTAGAACCGGCTGTGATTGAATCACACCCAGAATCCATTAGGAGATCCGGTAGAATACCGCGTCACCCGGACAGATACTACGGTTTATTGGTCTAGGATGGCGATCCCATTGAGCTCGATGAGAACAATGAGGATTCGATCACCTATATGGATGCACTTCAGAGATATGACTCTGAGGCATGGCTTGGAGCCATGCGATCCGAAATGGAGTCCATGGAAATCAACAATGTTTGGACATTGGTTGATCCGCCTGAAGGAATAAAATCCATCGGGTGTAAATGGATCTTCAAGAGGAAAAGGGGCGCAGATGGGAAGGTAGAGACCTATAAAGCCCGTCTGGTTGCCAAAGGGTATCGTCAGCGATATGGTATCGATTATGACGAGACTTTCTCTCCTGTGGCAATGCTCAAGTCCATTCGGATCATGCTTGCTTTGGCAGCATATTTTGATTACGAGATCTGGCAGATGGATGTTCAAACCGCTTTCCTGAATGGGGAGTTGGAAGAAGAGGTGTATATGATATAGCCTGAAGGGTTCACATCCACAGATGAATCAAAAGTATGCAAGTTGCAGAGGTCCATCTATGGACTCAAGCAAGCGTCTCGAAGTTGGAACTTACGATTTGATAGGTGTATCAAATCGTATGGCTTCGTTAGGAACGGAGATGAACCGTGCATCTATAAATGGGTTAATGGTTCTGTGATTGTATTCCTAGTACTGTATGTTGACGACATTCTCTTAATCGGGAATGATGTCGCAGCATTACAAGGAATAAAAGTCTGGTTATCATCTCAGTTCTCCATGAAGGACTTGGGTGAAGCTTCTTACATACTAGGTATGAAAATCTATAGAGATAGATCTAAGAAGCTTTTGGGACTGTCCCAGTCTACGTACATTGACACTGTGTTGAAACGGTTCAGCATGAAAAATTCCAAGAAAGGCTATCTTCCGATAGGTTCTGGAATTACTCTTTCCAAGAAGGATTGTGCGACAACTCCTGAGGAAAGAGAGCGCATGAGTAGAGTACCTTATGCTTCGGCAGTAGGCTCTATCATGTATGCTATGACTTGTACTAGACCAGACGTGGCATACTCACTAGGAGTAGTGAGCAGATACCAGTCTGACCCAGGTGAGGCGCATTGGAAGGTGGTTAAGTCCATCCTTAAGTATTTAAGAAATACTAAATATTAATGGCTGATTTATGGAGAACCTGACTTGAAACTTGTGGGATACACTGACTCTAGTTTCCAGTCGGATAGAGATGATAGCAAGAGTGTGTCAGGGTTTGTTTTTACCCTGAATGGAGGAGCGATCTGCTGGAAAAGTTCTAAGCAGGCAACTGTTGCAGACTCGGTATGCGAAGCAGAATATATTGCAGCATCAGATGCGGCAAAGGAAGCTGTCTGGTTACGGAAGTTCCTTGGAGAGCTAGGGGTGGCACCTTCCCTAGATGGTCCTGTTCCGGTGTACTGTGACAGCACTGGAGCCATTGCTCAAGCTAAAGAGCCTAAAGCTCATCACCGCACCAAACATATTTTGCGGTGCTACCACCTCGTACGAGAGATCGTGGAACGAGGCGACATCAATCTTCTGAAGATCGATGGAAAAAAAAATTTGGCGGATCCCTTCATTAAAGCCCTCGGAATAAAAGAGTTCGAATATTGTAAATGAGAAATGGGTATTAGATACTCTTCTGATTGGCTTTAGTACAAGTGAGAGTTGTTGGGAATTGTGTCCCAAAGCCAATCGCCTGGGTTGTAGGTGGTTGTGCTCAGTATTATATTCATATTATGAATTAATAAAATATTATTTTTTGGCAGCTCATCATATTTTGTATTTTTCTAAAATGAACTCTTTCCATGTGATGAAGTTCTTAGGACTACACTGACTTCGATACAGAGAGGATGTATCGAGTGGTCCTTAAACCCAGTTCACAACCAAAGGATATATTGTACTGGACGGCAATATATCAAGTATAGGTTGTTGCAGTTCACATCGTTTGGTTGTCCTCTTGACCAAATGAGTGTGGTGACACTGATCTGATCTACAAGTGGGATATGTGGTATCTCATTGAACATGACTCCGTGCAGCCCCTCTCTGCCAAAGGGAAACTCACGATTGGATATGGGTATATGTGTCCCTCTGACCTGAGGTCATCACGGTAGCTTGCAAGCAACTCCCTATGCTTTGGTGCCGGACTACCCGGATTTTTAATCCGGTGACGAAAGGTTTCTGGGTACAGGCAAGTACTTGTGGAGCAGTGATGGACCAAGATGGAATTGACCTGTCCAAATAGTTTGGATTGAATGTCTCGCAGTATCTCAATTTAGCAAATCCTCGACCGGGGTAGTCCTAGTGAAGAGTCACTGGGCTTGCAAGGTTGAGACACGTAGTCGACTGACTCTGTCTGGGTTGGCAGCCCAATCTCAGTCATCATGAGCATTAGAGGTCAAAGGAATAAATTATACGTTAACCATATGCCAGAGGTTCGATAGTTTGCTCCCGCATCTTCGACCTATCCGAACGTCGGGACCCATTGCTAGATGGTTTCCTGTGCTGGTACTGGAATTATTCCAGTGCTACCGTTTAGGTTCGAACCTATGAGGTCACACGCCACAGAGGATAACTCTCTGATTCGAATACCAATTACGATTGGGAATCGTCTCGGTTTTATGGTCATAGTATTTTTTAGCACTCTTTTTCCCGTCTTGCCCTTGTCTGTGTCAACCGGAAATTGTTCCGGGTTGACCAGCACTGCGCCAGGTTTTTTCTGAATCAGTTTTGAACTGATTCGGAGTTCGTTTAGGTCTCCAATTGGTTGTGAACCAATTGAACCAATTTATTTTTTGGGCTTGGACCGGTTCAATTGAATTGAACCAAGTGGTTTTATTGGTTTTGGGCCGGTTGATTGAACCGACATTTTTTTTATTTCTCTTGGACCGGTTCTCACGGTGTTTTTGACGTTGTTGAATCTTCCTTCGTTGGAATTTTTTTCCAACCGCTGGGAGTGGAACTCCAAGCGTTGGCAGGCCCAACGTTTGAACTTATTCCAAGCATTCAATACCACTCCTTGCTGGACGTTTCTTCCCTTCCCTCCACCCCCTGTTTTATTCACTCTTTAATCCATGTTAATGGCTGTTAATTGGGTGATTAACAGCTGCTGCAGCCTCCTAGCCTCTTCACCTCACCGTCTCTCCACCTCCCTCTCTATGCTGCCTATTTATACAACCCATTGCTGTCCCTGTTCAAAAAAAAGATCAGAAAATCCACCGTGAGAACCAAGAAAAGACAACAAAATTCTTTGTACTTTGAGAGGTTGAGAGACGCTGGTTGAGAACTTAGTGATTGCTCTTTTAGGATGGGTTTTAGGAGGGTGTGAGGGAGAGTTTTCCCATTGTTTCTAGTGCTCCAAAAATCCCTGCTGCAGCAATTCTGTTTTGCTGCAGCAACCTGTGACCGTGAACCATCTTCCGGCGGCTAGCACCGTGCGTGGAGAGGGATCGGAGAGCCCCGGGCGTGTCTCCCCTCTAGAGGGAGTATTCTTCTACTCCTCGGAGCAAACCACGCGAGCCGGGATCGCTCCAGTTGCCCGAAATCCAACGTCGAAGACAGCTACTCTGTTATGCTGCCATTTTCGTGTAGCAGACTTCGGCGAATTTTTACGATTTATTGGCTTAGTTTTACTTGCAGAAACTAGTGCCAAATCGGAGAGGACTTCCTTAAGAATCTACAGCTCAAATTTGGGAGCGATCGAAGGTCTGGAAGGCGGCGTTCCGGGGACTTTTCGGAAGCCCAGTTTTCAGCCCAAGGTGGAAGACGACTGGAATAACTTTATTCTAGTTATTCCAGTCTATTCCAGGTTTATCCCAGACTTATTCCAGCTGGGAATAAGGTATGTTTTTGGGATTTATTTTCCGTGCATGTGTAGATCTGGATTTATAAAATTGTTTATAAATATTATATGATCTGTATCATGCCAATACATGCATCTTGCATATGCTAGATCCTGTGCGGAGTAGGTATTTTTCGCATTTATTTTAAAAATATTTTAAAATATTTACCAGCTCCCTATGCTGTTGCATGCTTAGCGTAGGCACCTGCAACCATGTTTTTACTTTCACCATCATGCTTTGGGCTTGAGCCAAATGGACTTCTTCCATGTATTGGTGGCTTATGAGCCAAATCATGTTTCAAAAAAATTTGGCTTATGAACATACTTCAAGAAAATTAATGGGCTTCTTCCATGTGTTGGCTTATAAACCAAATCATGCTTCAAAAAAATTTGGCTTACGAACATATTTCAAGAAAATTTGTAACTTGCATCGAAAACTTTATTGACCATTGCTGCAAAAACAAAGTGAGTTAATCAAAGTATATATTCTTATTATGGATGTCCCCATCAACATCCTAGTTTAAAAGCTACGACATCATAGTTCAAGCAACATGACGGAGAAAAAGGAACTGGAAGAAAGGATATTTTGGTCTGGATGAAAATTTCAAATAAAAATTGAATGATATTTAATGCTAGTCACGCTCAGCTCCTGTCCCATCATGCCACAGCGAATATATTTGAACCAATAAAAAAATATGGTGCGGACCATGTTAAATTTACTGCACCGCACGTGGTGTTCAAAAACTTTTCCTTAATCTTTATATCAAATCCATTCCCCGTTTGGCCCGCCACAATGAACCAGCCCGATTCCTCGTTCCATTTTTTAGGCTTTGTTTGAATAGCCCTCATTAAGGGACGGGAAGGGAAGAGAAGGAAAGGAAAGGAAAGATAAGTGAAATATTATTTTTGTTTGGATAGTCCTCATAAGAAAAAAGAAAGGAAAGCTTAGCTATTAGAAACTTTTCCTTCCTTCCTAATTCCTCCAAATAAAAAATTAAAAATTTAATTTAATCAAATTTTATTTTTAAATTAATATTCAAATAAGAGAAAGATAAACCCTTCCTTCCCTTTTTCTCTTGATCCCTCCATCGACCTTATGAGTAATTCTTTGTGCACCGCATGCGGTGCAGCAAATCTAGTGTGGCATGCACCACACGCGGCTATTAATCCACGCTGGCATGACGGATGGGATGGGATATGGCATAACAGGAGCGGTATACGTAAGCTGCAAACGCTGTCCTGCAGTCTTTTCAACCGTGCAAAATGACTATTTTGTCCTCATCATTTTCGGTATAGGAAAAACGGTTCTTATTCTGCAAACAGGAAAAAAAAATCCATTTACACTGCGAAGCCCCACCCCAGAGTTCGTCCGTTGTTTACCTACATTTTGTATTTTTTACTCCTATTTGGTGGTTGAGAAAGCATTGGTGATCTTCCTTCAATATTTGATATGCTTTCGAAATCTTGAAAAAGTGAAGACAAGTGGTTTTGTCTTTCAACGCAGACGACAAACACGAAAACAATGCAAGAAGGAAATGCAGATGGAGAAAGGAAGTATTGCGATCGTTGTTTATTCGGGAGGTGATGAGACCCCCTTAAGATCTGTCCTCAATAATGCTACAGAAGAGAAATATGTTAGGAAAATTTTTGATTCCTGCTTGGAGTTGACATTTGGCATGTGAACTTTTCTTTTACAATTTCTGCAAGGGTATCAAAGTTTTTTACCTAAGGTGCCCAAGATTTTGAACAAGGGTGTCATAGGTTTTGAACAACGGTGTCGTAGGTTTTGAACTAGGGTGTCGTAATTTCTATTTTACTATTTTAATGTTAATCTTTGAAATTTATCTATACAAAGGGATTTCACGATAATTTTAAAAAAAATATTAAGTCTTCGTAGTATAAAATCATGACACCGTAGTTCATATATTATGACATCCTAGTTCAAAACCTACGACACCCTAGTTCAAAACCTACGACACCCTTGCAGAAATTATGAAAAATAAGTTTTTAACCCCTTTACCTCTAATGCATGGCAACTGTGGCTTGTTTTATGACTCCAGGGTATCATAAAATTGCCACGGATGCTGTAACATTAATAAAAATGGCAAAAATAGTATTATGATATCCTAATTCAAAACCTACGATACCCTAGTTCAAAACCTACAACACCCATGCAGAAATTATGAAAAATAAGTTTTTAACCCCTCTACCTCTAATACATGGCAACCGTGGATTGTTTTATGACTCTCAAGGTGTCATAAAATTGCCACGGATGCCGTAACATTAATCAAAATGGCCAAAACAGTATTACGACACCCTAATTCAGAACCTATGATATTCTAGTTCAAAACCTACGACCCCACGCAGAAATTATGAAAAATAAGTTTTTAATCCCTCTACCTCTAATACATGGCAACCGTGGCTTGTTTCATGACTCCCAGGGTGTCATAAAATTGCCACGGATACTGTAACATTAATCAAAATGGCCAAAACAGTATTACGATATCCTAGTTCAAAACCTACGACACCCTAGTTCAAAACCTACGACATCCATGCTGAAATTATGAAAAATAAGTTTTAATTCCTCTACCTCTAAACATGGCAACCATGGATTGTTTTATGACTCCCAGGGAGTCGTAAAATTGCCACGGATGCTGTAACACTAATCAAAATAGCCAAAACAGTATTACGACATCCTAGTTCAGAACCTACGATATCCTAGTTCAAAACCTACGACACCCATGCAGAAATTATGAAAAATAAATTTTTAACCCCTCTACCTCTAATACATAGCAACTGTGGCTTGTTTCATGACTCCCAGGGTATCATAAAATTTCCACGGATGCTGTAATATTAATAAAAATGGCCAAAACAGTATTACGATATCCTAGTTCAAAACCTACGACACCCTTGCAGAAATTATGAAAAATAAGTTTTTAACCCCTCTACCTCTAATACATGGCAACTGTGGCTTGTTTTATGACTCCCAGGATGTCATAAAATTATCACGAATGCTGTAACATTAATAAAAATGGCCAAAACAGTATTACGATATCCTAGTTCAGAACCTACGATACCCTAGTTCAAAACCTACGACACCCATGCAGAAATTATGAAAAATAAGTTTTTAACCCCTCTACCTCTAATCCATGGCAACTGTGGATTGTTTCATGACTCCCAGGATGTCATAAAATTGCCACGAATGCTGTAACATTAATAAAAATGGCCAAAATAGTATTACGACACCCTAGTTCAAAACCTACGACATCCTAGTTCAATACCTACGACACCCATGCAGAAAGTATGAAAAATAAATTTTTAATCCCTCTACCTCTAATACATGGCAACCGTGGCTTGTTTCATGATTCCCAAGGTGTCATAAAATATCCACGGATGCTGTAACATTAATAAAAATGGCTAAAATAGTATTACGACATCGTAATTCAAAACCTACAACATCCTAGTTCAAAACCTACGACATCCATGCAGAAATTATGAAAAATAAGTTTTTAACCCCTCTACCTCTAATACATGGCAACCATGGATTATTTTATGACTCCCAGGGTATCGTAAAATTACCACGGATGCTGTAACATTAATCAAAATGGCCAAAATAGTATTACAACATCCTAGTTCAGAACCTACGATACCCTAGTTCAAAACTTATGACACCCATGCAGAAATTATGAAAAATAAGTTTTTAACCCCTCTACCTTTAATACATGGCAACCGTGGCTTGTTTTATGACTTCCAAGGTGTCATAAAATTTTTTATTTAGAATTTATTGCTTGAATTTATTGCTTAATTTACATTTATATTTTACTTATGTTTCAGGTGATCTTCCAATGCTTCGGTTGCCCAGAATAAAGGCTTCATAATTGTTTAAAAACCATTTCAAGCTAGCAGTGTATGCTGAACAAGTTTTGAAGATGAGTTTCTCAAGTTATCATTTAGAAATAATCTGAAAGACTCCTTTCAATGCGTTCATAGACATGCAACCGTT
Source organism: Areca catechu (assembly GCA_021397845.1). Taxonomy (NCBI): domain Eukaryota; kingdom Viridiplantae; phylum Streptophyta; class Magnoliopsida; order Arecales; family Arecaceae; genus Areca; species Areca catechu. Next base: position 10,138,673 of record CM038044.1, read on the forward strand.
TGTTGTCAACAGGCGTCTACTAGATGAAATAATTAGATGCTATAAGGGAGGAAACAAGTTTATTTTTTGTGGCAAGGAACTTATATTCAGTGTCAAAGACCTGGCCCTGATTTTGGGTCTTCCATGCCACGGAAAGAAAATCAAAATGGAAGATCAAGTTAAGAAGGGTCGATTATTCAGAAGATTTGGAAGACAATTAAATCTGCAAAATAAGGGGCTGGAGAAGTTAATTGCCCAACTTCATTCATCCAATTTACAAGAAGATGTCGAGGATACTGTGAGATTATGGATTGCATATATGTTCGCAACGTTCTTGTGTCCAAAATCAAATCAATGTTGCCCAAGATTTATCATCCTTTACTTGGATGATTTATCCCAGTTGGGTCAAATAGATTGGGCTTTCACAATAAAGGAGTTGACTCTTATGTCTCTTCCAGATGCTGCTTTTTGCTTGAGATCCGACCAGCCAGTCCTAACCAAGAGAAGTGGCAAGGTTAGGAGGCAGCCAACCCTGTATGGGTGTACAGCTGCTTTATTGGTAAGTATCATTAATATGCGGTAAAAGTATAATTGCTTTATTTTAAATCTTTCATATATTTAACATACATGATTATTATGTATAAGTTTGGTTCCTTGAGCATAGTACCTTGAGAGCCCCAGCATATCCAAATAAATTGCCTAGGCTGTTAAAATGGTATGACAGCCAGGTAAAGACAAAGATTATTGACCTTACAAACTTGAAGCCTCATGAGTTGGTAAATAAAAATATTTTTTCATTATAATATTAATGAACAATATATTATTATGATTAATATATGGTTATTTTGTTATTATTCTTGGATTGCAGGTGGAGGGAGCTATTGAACCTACGATAACGGAACAATGTCTTCTCCCTGAAGAAACAGTAACAGCAGCATCATCCGAAAAAGAAAAAACTTGTGCAAGCTGTGCACAAGTGAAGGCTGAAGTTGAAGAGATAAAGAAGAGGCTTGCGATAGTTGAAACTCTTCTTAGTTCATTAATAAATAAAGGTACCAATGCTAATAAAGATGGGAAGAAAGAGACGGAGAGAGAGGATATTGAAGATACTGAGGTTGAGGTGAAAGAAATTTTTGATGAAAAATTTAAGGATACCCTTGTAAGTGAGGAAGTTAAGGGGGAAAAAGAAGAAATTAAGATTCCTTCACTTATCAAGAGGGTAAAAAAAGAACCTAGACTGCGGAAGGCCTCCCAAATCGCAACTGATTCTGCTTTCGAAATAGGCCCATTGAAAAAAAAGATGAAGATGGTGAGCACATCACAGCCCAAGGAATCAAATTTGAATCTTCAAATTGAAGATGATGAAAATTTGATCAATACATTTTTGAATGAAGAGATGAACTCATAAGTTACACCTATTTTTTCTAATATATATGCTAATTTATAGTCAAGAATATATAATATCATTCATGTTTATTAATTTCAGAGATGTCATCTACAACAACAATTTCGGAGGCACTATGACTAGAAAAAATCTTTTGGATCCGATAAACAATAACATGATAGTTGATGATGTAAGTAATGGAGTATTACATCGTTTTATTGTTAATCGTTATGTATGTAATGATATATTTTCTAATAATTATTATATTCAGTTTATAATTAATCAGTTTATATTGTATTGACAGATAATTGATGCTGGACAGGAATTCATTACAAAAAACTGGGCTGAGAATGCAGAAAGATATCATAAGAGTATAGTTGCACCTGTGATGACCTCTGGCATGTGCCTGACATCAGCATCACCTTATCATGAACTTGCTGGAACAGCCGGAAATATGATATTTGATAGACTTGGTGATGTAGATAAGAAGGAATTTCGATTTCTCTTCACTATCATTAACTCGAAAAATTTCCACTGGCACATGGCAGCGGTTGACATGCAAGAGAAGATTTTCATGCATCTAAATTCAATAAAATGCAATTCCAAGTACAAGGCAAATGCAAGGAAATAGCAGAAGATAGTAGGTGCAATGTTTCATATATTCTGTGACAATAGTGAGGTATCAAAATCGTCCATGAGGGAGATTAGTGAATGTCCTTCCCAAGCTGCAGGATCACCGGACTGCAGCTTGTTTTGCTTAAAATACATGAATTTTATTGCTCGCATGGATAGGCCTGATACTTGAAATTTCATAGAAAAAGATATCAGCATGTACCGCCGCCAGTTAACAGTAAGAATTTTGAAAGAGAGTCTGAATCAAAAGATTGAAAGTGTTGTTAAAAATTAGCCTATAAAAGCAAATTATTTGTTATGTACTCTTTCTTTTCGATTCATTCACTTCTGTAATATGTTATACAGATTTGTAAATAACTCGAGGATTATATTTTAAGCATCATTCTCAAACGAAAATTCTATAATTCATTCAACCTGTGTTGTTTTGAATATCATTGTCTTATTACATGTAGTTTTATGTAATTCATTCAATCAATATTTTGTGATTCTTCATTGCTGTGATGATGATATAAAGGAATGTTATGTTTCTTGACAGGGTGTCATAGTATTTATACTACGGTGTCGTAGCATTTGAAATAGAGTGTCGTACCATTTGAACTAGGGTGTCGTAGGTTTTGAACTAGGGTGTCATAACTTTTGAACTATGGTGTCGTAATGCTGTTTCAGGTGATTTTATTGATTTTTAAGCAGCCGGGACTATTTCTGATGATCTAGAAGTTAATAACCAAGCCACATATGATATAAAATATGGGTAGAAGGGATTAGAAATGTTTTATCTTATATTTTCTGCATGGTTGTAGTTTTTGATCTAGGATATCGTAGGTTTTGAACTAGGATATTGTAACTTTTGAACTAGGGTGTCGTAATGTTGTTTCAAATGATTTTATTGATTTTTAACTAGCCGAGACTATTTCTGATGATCTGAAAGTCAATAACCAAGCCACAGATGATATAAAATATGGGTAGAAGGGATTAGAAATGTTTTATCTTATATTTTCTGCATGGTTGTAGTTTTTGAACTAGGGTATCATAGGTTTTGAACTAGAATGTCGTAACTTTTGAACTAAGGTGTCGTAATGCTGTTTCAGATGATTTTATTGATTTTTAACCAGCCGGGACTATTTCTGATGATCTGGAAGTCAATAACCTAGCCGCAGATGATATAAAATATGGGTAGAAGGGATTAGAAACGTTTTATCTTATATTTTTTGCATGGTTATAGTTTTTGAACTAGGGTGTCGTAGGTTTTGAACTAGGATGTCGTAACTTTTGAATTAGGGTATCGTAATGCTGTTTCAGGTAATTTTATTAATTTTTAACCAGCCAGGACTATTTCTGATGATCTGAGAAAATAAGTAGATTCTATAAAATGTCCAATACATCTTGTTTAAAATTTCATCCGATAATCTAAATAAACATAGGACTGTACATATATAGGACTATCTATAATTCAGCATTTTATATCCTATCTTGTGTTAGTTGACTGCATACATAAGCATCAAATTCATCTAAAAAAGGGTCCGAAGAAGGTATAGTGGGTTCAATTACTGTTTCTGATAATTCCACTACAATATGGGAAGTCTGCCTTTTGCTAGTACTACCTCTTCTCTCATTTTGCACAGGAGTGTAAACAGAAGCATTATCCATATTTTTTATTGATCTCTTTGATTTCTTCTCAACTCCACTCTTAATTCTATTCTCTCGTGGACGACCTTTCGTAGTAAGTTGGTCAGGATCCTGGATTAGAAGTTCTTTGCTTTGCTTAGTTGCACAATTAGCATCAACAGCTCTTCTGAATAATGGTGTAAGATCTTCCATCACTAAATTGAATGCATCTTCAGACATGGAGGCTATCTCTGCAAGCTTCATCATCCGATGACTCATCAAAGCATATCTACGATCAATAAAATATAATATTTATATTAGGATTTCATGACATATGATAGGTTAATATAAACTTAAAATAAGACATCTGAATTTAAATAATTTCTTGAGTGCGTACTGTGATTTTTGCGTGCTTTTATCATATAATTGAGTGTTGTATTCGAGATCGTCAAATTGATATTTCATGTCCTTGCACCATCTATTCAAGAAGTACTTATCTGGGATATGAAATATGTCGCTTTGATGAAAAACCAATAATGCATGCCTACACAAGTAACCCGTGTACTCAAAGGATCCACACTGGCATTTAACATCCTCCAAAGTTGTCATATGAAACCTCGTAATTTTTAATAATCTTTTTAATGATTCCATTAACTTTAATTCTTTCAAATGATTTAACAGAATATACATCACGATTATCAACTTCTTTAAGTAATCTGGCATTTGATGCAGCCATTTCAAGTACCTCATTCTGAAATTTTTTGAATATGCCCATTGTATATTTTCCTGCTGCTTGTCTCTCAAAAGGAGAGGATGTTTTTAGGAAAGCACTTGTTTGCAACGTTTTATTATCTTTCTCATTTTCTGCTTCATATCTTTTTTCCAAGGCATCTTCATCCTTATTGATGAATTCCTTGAGTGTATTCTTCGAGTTTATAAATCCATTAAAGAAGTGATTGATGCTTTCACTCCTTTGTAAAGTTGACATCCCTATTCATAAATATTCAAAAAATAGAAGCATATAAGATAAAAAGTATGTTCAAAACTTTAAAAAATGACCATTAATCATTTATAATGACTAACAAATATGCAAAAAATATATTTTTAAGATAAACTGGAACCCATTTATCCTGACATTTATATATGTCATATAACCAATATATGGCCTTGCATTTACATATTTCTCCATTAAATGTGCCCATCTTTTCTTGAAAGATACTATGGTAACTGTATCATACATCGTCTCGTCAAACTCAACCATAAATTTGGGATTTGCAGTGCAAATATGGCAAATCTTTTCAAGAATTTTTTTCAAAATATGCCAAAGACAAAATCTATGACATGCATTAGGAAAAACATCCATAACAACAGCCTCGATTGCCTTATCTTAGTCAGTTATAATGGCATTAGGTGGATGACCACCATTTGCATCCAGCCATGATTGGAATACCCATTTAAATGTCTCAGTCATCTCATTTGATAACAATGCGCAACCAAGCAATGTGGACTGTCCATGATAGTTAACTCCGACAAATGGACAAAAGGGCATTTGATATGTATTTGTCAAATAGGTTGAGTCAAATGTCAGTACATCACTAAAGTAAGTGCTTGCCAATCTTGACCTAGGATGGATCCAGAAGACAGTCCTGAGCTGTCCATTATCATTCAGGTCGAAAATATAAAAGAAATTTGGATTTTTTACTTGCATTTGTGTGAAATGGATTACCATTGACTGTGTATTTCCTTCTTTCAGTTGACTCTGACGTTCTCGACAAATAAAATTATGAGCATCCTTTTCTGTGAAATCTAATTATCTTCTACCCCCTTTCCTTCTAGCCATGGTAGAGTATATTTGACTTGTGGAAACATTCACGGCATGTAAATTGCCGATCTCTGCCTTTTCTGGTGTGCTGATCCTCCTATGGGATCGTAGATAACTAGCTGATGATATGGACAGCTAATGGTTATGTTCTAGGAAAACATCAACCAATATTTACTTACTATTTTTAGAATTTACTCTTGCTTTTATCGAAGCCTTACAATCAATTTTGCCATTATCCCTAGGATTCATGGAGTTATCGATTTTTCTAGATTTTTCTTGCCTCCAACATGCCAAGTGCTTGAAGCATATTTCTTTATTGTTGTTGGACCTACTACACACTATTGTGATTCTAAAACCCACTCTCCTTGTATATCCATTGTAGAAATTGTATAAATCACTTGCAGAATTGAACTCCATACCAATTTTAGGATCAATTGACTCGTTATCTGTGATCGGGGTGATAGGTGAAGGTGCATTCTTCTGAACAACATCAGCAACCTCATCTAAATTTCTAATTTCAGTACCATATGTAGAAATATCTGCATAAAAAATCATAAACATTGATATACATAGTTTTAGATGACATTTTATTTACAACATAATAAATAATGAGTTATGCATTGAATAGAATATGACACGACAGTGCAATAACATGACATAGATGCAAAAAGTTCAGAAATATATGCTGAAACAGTATTACGACATCCTAGTTCAAACACTGCGACACCCTAGTTATAAACCTACGACATCCCTGTACAAAAACTTAAATAGGATATTTTTATCCTCCATAACAGAAGTGTTTCGGTATGTATTGATGATATATGATACCCCCAATATAGTAAACTGCTTCTAAAAAAACTTGGGTATCAAAAATATCGAAACATTAACAAATCGGTACAAAACAGAAAATGAAAGCTTTTATCCTCCGTCATGAGACATTTCAAGCGTACATTGGCTTGAATAAGATTGTTGGATTGTGATAAAAATACCAAGAAGAAAAAAGATTTCAAAAAAAATGAGTTTTTAAGTTACGACACCCTAGTTCAGAAATTACGACATCCTAGTTAAAAGATTATGACACCCGATCATGAAACATGAAACTAAATATACTAACCCCTATTATCTCGAGAACCTATCACTTGTGGACTGAGTTATGACTCCTAGGATGTCATAACATGACATGGATGCAAAAAGTTCAGAAATATATGCTGAAACAGTATTACGACATCCTAGTTTAAACACTGCGACATCCTAGTTATAAACCTACGACATCCCTGTACAAAAACTTAAACCGGATATTTTTATCCTCCGTAACAGAAGTGTTTCGGTATGCATTGATGATATATGATACCCCCAATATAGTAAACTACTTCTAAAAAAACTTGGATATCAAAAATATCAAAACATTAACAAATCGGTACAAAACAGAAAATGAAAGCTTTTATCCTCTGTCATGAGACATTTCAAGCGTGCATTGGCTTGAATAAGATTGTTGGATTGTGACAAAAATACCAGGAAGAAAAAATATTTCAAAAAAATGGAGTTTTCAAGTTACGACACCCTAGTTCAGAAATTACGACACCCTAGTTAAAAGATTACGACACCCGATCATGCTAAATATATTAACCCCTACTACCTCGAAAACCTATTACTTGTGGACTGAGTTATGACTCCGAGGATGTCATAACATGACATGGATGCAAAAAATTTACAAATATATGCTGAAATAGTATTACGACATCCCAGTTTAAATACTATGACACCCTAGTTATAAACCTACGACATCCCTATACAAAAACTTAAACTACATTTATTATCCTCTCATATTAGGAATACCTATAACCTGTGAACTGCGTTATGACTCCCAGAGTGCCATTAACTTTCTTTAACTACCAAAACAGTTGGTGTAATAAAGGAACTATAAAAAGAAAACTAAAAAGATATTTTACTTCGTGTTGGAGATGATATTTTATCTTGAACGTATAGAAGAATTTTTCAGTAGTTTATTCCAACCTCGGATCAAAACAAAGGAAGTATTCAGTACCTTATTTTAACCTCGAATCAAAATAGAGTACTTTTTCAAATATAAGAAGAAGGAGAAGAATAGAAATCAGAGCATGTTTTATAATGTTTTAGACTGAAATATTTTCATAAATCCAAGCAAGATGATGAATAAAAAAAAGCTAAAAAAAAATAGCTAGTTGAATATTTTAAATAAAAATTAAATTCTATTTAATTCTAACCATATTAAATTTAAAATCCGTTATACCCCTGCTATCATGTTATATCCTGATCCATCATGTCTGCGTCCGAGATAGAGAAGGCTTTCCCGCGGCGCAGCAAGTTTCCGTACCAACTTGGTGGCCCTTGTAAGGATCCAATAGGTTGGCCCAACCCAGTACGGCAGTACTAGGGCTGCCTCTTCGCAGTTCTGTAAGCGTAGGAGGCGTGCCCGAAGGTCAGCGGCAGCAGTGTGGTTCCAGGTGCCGTCGCTAGATTGAGGTAATCTCTCATCCGCCTCCCCTGTCCCGCCTCTCGTATCCTTTCTTGCTAACCGTCTTTCCTGTCTTCTCTCACGTGTCTCCCCTGCCCTTTGTCACTCGCCTCCCCTGTTTTCTCGTCTCAAGTCCTAATGGAAGACGACGAGGGAATCAACGACCTCGACAATCTTTCGCGACTCGATGCATCCGGCGACCTCTCCCAAGGTTTTCTTCTTTAATACTCCCTTCGATCCTTATTCGTTTCACAATTTCTCTCTTTTTTCGCTTGCATAATAAATTTATCCATATGCGTGTCAGCGGTTTGAATTTTTTTTCTAAAAAGAATGATTTTTTTGGGTGCTTATCAGAAGATGAGGAGAGTCATGAAGAGGTAGGAGGAGATTGGGGGTTTAGCTTTCCAACTATGGCTTTATACAGACCAAAACTAACAGAAATCTTGAAGAACTTACACTCCCCGGAGATAAAAATTTATTCTGAAGCCTCGAAGGAGTTTATTGATTTATTAAGAGGGGTTTCAGGCTGCGAGATTTTACGTGAATATGTTGAGTTATCACCCAAATGCTTGGAGCTTGCAGAAGCTTGGAGACTTCACCAAGGGAAGCCTGGGATGGCCCATATATTGTCATTGGTGTCCGTGATTCTTGAACACCCAGATGGGAAGTCACCATCTAGTGGGATCAGCAGAAGTCTTGACATCTTTGCCCATTTTATAATTGAGTCAAAATTGGATGATATTTACACTGAACTGAATAGCCAAGAGTCGCGGCGAGAGAGTGCTGCACTATCCCTTTTGTCTTCGATTGTTAAGCGTGGAATGGGGTTAGCATCTGAGATTGCTAAAGTTTTTGATTTTAGTCTTCCAGTGCTTTCCAAGCTCTCGGGTGTTCAGAAGAAGGGAGGAAAAGAGGTGAGGCATGGCAAAAATCGTTTAACAAGGCGGGCGTTTGTTGGATTTGCTATTTCATTCCTGGAGGTTGGGAATCCTAGACTGTTGAGGTGGATCATCCAGCAGAGGGAAATGTACTCCGGGATGCTCCGCGGGCTTGGAAGTGATGACACCGAGACTGTTGTTTATGTTCTGTCCACACTCCGGGATAAAGTTTTGAGTGAACACTCCCTCATTCCTCCAGGACTCCGCAGTGTTCTCTTTGGAATTGTCACCCTTGAGCAGTTGAGCTATATTTCAGGAAATTCTATGGCAGGCCCTGGTGCAGATATTGCACATGAGGTTTTAGTTTTGGTATGTACTGATCCTAGTAATGGGTTGATGCCTGGTTTGAACTTAAAGGGCAATGAGAAGCGGCTATTGGAGCTTATGAAGAAGTTGAAGGCTACAGAAGTTGGTTATCACAGAGAGTTACTGTTGACTATTGTGAATAAAAGGCCATATCTATGCTCAGCATACATGGATGATTTCCCATACAATTTGGAACCCCACCCATCTTCTTCATGGTTAGTTCTTTTTACTGAAGTTACACTTCTTTCATTAGTACCATTCTTTTATCTGTTCAATATATATATATATATATATATTTTTTTTTTGTTGCAGGTTTTCTGCCATTTCTCTTGCAGCTGACATGATTTCTTCAATAAATGCTAATACTGCTATCATGTGTCTTGCTTCTCATTCTAATGATCTGCCAGCTGTGAATGATAATGAACTACAGAATATCTTGAAGTGCATAATTCCCCGTGCATTTACTCGGTCAGTGATAAATAAGGGCTTGCTTCATTCTGACATTCTTGTGCAGCATGGTTCTTTAAGACTTGTTTTGGAGACTCTCAAGTCACTGAGAAATCTTATCAAGGCAATTGAAGACATGGTAGAGAGCATGCATGTGAGAAAAAGAATAGATGCCTCTGGGGAAGTTATTGCTAACTTTCATGGTCTTCCAGGTTTCAGTTGCTTTGTAGAACTTAATGGATATTTGGGAGATGAAAGTTTCTCTCATATGGATGAACCAGGGGTTGAAAAGTGGGTCTTTGTAAAGCAGTATATTCAGGATGAGGTCAGAGCAGTTCTGCCGGATCCTCAAGTTCTATTGAAATTACTCTCTTCACTAAGTCACAGACATTCCAAAACTTCAGGGAAGAATCTAAAGAGATGTGCAGATTTGCCTATAGTTGGTGTGAAGAAATTAAAAACTGATACACCTGGTGAGAATATTGATATAGTTATAGGTGGGATTGATGCTGAACCTACCAATGATACCTTTGATGAGCAGAAAGAAGATAGCAAGCAAAATGTGGACGTAAAGAAGGATCATGCAGCAGTAATAGCTGAACTTTGGGGCTTGAATGAGCAGGCAAAAATCACAGATGAACCAGGGGATGCAGAAATACTTTTTCACTCAAAACTGCTTGATGCTCTCAAGTTGTATCTGGTAACCACTTTGACTTGGTTATTTGCTAAGTTTGATTTTTCATCTAATAACCTTATTCTCTGTAATATACTTGCATTATTTGAGTTCTTAGGAGTTTTTGACTGTTATCTCGTTTCTTAAGCATAGGAAATTGCTTGCCACCTGTTATTTTTTTATTCTGGAAATGTTTATTTATCCTTTTGCCAGGTATCTGATTCATTATCAGTTCCCATCTTTTGTAGTTATTTTAGAATTGGTTGGGCATGGTTGACTACTCAATTACCATAACCATTGTAAAAAATGATAGGCAACTTGGATTAGAAGATGCCGAGGGAGAGGAGATGGACTTGTTATCAAAAAAATCATTATTGCTTTGTCTGGAAGACTTACATTGTCATGATATATAAATATTTAAGTTTCTCTAAAGTAATTGATTGTTCATGTGAAAGTAGTATATTTTATTTGTCATAAATGTAGATAGTTGGATTGTGAGAAGCTGTGCTACTTAGATGCTCCAATTTTCAGGAATCTGGGAATGTTGACTGTTTGGACACTTGATGTGACATAGCTTGACTTTCCACTCAAGAAATTCCAGCTTACATCAGAAAAAAGTTTTGGCATTGGGCATACATTTTGGGAGCTTCATATGGAAACTCAATTTCAAGTATCTAAAGGTTAAATTGGTAGCTAAAGATTATTTTAAAACAACTTAATCAAGGTACTTCTAAGGAGCAAGTTACCATATCTTTGAAATTTGTGAGGATTAAGACTTATTGTTGATATTTATGCGAGGAGTGACTTAAAAGGACAAAGTAATTTACCATAAATATAACAAAAAAGAAGCTTCAGTATTTTGATTTTGCAGCTATACAAGATGTTGATAGTTTTGTCTGAACTACATGATCAAATGAAAGTGTGCATTATGTCCGAAGAATAACACAAGGCAGATCTATGATCTAGGGACTTCAATAATAAAAACAACTTGGATAAAACCGATTGGCTTTGATTCCCAAGAAAAGAAAGAAAGATAAACTCAGCAAGAATACTGCCCTAGAAATAGCATTACTATAGAGTGTCCCAAAAAGTTAAATCGGTGAATGTAAACCATGCTATGATTGAGGGACTCTAAAAACAGAAAAACCAGCAGGACTATGCTGATTGTCTTTTTTAGCATTAAAAACAAAAGCAAACTCAAAAACAGAAAAATGAGTTAAATCAATTGGCTTTGATAATCCTAAAAAAAAAGAAACCAAACTTGGCTAGAATGCTATCGAAGAATTAGCACTATCATAACTGAGAAACTGAGATGAGTAGGATGCCTAAATCATGCCAAGGGAGAAGACACCGCAACTGAAAGGGTATGAGAAGAAAAGCAAAAAACTGACTCTTAACCGACTCTTTGACTGCCCTTTTTAGATAACACAACAAATGAGGTAGGAGTTTTAGTCAATGGATCTCAATATTCCATGCTTTTTCATATGCAACACTTGTCTGATGCTAGTGCATGTGTGTGCACATACACTGCATGCATGTACATATAGTATATGTACATATGTAGATAGACATATATTAAATATGAACACACACACGCATATATACACTATATTATATTATATTCTACCATGGATACATATATAGTATTATATGTTATATTAAATTATACTATATTATATTTTGTTGTACTATACTATGCTACACTACACTATACTATACTATACTATGGTATCTTGTACTACATTATACCATGCACTATATCATGCAAAATTATATTATATCGTATTATAATACATAATATAATATTATATCATATTGTATGATGTCATGTTATATTGTATCATATTATTATATCATATTATATTGTATTATATCATATTGTATGATGTAATATTATATTGTATCACATTATCATTTCATATCATATCATATTATATTATATTATAGTGTTATGTTGCAATAATCATAATATATTATCTTATGGATATCTATGTACATACATATATGCATGCATACATGTATATATGCATATCATGGTCTGAACTCTTGATCATACCATACTGTCTTGAACCCATCTTGATGCCATATGGCATGAAATATCGATCCTAGTGACACAAAGGTAATGTCCTCGTAGATATGGTGGCATATCAAGTCTCTTATGGTGCTGGTTATTTGAATGATGTGGGGCTTATAATAGGAGAGATTTCAAACCTGATTGCATATGCACACGTCTTTGTCTATAATAAATGTATGCATGCCAGCATGTATGTATGTACGTATATGTTCATGTGTGTGCATATTTGAGACAGATATATGTATATACATTTTGTGTATAAATGTATGTATACAGGTATGTATATGCATACATTTGTATGTCTGCATGTATGGCAGCATGTAATGTGGATACATCCATATATGCATACAAGAGATTTTAAAATCTTCTAGATATGTAGGCGTAAGCCTTAATGTATAAACAAAGGATTGAAGCTTCCTTCTCTGTATGATATCAAGAGTAGTGGTATAAGAGCAAAGGTGGAAATGAACTACGCTCAAGTTTAACCTTCCATTTTATGGGCTGAGCCAAAGTTTGTTAAGGTTGGGCATAGCTAAAGCCTAAATTCAATTTTTTGCATAGATTCACATATGCATACAAGAGAATTTAAAATCTTCTAGGTGTCTAGTTCCCAATCCTTACTGTATAAACAGAAAGGATGAAGCTTCTTTCTCTGGATAATATCAAGAGAAGTTGCAGAAATGACTTGTGCTCATGTTTAACATTCCATTTTATGGGCCTAGCCAGAATTAGTTAACGTTGGCCCTAGCTTAAGTCCGAATTTAATTTTTCATGGTGGATATTACTATGAGGCTGAACCTAGTTCCTAAGGTTTGAGGCTTGTCCAAGTTAATCTTGATTGTATAAGTGTATGAATACGGAGAGGGGGAGGGTGGTGGTTGAAGCCTGTTAAGAGATTAAAAATTTAGGGAGAAGGAGATCCTTTCAACAACCTCAACGGGTCAGTATCCTAATTTGAGAATGTCACTGGTTCTAGTGATAGATTTAGCGGGCAACCATGATAGTGGCATAACTTAGCTCTTGAAAAATGAGGATGAGAATCGTAGGAGAGGGTCTGAGTGTTTCCAGCTGCTATTTCTTTACATACTCAATGTAGAATTTCTTTGAGTGTTTATGTGTTCGTGCTTGCATGCATGTGCGCTTGTGCATGCATATGCATGTTTATGCATGCGATATTGTGTGGGAAGAGAGTGACAGTGGATGTGTGGATGGGATAATAGGTGATCACGATGATGAGAAGTGCAAGGTTGGGCATGTGGGCACAAGTGGCAGCTCTGAGGGTAGGCAATAGTACAACTACAGTTATTGGCAGCTTATAATTGTTAAGAAGTCATAGAAGTAGGAGGAACCATACAGGTGTATTTTCATTATATATATAAGTTTTAAGGAAAGGCAAAATCAGATTTATCCCCTTTCATAAATATATATTCAAGTCCTTCATGATTGCCTCTCTCAATAACATTAGAGAGAGATTAATACAAATGTAAATATATTGTACAAGAGAGTATATTTTCCAAAAATTAAATTTCAGTCTTCTGAGACTGGCTTGGGTCAAGCAAGGATTGACCAGCCACTGATCATTTCAGGCCTTGAGTTTAGGTCTGGCTCAAGTCAACTCAAACCTGAATTGCTTTGTTCGAAACATGTCCTAGAGGATGCTTGTTCTGATAGGTCTCAACATGATAGAAGTTAATTTCCATCCCTAATCAAGAAAAGTAGATGGGTGTAGGAAAGAAACTTAATTAAATACATGAATCGTCCAATGTAAAAAATAGGATGTCACCTCCTCTATTGGGGTTTATCTTCCTGGTAAGGTTCAAAATTTACTGAGCTAATATGGATTGAACCTGTTTCTACATGATGTAGCATCTAGCAAGTAGTTGTTTTTGTAAGTCTGAAATTTGGATCTTCCAGCTTGAATGTATCTATATATACACTACTGACTACTTTATACAAGAAATCTAGGTATACTGCAAGTTGCATCCTTGAATAAAACCCTATTAAATTTGCATCTTGATAATTAATGCAAGACTGTGGTGGAATTTGACATTGACATCCAAACTTCCATCTTCATGAGAAAGGCATTATAATGCTATATGTTAGTATAAGACTGCCTTCATCTCAATGAGAGAGGCATTATAATTCATAAGGTGTCCACTTTCATACATGACTAATGAAGACATGTTGTTTTGCAGTGTACAATGCCCGTTGCTTTTGAGGGATCATTTGACTTCTTCAAAATTCTACCTATTAATCCTTTAAATCTGTCTACTGATGAGCAACAATCGTTATTGTCTTTATTAGTTGAGTTCATTGGACAATCTCCAGGAAGGAGTGGTTCAACAAGAACCTCAGATTTGATGTACAAACACTTGCAGCCATTGATCAATGTCTTGATATATTCACAGGATAATAGAGTAAAAGGTCAAGCCTATGTATTGGCACGGGCAGCCATGATAAGCACGGGTGCTTTTGATCAAAACTTCTTGGAGATTGATGCATGGTTATTTTTCTTACCCGGTTACAAAATAAGAAAGTGTTCTGTTGAAAGTCTAGATGACTTATCTGCTGTTGTCATATCTTTTCTTTGCGATTCTATTTCAACAGTTGGAAATAACTTGTACAAGTATTTGGATCATATGCGAAAGCTTATCTCTAGATTAGGTGACTCTAAAGGTATATGGTGCTTCACAACGAATATATTTCTAGATATTGTCATGCAATTATGGTAATGTCTTGTAGACAACATGCTGTAAGTTTTATTTACTTTTTCATTTTTTCTGGGACAGCCTGTAATACTTAGACATCTGTATGAGTCCACACTTATAGACATGAAGTGGATAGGTGAATATTAGTGAGGGAATCAAAAGCAAAGCTCAATCACAACCAGTTATTTAAGCTAATCATGACATACAAACCCAAGAAACCCAAGAAATCCTAGGCCTAGGTTGCTACATGGCTGTGAGTTGATTTAGAGTCCACAATAAGGTCAAGAAGTTGATGCTGATGGTGCTGGCAATGCTAACAAGTCCTTGTGGGTACAAACTCCATGGTTTCAAGGAATCTAATATTATTATCTCAAATACTAGTAAATTTTACTGTAATTCTCTATTAATATACTATGATTTGCACACGTATTCTTCAACACATTATACATTCCGAAAAAGTCTTTTTTTATTTGATCTAAGTTTTTCTATTCATATTTTGATCATTCATGGATTTGTGCTAAATAATTGAAGATACTAGTTGAACTTATTTTTAGAGAATAGATTTTGCCAAGTAATTAAAAATGAGATTGTTCCTAAAAAAAAGTATCCCATTGTGTTTATGAGGGGCAAACATATGGAAGACACATGCCAGTAGAAGACTGAAAAAAGCAAGGGAGAGTAAGATGAAAGGAATATAATTAAATCATACCATGCACAAAACATACTTTAAGGAAAGTCTCACACAACTAACAAGAGTTGTATTGTATGAAAACATATTTAGAATATCAGTATCTAGGAAGAGTTTGGAAGCTTACAAATTTAAGAAGTATGGAAAATTGCAAAATTTGTCTCCGGTAAGGTCTGTAGATTTCCTTTTTTGCAGAAGGTTATTTGTTCCATACTTCTATTGCGTACAATAATCAATTAATTGGTAGATCTGACAAAGAGATGTCCTTTTCTTTTTGTTAAATCCTAAGAGATGCTTTTTGAAGAAATTATATATCTACAGTTTATATGTGTCCAGAATCAACTTAACTGTGATTACCATGTTATGCTTTTGCATTTATATAGGTTTGCTTATAAAATCATTGCATGAGTAGAAATGTCACAGTTAACCTATGATACTAGTTATTTCGTCTTATCCTGGTATATGTGATGGGAATTCCTTTTGTCCCTTGTTTATTGAGCTAGACATTTAGTGGATCACATGTGATTTACATGTGAGAAGTAACTAGAGTTGCTATCACTCTCATCTTAATAGAGTCCTTGGGAAGGAGATGATGCTTGAACTGCAGGAGATCAGAAGCTCACACACACACACACACACACATATATATACATAGGTGCTTGTTCTTATATATAGGCCTGTTCTTGTTTGTGTGTTCATTATGCAGTGAATTACACCTTTCTGTTTAACTACAATATTTTAATTGACCATATCATTTTGCTGTAGGTGATTCTCCTGGGTTTAGTCCTCTCGTTGTTTGTATGCTACAGAAATGCCTCAGGCTGTTAGAGTCAGATTCTGGAACCTTTAGATTGTATGAGAGATCCATGATTGCTTTATATGTGTGCAATACACTAAGCTTACTTTTGCAGTCTCAGGTATGAATTTTTCTGTTAATCCTTTCTTATTATCCATCTTTGTGATAAACATGACACTATGCACTAATTTTATGTTTGGCAGGTAGACATGAAAACTTTACCTGGTCTGATAAATTTGGTTTTGACTGACAAGTTTATTGATCATATATCAGTAGCTAATGATTCTAAGAGCTCCCTCTGCGAATGGAGACCAATGAAGAATCTGTTATCTTTTGCAAGGAGTATCCTTCATCAACAGAGTTGTTGTTTCAATTCAATCTCAGAAGGTGCTCTTGAAGGGCATGGGAACTCCTTCTTCTTAGTACTTGCTAAAATAAAGGAGTTTGTACATCAGGAAAATGCTGGTGGTCTAGCTGGAATGGCCGTTGCCTTTTCATCATCAATTTTATGTGCTTCTCCTGAGGATATATTGAAAAACTTACCTTTCCTTCTTACCATTGCCCAACAGCATTTTAGATCTCATATCCCATTCTTATCATTGGTACTTTTCTCCGAACAGAAGTTTCTTGCTAAGGTTTATAATCTGTGGCCAGAAATGTTCATTTCTGGTCTGGAAATGATTGAGGGTTCAGATAGGAATGACTGCAGAGCAGATAATGGACATTTAATTCATAGCAATGAATCTGTCTCATCAGTGTCTCAAAACCATTTAGATTCTAAGGAATCAGCTGCTTCTGCATTTTGTTTATTTTTGAGGCATGCTCCTTTTTATGCACTATTTTCTGCATTCTTGAGCTTTGAGAGTTGGAAAAAGCATTCGACCAGAATGCTAGATTTACTTAGAGCTAAAATAGCTGAAGGCTCGATTAATGACTTAATCACTTGTTTGAGATGTGCACTATTTTGGAGTTATCAGATACTGTCATCCTATAGAGCTAAGCCATCTGACATTCTCGAAGAACTTTTTGTGATCTGTTTCCATCTCATTGATTATATATTTGACCATATCATGGTATTGGCTTCTGATGCTGCTAAATTTCAAACTGAAGGATCATCTTGCATTACAAAATATGTTCAAGATGTAGTTGACCTGATTTTCCATCACCCTATCGTGAGTCTGTCTGTGTCACATCCTTTGTGCTGCAGCCGGGAACATGCAGATGAAAACTTAGGGGACAGTGAGGAAACCTTTTTGAATTCTTTAAAGCAGAACTTTCATCCAATGAACAATCTTATGCTGCAATTTTTGATTAAGGTTTTTGAGTTTCTGCTAGCTCTGGAATATCAGAATGGTTATGCATCTGAAGTCCATGATCCCTTTACTGAATCAGTTTTAGAGGATCCCAAGCTACTGGTTCAGAAGGTAGTGTTGTTATTTAGGGAAAAATTTGATCTATGTGTTGAGAAAAGAGATCTAGAGCCCCTCATTCCAAGTTACAACATCTTTCATGCTTTCATGCATTTTGTATCTCCTTTTGAACTGCTTGAACTTGTGTTCTGGATGTTTTCTAAACTGGAAAATGAGGTTTCTGGCTGTACATCAGTATGTAAATCTTCTGCTATTCTCAGTTTGTATGTTGCCAATAGCCCATTGAGTACGCTATGCAATCTTTTACAACAGCCAAAGCTGCTGCAATCAGAATCTCATCTGTTTTGGGACGTGAAGGTTAAAAGTTTCAACACTGCAATTCTTCAAAGAGTTTTCTATAAGATCCTTGATTTTGCCATAAACCTCAATCTAGAAAGTGCAGATATTTGTTTATTCAATATGGTTAA
This sequence comes from Areca catechu, assembly GCA_021397845.1. Taxonomy (NCBI): domain Eukaryota; kingdom Viridiplantae; phylum Streptophyta; class Magnoliopsida; order Arecales; family Arecaceae; genus Areca; species Areca catechu. The sequence continues at coordinate 10,157,057 of CM038044.1, forward strand.
TACTGTCTATATTCAGAGAGTTGCAAAACCTCACCCTGCTCTGCTTCCCTTGTATATGTTGTTGTCTAGGATGATCATCAACAGTCCCGTGAAATTGCTACTACACTGCTTGTATCCAACAAGTAAGATCAGAGCAAAAACTTTGTTTCGGCTTATTGAAGTGAGCCCTATGCATATGAGGCTTTTTGGGCAGATATTCTTGGGCATTTTAGGAAAAGACATAACTGTTCTGGATGTTTTAAATGTGGATGGTGCATCTGCATCTTGGGTTAAAGTGACTGATATGAACTGTAACTATATCCTTTCGGAGGATGACTTTGTGCTTCTGTTGCCAGCTGCTTTATCATACTTGCTGTCTAGCTTATGTAAATATAAGAAGCATGATATCAAACTTTTAAGATCTATACCAACATTTTACTTTAGAATTCTAAGAGATGGTTTCTCAAATTGGAAGAGCTATGTCTCTGGAGGCAATTTTCAGGAAGAATATGATGAATTTTCACTGACATCAATGGAGGATTTTCATAATCTTTTCAACAGCTCTCTTCTTGGGAAAGCAATCACTATGTTGCATTACTTTTTCATCATAAATGGAAATTCAATTGGAAAGAAACAGCGGTTGAAACTATTTGATGATATTTATTCCCACTCATCTGATCTACTTGATTGTGATTTTAAAGTATTCAGTACCTGCTCTTACAAGGAGTCCTTAAAGCTGATTAATGAAATTTCTGCAAAGATAGCATTGACATGGTTATTGTTATTTCCTCCTGAAAGGTTAATGCAGATTTCAGGGATTGAAATAGAAGGACTTGATGAGATGACCGTTGAATGGGAATCTGAGAGTATGAACTCTGCAAAACTAAGGTTTATGAGTATTCTGGGCAAGACATTGGACCGGATTGTCAGGGGCTTTCCTCAAAATATGGAGGGCACTACAACATATTGCAGTGCTGACAGTTGTCGTGCTTTTAGATTTTTAGAACATTCCATTTTGAGGAACATTATTCGGCTGTCAATGATGATTAAAACATATCTTATCCAGTTGCAATCCATTCCTTTTCTAAAGTTATTTGTTAGATCTTGCCTCCTCAATCGATTTGAGGATCCTGTTACTTTAAAAGCAATTCGCTGCATTCTTGCTGCACTATCAGAAGGAAACTATTCCTCTACTGAAATTCTTGATCTCTTGCTTGGACACTCTCAGTTTGTATCGACAATTCTCTGCAGTGATGCCACTCTTGATTCATCTTCTTTTGAACCCAGTGGAGCATTATTTCAGCCAGTCCCTAGTATTTTGAAATCAGTTGACATTGTTTGTGTTGATCAAAATAGACAAACGGGCAGGGTCATTTGCGATATGTTGTCCAATCTGAAAAATGAAAACTGTTCTCTAGAAAAGCTAAGGTTGGAACTAGTTAAGTTGCTCAGAGTATTGTATCATGTTAGAAATAGAGAAAAAAATACTGGGCTTGTAAAAGCTGATGCCGTGGATTCAAAGAAAATGATTTTCTGGCTATTATCTGCCTATGGTGCAACTCTAAGTGAAACTGATCTAGAGATACTCCATCTCATGCATGAGATTGAATCAATTGAAGGATCAGAGTATGATGCGATCGCTGAAATGGATTATGTGTGGGGTAGTTCTGCCTTGAAGTTTAAAAAGGAACTCACAGTGGATAAATTAGCATCATTGAACAAGATTGCTGATTGTGGAATAACTGAAGAACAGCGCAGAATGCTGTTCAGAGAGAACATTCCCGTTGATACAAAACTTTGCATGAAGACGGTTCTGCATTTTTGCTATGATAGATCTTCACAGACTGCTCCTGTGTCACTGAAAAAACTTCTTGATGACAACTTTGTTGATGCCACAGAGGTGATCTTTCTCATCTTTTACCCCTGTTTATCTTATTCTGATTAAGAAAATTATGCTTTCTGTAAGATCTGCTTCTTGCTTTCTTATTCTGTTAATTTGCAGTTGTTGATGTGATGCTTGTATGATTTTTGAAGCAGAGACCATCTTCAAATGATCTCCTGCTTCAACAATATGATCCTGCTTTTATACTGAGGTTCTCCATTCATTGCCTATTAATGGGTTACATTGAAGCCATGGAGTTCTGTCGACTTGGCTTGCTTGCGATTACATTTGTTAGCATATCTTCAACTGATGTTGATTTGCGAAAATTAGGGTATGAGTCCCTTCAAAACTTTAAGATGGCTTTGCAGGTAATATTCTTTCATGAAAACATTGGTAAAGGCACTATCAAAATAATTTAAGATTACTATCCATGTATTTGTTTTCATTTTTGAGCTGGACTTAAGTTTTTGCTTACATGATTTGTCAAGTATTTGGAGGTGCAGCCATTGTTCTGATTCTGCTCATTACTTAGATGCTAATCATTTCCATTTGTTATTATCCATGCCTTTCTCCAAATGTTATGTGAACTATTGCAAGATTAGCAAATTCTTGATGCTTTACTACTGGTCACAAGCTATGATAAGGGTACATGTCCATGCATGCAATTTGTGAAACCCTCATGCAGGGAACAGAGGAAATGATTTTATTGCTTTCAGGTTTAAGTTCAAGTGACAACAGCATTATAGCAAGAAGAAAGTTTGGCTGATTTTGGGGATTTAGGATGAAAAGATCAATAAGAATTATGCTTAAATAAATCTCTTATAAGAGTGGATTTCAAGCTACTTAAGCTTAAATTAACTTGTGAACCCAAAAACTTTTCTTCTGGTTTATTGCTGTGTACCATCCTTCTGAGTCCGCTTGAGAAGGGATATGATCATGGCTTTGATTGCTGGTGCTTTCCAGAGTGGTAGAATTCCAGGGAAGGTTTAGATCAAGGCTATGGACTGAAGGATAAAAAATTAAAGACTGTTTACTGTTTGAAGGGAATAAAGTGGACTTTTAAATTTAGAGAAGTAGCAAGATAATAGTTCATATAAGAGCCAGTTTGGTTCAATGACAAAAATTTTTGCAAAACAGGTCAATTTTTTCCCTTAAACTCTCTTTTTGAGTTTACTAGACCTTTACAACCCTGCCTTTGGGACTACTGTGAGAACATGTTATGTGTGCATCAACATGTGCCATGTGTTACTAATTACCAATAAGTATGCATCGGCTATTATAGGATGTGCTAGATGTGTGCTTTAATTTGTGGATGCGGGCATGATGGTCAAGTGAAATATGGAACAAACCATTTTTGCAAAAGCAAAGGTGACCTACTTTGTGCAAGCAAGATAAAGTGGGTTTTCTTTGTAAAATTTCCTCATTAAGAACTAAATAATCAATCATTTTTTCCATAGATTAATTATGTCATATAACCTATGACATGATCATTGATGATAGGGTACCATAGCAACATAAGTGCATAAGATTGAGCCTTCTGGAATGAAAGGCTATAGCCTAAGCACTGGATCTCTGTTCCATGATATAACAAGTTCAGAAGCTCATACTATATGGTATGTATACATGGCTGGTGATGGAACAATATATGTTTCTAGCCCTTAATGCTACCATTTTATAATCAGAAGGGAATTTTGTACAACTGGGCCCCTTTTTTGAACATTTTTTCTGATTGGGATCATTATTTATTTATTTATATAGTTGCAGAAATGCCGAGTTTCGAAATTCTTTAACACTTTTGCACCTGGCCTCATTTATACACTCCAGCCAGTGAATGCACTCTGCATGCAACAATGCGCACTGGTACACAGTATTAAGAATATCTGTATTTGTATAGGAAAAAGTGCATTCACTATAAAATCTTATGCATTCACCATGCAAAATATGTGCATTCAGCTCTGCTTAAACTTATGGATGAGTATATCTGCTAAGGCTTGGGGCAAAAACATCCAAAATCTTCTCAAGTCTGGGCCATTATTGTGAAAAAATAGAAGTGATCTAAAGTAAACAGAAAAACAAATTGGCTGATTGTGCAAAAGCCCCTAACCAGAATAGTTGTCAACATATTATTCATATTAGAGAGATGCTAGGGCTGGTAGTCTATTACTTTATGGGATATCATGCATAATTTTTACATATAACTTGACTTTTTTTTTAGATGTCTAATGAATGTTCATTTTTTATGGTACTATACCCTTGTAATGCAACCTGGTTATCACATTGTGTGAAAGATTTTTTTTTCCCGACTTAGCGAAGCATATGAGGAGCTTGTGCTTTTGTAATTTTAGAGGGATATTGGAGCTGAATTGGTTACTACTCAGTCCTAGCTACTTTTTATTGGATGTCATGCATGATAATTTGTAGTTGCTTTCATCAGAATTAGATGATCTTTTTAAGTTTCAGTTCTAGTCTGCCACTCTAAGTAGTTAGGACATTCACCGATATGCCTCTCAACTAGTAATGAATAAAAGTCAAAAGGATGTATTTTTGTGTTTTCAATGGGATTGTTGGATGCTGATTAGTAGTTTCTTGTTTGGAAATTATGAATGTACCAGAAGTCAAATAATGGTAAAATATTTGATGTGATCTTGACTTATGTAGGTCATTAAGAACTATTTGTATGTATGTTCTGATGTTAGCAGCTGTAGTGTAAAATTTTGAAATCAAAGCCATTCTGTATTGAAGAAAAGAAAAGAAATTTTTGGAGGACAATGATATGCTGCTTGAATTGACTATGATGGTCAGACATGAATAAGGACATAGAATCTAAGTCACATGTAGAAAGATACATACATACATGCATAAAATCTATGTATGTATGTATGTTTATGTATATGTATGTATGTACACAATGGTCCTGTTTGGTGATTAGGTGAGCTAAGCTGCACTTTGCCTGCACTGACTTCCTGGAAAACAAATAGCGCAACTTGTTGGAACTCAGGTTTGTCCTTGCAAAAAAATGCCTGTAGGGAACTCAACTTTGCTAAATTCAAGTCTGGGCAGTTCACCTTAGACACTTCAGACATGTGCACTGAAACATATACACTGCTAGAGTTGCAGGTTTGCCCAGACTGATGATTTGTTTCTTGCTACAATTAGTGTTGATTGATCCCTCTTGGTTTTTAACCCTATATATTGGTCGAAAAGCCAATAACTAAAGCCCATCTATGTAAAAGTTGCTAGATAGTAGCACATAATAATACATGCACAATAGTGTACTGTTATCTGTAAGTGTAAATTGGGCACAGTAGAGATACAAGTGTAAAGAGCATGGTAGAAAGAAGCATGCTAGAGTACCTGCTCAAAGCAGGAGGCAGGAACAAGTACACTAGGATAGATTAGGACCAGCATCTAGTTTAGATGCAGGGTTGGTGGTTTGGTGTAGATGGTTTAGAAGATGGGTAAGGAAAACAAAGAAGGCTTGGATGAAATTGGTGAGTGGCAAAAAAGTTAGTTTATTTCACATTCTCATTTGGTGGATTTGGCTTTCAATAAGAAGAAATGGTGAAATAGGATCCATAAGTTGGCCTTGGATGCATGGTATAAGGCCTTCAATTTAATGTTTATGTTTATTTTGTCAAGCAATATTACACGTATAGAACATTTAAGTGAATAAAGCCACAAATCAGCTGTTCATATTGTATGATAAGCTTCTCTTAGTTCAAAGTTATCATGGACAGGGCACCGACTTATAGGGGTTTCATTTTAGGTAGCAAGCTGCTTTAAAATTTGTTCTCATGTTCTGGAGAATCAGATCTGGCTTTGTGAAGCTGACCTGTATAAATGGGAGGAGAACTGGTGATTAAGGTATAGAATATCAATGTAAAAAATAAACAGCTCTGGAATAAATTTCAATGACATGATACTTAGGATTCTTTAGAAAATGTCTTTATGCCTTAATACGAATGCATTCTTGTTTTGTGATGACACATATTCCTTTTGATGAATGTCTTAGCTATATTTTACTCGCTTTCTCTCTATATTTCTCTGTCTACCTGTCTGTCTGTGTATCTATCTCTACATGTACCATTTATCTGGGCTTTGTGGTGCCTAGCATGCTGACATATAATTTGGATGGACTGCATAATGGTTCAGATGAGAGGCTTTTATTAACTCAGACGCTTCTAATATCTGCACAATCTTGACTTGTTTTCTGTGGCACAGAATTATCGAAAAAGCAAGGATGCACTGCAAATTCAACTGCTTCTAACATATTTGCAAAACGGGATAACAGAACCATGGCAGCAAATCCCCTCCACGACTGCTATTTTTGCTGCAGAAGCATCTTTCACACTATTGGATCCATCACAGAATCATTTCTTTACAATTAGCAAACTCTTGTTGCGCTCTCCTAAAGTGAACCTGATGGTATTTTTGTTTTTATTCAGTGATGCTATTTCCTCTTATTTAAGATTTTGGCTAATTTTTGTCATTAATGGCATAGTTGATGCTACTACTGTATGACACTGTGACTAACTTCAGGCCACTTGTGTGGTGCCTTTTTTTAAATGCAGATTGTTCCATTATTTCATACTTTGTTTGAAAGTAGTTCCATCCATTTCAAAATGGACCGTTTGTGGATTCTTCGACTAATATATGCAGGGCTCAATTTAAATGGTGATGCTAAAATATATATGAGAAGCAAATTTCTAGAGCTGTTGCTGAGCTTTTATGCCTCTTCACTGTCAGATCCTGAGTCAAAAACTCTGATTCTTCGGGTAATTTGGAATTTGTTTTATTAAAAGTGATATTTCATGGTATGCTAAAATATTATGATTTATGATAGTCATATTTAGTAGTATGTATTGAAAGTTAGGAAGCTTTTGGAATTGGATGCATAAGAGGGTCCACATGATATAGAGACAGTTAAGATAGAAAGCTTTTGCAACTAATGCTTATCATGCTCTACAAAAGAAGAAATCTAGAACTTGGAATTAAAATGATGGAAGAAATTTTTAATCAGGTGGGAATTAATTATCATAATCATTGTTGCTTGCTCTCATATGCACCTAATTTGTCCCACTCTAGTTTAAATAGACACTACAAGTACAAGAAGTTTGTTAATGAAAGGTGAGGAAAACTTGCTTCATTCGAAAGAGTGACTGGTGCTTGTAATGCACATTTATATGGGAATTGGCACCATACAGTGTGGGCAACATAATATGAAGACCAAGGATTGCAAATTAGCGAGTGGTGTGTAATTTTGTTACTTTAGCAAGGAAGGAGAAGAGTGTGGATTGTGGAGTCTATTGTATGATAGTAGGAAAATGTGCTGCCTTGACATTTGTCTTGCAAAGAGAGACATTTTGTGTTGTTAAATGTAGTTTGTGTTTGTGTGAAGTCTAAGGTGTCCATGGAGAGTTTTTCAAACATTTTAACTTCTTAGCAGCTATATCAGTGAAAAAGGGAAAAATCTACCAAAAAAAGGGGGAAAATTTCTACCTATCTTTTCTACCGTTTTCCTATGTATATAACTAACTCATCTTAATTTGCAGATGGCTGTTTTTGTATTTGTGGAATGAATTTATCATGTATTTTTTTAAAGCTTTATACAATGCATAATGTGAGGTGATTGAAGAAACCAGATTTAATGGATATTTATGTATATCTTGAGTAGAATTTGGTTACTTGTATTTGCCTCAATGGTTCTTTCTTTTTTAGTTCCTTAGAACTCGAAGTCACCAATTAATCTATTTGAAGTGGTTATTGATGAGATTTAACTTACGATGCAGATAATGAAGAAATCTGTTAAACTGCCTATGCTAGTTCATTATTTAGTGAAGGAATGTGGTTTAATTCCCTGGTTATCCACTGTTCTGTTGTTCTATGGTGAGGAACTAGGTGGAGATCACAAAGAATCTTCTTTAAAAGCTATGGAGTTGGTTTTAAAGGTAAATTTACTTTTATGTGGACAATCTATTTTAATGAAACTAAATTAGCAAACAATTTTTTAAGGAATTTTGGGTTGCTTTTCTTTATTGCACCTTCATTTTGGCACATGTTTGAATTGTTCCAGTTCCATGCATGGTCATTTATTAAATTGACAATTGTAAAATAGAATTCTAGAAAACTATATCATGACTAGTTTCATAGATGTTAGTTTTAAATTTTGTGATGGATTATCTTATACTAAGGGTCAAAAGCAAGGAATGCTGTACCATCCTGAACCATTTAGTTTGGGGTGCATCGAGTTGTATTAGGGGTAGATCGGCATGTTGCCATCCCTTGGTTCAAGAAATTGATAAGGGAGGGGAAGAGGGATAATGAAAGAGAGGAAAAGAGAGAGGGAGACGGAGGGAGGGAGAGGGAAGGGGTGGGAGAGAGAGGGAGAGGGGGACGGAAAGAGGCTGAGAGGAGAGAGAGAGAGGGGGCTTTTGAGCTCCCATCTCTCCTGGTGCGCACGAGAACTTCTCTTCGTCTCCCTCTCTTCATCCCTTCTATCCCTCTTCCTCTCTTCTCCCTCTCCCCTCCCCTTGTTAGCTTTGCTGTGTTGATATGGGCATGGAATAGAACAACATGGTACCATACCATACCATATTGTCGGGTAACCGGTAATGGTACCAGCAAAACAAACCTTGGTCAAAAGTATGAGTAAAGGATCAACACTATGTGTTGCTAAACCTCAACATGCATTGTCGGGAAAAGACATGGAATATTGTTATTGAAATAATAATACTATACAAGCTTCATAGATACTGATAACAACTTGAATAGATTTTTGTTATGCATTTGTAGAGGTCTCATATTAGTCTAATCATTAAGTCTGGGCATAACCCATAGCTACAAGCCGAGCTTTACTTTGTACCTCTTGGTTGAACCATCATGTTTATATTTAGTTATGCACACCTAATGCATCCAATTGTTCATTGCTTTTTAGGAAAAGATGCTAATACCATGCTCTGTTTCTGTGCAGTGCTTCCATCCTCATTTATCATAGCTTCTTTTAAGTTAGGATGTTAGAGAACTTCTTGAACATTCTTAGTAGTAGATATGAAAGAGATTGCAGTAGCAAGACTAGAAATTCAAGTAGGATAGAATTAAATAGAAAAAAAATTACAAAAGGGATGGGGTACAAGGTTTTTTTGGTCTTCAAAGAGAAATGGGTGAATCAATATCATCGACAAGAGTAGATCTAGAATTGATACCTATACCTTGGCCTAAAACTAGGTTGGTCAGTTGAATGAAAATTGTCTTTGGATGTTATATTCTTCTTCCTCTTGGTTTAAACAACGATACAAGGGGACTCCTTGACTTGAGATATGCTAGGTAGCTCATCTATAGGTAAAGGAAGTATAGGGTGAAATACTGTAGCTTCATTATGATTTCATCTTCCGTACAGTGACCTTTTGAGAATAATATGGAATATCTTCATAGATCGTAACAATTAAAGAAATATACCTTACAGATGTTACCATGTATGAGAGATAGGATCATGACACTTTTTTTTTTTTGTGAACATGAATATCCTTGAAAAATGCACTTTTAAGAATCTAGGGTGCAACCTTTCCTTGTATGAACTAATATCATGAACGAAACAAACACAATAAAAACATGGAGAATTACCAGCAAGCTAAGTTCTTGAGGGAAGAACACTTGAATGGAACTATTATTACCTAACAAAGATGAAGGGGCCCTACTAATTAAATAACGTGTAGTTGATATTGCATCACTCCAACAAGATTTTTGAATGTTCCTTTCAAATAAAAGAGCACGAGATACCTTCAAAAAATGTTGTTTTTTCTTTTAGCAACTCTATTATGTTGAGTTGAGTAAATAGAAAATGTTTGCAAAGGAATTTTGTGGTCCTTAGGATGAGATAAAAGCTCACTGGGCATGCATTCTCCTCCATGATTTGTTCATAAAATTTTATTGTTGATGTTGAACTGATTTAAATTTTCTTTATGAAATGTTTTAAACATAGAGGACATTGTCATCTTTTTTTTTAGGATAAAAATCCATGTCATTTGCGAGTACTTATCAATAAACATAACCAATAACTAAATCCATCCAAAAATGAAGTATCAGAAGTCCAAACATCATTATGCACAAGAGTAAAAAGAATTTTGATTATGTTTTAGTACGTAAAGGGTTAGCCTTGGCATAATGGTAAGGTTGCACCATTCTAACTTGGAGGTCATAGGTTTAAAATATAGAACCTGACTCTCCGCATGTGGGGTAAGGTTGCGTACATCTTATCCTCCCTAGATCCTGCAATGGTGGGAGCCTTGTGTATTGGGCCCCCTTTTTTTATTAGTACATGGAGGAAACATAGTTCACTTGTGCTTAGTAAACTCATAGGACTTGTATAAGGTTTCTTATGGACCAAGGTTCACCAAACTGGTACTAGGTATTATACTGGTTAAGGTACTGGTATGTACCATGCTGACCCAAGTTATACTAGAATTAGGGGAGGGAGAGGAGGGTGGGAGGGAGGTGAGAAAAGAGAGAGAGAGAGAGAGGAGAGGCGAGTAAAAGAGAGAGATTGGTGAGAGTGAAGAGGGCAAGAAAGAGACTGAGAGATGGATGCATTTCAGGTTGTCATTTTGATCATTGGTGGTGGCTGTCACAAAAACCTGGCCGAGGCAAGAGAGAGTGGAGGGCTTCTTTGAATGGAGAGGGAGAGATGGAAGAGAGAGAACGGGGAGGGTAAGAGAGAGATTGAGAGAGCGGGATGCATATTGACTCATTGTTGTCATTGTTGGTGGTGGTGATGAAACTCTAGTCAAGATGAGCATGGATTTATAAAGCCTGAATCTAAAGCAAATTGATAGACCATTCCATCCCGATAACCAACTAGTTTAGTTTGGTATGCTCCGAACTGGGTGGTTCAGGTCTTCAGGACCATTCAACACACATTGCTATGGGCCATTACAAATACTATGATGCAAAGTAGAAAATGATAGATGTCCTGTATGACAAAGCCACCTAAATAAAGTCTTTTCATAGCTCAATAGAGTAAAACGTGAACTGTCATAGGATCAAAAAGATATAGACCTTTTTCATGTTGTTAATCAATCATTGAAATTCAAATACCTAGGATAAAATGAAATAGCACATTTCAAGGACTTTATCAATTCTCATAGGTAACAAGTTGTGTAGAAACTTAGGGACATATAAGCTGAAACATAGGACTAAACTTGTCTGAAAATAGGAGATAAGGTATCACTAGCAAAGGTAACATGTTACAAAGTTAAGAAAATAATTAAGAGCACCGATCATATGCCCATGAATCAATAACAGGGTGAACAATGAGATGCATGGTGAACAATAACAATATCTATAGATGAAAACTTCTACAAATGAAATTGATTATATTTCTTAGAAAGAGACTGTCACATCTGAGTAGGATTTCACACTGACTAGTGCACCACCTGGTACATTTTACTGTGATTTCACCATGCCTCCTACATGACCACCACATCCATCTGTCTCTTGCACCATATTCTTGACCTGCATCTCAACCAGTAGACACATGCAGATTTTTCAAGCATGTGCTGAGTAGCAGATGAGATAGAGACCTACCGAAGACCAGTGTAGATGCTGTTCTAAGAAGGAAGCTCGCTGTTAGTCATGAACTTACCCTTCAAGTGCTCACTATGAAAACTAAGTCTGGATAGAAATTTAGCAACTACAAACTTCCGCTATCATTGGTTTTCAAAATCATTTGTGAGAGGTTGATACACATTTAACTCAATGATCTGTCAATTGATTATGGCATTTACTTAATGACAAGGTTTCAATATTGCTGGAATGGGATGACACAAATGGTACTGTACCATTCTTGCAGGTTTCAGGCACCAGTACCCAGCCCCATACCATGTCTGTACTTGTACTATATTGTTTAGGAAAAAAACTGGTACAAGGCTGGTACCGATATTTGAAACCTTGCTTAGCAATTCATTTCCCTGCTTAGTTTTCCCTATTTCTTTTGCCGAGTCACAAAACATTAAATTATTACTAATACCAGGGATCATATTGTTCCATGGCAGGGCCATAACTTGTCAATTTTCTTTTTATCATTCTTTCATTCTATCATTGCTTGATGGAGGATTTTTAATGAGATTATCATGTTACCCTTTTGTTTTCTAGAAAGCTTCTAAGAATTTGGTCCATTGTTAATAGTTCTTTAGTCTCAGATAGCTTGGTTGATGTCATTGTAAATAGTTGGAAGTTTGAATACTGAGGTCAAATAATCTCTCTCTCTTTCTATTTTTGTTCACTTGCTTTTATTAATTTTCTTTTAACTTGATTTGATTTTGTTTAAGCTTTGTTTTTATGTTGGCTTTAGGTAGTTAATGATGTGCTGTCCTCAAGAACAATCGCTGAGTGGCTGCAAGAGTGTGCCCTGGAGCAGCTGTCAGAATTTTCAATGCATTTATATGGAGTGCTTGTGGGTGCTTTCAAGTTTCTGAAAGAAAATGTTTCATTAATAAACTCCATGTTACATGTGATTGGTTCAACACTCAGGTTATCACAAACAAGGAAGATATTCCAGCCACATTTTACCCTATCTCTAGAGGGCTTATTTCGATTATGCCAAGCCATCTGTATTGAATTTCATAACATGGAGTTTAATCTTACCATTAAACTTGCGATAGATACCATCCTCATGAGTACACCTGTTCCAGTTGCATCTCACATGGTAATTACCTCTACTTGGTATACGTAGTTACCTCTACTTGATATACCCTGACTCCGACCTATATGCTTTTATAGATTAGATGCTCTCAATTGGCTTCTTTTGTGTATGGTTTGTTTAAATTATTTGTTAATGGACTAGTGGATTTTGGTATGCTTTGTGCAGACTAAGAAATGTCAATGACTCTTACCATTCTGCTAGAGTTTTTGAGCTTGCTAGACCCTTAATATGAATTGTATTATGTGAATTGAATGCTTAGCAGGAATCTTCCATTTGTGGGGGCACACCCACTCTAGAATTTGCTTGGAAATTCATCCATGTACCTGCTTTTTTTTTTTTTTAAGGAGACCTGCTTTCCCATGCTTGCTTTCAGTAATTAAGTGCTTGGTAATAAAGGTGCAGATACAATTTTAGGGTTCATGAAGGCATGTAGCCTAGATTTGAAAACTACGAGTAATACAAACTCAAGAAATTAAGATACATTGAAGGAAGATTTAGTCAAAATAATGCTTAATGATATTGAAGTTATAGTAAAGAAATTAAGATACATTAAAGTAGGATTTGGTCAAGATAAAGCTTAATAAAGTATGGTAAGACAGTAGTAGCATAATCATAATTAGGGCTGGAACTGGACCAGGTCGTACTCTTATCTGAGCCTGGCTCGAAAAAATTTCAGGTTTCGGACTGGGCTTAGGCTTGAATTATTTTGAAAAAATCAAGCCCGATCTTGCCCCAAGCTTGATTTGGCTGGTCCAAACCAAAGCTTGATTGGGCTGCCCAAATAAAAGCCTGAGATGACTGGAAAAAATTTCATAACAATCTGATTATCCGAAAACAAAGAAAACCTGATACAATCTCATCTACACTGCGACCAGAAACAAGAATCAGACCTTATCAACCAAGGTCTAGGGTTAGAGTTCCAAGGAGCTCAGGAAGAGATCGAATGCGCAAGCAAAAACAAACTGAGAGAAGAGGAGGGAGGGACTATTGTCTCCGTCCATGTCGAAGGGGCTTAAGACCTCCTTGAACTCCATGATTTGCTCCTCTGTTAGGTGCTGCGCCATTGATTCCGATTCCAAGCTAGTAGGCGACGATGACAACAAAGATGACAATGACGACCTCTCGATCTGGCTTCATCTCTCTCACCCTCTTTATAGTTTCTTAGTTTCTTCTCTTCTCTCAGTCTTGGCAGAGGTGGAGAGGGTTTGTTAGTCAAAGAAGAGCAACTTGGAAGATGGGAGTCATGGGGGGCGTCGGGTGCGGGTGCTGGGGCCGAGGGAGAGGAAGGAGAGTAGCAGAGCTGCAGAGGGAGATCGGAGCCAGGGGGTGCGGGATGCGGGTGCCGTTGGGGCTAGGGGAGTTGGTGTGGAGCTGGGGGTGGTGGGGAGCGGGCACCGCTGGGGCCAAGTTGGGGGGGCATCGAGTGGCAGGGGGCTATGGGCTTGGGTTTGATTGAAAGGAGAGAGAACTATAGAGGAGACCTAAATATTCAGGCTGATGGGCCGGGTTCGGGTCCGGCCTGTTATTGGGCCGGGCCAAAAGATGCCTTGAGCTCGGCCTGAAAATTGAATGTGCTCTATTATTAAGCCCAAGCTTGGCCTGGTCTACTTCGGGCCAACCTGAGCCTAATTCTAGTCCTAATCATAATCATCAAGCCTTTTCCCATTTGGATTCTTATTTGCCAGGTATTTCTATTTAGGGCCATGTCTAGTGATAGCCGGTAAGGACCGGATCCTACTTATGAAAACCCTCAAGCTTCTAAAATTAGGCCTGTAGTGAATCATTAGATGATTGTTGGCTCTTATCATTTAGTTAGTCAACTAAAATGACTTCTTAAAACTTTTGTATTATCATCTTTAATTTCCTGCTAAATGGGGAGAACCAGCTAGCTCTGGTTTCCAGTGACATTTCGCCCCTAACTGTAACTCATCTGAACAGGAGTGACTGGGTCCTCATCACTGCCAAGACTCTACTACCCTCTCCTTTGTATCTTTGTACCATTGTCAGTAGAATTTTTAAATGGTTCTTTTGTGAATTAAATATTCTCTTATGGTTTCTTCTTTGGATTTTGTATTGCTGAAAGTTGAAGTTATTCTTGTCGAGGGTGTTGATGGTGAGGCAACTTATTTGATTGCACTTGGGGACTAGTGGACAACTATAAGTCTTCAGACCCTACATAAACTGGTGAGTTGCCCTTGGCTGGATCACAAGCTGACTGATTCTTCTTGCATAATAGCCAACTTGATTCGGTGCAGGATTGATGATTTGATGTGAGGGTATCACCTTGGCTTGATAAGATTGATCTTGGGTCTCAAGATTAGCAATCGAGATTTCTTGGTGGATATTGAGACTTGATCCAACACATTCCCTCACAATCTTCTCCAGATATAATATGCAATGTTGTTGCGTTTGTCAAATCTTTGAACTTGTTGGTGTACTTATAGCCATCAACCTGCCCTGCCTCATAATAGAAGGAAAAAATGTTTGCTTAAGCTATCTAATAGCTTTAGTCTTTAAGCTTGTTATCACAGAACCCTTTGAGCTAATAAAACTTGGATTGCTGTTTGACTCCTAGTAAAACTAAAGATTGACCTATCTTTTTAAATGAATAGGGACTTGTGATCAAATAAAATAGGAACAAAAATAATAAAAAGCTATGATTGAATTTTCTAGAATCCTTTGATATCCTTTATTTGGTTTCCTTATTAGACTTGGGCCTTCCTGTGTGCTGGTTTCTTCAAAGACTAGGATAGATTGCAGGGATGGGGTGGGTACCAGGGTATGATTGTGAGTGCAGTAGAGACGAGCTTGGATGCTACTAGTGGTCAAACTATGGTGCATAAGTTTAAGGATCGGTATGCCAGAGTTTTGCACCATGCATGATAGTCGTGGGAATAAATGGAGGTGGTATGGTTATGCATGATGAAGACTGTAAGACTCTTTTGTCCTATTGTGTTTTGTTTAAAAACATGCTAAAATAGAAGATAAAATCATCTCAATGGGAAATTGTGAATTGGATTTTTTTTTTTTTTTTGAAATGTTAGTTTTTGATACTACTGAATGATGAAAAAGAATTTGTGAAGCTAAACCTAGAGAGATAAGTCCTGTAATTGTGGTTATACCATTGCAAATCTTCATAAATTATTTCTTCTTCAGAGTAGATGATTAAAGGCTTGTAAAGATGCTAACATGTTTATTAGTGTGAAATACCTCAAGAAGGCTGACTCTTTGGCATCTCAGCCGGAAGGATCTAGAAAAATAGGTTGATTTCTCAACGTGGCAAGAAAAAAGTTATCATTCTGTAGAAGAACGTGAATCTAGGTTCAGTTTAGTTGCAGTTAACTTATGAAGGGATGCTAGGTTCTACAAAAAGTGAACCAAGTTATTGTTCTTGCACCAATTTCATGGGCAGGCATCATTGGAGATGGGTGGTCAAGAAGGCTGCTTTTTTGAGGTTGAATGAAGGGTTTAAATCCCAATATCAATCTCTGTATACGGTCTAGTCCTAGGTCCATACTGTACAAGGATGCTACTACCATCCTGTCTTTTGGAGCAGTTTGGCATTTAGGTATGAGTGCTAGAGTTACTCATTGGTGTAGGCTAACATGCTGACATATGTTGAGGTAATGACACGGAACACTAGCTTCTCATATTTAATTCCATATTCAATCCTTTTTGCTTTCGATAAGAGTATCTCTACCTACTGGTTGAGAACACAATCCTATTTGGTTGAGGGGTTGAAGAGAACTAGCAACTTCATCTCTTTAAAATTTAATCCATGCTGAAGGACTTTGGATTTAAGATATTAACCATTCTTATCTTTTGAAAAAAAAGCATACATATCCTTTATTAAATAATCAGCTTTTAATGTATCGATCAGATTATACTTAGTTGATATAATAAAATATAGAAATAGTAAAAAAAGATTCTATATTTTAATCAAATTATTATTCATCAAATAATTTTTGGTTAGCATGTAAATTTGAATCTAAAATATTATTTTACTTAAAAAATATCTGATAATGATTATTTATGTCATTATGTAACATGTTTTGTAGCCAGGTAAAATTTTGATTATTAAATTATTAATAAAGAATTTACATTCATTGTACAAAAATTATCTCTAGAAAAATTATTTGTTATGTCTAATAATAATTACTGTTTCCATTATTATCAGTAAATGACATTTTCTAGGGAACTTTCTTTTTTGAGAAATTTAAAACCAATAATATTTTTTTTTGTTGAGAAAGTTCCTTATCAAAAATATATTGGTATTATTAAAATATAAGGTTCTGTTATTTTAAGAATATATTGAATTGTATGTGATGGTGGCAAGGCCTCATATATAAAAACAAAAGAAATGTCATTCTAGGATTTTGTAGTTAAATAGATATAAATATACTTTTTTGATAAAATAATACAATTTTATAGCAAGGTTTGTTGTATCAACCAGTACTATACCATACCGATACTGAACCGGTATGTAGTCTCATCCTGTACTCACATGCGATATGCCTCGCTATCTTGTACCATATTACTACATACCAACACTGTAATGGGATGGTATCAGTATGGATCCGGTACCAAGATGGCAAGCCTTGTATTATAATAGGTTTTTCTATTTAAGTTAGAATACAATGGGAATGATTGGATAACCTTATGATGAAAGCTATTAATAAGATGGAACACAACTTAGGGTTTGTTTAGGGATACTGTAGCTTTTGGTTAAAAAGTAGTTTTTGATAAAAGCTACGTTTTGATGTCAAAGACTACTTTGGGACAAAGCAATTATTTATTTGGCTGTCAATATGTTAAAGCTGTTATAAAACTGTAGAAATAGTTTGTTGTATGTTTGGTTGATAAACTCAAATGCTGTTTTTGAATGATTCTTTAAGAGATTGACATTCTTGAATCAACATCCATGATAAATAGAGGGAGAGGGAGTGTTAATTCACGTTAGTTGGAGTGGTGAATTGTATCAAAAGAAAGCAGAATCTATAGAACAAAGAAATCATTGCCTGTGTTATTAGGTGGAGATGGAGATGAGAGAAGATTAATCTAAAGAAAGAGTTCTAACATATAAGGAAATTTGGAAAAAGGGGATGTGGATGGAGATGAGGAGATTAATTTGAAGAGTTATGATACATAAGGAAGTTGGACAAAAGAGATGTGGATAGAGATGAGAGAAAATTAATCTAAGAAAAGAAAGTTCTGATAATTAGAAAAAAAATGACATGGAGATGAGATTAATATTAGGGATGTAGATGGAGATGAGAGGAGATTAATCTGAAGAAAGAAAAAATCCTGATACATAAAAAAAGGAAAAAATGGGATATGTGAAGGGTATTGAGAGGCAATGTTTTATTTTCTTAAAAAAAATCTAATTTCTTACAAACACAGATATTTAGCTGCGATGATGCTTCCATGGGAAGTGGGAGGAGGTCAACTTTACGTAAACTACGTTTTGAGGAATCTTCAATATGATCCAAAATTAATTTTGGATTGTAACCAAACACTCGTTTTAGATTCGGAATCACTTTTGACAAGTACAAATATACCTCCGAACATGCACTTAACTAGTTGCCCAATTTATTTGACCAAGAAATACAATGGTGTTAATATTCATGGAGTGAGTGCCATGTGTCGATATCACAGAACTTGCATACAAAACCTACATGCACAAGTAATTGTAGCACTTATATCTTGGTGTTGTATTGATTATTGAATGCTTTTTTATTGTTGTAAACTTTTGTTATCATAAATGAATTTTGAATATTTAACTGTTTTAAGGTCTTTAGATGTGGTTTTCATTCAGTTTGGAGTTTTTCCCCCTTTTTTCTTTCATGCTTTAAGCTTGAGCCTCACCTGTGAATGAAGACAATTGAAAAGAGAGCAGCAGGAGGGCACGTTTCTCTCTTTCTTTTTTCAAAACAAAGGGACCTAGCTTGTATTGACCAAACTGGTACAGGTATCAGCCTATCCCGACTGGTTTTAGTCGGGGTGGGACATCCCAATTCTCATGGAAGCCTGTTTCTGCACCTGTCCCAAGGATCTTCTCTATGTGGAACTGCATGGTAATGGTGGGACTGGTTGAATGTCTCTTGATGAACAAATTCATTAGTGGTGCTTCGAGAAGAGAATGTGCAGGGAAATGATACCTCACAAGTTGGCAACACTGCAGGCAGGGCATAGAAAAGACAATGGCATAAAATTGATTCCTTGGACCTGACCTTGGTCTTATTATAATGAATTTTTGATAATTGAGGTGTATCTAACCTACATTTTTCTTCATAGCCAAAAATGTGTATGATATTATATTCGGAATTGCTATTAGCATATTATTTAGTATTTCATATTCTTTGTTATTATTCTTTCATGTAGCACAGTGCATTTATATACAGCCATACATGCACATATTACAATTTTGAGTTTGCTATCAATGTGGCCATCACAGGATAAGGCAAGATTATCAAAACTTCTCATGTGGGCGATTTCATCTGCTTTGCGGTCATTCTCTGATCAGAGTTATCTGAGCAAGGAACCGGACCCTGATATGCTTATTTCATATGAGGACCATGGAGAAGAATGTCAAATTTCAAAGCTATTACAATGGGCAACAGCTTCAGTAATACTAGGAGGCATTTCAAACAGAACTGAAATGAAGACACATGTTTCTTTGGGATCAAGCTGCAAAACTCTATGGTGTCTCCTGGAAGATGTAATCAAAGAAGGTGAAAATGAACAAAATAATTCTGGTGCTAATGAGGCATTAGCTATTGTAATACTGTACCTCCAACAGCTTCTTAGAAGAAACTCTAGTGGCCTTTCCTCTGTTATACTAGCTTTATGTTTGCTGCTACTCTCGAATGCATCTAACATAGCAGGTACATGCTTTGCTTGTTTGTCATAGTTTCTTTATTTTCTTTTTGCTTACTATTTTAATATGATTGGACCTAGAAAAAGGAATTACTGGAAATTGGTTTAATCATTGTGATCATTACTCCATGGGCATAATGGGACAGTGGACTTGAAGATGTTATAGCATCAGGAGGCACCATAGATGTGGAAGACCTCACATACAAACTAAAGTCTTGACCATCCCTTTCCTTAATGATGCAAGGATTTAGCATCTCCTTAGGCCATGAGAACCTGCCTTGGTGAACCTACTAAATTTGTCTATGTCTATGTGCTTTAACTTTGTGTGAGTGCTTATCTAAGCCATCACAATTATCTTTACTAGAAACATCATTGTGATCATCATTATCATCTTATACTTGTCTTGGCATATTAGTCAACTCCTTTATTATTTGTTCCTATGTGATTTATTTTTCCCTTTTCTTCCCATAATGTCCTTCACTTGAGCATGAACCAATCAATATGGTATCTAAGATTTTAAATCCCATAAGATAGAGATGTCCTGGTATCTCCATCAAATGTGATGCCTTGTCCCATCCTGTCTCGGCGGTAGTCCTGATAATACATCTTAGTAGATATCCTCTATCCTTCTTCCCTTCCTTTCTGTTTTTCTTTTTTTTCTTCTATCTTCCTTTCTTTTCTTTCCTTTTTTTTTTGTTTTTCTTATCCCTTTCTTTTTTTCCTTTTTTTTCCTTCTTTTTCCTTCTTTCCTTCTTTTCTTTTTCTCCTTGCTTCCCTTCTATCATTTTTCTTCTTTTTCCACTTTTTTTCTTTTTTTCATCTTCCATTCTCTTTCCTCTTTCTTCTCTCCCTTTATAGATAAGTTTCATATTCTTCACCCCTGTCCTGGTCCTCTTTGCTTATAGGAGCAGGATGGGACAACTGGGATGTCCCCCCCCATCCTAGTAGGATGTAGAACCTTGATGGTACGACATTCACAACCATGCCCACCAAATGTTGCTTCAAATGAGATATCCTGCCACTCATCCCCTTTTTGTAGTGTATGTCCCTCAACCTGGATCATTACCTACCATCCTACAATGCTACCTCCCATTATTGATGCAAGTGCCCTTTGGTATGGTGCTATGAGCTTGTAATAAAAAAAACCATGAATTTCAAATCCTACAAAGTACAAAATAATCTGTCAAACCATGCAATATTGACATAAGTTTTAAACAAAAAGTTAGCAAACAAATGATTTTTATTAGTTTGATATGCTCATCTTATTAGGTCATCCGTTAAAATTAACATACATCTAGCATTTTTTAAGATGTCCTTTTTATGCTTAGAAAAACCTAAATTTGTATAGTTAAAATTTCAATTAATGTGTTACTCCAATTTAGATGTTCCATTATTTAGATAGATACCCTTAATTAATGTTCCAGTTCTATTATGTTTTATTAAATGTTAATGCTTTTAATCTTAAGAAAATTTTTAAATTGAGTGAAGATATTTTGTAGTTATGCAGGCCAAAATATGAGGACTGTATTTTGATATGCCAATCATATGATGTAGTTAATTATATCATTAATAAGTTTTAAGTTTTCTTAGTTTTGAAATCAACAATATTGAATCTTGAAATTTGAACAGAATTTTTTAGTTGGTACGTGAGACAAAATACATATATCACATTCTCATTACAAAAAAATATAGAACAAAGTACTAAATTTCTTACATTGCAATGCAACAATTGAGTATTTTTTTTTTTTCCAAACCAGGAATGGAAGGTGCAAAATAAATTACACATTTTGGAATGAACTTGGCTT
This sequence comes from Areca catechu, assembly GCA_021397845.1. NCBI lineage: Eukaryota > Viridiplantae > Streptophyta > Magnoliopsida > Arecales > Arecaceae > Areca > Areca catechu. The sequence goes on from CM038044.1 coordinate 10,178,295, forward strand.
AAATACTGCAGATTTTACATAAAACAGGCATAATGCAAAAGATTTGTAAACTATATGAAGGCTAATAATTTGATCAAAAAACAAAAAATGTTTAGTTCAGAAAAGTTGTCACCCTGTTGGGTACAATTTTGTCTTGTTTTCAGGCTTTAATCTGCCTTCAGTTTCTATTTATGTGTGGCTCATACCTATTTAAGATGAATATAATAGGATCTCTAAATAGTCATAAAATTGCTCTCATGCTATTTTTAAAAACATGTGATGAGTTTGATAAGACTGTATGTTTCTGCAGACAAGGAATATTTGGATGTGAATCATGGTCAAATAGCATTGCTCTGCTCGAAGATAAGTTGCCCTGTCGAAGCTAATCCTGCTTGGAGATGGTATACAAGCTCGCTAATTATATTGTTCTATTTACAAGCAAGTTGATGTTTTGAGGAATGTTTAGTTGCACCTATCTACATAGCATGCCAATCCAAATCCTATAACTGCCCTACTTTCCGTGTTTGTTTTGCTTTAGGTACAAAGTCACATATGGTTCCTTCTTTGAAAAACAAGCCTTAATGCTCAAACTTGAACCATGACCAAAATAATTATAGGTCAAGTGGCAACTCTTGATGGCAATTAGCGGTGTTTATTAGCATTATACAAGGATTCAAGTCCCGGTGGGACATCTTGCGGGACACTAGGATGGGGTACTATCCCATGTATCGGGACAAGACCATCCTGTTAATATTTTGGCTTCCCAAATGCGACATCTTGGGAAATCCCTTGTCCCAAATTTCGGGATGGGTTGGGATGGCAATGCATTCCATTCCATGAATCGGGATATCCCAATTCCATAGAATTTAAAATTTTGATTACACAGGATTTACGGTACCATCTCGTACCGCCCAGTATGGGCATTCTGTACCGTACCGGCCAAGAGCCAATACGGTTCATCTATTAAAATCAATCCGGCACTAAAAAAATAAAAAAATTCAATTCCGTACCGGTATGATATGGCACGGTACTGTACCAGTACGTACCATCCGGTTTAGTCCGGTTCGGACTCGGTTCGGTCTGGTTCATGTCCAGCTCATGTTTGGCTCAGCGATCCTTGCTTGAGAGGGGGGGGGGAGAAAGATTGTTTTTTTTCAATTTATCAATACCGGTACACATACCGGTACGGTACCATACCTGCCATTGACCGGTACGTGTCCCGGTACCGGTTCAGCGATCCTTGGATATGAGTTACTGAAACTAGAGCTCCTATCAAGATCTATGCATCTTAAATTACCTATTATTTTTAGGGGCCATTGCTTGGTGTAATTGCAAAAGGTTGGACTAACACAATGGCATGTGTCTGAGTCTTGGGTAAGCCACTTAGTGCAAAATAAATATCCAAGTCTAGGTTTGTCCCGGTCCACCCTTAGGATTCATGACTACTGAGAGCAAGGTTTGCCAAACCATTATAGGACTACATATTGGTATCTTATTGTACTAAATCATACCGGTACATTAAAATTATATATTTTTCATTTTTAAAGTTTTAAAGTTTTCTTTATTTAGTTTTGGATGAAAAGTAGGATTTTGTTAAGTTCTTTTTTGATGTTTAAGTGTGATATACTTTTAACTTTTTTTTGTTGCATTCCTATAGAATGGTGTGACTATATAATACAAGTTAAATTAACTTTGTATGATATTGAAAATGTAAATTACTTATATTAAAAATGGAAATGCAGCGTACATGCATCTTCAGATCCAAGTTGAGTGTTGATGTCCCTTGTGCATATTTGGTTCACATTTTTTATCATCTCTTAGGACTTGACTCAAGACTTGGTGTTGTGTCCACCTAGGATATTGATAAGCTTGTTTGTAGTGGATAGTCATATGTTGGTATTGCTACTCTATTGGGCATATTAGTAGAAATCGAAAAAAGGACTGACATTTGATCCATAGTTTGATTGAGGTTGGGAAGGATTAAGATTTGCTATCTCAGTATTGGGCTTTGTACCGGTGCCAACCTATTATTGTACCGGTACAGGTAGGGATCGGCACAATTCGGTTAATTGAACTGAATCTGTTCCATCGGTTTTACAAAAAACCAAATTGAAACTGAACTGGTTAGATCGGTAATCAGTCGACTGGTTAACCGGTCGGCCAGTTCGGTTTCTTGGTCTCTTGGTTTTTTTCTGTAAAACTTGTTTCAATTTACAATCCATGAAACAAATGAATTAAACCGAAAGCCTTCCCAACATTAATTTTATTATCAACTTCAAAAATTAAAATAACTTTTCTCTTGATTATAACTATCTTAAAAATGAAATCTAATAAGATATTCTAATATAAGCAAAAAAATAGAAAGGAACAATTAAACAAGTATTCAACAAAACAATGTTAGAATTTTTTTTAAAGGAAAGTTTACATACTTGATACCTTGAACAAAGTTCTCTCAAAGCATCTTTGGTTCTCCAGTAGAGAGGAGTTTAATATCTAAGATGGAGAGTAGAAGAGAGGCTGAGAGGGAGGGTGGGCTGGGAGCTAAGAGATGGAGATGGAGAGAAGAGTTTCTAGGATTTGGTAGAATAAAGTTTTCTTATGTAAAATAATGAAAGTAATTACTAGGTTTAATTTATATGTATTATATATATACGGTTCGGTTTGGTTAACTGACCTATTCCAAAATCATGAAACTGAAACCAAATTGGAAAACTATTTTTTTTTTTTTAAATGCCAAACCGAAATCGAACCAGTCGGTTTGGTTAACCAAGAATTTTGGATCGGTTTGGACCGATTTTTTGATTCGGTTCTGTTTTTCAGTTTTCCATGCCCACTCCCAGGACCAGTTTGGTATGCCTCCAGTATCACGTATTGGTAATGAACTCGTATGGTACAGCAAATCTTGGAAAGGATGATACTTGAACATGGAGACTTTCTTTATGGGTCATGTCCTGGCATAGGAGGATGTGATCCAATATAGGATGATGATTCTGAGTACTAGATCTTGATATGTCCAAGAATCGCACTTGATGCACCACCTCATCAACCAGATCGTTATCATATCCATCATCTCTAAGTCCTCTCTTCCTATATGCTATGGTGTTCTGCCAAGCCTGGGCTTGTGTCTCTATCCTACATCACATACTCAAATTGGGACTCACCAATGAATAAAGCAAGCAAATGGAATTGTGTTCCACCCCCTTTCTGTCTACTGCCTCCACCTTGAAATGTAACTCATCATTACTCAAAGTGTCCTTGTTATCATTGCTTGTATTACAAGATGACCTTGGCAGTCTATGATCAAAGGGCTTGGTAATCTTGGAGTCATTGTGAAGTGGCTTCCTGTCCACTCTATTATATTTTCTTTATTTCCTTTCTTTTGCTTTGCCTAAGTGGATTTTTGGGGCACTAGCTTCTTATCCTTGCTTAATCGACCTTGCTGACTCTTCTAGTTGGTTTGAAGAGGAAGACTACCTTAACTACCTTAACTGATTTTGTCTCCCTGATTGGCTTTATCTCCTTGGCTGGCCTTGTTGCTTTGGCTAGCCCTAATGTTGTGGTGACCTCTTTCAAACATCTCTTCTTCAATCTCTATCTGGAGATGTCCAACTCTAAACCAGATCATGAATCTGACCATTTCTCCCTGGATTTTGTAGTAGCTGCAGTTGCTAGATGTCGGTTGGTCATGGGTGTCAATTCACCCAATTCTCTACATTCACCCTAGTCTACTGGACTATGAGGTTGCGTAGCCTAGTGGGTGATCTTGCCTTATCAAGCTCTAGCTGGTCTTACTAGCTTTCAAGCCAATCTATCATAAGATCCTCGTCATTTACAAAGTCATTGTAGAGATGGTTCAGATCAACTTCCTATTAAAGACATTCAATCTCAACCATAGGTTGTGGTGCTACAAACCAATGATTTAGTCTCTTCTGAGTCAAATGGTTTCTCTATTTGCCATGGATCAATGCAAAGGTTGACTAGTTGTGCTTGCACTCATTGACTAAGATCTACCACATGTCATGAAATTATACCAAAATACAAATTTTTTATATGATCTCTTATATTTTCAATTTCTACCCATTTATGAGATATGATAGCAAAGATAAAGGAAGAGGGAAGTACCTAGATTGGACCTTTTGCTCACTCTTCCACTCTCTTTGCCCCCTAGTTATCAAGGCACTAAGCCAATACGGGGTCCTTACTGGGATGAACTGGTTGGAACCAAGCGGTTTAGCCTAGTTAGGGTTGGAACTGGGCTTTGGGCTAGCTCGAAGTTGGGCTAGGCTTTGGTTCAGGCCTAGAATAGATTAGGTCGGGCTTTGGGCCTAATAATATAACCTATTTAATTTTCGAGCTGGGCTTGGGCATCTCTTTGGCCCGCCCTGGCCCGGCCCATACTTAGCCCAGAAAGAGGCCTGACTCGGGCTTGAGATACTCTTGTTTAGGCTCCCAGTTCTTTCTATCTCTTCGTCATTTCTCTCCCTTGTTTACATCAATACTAGCCCACCTTCCCCTGCCAATGCCCCCTAACTTGGGCACGATAGTGCCAATGTCCCGCACCACCCACTGGCTCTGCACCAACCCCCCGGCCCCGGCAGCACCCCACGCCCCCCCGGCTTGGTAGCACCACGTGACCCTACACCCCCCCCTCCAATCTCCTTTAGCCTCGGTGCTTGCACCTGATGCTCCCCGTGGCTCCGTGTGACCCGCTTGCCCCCCTGGCTCCAATCTTTGGCCCTCTTTTGCTCTCCTTCCCCTCCCCTGGTCCCGATGCCTGCACCCGACGTTGCTCGTGGATCTGCGCAACCCCCCGCCCCCCCTTGGCTATGATCCTGACGACTTCTCGGCTCCAACCAACCTCCCCCCTTTCCCTTGTCCGCCATCCTGTCGTCCATAGTTTGATAGAGATGGCCAATGATTTTTTATTTTTTTTTTGGTTATTTGGGCTTTTATTTGAGCTAGGCTTTGCCTCAGTCCTGCTTAATCGGGCTTGGGCCGAGCTCGGGCCTATTTTTTTTCAAAATATTTCGGGCCTAAGTCCAGCCCGAAGCCTGAAATTTTTTTCGGGCGGGCTAGGCTAGGGGTGTGGTCCGACCCAGTTCCAGCCCTAAGCCTGGTAAAAACCGGTTTGCATTTGTTTAGACCAAAATACCATAGAAAAGACAATGAATTGTGTCGATCATGGTTCGTACGTTATAATAATGACTGAACTAGTTGGTTTAATACAACATCCTATAAGATAGCTAGGCCCTTTTTTGTCAATGATATCACCTTATAACCTTAGTTACCATCTGTGTAGTTAGTGCGACCCACCAATCAACTTCCTGTCAAATAGTTGATGATTGAGCTAGTGATAATCATTTGACCTTTCAAGATTAGTTTCTATTACAATAGTTCACTCCAACAGATTGAATGTTTAAGCATAAGTAAATTCCTAAGTACAATAAAGCTAATACGAAGGAAACATGATATAATTTATTATATTCAGTATAAAAGTTCAATAAAATATCAGAAATTTTATGATGATATTCAGCATAAAAGTTAAATAAAATAGATATTGTTAAACTGACATAATATCAGAAATTTGTGTCATTCAACTATAAGATAATTTTATGATGTTTACGGCATGGAATCCATTGATGATGATTAAGTAACATTAAAGAATCTTATTTTAATATAAGAAATTTTAGTCCCGCTACTTCACATCAATGAGTTATAACATTATTGTTGTGTATAACTTTTTGCTGCATCCATGAATTTCTAATTTAAATATAAATGTATGGTGCCTCATTTCTATCAGTACATTTATTTGCTCTTTATTAGATAATGTGATTTTGAAAACAATTGATTTTTACAAGAATAACTTATGTAAAAGTATGTTTAATATATTTTATACTCTTTGGCCGATATACTAAGGATTTGTTCCGGGTTGTTGTAGCTTTTGGCCAAAAAGCAATTTTTGATAAAAGCTGCATTTTGATATCAAAAGTTGTTTTGGGACAAGTAGTTTTTTATTTGGCTATTAATATCTAAAGCTATTTTAAAATTATTGAAATATTTTGCTGTATGTTTGGTTGACAAATTCCAAAACTAGTTTGAATGACAAAATGATTAAAAAGAACAAATATCAAAAATGAGAGCAGATTAATCAGGGATTGAGATGAGAGAGGAGAATAATTCGAAGAAAAAAATTCTAATAGAGAAGGAAGCCAGGAAAAAAAGTCAAGAACATAGTTGGAGATGAAAGGAGATTAACAAAGAAACAAAGAGTTCTAATATATAAGTTGGATAAAAGAAACATATTAATTTAAAGAAATAAAGAAGTTAGGAAAAAGGGGACGTAGATGATGAGATTAATCAAGATGTGAAGATTAATTTAAAGAAATTCTCGATATACAAGGAAGCCAGGAAAAGGGAATGTGGACAATGGGTTGATCAAGATGTGAATGGAGATTAGAGGAGATAAAAAGAACAAAGGAGAAAAGGGGACGTTCGAGAGATATTGAGAGGATATTGCATTATTATTATTTTTTTAAAAAACTAACTTTCAGTAAATGTTATATTTAGCTTACGGTGCCGCGTTCACAGGAAATGGGAGGAGGTTAGCTTTACCTATAAGCTGCATTTGTAAAATTTTTATTGCAAGTTAAAATTATTTTTGGATTGTAACGAAACACTGAAAGCTTTGTTTTTAAATTTAACATCACTAATGACCAGCACTCCCAAACATGCACTAACATCTATAATAGATGTAGGGGACTGTTTGTGGGAGTTCCAACTTGAATAGAGAGGGGAAAGAGGGAGTTTAGACTTCCAGCTTGTTTTTTGTTTTTCAGGAGGGGGCGGGGGCATGGAAGGATAAGAAAAGCCACCTCTAAGGTGGATTAGATTATCCTGAAAAAGTGGTACTGGAAGTATGGATGGATCTGAGATATCACTCTCTTCTTCTAAATTCTTGACTTCAATTCTCATTCGGCACAATCTATTTCTGGCTGATGAATTCAAGCATCCAAATGGCCCTGTAATGAGTAAATCTTCCAATATCTCAACAGCTTAAAAGATTGAGATAAAGAAATATTCTTGTTCTTATCATGTTGACAAAAGCTAAATCAGTTCTTGGTAAAACCTTGTTATGATCCAACATAGATGGTCAGTCTCATGATCAAACTGCTTGGTTTGGTAACTGCAAAAGTGGTTTAGACTCCTGCAGTTAGTCGATGTAGACCAAAGTTTCTTATTTCTCTCAAGGTAGTTTCTATAGATTGTTAACATGTGACTGCACTCTTCAATTCACAGGTCATTTTACCAACCGTGGAAGGACCTCTCCTTGGAGCAATCTGAGATGGAGCAGATGGAAGAAGAGCAGGCCTGTCAGAGACTTCTAGTTTTGTTCTCAAATGCTCTTGGAGGGAGGCCTTTTTTTTTACCGGCTCTCTCACATAAGGATGCTGTACAGTCTGGCTTGTTTGAGTGGGAGAGGGAAACATTTATTGGAAGCAGAACTTAGCAGCAGGTTGAAAACAAACACACAAGGATTTATCACCTTCAATGTTTGTAGCATCATCATTTTTGGTCATATTCTCTGTATCATTTAATTGTATCGATGCTATATTTTTTATGTAAATATTACAAACCACAGCTTGCAGGTCTTTCAGCCTGTGACAACTCAGTCGGATTGCACCAAAGACAAACATTACTTCATGCAGCCAGTGTTTAAATGCAACCTCACTTAAGCTGGAATGAGCAGTTTGCTGATTGTACAAGCTGTAGATAAAGTAGATGATTGTACAAGCTGTAGATAAAGTAGATACCTGTTCAAAGCAAAATTTTCTGCATCTGGAGGACTTGGTTGATGCTGAGCTTTGAACTTCTCATTAGTGTGACAACTTGTTTGTTTCAGCACTGATTCAAATTATTTGACTTACGTGGTTATTGACAGTGAAGGGATGGAAATAAAGATGGTCTATTGAGTAGCACTGAAATGGTGATGAAGTTACTGGAACTTACGTGTAAACAATACATGTGTAAAGCTGGTATGAAATGCACCGTATCGAGGAAATTCTATGGCAGGCCCTGGTGCAGATATTGCACATGAGGTTTTAGTTTTCGTATGTACTGATCCTAGTAATGGGTTGATGCCTGGTTTGAAACTTAAAGGGCAATGAGAAGCTGCTATTGGGGCTTATGAAGAAGTTGAAGGCTACAGAAGTTGGTTATCACAGAGAGTTACTGTTGGCTATTGTGAATAAAAGGCCATATCTATGCTCAGCATACATGGATGATTTCCCATACAATTTGAAACCCCGCCCATCTTCTTTGTGGTTAGTTCTTTTTACTGAACTTACACCTTTTTTTAGTACCATTCTTTTATCTGTTCTTTTTTTTTTTTTCCAGGTTTTCTGCCATTTCTCTTGCAGCTGACATGATTTCTTTGATAAATGCTAATACTGCTATCATGTGTCTTGCTTCCCATTCTAATGATCTGCCAGCTGTGAATGATAATGAACTGCAGAATATCTTGAGGTGCATAATTCCCCGTGCATTTTCTTGGTCTGTGATAAATAAGGGCTTGCTTCATTCTGACATTCTTGTGCAGCATGGTTCTTTAAGACTTGTTTTGGAGACTCAAGTCACTGAGAAATCTTATCAAGGCAATTGAAGACATGGTAGAGAGCATGCATGTGAGAAAAAGAATAGATGCCACTGGGGAAGTTACTGCTAACTTTCATGGTCTTCCAGGTTTCAGTTGCTTTGTAGAACTTAATGGATATTTGGGAGATGAAAGTCTCTCATATGGATGAACCAGGGGTTGAAAAGTGGGTCTTTGTAAAGCAGTATATTCAGGATGAGGTCAGAGCAGTTCTGCCAGATCCTCTAGTTCTATTGAAATTACTCTCTTCACTAAGTCACAGACATTTCAAAACTTCAGGGAAGAATCTAAAGAGATGTGCAGATTTGCCTATGGTTGGTGTGAAATTGAAAACTGATACACCTGGTGGGAATATTGATATAGTTATAGGTGGGATTGATGCTGAACCTACCAATGATACCTTTGATGAGCAGAAAGAAGATAGCAAGCAAAATGTGGATGTAAAGAAGGATCATGCAGCAGTAATAGCTGCACTTTGGGGCTTGAATGAGCAGGCAAAAATCACAGATGAACCAGGGGATGCAGAAATATTTTTTCACTCAAAACTACTTGATGCTCTCAAGTTGTATCTGATAAACACTTCGACTTGGTTATTTGCTAAGTTTGATTTTTCATCTAATAACCTTATTCTCTGTAATAAACCTGCATGATTTGAGTTCTTAGGAGTTTTTGACTGTTCTCTCTTTTCTTAAGCATAGGAAATTGCTTGCCACCTGTTATTCTTTTGTTCTGGAAATGTTTATTTATCCTTTTGCCAGGTATCTGATTCATTATCAGTTCCCATCTTTTGTAGTTATTTTAGAATTGATTGGGCATGGTTGACTACCCAATTACCATAACCATTGTAAAAAATGATAGGCAACGTGGATTAGAAGATGCCGAGGGAGAGGAGATGGACTTGTTATCAAAAAATTCATTATTGCTTTGTTTGGAAGACTTACATTGTCATGATATATAAATATTCAAGTTGCTCTAAAGTAATTGATTGTTCATGTGAAAGTAGTATATTTTTATTTGTCATAAATGTAGATAGTTGGATTGTGAGAAGCTGTGCCACTTAGATGCTCCAATTTTCAGGAATCTGGGAATGTTGACTGTTTGGACACTTGATGTGACATAGCTTGACTTTCCACTCAAGAAATTCCAGCTTACATCAGAAAAAAGTTTTGGCATTGGGCATACATTTTGGGAGCTTCATATGGAAACTCAATTTCAAGTATCTAAAGGATAAATTGGTAGCTAAAGATTATTTTAAAACAACTTAATTAAGGTACTTCTGAGGAGCAAGTTACCATATCTTTGAAATTTGTGAGGATTAAGACTTATTGTTGATATTTATGTGAGGAGTAACTTAAAAGGACAAAGTAACTTACCATAAATATAACAAAAAAGAAGCTTCAGTATTTTGATTTTGCAGCTATACAAGATGTTGATAGTTTTGGGTGAACTACATGATCAAAAGAAAGTGTGCATTACGTCAGAAGAATAACACAAGGTAGATCTATGATCTAGGGACTTGAATAATAAAAACAACTTGGATAAAACCGATTGGCTTTGATTCCCAAGAAAAGAAAGAAAGATAAACTCAGCAAGAATACTGCCCTAGAAATAGCATTACTATAGTGTCCAGAAAAGTTAAATTGGTGAATGTAAACCATGCTATGATTGAGGGACTCTAAAAACAGAAAAACCAGCAGGACTATGTTGATTTTCCTTTTTAGCACTAAAAACAAAAGCAAACTCAAAAACAGAAAGATGAGTTAAATCCATTGGCTTTGATAATCCTAAAAAATAAGAAACCAAACTTGGCTAGAATGCTATCCAAGAATTAGCACCATCATAACTGAGAAACTGAGACGAGTAGCATGCCTAAATCATGCCAAGGGAGAAGACACCGCAACTGAAAGGGTATGAGAAGAAAAGCAAAAAACTGACTCTTTGACTGCCCCTTCTAGATAACACAGCAAATGAGGTAGAAGTTTTAGTCAATGGATATCGATATTCCATGCTTTTTCATATGCAACACGTGTCTGATGCTAGTGCATGTGTGTGCACATACACTGCATGCATGTACATATAGTATATGTACATATATTACATATGTAGATATACATATATGTGTAAATATGAACGAACACACACACACACACACATATATATATATATATATATATATATATATATATATACACACACACACACTATATTATATTATATTCTACCATGGATACATATATAGTATTATATATTATATTATATTATATTATATTATATTTTGTTGTACTATGCTATCTTGTACTACATTATACCATGCACTTATATGATGCAAAATTATATTATATCATATTATAATAAATAATATTATATTATATTATATTGTATGATGTCATGTTATATTGTATCCTATTATTATATCATATTATATCATATTATATTATATTATATCATATTGTACGATGTCATATTATATTGTATCATATTATTAATCATATCCTATCATATTATATTGTATTATATTATAGTGTTATGTCGCAATAGTCATAATATGTTATCTTATGGATATCTATGTACATACATATATACATGCATACATGTATATATGCATATCAAAGTCTGAACTCTTGATCATACCATACCGTCTTGACCCCATCTTGATGCCATATGGCATGAAATATCGATCCTAGTGACACAAAGGTAATGTCCTCGTAGATATGGTGGTATATCAAGTCTCTTATGGTGCCGGTTATGTGAATGATATGGGGCTTATAATAGGAGAGATTTCTGTTGACTCTTGATTTTGATGATTGACAAAATGTTTAAGTATATATGAGTACTAATTATATTTTAAGTGTGTTTATCAGATCTTAGTACTTCTCCATGTTGAACGAAGAAATACATGTTTTTCAATTGAAGAATATCCTTAAATTAATGGAAAATCAAGTTATAAGGACTTTGGAACATGAAGAAGGCTTGGAAGGCTTAATGTTTGAATTTGAAGAAGTTTCAGCAAAGTTTCAGGCACACAGATGAAGTGTCGACACCTGGAAAGCAAGTGTCGACACCCGGAGATCAAATGTCGACACTTAAGAATGAAGTGTCGACTCAAGGCCTGAGACAAAACAGAAGACTTCAGAAAACATCTTCAGTGAAGTGTCGACACCTAGAGAATGAAGTGTCGATACTTGGAAGTCAAGTGTCGACTCATGAGGGTCAATTATCGACGCTTAGATTATAATGGCTAGTTTTTCTGAAGTGTAGAACTTCCCCAACTTGGCTCCAATGACTAGTTAACGGCTATAAACGGTCATTTAAGTGTTGGGAGGCTATATAAACATCAAAATCAAATGGGAAAGTAATCCTTTGGTGAGATTTTTGAATATTCTTCAAAGATTCAAGAGTTGAGTGGTTCAAGCCTTCAAGCTTCCAAGTTTCAAAGAAAGCATCCAAAGTTCACATCCTCAAGCATCAATCAAAGGCTTCAACAACTTGAAGACAAGATCTTCATCAACTTTGATTCAAAGAGATATTTGCTTTATTTTAGAAAGATTTAATTGTATTCTTTCATATTTGTCCTTACATTATTTTACTTGAGGTTTTTGGTGAGCCTTGAAAAAATAAAGTGATTGTTGGTGAGTCTTGAAACCAACTAGGGTTTAACTTGTGAGCCCGAAGTCAAAACAAGTTGTTTAGGTTCTTGGTTAGCCCATAAAACCAGGGGTGGTTGTTGGTGAGCCTTGAAACCAACTAGGATTTAAGTTGTGAGCCTGAAGACAAAACAAGTTGTAAAGGTTGTTGGTGAGCCTAGGTTACAAAACCAATCTTAGTGAAATTCCCAGGGAGATCTTGGGGAGTGGATGTAGGTGCCTTGGAGTGCACCGAACCACTATAAATTTCGTGTTTGTGTGATTGTTTTTTTGTGCATTTACTTTGTTTACTTCGCTGTATATTATTTTGAAGCACACAAATACATTGCCAAAACACAAGCATTTGATTTGCAATTAGCACATACTTGCTTTAGTTCATCATTAAATAGTTTATTGTAAATAGTTAAAAAAGTTTTATAAAACCCAATTCACCCCCCCTCTTGGGTTGCCTATCTGAGCCTTCAATTGGTATCAGAGCTCGGTGCTCTGTTTGAAAATCTAACGATTTTGAGTTAAAAAATCATGGCAACTCTTGTAGGTATTAGTGTTAGACCATCATTTTTCAACGGTACAAATTATACATTTTGGAAAACTTGCATGTGCATCTATATTCAATCTGTTAGTTATCATCTTTGAAAAATTATAGTTAATGGTCCTCATATTGTTTCTATTTTGGTTAATAGCATTTCCATTCCGAAGCTCGAAGAGGATTGGAATGAATATGACATTAAGCAATCTGAAATTAATGCTAAAACAATGAATTTGTTTTATTGTGCATTGAACTTTAATGAATTTAATCGGATCTCCACATGCACATCGGCGAAAAAAATATGGGACATACTTGAAGTTACTCATGAGGGTACTCTTCAAGTGAAGAATACTAAAATTAATTTGCTTATACATTCTTTTGAAATATTTGAAATAATGCACTATGAATCTATATCCGATATGTATACTAGATTCATGACTATTATTAATGAATTGAAAAGTCTTGGCAAGGTCTATACTAATGTTGATTTGGTGAATAAAATTCTTAGATCTTTGCCAATATCATGGGATTCAAAAGTGACGGCAATCCAAGAAGCTAAAGTTGTAGAAACATTATCTTTGGATGAGCTTATTGGTTCACTCATGACCCATGAGTTGAATTTGTGGCTAAAGGTAGTTGATGCTGATGTAAAGAAAAAAATAATAGCTTTTAAATCAACTACACATGATGAGTCTTCTAGTGAGGAGTCGAAAGACAGTAAGGATGAAGATGAGATAAAATTTTTGGTTCATAAATTTCAAAGATTCATGAGAAAAAGGACTAAAAAGAAATACACAAAGAAGGCAATGATGGCTACATGGAGCGAAAGTGAAGACTCTAGTTCAGAAAAAGAACAAATTCAAAAATCAGCCCATCTTTGCTTCATGACAAATGAGAAAAAGGTATGTACTGAAAATGATTATGATTTTACCTTTGATGAATTACATGATGCATTCAATGATCTTGTGCATGAATACAAATTACAAAAAAATATACAAGAAATTAAAAAGGCATGTAGATTCCTTTTCTCTTAAGAACACTAATCTTGCCAATGAAAATGATTATTTAAATGCCAAGATTGATATTTTGAAAATTGAAAAGAATAATTTTTCTAAAGAAAAAAAAATTTAGAAAAAAAAAATGATATTTTGAAAGATTTATGAGATAAATTTTTGAATGAGAAAAATATTTTGATTGAAGAAAAGAAGCAAAAATTTTTGAAGAATTTGCTTATTCCTGCTTCTTCCAATTTGACTTGTAGATCTGGATTTAATGCATATCCTTGTAGATCAAGAAAAGTTTGGATTCCAAAAGGAACCATATTTACTAATCCTAAAGGACCTAAGAAAGTTTGGGTACCAAAATTGTCTACCTTATTTTTGCAGGAATGTCTTGCAGCCCAACATGAAGAAAGGAAATTTTTGAAAAATGGTCATACAAGACAACATGAAGAATGGACAAGCTACATTTTGGACTAAATGGTAAAAGAATGATTATCTATATTGGTAAATAATAAATATTTCCTTCTATAATTGAAAATGTAGTTGAATATTTGTTATAAATATTGCATCAATTATTTTGAAAAATTTTGAATATTTAATTATAATCAAGTTTAGACTTATGGTCATTGGTTGTGATCATGAACTTCTTGATGTTGATGAATTTTATGCTATCATGATTAAACTTGTGATTGTAAGAACTTCACTTGATTTTGATTAATGTATCTTAAATTATTTCATAAAAAATACTTTTAAAGATGCATATTGATTTGAAATTTATTTCAATTGATTAATTAGAATCAAGCTTAAACTAATAGTCATATGTTGTAATTATGAATTTTATGTTGATGGATTTCATACTCTCATGATTAAACATATGATTATTAGACTTTCATTAATATATTTTTTAAATTATTTCAAGTAAAATGTTATGATTTATGTATTTTCATTTTTGGCATCTATGCACAAGCTAGAAATGATTTGGATCAAGTATATAACTGGCAGTTAAGGGTTATATTTAAGAAGAATGTATGCATATTGATAAACCATTGCTCTAATAGCTAGATTTGCTATTAAATTACTTCTAGCATTTGTATGGATATTGATATGGCAATAGCACTGACGTAAAGTATGCGTCAGATCCAGTTGGCCTCTAGGAAGTGCCACGCGGCGTCATCCCTGGGCTCTCTTGCCAGGTGACTTGGCTAGCGATCAAGTTGACCTCGGGCCAA
This sequence comes from Areca catechu, assembly GCA_021397845.1. Lineage (NCBI taxonomy): Eukaryota > Viridiplantae > Streptophyta > Magnoliopsida > Arecales > Arecaceae > Areca > Areca catechu. The sequence continues at coordinate 10,193,327 of CM038044.1, forward strand.
GCTCGGCACCTCTGCCGCTTCGCCAGGTGCCGACCCAGGCAGGGTCCACCTCGACCGAAGTGTGCCCTATCCCTGCTCCTCTGCCAAATGGCACCCCCAGATGGGCCCACCTTGCCGGAGTCGAGCCGGGCTCTCCCTGCTCCTTCGCCAGGTGGCACCCCCAGATGGGTCCACCTCGGCCGAAGTCGAGCTGGCCTCTGCCACTTTGCCAGGTATCGACCCAGGCGGGGCCCACCTCGATCAAAGTGGCCCTGTCTCTACCCCTGCTCCTCCGCCAAGTAGCGCTCCCAGGTGGGCCCACCTCGTCGGAGTCGAACCGGACCCTCCCCGCTCCTCCACCAAGTGGCACCCCCAGATGGGTCCACCTCGGCCGAAGTCGAGCTAGCCTCTGCCACTTCGCTAGGTGTCGACCCAAGCGAGGTCCACCTCGACCGAAGTGGTCCTGCCTCTGCTCCTCCGCCAGGTGGCGCCCCTAGATAGGCCCACCTTGCCGGAGTCGAGCCAGGCTCTTCCTGCTCCTTCGCCAAGCGGCACCCCTAGATGGGTCCACCTCGGTCGAAGTCGAGCTGGCCTATGCTACTTCGCTAGGTGTCGACCCAAGCAGGGTCCACCTCGGTTGAAGTAGCCCTGCCCCTGCTCCTCCGCCAGGTGGCACCCCTAGATAAGCCGACCTCGCCGGAGTCGAGCTAGGCTCTCCCTGCTCCTTCACCAGGTGGCACCCCCAGATGAGTCCACCTTGGCTGAAGTTGAGCTAGCCTCTGCCACTTCGCCAGGTGTCGACCCAAGCGGGGTCCACCTCGGTCGAAGTGGCCCTGTCCCTGCTCCTCCGCCAGGTGGTACCCCCAGATAGGCCCACCTCGCTGGAGTTGAGCCAGGCTCTCCCTTCTCCTTCACCAGGTGGCAACCCCAGATGGGTCCACCTCGACCGAAGTCAACCCTCTCCATGGAGCGTGGAAGGACCGGGGGTGCAAGCCCCGAGGAGGTCGCTGAGGACGGCGTGCACAGGCAGCGCATCTAGTATGGTGCCCCCAGGCCTGTAACGGCACGCGGAACCTCGTTGGCACCAGTTTAGAAGGGGCACCCTGCTCGAGGTACCGAATCCAGCACCCGGTAACCCGGTACTCCAAAAAGGGTGGGCCACGGTCAACGCCTCAGGCCCGAGGGTGCCTTCGCAAGGATCGGGACCTTGCCAGGTTCTCCCTTTCGTGACTGCACGATAGACGAGACCAGCTCACTACTTAATTCCTGATCGTAAAGAGAAACGACCTAGGAGAACGGTCGCGAAGCATCGCTGACCTCCAGAGCCTCCCAAGGAGGAGGGGGAGAGGCACGAAGGTGTCTGATGCATGTCATAATGCACCGATTTAGAACCTTAATTCCACTACTCTAAAGGGTAGAATAGCGGGAGTAAGGGTCGATCCCACAGAGACTTTGGGGTTATCTTGAAAAGAATTTTTCAATATTAACATGAAAATATAAATCAACTAACTAAAATAGATAATAATAAAACAAAGATAAAATCTCGAAACTCCAACTGGTTACTTGTTAGGTGGGCTGGCACTCCACTTCTATGAAATTTGTACGTTCCGATCCAGATATAACCTATTCTTGGTGATGACGACCCGTACCTATTCGATCACGGCCCGTTCCCTTGAAATATAGATTAGTCAAAAATCAGACACATGCAAATTAATAAAATCCTTTTTAGAAATAATTTATTCCAAGAGTACAAACTGTTCCTATCGCAAATACAGCTTGTCCCAAGAATATAAACTATGCCTAATAATAATTCATAAAAAATATTGACAAGAAATTCTTTTATTTCATAGAAAAGGAGTACAAAAGATAAAAAATAATAAAATAAAACCCCCTGTGCCAAGCACTACAGTGGAATCCCGAGAAAAGAAATACGAGAATTGGAAGTGAAATGGGATGAAGTCTCTCCCGAATCTCCCTCGAGCGTAGAATGACCCGAGATATTTATAGATGGGAAATACCGTGTCGGGCCCGTGTGGGAACCGCGGTGATTTCCTCATCTCAATCTGCTTCTGAAACTTATCGCTATCTTCTCATCCGAACTCCTTCGCGATCATATCTCCATCTCAAAAATTAAACTTAAAAATTCTATCGCACAATCCCGCGTCCATCCAGCGTCATCCGACATCTCTTATGGTTCATGTTTCCTTGTTTTCGGACATCCCGGTCTGAACAACAGGGGCGGTGACAAGCAGCTCCAGGAGCTTGGGAACGGAGGTGACGACGGGATGGGGTGGAGAGCGGCGACAACGGGCACGGCCAGGCGGTGGGGTGGCTCGCGAGCCTGGACGACAGCGGACTGGTGGACGTGGTGCGCGGGAGAGGAGGCAGCAGCGGACAGCGTGGCTTCGGACGGGAAAACGAGCGGCTGCTCACGGCTGCATGGCCGTGGGCTTGGACTCGCAGACGGGCACGCGGACGACAGAATGGCTTCGGACGGTGGAGACAGCTGAGCGGCGGCTGGAGAAGACGACGCTGCGGACGGTGGCGGAGGCGGCTTCGCGGACGGAGATGCGCGGCTGGGCGGCGTGGCTCGCGGACGGCGGCGGAGAAGCACGGCTGGGTGGCGTGGCTCGCGGATGGCGGCGGAGAGGCGCGGCTGGGCGGCGCGCGGCGAAGGGGCGGAGGCGTTCGGCGGTGACGGCTCGCGGCTTCGACTGGGCAACGGTGGAGGGGCGTTGCGGGTTGGGCAGAGACAGACACGCGGCGGAGACGGACGACAGACATGGATGCGGGCGGACGGCGCTGCGGGCGGTGGCTGTAGCGGACGGTGGTGTGCTGCGGGGCTGGGCGGACGCGTTCCGACCATTTTTCTGGCCGAACGGGAGCTCTCCGGCCGGCGGGAAGGTTGGCGGCGGCTTCGGCGGTGCCGGGGGAAGCTCTCCGGCGAGTTTCGGCGCGATTGGAGCACGGTGGTCCACGGCTCTGCCCGTGGACCAGCAGCAATGGCTGCCGTGGACCAAGTGGTCATGCGGTGGACCATTGAGCCGGTCCACGGTGAGCCAGCAAAAGCTTTTAGGGTCGCTCCAAAAATCGTGCGGCTCTGAAATCCATGCTAAAATCTTCTAAAATCCATTTCGGGCCCGTTTGAAGTCCGAATTACATTCTGTTTGCGTCGTTGGACTCCTAAAATCAAGATCTACACGTTTATGGAGTCAATTCCTGCAAAGTATCACACAAAGTATCAATTTTAATCAAATAAAGTTTGGTTAATTTTCATTATTCTAATGTCTAACACACCCCCCAACTTAAACTTTGCTCATCCTCGAGTAAAGGAAATGGATGAGTCTCGTGTACTAAGATGGTCCATGAAATGAAAATTATCGTACTAACCCTAAAATCAGAGAATACCTGGTTAGGCTATTAAAAAGGTACTTCATTGGATTACCAATTCCACCCATTTAGTAGTAGAATAAAGCCCATAGAAGGTTTAAGAGTTTTTTTCTTTCCCAACTTTCTATCTCACTATTTAAATCTTCCAACTTACTTTGGTTTTGGTGCAATATTTATTTAGTCCCCACTTTTTCTTTTTTTTTTCTTTTTTTTTTTTTAAAAAAAAAAAAAAGAAGTAAAGTTAGTGCAATGTCCTGACACATTGCTTTCTAATTAACCCTTGTAGTGAGCTTTAAGCCAATGACTCCCAAACCAGTTGGCTTTAGGGCATTAGGTGTAAAACACCCATCGGGCTTACTGACTCGAGTCAAAAAGGCGTCAAAAAGGCTAAGTCAAGACTAACTCTACAAAAGATTTCGTTACATCCCCACCTTTTGACGCAAACAACAATGCTTACTTAGGCGAAGGGGTCCGGTTACTCAGTGAGAGATGCTAAAAATCTTTATTAACCTCAGAATTTTTTTTTTCTTTTTTAACTGGGAACTTTTTATAATGCCTATACCAAAATAAGTAAGATTCATTATTAAGATCAATAGGCTGAAGGGTCTGGAATTACTCTTCTAAAATTTTCTGGACTACACTCTACCACTTATAGGGTTTTCTTGATAAATCATCCCTTAGTATCTTTAAAATTTTCTAAACCATTAATCACTCCTCATTTAGTAAGGATGATTATTTTCAATTCGAGACAAATTTTTGTACACAAAAATTGATTAAAATTTTACTCGAGGATTATATTTAATTAATTAGATTACCCCCCAACTTAATTTCCATTGTCCCCAATGGAAGAGGATACTAATAGCGTAAAGACAAGGAAGGGTACAACCTGGTAAGGTAGTCAACCATTGAACGTCCTTCTATCACCATATTCCCGCAATCTTCTTTTAGTACTCCATTTATTCTAAAAACAAAGAACTAGAAGTTAAAACGACAAACATGAGCTAAGGAAAGAGCTGGGCTGCCTCCCAGGAGCGCTAAGTTTAACGTCTTCAGCCAGACACTAAGAGGGAGTGTTAGCGATATTGAACGTAGGTACATCCCTTGAGAAAATTTTTAGAAGACAGGCCAATCAGGAGGCCTTGTCAACATGGCAGAAAAATGTTCGTAAAGTATCCTATGACGATGATTATCCTTGATCCAGAAAATACAGCTAGACCAAAAGTGAAAAACTTTGGAACAATTTTGTTGAAGAGTAAGAAGGGAGTGTATAGGTTGGGCCGAGAGTGGGGGCGGGGGCTTAAAAATTTTTCTATCTCTAGAAAGGTCTACCCTAATCCCATTCTTAGATATGATATGGCTTGACATTATCCCATCCTGATGGTACTTTATCTGGGTTAATTGACTGGCTTTGACTAATTTCAAGCCAGTCTAGTACTTGTAAAAGCTTTTCTTAAAGAAATAGGCTATAAAAACTAGGAAAAGGTTGATAATCTGAATAAGAGAGATCGTAATAAGAAGCATCTACGAACGAAGGTCTTTGGGATACCGGGACAACTACTGGGTATGGTTGCCATGAAAAATCTAACTGGGGTACCGGGGCAACTACTGGGTGTGGTTGCCACGAAAAATCAAATTGAGCCCCCCAACCTGAGTTATAAACATCAAAATCTTCTCCTGGTCTATATGCATATGTGTTTGATCTTGATAAATTTGGTCATACCTAGACTCAGAAAATTGGTACATGGTTGGGTATTTTTATATTTTATATTTTTATTTTATTTTTAAAAAAAGAGGAGGAAGGAAAGAAAAGGTCTAAAGGAAAAACTTCTAAGAGAGTCCTAAACTAAAGAGAAGAAGAAAATATTTTATTATTATTATTATTATTTTATTTAATTTTTTAAACAAGTGAAACAAATCAAAATTACTATCCTAGGGTTTATCTGGATCTAGACAGCTCCTAACTGATCCAAGGTTACCTTCGAGCACTCCAAGCCCAAGATCAATTAACTGACTTGGCCAGGTAAGTGTAAGGTTGGTGAAGGTTCCCTTATCGCTTGCCTTAGACACCAATTAAAAATTGGCCAGGTAAGCGGAACCAACTCACTTCCCTTCGGGCTCTAGTCCCTGAACCACTTTCCTTAGACACCAAGGAATTAAATGATCTGAACCCGGTCCAACTCTAGGGTTTCCTTGTCCTAATGAGCTCGAAATCCTTAGGATTGACGCCTAATTAATTTTAAAATTAAAGGCTTGGGTCAATGCAGATGCTGCATTAATGATTTGTGGGCTAAGGAAGGGTATTGATCTCCCCACCTTATCTGATTAATGGGTTGTGCCCTTAAGATATATTATGAAATTATGAAATGCAACAGCTAAGGTGTCCAAAAAGTTATAAACAAACAAAATTTAATTTAATTTTTTTTAATTTTGATGATTAAGTCTCTGATCCTAATAAATTATGAAATGTCTGGGTAATATATATATATATATATATATATATATATTTTGGTTTTGCAAAAAAAATAAATTTACCTAAGTGAATCTAAAAAATTTTTTTGTTCAACCTTTTTGTACCCTAGGACAACCATTCAACATAACCTCCCAGTTATGCCAGGGCAACCTTATGTCAGGGCACTCAAGATTAAAAATTAATTTTTTTTTTAAAAAAAAATTGAATGTAAAATTTTGAAAATTGAAATTTTTTTTTGGATTTTTAGATTGATTATATATTTTTTTTCAGAATAACGCCGAAAGTTCCCGGCAACGGCGCCAAAAATCTGATGCGTATCGTAATGCACCGATTTAGAACCTTAATTCCACTACTCTAAAGGGTAGAATAGCGGGAGTAAGGGTCGATCCGACAGAGACTTTGGGATTATCTTGAAAAGAATTTTTCAATATTAACATGAAAGTATAAATCAACTAACTAAAATAGATAATAATAAAACAAAGATAAAATCTCGAAACTCCAACTGGTTACTTGTTAGGTGGGCTGGCACTCCACTTCTACAAAATTTATACATTCCGATCCAGATATAACCTATTCTTGGTGATGACGACCCGTACCTATTCGATCACGGCCCGTTCCCCTGGAATATAGAATAGTCAAAAATCAGACACATGCAAATTAATAAAATCCTTTTTAGAAATAATTTATTCCAAGAGTACAAACTGTTCCTATCGCGAATACAGCTTGTCCCAAGAATATAAACTATGCCTAATAATAATTCATAAAAAATATTGACAAGAAATTCTTTTATTTCATAGAAAAGGAGTACAAAAGATAAAAAAATAATAAAATAAAACTCCCTGTGTCAAGCACTACAGTGGAATCCCGAGAAAAGAAATACGAGAATTGGAAGTGAAATGGGGTGAAGTCTCTCCCGAATCCCCCTCGAGCATAGAATGACCCGAGATATTTATAGATGGGAAATACCGTGTCGGGCCCGTGTGGGAACCGCGGTGATTTTATCATCTCAATCTGCTTCTGAAACTTATCGCTATCTTCTCATCCAAACTCCTTCGCGATCATATCTCCATCTCAAAAATTAAACTTAAAAATTCTATCACACAATCCCGCGTCCATCCAGCATCATCCGACATCTCTTCTCGTTCATGTTTCCTTGTTTTCGGACATCCCGGTCTGAACAACAGGGGCGGTGACAAGCAGCTCTAGGAGCTTGGGAACGGAGGTGACGACGGGATGGGGCGGAGAGGCGCGGCTGGGCGGCGTGGCTCGCGGACGGCGGCGGAGAGGCACGGCTGGGCAGCGCGCGGCGAAGAGGCGGAGGCGTTCGGCGGTGATGGCTCACGGCTTCGGCTAGGCAGCGATGGAGGGGCATTGCGGGTTGGGCGGAGACGGACACGCGGCGGAGACGGACGGCGGACATGGCTGCGGGGGGACGGCGCTGCGGGAGGTGGCTGCAGCGGACGGCGGCTGTGCGGCGGGGTTGGGCGGACGCATTCCAGCCATATTTCCGGCCGAACGGGAGCTCTCCGGCCGGTGAGAAGGTTGGCGGCGGCTTCGGCGGTGCCAGGGGAAGCTCTCCGGCGAGTTTTGGCGCGATTGGAGCACGATGGTCCATGGCTCTGCCCGTGGACCGGCAGCAATGGCTGCCGTGGACCAAGTGGTCGTGCGGTGGACCATTGAGCCGGTCCACGGTGAGCCAGCAAAAGCTTTTAGGGCCGCTCCAAAAATTGTGCAGCTCTGAAATCCATGCTAAAATCTTCTAAAATCCATTTTAGGCCCGTTTGAAGTCCGAATTACATTCCGTTTGCATTGTTGGACTCCTGAAATCAAGATCTACACGTTTCTGGAGTCAATTCCTGCAAAGTATCATAAAAAGTATCAATTTTAATCAAATAAAGTTGGGTTAGTTTTCATTATTCTAATGTCTAACAGTGTCCAGCAACCGGCGACCTAGAAAAGGGGATGAGAGGGCAAGAATGAAGGTAAGCAATCGAGAGGACAAATACGCGCACGGGAAGAGGAGGCAATCCCATGACAGGAGCTCTAGAGGAACTCGCAAGAGTAGGCCCAACGAGCCTGGTTGCAGGAACCAGAGTGCTGATCCCTCTCATTCTCACTCATCTTCTCATCCAAGATTCCTCTAAGCACGGAGCCCCAGCAGGGATCCGTCTTAATGGATCTGTTCCACTTTACCGCTCTCTAACTTGACCGTCGGAGTATCCCCATCGGGATCCCCGGTCCAGGTCTCTAACCTTATTTTTGTAAGTCCGGGAGCATCGAGATTCCACAGTCAAGGGGACTGCAATCCGGTGCAACTCATAGCTGCAGGCCACAGCGATAAGGTCGACAACAGATTGGTGCACCAGGAAGGGGGAACAAGGCCCCTAGACAAGTAAGCCCCCCCTCGAGCTCCCGAGTAGCTTGATTCCAAGTATGGTGGTGACTCACAGGCGTGAAGCCTCCACCAGCTGGGCAAGGGAGGCTCCCTCTTCCCCAGGCCCTTGAAGCCCGGAAAGGGAACTCCTCGCTCCTCCTATTCCACCTTCTCAGCTACCCTCGATGGACGGTCAATATGCTACCATTGTCCAATAATTGCAGACACTGACCATGGTCGTGAGGCAGCTGCAGCATCAGCAGTGCTTCCTGGTGATGCAACCCCAACCAGGGATCCCCACGGCCCAAGCCGCGGGCCCCTGCGGAAGCCTGCGCTTCATCCAGGGCAGGCTGTCCCACCTGCGGGCAGCAACCAATCCCCGTGGGAGTCACTAGACTCCTACAAAGAGAAATCATTCTGGGTCGGCGGACCATGAGAGCCGATCCCCGGTGGAAAACAATGACTCTACCAAGCGCAGCAAGCATCACCGTGGCAAGGACCCTTGCCGCGACCCATCAGCACGTTCTTCTCCAGCGGCCTTGGTGGAAGGTTCCATTGACGAGGCCATCAGGCATCTAGCTGAGAGGCGCCTGGAAGAGCAAGAGCGCAAACTGGCGGAGCTGTCTTGCTGGTTCACCAACATGCAGGGCTCCCCTAATGAGCCAGTGGGCTATAACGCCTGACCCCCCTTCTCTCGGGAGATCCAAGAGAAATCGATTCTGAGTTGATTCTGTATGCCTCAAGTGGATCCCTACGACGAGACCACTGACCCCCTGGACCATCTGGAGAGCTATAAGGCTCTTATGAGAGTCCAGGAGGCGATGGATGCCCTTCTATGCATCGCCTTCCATGCCACCCTCCGGAAGGCCGCTCGAGTTTGGTTCACCCACCTCAAGCCTGAATCTATCGACTCCTTCCAGCAGTTGGAAGGAAAGTTTGTGGCACACTTCGACGCTTGTCGAAAGGTGCCAAGAGAAGTGGATAGCCTCTTCTCCATCCGCCAGCAAGACCAGGAGCTATTGCGGGACTATGTAACCCGCTTCAAGACTGTCGTCCTAGAGATCTATAGCCTGGACGAGCTCGTCGCCATGTTGGTGTTGAAGCGAGGGCTCAGGACCTCCCGTCTAACATACTCGTTGGACAAAAAACTGCCCAAGACATACTCCGAGCTCCTCCTCCACGTCCACAAGTACATCCGAGCTGAGGAGGCTGATCGTACCAGGAGAGAGCTGGATGGGAAGCCTTCGAAGAGGCCCCCCTCGAAGGATGTTCAGGGGACCCGCAGGCCCGGGCCGCCCGTGGACTTCCGATTGGGGCCAAAGTCAAAGAATGGTCTCGCTCCGGAGTGGACCTTTACTTTCCTCCTTGCTCCAAGAACCAAGATCCTCATGAAGATCAAGGGCGAGGGATACCTCCACTGACCTCCTCCTCAGAACCCAAAGTTTCGGCGTGACAAGATGAAGTACTGCCAATTCCATCACGACCACGGCCATGATATGGAGGAGTGCTGTAATCTGAAGAGGGAGATCGAGGACCTCATCAGAAGGGGCTATCTCAAGAAGTTCGTGGGAAGGGAAGCCCCGGCGGAGGACCAGCCACTTGCTACCCTTCCCCCCATTCCTGCAGTAGATAACCGCCCCATGGAGAAGCCGGTGGGCATGATTTCTTGGGGGATAGGGTGCGTGTCAAAGAGAGCCCAGGAGGATGGAGATCTGGAAAGTGTACTCCCCTTTGAAAAGGGGAAGGGAGGTGAAAATGAAAGTAAAATTGTAAATAACGATGCGGTGGTGGTCGAAATGACCATCGCTAAGCATCCTGTATATCAGATTATGGTTGATAGTGGGAGCGCTACCAACATACTTTTCTACGATGCTTTTTCCTGGATGAATTTATCTTGTGATCGGTTAAGGCCGGTGCACACCCCTCTCGTAGGTTTCACCGGAGATTCTGTAGGAGTCGAGGGGGAGATCACTTTCCCTGTTACCGCCGAGACTCCATCCTGACAGAGCACGGTCAAGATAACCTTCACCGTTGTTCGACTCCCATCACCATATAATGCCATTTTGGGCCGCTCAGGGCTCAACAAGCTTGATGCAGTCATTTCCACCAAAAGATTGTTGGTGCAGTTTCCCACTATTTTCAGGGTGGGATAGATGAGAGGGGCAGTTCAGCTCGTTCAGCATTGCCTGCAGGCTGTCCCGGGCACCTGGAGTGCCGAGCTCAACTTCGATGTCGATGACCTCGACCAAAGGGCGTAAAATCTTAGGGGCGGCCCAGTGGAGCGCTTGCTGACATATCCCTTTGCCTCGGACCCATAGACAACGGTGTAGATGGAAGCCCAACTCTCAGAGGACAAGCGGGCTCGCTTGCTAGACTTCCTTCGAGCAAACGCAGATGTATTCGCCTGGTCTGCGGTGGACATGCTGGGTATTTCCCCAACATCATCACCCACCAGTTGAAGATCGATCCCAAGTACCATCCAGTTAGGTAGAAGAAAAGGAGCTTTGCTATAGAAAGGTAGAAGGTGATCAACGAAGAGGTGGAGAAGCTCCTCACTGCTGGCTTCATGTGGGAGGTACAATATCCCAGTTGGCTAGCGAACATGGTGATGGTGAAGAAGAACAACGGCAAGTGGAGAATCTGTGTGGACTACACCGACCTCAACCAAGCTTGCCCGAAAGATAGCTTCCCCCTCCCGAAGATTGACCAGCTTGTGGACCCACTTTGGGTCACCGCCTTCTATCTTTCATGGATGCCTTCTCCGGGTATAATCAGATCCGGATGTACCCGAAAGACGAGGAGCACACTGCCTTCATCACGGATCGCGGGACCTACTGCTATAAGATAATGCCCTTTGGCCTAAAGAACGTCGGCACCACATACCAGCAGCTGGTCAACAAGGTTTTTAGAGATCAAATTGATCGCAATATGAAGGTATACGTGGACGATATGTTGGTGATGACAAAGCTGACCTCGGACCACGTCAACGACCTAGGGGAGACCTTCCGCAACCTCCGCCTCCACCAAATGAAGCTGAACCCGGTGAAGTGCGCCTTCGGTGTGGCAGCGGGGAAGTTCCTCAGCTTCATGGTGACCCAAAGAGGGATAGAAGCCAACTCGGAGAAGGTTCAGGCAATCCTTGACATGGAGTCGCCCACCTCCAAAAAGCAAGTCCAGCGGCTCACCAGCTAGGTAGCGGCCCTGAGCCAGTTTATCTCGCGATCCGCTGATCGTTGCCAGCCCTTCTTCAAGGTGCTGAGGAAGATGCATTACTTCTCCTGGACTAAGGAGTACCAGGAGGCTTTCAAGGAGCTGAAGAAGACCCTGGCGTCACCACCACTGCTCTCCCGGCCAGAGGACGGAGAGGAGCTCCTCTTGTATCTGGCGGTCACTCCGGAGGCTGTCAGCTTGGTCTTAGTCTGGATGGATGACAAAGGAATCCAGAGACCTGTGTACTATACAAGCAAGCTCCTTCGCAATGTGGAGCTCAGGTACTCTCGATTCGAGAAGTTGATTTTTATGCTAATAGTGTCTGCCCAGTGCCTTAGGCCTTATTTCCAAGCGCACCCCATTACGGTCCTGACGGACCAACCGTTGAAGGCCATGCTCAGTCGACCTGACACATCTGGATGCCTGGCGAAGTGGGCGTTGAAGCTCAGTGAGTTCGACATCGCCTATCAACCATGGTCGACCATGAAGGTGCAGATACTGGTTGACTTTCTAGTTAAGTGTGCAGGCCTGGGCGAGGGGTCGGAAGAAAACCCCCAGAGTCAACAACCAGGGCCTGAACTGAAGGAGGACATATAGGTACTGCACGTGGACGGAGCCTCTAACTATGGTGGGAGCGGGGCTAGCCTCATCCTCGCCAATAATGAGGGAGTCGTAGCTGAATGCACGATCTGCCTCTAGTTCGCTGCCACCAACAACCAGGCAGAATACGAAGCGCTCCTTGCGGGACCGAGGGTCTCCCACGAGCTCGGTGTGACCAACCTGAGGGTCTTCACCGACTCGTAGCTGGTTGCCGGGTAGGTCTCAGGCAAATATGAGGTGCAGGATCCTCAAATGTTGAAGTATCTGGAATTGGTGCATGCGAGTGCCGCAGGTTTCAAGCGCTTCAGCGTCTCCCACATTCCGCGTGGTGAAAATGCCCATGCTGATGCCCTCTCTCGCCTAGCAACCTTGCCGGACTCATCGTTGGGCCATACCCATATCGAACATCTCCAAGCCCTGAGCTATAAAGTCCCAAGGGAGATCCAGCAGGTCACCCCAGAGCCCAGCTGGATGGAAAAGTATGTCAAGTACATCACCGACGGCACCTTGTTCGAGGATCGGATAGAAGCCGGTCTTATCAAGAGGAAGGCCGCGCGTTTCGTACTGATGGACGGACTGCTCTATCGGAGGTCATACTCTTACCTGCTCCTCAAATGTCCGAGGCCCACGGAGGCTGCACTCGTGCTCCAGGAAATTCACGAGGGCCTTTGCGGGAACCATGTGGGGTGCAGGACTTTGGCATACAAGTCCCTCCATCAAGGATACTTCTGGGAGATGATGAGGGAGGACGTGGCCAATTTCGTTAAGAGGTGTGACCGCTGCCAACGTCATGCCATCGTGCAGCGCCAACCGGCCGCACCGCTCTCCCAACTTTCCACCCCCTGGCCTTTCATCCAGTGGGGCATGGACCTCCTCGGTCCCTTTCCTCCCGCGTCTAGGCAGCGTAAGTTCTTCATTGTCGCCATCGACTACTTCATGAAATGGATCGAGGCCGAGCCATTAGCCCGGATCACAGAGGCGAATGTTAGTAAGTTCCTTTGGAAGTCGATCATATGTTGCTTCGGACTCCCGCACACTATCATCACCGACAACGGATGTCAGTTCGACTACCGGGAATTTGAGGAGTTCTGCAGCTATCTCAGAATTCATCATCGTTTCACCTCGGTAGTACATCCACAGACCAATGGGGAAGCCGAGGTGACCAACCAGACCATCCTGCAAGGGCTCTGGACCAGGTTGGATCAGGCCAAAGGATGATGGGCTGAAGAACTTCCCAGCATCCTGTGGGTGTACCACACAATCCCAAGGATGGCCACCGATGAAACTCCCTTCAACCTTGTCTTTGGAGCAGAAGCAATAATCCCGGTGGAGCTTAGCCTGCCGACACTACGCTTGGAACAATATGATGAAGCCGAGAACCCTGCACGGCTCTGCTCAACCTGGATCTCCTCGAGGAAATGAGGGACAAGTACGGGTTTCGATGGTGGCCTACCAGCAACGGGTGGCTAGATACCACAACTCCAAGGTATGGCTGAAGTCCTTCTGCCTGGGAGATTTGGTGTTGCATTGCGTCGAGGCCTCCCAACCTCGGGAATGCGGAAAGCTCTCTCCGAACTGGGAAGGTCCTTATCAGGTGGTTGAAGCACTCCCTCAAGGTGCCTACTATCTAGCCGAGCTCGGCGGGGATCAATTTATGCGGACATGGAACGCCGCGAACCTAAGGATGTATTACCAATGATATAAGACTTCCTGAATATTAACAATGAAATTCTTTCTTTGCACAATATTTATTTCTATCTCGTAGGACCAGCATCGCCCATCCATAAGTCTGGCAAACGAGATCAAGGCAAAGATTCTGCGAAGCGGTCCGCAAGAAATGCAAAATCTCGGAGTTAAGTCCGGAAAGCCGAACGGAATCCAGTTCCGACATAAGGCTCCGGAGTTCAGTCCAGAAGGTGGCGCAGAATCTAGTTCCCCCACGAAATCCCGGAGTTCAGTCCAGAAAGCTAAACGGAACCCAGTTCTGGCATGAGGCTCTAGAGTTCAGTCCGGAAGGTGGCACGGAACCCAGTTCTCCCATAAGATCCCGGAGTTCAGTCTGGAGCACCGAGTGAAACCCAGTTCCAGGCCCCAAAGTTCAGTCCGGAAGGTGGCACGGAGTCCACGAGATCCCGGAGTTCAGTCCAGAAAGCCGAATGTAATCTAGTTCCAGCATGAGACGCCGGAGTTCAGTCTGGAAGGTGGCGCGGAACCCAGTTTCCCCACGAGATCCCAGAGTTTAGTTCGAAAAGCCGAATGGAACCTAATTCCAGCATGAGGTGCCGGAGTTCAGTCCGGAAGGTGGTGCAGAACCCAGTTCCCCGACGAGTTCTTAGAGTTCAGCATGGAGCACCAAGCATAACCCAGTTCCAGGCCCTAGAGTTCAGTCCGGAAGGTGGCACAAAGTCCACGAGATCCTAGAGTTTAGTTCGGAGGATGTTCCAGTGACCTAAGTCTCGGTACCACAAGATCCCGGAGCTCAGTCCGAAGGATGCCCTGGCAACCTAAGTCCCGGTGCCAAAGATTTTCAGAGTGCAAGCCATAAGCCCCAGGAGTCCCTTCCCGAAGCTTGGGGGTCTCCAGAACCTTGTTTTAAATCGAGGGCCTAAGTCAAGCTGCAAGTCGGAGTTGTAGGCTTTGGACTCCCATAAAAGACAATGACAAGCAGCAATATAACAATCAAACACAATACCAGCAAGCAGCAAAAAGAAAGTTTAAGGCAAGAAATAGTGAAGAAAGGTAAACTTCCATTTCTAATGTAAGGTTTCTTACAAGGGAAAGGGTCCCGACAGACTGGGTGACCTAGAAAAAACAAAAGAGAAACCCTATACTATAACATAAAATGGAGGACCCGAAGTCACTCTGCTGCTGCCGGTCCCTCCTCTGACTGGGAGGTCTCTACCGGCCGCATCCTCAGGAGGCTGCCTGGAAGCCTCCTCGCCAGCGGCTCCCGGCGCTGCTCCTCCTCCTTCAGGCTGCTCACTAGGGCCGCCAAGGATGACCCCAGTCAGGTCGAGTTCGGGAAACTGGGCGGCCACCTTTCCCTGGCAAACTTTGAAGCCCTTCAAGAAGGAATCTCTTGCAGCCTCGTGCAACTCCTTCTCGAGCTCTTCAGAGGCCCGAAACTTCAGCACAGCCTCCTGTGCCTCCTTCTGCGAGACCGCCAGCAGCCTGTTGACGTAGGAGGTCTTCTCGTTGGCCACTGCCAACTCTTGTAGGACCTCCTTGACCCGACGCTCCAGTGACCGAGACTGCCCCCTGAGGCGGGAGACCTCGGTCGCGTCATTTTCGGCCCGGTGCTGACTTGAGATCCTCTCCTCAGAAAGAGAGGTCCCGAGCTCCCTGACTCGTCCTTCGGAGCAGGCCAGGACCTCCTGGAGGGTTTCGTTCCTCCCCCTCAGCTCATGGCCTTTGTCCATGAGATCCTTCACGTCGACCGCCAGCTTGCCCAGCTTTCACTCCTTCTCGGCCTCCTTCTTCGCTGAGGTGGAAAGGAAGTTCCAAAGTAGAAGCACATCGGTTCCGATCTGCATCGACGAAAGAGTTGAGGTTCTAGGAGGATCCGACTGGAACATTAAAAAGAAGGGCTAGAAGCTTACCGTAAAGAGCAGGGGGAGGATCCCGAGTAGTGCATCCGCGTAGTCCCGGCCGCCCCTCAGGCGGCAGTCCCGGGGCCGGGCCACATACTCCATCATCTTCTTTGCGAGACCCTGGTTGCGGATAATGGAGGATCCCCTGTTGAGAACGGGTGGTGCAGGCTGAGGCTCGGAGGGGGGCTGAGCTGGAGTCCCCCCGCTAGGCGAAGCAGCGATCGAAGGCACAGTCGTTGGTACAGCCATCGCCACCGTAGCTGGTGCAGCAGCAATCGGGGGAGGTGCCGGTCGCCCCACCTCCCCTCCCACATCGATCTTGATGACGTCTGTGACGGGCATCTGCTATTGAGATGGCCTGGGGGCCGGACCCGTCGCCCTGGGCCCAGTAGGAACTGGAGTGGGCCTGGGCCCCTGGCTCGTCTCTATTTGGGCCCTCTTCGATGGAGCCTCCTAGGCTCCTTCAGGGGCGTTCCTCTTCTGGGCCCCTTCCATCAGACTCTCAATGGAGAACTTCATCCCTGAAGAAAGAAAAAGGTCAGAATGTCGGATGATTCAAAAAAAAAAAAAAGGGAGAAAAAGAAAAAGGAGGGTAAAGGCCCACCAATCGCCCGTATTGGGCCGATCCCTGTCTCTAACAAGTTCTGCTTTGAGAGCATAACATCAAGGGAAGGGACTACATCGCCCAATAGCTGGGAATATACCTCCTAATCCACTGGCTCAACTTGAGAATTCCGGTTCGGAGACCGATCCGGCTCACTCCAGATCCAGTCGACATCCCTAACTGAAGTGAAGAAGAATCGGTTCTTCCATCTCTTGATTGATGTGGGGAGGTCGAACCAGAGGCACCTGGGTCGGGGAGAAAGGTACCACCAGCCGTCGTCGATGGAGTACCGCTTTAGGGTGAAAAGTACCCTGAATAATGAAAAAGAAGCAACGAACCCATGAAAGTGGCAGAAAACTATGAAGGCAAAGATAACCCTGATGGCATTGGGAGCCAACTAGGCAGGAACAAGTCGGAAATGGCTAAGGAAAGAAAGGAAGAATGGATGGAGAGGAAAACGAAGACCCCTAGTGAGGAAGTCTTCATAGAAGGCGATTCTACTAGGGTCGCTTGAAGTCACCCAATCCCTCAGCCCTGGGAGTGAAAGCTGGATGGAGTCTGGGACCCCATACATGTCCCAGATCCAGGAGAGGTCATCTTCGGTCATCGTTGAAATGAAGCCGGAGGGGCCAGAAGAAGTCTCTGCCACCGGAGGGGGAAGGGCAGAGACGAGAATAGCAGGAATGGTGGAAGGAGCCCTAGGGACTCCGATGGTTATGCCGCCCGGCCGTAACTGCCGCCGGACGTCGATGGGAACATCATCCTCCGAAGAGGAGGGCGATGGAGTCCTCAGCCAGGATGGATCGGCCTTGTCCGGGTTAGAAGAGGGACGATGATGATGACCTGAAGGAGCCATCGAGACAAAGAAGGAAAGGGAAGGCCTGGTTTGGGAGGACTAAGATTGGAGAAGAAGCAGATGAAGGAAATGGGGGTCGCAGGGCACTCACTGGGACGTTGTGGCAGAAGAATGGCGACCCGAGTGAAGAAGAGGGGGCGCTGCAACCGTCGGCGAGGTGTGAGAAAGCCAAAAGATCTCGTTTCCGAAAAGTCTCCTCTCTTTTCAAACTAATCAACAGCGGTCGTACAGCTCCTTTTTCTCCAACGCCATCGGATGAGCGCCACGTGTGAAAATACCTGATGATGATGCTTCGGTTTGCTAAAAACCGTCTTGAGTCTAGCATGACGTAATTATGACCCACTAAACGCGTGGATGTGGCACCCACTCATTGGATCTCGGGCACAACGAGCGGAGCGGCAGCGATCTCGGCATTTATTGCATAGGATTTTTATCCTCCCACGTCATCTCCAAATTAACTCCCCACATCCCTGCAGCGGCGCTCCGATGGGACTTGGGAGTGGGGGGCAACTAATATGGGAATAGCACTGACGTGGAGTATGTGTCAAATCCAGTTGGCCTCCAGGAAGTGCCACGCGGCATCATCCCCGGGCTCTCCTACAAGGTGACTTGGCTAGCGATCAAGCCGACATCGGGCCGAGCTCGGCACCTCTATCACTTCGCCAGGTGCCGACCCAAGCGAGGTCCACCTCGATCGAAGTGTACCATGTCCCTGCTCCTCCGCCTGGTGGCACTCCCAGATGGGCCCACCTTGCCGGAGTCGAGCCGGGCTCTACTTGCTCCTTCGCTAGGTGGCACCCCCAGATGGGTCCACCTCAGTCGAAGTCGAGCTGGCCTCTACCACTTCGCCAGGTGTCGACCCAGGTGGGGCCCACCTCGATCAAAATGGCCCTGTCTCTGTCCCTGCTCCTCCTCTAGGTGGCACCCCCAGATGGGCCCACCTCACCGGAGTCGAGCCGGGCCCTCCCCGCTCCTCCGCCAGGTGGCACCCCTAGATGGGTCCACCTCGATCGAAGTCGAGCAGGCCTCTACCACTTCGCCAAGTATCGACCCAAGCGGGGTCCACCTCGATCGAAGTGGCCCTGCCCCTGCTCCTCCTCCAAGTGGCACCCCAAGATAGGTCGACCTCGCCGGAGTCGAGCCAGGCTCTCCCTGCTCCTTCGCCAGGTGGCACCCCCAGATGGGTCCACCTCGGTCGAAGTCGAGCTGGCCTCTGCCACTTCGCCAGGTGTCGACCTAGATGGGGTCCGCCTCGATCGAAGTGGCCCTGTCCCTGCTCCTCTGCCAGGTGGCACCCCTAGATAGGCCCACCTCGCCGAAGTTGAGCCAGGCTCTCCCTGCTCCTTCGCCATGTGGCACCCCAAGATGGGTCCACCTCGACCGAAGTCAGCCCTCTCCACGGAGCGCAGAAGGACTGGGGGTGCAAGCCCCAAGGAGGCCACTAAGGACAGCACGCACATGCGACACATCCAGTACGGTGCCCCCAGGCTTGTAACGGCGCGCGGAACCTCGTTGGCACCAGTTTAAAAGGGGCACCCTACTCGAGGTACCGAATCCAGCACCCGGTAACCCAGTACTCCAAAAAGGGCAGGCCACGATCGATGCCTCAGGCCCGAGGGTGCCTTCGCAAGGATCGAGACCCTACTAGGTTCCCCCTTTCATGACTACATGTTAGACGAGACCAGCTCACCACTTAACTCCCGACCGTAAAGAGGAACGACCTAGGAGAACGGTCGCGAAGCATCGCTGACCTCCAGAGCCTCCCAAGGAGGAGGGGGAGAGGCATGAAGGTGTCCAGCAACCGGCGACCTAGAAAAGGGGACGAGAGGGCAAGAACGAAGGTAAGCAATCAAGAGGACAAATACGTGCACGAGAAGAGGAGGCAATCCTATGACAGGAGCTCCAGAGGAACTCTCAAGAGCGGGCCAAACGAGCTCGATTGCTGGAACCAGAGCGCTGATCCCTCTCGTTCTCACTCATCTTCTCATCAAAGATTTCTCTAAGCACGGAGCCCCAGCAGGGATCCATCTTAGTGGATCTGTTCCACTTTACCGCTCTCTAACTTGACCGTCGGAGTACCCCCGTCGGGATCCCCGGCTCGGGTCTCTAACCTCATTTTTGCAGGTCTGGGAGCATCGAGATTCTGCAATCAAGGGGACCGCAATCCAGTGCCAACTCATAACTGTAGGCCACAACGGTAAGGTCGGCAACAGATATCAAATCATTTTAAATGAATTTGAAATCATGCTAAAAGTTTTTAAATGGTATCAATGCTTTGCAATTTGAAAATCATAAATATCTTGAAAAATTCCAAATCTTGATGCATATGCTTTCATATTTTATTCCTCAAATGAATGCATATTTTTAAGGGGGAATAACTTTTAGAGGGAGCATCCAAAGATTTGTTTTCATATATGATGCTTTCAATATTTTTGATATCACACTTTACTTATATTGCTCTGATACTCCTCCTTGTTTTCGAATCTAATCATTTGAGGAGAGTTACATTCAAGTGGTATCATATTCAATTGGTATCAAAATTTATTTTTAAAAAGAATTCATAGTAACTACTTTGGATTGGGTTGTCACCATGGCCGTCCGGTCATAGGAGCTAAGTAGGGTTTAAAGACCCTCTCTTCCCATTCACTGGGGTCTCTTATGACGTGTTGGGGTGCTGCTGTGGCCTTATCTCATGAACAAGTGAGGTGAATGGATAATATTGAATTATCTTTTGCATGTGCATATCATTTTGTGGTATCATGTTTAATTAGTATCATATTTCGAGTGGTATCATATTTCAAGTGCTATATCATGTTTAATTGATTTCATGTATTGATTTTGATGATCTACTTGCTATTCTTTTCACCTTCATTTCTATTTTATATTATCTTTCATCCTTTTTCATGATGTCAAAAAGGGGGATAAAAATATTAAATATGAAAAGAAAAAGATATGATAAACATGAAAAATTATTTGAGAAATGAAAGAAAGTGTAAAAGGAAAGAAGAAAGTAAACTATTTCAATCTTAAGGGAAGAATTGGTAAGAGGAAGAATTTTTTTTTGAAAATTCTTTTGGATCATATTTTGAGGGGGAGCTTGATGCTTATTATTTTTGAGCTTATATGTTTATCTTATTGTTAATCTTTTTAAACTTACCCTATTCATATACTTAAAGGTTTTGTCATCATCAAAAAGGGGGAGATTGTTAACTCTAGTCTTAATTTTCATGATTAACAAAATATTTAAGTATATATGAGTACTAATTATATTTTAAGTGTGTTTATCAGATCTTAGTACTCATCCATGTTGAAAGAAGAAATACATGTTTTTCAGTTGAAGAATGTCTTTAAATTAATGAAAAATCAAGTTATAAGGACTTTGGAACATGAGGAAGGCTTGGAAGGACTTAATGTTTGAATTTGAAGAAGTTTCAGCAAAGTTTCAGCCTGGCACAGATGAAGTATTGACACCTGGAAAGTAAGTGTTGACACTTGAAGAATGAAGTATCGACTCAAGGCCTGAGACAAAAAGAAGACTTCAGAAAACACCTTCAGTGAAGTGTCGATACCTGGAGATGAAGTGTCGACACTTGAAAGTGAAGTGTCGATACCTGGAGAATGAAGTGTTGACACTTGGAAGTCAAGTATCGACTCACGAGGGTCAAGTATCGACACTTAGATTATAATGGCTAGTTTTTTTGAAGTGCAGAACTTCCCTAACTTGGCTCCAACGGCTAGTTTCTCCTCCCTAACGGCTATAAATGGCCATTTAAGTGTTGGAAGGCTATATAAACATCAAAAATTAAATGGAGAAGTAATCCTTTGGTGAGATTTTTGAATATTCTTCAAGGATTCAAGAGTTGAGTGGTTCAAGCCTTCAAGCTTCCAAGTTTTAAAGAAAGCATCCAAAGTTCATATCCTCAAGCATCAACAAAGGCTTCAACAACTTGAAGACAAGATCTTCATCAACTTTCAAAGGATTTTAAAGAGATATTTACTTTATTTTAGAAAGCTTTAATTATATTCTTTCATATTTGTTCTTACATTGTTTTACTTGAAGTTTTTGGTGAGCCTTGGAAAACCAAAGAGATTTTTGGTAAGCCTTGGAAAACCAAAGTGGTTGTTAGTAAGCCTTTAAACCAACTAGGGTTTAACTTGTGAGCCCGAAGTCAACAAGTTGTTTAGGTTCTTGGTTAGCCTGTAACAAGCATTTGATTTACAATTAGCACATACTTGCTTTAGTTCATCATTAAATAGTTTATTGCAAATAGTTAAAAAAATATTATAAAACCCAATTCACCCCCCTCTTGGGTTGCCTATATGAGCCTTCAATTTCAAACCTGATTGCATGTACACACGTCTTTGTCTATAATAAATGTATGCATGTCAGCATATATGTATGTACGTATATGTTCATGTGTGTGCATGTTTGAGATAGATACATGTATGTACATTTTGTATATAAATGTATGTATATGCATACATTTGTATGCATGTATGTATGGCAGTATGTAATGTGGATACATCCATATATGCATACAAGAGATTTTAAAATCTTCTAGGTATGTAGGCCTCAGCCTTGATGTATAAACAAAGGATTGAAGCTTCCTTCTCTGTATAATATCAAGAGTAGTGGTATATGAGCAGTGGTGGAAATGAACTACGCTCAAGTTTAACCTTCCATTTTATGGGTCGAGCCAAAGTTTTTAAGGTTGGGCATAGCTAAAGCCTAAATTCAATATTTTTGCATAGATTCACATATGCATACAAGAGAATTTAAAATCTTCTAGGTATCTCGGCCCCAATCCTTACTGTATAAAATAGAAAGGATGAAGCTTCTCTCTCTGGATAATATCATGAGAAGTTGCGAAAATGACTTGTGCACCTGTTTAACATTCCATTTTATGGGCCTAGCCAGAATTAGTTAAGGTTGGCCCTAGCTCAGGTCTGAATTTAATTTTTTATAGTGGATATTACTATGTTGAACCTACAACAAAATCCAACTTTCAAATATTTTAAATAAAATAAGATCAAAACTATTAAATTTTTTTATTCTTACTAGGCTTCGAGCATATCACATCAAATTTAAACCTTGATTCACTCTCTACATTTAAAATCTTTGCATAAAATTATACAATCCATTCAAGACATCAATAATTCTAGTTCAAATCTGAATTATTTATGCTTTCCTTGATAATTTTAGACAATCTAGATCAACATTTTTCTTGAAAAATTAACATTAATTCTAACAAAGAAAATGACTCTTAAGTCAATGTCCATCGATCATATTATTGCTCATAAAACTATTTTACTTTAATTCTTAACATTAATTGACAACCACTTTAAATTTTGTCTCTTATAAACTAAACTCATACAAGTCCTCGAATACACATTTCTTCGCGTAATCTAAATCTTTTCATAGATCTTAAATTTGATCTAGAGTTCAACATGTCCAATAATCTCCAACAAATATATGGAAAATTAAGTAATATAATCCAAAGCTGCTAAAATAACCTATCCAGGATTCTACCAAGATGTGCATGACATGTCTACATAATATAATTTAATCCATTAATAGTAAATTAGAAATTTATGTATTATCCCAAATTTATTTTTTATTACATATTTTTAATAATAATCCCCATACAGATTCATCGAAAAATTATCCTTCTAATATCATTAAACATTTTCATAACCTACATCTTAGACACAATCCCAAAAATTTATAATCCAATAATTAACAACAAAACTCATATGCTATTATGATCTTCGTTCATATTAAGCTTAAGTTCTCAAAATTATTCAATTAATAATTAAACATACATATTCAACAAAACATAACATATTATACTTTCAAGCTAACACTTTTAAATCTCGGTCAAATCCATTTATCAAAGGTAAAGACACATCTTATCTAGTTCTTCAAGATTAATCTCTCTACTTATATTAGAGACAAAAATCATGTTCCTTTTTTATGCTAATCATATACCAGATCTTATGCGCAATAACTAGGAATTAGAAATTCAAACTTTGAATCCATTCTTACAACTTTTATCATATTCTAACTGATCATAATACTAAGTTCAAATACCTCTTAAATCAGTTTATAGTGATCATAATCTAAATTTCGATATCACTCAAATCATATCCTAATTACTTATGCCACAATTTCAAGTGATCATAATCCAAGCTTTGATATCATTCTATCATACCTTAATAATTATCATATTAATTTCTAATCACTTATATCACAGTCTGTAATTATATCAAAATTAAATTTTCAAAGTAAATCAAATCCATAATATAACTGAAAATATACCTCCATATATCCATTATCTAGCCTCAATGATATTCTTCCAAAAATTAAGCTAGAGAGTTTAATCCAATATTTTATTCATGCAAGCCTTCTATGCTTAGCAAAACCCTTAAGACTATAACATACATATATCAAAAAAAATAAATAAACTTTTAGTATCGATAATTACTCATAATATTTAATCAAAACCCTCATTCTACCTCATTCTCACAAACTAAGTCATCTTGATCTTAAACCTTTACTCTGATATTTTTAAATCTGTCATGCCCTGGCTCGATGCCCGAGCCAGGCATATGACATACGATTGCATCTCCTCAGGTTTCAATCCCAACAGAAATGCAAGTCCTATCTTACTAATCAATAATCAAGTAGTGATAGAAAATAAATTTCTTATTTATTTATTTATTTCTAGAGTTTTCCATCAAAACTAACAAGTAAATAAAATTTAACTAAAAATCCAGGACACAGTATAAGCAAAGTTTAACTAAAATTTAAGATAAAATATAAACTAAGGGATTAGCACATAAACTCTAGCTTCTCACTAACTAGTCCCAAAGCCCGATTGATCTTCCGGATCTATACAAAAATATAAAAAATAGGGGATAAGCTTTACAGGTTTAATAAGTTATCATCACCTCTAATATATGCATAAATATATTAACAATAATTTACAAACATACACAAATCATATATCATAGAATAACCAACTCATGGCAAAGTAAAATGCAATATTATGTTAATATGCACATTTAATTACCAAACAATATAACTATGGAAAACCAACTATTTTTACTTTACTCTCATAGTCCCTTTGATTATGGCCACAATCGGTCCATGACTAATCCCGAAAGAGACTATATCCTGACTACACATACCATCCATCAATCATGTGCTAGTGATCGTCCCATTGGAGGTCCGGAAAGAAACTAGCTTTGATATCACACAAGAAATCATGCATACTCAGCATATGCCATGGTAAAATCCAAAAGGAGACTAACTCCTGACTACATATACCATCTATCGGTCATGTACTAGTGATCATCCTACTAGAGGCCCAGAAGGAGACTAGATCCTTGTGTGTCATAACTGGACTAGAGAGAGTTAACATCAAAAACATTATAATTTATGCAATTCAGTATAGCTCAATTTATGTTAAACATATTTAACATTTCATAACATCTACAACATACCATAGAGCATATTTAGCATGTAATACTAGAGATCAAGATGAATTATCTGAAAGAACTCTATCAATATATTGCCTATTCGAGTCTCAACTCTGATACTGCTCTATCGACAAGAAAGATAAAATCCTGGCAAGATTAATTATGTAATTAATTTTCTATATAAAATAAACTAGTATAATTAGTCATATCTGGATCTCGGTCTAAATCACTAAAATAATCAGCTCAAATCTTATTATTATTTTTGATATTTTATTTTTCTCTCTTCTCTCTTGCTCTTCTCTCTCCCTCCTCTTCTCTCTTCTCTCTTCTCTCTCCTCTCTCCCTCTTTCTCTCTCTCTTTATTTCCTCCTTTATCCTCTCTCCTCTTTCTCTCTCTTCTCTTTCTTTTCTCTCTCACCCTCTTTCTCTCTCATCTCTTTTTTTTCTTTCTTTCTTTTCTTCCTTTTCTTTTCTTTTCTTCTTTTTCTTTCCTTCTTCTCCCTTCTTTCTATCTTCTTCCCTTGCTTCCTCCTTGGCTCAGCCGAATAGGCCTTCCATGCTCCAACGAGCTAGAAAGAGGTTGGCGGTCCATCAAAATATGATCAAATAGAGTGAAGGTGGGGTCTGCCGGCGCAATGATGGCCAGCCCGGCCATCACCAGAGAACTGGGAGGAGGATGGAAGAGATCCATCTCTTGACGCCCAAAAAAACTATAAATCAAGGGTTGAGGAAGAAAAGAACTTACCGGTGACGGTCCAGGAATGGTCAGCCACCAGAGGAGGGAAGAAGATCGATGGAACCTATGATGATGGGTGAAATTTAAAGAACTTGGAGGGGATAACACCATCTGGGGGGAAGGTTTCTTGGTCGATCGGAAGTCTTTTTTAACGAGTTTTTCACTCGGTTAAGTAGGGGCTTCATCCCTATTTTGATCTTTTATTTATTTATTTATACCGGGTGTTATGATATCCTAATTTTATTTTAATTAATTTCTGGGCCATTCTTTGAACCAAATTCAATTTTTTAGTTTATTAGTCAAATCAATATACAGAGGAAAATATCTCCTGGACTTGATAAAGATTATGATCTATAAAAGGATGTTTTATATCTTCGGCTTCGTATCTTTATCTTGGCCCGAAGAGTATGCCTAATATCTTTATATCTTCGGCTTCATATCTTTATCTTGGCCCGAAGAGTATGCTTAACATCTTTATATCTTCGGTTTTGTATCTTTATCTTGGCCTGAAGAGTATGCCTAATATCTTTATATCTCTAGCTTCGTATCCTTATCTGGGCCTAGAGGTCAAGCTTATTAACCTTATGTCTTCAGCTTTGTATTATTGTCTTGGTCCGAAGACCAAGCCTTTCAATTGAACATCCTCAGCTTTATTCCTTCAGCATAATCCGAAGAGCATGTTATCTTATCAGAACTGTAAGTGTTTATCTATTTTTCTTTGTTATTTTCAAAGAAACTCTTCTAAAGTGTATAGCTAACATTTCCTTTAGGAGAGCTACTAAAGAAAATATTGAGCTCACTTCGGATATACTCTAGAAAAGAGAGGCATATTAAGCATGTGGGCTTTTCCAACCCCGAAATAGTTGAAGTCTATTTTGGTTGTTGCAACCACCTACATGGTCGAAATTCTCAGATTGGATAAGCTCCAAAATAACTGATTTTTCGACCGCCACTACTTACAATTATGAGGAGGTTGCGTTTGCCAACTGCCATAACCATAAGTAGTTATGTTGGAACTTATAAATATTGGTAAGAGGGGACACTCGAGGTAAGCTAAGCTTATTCTAGAAATTTGAATTCTCTCCTTTCCCTCTCTGCTTTCAAGCTCTCCATTCTGCTGCCTGAGTTCTTGCTGACTTTGGCATCGGAGTGTCCCCCGCCAGAAAATTTTTGATCAGGGGATCTGTTTTATAGGTTCCAGGCGACGGTGAACCAGTAGGCGAGCCACTCCATCCGGTTGGCAGGGATTCAGCGTCAACAGATTGGCATGCCAGGTAGGGGGCGGTCTGTGTCCTCTATTTGAAGGAGAGTTTTGTTAAGCAAAAATGGTGAAAGGGAAAGCTCAAAATGCATCTACAAGCAAGGAGCAGTAGATTCTTCCAACCAGAGATCTTCCAACGGATCAGGGATTGCAGCCTCCTATGATAATGGTGGGGCAGCATCAGTTTAAAACCCTTCTAAATAGGGTGGAAGCCTTGACGACGTTGGTTCAAAACTTGTAAGAAGCTGCTACTCAAAGGCAGTGTCCACCACCTGTTCCACAGCCCAATCATCAACTTGAAAGAGAAGAAGATCAACACCAAGAACTCACTCTGAGCTTCTCACGAATCCAACCATCCCATGACCACTATGTTTCTCCACCAGATTGATAAACAGGAGATCATGGTGGAAAGAAAAGGGTCAGGCGCTCTCCCTTTGTTTCTTCTAGAAGCTTTGTACCTGAAGAAGCTAGGCAAAGAGAGATAAACTGTGAGTTCGAAGAGAAGTTCAAATTCAAGCAAGCAAAAATAGCCAGGATTTCTGATCTGAGGAGGAATGATGAGGTTGTAACTTTCAACTCTCAGCCTCCATTTTCTGATCACATTATGGACGAAGTTATCCCCAAGCACTTCAAGATTCCACAGTTGAAAGCTTATGATGGGACTTCGGACCCTCTGGACCATCTAGGGAGCATAAGGCTCATATGATGGTGCAAGGAGCAACTGATAATCTTTACTGTCTTGCTTTTCCTGCTACATTGAAGAGATCTGCTCGAATATGATATTCAAACCTGCCACCAAAGACAATCCACTCTTTTGCTGAACTGGAGCGGCAGTTTGTTTCGCACTTCAGAACGTGCCAGAAAATGCCGCGTAACACAGACTGTTTGTTTCTCCTCCAACAGCATGAAGGAGAAAGTTTGAAGGAATTTATCCATCACTTTAATTCGGCCACTTTGGAAATACTGAACCTGAATAAGCATGTGGCCATGTTTGCCTTGAAGAAAGGCTTGAAGTCATCCAGGTTCACTTTTTTCCTGGACAAAAGATTTTTAGTGAGCTATGCCGAACTACTGGCAAGGGCTCAGAAATATGCTGTCGCTGAGGAGCAAGCGGCAAGCCGAAGACTTGCAGAAGGGAGGTACCCTTCTAAGAAGAAGAATGCCAAGGGACCAAACATGCCTACATCCTCTAATAATGCTTTGGTTCCCAGGTGCAGCCCCAAGTCCAAGCAGTAGAATGGTCGGTTTGATGCCTACACACCCTTTAACTTGCCAAGGAAAAAAACTCTACTGAAAATTGAGAAGAAAAAATATTTTCAAAGGCCACGTTCCCTGAAAACATCTACAAAGGCGAGGGACAAGAGCAAATGCTACCGATTCTACCGAGATCATGGCCACAACATCGATGAGTGTTTTCAGCTTTGAGATGCCATTGAAGACCTGATAAAGAGGGGATATCTGGAAAAATAAATTAATCGCCTAGAATCTCAGGCCGAAGCAGCTCTTTCGAGGTTTGCTGATGAAGTCGATCTGCCACATCAAAAACCAACTGGTGGGGATATTGGTATGCTTCATCGGTCTGCTACTTGGGATATTGAAGCTGAAGAAAATGTCCCTAAGAGATTCAAGGGAAATAATTCTATTACTTTTTCTGATGAGGATGTTCAAGGAATCCAACTTCCACATGATGACCCTGTTGTGGTCTCGACTGTTATTGCCAAATTTGATGTAAAAAAAATTTTGATTGATAATGAAAGTTTAGTTGATGTGTTGCTGTATGATGCTTTTCTTCGGATGGGATTATCCGGACGTGAATTACGAAGATCTCTCATTCCTATAACTAGTTTTGGTGGAAATCAGGTTGGAGTTGAGGGTGAAACAGTCTTGCCCGTGACTTTTAGGTCCAAACCATTTCAAAGAACCCTTTCCATCAATTTTATTGTGGCTAGAACATCTTCAGCTTATAATGCAATCTTGGGATGTCTAGCATTGAATAAGTTTAGGGCCATAATTTTCACTTACCACCTTTTGGTTCGGTTTCCTACCAGGACAGGCATTGGAGAAGTAAGGGGAGATCAAAGGATCACTCACCAATGTCTAATGATCCAAAGTAAACAAGCAACCAAGTCTTTGACACTCGACCAGTTGGATCCGAGAGATGAATTCGAAGACTGCGAAGAACTAGTGAAGAAAATACTTTTTATGTCACTATCCGAAGATGACCCAACCAAGCTTATACAAATCGGCAGCTTGCTTGATGAAGAGTCAAAGATAAAATTAATTACCTTTCTCTGAGATAATGCCAATATTTTTGCTTGAATAGCTTCGGACATGCCCAGAATTCCACCTGATGTGATCACCCATTGCTTAGATGTGTCTTCCAGCTATAAGCTTGTTCGACAAAAGAAGAGAAATTTTGCTCTTGAAAGGCAGAAGGTTATTGATGAAGTTAATAAGCTATTTAAGGCTAACTTCATAAGAGAAGTCCAATATCCAAATTGGTTGGCAAATGTGGTTATGGTGAAGAAATCAAATGGCAAATGGAGGATTTGCATAGATTATACAGATCTCAACAAAGCATGTCCGAAGGACAGTTTCTCTTTGCCAAAAATTGATCAGTTAGTTGATGCCATGGCTGGTCATCAATTGTTAAGTTTTATGGATGCCTTCTTAGGCTATAACCAGATCCGAATGGATCCTGAAGATGAAGAGAAGATTGCTTTTATTACAGAAAAAGGACTTTACTATTATAAGGTAATGCCGTTTGGTTTAAAGAATGCTGGGATAACTTTCCAAAGGCTCATCAACAAAGTCTTCAAAAATTAAATTGGAAGAAATATAGAAGCTTATGTTGATGATATGATTGTGAAAAGTCTTCATAAGTCTGATCACATTACAGATCTAAAGGAGTCTTTTGATGCTCTTAGACACCATCGGATGAGATTGAATCCAACCAAGTGTGTCTTTGGTGTAACTTCTGAAAAATTCTTGGGATATTTGGTCACCAAGCGAGGAATTGAAGTTAACCGAGAAAATATCCAAGCACTTCGGATAATGAGGCATCCCACTTGCAAGAAGGAAGTTTAGATGTTAATAGGATAAGTTGCTTCTTTAAGCCGATTTATCTCCTGCTCTATAGAAAGATGTTTACCCTTCTTCAAGGTTCTTCACCAAACTCAAAATTTTGAATGGACAAAGGATTGCAGAATTGCTTTTGACAAGCTGAAGGAATACTTAGAAAATCCTCCATTGTTTTCCAAGCCCTGCGAAGGAGAGACACTTTACTTATACTTGTCCACCACAGATGAAGCAGTTAGTTCGGTACTGGTATGAAGAGATGCCAATCATTTACAGAAGCCAATCTATTACACTAGCAAAGTATTGCATGAAGCAGAAATCCGATACCCCAGAGTGCAAAAGATTATATTTTCTCTAATGGTGGCAGCGAAGCATCTTCGGCCTTATTTTCAGGTCCATTCCATTGTGGTTCTAATAGATCAGCCCTTAAAAGCCATTCTTCATTGTCCTGACATCTCAGGAATGATAGCTAAATGGGCCGTTAAATTGGAAGAGTTTGACATTGACTTTCAGCATAGGTCAGCAATGAAAGCACAGATTTTGGCTGATTTCATAGCAAAATATGCATGGAGATCCGAAGAGAACCAGCTAAGACTTGAAGAGGAGAGTGCCGAAGATAGTCCAGAATTTATTTGGATGCTCCATGTAGACTGTGCTTCAAATGCCAATGGTTGCGGGGCAGGATTAATTTTGGCCGGTCCAAATGGACAAGTTATTGAGTATGCTATTCGATTTTTTTTTCAAACTTCAAATAATCAGACAGAGTATGAAGCACTTATTGCTGGGCTTAGAATCTCCCAAAAATTAGAGATTAAGAGGATCAAAGTTTTTTCTGATTCACAGCTGGTGGTGAATCAGGTAAAAGGTGATTTCGAAGCTTGGAATCCAAATATAATTCAATACTTAGAAAAAGTCCAAAGCTTGACATCCGAGTTGGAGCATTTTGAGATTGTTCATGTACCAAGGACAGAAAATTCTCGAGCAGATGCTCTTTTGCAACTTACAACCACTGCACCAGATTCTCTTGGAAAGATATATATGGAATATCTTAAAGATCTTAGCATATCATAACCCACAGTTGAAATGTGTCAAGTTGAACATGAACCTTCATGGATGGATCCTATTCTTAAATTTTTAAATGAAGGCACCATACCCGAAGACAAGCTAGAAGCTAAACGGCTTCGATGGATGGCCTCTCTTTATGTGATTCTGAATGAAACATTATATAAGAGGTCTTTCACACAGCCTTTGCTGAAATGTTTGGATCCATCCGATGTAAATTACGCACTCAGGAAAATGCATGAAGGAATATGTGGAGATCATCTGGGAGGCAGATCCTTGGCATACAAAATAATTCATCAAGGTTATTATTGGCCAACCATTCAAAGAATTCTGTAGAATTTGTCCGAAGATGTGATCATTGTCAGCGATACTCCAATGTACAAAGATGGCCTACGAATCAGTTAACTCCATTGACAGCTTCCTGGCCTTTTGTATAGTGGGGAATGGACATTCTTGGTCCGTTTCCTTTGGCTTTTGGGCAGCGGAAATTTTTTATAGTGGCTATTGATTATTTCATAAAGTGGGTTGAAGCCGAAGCATTGGCACAGATTACAAAAGCAAAAGTTGAAATTTTCATGAGAAATTTCATCATCTTTCATTTTGGGATTCTTTATTCTATAATAACTGACAACGGAAGATATTTTGATAATCCAAAATTCAAGAGCTTTTGCACTCAATGTCACATTCTTCACAAGCTTACTTTGGTGGGATATCCTTAGTGTAATGAAGAAGCTGAAGTGACAAACAAGACTATTCTTCATGGTCTTAAAACTAGATTGAATGATGCTAAGGGGTCGTGGGCCGATGAATTGAACTCAGTTCTTTGGGGATACCGAACCACTCCTGGAACAGCTACTGGTGAATCTCTTTTCCATCTATCTTATGGCACTGAAGCAGTCCTTCCTATAGAGGTCACTTTACAATCTCTGTGGATTGATCAGTATAAAGAGCCCAAAAATTCTGAACGTCGAAGAGTTGACCTAGATTTGCTACAAGGTACATGACTTCAGGCACAGTTGAAAATGGCTGCATATCAGCAGAAAATTGCAAGATACTACAACTCTCGTGTAAAAGAATGGACCTTTTATCTTGAGGATCTGGTTATGCGAAAGTCTGAAGTATCCAAACCAACTGAGCAAGGTAAACTCTCTCCTATATGGGAAGGACCATATCGAGTCAAAGAGGTTATTCGAACCGGGACTTATCGATTGGAAACCTTAGAAGGTATTCTACTACCTCGACCTTAGAATGTACAAAACCTCTGCAAGTATTATCAATAAAGGCTTTATTCAAGGTCATCAAGATAGATTTAACTATTATGTCTTAATTCTATTTTTGAAAAGGTATAAGGATGATCTCTGTGATCTATCCTACAAAGTGCTGAGGTAGGCTTAACCAGCCTATCTTAATTTTTCTTTTCTTAAAGGCATAAGAATGATCTTCATGATCTATCCTATGACATGCCAGTTGGGCTTAACCAGTTCATCTTAATCAAAAAGGCATGAGGATGATCTCTGTGATCTACCTCACGAAGTACCAAGATGGGCATGATCAGCTTGTCTTAATTCTATCTCAAGAAAGGCATGAGAATGATCTTCATGATTTACTCTATGAAATGCTGAGGTAGGCCCGATCAGCCTATCTTAACCCTTGATCAAAAGGCATAAGGGTGATCCAAGCAATCCATCCCGTAAAAATGCCAAAGGTTAATTAACCTTTCATTCATAATGAAGATGCAAGTGATCCATATGGTCTATTTTATCTTAAGTCAGAAGACTTAGCGAATTTTTAAGTCTGAAGACTTGGTATTCTCATCTAGAGATGATATTCTTTCTTGTCTTAATTATCTGGAATTCTCTTATCTCTATTCTATGGAATCATCCTAAGTCCGAAGACTTAGCGTATTTTCCAGTCTGAAGACTTAACTTCCTTATCTGGAGATTTGGAATTCTCTTATCTCAATTCAATGGAATTATCTTAAGTCCGAAGACTTAGCATATTTTGAAGACTTGGCATCTTAAAATTTCGATCATTCTTATTTTGATATTATTATTCAGTATAATATAACCTTGGACCATATTTGGGAATTCTATTTCTTATAAGATTATTATTCTAAGTCTGAGGACTTAACATTATAATATACTTCGGAGGTTTCAATCGTATTCTAATTCGAAGACTTTATACTTGGGACAACTTCCATTCACTCATATGTACATTCACAGAGAAATATCTCATTAGAAAAGATTTTCATTGATAAAATCTTACATCTTTTCAAAATGAGAAAGAAAAAGGAAGAAATTACAAATTGCCCTCTACGGCTTGTGTGAGGTCGATCGGATTGTTTACTTCTTCGACTATCGCTGGTGCTTCGGGACCTTCTTGTGATTCAGAATTCCTCGAATCTTTGAGAACAAATATTTGAATTCCTAAAATATCCAAATTTGGGTAAAGGTTTTGCACCTCCTTCACCCCATCATTGAAGGCTCCTTTGTAACTATGGGTCCCTGCTTCAATCATTTCTCCTTCCAAAACCGAGGATGCCTTATAATCTTCTACTACCCTTCTCAGCTGATCTTTTAAAGATTGAATCTCTTTAGCAGCCTCTTCGGCCTTCTTGACAGCCTCTTCAGACTTCTGGTGGGCTTCATTGAGTAGACCTTCCAGAGACCGAACCTTATTCTTTCTCTTCTTGAGTCTTGCCTCCTGTTCAGAGTTCTTTGATTGGGTTTTTTCCATATCAGTTTTTAAACTCTGAACCAAGGCTTCACTTTGGGCAAGCTTCTCCGCCATAGCCTGTCTTTGTTCCTCAGCTTTTATCTTTTTAGTCTCAGCTGTCTTTACTTTTTCCTTCATTCTTTCATAATTATCTCTGAAATCAAAGATACTTTGTTCCATGACAGTGATGTCATGTATCATCTACATTGACGAATGAAAGGTTAACAATGACAGATCTATGCTTTGAAAATACAAGATTCGATGCTTACCTTCAGCGTGGATGAGAATACAGAGTCAGAAACATCTTCAATACATCAAGACTTAGTATTGTCACAGTCCTTAGGAAGAAGCGTACGCTTCATCAGTTCCCTGGCCAATTCAGGGTTCTCCAGGCCCTGTGCTTCGGAAAAGATGGTAAAATCCATGTTGCAACCTCCTTCTGGAGAGGCGTTCCACCTGGGATCATCTTCGGACCGATACTTTGCTTTTTCCTTTCTTTTCTCCTTCGGAGATGCAAGTAGGGATTCTTTGTCAAATGCCAAGTCACGCTGATGCGGAGGTGGCATCGGACGAGGACTCTTCAGAAGGGGTCTCTTCGGGGATGGACTCCCTAAAGACTCAGGTGGACTTGGCAAAGTAGTGGGAGGTATCTCTTCGTCAGATGTGGGCCTCATCGGAGGAGTGCTCGAGCCCTCTTCGGCTCTTCTTTTCTTTTGGATTTCGGATTCTGGCAGAACAGGCACCGCCCTCTTCCTGGAAGCCTACCGAACCTTATCAAGCTTTGGATTCATTGGTCCACCTGCAGTTCAAAGAAAGAATTTCATTATACATAAAAAAAAGGAGAAAGATGGAATGAAAAAAAAAATCTGAAGATCACTATCTCTATACCTAATGCCGGGACTTCGCTGATATGGGCACAGTGAAGATTTCTTCTTTCAACAGTTCTTTAAATAGGGAAAATTCTGGCTTTGATAAAGTTTCAAAGTCTTTCTGATCAACTTTCAGAATTCTTTTCCCAGCATTTGCATCCAAACAGAGTTTTCCATTCAGTATTAAACCCCCACATGGTGTAGTACATAAAAAAGAAAAAAGGTTTCCACCCATGAATGGCACTAAGGGTTCCTTTTATTAGTCTTCGGCCTGGCCGAGGACCTATGACCCACCATCCCTTACCATGGAAGTCTCTCTTTAGACTTACAAAGGACTAGGAATCCATAAATATTTCTAAAGCTGTTTGGAGTCAATTGAACCGGAACTATCTGATAAAGGTTAAAGATTTTTACAAAAAAGGGGTGAAGCGGAAGACGAAGACCAGCCTTGAGATGTTCTTCGTATATGGCAACCGATTTTGCAGGAGGGTTATCTACCCTTTCATCAAGACTTGGGAGGATTGTTTTATAAGTTCGCGGAATTTGAAAGCGATGCTCATTACTTTCTAATTTTGAAAGCGACAG
Organism: Areca catechu; assembly: GCA_021397845.1. Classification (NCBI taxonomy): domain Eukaryota; kingdom Viridiplantae; phylum Streptophyta; class Magnoliopsida; order Arecales; family Arecaceae; genus Areca; species Areca catechu. Next base: position 10,228,188 of record CM038044.1, read on the forward strand.
GGAACAGGCAACAGTATCAGGAGATCTCTTCGAACTCCTCTTCCTACCCGAACTTCTTCTCCTACTGGTTTCACCTCCTAGCAAACCCCTACTGGTTTCATCTCCCAGTGGTCCTCTATTGGTTTCGCCTCCCCATGAACCTCTGCTAATGGATGGACTCCTAATGGACTCCGACATTGTAAAGAAACAAAAAGGAATAAGGGAGAAGGACTTCTACCTCCAAGAGAAATGAAAATGGCAGATTGTAGCACGGTGCGGAAGGAAGGAGTACGAGTGCGAAGAAAGTTCTCCTTCTGAAACTCTCATTTTTTATAGGTGAAGTTGTGGGATTTCGAGGTGATTTAGAGATCTTCTCGATCGTGCGCTGTATTAATGGCCTCGATCATGGGTACGATTTCTTTCTAATCGTTCATTGATAAGGCGACGATTGTGATCCGCGTTGTTGGCTCCACCTAGTGATTTTGATGAATAACAAAACATTGAGTACATATTGTGTACTAATGTTTATTTCCAGTTATAAGTTTTCAGAAAACAAGCACCTCAAATTTTCAAAATTAAAGTATCGTGGCACGCTGTGGCACAAAGCATATTTCATAATTTGAGGAGTATTTTCCATGCAAAAAAGGGCTAAACAAGTTCATTTATTGCTTATTTAAGTTGGATTTAAGTTTCATATTCAACACTTGTATTTTTGGTTTGAATTGCACTTAATTATGAATTTTGCAGAACCAAATGTCGACACTTGGGAAGTCAAGTATCGACACTTCAGCATTTGGCACGCAGAAAAACTCTTTGGCATGCCAAGTGTCGACACCCAAAATTCAAGTATCGACACCTGAAATTCAAGTGTCGGTACTTAAGTTCCCAAGTGTCGACTCAAGGCCTGAGACTTTTAGAAAATCCAGAACATGGCCAAAGGAGTGTTTTTGTATCAAGTGTCGACACCTGTGAATCAAGTATTGACACTTGAAAGTTCAAGTGTCGATACCTAGAAGTCAAGTGTCGACACCTGACAGCCAAGTGTCGACACCTGACAAACCAAGTGTCGACACTCGGGTTCTGATAGCCCTAACGGATCTATTTTTCTAAGTTGCAGAACCATCTTTTCAAGCTCCCAACGGCTAGATTCAAAGCTCAAACGGTCACAAACCATTTTTTAGAAGTTTTTCTTTGTATTCAAGCTTCACCAAACTTATTCTTGAGGTATTGAAGTCCATTGAAAGCTCAAAAGCCAATATTCCCTCAAAAACTTCACTTCAAAAGCCATTTAAAGAGTGATTTCCTAAAAAAGCCTACAAGCATATCCTTTCAACATTCCAAAAAGAGAGCTTGAAGAATATTCCAAGGAGAAGATAAGACAAGCATCAAATTAGAGCCTCAAAGCTTCCATTTTACTCTTGAAGAGAGTTTATTTTATTTATTTTAAATTATATATTTGAAATTCTCTTGTGATTTGACCTTACTTTCAAGGGTGTCTTGAAAGAAGGCTGTTGTGGTTTGTTGGTGAGCCAAAGGGACAAAACCAACTAGGGTTGACTTGTGAGCCCGAAGACAAAATAAGTGTAAAGGTTAGTTGGTGAGCCTAAGTGATAAAACCAACATAGGTTTTGAGTTGTGAGCCTTTGGAAAAACAAGTCGGCTATAATCTTGGAGAGATTATAGTGGAATTCCCAAGGGTGGCTTGGGGAGTGGATGTAGGTGCTAGGTTTGCACCGAACCACTATAAACATTGTGTTTGTATGTGATTATCTTTTCTATCTTTTTCTCTTTACTTCTTGCACTCTATTTATTACTTTCCACTGTATATAATCTAGTGCATCAATTTTATTACTCACAAACACCACAAGGTCTGTACATTATTGCTTTAAATTTTTAAAAGACCCAATTCACTCCCCCTCTTGGGCTCCATTTCTGGGCAACAAGTGGTATCAGAGCACCGGTACTCTCTTGTAGGTCTAAGGATCTTGAGTAAAAGATCATGGCAGCCCTAATTGGAATGGATGTTGTTGAAGGTCAAGCTTCAAACCGTCCCATACTTTTTAATGGCATAAATTACATATATTGGAAAACATGCATGCGCTTATTCATTCAAACAATTGATTATTATCTTTGGAGACAATCATAAAAGGTCCTCATCAGCCTACTATGTTGGTTAATGGCATTCTCACTCCAAAAATGGAAGATGATTGGGATGAGAATGACATTAAGCAAATAGAGCTTAATGCGAAGGCTATGAATCTATTGTTTTGCTCTCTTGATTCGATTGAATTCAATAGAATCTCTAACTGTCTCTCCGCTAAGGAGATTTGGAACACACTTGAGGTTACCCATGAGGGTACACACCAAGTGAAAACAACTAAGGTTAACATGCTCATTCATACATATGAAATGTTTAAGATGGAACCTACTAAATCTGTAAGTGAGATGTATACTAGGTTCATAAATATTGTGAATGGCATGAGAAGCTTAGGAAAGATTATATCTAATGGTGAACTTGTAAACAAACTTCTCAGGTCTCTTCCAGCTTCATGGGATGCCAAGGTAACGGCCATAGAGGAAGCCAAGGATGTCAACACTCTATCCCTCAAGCAACTGTTAGGCTCATTAATGACTTATGAGCTTTCTTTAAAACAAAAGAACGTGGATGTCAATAAGAAGAAGAAAGTGATCGCTTTCAAATCCACTGCAAAAGAAGAATCAAGTGATGAATCCGAAGAAGAAGATGAAGAAGATGAGACGGCTCTATTGGCAAGAAAGTTCAGAAGGTTCATGAGGAAGAAGAAATACAACTTCAAGAAGAAGCCTCTAAAAAGTGAGCCGAGCAAAGAGAAAGAGAAAGAGAAGGAGCAGCCTACGTGCTTCGAATGCAAAAAACCGGGCCACTTCAAGATGGACTACCCTTTACTGAAGAAAAGCAGAAGAAAACTGAGAAAGAAGGCATGATGGCAACCTGGAGTGACAGCGAAGACTCCAACTCCGAAGAGGAACAGCAAGAAGTCACAAACTTCTGTTTGATGGCGGATCATGATGAGGTACAATCCGAAACCGAAAATGAATTTATATTTGATGAACTGTATGAAGTTTTTAATGAGTTAGTTATAAAATTTCAAAAACTAAAATCTAAACATAAAGATCTTAAAAGGCAAAATCTAGATTTAATAAAAGCAAATGACAAGTTTTCAACTGAAAATGATTGCCTACTTTTTCAAAATAAAAGGTTAAATGATAGGATTTCTACTCTTGAAAAGGAAAAAGAGGTTTTGAAAAAGAAAAGCTCTTCGATTTCAAATGAAAATCTTTCAAAATAAAGCAAAGAAATTTTGGATGAGAACAAAAAATATAAAAAAAAAATTAAAAAGTTGAAACCTTTTGTAGATAAATTTACATATAGTTCTGAAAAGTTAAGTATGCTTTTAAATAATCAAAGGGCTATTTTTGATAGAGCCGATTTAGAATTTAGAACTCAGAAGAAATAAAAGCTTTTCAAAAATTTTTTTGTGCCTGCATTTTCATCCATTACTTGTTATGCTTATGGTACTGTAGGGCATAAATCTTACATGTGCAATAAGAAAAAATTGAGCATTGTTAAGAAACTATGGGTTCCAAAAGGAACCATTGCCACTAACCTAAAAGAACCCAAGATGACTTGGGTGCCTAAAATCTCCACTTGATTTTTATTGTAGGTATGCCTTGCAACCAATAAGAAAATAATGTGGTACCTTGATAGCGGTTGCTCAAGGCATATGACTGGAGATGTGGAGCAGTTCTCATCACTCGTATATCAAAATGGTGGTAATGTGACATTTGGTGATAATGGAAAGGACAAAATTATAGAAATTGGTAAAGTCTATATCACCCCTTTTACTTACATTGAAATGTATTGTATATTGATAGATTGAAACATAACTTGCCTAGCATTAGTCAATTTTGTGACAAAGATTTCAAGGTTGTTTTCGAATATTTTTTGTGTATTGTTTTTAGCTTAGATGACAACGTCATCAAGTTCATTGGTCATAGGCATGGCAATATTTATATGGTTGATCTTGATGATCTTCTTGTTCAAAATGGTCAATGCCTAGTGACAAAGGAAGCCAGGATCAATGAAACTAGTTAGCTTTGGAATCATAGGCTAGGACATGCCAGTATGCATTTGATTTCAAAACTTAACAAAAATAATTTAATAAAGGACTTACCAAAAATTAGTTTTGAAAAGGATAAGATTTGTAGTGCTTGCCAGCTTGGAAAACAAACCAAATCAACTTTTAAACCAAAAAGAGTAATATCTACATCTAGACCCTTAGAGTTGCTTTATATGGACCTCTTTGGACCAACTAGGACATCTAGTTTGGGAGGTAAGAAGTACGGCTTAGTTATTGTAGATGATTTATCATGTTTTACATGGATCATGTTTTTATCACACAAGGATGAAACATTTTCTGAATTCATTATATTTCATAAAAGAGTTTCAAATGAAAAAAGTGTTTCAATTGTATCTTTGAGAAGTGACCATGGAATCGAATTTGAAAATTCTGATTTTGACAAATTCTGTATTGAAAATGGCATTCATCACAATTTTTCAGCACCTAGGACACCTCAACAAAATGGGGTAGTAGAAAGAAAAAATAGGACTCTTGAAGAAATGGCACACACCATGCTTTGTGAAAATGACATACCTAGATATTTTTGAACGGAAGCCATAAATAATGCATGCTATATTTTGAACCGTGTTTTAATCTGACTGATTTTAAAGAAAACACCGTATGAGCTTTGGAAGGGAAGAAAACCTTCAATTTGATATTTTCATGTTTTTGGATACCGTTGTTTCATCTTAAACAATGGTAAAGACAACTTAAGAAAATTTGATGCCAAATTAGATAAGCGTGTCTTTCTAGGCTACTCTACATCTAGCAAGGCATACAGGGTCTTCAACAGAAGAACACTTGTTATTGAAGAATCCATACATGTAGTATTTGATGAATCTAACCAGAAATCTTCTAGAAAAGAAGATGCGCTTTCTGATGAAACAGGTACCAAGAAAACCGAAGATGTGAATAACAACGAAGAGCCTACCAAGGAACAAGAAGATGATCAAAATACTGAAGGAGATCAAGCACAAGGTGATGAAAACACATCTACTGTTGATCGACTATCCAAAGAATGGAGGTATGCACATGGACACCCAAAAGAATAAATCATTGGTGATCCATCTAAAGGAGTGAGTACTCGATCATCTCTTAGAAATATTTGTGATTACTTAGCATTTGTTTCTCAAATTAAACCTAAAACTATTGAAGAAGCTAAAAATGATAGTAATTGGATAAATGCTATACAAGATGAACTTAACCAATTTAAAAGAAACAATGTGTGGACTTTAGTAGATAGACCTTCAAATATTTTAATTATTGGCACAAAATGGGTTTTTAGAAACAAACTTGATGAAAATGGATTTGTTACAAGAAATAAGGCTAGACTAGTTGCCAAAGGATACAATCAAGAGGAAGGGATTGATTTTGATGAAACCTTTGCTCTTATGGCTAGACTTAAGGCAATTAGGCTATTGTTGGCTTTTGCTTGATTTATGAATTTTAAATTATTTCAAATGGATGTTAAAAGTGCATTTTTGAATAGTTTTATCGAAGTAAAAGTTTATGTTGAACAACCTCCTGGTTTTGAAAATCATGAATTTCTAAACCATGTTTTTAAACTTCATAAAGCTTTCTATGGTTTGAAACAAGCTCCAAGAGCTTGGTATGATCATTTAAGTTCTTTCTTGCTCAAAAATAATTTTGCTAGAGGTAATGTTGACAAAACTTTATTTTTGAAGAAAAAGAATGATGATCTTTTGGCAGTACAAATATATGTAGATGATATCATATTCGGTGCTACTAACGAATCTCTTTGTCAAGAGTTTGCAAAGTTAATACAGGGTGAGTTCGAGATGAGCATGATGGGAGAACTGAACTTCTTCCTCAGACTCCAAATAAAACAAACCAAAGAGGGGATCTTCATCAACTAAGCTAAGTACACAAAAGAAATACTCAAGAAGTTTGGGATGGAGAACACCAAGCCTTTAGGTATGCCTATGAGCTTCTCTTGTAGACTTGACAAAGATGAATCAGGTAAATCTGTAGACCAAAAACTTTATTATGGCATGATTGATTCATTGTTATATCTTCTGCCAGTAGGCCAGATATCATGTTTAGTATTTGTATGTGTGCTAGATATTAGTCTAATCCTAAAGAGTCTCTTCTTTTGGTTGTTAAACGCATACTTAGATATCTATCTTGCTCAATTGAAATTGGTCTTTGGTACTCTAGAGATTCTTCATTTGAATTGATTGCTTATTCTGATGCTGACTTTGCTGGGTGTAAACTTGATCGTAAAAGTACTAGTGAAACTTGTCAGTTTCTTGGAGTAAATTTGATCTCATGGAGTAGCAAGAAATAGAATTCAGTTACTCTATCTACGATGGAAGCCGAATATATAGCAACTAGAAGCTATTGTGCTCAAATCTTATGGATCAAACAACAACTTGAAAACTTTGGCATTAAACTAATTAAGACACCCATAAGATGCGACAATACTAGTGCAATCAATCTAACTAAAAATCCTGTGCAACATTCAAGAAGTAAACACATTGAAATAAGACATCATTTCATAAGAGATCATGTACAAAACTCTAATGTTATGCTTGAATTTGTATGTACTGATGATCAATTAGCTGATGTGTTTACCAAACCCTTGAGTGAAGAGAGATTTTGTTTGATTAGAAGAGAGTTAGGTATCATTGATCCATTCTCCTAGAACTCTCTCAAACTTCATCTTACCTAAGTTGTTTTTACTCAAAAATCACTTGTGTTAAGTCCCAAAACCTTTTAAAAACATCCTTGATTTTTTGAAAATTTTTTAGTTTTTTTTGGGATTTTCTTGGCCAAGTGTCGATACTTGGATTTTGCGAAGTGTCGACACCTGACCAAGTGTCGACACTTGAAAAATCCCAAGTGTCGACACTCGCCAAAAATTTCTATCTTTTTAGGGCAGACCGAGTGTTTTGTATTTTGTTTTCCCCCCGTTTTCTCTCGAGCTCCAGTGGTCCCCCAAGCTCCTTTACCTTCCAAATCAACTTTTTTCCCTTTTTCCCCGACTAAAACCAGGTAATCCCCTTCTCATTTTTCTCATTTTGAAACCATGTAACCTAGGTTTTACATTTTTTGTCCATTTTAATGAATTTTAATTGGATTTTTCAGAGTTTTTAGCCATTTGGAAGTTTCCATTTAGAGGGAATCATGTTTGAACATGTTTATCTTGGGTTTTCCATGGATTTTTGGTCGATTTCTCACATATTCCATCCATTTTTTTAAATTTCACTGTTGGATTGACTTTTTGGCCAAAATATCATAGGTTTTCATCTTAAATCTAGTTTTCTAAACTGTTTTTTAGACTTTCACTCATATTGGAAAGTTTTTTTTATGTTTTCATGATATTTTACCTTCATTTCCACCATTTTGTTGTTTAACCCAAAACCCAAATATGTTTTTGTTGCCGCCAAGACCGTCGCGGCCTGTAGCTGCTGTCAGTGCCAGAGTGCGCTCCCTTTGCTGCCTGCCGGTCCTCTACTCCTGGACCTGCGAAACAGGGATTAGTGACCCAGGCCGGGATTTCTGGCGGGGGCATTTCGATGATCAAGTCAGTGACGATGCAGGGGAACAGATCCTCCTGGTCGGGCCCCTCTTGATGGACTCCACTCTAGGAGGAGTGAGAGATGTGTGTAGGTGAAAACGTGACTAAGGGAGACTAATAGCGGGGATAGAGGGGTTCCCTATCACTCCACTTCTCCTTGTTACCCTCGTTTTCCCTCAGTTATGGTTTTTCTTGGTGGTGGAGCTTCGCCCTCTTGATCGAGCTTGCGCTTGTATTGTTGGTGGTGATTTTGGGGCTACTGGTATGTTACGTCCCCCTCGTGGGGGTGACGATCATTCTTTGTAGTTGAAAATTGACCGTTTGAAGCTTGCCTCGGGATCCTCGCTGGATTGGCAGACACGTAAGGCGGGATTCCATGCCGTAGATGAGATGCCTTTCTTGACAGGTGATGGGGGAAGCTTCCATTCGTTCTGACATTCTCTCCAGTCACCCTATTCTGGGAAGCCTGATAGAGCCTCGATCCGGGGGCCGCCGCCTTAAGGGTGCATGCTCTCTGGCTGGCCCATCCCCTGGAAGTATGGCTGGGCAGGTAGTTATGGTGGTATGGGGGGTGCCGTTCCGTGGTCCTCGGGTGGCTCACTGGTGTCCTGGGATGGCTGGGCTTGCTCCGGTCTGGATGCTCCGAGCTCATGCGATCACCTCGGTGGAGGAGGGGAGAGTGCAGGCCCGGTCCAGAGGGCACGCGTTCGGAGAGGCTCCACATCGGTAGGTGAGCGGTGAGCTCGACCTCGACCACAGGGCACTAACCTCCGAGGGTCTCACTCTGGAGGACGGAGGATGGACCCGGTCCAAAGGGCATGCGCTCTGAGAGGCTCCACATCAGTGGGTAAGCGGTGAGCTCGACCTTGACCACAGGGCACTAGCCTCCAAGGGTCTTGCTCTAGAGGGCAGAGGACGGACCCGGTCCAGAGGGTGCATGCTCGGAGAGGCTCCACATTGGTGGGTGAGCGATGAGCTTGACCTCGACTGCAGGGCACTAGCCTCCGAGGGCTCGCTGTGGAGGGCAGAGGACAGCTCCGGCCTAGGCATCCCGGGCTTGCGAGCACAACCTGGCGGAGGACTGAGCTCGGCCTGTGGTCTTGTAGGAGCTCAACTCAGCTCAGCAAAATGATCCGGGCTGGGGCATCATCTTGGAATCCGCCATGGCGGCCTCCCTTAATATAACGCATGTCAGCTACCCACGTCAGCGGTCTCGCCACATCATTTGCCCCCCACTCCCGAGGCTTGTTAGTGCACGGCACTCGAGGCGAAGGGAGTAACCGTAGTGCTGACATGGAGAGGAGAAAACTCGGTGCAATGATGGCCGCGATCGCTGGCACTTCCAGGGATAGCCCCTCCGGTCGGTGCGGAGGTGCCACGTGGCCATGTCCGAGGAGCAGTTAATGCTGGTGCAGAATTCTGAGTGACAGGGACTCCTTTTTCGTCGATGGGCAGCACGTGGCGCAGATCCGTTGGCGAGGGGGTCATAACAGCGCGGATTTGATGGGCCTTTTCGGGGTGAAAAGAAAAATTTCTTATCCAAAAATTTCCTTTCTTTCTCTCAAATCTTCCGCGCTTGCTGCAGTGCTCAGACCCTTTCTTCTCCATAATCTGCACCCATCCTTCTTTTCTCTAGGTGTCCAGACCGGCTTCGTTCTTCTTCTTTCTTTTCTTCTGAGGTAGGCTCCTTCCTTCTTAGTCCAGCATGTCTTTCGCCCAAAGTGTAGTGCTCTCCTCCTCCGACGAGGAGTCGGAGGGGGCACAGTTTAGGGTTAGCATCAGGCCGGCCCTTCCTGCCCCCCCGGTGTCCGTTAAGGAGCCGGGGGTCGTTTCTTCCCATCCGACCAGTCCTCCCCTTCTGCTACTTGAGTTAGTCCCTGAGTCAGTCCGGTCAACAGGTCCGGGCGGGATCGTTTCGATGATTTCCGTCGCGGAGCTGGGGGCCATCCGGGATGCCTATGGCATCCCGTCTTCTATTCGACTCATGGTCTCCCATCCTGGGGTGCGGGTCACTTCCAGTGGCCCGGGGCATCTTGCCTTCTATGAGAGGACCTTCTCTGGGGTTCTCCGCTTCCCTTTTCATCTTTCTTCATATCTGTCTTGAATAACTATCGTCTGGTCCCCGCCAAGTTGGTGCCGAATGTCATCAGGGTGATCGTTTCTTTCATCATACTCTGCCACGTCCACGGGTTTGTTGCCTGGTTTTCTCTGTTCAGGGCATTCTTCACTCTGAAACGCCACCCGACCGAGGACAGGTGGTGGTCCTTGTCTTCTCGCCCGAAGGGTATCAAGTTCGAGCTTCCCTCTTCCATCAAGGGATGAAAGAGCAGATTTTTTTGCAGATGTCGAGGGGGTTGACTGGGCTTGGAGCGAGCCGGACAGGTCACCCAACCGGATCTCCGTGGTCGATGCAGCCGATCGGGACGATTACAATCAGCTCTGCACCGCTCAGATCCCTTCTTTGGAGGTCCTGCTATCGGAGCAGAACCTTTTTGATGCCAGGGCCGACCCTTCGGTGGGGCCAGGTGAGTTCAGCTCTTCCTCCATCTGCATTTTCTCTTTTCTCTATTTTAGGCGACCTTCTTAGCTGTTGCTGTGCAGGGTTGACCGTTTCAGAGGGTGAGCCGTTACCAACCTCCAGGAAGTGGCCACCCACCGAGATGGCCGCCGAGCCCCCTCCGAGGTGGGCGCGAACTCAGGGAGTGTCGGCATCTACCCCCACCGTGCCAGTCGTGCTGATAGGAAAGGACACCGTGAAAGCTCCCGTGCGACTGGCGAGGCCACATGCGAAACTCCCTATCCTGGAGCTAGAGGCTACCGTCTAGATCGGTGTTGTTGCTGTTGCCGTGTCGCCCTGCTCTCCGCATTTGGGGGCGGTCGAGGCTGAAGGACGAGGAACCCGCCCTGGAGATTCTCCAGCGATGGGGGATCCGACCACGATAGTGCCAGCTCCTCGACCAGTTCTTGGGGGTCCCACCACCGGAGGGATGGGCGCGGCTGCTCCCCGGGAGAGCAGGAGAGACTGGGCGAGGAGCCGCCTTTCGTTCAAGCTGGGGCCAGAGAGCTCCTTAGCCGACAATCGCGGCCTGGCCTATCGCATGATGGACTTCTCCATCCAACCCTATGACCGGGAGAAGATAGATGGGCTGCCAGTTGGAGCTGTGATCGACAGCATCTTCCCTCAACTCTTCACGGTACGTAGTTCTATCTTCTTCCTCCCCCCTCTCTTTCTTCTTTCTCTCCTTTTTTTTTGACCTTCCCATATGGTGCAGATCGGAGTTGAAGCTCTTTTCATCAGGAGCAGCTGTCGGAACTGGAGCCGAGCCGAGTAGGAACAGGCGACCGAGATCGAGTCGCTGAGGGCCGACCTGCTTGGCCAATAGGTCAAGGACCTCGAGAAGCAGCTCGCCAACTCTGAGGGGCGAGCGAGGGAGCTCCAGGAGAACCTCGATCGCGAGCAGGGGGAGTCGAGGAAGAAAGCTGAGGGGCTTGTCGACGTCGAGAAGAGGCTGGACGTGGTCATCATCGAGGCAGCCCGACAGAAGAGGAGCGCCCAATCCTGCTAGGCCCGGCTGGCGACGGAGGAGGAGAAGTCGGCTGCGGCCCAGAGGACAGCAGATGAGGCTGCCAAGTCGGTCGCGGATGCCAGGCATGAGGTGGCTGCAGCGAAGAAGGAAGCTGGGGAGGCAGTGGAAAGGTACAGAGCCTCGGAGGAGTTCCTCGTCAAGATCCAACAGACGGCGTCGGACTCCTTCAAGGGCTTCATGTACCTGCGTCGCCTGATCGAGGAGTTCGTCTCAACCGAGGGCCATAGCCACCTTGACTTTCCCGGCACTTCAGATCAGGAGGCGAGCGTTGAGGAGGCCGTGCCACCTGAGCCCGAGGCTGTGCGGCCTGAAGCTCCTGCTGATGGAGACTCCCAGCTCGGCGATCCAGCTAGCCAGTAGTCTTCTCTTGCTTTTTTTTGTATTTTGTTCTTTTTCTATACTTGGCAGGGCTACCTGGCATGTCAGGGGCCCGCGGGATACTTGTAATTGATATTTAATCAATGAAGTGCAAATTTTCTATCTTTCTTGTCCGGTCCTTTTTTCTCTTTCACTCCTCTTCTTTTCTTTCTTGATGTTCGGGGAGATTAGAGAGGGTACTGCACTTTGCGAGGGGTTGAGTTATTAAACTTCAACATCAGCAAGATGGAAGTATGTTGGTGGCACTTAAGAGCTACTGGGCTCGAAATTCTCTCGACTAGAGATCTGAGTTCCGGTCTTGAGCTGTCATCCTAGAGCTGGGCTCGAGGATGTTGATGGTTGAGAGCTGCGTGGCTCGAAATTCTCTTGGCCAGAGATCTGAGCTCTGGTCTTGAGCTGGCATCCTGGAGCTGGGCTCGAGGACGTTGATGGTTGAGAGCTACGTGGCTCGAAATTCTCTTGGCCGGAGATATGAGTTCCGGTCTTGAGCTGGCATCCTGGAGCTGGGCTTGGGGACGTTGATGGTTGAGAGCTACGTGGCTCGAAATTCTGTTGGCCAGAGATCTGAGCTTCGGTCTTGAGCTGGCATCCTGGAGCTGGGCTCGGGGATGCTGATGGTTGAGAGCTGCATGACTCGGAGGTCTCTTGGCTGGAGATCTGAGCTCCGGTCTTGAGTGTGGAAAGTAGTGACTTTGATGTTGTATCTCCCTCTTGTTTTCTCTCCCCCTCTCTTCCTTCTTTCTCTTTCTTCTTCTTCCTTTTTCTTTTTCTCTTTCTTTCTCTCTTTTTTTTTTTAGTGGGGAGATCAGAGGAGAGGATGCTGGTTGTACCCCTATCTTGTTCTCTTTCTTTCCTTCCCCTCTTATCTTCTTTTCGAGTGGGGAGGTCAAAGAAGGGGGCTGTCGGGCTTCCCTCCTTGTTCTCTTTCTTTCCTTCCCCTCTCGTCTTCTTTTCGAGTGGGGAGATCAGAGAAGGGGGTTACCGGTCTTGATTGCCTTGGAGCTAGGCTCGAGGCCTTCCTGGACGTGAGCTAGGCTCGGGCCCAAGGGGTTGCCTGAGATCTTAGCTCAGGTCTTTGGCACCTTGGAGCTAGGCTCGAGGCATTGATGGGAGCTATGTGGCTCCATGATCTCTTGGTGTCCTGGAGCTAGGCTCGGAGATGTTTGAGATGGAGAGCTGCTTGGCTCCAAGTTCTCTTAGCTAGAGATCTAAGCTCCGATTTTGAGTTGGCATCCTGGAGCTGGGCTCAGGGACGTGGATAGTTGAGAGCTGATTGGCTCGGTGATTCTTTGACATCCTGGAGCTGGGCTCGGGGATGCCTTGAGTTGGGAGCGACGTGGCTCTATGATTCTTCGACATCCTGGAGCTGGGCTCGGGGATGCCTTGAATGAAAGCGGCATGGCTCTATGATCTCCTGGCCGGAGGTCTTGGCTCCGGTCTTGGATCAGCGTCCTGGGGCTAGGCCCGGAGGCACGGGCGGAATTCTCCTGCAAGATAGATAGACACTTGTGCAAGGAAAAAACCATTGCTATTATCATTGCTGGGAAACCTTACATCATTGGTAGTATTTCCGCAGGTTGGAGGCATTCCATGTTCTGGGGAATTTGACGCCGCTGAGATCTTCCAGGTAGTAGGCCCCTTGTGAAAGGGCTTCGGCTACTTTGTAGGGACCTTCCCAGTTTGGCGAAAACTTGCTGCACTCTTTAGGTTGAGACACTTCTGCTCGCCACAGCACCAAGTCTCCAGGCTTGAAGGCTTTTGTCATGATGCGGGCGTTGTAATACCGGGCCACTCGTTGCAGGTATGCCGCCATCCGGAGACGGGCTCTATCCCTTGCCTCTTCGAGAAGGTCCAGGTCGAGCAGGAGGAGCATCTAATTCCGTACTTCATCTTACTGCTGCACCCGCAATGTGGGCACGCCTAGCTCGACCGAGACGACCACTTCGATGCCGAAGACGAGGCTGAAGGGTGTTTCACTGGTCGCAGTCCTGGGCGTTGTGTGGTAGGCCCATAGGATGCTCGAGAGTTCTTCTACCCACATGCCTTTAGCTTGGTCCAGCCTGGTCCTGAGTCCTTGAAGGATGGTCCGGTTGGTCACCTCGGCTTCTCCATTTGTTTGGGGATGAGCTACCGAGATGAACCGGTGTTGGATGCCGTGCTCGGCACAGAACCCTTCAAACTCGCGGTTGTCGAACTGTCGTCCGTTGTTGGTGATTATGCAAAGGGGAAGCCCAAAGTGGCAAATGATTGATTTCTAGAAGAACTGGTGGACATTGGCTTCCACGATCCGAGCTAGCAGCTCCGCTTTGACCCACTTGGTGAAGTAGTCGATCGCCACTAGCAAGAACTTCTGTTGCCCTGATGCTGGGGGGAATGGTCCCAAGATGTCCATTCCCCTCTGGGCAAAGGGTCAAGGGGCTGAGAGTTGGGAGATTGGCGCCGCCGGCTGACACTATATGTTGGCGTGGCACTGGCATTTGTCGCACCTCTTGACGAAGTCGGTGGCATCCTCCCTCATAATCTCCTAGAAGTACCCCTGGCGGAGGGCTTTATAGGCCAGCGTTCTCCCTCCCATGTTGTTCCCGCATAGGCCTTCATGTATCTATTGGAGCACAAAGGTCGCCTCGGCGGGCCTGAGGCATCTCAGGAGTGGGTAGGAGTAAGATCGACGGTAGAGTTGGCCCTCTATCAGGATGAAACGGGAGGCTTTCTTCCTGACGAGGGCGGCTTCTGCACGGTCTTCCGGCAGGGTGCCGTCAGTGATGTACCAGATGTACTTGTCCATCCAGCTCAGCTCGGGGGTGACTTGATGTACTTCCGTCGGGTTCTTGTAGCTGGGACTTTCAAGGTGCTCGATGTAGGCGCGCCCCAGTGACGAGTCCGACAGAGTCACAAGCCTGGACAGCGCATCTGCATGCGCATTCTCTCCTCGGGGGATGTGGAAGATGCTGAAGCATCGGAGGCCTACTGTACTTGCACGGACCTGCTCTAGGTACTTATCCGACAATCAGTTGGGAGTCGGTGAAGACCTTCAAGTCCTGCACACCCAACTCGTGGAAAACTCTTAGGACTGCGAGGAGTGCTTCGTACTCCACCTGGTTATTGGTTGCGGCGAACTTGAAGCGGAGGGCGCATTCCGCCACAACCCCATCACAGTTGGTGAGGATGAGGCCTGCTCCGCTCCCGCTGGTATTGGATGCTCCATCTACATGGAAGATCCATGGCTCTTCTCCTGGCCCAGGCTCCGTTGCTGTCTGCTCTGGCTCCTCGGCGAACCCGGTGCACTCAATCACGAAGTCGGCCAGGACTTGGGCCTTTTGTGATGACCTCGGTCGGTACACTATGTCGAATTCGCTGAGCAGCAGGGACCACTTAGCCAACCTCCCGGATGTCTCAGGTCGGGTGAGGATAGTCCTCAGTGGCTGGTCCATCACGACCACTATTGGATGTGCTTGGAAATAAGGCCTAAGACGCTTAGCAGATATTATTAGTGCAAAAATGAGTTTTTCGGAGTGAGTGTACCTGATCTCCGTGTCACGGAGGATATTGCTGGTGTAGTATACTGGCTTCTGAGATTTGTCCTCGTCCGTGCAAACGAGAACTGAGCTGACAGCTCCCGTTGTCATCGCCAGGTACAGCAAGAGCTCTTCTCTCTCCTCCAGCCTGGAGAGCATGGGAGGAGAGGCGAGGAAGTTCTTCAGCTCCTCGAAGGCTATCCTGCACTCCTCGGTCCAGGTGAAGTCATGCATCTTGCGCAGCACCTTGAAAAATGGGAGGCAATGATCAGCCGACCTCGAGATGAATCAGCTAAGGGCGGCGACTCGTCCTGTCAGGTGCTAGACCTGCTTCTTGGAGGTCAGGTGTTCCATGTCGACGATGGCCTACACCTTCTTCGGGTTCGCTTCGATGCCCCTCTAGGTGACCATGAAGCAAAGGAATTTTCTTGCCGCCACCCCAAAGGCGCACTTCGCTGGGTTTAGCTTCATTTGATGCTGCTGCAGGATGTGGAATGACTCGACGAGGTTGGCTACGTGGCTCGAGCCCGGCCTGCTCATGACGAGCATGTCATCCACATACACCTGTATATTACGGCCAATCTGGTCTTTGAAGACCTTGCTAACTACGCACTGATAGGTAGCCCCTGCATTCTTTAGACCAAAAGGCATCATCCTGTAATAATATGTCCCTTGGTCGATGACGAAAGCCTCCTATCTGCACCGTCTTCGCAGGGTCATCTTCGAGTGGATAAGAAAGTATATGCTCGACCAGGCCTCCTCTGGGGTCCTGGGCCCTTTGGTTGAGGTCGTCCGCACTGGGATCATCCTGAGGGACCTTGGCCCCAGGGAGAGTTTGGAAACAATGCTGCACCGGCTGGGGCGCTCCCCTCATCTCCCCGACACCGTAGGGAATTGGGAACTGTACAAGCAGCCTCTTGGTGGAGACAACGGCGTCAAGCAAGTTAAGCCCGAGCCATCCCAGTATCATGTTGTAGGTGGAAGGAAGCCTTACAACCATGAAGGTCATCATGACAGTGCTCTGTCGAGGTAGGGTTCCGGCAGTGATCGGGAGAGTGATTTCTCCTTCTATTCTCACATAATCGCCCGTGAAACCAACAAGGGGTGTGTGCACAGGCCTAAGCTGGTCAGGGGAGAGATTCATTCTGGAGAAGGCATCATAAAAAAGTATGTCTGTGGAGCTTCCACTATCAACCATGATGCACTTTACAGGGTACTTCGCGATCGTCATTTTGACGACCACGGCATCATTATTTACATTTTTCCTCTCGTCTTCCCCTTCCCTCATAAAGGGGAGTACATTCTCAGAATCCCCTGCCCCCCCGAGCCTTCTTGGACGCGCGTGATGCTCCCCAGGAGATCATGCCCACTGGCTTCTCGGTGGGGCGATTGTTGATGGCTAGAGCTGGTGGGAGAGCGACGAGTGCCTGGGACTCTACTTGAGGTCTACCCCCCATGAATCTATTGAGGTAGCCTCTCTTGATGAGTTCCTCAATCTCCCACTTGAGGTTGTGGCATTCCTCAATGTCGTGGCCATGGTCGCGGTGGAAGCGGCAGTACTTCATCTTGTCATGGCCAGCGGTGGTCCTCAGCGGAGGTGGGCGCCTCAAGTAGTCCTCGCCCTCAATCTCCATAAGGATTTTTGTTCTCGGGGCGAGGAGAGGAGTGTTACTCTCCTCAGGGACAGGGGTCCCTCTCAGCCTTGGTCGGTCTCTCCGGGAGCTTGAAGCTTGGGGTGCTAGTTTCCGGGTCCCGGACATTTCAGCAGGGGCCGACTTCTTCAGGGGTCCTCCATCAAGCTCCCGCATCGTACGGTCCGCCTCCTCGGCGCGGATGTACTTCTAGGCCCAGAGAAGGAGCTCAGAGTAAGTCTTGGGGGGCTTCTTATCCAGCGAGTAGGTCAGGCGGGAGGTCCTGAGCCTTCGCTTCAGTGCCAACATGGAGACTGGCTCTTCAAGACTGTAGATCTCCAACGCGGCGGCCTTGAAGTGGGCCACGTAGTCTCGTAGGGGCTCGCGGTCTAGCTGTCGGATGGAGAAGAGGCTGTCTGCTTCTCGTGGCAACTTCCTGCAAGCGTCGAAGTGTGCCACGAACTTTTGCCTTAGCTGGATGAAGGAGCTGATGCTCTCCGACTCTAAATGGGTGAACCACACCCGGGCTGCCTTCCGGAGAGTGGCAGGGAAAGCGACATAGAGAAGAGCATCGGTGGCCTCCTGGACCCTCATGAGGGTCTGGTAGCTTTCCAGGTGGTCCAGGGGGTCGGTGGTCCCATCGTAAGGATCCACCTGTGGCATCCGGAACCGGTGCAGGATCGGCTCCGCTTGGATTTCTTGGGAGAATGGGGGACGGGCATCGTAGCCCGCTGGCTCACTAGCGGAGCCCAGCATGCTGGCGAACCGGCGGGCAAACTCCGCCAGCTTGTGCTCATGTTCCTCCAGGCGCCTCTCCATCACGCACCTGACGGCTTCATCAGTAGACCCCTCCGCCGAAGGAGACGGAGAATGTGACGTGGGTGCACAGCACCCATGGCATGGGGTCTTGCTTTTCTTGCCTCATGGGGTCTGGGCACCTCCCGTCTGAGGTTTGGTGAGCGGCTCTCCTTGTCAGCAGAGCCGGCTCGTTGTCTCTTCACCGGAGCTTGGTGGCTGCCCTGGTTGTCAGTGGTGGCCCGTGGCTGCGACGGCCTTCCTTTGAAGGAGCGCAGGCTATCACGGGGAGCTGCGGCATGGGCCACCGGGGTCCCTGGCTGTTGGTGGGTAGCCATGGACCGGTGCTGGTGCTGAAGCTGGTGCACTGCCGTGGTGAGGACTTGCATCTGCTGGGCAAGTGCAGCCAGCTAGGCTTCTGCTGGAGGTGGCTGGACCAGAGTGGGTGGCTCTGCTTCTTGGCGGTGCAAGTTTCCCCGAGAGGGGGAGTCCCCGGCATGGCTGGTGGAAGCCTTCCTTGCTCTTGTCGTCACCATCCTCCTTCCTGGCTTGTTTGTGAAGAGGTGGAGGGTTTGTTCTTCCCCCTACCTGGCGTGCCAATCTGTTACCACCAAGACCGTCGTGGCCCGTAGCTGCTGCCGGTGCCAGAGTGTGCTTCCTTCGCTGCCTGCCGGTCCTCTGCTCCTGGACCTGCGAAATAGAGGTTAGTGACCCGGGTCGGGGTTTCCGGCGGGGGCACTTCGACGATCAAGTCAATGACGATCCAGGGGAACAGATCCTCCTGGTTGGGCCCCTCTTGATGGACTCCGCTATAGGAGGAGTGAGAGATGTGTGTAGGTGAAAACATGACTGGGGGAGACTAATAGAGGGGACAGAGGGGTTCCCTATCACTCTGCTTTTCCTTGTTTCCCTCGTTTTCCCTCAGCTGTGGTTTTTTTTGGTGGTGGCGCTTCGCCCTCTTGGTCGAGCTTGCACTTTTGTTGTTGGTGGTGATTTTGGTGCTACTGGTATGTTACGTCCCCCTCGTGGGGGTGACGATCGTTCTTTGTAGTTAAAAATTGGTTGTTTGAAGCTTGCCTCGGGATCCTCGCTGGATTGACAGGCACGTGCGGCGGGATTCCGTGCCGTAGACGAGACACCTTTCCTGACAGGTGATGGGAGAAGCTTCCATTCGCCCTGACATTCTCTCCGGTAGCCCTATTCCGGGAAGCCTAGCAGAGCCTCGATCTGGGGGCCACCTCCCTAGGGGTGCGTGCTCTCTGGCTGGCCCATCTCCTGGAAGTACGGTTGGGCAGGTAGTTATGGCGGTATGGGGGGCGCCATTTCGTGGTCCTCGAGTGGCTTGCCGGTGTCCTGGGATGGCTGGGCTTGCTCCGGTCTGGATGCTCCGAGCTCGTGCTGTCGCCTCGATGGAGGAGGGGAGAGTGCGGGCCCGGTCCAGAGGGCGCGCGCTCGGAGAGGCTCCATATCGACGGGTGAGCGGTGAGCTCGACCTTGACCGCAGGGTACTAGCCTCCGAGGGTCTCGCTCTGGAGGGCGGAGGACGGACCCGGTCCAGAGGGCGCGGCTCGGAGAGGTTCCACATCGATTGGTGAGCGGTGAGCTCGACCTCGACCGGAGGGCACTAGCCTCCGAGGGTCTCGTTCTAGAGGGCGGAGGATGGACCCAGTCCAGAGGGCGCACGCTCGGAGAGGCTCCACATCGGTGGGTGAGCGGTGAGCTCGACCTCGACTGCAGGGCACTAGCCTCCGAGGGTCTCGCTCTGGAGGGCGGAGGACGGCTCCGGCCTAGGCATCCCGGGCTTACATGCATGACCTTGCGGAGGACTGAGCTCGGCCCGTGGCCTTGTAGGAGCTCAATTCAGCTCGGCAAAACAATCTGGGCTGGGGCGTCATCTTGGCATCCGCCGTAGCGACCTCCCTTAATATGATGCCTGTCAGCTATCCACGTCAGCGGTCTCGCCACATCAATTTTAGTTTTAACCCTACTCCCATGTATTTAGTTCACTTTGTATATTTCAACTAGCCCCAGTTCACTTGTTTTTTAAAATATATTTTTGGTAACCCAAATGTATTTTGTATGGATAAAATTCCCTGATAAAGGTATTTTACCTTCGATTGCTTGTGTTAAAGGTATTTTACCCTCGATTTCTTGTGTTAAAGGTATTTTACAACTCAAATATGTTTAATCCCAGTTTTCAAAACATATTCTAGCTTCTCTTAAAAGCCAGTATCCCTCTTTTAGGAAAACATAGTCTCCTTTAGCCTAACCTGTAGCCGATTTCTAGTTCTCAACTTGATTGAAACCAATACCCCCTAGGTTATTTATCTTCTTCCTTTCTTGCTCAGCTTGTTGTGATGGGTCCAAGAAAGAGATTAGCTGTTAGGAGTAGGACTGGACATGGGTATGAGAGGAGGACCAAGGCCAGACATGATGCAGGAGAGGCCAGTGATTCAGCTGCTCCAAATTCCCCTGCAGAGAGGATGGCAGGGAAGGCTGTAGCTTCAGGACGACGGATAGATCTTGATTTCTTTGACAGACAGCACTTCCAGATCCGGTGGACACTCACAGATGCCGGATTAGTATCCTTATGCACCATGCAGGAGAGGTACTATCCCCATCTAGTGAGGAAGTTTTATGGTGCTTTGGACTGCCACTAATTACTGTAGAGGACTACTGTCAGGGGAGTAGAGATTTCTTTGACTGAGGAGCTTCTGAGCAGAGTATGGGAGATTCCTCATTAGGTATCAGTGTGTTCTCTGTGGAGGATAGAGAGTCATCTTTCCGGTGCATTCTTGAGCATGAGGACATTCATGGAGTGACAACAGTCACCGCGAACCAGTTGTCTGTGGAGATGCGCCTTCTGCACCATATCATAGCTCGGATATTGCTTCTGAAGACTAGGCACTTCGACTTTATCACCGAGAGAAAGCTGATGCTTATGATATGTCTAACCCAAAGGACTCAGGTTGATATACCCTCCTTGATGCTAGTGCAGATAAGAGATGCAGCGACAAAGCGACGACACTGTCTACCATACGGTATGGCGTTGACCCGTTTATTTAGAGCATGTAGAGTTCCTTTGGAGGGGGAGATCTCCAAGGAGATTCTACATACTGACGTCTATGACGAGAGGTCGTTACACCGCATGGGATATCGATTGGTTGCAGGTCGGTGGGTTCGGAGAGAGTCTAGCCAAGAGCCAGATGAGGAGGATGAGTTTCGAGAGGCTGAGGCCGGGCCATCAGGGCCAGTTAGTACACCTCCTCAGGCCGCTCTTGGATCAGAGGCAGAGCCGGTGACTCCCATAGCCACACCTTCGGGTCCTCCTCCACCTTCTATTGACATATCTTTTGAGGAGCATGCAAGATAGTAATTCACAAATCTCAAGAGTGAGATGATAGGTTTGGGTGTCCGTACGACTCAGTTATGCATCGAGATTGAGGGTCTTCGAGCACATACTATCTTGGAGCATGCTGAGATTCATCGGACTATGGAGGAGGGTTTTGCTCGTATCGAGGATTTACTGAGATCCCTTCTACCTCTAGCAGCACCTGCATCTCCATCTCCTGATGCTGATGATGATGATGATGACCAGCAGGATGGCCATGATGATACTATTGATGGTGGTGACCGTACTGATGGGATTGAGGATAGAGATACTGATATTATTGATGACGACAGTGATAATGACAGTGGTGGTGGCGTAGATGGATATGAGGTAGTCAGCCGAGAGCCACAGTCTCCTGTTATTCATTCTGCTGATTCGATTGGCACATATGTCTTCACTGATCCAGCTTTTGTCACTCCTGCTGAGACTCTTCCACCTCCCTCTACTCGATCTTCTAGGGTTGTACCGTGGTTTGGACCTTCTACTAGGACTAGGAGTCATGGTATTTTGAAGACTCCTAGAGGTCAGGCCCATAGGTTTAGGATTACCGGCCCTATATCTTTTGAGATCCCATCTGATGAGGATTAGCCTCACAGATATTTATTTTGTTGTATGTTACTTTTGTCTCATGCTATTTATGATTTATGTCTCATGATGAATTTTGATTGTTTCAGTGTTGCTGATGAGTCAGCAAATTTTATACTGAAAACATTACTTGACAGATATATATATGCATTTCAGCCTTGATATTTATAATGATATTTATAATGTTGTGAATCACTATGATTGACTTTGACAGCTTGATTGTTTACATTACTTGATAGATATACATTTACTTTTTGGCTCTGATACCTGTTAACTCTTGAAAAACTGTTTCTTGTATCAACTCTGATACTCTACTACTTTTTGTCTCCATGCTCATTTTAAGGGGGAGCTTACTTTTTTTTTTCTAATGATTGACAAAAAGGGGGAGTAGTTTTATTAATCTGAATTTCAAATTTGATCTGATACCAATATTACATTCTGCTTGTTCTGATTAGAATTGTCTAACTAAGGGGGAGATTCATCCTTCTTAACTATGCAAGTTGTGGATGTATAAGCTTGAAATCATATTTATAAATTATCATATCTGAAATTTGAAATTAAATATTGATTAACTCAAGGTTTTGTCATCATCAAAAAGGGAGAGATTGTTGGCTTCACCTAGTGATTTTGATGAATAACAAAACATTGAGTACATATTATATACTAATGTTTATTTCCAGTTATAAGTTTTCAGGAAACAAGCACCTCAAATTCTCAAAATTAAAGTATCATGGCATGCTGTGGCACGAAGCATATTTCGTAATTTGAGGAGTCTTTTTTATGCAAAAAAGGGCTAAACGAGTTCATTTATTGCTTATTTAAGTTGGATTTAAGTTTCATATTCAACACTTGTGTTTTTGGTTTGAATCACACTTAATTGTGAATTTTGCAGAACCAAGTGTTGACACTTGGGAAGTCAAGTGTCGACACTTCAGCATTTGGCACGCAGAAAACTCCTTGGCATGCCAAGTATCGACACCCAGAATTCAAGTGTCGACACATGAAATTTAAGTGTCGACACTTAAGTTCCCAAGTATCGACTCAAGGCCTGAGACTTTTTGAAAATCCAGAACATGATCAAAAGAGTGTTTTTGTATCAAGTGTCGACACCTGTGAATCAAGTGTCGACACCTGGAAGTCAAGTATCGACACCTGGAAGTCAAGTATCGACACTCGGGTTCTGACAGCCCTAATAGATCTATTTTTGTAAGTTGCAGAAACGTCTTTTCAAGCTCCCAATGGCTAGATTCGAAGCTCAAACGGTCACAAACCATTTTTTGAAAGTTTTTCTTTGTATTTAAGCTTCACCAAACTTATTCTTGAGGCATTGAAGTCCATTGAAAGCTCAAAAGCCAATATTCTCTCAAAAACTTCACTTCAAGAGCCATTTAAAGAGTGATTCCCTGAAAAAGCTTACAAGTCTATCATTTCAACATTCCAAAAAGAGAGCTTGAAGAATATTCCAAGGAGAAGACAAGACAAGCATTAAATTAGAGCCTCAAAGCTTCCATTCTACTCTTGAAGAGAGTTTGTTTTGTTTATTTTAAATTGTATAATTGAAATTCTCTTATGATTTGATCTTGCTTTCAAGGATGTCTTGAAAGAAGGCTGTTATGGTTTGTTGGTGAGCCAAAGGGACAAAACCAACTAAAGTTGACTTGTGAGCCTGAAGACAAAACAAGTGTAAAGGTTAGTTGGTGAGCCTAGGTGATAAAACCAACATAGGTTTTGACTTGTGAGCTTTTGGAAAAACAAGTCGGCTGTAATCTTGGAGAGATTATAGTGGAATTCCCAAGGGTGGCTTGGGAGTGGATGTAGGTGCTAGGTTTGCACCAAACCACTATAAACCTTGTGTTTGTATGTGATTATCTCTTTTATTTTTTCCTCTTTACTTCTTGCACTCTATTTATTGTTTTCCGCTGCATATAATCTAGTGCATCAATTTTATTACTCACAAACACCACAAGGCCTGCACATTATTGCTTTAAATTTTTAAAAGACCCAATTCACCCCCCCTCTCTTGGGCTCCATTTCTGGGCAACACGCGTGAAAAGCCATGGAGGGCCATAATGATCTTTAAACTTTGATCAAGCCTCAGATGGCTGCCACGTATCTTGCCTCGATTAAATAAAATCTCT
Organism: Areca catechu; assembly: GCA_021397845.1. Classification (NCBI taxonomy): domain Eukaryota; kingdom Viridiplantae; phylum Streptophyta; class Magnoliopsida; order Arecales; family Arecaceae; genus Areca; species Areca catechu. The sequence continues at coordinate 10,251,888 of CM038044.1, forward strand.
TTTTTAAAAAGATTTTTCAAAGTTTTCCCAGATTCGAAACGCTTTTTTTCGAAACAGCAAATGAAAAGTCGACACATGTCTTCACCACGTCTTTCACGCCACCAAGCAGTTATTAAGAAAGACATGTCAGAAATCAGCGCCATCATCACTTGTCAGTTACTACTGAATGACAAATTTTAAATACTCGCATTTTTTTAAATGAAATCATTTCGAACTTGGAAGTGGGGGGCAACTGTTATGATATCCTAATTTTATTTTAATTAATTACTGGGCCATTCTTTGAACCAAATTCAATTTTTTGGTTTATTAATAAAATCAATATACAGAGAAAAATATCTCCTGAACTTGATAAAGATTATGATCTACAAAAGGATGTTTTATATCTTCGGCTTCGTATCTTTATCTTGGCTCGAAGAGTATGCCTAACATCTTTATATCTTCGGCTTCGTATCTTTATCTTGGCTCGAAGAGTATGCCTAATATCTTTATGTCTCTGGCTTCGTATCCTTATCTTGGCCCAGAGGTCAAGCTTATTAAGCTTATGTCTTCGGCTTCGTATTGTTATCTTGGTCCGAAGACCAAGCCTTTCAATTGAACATCATCGGCTTTATTCCTTCAGCATAATCCGAAGAGCATGTTATCTTAATTCAGGAGTGTAAGTGTTTATCTATTTTTCTTTGTTATTTCCAAAGAAACTCTTCTGAAGTGTATAGCTAACATTTCCTTTAGGAGCGCTACTAAAGAGAATGTTAAGCTAACTTCGGATCTACTCTAAAAAAGAGAGGCATATTAAACACGTGGGCTTTTCCAACCCTAAAACAGTTGAAGTCTGTTTTGGTTGTTGCAACCATCCACATGGTCGAAATCCTCATATTGGATTAGCTCCGAAATAACTGATTTTCCGACCGCGACTACTTATAGTTATGAGAAGGTTGCGTTTGCCAACTTCTATAACCGTAAGTAGTTACGTTGGAGTCTATAAATATTGGTAAGAGAGGATACTCGAGGTAAGCTAAGCTCATTCTAGAAATTTGAATTCTCTCATTTCCCTCTCTACTTTCAAGCTTTCCATGCTACTGCCTGAATTCTTGCTGACTTTGGCATCGGAGTGTCCCCCGCCAGAAGATTTCCGATCAGGAAATCTGTTTTGCAGGTTCCAGGCGATGGTGAACCAGCAGGCGAGCCACTCCATCCGGCTGGTAGGGATTCAGCGTCAATACCGGGTGTTACAGCTTTGACCGGGGACTCTTGCTGGACTCGGTGGCGGATCTTTTCCGCAAATTCTATTATTAGTTAGATTTTTTTAGGATGGGGAAGGGAGAACACATCGAAGGTTTTAACTTCCATCTTATAACCTTTGAGGTAATAAATCGATTTTATTTTATTGCATGCATGTAGTGCACGTAACCTCAAGAAAGTGACGCGGAGATGCACAAGCCACGCACGTGTAATATAATTTATGTTGTCCATAGACACATTGAATTATATTGTAATTGCCTCTCCTGCAACATTTGTAAATTCTAATTAATTAGTTGAGAAATTTGCTGTCCCATTAAAATTTTAAACTATTAAATGATTTATAAATCGCTGATTAATTGTTCAAGAGATTATGGAATTTTTTTTTATTTTCTTATAATTATTTTTTCTGTATACATCATTGTTGCCATTTCAATATATATTTTTATAATTATATATTATATATTTTTATATTATCTTGTCTCAAAAAGTTGGTGTGGTTCTTCTCTGATTAGATTGCTGATAATTTACCTCATGCTATGTTATCCTAAATTTTACAGGTTGAAGCATCTGTACATTATCATCCATATGGTATTGATACGGCAATCAGAGATTTTGGGAAGACATGGCAGCCAACACTACTAATTACTTCCATTATGTTGTTTCTGCAATCAATTTAGACAGTTACATGCTTTTATGTCTTGTTGCTCCACTTCTACCCTACTTTTCGATTGTTAGTTTGTGCTTGTTGTGTTTTAAATGTGCCAGGTTGATGTTGTATGTCTCTGTTTTTCCTTTGACTATTCTACTTTGGTCCGTTATCTATTGCCTTTTTTAATACAAGCTAAGCTATGGCTCCTTCCACTAAAAAACTATAAAAAAATAATTATTTTTTTTTATAAGAAAAAGGGATGGGGGATAAATCCTGGTATAGCGACTCTCGCAGGCTCCCATCTCGTCAGGTAATGTTCGATTCAAAATGCTCAGATTTTTACAATTTTTTTTTCTCCTAAAAATGAGTACGTCAACCTGATGCCACTAAAGCACCGGCTACTAGAACGGGAGCAAAGAGGAAGATCCACCGACTAGTAGAACAGGAACAAAGAGCAAGATTCTGATCTTACAATCGCTGGCTACTAGAACGGGAGCAAAGAGGAAGATCCACCGACTAGTAGAACAGGAACAAAGAACAAGATTCTGATCTTTCACTCACACCAGCGATTATGGGCTCCAAAAAAATTTCTGGATTCAATCGAGTTATCCACGGGATATGACTCGAATCCACGATCAATTGATAGTGAGACAAGATCTTTATCAATCGGACTACTGCTTTAACGGTAAAATCTTTTTTTTTTTTCAGATGATTCTTCTTATTACAACCAAGAATCACTTGAAAATAAAATTTTACTTTGATTTGCCCTCCTCAATTGATTAGTACTCACCAAAAGCTTCATTTTGGAGCTTATCATGCTGGAAATGGACATCATGTGAGAGAACCATGGCCTTCAAAAGTTAGGGTTCCTCGATAAATCCAGATGTGACTGATGTTGCTCCAAAATCTTATCCAAAGCCCATATGGATGACCAAATTAGTTTGGCAAGGTATTTAATGATTGTCCTATCCACTATGATGCTATAATTTTAATTGTTTAATGATCCACTAAAGGATAATGATGGTCGGGTGCTTGGACGCCACCCCAGCGGTTCGGACCGGAAGTTGTCGGCTTTTCCGCCGACGGGCCGGTGATGGTTTTTTTATCAACACTACCTCACGTGACACGTATCCATCGGTGGGCGACGGTTAGCTCTGTGTTGCTGATCCGGGGAACGGCTGCGGTCTCTTTCCCTCTTAGCCCTCCCCCTTATCCCCGAAATAAAAGGAGTCAACCAGGTGGTGACACGTGGACCCCTGACTAAAAAGGCCTATCTCTTTGGTCCCGTTGGCCACGTGGCAGAATCCTATGACACGTGGTAGGACTCACAATAAGCATCTTTTATCCCCAAGAAATCTTAGTAGTCCGGTAGCAGCGGTAGGAATATAGGTAGCGTATAAGCTTGGGACTGATAGATAAAAGGTCTCATCATAGAGATAGAGGGGGAGGGCAAAGCATGAAATAAGGGCTAGGGAATGGTTTAAAGGTAGAGAGGTCTTTATCAAGGTGAGAAGATGAGCGAGACAAAATCCAAAGGAAGATCTAAGGAAATTGAAAGAGTGAGAATAAAGGACAGGGTGGAATAGGGGCTAATGCTGCATGACTACTGGTCTACTTACATGGTGGAGGAGATAGCCAATGATGGAAAGGTGCTTTGCATCCAAGGAAGGAAGCCACAGCCTTGGAAAGTGACCATGTGAGTTCATCAGATTTGTTGGGTCAACCTCAGAATAAGATGTCAATTTGCCCACCATTATGGAATAAGCTAGAATTGACTGATAACTGAAAAGTTGTGGCTTAAATTTGATCAAATGCTGTGCTTTTGGGTGACACTATCATGTTTAGTTTGGAATATTTTGGATGCAAATTTGAAAGATTAAAGCCATCAATTAATTGAATAAGAGCAAAAAAAAAAAAAAAAAAAAGAGTTTATCTTTGTGAATGAGACAAACTTCGATGCAAGTTATCTGTACATAAATATTGTTGTCACCGAGAAGCCGATGAGCAAGTTGGTGAGCTGGAGAGCTAGATGAGGTGGTCAAGGACTAAGATAGCTAGCGAAAGATCTTGAAGTAGTTGATGATGACTAAATCTTGGCTCTAATGCTTGGATTAGTCCTGAAACACCATAGACAGAGAAAGTTAACTTGCTAAAGGTTTTCTGGTTGGGAACTCTCTGATGTCTAAGCCAGATCACCTTAGGATATATAACAATGGATGTTCTAAGTAAAAGGTAGGAAGAGAATCAAAGTTAGTGTGTCCTTGAGGAAGAGGGAAATAGAAAGTTTAGAGAATCCAAGGGAGCTTGGAACTATTAGAGTTTCAACTTTTTTCCACTCTCAAGATTGATTTACATAAGCAAGAGTTGGAGCTTGTCATGATCAGAGTCTTAAGATGAGTAAAGGAGGTCATTATGTATAATTGCTCATATGTCTAGAAGATATCATGAAATGTATATCTCATAGTTATGGAGGTTTGTTCCACCTTTGTGAGCTAGCTGAAATCAAGTGGTGGGAGATTCAAGCATCTCTACATGTCTTTTGGTATAGTCACATGGCGAAAATTGGTTGGCCAAAGTGAAGGCTTCAAGGCAGGCTCATGGCGCGCTTTGCTTGGTCGGTTATGTCACGTTAGCTATGATTGATTCCATGATATATTGGATACTATGAGTCAAGCATAGATCTAATCATCTAGCAAAATTAAAATTTAGTCTTTTTTTTTGTTTCCTATTTATCAGATGTCTAATTTAATTAAAATCATTCTACTTATTGACCTAAGGGTGTAGTCAACTTAAAAAAAATCCCCTACAACACTTGCCCACACCCATGATTAAAGGTATTATGCCCCAAACCCAGCACCTGGGTCAACCATGCGACTGGCTGCACGAATCCTAGAACTATGCATCAGAGATCATGCAAAATCTTAAAAATCTATTATAACTTTAATTTACAAGAACATTATTGAACACAATTCATAAGAGAATATCCAATATAAAGAAAAATAATACAAAATAGTATAATTACAAATTTAGACATCCTTCAGTCATCTGATTAGTATCAATGATTCTCTATATATTCATCTTTTTATCCATGAACCAAATTCATAGCAAAGCTCGAATATCTTGTACAACTTTGAGAAGAAAGAAAAATAGAGATATGAGCTTTACAACCTAGTAAGAATCTCCATATACTCACATCAATAAATACAATATACTTTAAAAATAATATTTAATAGTATCAAAAAGAATATAAATCTTAAAATCTCATAGAAAGTGATCAAGATAATTTTATATTGATATATGCGAAAACATGCATCAATTAACATCAAGCATCCATCTTATTTAAAAGTGAGATACCGTATATGTCATTAAGTAAAACCTCTTTTTATTTAATTATGGTTTGTATCTTATTATCTACATTTCATTAATATGATGCAAATCAATCAACCATTATTTTTTGAAGTTTTGGACTAATCATAATCACTCTCCAGCCCGTGATTGTCAAACTTAAGTATCTACCATATATTTGCCTGTAGCTAGGCCATCCTAAATATACATGCCATATATTTGCCCGAAACTAGGCCATCTTCAATATATATACCATGTATCTACCTATAGTAAAGCCATCATCAATATATATACCACGTATCTACTTGTGGCTAGGCCATCCTCAATATATTTGTCATATAATCTACTCATGGCTAGGCCATCCTCAATACATATACAATGTATCTATCCATGGCTAAGCCATCTTCTATTTAATGTGGCTAGTCCAAATATCCCTGTCTTAATAATTAATTTTTATCAAATCTTAATCATTCCAATAAAATATTATGCCAAATTATATTTTTTTCAAGATTTTCAATGGCGGTATCATGATCCAAATCATCCAAAAATAATCATATTTGATGCAAACATATTATATAAATAATATAAATAATCATACTGGTGATCAAAAATATCCATCATGAGAAATCAAAATCATATAATATATAAATAATCATACATGCTAATGCTCACATTTAAGGATCAAGATCATATAGTATAAATATATATATATAAACTGGTGATCGTGTCTAAGAACTTTTACCTCGGTTGATGACAAATTTAATACACTAGATATCAACCCACACACAAATCTTTGACCTAGGTCCTAAGAAACTTGCTCGACATCCTCTTATCTAGAAAATCATTTTCCTACATAATCAATATTAATAAATAAATTTATGGTACAACAATTAACGATCTAGAACCTTCTACCAATGTTCATCAAGGGTCAATCTACAAATCATTTGATTCTACCTTTACAACCTCCCTAATCCCTGGGAGAGAGAAAAGAATAGCTATGGGAGAGACAAGAAAGCTAAAGAAAGTATAGAAAAAAAGAAAGAAAAGGGAGGAGAAGAGAGACTGTCTTACTCTCTCTTCTTCTTCCTCCTTAGGTCGAAGGCCTTGTTCCCTCTTCCCCCCTTTCCTCGTTTCTCCCGACCATGGTGGCAGAAGCCCTAGGGCTAGCTACCTACAATGGCTCTCGATGGTGATGAGACCACCCCAGTAGCTACACCCATTATCGATGATCAATAGATCAAGAAAAAAAAAAGGAGAAAAACAAGGAAGACCCTGTTTCAACTTAGATTTAGTGCTATGTTGCTTTGATTTCAATAGCAAACTGCCCTTTAAGAATTAGAAGAAAAGGAAGGAGGGGAACCTGACTTACCTTGGTTCCAGTGGGATCCCATAGTTGATTCATCGAAGAATTTCAAGATCGGTAACCAAAATCAAAGGTAATCAAGGACTTTTTCCTTGCCAATGATTGACGGGTTTGGGGTGGGATAGCTTGAGGTAAGAGGGGTCCTTTTAATAGATAAATCTCCTAGGGTGTGTAGGCTTGTCATAGAGTCCTTCACTTCGACAAAGTTGAAGAATACGAAGACTCCTTCCTTCCAATCATTATTTTTTTAAATATATATTCAGGCTAAATAGTTTGGCCCAAATTCTCTTTCTTTAAAATAATTTCATCCTTGAAATTGGCTTGTTTGAGATTTAAACTTTGATAGTACCCAACATTTATATTATCCTCAAGCTCCCAATAAATTTGCATCTTAGAGTATTTATCTTACAAGATTATAACATCTAATAACTCACTCAATTCTATCCATAATATTTATCAAATTCCCTCGATCTCTTTCAAATGAACATTAATATTTTAGCCTTAGTTTGAAATACCATAGCTCTTTGCCTATAAAATTAATTGCACTTGACTAATTCCACATGGAAGCCATAATCAGTTCAATCTACTCTTAACAAAAATAGAAGATGGCTTGAACATTAGATACTCACTATGGCCTTTAGCATTTCTTCTTCTCTCAACATTTTTCCTGATTTACTAGGTAGACTTTATTTAGGTTCAAGTCCCTTTAAGCATGCGAATTGACAATGCAAAGTTAGAAGGAGATATTTGCCAAAACATTCTAGGTTCAAGTCTAATCGAAGGACCATCAATTCATGAACAGTAGATTAGAAATGTCTAGAGTTCTCTCTAGCATTGTCTATAGTAGGGGAAAACTACTGTTGAAGATTATATACTATATCTAGTTTAGCTAAAGAGTTAATAATTATCCTTTCTTTTATCAATAAAATCATTCTTTATTAGAAACCAGCTCGAGTTCTTATTATAACACTATAAAAAAAATGATTATTAGTGATGGCTAATAATGGTATATGATGATACCAAAAATGATGGTAAAAAATTACCATCGCTAATACTATTAGTGATGGAAACTTAACTATTAGCGATGGTACATGCCATCGCTAATAATTTTTAAATTTTTTTAAAAAAATTATATTTTGAAAAGTATTAGTGTAACAAAATTTCAATTATTAGAGATGACATTATGTTGTCACTAATAAAGTTTCAAATTCTAAACAAATTTAATTTTTGAAAAATACTATCAGTAATGGTGTTTTGATTTTTAGAGATGGTAATTACCATCGCTAATAGTAAAAATAAAAATTTTGGTATTCCCAATCAATATTAGCAATGCAGAATTTTGCCATTACTAATATGATTATTACCGATAGAATTTTGATTATTAGTGATGACATGGTACCGTTGCTAATACTGTTTAAAATTCTAAAGAATTTTATTTTATCAAAAACACTATTAGCGATGAAGAATTATCATCTGTTGCCCAGGTGGCTTTTCCAAGAGGGGGTGAATTGGGAATTTAAAAAATTTGAACAGATATGTTCTCTTTTAAATCTACTTTAGTGTGGAGGTGCTATGTTTCAAATAATTAAGAGCGGAAGCACACACAAACAGAGAAAGCATAATTGAAACAGCAGATTTATAGTGGTTTGGAGCACCCTCGTTCCTACGTCCACTATCCAAGATACCACTTGGGATTTCCACTATATTCACTACAGGAATACAGTCGGATTATTTTACCAGGCTCATAATCCAAAACCCAACACTTGGTTTTCAACAGGATTACCAAGAACCCAACTTGATTTTGAACAGGATCACTAAGAACCCAACCTTGATTCTGACCGGGCTCACCAAAAATCCTTACAACATTAGTTTTAAAATGGGATCACTAACAACCCACACTTGGTTTTTAAAATGGGCTCACCAATAACCCACAAACTCATAAAAGAGTTAAAAGAAAGTAAGCAACTAATGACAAATCCAAGTTGTCAAATGGTTGCATTTGCAGCTCAAGAGAAGCCCCCTTAAATGCGCTTTAATGCACTTCAATGGCTTCTTCTTCTTTCTCAATAAGTGCTTCAAGCTTCTGATTAGAGTTGGTGAAGACTTGAAAGCTGACTTAAGTGTTCTTTTGCGCTCTCTCGCTCACAAGCTCATTTAATGTTCATTTGTGCATTAGCTTCTATAAAGGTTATCCAAATCCCTCATTTATAGAATCAAGAATATAAGAAAGCTTCTCCTAAGTTAACATTATCCTTAGGTTTTTCAACCAATCCATATAATTGAGACCGGTCAATTTGTTGGCATCTAAAATACCTCGCAGTGATAAACTTGAAGCCATAATATTTAAATCTATATAAAAGTAAAGAACAACTATATACAAACCACTCAAGATGACATCCATAATTAGATAAGGACTTTTACACCTAATTATGTCTCCTATTATTTTCTTTTGAATACCTTAGCCCTTGCCTATGGTAAGCGGGAAACCCATGTTTCTTTAATGGGGTTAAGATCCCAATTCCTCATAAGTACCTTGTGTTATATAATAAGCACTTATGAGTTCAAAGGTAGGAACTCCTTTCCAATTGCAACCTATGCAATTCTCAACAAATCAACTACCTCTACGATACTTATAGCCTTGTATTACACAGCAAACTATAATATCTTAGTTTAGTCAGACCCTTCAATTCTATATAGACATGTTAGAATAATGTTGCCCTTGTGTTATACAACAAAGCAACATTATCAAACATACTATAAAGCATTAAATGCACTAATGTAATTCATATCTAACACTAGGGTAGGCCTTGTATTATAAAATAAACCTAACATAATTATTAGCATGAACTACACTTAGCATGAAGGAAGGCAAATTATAGTGTGTTTAATCAATCAGCATTTTCAACTTAAGGTCTTAATATAGCCAAATTGGCCAGGTAAGTGGAAGAGATGAGGGGGTCCCTCCGTTGCTTTCTTTAGACACCAAATAAATTGGGTAGGTCAGATAATGAAATCAATTAAAAACCTCATTCCCTTTACCTTCCCAGAACCACTTTGTCTAGATACCAATTGGCTAATCATACCCTAATTGAATTTGCATTATGATTAACTTACACAATGACAAATATATTTTTTATGAGGGCTTTGATGGTCTCAATCACATCCTAATTAATATGACATTTAATCCATCATACAAGCATGTTAAACCTAATATGCATAACATAGCATGATTATAACAATAATCCGTTCACCTAGCATGATTATAACAATAATCCGTTCACCTCACTTTTCATTGGATATGGCCACAACGGCACCCCTGCACACCATAAAAGATCCCATTGAATGGGAAGAAAGGGCCTTTAAACCCTACTTAGCTCTTATGACTGGACGACCATGGTGACTAACCCAATCCAAAGAAATTAATAGGATATAATATATCTTATATATGTATTTGAACTAATCATACATCAATTCATAGCATAGTAAGCAATCAACTTTAAAGAGATTACTAAACATGATAATATTCAATATCATCATCCATTCAATATTCGTTTGACTATTAATTGAATGAAACAAGGTTTCTCTGATACCACTGTTGGGTTTCATTAGCATAGTAGAAGAGTGGATTTCAAAAATTGAACATATTGAAAAAACCAAGTTACATGAAATTCTTAAACCAGAATCTCTTGTTCATAACAATTAATAAGTCACAAAGTTAAGGTTTTGAAGAATACCTGGAATGCTAATTCCCACTTGTTTTCATTAGGCACACAACGCATGCCCTCTAGAGGTGACCCATACAGAAATTGATCCTAGGAAGCACTCCTTGTAAGTTGCTTGCTCCACTGGGACTCTTTGACAATCTTTCTTTTTTGGCAGCCTCTACTTCCCTGCTCAGACCTTTGCCCTTCAGTGGAGCACTTTGAGCCCTTTCCAAAATCTCTCTTATTTTTTCTTATTACTTTTTTATTCTCTTCCTAAACCCTTGTTTTAAAATGGCAGACTTGTCTTAAAAGAAGACTTTTGTCCTAACAAGGGAAGGAAAAGACAAGGTGGATAATGCAAGAAAGTAAAGAATGATTCAGAATGTCTTTGGCATCAATCACTGATGTCTTTTTATAGGAAATAAAGAGGCGTCTAATATATCTTCTCATCAGCCCTTGATCAGCCAATCAAGTGATCAAATAAGACCCTTCACAAAGAAGGAGTCTTATGAAAGAAAGAATACGTCAATTCATGCACCAAGAGAGACCTTCGCGTCTCTTCAAAAATTCTAGCATTTTTCTCCTCTTGCCATGTGGCAATTGACCAGTCAAAGAGAGGCTAAGGGACATGGGATTCCATAGGAAGTGTCAGTCAACCAAGAAGTCTTCAAACAGAAGGACTTCTGGTTATGTGATTGTGCGCCGAAGAGAAGAGTCGCGACTCTTCATTTTGTGCGCCAACCTTTATCCATGCCACAAGCTTTCTTTGACCAGTCAAAGCCTATCCAATATGGGTGTTAAATGAAAGAGGGTTAAAAAAGGTTTATCATCTAAAGGTGATTAACAAGTAGAAGGACTCTTGGTCCTTCTGCACCCCTTATATTGTCGTATATACTATTTGGTGCCAAGAGTCCCATGCCCTTGGGACTCTTGTTTTTTTTTTGCACATATAGGCTTTTTTAATTGTAGATAAAATCTAAAAAATACCGCCCCACTTAGGACTCATCCCAATTTAAGTTCTACTCAAATTGGTTAGCCCAATTAGCAAGCTAATAGACCCAAACTAATTGGGTTAGGAGTTAGGCTAACCTATATATGCTAGTATGTAATATAGCTAGCCAATTAGGATCCCATGATCCTAATAAAATTCAATTGACTTCCTAGGCCAATTGCCTAATATGTATGATCATTTGGATTCTATATCTAGCCAGCAGTAGGTCTAGGTCCAAGCCAATTTGATCCAATCGAACTCGATTGACCTAATTAAGTCAAATTGAGCTGGCACAAGTTGCCAATTCGAACTAACTTTCGAATTGACTCATGAATCCAATCGAATTGATTCATGAAAACCTATAAGACATGATTGACATCTAGCAACGTGTCATGCATACCCGGAAGATGAGGAATTTAGTAAAAATTACTAAAATACCCTTCAGTGGAAAGTCTTTGTACAACTCAATCCTTCGATTTCTCTTTATCCCAAATAATTGATGGGTATGGATAATTGTCAAACCCAATTACTTAATCCTTTCGAATATCAATTTGACAATGAAAACTCCATTGATGACTGATTAGAAAATATTTCTAATCTCATCAACTTTGATCAAAGACTCCCTGAGCCATCAATCGAAGAGATTACTTCGAATAAATTTTCTTTTATTAGGAGTGGTCAATTTCTTGTTGATTCACTCACATCCTTCATACACAATCCACCATATCTGAAATCATCCCATACATGACTTAATTATCATGAATGAGTATGAACCAAAATATGGCTTCATGTGCATAACCATGGCAATCTCAGGTCCAAGGATCACATGTACAACTCTCACTATAAGAACCATCTTTTGACAAGTAGTAAGACCTCCATAAGATGTTCTTAATACGGATCAGTTTAGTGAACTCATATCCTAACGAGCACCCACATCCTTGTATTAGTGTCTCTACACAAGTGACTGTAAGACCAACCACCCTTTTCATTGAGCATACATAGGATGTGCTAGTCTTACCGGTAACATCAATCCCTCAATCGATGATCCAATGACTAGGAATATTTTAGATTAGGATTTATAGGAACTTAGGTCTCACCATTATGATTTTCATGATAACCCTAATTCCATTGCCCTAACCTATGGGTTCATCATCATCTAAAATATGTAGACATGGCAATATGTTGAATAAATATACCTTTTATTAATTAAATAATTTCATACAAGAGTTGGTAGATTATAATAATGCCCTTACAAAAATTAGCTTTTATGGCACTTTTCTTTCATCTTCAGCATCCTTACTTACACCCTGATGATCCAGACATGGAGTAATGTACATTGAGGACATCGTGAGCCATGTTTTTGCCTAGTAACCTCTGAGCTTTTGGGATGCTATTCGCAATATGGTCATCGAGCTTTTTCAGGATCACTTCTATGCGATCAGCTAGCCTCATTGTCATAGCCATCACAGTAGATAAGTCTATTAATAAATTTATTTACTTCTTTTATTTTTTTATACTTAAAAATTTATTAATAATATTTTATTTTTTTATTGCAGGATACTGGAACTTCTAGCTCTCATCTATCAATTATTGCAGAGGACATGCAGAGTAGGAGGAGGATGACGATGACAAGAAAGATCTCAGATGATTTTTTCTTTATTTTGATATTATGTATTTATTTTATTTACTTATAAAATAGTATAAAATTATAAATTTATACTTTTTAATATAATATAATTATATTTTTTTATTTATAAATATGGTTGTTAATTATTAAATTATAATTGTTTGTTATTAGAATTAAAATAGATTTTTTAAAAAATAATTACTATTTTTTAAAAAATAAAAAAGTTATTAATAATAGTAATTGCCATTGATAAAGCTTTATGATCGATAGTTGCCATTTTTAGCAACAAAATTTTTTTGGTCACTAATAATTTATTTATTTAATTATTTTTTTAAAAAAATAAATATTATTAGCGATGATTATGGTGATGGTGATTGCCATCGCTAAAGATTTATTATCGATAGCTTCAATTTTTAGCAATGTCATTTTTTTGGTTGCTAATTTTTTATTTAATTATTTTTTTTAAAAAATAAAAATATTATTAGCGATGCTAAATAGTCATTTATAATAATGTTTATTAATGATGGTTAGTTGCGATATGAGTTTATGTAATGGATTATTAACAATGGCAAGATATTGCTAATAGCATTAGCGATGGCAAGCTTGCTATTAGCATCATTAATAATTGATTTTCTTGTAGTATAATAACTTTCAGTTTGATGAATCAATATTTCTAACTAGTTTCAAAATAATTTAAGTCACTGTACTTTCACTGCATACTCTGATATAAATTTACTAGATTTTCTAATTTTATCAGATGAATTTTTGATAAAAATACCACTTTATACTAAAATATAAAAGATCAACATTTTAAAAGGAAAACTTTTAAGTTTCTTTGTCCTTGCCATGTCTTAAGTATACTATTCCAATCAAGCACCTCAACCCACTTTTCATGTGTGAAGCTTTTGTAGAAATTTCACTATTCTTTCAGGATATCAATAACTCTAGTCCAAACCCAAATTAATCATGCTTTTCTTGATAATTCAATTAGATAATCTAGATCAACTTTTTTCTTAGAAGGTTAACTTTAACTATAACAAAGTAAATAACTCTAAGTCAATGTTCTTATAAGTAGAAGTAATCATGTTATTACTCATAGAACTACCTTATCATAATTCTTGGTATCAATTGGCACACCACCTAAAATGTTGTTCTTTATAAGCTAAACTTATATAAGTTTTTCAAAACCAATTTCTCAACTAAAATCAATCATTAATAAGGAGATGCTATAGATATACTTATAAACCTAAATGTTGGCTTGGGTCTTAACACACCTAAGAGTCATCAACAAATATAAGGAAGATCAAGTAATTCGATCCAAAATTGCTAATATAAATTATTAAAGATTCCACTAAAATGTATATACAATAAAAAGGATTAGTACTCTATATTTTACTAGTTTGAGGTATGTGGTTACTTTTATTGATGATTTCTCTAGATATACATAGATTTATTTTATTAAAAAATCAAAAGCATTTGAAAGATTTTGTCAATTTAAGAATTTGGTTGAATTTTTTAAATTAAAAATTAGCTATTGAAGAACTAATGGAGGTAGTGAATATGTTTTAAAGGAATTTTCTAACTATTTCATTAGTTGTAGCATACATGGATAATTTACTTGCCCAAACACTCATAAGTAGAATGGTGTGACAGAGAGAAAGAACAAATATCTATTTGAGACTATCTATAGTATAATTTATGTAAAGAATGTGAAACATGAATTCTAGACAAACTGCATGCCGATAATAGTTTATGTTATTAATAGGCACCTTTTAAAAATATTGATAATATGACTTCCTATGAAAAACTATTTAGAAATCATTATGATATTTATCTTCTTTTGTGTTTTTGTATATGTTTGCTTTATATATAATTATGATCCATTCTCTAATAAGCTAGATAAGAGACTATTAGATATATGTTTCTTAGTTATAATGAAGTATGATCGAGGAAAAGTTGGAGATACATAATAAAGATTTATATTTTCAGACATATTGTTTTGATGAAAGTTCTTCTTCGTGGTCTTCTGGCGGGTCCTACTTCCTAGTTGATAAGTTTGGATCAATTTTTGATGAGGACTAGATATCCCAAAAGGATGTTGTTCTGATAAAAATTGGTGAGCCTTCTTTGTTTTTTCAAGTTTTTTCTTCTTTAACTAAATTGCTTGTCTTCCTCACCTATTTTGGATGCTCATTCAAGTTCATAGCAAATTGGTGCACATGCTTCAAATTTTAAGAAAGATGAATGCATTATTAAAGGAAAAGAAGATATGAAGTTATTTATAGATGAACCTGAAGCTTCTAAGGATCCATCACCATTATAAAGAAAAGAAAAACAAAGAAGAAACCAATTGACAGGTATGGAAATTGGAATTATTATTCTATTGCTTATTATTATGCTTTTACTATTATTGACCAGGTAGAACCCACTTCACATGAAAAGGCCAAGGGCATTGGTATTTAGAAAGATACTATGAAAGAAGAAACTTTAGCTTTTAAAAAGAATGGGACGTAGAATTTGGTTTCTTTAGTTAGTGATTTTTCTTTTATTTCTTGTAAGTAGGTTTATAAGGTAAAAAAGAAGAATGGTAATTCTATTGAATACTACAAAGCTAGGTTTGTAGCAAAAGGACTCTCACAAAGGTATGAAGTTAATTTTGATAAGACATTCAATCTAATTACAATATTAACTACTGTCTGAGTGTTTATTTCTTTAGCAACTAATAAAAGATAGTATATGAATGTTAAGAATGTTTTCTTATATGGTAATCTTGACAAGAAATTTGTATATTAAAGCCTTTTGGTTTTGTTGACTTCTGTCATCATGAGTTTGTTTGCAAATTTATGAAAACTTTATATGATCTCAAGTAGACACATGGAGCATGGTATGAAAAATTTATAGAATATTTATTATTTTATAGTTATTCTCTATCTTTTATAGATTCTTGTTTATTTGTAAGCATACTAACAAAGTTATAATAATTGTTTTCCTCTATATTGATAATTTGATTGTTATTGGTAATGATGTTAGTGAGGTTCGTAGTGTTCGTGGATAGCTATGTATACTATTTGAGATGAAAGAACTTAGTGAACTAAAATATTTCACTGGTACTGAAGTAGATAGAGTTAAAGATATTTATTTTATCTATCAAAAAAGTATGCTCTTGATTTATCAAATAAGCATAGCTAATTGTAAGCACATGCGGATCCTAATTGAATCAAATTTAAAGTTGAGTAAGGAGCAGGCCAAACTTCTTGATGATCAACTATATATAGATAGGCTACAGGCAGTTTGACCTATTTGATTATTATAAAGCCAGATATTTTTTTATGCAATTCATGTTGTTAACAAATATATGCAGAGTCCTTGGCTACCATATGTTGATGCAATTTTATGGATCCTAAGGCATATTGCAAAGATAGTTGATTATGACATATTATATACTAATAATTCTTTAATCACGTTAGCACGTTTTATGGATATAAACTATGTTGGTGATGTAAACATATGTAGGTCTACTATTGGTTATTCTTTTAACTTGAGATCTAGTATTATTTCTTAGTGAAACAAAAGATAGCCCATTGTTGTGTTGTTTTTATAGAAGCATAGTATCATATATTCACAATGACAATTTAGGTGTCAACTTAACTTACAAGGTTACTTGATGATTTAGGTTAGGGCATTGACTATATCATTTCTCCTTATTGTGATAATGAGAGTACAATCTAACTGGCAAGGAATATGGTATTTCATGCAAGAACAAAGCATTTTGAGGTTTATCATCACTTTAATAAAGAGAAATTATAGATGAAGAGGTTGATTTGCTTCTAGTTTTTATAAAGAACCAGCTAATGGACATCTTCATCAAAAGATGGTCAAGCAATTCGAAGACTTGCGCAACAAGCTTGGCATTATTAGAATAGACTTCACAATGAAGAGGAGTGTTGAGAATCGTTGCATGCCCAATTTTAAAGAAAACTCTATTTACTTACTCCTTTTATGTTTTATTTGAATAGGGCTTTATCTCTAGGATTAGCGTATTTCGTTTAGAGTTGTATTTTAGTGCATATTATTTTGGAGTTTAGGTAGGAGTCAAACTCCCACTCATATAACTTCTACTTAAAAGAACCATTGCCATTGCCTTTAGGGTATGGAAGAAGAGTTAAAGGTGTCTTCTTTAAGAAGGAGTGAGGGAGGTTTCTTGTATGGCTTGATTTTTTAATTTTTTCTTTCAACATCTCTTTCTTGTATTTTTTGTGATGTTTGTTTTGGATCTTAGACCAATACAATCAACCTACCCATGTTGCATATCGTTCTAAATTTTTTATGTCTCCAAGTATGGGGCCATGTAAGCTCCATGTAGTTTATAAGACAAATTGATAACTTTGACATTCCTGGCCCCCCAAGCATCATGACCAGCCAAAACTAAAGTTTCATTAAAGAGTGTTTTCATGAGGTAAAACCTCCTTAGAGAATATAAGAGTTCATTACAATTAGTCAAGTTGTACAAAGTCCTAAGTGCTTTATGTCATCATGCCCATTGTAACAATTTTCAAAGAGAAGAATTTTATTGAAAACACAAATATGCTAATTTTTGTAAACTGCATAATTAAGGAAAATCAATTCCACTAAAGCAACACACTTTAAGATGGTGCAATTGATTTATCTAGATAAAAAAACAACAATGATTGATACATTTGATAGCTCTTTCATTTGTCAGTTTTTTCCCTAATTGCCCATATTGATTGTTCATAGATAAATAAATAAAAATGATTAGTAGAACTGATAATTATGCAAAGCTTACATTATTAAACATGTCCATATACAAAATAGATGACAATGGTTGGTAAACCTAATAGTTTTCTAATTTATCTGATTTTTCCTTCAATTGTCTATGTTGTATGTTTATAAATAGATAAATGATATTGATCATTAGAGATGACCGCTTTGCAAAAGCTTTTATTACTGCATATACTCACGGATAAATAAAAAATAATGATCAGTAGGTCCAATAGTTGTCTAGTTTATTATAAAAGGACCAGCTGAGAGATAATCGAGGATATCTCAAACCACACAGTACACAAGCACAATAAAAATAGGATCAGTTTGAAAAGAAAATAAATTGAACAAATATAGAACATGAAAGAGAGATAATCAAGCAATATAAAAGAAAAAAAAAGAAAGCACACCATATATACAGTTTGTCCTATCAATCATTGGCCTACATCCATTGGTAAGACCTCATCGACATTCTCTTATTCAATCCATAGGTACAAAAGATACAAAATTGAAGAACAAAATACAAAAAACTCTATACAAAGGTTTCTCATACAAAACAAGCCCTCTGGATCCTCTCATGGTGCTCATGAGCATCCAAAGACTGGCTCCGGCCTCTATTGGAAAAGAGGTCGAGAGAGAATCCAAAATCTTGTGTAAAATGACTCCCAAACAAAGTCAAACTACATCTGGGACTCTTAGCCAAACTCTTACCATCAGATAAGTATCACACATCTAAAATCATGCCAAAAACATTAGTAGAACAGTCTACATCAAACTTGGATTAGCCACCCACCGTTTGATCTTCACCAACATCAACGTGATCCATTCAATCACGCACTGTGCATGTGCACCATGGCGTAGACCACATAAACCTTCCCTGGACCGCAATGAGAAGTGGTAGACCGCAATAGTGCACTACCACGTAGGCTTGGGCCATCGAACGTGATTGCACACACTAAATGCAATGGGTTGCGTGCTCGGCTGGGCTATGCACGTGCATGCTAGGCTACAACATTAACACTTATTCCACTCGAAGACATGTGCCGAACTCAAAAGAATATCATCCGTGGAGGCCTTGTCAACCTCCACTCCTTACATAGCTTCAAGATTGAGAAAAACCTTACTCCAATTTAACTTTTCTCGAGTTATTAGCTTTGTCAATACGTTTGCTAAGTTTGCATCAATATGAATCTTTAACAGTAAGACTAGACCATCATCCACCATATCTCTTACAAAGTGATAGCGAATGTCAATATGATTCATCCGAGAATGAAATGTCAGATTTTTTATCAAGTGCAATACACTTGACTATTACAATTCACCCTTATCACATCCTACTTCATCTTGAAGTCTGCAAGAAGTCTCATGAGCTGGATAGCTTTTTTATATGTGTGTGCCATGCAATATACTCTATCTCTTCGTTGATAGTGCCACCACTGACTGAATCTTAGATTTCTAGGTTATAGCACCACTATCCATAGAGAATACATAACTTGTAGTAGATTTTCTCCTATCTCGATCTGATGTAAAATCAAAATCCATATATCCAATACACTCCAAACCTTTAAAACCATAACAGAGTGAATAATTTGACATCAATTTTAGATACTAGAGGATCCACTTCATTGCTTTCCAATAGTCACTATCTGGATTTGCCATATACCAACTCATAACTCCACTACTTGTGCAATATCTAGTCTTATGCATACCATGACAAATATAAGGCTCGCTGCTGCTGATGAATATGGTACCAAGGCCATGTCAACCTTTCCTACTTCCATTTTGGGTGATTGCTTGGTCGATAATTTTAAATAAATAGGAAACAGGAAAGAAACTAGTTTTGCATTCTACATATTGAAGCACCATAGAACCTGTTGCTATCTAGATCGTCATGGCCTGCAGCTCCTGCTCGACGTCGGTTGGTGGCACTCCCATCCGACATCCAATGCACGTGCCCGGACCTGCAAAAAAAAGGAGACCTGGAGGACGATCCTCGTCGGTGGATTCTGAAGTGGTCTCCACTCTCGAAAGTTTCTAGAAAAGAGATGAAGTGAAAGTCTAGGTCGAGAAGGAGGGCATGAGCAGTGGTGGCCATCGGGACTCTTTCTCCCTCCCTGGAGTTCTCAGAAGCTCCTGGAGTGCCTTGTGCTTCGCTGAGTTGCCTGCCCTTTCTCGCTTCCCCCTTACCTTCCGCTGGAGGCCCCTTTTGATTTTCTTATAGGCGGGTTGCACCTCGAGCGAGGTACGAAGTTCTGTCTATTTTGTCTCTCTTGGGTGCTCCCTGCACCAGTGGGACGTAGGCCCGCTTCCCTTCCCCCTCGAGGTGGTAGGGGATCTGTTACCAGCTAAGTCCGTAGAGCGTGGAGGGGCATGCATCTCTTTCATGGCAGAGAGATATGCTGCGGATCCTGACACCCTGATAGGACACTGCTCCTCATTGGTGCCGTCCCACCATCTGAGGGGGGAGGACTTGGCAGAGCACCAATCCGGGCACAGGTGCTACAAGGTCTGAATTCTCTGATGAGACTTTCCTCTTCTGGGTGGTGCAGATGTAGGTAGTGGAGCTCCCTTTCCCAGGTGGCACCGATAGCGGACTGGGAGTTCAGTGGCTTTGATAAGGTGCTCCCTCGTAGACCGGCGTGCCCCGGCAAAACTCCACTTCGCAAGGGCATAGTCGGCATGCTTTGGAGGGGGGCCATTCCTCCAGACGTTCTAGGTGGTGTGCCGTCGCCCGTCAAGCATGCCAGTCTCCCCAGTCGTGCCAGGATGAGGGTGATGGCGCCACTTGCCAGCACCGCCGCTTGTCCGCTCGGGGGAGAGGTTGACTTTGATCATGGGATCGGTCTCAAGCGGGGAAGGGGACTTCCCTCGCAGGCACGAAGAACAAGGGCCTGACCTCGGTCGAGGCTCGACCTCGGGGCACGAGGGGAATGAAGAACGAGGGCCTGGCCTCAATTGGGGCTCGACCTTGGGGGAGCTACTCCAGCACGAGAGGCACAAAGAACAAGGACCTGACCTCAGTCGGGGCTTGATCTCGAGGGAGCCACTCCGGCATGAGGGGCATGAAGAACGAGGGCCTGGGCTTGGCCGAGGCTCGACCTCGGGGGAGCCACTCCGGCACGAGGGACACAAAGAACGAGGGTCTGGCCTCGACCGGGGCTCGACCTCGGGGGAGCCACTTCGGCATGAGGGGCACGAAGAACGAGGACCTGGCCTCGATCGAGGCTCGACCTTGGGGGAGTCACTCCGGCACGAGGGGCACGAAAAATAAGGGCCTGGCCTCGACCAGGGCTCGACCTCGGAGGAGCCACTCCAACATGAGGGGCACGAAGAACGAGGGCCTGGCTTCGACCAGGGCTCGATCTTGGGTGAGCCACTTCAGCTTGAGGGGTACGAAGAACGAGGGACTGATGTTGATCGAGGCTCGACCTCGGGGGGCCACTCCAGCATGAGGGACATGAATAACAAGCATCCAACCTCGACCGGAGATCGACCTCGGGGGAGCCACTCTAGCACGAGGGGCCCAGACCAAAGGAGGTTCTGCTAGAGTCTTTGTCCAGCTGGCACCGCCTGTCAAAATGTCCGCCAGTTGGGTTTGAGAGGGGCTTCACATCAGTGGTCCTGCCACATCGGAACCTTCTCCATATATCCCTTTTGTGAAAGCCATACCTTTCTATTCTTCCTGTTGGCTTTGGCTCCTTAATTTTGATGATTAACAAAAGGTTGAGTATATGTTTGGACTAATGTTTCATCTCAAGATAAAGTTTCAGGACTTAGATTATTCAAAAAGAGTATCAAGAGTACAATGATGAAACCAAGCTTGCCTGATTTGGGAAAGAGCTCTTCTACCTTGAACAAGATCAAATTTCTCATATTGGACCTTCTTGTTAAGAAGTAATTGACAAAAGAAACAAAGGCTTAGAAAAACTCAAGCATGGCACGCACCTCTCTAGAGTTTCAGAAAATTTTAGATCAGAGGTCGACCACCAAAGGTCGACACTTTGCCAAAGGTCGACCACCAGAGGTCGACTCATGAAGAAAAGAAAAGTTCAGCAAGGCCGGCACGGCAAAATTTCAGTAGCACGCTCCAGAGGTCGACCACCAGAGGTCGACACCTGTCCAGAGGTCGACACCAGAGGTCGACTCATCGCCTGAGAATTCAAACTGGGCAGAACTATGGTTTTCTGGATTTTTGCCTAAGATAAATTGGAGGTCGACTCATGAGGTCAACACTTGATCCAGAGGTCGACTCATGAGGTCGACTCATGGCATAACGGCTAGTTTTTCTGAACTTTTGATTTGATTTCTAACGGCCATAAACGGCCATATTTTTGATTCTAACGGTCTTGTGGAGTTGTTTCAGCTTGAATGAGATATTTAACCTCCACTTAACTTCAAAAAAGACAAGGAGACAAAGTGAAAAAGAATAGAGTGAAAGTACAAAGCCTTCAATCAATTCCAAGCCAAAAAGAGTGAGAAAACCAAGAGATTCCTTAGCCAAAAGCTTACCATCTTTGAGGAATCCAACTTTCAAGTGTTTGGCATTTAGTGAGGTTCAAAGATTCCAAGAGAAAGGCTTGAAGAGTCTCCATCAAGAGCTACATCGAATTACTTTTTGCTCAAAAGGAGTTTGTCTTGATTTATTCATTGTATTCATATTCTTTTGTCTTAGACTAGTTTCAAGGGAATTTGAAACTAGTGTGAGGTTTGTTGGTGAGCCAATTAATAAAACCAACTAGGGTTGCTTGTAAGCCCGAAGCCAAAACAAGTGAGTGAGGTTTGTTGGTGAGCCAATTGATATAACCAACTAGGGTTGCTTGTAAGCCCGAAGCCAAAACAAGTGTGTAAGGTTTTGACTTGTGAGCCTGGTAAAACAAGTCGGCTGTAATCTAGAAGAGATTATAGTGAAAATTCCCAAGTGGAGCTTGGGGAGTGGATATAGGTGCTAGGTGCACCGAACCACTATACTTCTTGTGTGTTTGCATTGCTTTACTCTCTATTTTCTTTTGCTCTTTAATTATTGTTATATTTCATTGCTTCCGTTGCACAATTACTTGAGCACTATCACTCTTCACCTTTGAACTTGATAGCATATATATTGCTTTAATTTTTAAAATACCCAATTCACCCCTCCTCTTGGGCACCATATCTGGGCAACAAGTGGTATCAGAGCACCGGTACTCTCTTGTAGGTCCAACAATCTTGAGTGAAAGATCATGGCCGCCCCAATTGGAATGGGTATAGTTGAAGGACAAGCATCAAATCGCCCTCCTTTCTTTAATGGCACAAACTACACATACTGGAAAACTCGTATGCGTATTTATTTACAAGCTGTAGATTGTCATATATGGAGAGTAATTACTAAAGGGCCTCATCAGCCCACTCACTTGGTTAATGGCATTATCACCCCGAAATCTGAAGAAGAATGGGATGACAATGACATCAAACAAGCTGAGTTAAATGCTAAGGCGATGAATTTACTATTCTGTGCACTTGACCCTAGTGAATTTAACAGAATATCAAATTGTATTTCCACCAAAGAAATTTGGGATACACTTGAGGTTACCCATGAGCGTACACACCAAGTGAAGACCACAAAGGTGAACATGCTCATTCATACGTATGAGATGTTCAAGATGGAACTAACTGAAAGTATAAGTGAAATGTATACTAGATTTACCAATATAGTAAATGGTACGAGGAGTTTGGGAAAAAATATATCTAATGGTGAACTGGTTAACAAACTTCTCAGGTCTCTTCCGGCTTCATGGGATGCGAAAATAACAGCCATAAAAGAAGCCAAGGATGTCAATACTCTACCTCTTGAGCAGCTTCTTGGATCACTGATGACTTACGAGCTTTCACTAAAGTAGAAGACAGTGGACAATGACAAGAAAAAGAAAGCCATAGCCTTCAGTCCACTACAAAGGAAAAGTCAAGTGATGAATCAGAAGAAGAAGCTGATGATGATGAGACAGCCCTCATTACAAGAAAATTCAAAAGATTCATAAGAAAGAAGAAGGGCTTCTACAAGAAAAGGCCACAAAAAGGTGATCACAATAAAGATAAAGAGAAAGAAAAAGAAAGGGATCCACCCATCTGCTTCGAGTGCAAGAAGCCTGGACATTATAAAACGGATTGCCCTTTGCTTAAAAAGAGTCGAAGGATGTTGAGAAAGAAAGCCATGATGGCTACCTGGAGTGAGAGTGAGGACTCCAGCAGTGATGAAGAGCAGCAGGTAGTCGCCAACCTGTGTTTCATGGCCAATGAAGATAATGAGGTAAATTCTGAACCTGAAATTGAATTTACTTTCAATGAATTACATGATGCTTTTGATGATTTAGTTATGGAATATGAAAAATTAAAATTGAAAAATAAGAAATTAAGAAAGCTAAATCTTGAGCTTACCAAAAATTTAGAAAAGTTTTCAACTGAAATTGAAGATTTAATTCAAGAAAATAAGAAATTAACTGAACATGTAAAGACCTTGAAAAATGATAAGGATAATCTTTTAAAAGAAAATGATTCTTTGAAAAATAATAGAATTCTTAAAACTAATGAGAAAATTGAAAAACAAAACAAAGAACTATTGTTTCAAAACAAGAATTACAAAGAAGAGTTAGAAAAAGTAAAACCTTTTATAAAAAAGTTTACTTTTAGTTCAAAAAAATTAAGTATGCTTTTAAATAGTCAACATGCAGTGTTTAATAAAGCTGGACTTGGATTTAAGCCACAGAATCAACAAAAACTTTACAAAAACTTTTTCATACCTGCATCTTCTAATATTACCTGCTATGCATGTGGTAAGTTAGGACATAAATCATATATTTGTAATAGAAGAAAATTAAATACATTTGGAAAGATTTGGGTTCCAAAAGGAACCAATTTGACTAACCCTAAAGGACCCAAGATGACTTGGGTACCTAAAGTTTCAACTTGATTAATTTTTGCAGGTGTGCCTTGCAACCAAAAATAAAAGAAGAATGTGGTATCTGGATAGTGGTTGCTCAAGGCACATGACTGGGGATGTGAAGCAATTCTCATCACTAGCAGCTATTGATGGTGGAAATGTTACTTTTGGTGATAATGGAAAAGGCAAAATCGTCGGAATTGGTAAAATCCATATCACCCCTAATGCTTATGTAGATAATGTATTATTTGTTGATGGCTTGAAGCATAATCTTTTCAGCATTAGTCAGTTTTGTGACAAAGGCTTTAAAGTTATTTTTGAATCATTTTTGTGCATGGTATCTAGTCTTGATGTCGATGGCATCAAGTTCACTGGTCATAGGCATGGAAACATTTACATGGTTGATCTTGATGATCTAGCCATGGAAAGTGGTCAATGCCTAGTGGCTAGGGAAGCCAAGGCAAGTGAAACTAGTTGGCTTTGGCATCGTAGGCTAGGGCATGCTAGTATGCAGTTGATTTCAAAATTAAGCAAAAAGAATCTTATAAAAGAATTGCCAAAACTCATATTTGAAAAAGATAAGATTTGTGCTGCATGTCAATTTGGAAAACAAACTAAATCTACTTTCAAACCTAAAGGAGTAGTATCTACTACTAGACCCCTTGAATTATTGCATATGGACCTCTTTGGACCAACCAGAACAACTAGTTTGGGAGGTAAAAAATATGGGCTAGTAATTGTAGATGATTACTCATGATTTACTTGGATAATGTTTTTAGCTCATAAAGATGAAACGTTTTCAGCTTTTGTTAAATTTCATAAAAGGGTTTCAAACGAAAAAGATCTCACTATTGTTTTTTTGCGTAGTGATCATGGAATTGAATTTGACAATCATGATTTTGAAGCTTTTTGTAATGAAAATGACATTAGTCATAATTTTTCTGTACCTAGGACACCTCAACAAAATGGGGTGGTAGAAAGAAAGAACAGGACACTTGAAGAAATGGCATGCACAATGCTTTGCGAAAACGATTTACCTAGATATTTTTGGGCAGAAGCCATTAATACTTCCCATTACATTTTAAATTGTGTTTTAATTCGACCTATTTTGAAGAAAACACCATATGAGCTTTGGAAAAATCGAAAACCGAATCTTAAATATTTTCGTATATTTGGTTGCCGCTGTTTCATATTAAACAATGACAAAGACAATATCAGTAAATTTGATGCCAAGTCAGATGAGGGTATCTTCTTAGGATACTCTACTTCTAGCAAGGCATACAGGGTCTTCAACAGAAGAACTCTTATGGTTGAAGAATCAATTCATGTAGTGTTTGATGAATCTAACAAAAAATCTTCTAGAAAAGAAGATTCTATTGATGATGAAACAGGTACAAAGAAGCTTGAACAATTGACAATCAATGAAGATGAGCCCAAAGGAGATGATGATCAAGAAAATGAAGATCAAACTCAAGAGATCAATGCAACTTCACCAAAACCTTTACCTAAAGAGTGGAGGTATGCACACGGATACCCCAAAGAGCTAATTATTGGTGATCCGTTAAAGAGAGTAAGTACACGCTCTTCTATTAGAAATGTTTGTGATTATTTAGCTTTTGTATCTCAGATAGAGCCTAAGTCAATTGAAGAAGCTGAAAAAGATTGTAACTGGATTAATGCTATGCAAGATAAACTAAATCAATTTAAAAGAAATAACGTTTGGACTTTAACTGAAAGACCCCTTAATGTTTCTGTAATTGGCACAAAATGGGTTTTTAGAAATAAACTTGATGAACATGATATTGTAACTAGAAACAAAGCTAGACTTGGTTCTAAAGGCTACAACCAGGAAGAAGGGATCGACTTTGATGAAACCTTTGCTCCTGTTGCTAGGCTAAAAGCAATTAGACTTTTACTTGCTTTTGCTTGTTTTATGGATTTCAAGTTATTTCAAATGGATGTTAAAAGTGCTTTTTTAAATGGATTTATTGAAGAGGAAGTTTATGTTGAACAACCTCCTAGTTTTGAAAATCATGAATTTCCTAACCATGTTTTTAAATTGCATAAAGCATTGTATGGCTTAAAGCAAGCTCCTAGAGCTTGGTATGATAGATTAAGTTCATTTTTGATGAAGAATGATTTTTCTAAAGGTAATGTAGATAATACAATGTTTTTTAAAAAGAAAAAAATGATGATCTCTTAGTAGTACAAATCTATGTAGATGATATTATTTTTGGTGCTACTAACGAATGTCTTTGTCAAGAATTTGCAAAGTTAATGCAGAGTGAGTTCGAGATGAGCATGATGGGAGAACTCAACTTCTTCCTCGGACTCCAAATTAAGCAAATCAAAGAGGGGATCTCCATCAACCAAGCCAAGTACACAAGGGAAATATTGAAAAAGTTTGGGATGGAGACTACCAAACCAATAGGTACCCCTATGAGCTCTTCATGTAAATTAGACAAAGATGAATGTGGTAAATCAGTAGACCAAAAATTATATAGAGGCATGATTGATTCATTGCTATATCTAACTGCCAGTAGACCGGATATAATGTTTAGTGTTTGTATGTGTGCACGTTTTCAGTCTGCTCCTGAAGAATCACATCTCTTGGCTGTAAAACGTATATTTAGATACTTATCTGGGTCAATTGAAATTGGTCTTTGGTACTCTAGAGAGTCATCATATGAATTAATTGCATATTCTGATGCTGATTTTGCTGGGTGTAAACTTGATCGTAAAAGTACTAATGGAACTTGTCAATTCCTAGGAGTTAATTTGATTTCATGGAGCAGCAAGAAACAGAATTCGGTTGCTCTATCTACGACGGAAGCCGAATATATAGCATCTGGAAGCTGTTGTGCTCAGATTCTATGGATCAAACAACAACTCGAGGACTTTGGCATCAAACTAACTAAGACACCCATAAGATGTGATAATACTAGTGCAATCAATTTAACAAAAAATCCTGTACAACATTCAAGAAGCAAACATATTGAAATAAGACATCACTTCATAAGAGATCACGTTCAAAACTCTAATGTGTTGTTAGAATTTATTTGTACTGATTATCAATTGGCTGATATATTCACAAAACCAATGAATGAAGATAGATTTTGTATGATCAGAAGAGAACTGGGAGTCATTGATCCTTTTGCTTGAAACTCTTCAATTCTCATCAAAATTCCTCAAAAATGATTTATAAATTCTCAAATATGTTTAAAGCTTATTTTTCTAAATTTTATTAATTTTTTAAATTTTACCGAATTTTATTTTGGCTAATTTATTTTTGGAGGTTGATACTTAAGTTTTCGGAGG
Source organism: Areca catechu (assembly GCA_021397845.1). Classification (NCBI taxonomy): domain Eukaryota; kingdom Viridiplantae; phylum Streptophyta; class Magnoliopsida; order Arecales; family Arecaceae; genus Areca; species Areca catechu. The sequence goes on from CM038044.1 coordinate 10,279,813, forward strand.
TCGACACTTGAGGTCGACCCCTGAGAATTTTTAGAGGTCGACACTTGAATGGAAATCATGTTTTTTAAAAACCGTCCGCAAGCCTCTTTTTCTCCATTTCCTTCCTTTTCTCCTTCGTGTGGTCCCCCTCCAATGCTCCTAAACCTCTAAACAGTGGATTTTCAACCCTCTCCTTCATCTTTTTGGGTAATCCTCTCCTCTCCTCTTGTTTTCTTTAGAACCAAACCATTTTTTTGACCGTGTTCTTGGTTTTGGACAACCGAAAGCTTTTGCCTCTATCTACCCTCAAATATCGGTTGTTTTTCAATTAAAATCACTTATTTCCCTCCTCCGTTTCTTGCATTTCCTCCATCTACTCTCGATTTTCTCCATTTTCACAAACCCTATCTTACCATTTCACCATTTCTTCTTTTGCTCAACCCGTGAACCTCTCTTCTCCTCCCTTTTCTTGGTTCCTTTCCTCTTAGCCTTGCATTATCCTACTTCTCCCTAATTTACCCCTCTTCCATCCATATGGGTCCAAGAAAGCACTTGGCAGTGAGAAAAAGGAGAATGGAACAAGGCCAAAGTAGCACTGAGCGACGAAGAAAGGTCAGACATGAGCATGAGCCGACCCCAGAGCCACCTGCACCAGTGCCAGCCAGCTTAGTACGGAAGAGCATTGCGAGCGGGAGGCGTGTGGACATACCTTTCTGGGATTAGCATCACTTTTTTATAGGAGATGTGCTGAGAGATGCAGGTCTGGTTCACTTCTGCACAATGACTGAGAGATTCTACCTAGACCTCATCAGGGAGTTCTATGCATCCATGGCCACTGATGGCATTGGATGGTCAGCTACTGTACGTGGGATCGAGATTCCAGTGACACCGGAGGTCATCAGTCGTGTTTGGAGGATTCCACTTCATGGCACAGCTGCCACTTCGATCAGCGACAGAGAGCATGTCTTCAGATGTATTCTAGAGCGTGAGGATGTTAGCGGCATTTCCACAGTAGCCGCTAACCAGCTTTCACTGGAGATGAGAGTGCTGCATCATATCATCGCCCGTATCTTGATTCCGAAGAGCGGGAGGTTCGACTTTATCACTGAGCGTGAGCTGGTGTTGATGGTGTCCCTGAGACAGCGGACTCCCATCAACCTTCCCAGGATCATGCTTCAGCAGATGGGTGAGGCAGCATCTCACAGGAGACTAGTTCAGCCATATGGCATGGGGCTGACACAGCTATTCAGGGAGCATGGAGTTTCATTTGATGGTATACCCTTCAGTCAGCTGCAGCATACTGATACATATGGAGAGAAATCCCTGCATAGGATGGGATTTCGACTGATTGGTGACCGTTGGGTGCGACGAGAGTCTGGCCAGGAGCCAGATGAGGAGGATGAGATCTGAGCAGCTGAGGCAAGGCCTTCAGAGCCTACTGATCATGGTACACCTCCTCGCCAAGCACCAGAGTCAGAGACTGCGGAGCCTGAGCCATTCACGCCACCACCCTCATCAGCTCCAGCACCTACTGCTACTGCTACACCACGGAGGACTACAGCGAAGATATCAGACTTTGAGCAGAGAGTGACTGATCACATTTCAGAGGTCCGGACAGAGATTGCTGGTGTATGACAGGAGCTACATGGTCTGCGGATCCACACAGATATGCACATTGGAGCTCTCTCAGCTAGTGTAGATGCAGGATTTTGACATATCCTCAGCCTACTGAGATTAGCATTGCCACCAGGGACTGTAGATCCGACAGTATCTCCTCCACATTCTGATGATGATGATGATGATGGCTCCAGTGGATACAGTGACAGTGATGGAGATCAGCCTGGAGCAGGTAGCTCTGATGTTCCACCTGCAGATCCGATTCCAGAGATTCCCCCTTCTACTGATCCTCCTTCTACTGATCTTCCCAATACAGATCCTCCAGCTATAGATGTGCCAGTAGATACTGAGTTTACTGAGTCACTTTTTGAGACTATTACAGGGATTCCGGATGATAGAGATGAGTATACAGAGACAGATATTGATGATCCCACTGCTTATGAGCTAGTCAGCAGGCACACTCCAGCTTAGTTTACTCAGCATACTGATCCATCTACTCCTTCTGCTACTGCTTCTGTTAGGACACCTGTGGAGCCTTTTCCTCGGACTTATAGATCTCGTAGGACTACCCCTAGGTCTGGTCCCTCTCTGAGGACTCGGAGTCTCACTCATAGGACTCCAAAATTCTCATACAGGATTTCGGCTCCTATCTCTTTTGATATACCTTCTATTGAGGAGTAGCCTCATAGATTTGCTTGATGTATGATGTACTAGTTTGCTTTGTATGATCTGTTATATCAGTGTTTTGTGCTTACTATGTAAGCAATTTTGTAACTGAATACATTTATATACTTATCTACATTGTGATATTTTACTGTCTGATACCAGCTCTTAGCATTTATCTTTTTAAACCCTCAAGTTAGAATGTTTTTGTTATATTGAATGCACAAATTGAGGGGGAGCATGTATTTTATGCAACTAAGTACTTCATTGTAATGGAACATAATTTTCTTTAATATATCTTTTACTACAAAGAATGCACTTTTTGATTCTTGACAAAAAGGGGGAGTATAGTAATGTTTGTAAAGTATATATGGTAAAGTATGACTCTTTCATAGAATAGAGTAAAACTATTATGGTTCTTATCTTGTTGACTCATGAGAATGTTTTCATAAAAAGAAAGAAGTAAATGACTCATGAGAATGTTTTCACAAAAAAGGTAGATGAAAAGTAAAATTTTTATGGTATACTCATGCATGTAAGGATTCTTTGAAAATTTTTATTATTGCTATATTTTGCTTTTGGACTTAATTGCATATATACTCAAGGTTTTGTCATCATCAAAAATGGGGAGATTGTTGGCTTTGGCTCCTTAATTTTGATGATTAACAAAAGGTTGAGTATATGTTTGGACTAATGTTTCATCTCAAGATAAAGTTTCAGGACTTAGGTTATTCAAAAAGAGTATCAAGAGTACAATGATGAAACCAAGCTTGCCTGATTTGGGAAAGAGCTCTTCTACCTTGAACAAGATCAAATTTCTCATATTGGACCTTCTTGTTAAGAAGTAATTGACAAAAGAAACAAAGGCTTAGAGAAACTCAAGCATGGCACACACCTCTCTAGAGTTTCAGAAAATTTCAGATCAGAGGTCGACCACCAGAGGTCGACACCTTGCCAAAGGTCGACCACCAGAGGTCGACTCATGAAGAAAAGAAAAGTTCAGCAAGGCCGGCACGGCAAAATTTCAGTAGCACGCTCCAGAGGTCGACCACCAGAGGTCGACACCTGTCCAGAGGTCGACACCAGAGGTCAACTCATCGCCTGAGAATTCAAACTGGGCAGAACTATGGTTTTCTGGATTTCTGCCTAAGATAAATTGGAGGTCAACTCATGAGGTCGACACTTGATCCAGAGGTCGACTCATGGCATAACGGCTAGTTTTTCTGAACTTTTGATTTGATTTCTAACGGCCATAAACGGCCATATTTTTATTCTAACGGTCTTGTGGAGTTGTTTCAGCTTGAATGAGGTATTTAACCTCCACCTAACTTCAAAAAAGACAAGGAGACAAAGTGAAAAAGAATAGAGTGAAAGTACAAAGCCTTCAATCAATTCCAAGCCAAAAAGAGTGAGAAAACCAAGAGATTCCTTAGCCAAAAGCTTACCATCTTTGAGGAATCCAACTTTCAAGTGTTTGGCATTTAGTGAGGTTCAAAGATTCCAAGAGAAAGGCTTGAAGAGTCTCCATCAAGAGCTACATCGAATTACTTTTTGCTCAAAAGGAGTTTGTCTTGATTTATTCATTGTATTCATATTCTTTTTGTCTTAGACTAGTTTCAAGGGAATTTGAAACTAGTGTGAGGTTTGTTGGTGAGCCAATTGATAAAACCAACTAGGGTTGCTTGTAAGCCCGAAGCCAAAACAAGTGAGTGAGGTTTGTTGGTGAGCCAATTGATATAACCAACTAGGGTTGCTTGTAAGCCCGAAGCCAAAACAAGTGTGTAAGGTTTTGACTTGTGAGCCTGGTAAAACAAGTCGGCTGTAATCTAGAAGAGATTATAGTGAAAATTCCCAAGTGGAGCTTGGGGAGTGGATGTAGGTGCTAGGTGCACCGAACCACTATACTTCTTGTGTGTTTGCATTGCTTTACTCTCTATCTTCTTTTGCTCTTTAATTGTTGTTATATTTCATTGCTTCCGTTGCACAATTACTTGAGCACTATCACTCTTCACCTTTGAACTTGATAGCACATATATTGCTTTAATTTTTAAAATACCCAATTCACCCCCCCTCTTGGGCACCATATCTGGGCAACACTTCCTCTCTCGTAGCACCTTCATCCCATATATTTGGTTTACGACTCCTAGGTCTTTCATCTCGAATTTCCTAGCTAAGTTTTTAGGTTTAATATCAGACTCTTGCTATTCCCCACGATCTTCATATCATCGATATACAATAGCAAGATATAGAAGCTCCCATCATCATAATCATAGAAATATGTACAATGATCTACCTCCAATTGATTAAATCCCAAACTCATAATGAAAAAACCAAATCATTTGTACCAATATCTCGGTGCCTATTTGAGACCATACTATGATTTGTTCAGTCGATAAACCAATTGCTCCTTACCTTTTTTAACAAAACCTTCAGGTTGTGCTATATAAATCTTTTGCTCTAGGTCACTATGCAAGAATAACATCTTTAATCCATTTTGCTCGAGCTTAAATCCATGACTGTCGTGATCGCCAAGATAATCCGAATAGTAATTAAACGAACCATCAGTGATAAGATCTTATCAAAGTTAATTTCTAGCTTTTAAGCATAACCATTCACCACCAGATGCATTTTAAACCTCTCAATATTTTCATTTGTATCCTTCTTCACCTTATAGACCCACCAACATCCAATCAGACTCTTCCCTTTCGGAAGAACTACAAGTTCTAAGGTCTTGTTCTTTCAAAGTGACTCCATCCCTCCTCCATAGTACAATTCCATTTTCCAGCATTAGTGGACCTACAAGCCTCCCAATAAGAAGTTGGCTCATTCTCCTTCGCTAAAGCGATAAAAGCACAAACATGGTTAGCAAAAGAAATGAAAGAAGTAACATAGTCATTATATCTCGCGAGAGGTCTAATGACCCTCTTAGGCCTGTCAGACTTCATTGGTGGCCTTTCCTATTAGATAGCATTTTAAGATGATTGTGGAGACTCCATGCCTGGTTCATCATCAACTACTTGGTCATCAACTTGTGCTTGCTTTGTTTGCACCTTATCATGTGCAACAAAGAACTTAATAGGAATACTGGCATCATCATCTTACTTCTTCTTGGTGCCTTGAAAGGATTCTTCATTGAAAATGACATCTCGACTAAGAATAATCTTATGGGTAGTAGGGTTGTACAATCCATACCCCTTCACTCCTTTAGTATAGTCGAGAAAGATACACCTTCAAGAGTTCTTGTCCAATTTTATCCTTTTTTCTTTTGGAATCCATGCATAAGCGCCACATCCAAGACTCGGAGATGAAATTATTTATGGGCTTGCCGCTTTAGATTTTCTCTGAAATTTTCAATCCAAGTGATTTTGTTAGTGTTCTATTAATCAAGTAATAGGCCATGCTCATAACCTTCACCCAAAATCTCTTATCAAGTTTTATGGAGCTCAGCATACTTCGGACTCTCTTCATGAGTGTTCTATTTAATTTCTCAACTATACCACTTTATTATGGTGTACCGAAAACCATGAAATATCACCGAGTTTTATGTTCATCACAAAACTTCTTAAATTTCTTGGAGTAATATTATCCATCATTACCGGAATGTAGGCACTTAATCTTTAAATCTTTTTTATTTTTTGTTAGAGTCTTGAATTTCTTAAAGATCTTAGAAATATCAGAGTTTCGCTTTAGAATATATATCCAAGCTTTCTAAGAATAGTCATCAACAAAGATAACAAAGTAGGAACACCCACCTAAAAACATATCAGGTGACTCTGCTGCTGTGATGAAAAGAAAAAGTTCTTCTTTACTTACCATAATTGCAATCTTCACAAAATTTCAGTGATGCTAACTTGTACCCTGGAAGAAGCTCCTTATTTGATAATACCTGTAGCTTGTGCTCACTTATACATCTCAAACGACGATGCCAGGCTATAGGGGACACTATCTTTGCACTTGCTACCGTCACCTCTCCCACCTGAGTCTTGCCCACTAATTTAAAAAATCACCTACAGGCTCTTCCTTCATCATGACCAAACACCCTTGGCTCACCTTTAATTGGTCTTTCTCTCTAATAAATTTCATGACTTGTTTACAAAACTTTTCAAGTGATTATAGACTCTTGCAGAGTACAAGAACATGCCAAACATTAAAAATTATCTGAACTATACCATCAAATATCTTGATCCAAACATCTCTCACTCTAACTACATGACATATTGTAATGTTGTGGATCTTTCAGAGGTGGTGCTAACTCGGGCTCAGCCTAGATGGGGCTAGAGGGGGAGCAAATGAACTGATATGGAGCTGGAGGGCCTCATAGGATTCTATCACTGAGAGTCGGTCTTGCAAGATAGAAGACTAGAAAGTTTGATACACCGAGGATGGGTTATCGGTGGTGGACCCTCTGATGTTTAAGTCGGTATCTTAGAGAGGTAAATAGATGAGGCTTGGAGCCCCCTCTACATTGGAGTAAGAGTGGGTGAGGAGCCGGAGAAGTAGAGGAGAGATGAAAGGAGATTGACAAAATGAAATCTTTAGAAGAAGGGGATTTTGGTGCATTTGAATCCCGCTTCCTGGAGGATGGCACACGAAGTGGAGTAGCGGAGGGTCGGAGTACTTCAAGGTGAAATGAGAAGTGTATATATCAATGGCCCATGGGATCTTACTCAGGTAGTGACCTATGAAAGACTCAATCTAGGAAACTCAGGATGTACATCGATAGGAGAGCAAGAAGAGGGTCCCTTCTTGGTAAAAGGTAGTGGCTCTTGAGAAGAGCGGGCTCTCTGATCCGTCTCCTTTATTTTCTCTTGTTCTTCTCCTAGTGTCCTTGCAAGCCCTTGCTTGACTTTGGCTCTCTTAGTCCTCTTACCTGGAGGGTTACCAGGAACTAAGTTATAGCCTTGTACCTGATACCTAAAGATAGGAAATGATGACCGGCATGTCTAGATGTTGTAGGCATGCTTGAAGTGGAGAACCATGCTGTGATAGGTAAGGAAGGAAGTGGTGGCTAGCACGGCATGTCCCTGCGATAGAATGTTCCTCAGGCAGTAAATATTAATAACCGCCATTCCAAAAGCATGCATGGAAGGGTGGATTGAGCAGGCTGGCGATGATTTACAAGCATGCTATTTTAAGTCTACGTGGGGAGGCATTGAGAGGTTGTCTCACTACCTGAGATGGTTGACATGTGTCCAGAGAGGATTGGAGCCTAGTTGCCATGTTAGACCACTGAATCCTGACATATCATTACCTAAATAGATAACTCCACCATCCCATAATTTATATTTATGAAATAATTTCCTAATAGGAGTCATGTAAAAAGATGCCCTCAATCCAAAATTCAATGATGTACAAGATCAGATCTCTCCAATGCTATTAATGCATCCACATCTTCCAAAGTATCCGAACTAGCTTCATCTTCTATTACATTAACTTGAAAGTTTTTTGATTCAGATTTTGTATCAACTCTGTTAGATCAGCAATCTTTCTTCATGTATCCTGCTTTTTTATAATTCTAATATTTTACCTTCATTTTATCCATGGATTTAGATCTTGCCTTTTCTCGATCACTATGTTCCCTCTCATCAGGTCTTTCCAATACTACCATAGCCTCCTTCGAAGAACTTTCTTTTCTTGGCTAGATTTCTGACTCATCTTCTTTGTTAGCAATAATGATATAACTAATTTTATCTTGAGGGTTTCAATATGACTTAAGTTCATAACGAGATTATCCTAATATTCTAGTATATAACAAAATAGAATGCTAGCCTTTTCTTCTTTTTTGATTCTTACATCTAGGGTTGCAAACTTGCTCACAATAAAATTGAATACATCTAAATACTCTTGAACTGATGCCTGGTCCTTCATTTTTAGATTTGATAATTATTATCTTAAATAAATTTTATTCATCAAGGTCTTTTCTTCATAAAAATTCTTCATTTTTTTTCAAATCCCTTTTGCGGTAATCTCGGTCTCAATATTAAAAAATACCAAATCATCCAATATCAAATAAAGATTCATCATTACTAGCTTATCTTTCTTCTTATATTGTGCATTTAACATATCTTGTGATTTATGTTCTTTTCCATGTAAAGCAATTTCACAACCATTCTTAATTAATAGACCTGCATCTCCATCTTCCAAAGTACAAATTTTGATCCATCAAACCTCGGTATCTCATATTTTGTTATCATCATCTTGCGTGCCATTATTTCAGATCAAATTAGTTATAAAAGGATCTCTCTGATTCTAATACCAAACTGAAAGAACTGGTTGAGAGGTAACCGAGCACACTTCAAACTACACTGTATACAAGTATAGCGAAAATAGGATTGTTTTGTAAAGAAAATAAATTGAATAAACATAGAATACAAAAGAGAGATAATTAAGTAATATAAAAGCAGAAAAAAAAAAAGAAAGCATACTAGGTATACGTGGTTTGGCCTATCAATTATTGACCTATATCAATGGACAAGATCTCATCAACGTTCTTTTATTCAATCCGCGATACAAAAGTTACAAAATAGAAAAAGAAAATACAAAAACACCCTCTATACAAAGGTTTCTCATCCAAAACAAAGCCCTCTGGATCCTCTCGTGGGGCTCATGGGCATCCAAAGTCTGGCTCTCAGCCTCTATTGAAAAAGAGGCCGAGAGAGAGTCCAAAATCTCGTGTAAACTTATTTCCAAACGAAATCAAGCTACATCTAAGACTCCCAGCCAAATTCCCACCATCAGATAAGGATCACATGCCCAAAATCATGCCAAAAACACCATTGGAACAGTCCAGATCAAACTTGGATTAGCCACCCGCCATTTGCTCTTCACTAGCATCAATGTGATCTGACCAATCGTGCATTGTGCATGTGCACTATGGCGTAGACCACGTAATCCTTCCCTAGATCACGACGAAAAGTGGTAGACTGCAATAGTGAACTATCGCTTGGGCTTGGGCCACCGAATGCACTCCCGAGCGCTTGAGCACGATGGGCCATGCACTCGGCTTGGCCACGCGCCCATGCGCATTCACTGGGGTGTGTGCTTGCTTGCATGGGCTGGTCAGGCCCGGTCCAATCCACTGGGCTTCTTTGTCTTTGGGCTGCAAAACATGGGTTGATCTGCAACCGGGGCTCTATTTCGGACTGTTTTGGACATGGGCTTCAACATTAACAAATTAGATTTGTCTTCCAAGTGTCCATAAATAGATAAATGAAAGTTATTAACAGATCTGGCAATTGTGCAAAGCTTGTATTGACGTTTATAATTAAAAAAAAAAAAAATGAACGACAAAGATTGATAGATCTAACTATTGTCTGACTTGTCGATAGGGCTGGAATGGACAGGCCCAAAAGCCCATTATTTGGAACTGGGCTGGGCCAGCTCAATAAACTTCGGGCCGGTCTGAAATTGGTTCAGGCTGCGGACAAAATTTTAAGCATATTCGACTAATCTTAGGGCTGTAAAATAAAGTCCATTTAATTTTTGGACCAAAGGGATACCCGGATTCGGTCCAAAAATTTTTAAAATATAATTTTTGGGCCGGCCCATTTCTAGCCCTACTTGTCGAATTTCCTATCCAATTGTTTAAATTGTCTCTTCTAGAAATATATAAATGAAAATAATCAATAGAATGGACAATTGTGCCATAAGCTTGTGTTGTTTGTACATGTCCATCCACTGATCTGATAGCTACCTATATTATTTTTTCATATATAAATAAATCATATTGTTTCAATAAAATTGAAGCTGTGCAAAGAGCTTATGTTCTTTTATTTGTTGATAAATAAATAAATAAATGATATTTATTGATAGAGCTGATAGTTGTGTAACTTGTCTACTTTTTCCCTCTAGTTGTCTATTTGTTTCTTCATTGATAAATAAATGACGGTGGCCGATAGATCTAATATAGGTTGTACCCTTGCCTATAAATCTTTATAAATATACAACAATAATTTAAAATTAAGAAAATCAATTGAAATTTGAAAACTTGTTCACTATAACCTCGTGCATTATGTAACATAACCCCTATAATAATTGGAGAAGAAAGTTGACAAGCATAAGCTTTTTGCACATAACTCCCATACATCTTATATTCATCTAGAATATTTATTTGACTTGAAATAAAATTAGTAAGTTAAAATCATACAACATACCTACCTTACCTATATACATATATATATATATATATATATAACCATAACCATCTAAGAAATTTTGTATGTTCACATATTCAAATCACAATAGCTACATGTATTTAAAAATAATTTATATATACAATTATTTATTAATAGCATCTCAATTTTAAGAACCCGATGAAGAAAAGAAAAGAACTGCCAATGGTAGAGAAGGGTGCCGAGAAAATGCTTTTGATTCTGGATGGAGTGAAAGAGAAGGATCAGAAGAGATAAAAAAATTACTCAAAGGAGGCAAAGGGATTAGAATAATCTTAAGTGGAAGAGAGAGATCGTATGGGAAAAGGGAAATTCAACGAGTAAGTTTTCAACAAGACTTGCCAACTTGTTTTGTCAAGATAATTTTATAATTTTAAATTTAAATAAATATAATTTTTATCAATGATGTCAGCTAAATTATTAAGCAAAACCAGTATTTTGTGAGAATATGGATGCAAATATTAATTTTAAAAAATTATTCATTCAAATTCTAATATTTCAAATATTTTAAAAAAATATTTATATAATAATAATAATAATAATTTTATATATATATCATTTTAAATATATAAAATTATATGAATGTCCTCATCAAATTACTATTTACATATATATTTTTGTAAATATTTTTTTTTGTAAATTTATTATTAAGGTCATTTCCAAGTCATTTTAATTTTAAATTATTGACTTCTCAATGGTATGGATATAATATATAAAAAAAGAATATACATTCAAAACAAATATTTTATTAAATTATATATATATATATAACAATTTTAGAAGGGTATACACATAAAATTTAATATATGTGAGACTATGAATTATCACCCATTTAGAACTAATATAATTCAAATATTGGATTTTCCTGATTAATATCTTGTTATTTTTTAACTCTTTGGTAAAATCTAAAACAAACAGGTAGAGAGCACTTTATTCGAGTCAAAGTTAGAAGCTCTTACTCAAATGCAAAGACGTTTTAACCTGGTCCACCTGATGTAAGTATATATATATATATATATATATATATAAAAGGAGCACAATAATATGAATAAATGTAGTAAAAATATTATTAAAAGATAAAAAAAAAAAAGTAATAGAAATAAGATAGAAAAGCTAGCATTATTACTAAAAGAAAGAGAGGACATGGAGTTACAATGCAGTGTTATTATAAGATGGAACATGTTTTCCATCCCTTTTAACACTTTACTCCCTTGTTTACCAAGACACTGGCAAAAAATTTGCTATATAATTTGCAAGTATACATTAATTAATTTATATAACTTCAACTTTATATTATGTTTTCTAATTACTAAATGGCATTTCACATATGGTTAGCTTGTTAGTTCAAGAAATGATCATTTATAATCCACCTATCATTCTGATTCATAAACAATCTACTTTAAATATATTTAAATTTAACATAAATAAATTAATTCAGCTAAATTTATCTTTTAAATAGATTAAACTCAGATTTAAGTTTTTGACATATTTATCTATTTTAATCTATTTAATAATTAAATCAAATCATAATTTAATATATTTAAAATTTATTTAATCGATTTAAAATATATTTAACATGTTTCTAACTTATTTAACCTGAGTCATTTAAATTGTTTAAATTATATGGATAAAAAAATTATCTGACATGAGGATCTAAATTTTAAATTTATTTGATAAATAAATTGAACTTGGATAAACAAAATTTTGATCCTCAGCTGATCTAGGGTCCATCGCTAGGTTTTATGCTTGAATAAAATATTTCAACAAAAAATAAATAAATAAAATAAAATAGATTTATCACAAAAAGATCGCATTTTTCCCAACTGTGCATAAACGAAAGAAACAAACGAAAAACTCCAATCGGCAACTCTGCTTCACAATCTACTCTAGAAATTCACAAGGCCAACGCCACCGTTAATCCGTGGTGCGCCGCCACCAGCACCGCCTCCACCGCCGGCAGCACCAACAGGGACGGCAAGCCACCCATCCGTGGGGGCGCACTCTACCCTGTGGACCAGCTTCCAGTGGAGAGCTTGACACGCCCGAGAGCAGTAGTTCACAGCACCACAAACCGAGCACCGCCGGAACTCGTGCCGCCGCGTCTCCGGCCGACCGCAGCCACTATAGGAGCACATCCTCAACCCCTCTCCGGACGGGCCGCCCCTCATAGCGAACCACTCCAGCATGAACCGGTTCGCCGGATGGGCCTCCGGCGCCGGCACGTTGCAGCCAAAGTCGCTGAGCAGGGAGCAACCGCTGCCTCCCTCCGAGATTCGGTGGTGGCGGTGGGCCTCCCACGCCGCCGTCTTGGCAGGAGAGGAGAGCACGGCGGCGAGCTCCCGCGCGTTTGCCTGGAACAGGAAGCGCCTCCCCTCGACCACGTCCTGGCGCACGCCATAGCCGTCCTGTAGGCAGTGACCGAGCTCGCGAATGGCGTCGACGTAACCGAGCGTCGCGGAGCGAGCGCACAGAGCAACGCCAGCACGAAGGTCCTTGTCCTGTTTCGACCCCCCGCTGCCGTTGAACTGGATCACCGCCAGCCCGTAGAGCGCCGCCATATGCGACCCCATCGCCGCCCGGGTCATCAGCGACGCACCGCTCGCTCTGCTCTCCAAGCAATAAAAGCGGATCTGCGGACCGAATAAAAATCATATTTTTAGCCTCCGATCCTCCGACAAATGGCGTCTTCAAAAATCTCATAAAAAGTACCATGCCGAGCGTGTAGCACGCTTCGAGATTTCCGGCATCGGCGCACCGCTTCAGAAATTTGTGAGCGGAATCCGACCAGTTCTTCGCCCTGATAGCAAAGGTCTTCGCCGAGGCCTTGGAGAGGACATGGGGACTCATCCCCAGCTTACTTGCCCTCTTGCAACTACAGAAACAGCCAAAAAAAAAAAAAAATTAAAAAAAAAAAAAAAAAACTAAAAACACTGTAACGATCACCAAAACGAAAAATAAAATAAAAATTATAAGTTTTCGAGTGCATACGTGAGGAGGATGCTGATGAGATCAGTAGGCGAGGAGGCGGAGGAAACGATTTTGCAGAAGACGAGGATGATGATTTCGTCGGGGAGGATGTCGAAAAGGTCCTCCGCCGTCGCTCGACCGCCACCCTCCCCTTCCACCGCCGGCGACGCCGCGCGCGGCCTCTTCCGGCGGCCGTACTGGTGTCGTCCCCCTTTCCTCTTCCCCCCGGCACCAGCCCTCTCATTCGGGTGGGATTCCGTGACAGGAAAGGAGTATGAAAGGCCTCGTCTCGTTCGCATAACTGCGTTTCTTCTACGCCAGGCGAGAGTCTCTCTCTTTATAGGCCTCCTCTCCCTCGGAGGATATCAGGTCACGGCCCAGGGAGCAGAGGGAAGGTCCCGGTTTATATATAAACTCCACCGAGAGAACTCTTGATGGAACGTGGACCATCTTGCCCCGGTAGGGTTTTCTTCTTACCGTAGAAGAACCGCCAAACTTTGTTTACCGCCGTAGTATTCCAACCCGAACTATAACACCAGGCTGGGTTGATTAAATGACAGATTTTCTATATCGATTGAAATTGAAGGACGGTACGAGGATGGTCACATCCAGAGTCTAATTTTTTTTTTTTTTTTTTATCAAAAAAAAATTATAGTTCTTCTATCTGTCTTCTAATCAAAAAAAAAAGAAAAAGATGGCAGATTTTTAATATGATCCAGAATAAGGTCGGATTCCTGAATTTAGTGGCTATTGAATCACAGACCAAAAAGTAGATTTTTGAGGGATTCTTAATCGACCTGGTGGCCGGTGATCACCGATGAAAGAGCGAGTAGCCGCTATATTTAATGATTTTGTTAGGTCCTAGGTATAGCGATTTAGATTATTGAGATCGACTCGGTTATCATTTCATCAAAAAATTAATTTTCTATAAAGCATTGTTAAGTTAACTTGGATACTTGGGATCGACTTGGTTATTATTCTATTGGTTGAGTTAATATTTGAGTCGACTTGATTACCGGCTTCAAATTATAGTTTCTAGAATTTTCAGTTTCTCATATCAAGACAACTTGATTTTTATTTGAGTTAGCTTGGTAGTATGCCGGCTGAAACTTTTATATACCAAACTAAAATTTTAGTTCCAAGCTAAAATTTCTGGTCTTCAAAAAGTTTTGATTTCATATCCCAATATACTAATTTTGCTTAAAATATACTGGCTTTTCTTTCTTTGGAGCTATCTTTTATCTCAAAAATTGTTATCATTAGATTGTATTTAGTAGCAAGCAATCCATCCAAATTACGAGTAATTTAACGGACCCTATCACATTACTATATTTGATATTTTTTTTAGATGGTAATCTACCACATCTAATAATCTAGATTACCTTCCAAAGATAATCTTGATTATCTTTAGAAGGACAGTAATCCAGATTACCACCTTTTAGATAACCTAGATTACCAAATTGCCCTTCTCTTCTCTATTCCTCTTCCCTTCTATTGCCATCTAGATCGTCATGGCCCATAGCTCTGATATGGCACGGGTAGGTCTCCCTGAAGGTGCTGGGTCCTCCTTTCTCTTAACTTCATGGCCGGTAGGTCCTGCAAAAAAGAGGAGACCCGACCGGGGATCCAGCAGGGACACTCCGACGGTCAAGTCAGTAAGACGATCAAGGAGAACAGATCCTCTGTGGCAGAGGCTTGAGATGCCCCCGCACAGAGGAGAAAAAATAAGATGAACAGGAAAGAACAGGAAGTTAGAGTGGGGGAAGGTTCTCTCTGTTTAGTTCCTTGTTCCTTGTTCTTTTTCTTACCATCCCCCCTCGTCGGAGGTTCCTCTTCCCATTATATAGAAGTTATCAGGCCAGACCGGGTTTGGGGTCATATTGGGACGTCTCTTTCCCAGTATCCCCTTTGGGAGGGGCTTCCCCTGCCGGAACTCTCCCCCCGGACTGGTCCCCGGAAGGAGGTCCTCCTATTGGGGCATTCATCTGTGCATTGCAGAGCTTGTCCCCTTGGTGGAGCGGTCTTTCGCGGAAGGTATGAGCATCGTACCACGGAGCACCAAGCCATAGTCAAGTGCTTCCACTTTCAGGGGGACCGTTGGCATGCTATAGGGCATGGGGCTTTGACAGAATACTTTTCTTGAAGAAGACACTGGCGGTGTGCAACAGGAACTAGAGTCTCGATGGGACACGCACCCAGCAGAGGGTGCGGGCGGCGTGCTGCAGGGCTTGGAACCTGGTAGAGCACGCGTTGTGCAGAGTATGCGGTGGCGTGTCGTAGGGCCTAGAGCCTCCGGCGGGATGTGCGTCACCCTCAAGAGCTGCGAGCAGTCTGGGAGGGATGTCATGGAGCCTTCGTGCTGTGGTTCAAATTCATTCCATCTCTATTTTCTGAGAGTCACACCTTGCTTCCGGCCATTCCTTTGGCCACAGTTGGGGGTACGCCTTCCTGTCCTCGAGGACCTTTCTTGGATGGGAGCTCGACCTTTTCTGAGAGCTTGACCTCAGGTGAAAGCTTGGCTCGAATTGAAGCTTGACCTCGGATGGGAGCTCGACCTTTGCTGTGAGCTCGACCTCGGCGAGAGCTTGGCTCGGATGGGAGCTCAACTTCGGACGGAAGCTCGATCTCAGATGGGAGCTCGATCTCAGATGGGAGCTCGACCTTTGCTGAGAGCTCGACCTCGGATGGAAGCTCGGCTTGGACGGGAGCTCATCCTTGGATGGGAGCTTGACCTCAAACAAGAGCTCGATTTTGGATGGGAGCTCGACCTCGGATGGGAGCTCGACCTTGAACGGGAGCTCGACCTTGGACGAGCCAGGTGGCGTTCTCTGCCACCCCGATGCCTAGCTGGAGCCTACGCAGATGCCAAGTCAGTGGCTCGCCACGTTCCATGCTTCGTGGGTGCCATGTCGGTGGCTTTCCACATCACCTTCAATAATATAATATAATATGATAGGATAAATATATTATTATATAATATTACATAATATTGATAATATAATTTAATATTATATTATATTATATTATATTATATTAATAATATAATATGTAGATTTAATATATTTTTAATATATTTAAGTAATATATTAATATATCATCTATTTGATATATTTTTTATATTAAATTTATTTAATATAAACATATTTTATTTTTAATTTTATTTAATATAAATTTTTTTAATATAAAATATAATATAAAATATATATTTATATTTTTTAATATAAAATATAATATATATTTAATAAATGAATAAAATATTAAAAAATTATATTATATAAATAAAATATAGATTTGATTTAGAGATATTTTAAAATTTTGATTTTATATCATGCAACATTGCCTGCATATATTAAATACAATAATCTAATACCTAGAATCAATATTACTAGTAATCTACATTACTATCAATCCACATTATCTTTTAAGAATGTCTGTCAATGCACCAAACATAATCTTAATCTTTTGCTTTAGTATTTTAATATTTTTTAAAACATAAACTTATTCAATTTATTAATTATATTATATAGTTAAATATTTTATTATTTATCAAAATTAATTCTTGGAGCCAAAACGTATGTCCCGGTAGGAGTGGCCAGTATGATCATAATGGCATGAAGTTATCTTCATAGCAGGCATGCTTTTGTCGAGCACACATCCTGGTGGATATCATAAAAGCGTGGTACTAGATTATCTACTTCTTTACAGAAAATACGACGTGCAAGACTTCTTTAAGCATAATTTTTGAGGATTATGTGATGAGATCTAAAATTTTGCTCTCTGTGTTACACTAGCAATCAACATGGCCAGTCACGTTGCACTCTACATAGGCTTAACCATTTTCAAGCATATCAAATAGAATTGACAATTGTGCTAAGTTTGTATTGTTGCACATGTTAATCGATGGATCTAATAGATGTCCATATTATTTGTTCATATATAAGTAAACAATAATGTTCAATAAAGTTGATATTGTGCAATGCTTGTGTTCTTGTATGTGTTGATAAATAAATAGATGTCCATTATTGATAGAAATGAAAGCACTATAACTTGTTTACTTTTTAAACTCCGGTTGTTCTATGTATTTCTTCGTCAATAAATAAACGACAACAGCTGATAGAGCTAATATTGCTGGTATTATTGGCTATATGTGTTTATAAATATACAACACAATTTATAATAAAGAAAATCAAATTAAGATTATGAAAGATGTTCACCATTACTATGTGCATTATGTAACATAACTCTTATAATAATTGAAGATCATTTGAAATATTTATTTAATTTGCAATAAAATTCTTAAGTTAATTTCATACAACATAACTACCATAATTATTTTTTATCAATATATATATATTGTTGGTAGAAAGTATGGTAGGACCAGGGACATGGGACCCACAGCAGCACGAGGATCCCATGAGCCAGGTAATGTGCACCCTAATCGAAAACACTACTTGAGGCAAATATGGACAGACATGATAACCCTGACCGAACAGGGATAGCATGGACTTCTGCAGTACCACCGATCGCCCTCAAAGTGCTTGACCACAGCCCTTGAACGAGTATCGACAAGTGGTCAACTCCTACACCTAGAAAGTATCAGCAAGTATCGTTGACCGCCCCTAAGGCACTCGACCAGCAATCTTGGACGAGTATCAATAAGCGATCGACTCTATACCTAGAAAGTATCAGCAGCACTACCGACCACCAACAAGGTGCTCAACCAATAACCCTTGGACGAGTATCAATAAGCGATCAACCCATATATCTGGAAGGTATCAGCGAGCACCACTAACTACTCCTCAAGGTACTTGGTAGTAGCCCTTGGGCAAGTATCGACAAGCGATCGACTTCTATGCCTGGAAGATATCAGCAAGCATTGTTAACTGTCCTTGAGATGCTTGACTAGCAGTCCTTAGGCGAGTATCAATATGCGGCTGACTTATATGCCTAGAAGGTATCAGCAAGCACTACCGACCATCCTCAAGGTACTCGACCAGTAGCTCTTGGGCAAGAATCGATAAGTAATCAACTTCTATGCCCAGAAGGTATCAATGAGCACCACCGATCACTCCTAAAGTGCTCAGCTAAAAGCCCTCATGCATGCACCAATTGAAAGGCTCTCGGCAGTAAGCCCCTTATTATGGCTAGGCTGCATAAAGAACACTCTAGCAGGCATTGCCTTAGTGATGCATGCACTCTAGGCCTTCCAAATGCAGCACTCTGATACACATAACCGCCATTTAAGCTACCTGACAGTGCTCTCTGTCATGTCCAAAAATTGTCGAATCATTTTAGGATCTCAGCAAGAACAATGGGTGTTGCCGCCAAGATCGTCGTGGCCCGTAGCTGCATCGGCGCCAGAGTGCACTCCTCCTGCTGCCCGCGGCTCTCGGTTCCCGTATCTCCTCGCTGGGTGAGGTCGCCTTGTTGCCCGGCGGTCCTCCGCTCCTGGACCTGCGAGACAACGATTAGAGACCCGGGCCAGGGTTTCCGGCGGGGGCACTCCGACGATCAAGTCAGTGACGATCCAGGGAAACAGGTCCTCCTGGTCGGGCCCCTCTTGATGGACTCCGCTCTAGGAGGAGTGTAAAATGTGGTGAAGGTGAAAATGTTGCCGGGGAGAATGATAGCGGGGACAGAGGGATGCTCTATTCCCCCGCCTCTCCTTGTATCCCTCGCTTTCCCCTCCATTGTGGTGGTAGTGGCACTTCGCCCTCTTGGTCGGGCTTGCGCTTGTGCTTGTGGTGATGGTGGTGGTGCTGTCCCCTCTTGCTGGTGGGGGTTGCACTTCATTTTCTCTTTTTCTTCTCTCCTCCGTCTCTTGAAGTTGTTGTGTGTGTTATCTCTGGGTTTGCTGTGAACCAAGTTACCCGTTTGGCGCTTGTCTCGAGATCCCCCGCCGCTGTCAGGCACATGCGGCGGTGTCCCGAGGGACCTTTCCTTATTCATGATAGGGGGCGTTGTCAGGCGCTCCGACACTCCTCTTGGTTGCCTCATTCCGAGAATTTGGGGGTGCTTCGAATGGCGGGCCGCCACCCGCGGATTCGAATCCCCGGATTGGTGTAACTGGCAATCGTAGGTGGTCAGTATGGCCTGGAAAGTGCTTCAGTGCAATCCTCGACCGGCTCGTCGGTGTTTTAGGCTGGTTAAGACCTCATCCGGATTGGGGCCGAGCTGGGGCGGCATGACTCGCTCTGACCTCGACATTTCGAGCTCACGGGGGTGCCTCGATGGAGGAGGGCGGAAGGCAGACCTGGTCCAGAGGGGGCGCGCTCGGAGAGGGCTCCACATCGGCGGGTGAGCTCGTGGCTCGACCTCGATCGCAGGGCACTAGCCTCCGAGGGTCTCGCTCTGGAGGGTAGAGGGCGGACCCGATCCAGAGGGCGCGTGCTCGGAGAGGCTCCACATCGGTGGGTGAGCTCTTGGCTCGACCTCCGCCGCAGGGCACTAGCCTCCGAGGGTCTCGCTCTGGAGGGCAGAAGGCGAACCCAGTCCAGAGGGCGCGCGCTCGGAGAGGCTCCACATCGATGGATGAGCTCTTGGCTCGACCTCGACCGCAGGGCACTAGCCTTCGAGGGTCTCGCTCTGGAGGGTGGAAGGCGGACCCGGTCCAGAGGGCGCACGCTCGAAGAGGCTCCACATCGGCAGGTAAGCTCTTGGCTCGACCTCGACCGCAGGGCAATAGCCTCCGAGGGTCTCGCTCTAGAGGGCGGAAGGCGAACCCGGTCCAGAGGGCACGCGCTCGGAGAAGCTCCATATCGACGGGTGAGCTCTTGGCTCGACCTCGACCACAGGGCACTAGCCTCCGAGGGTCTCGCTCTAAAGGCGGAAGGCGGCTCCGACCTAGGCATCGAGCTCATGAGCTCGACCTGGCGGAGGACTGAGCTCGGCCTGCTGTTCTGAAAGAGTTCAACTTGGCTCGGTAGTGGAATACGGGCTGGAGAGTTGACACGGCATCTTTTCTCGACGTGGCGCCCGTCAGTTCCTCCACGTCAGCGATCCTGCCACATCATTTGCCCCCCCACTCCCGAGGCTTGTCAGTGAGCGGCGCTCGGGTTGAAGGGAGTAATTGCGGTGCTGACGTGGAAATGAGAAAATCTGGCATGATGATGGCCATAATTGCTGGCGCTTCGGGGGCCGGTCCTGCAGTCTAATGCGGGGATGCCATGTGGCCACGTCCGAGGATGCCATTCTCGTCGATGGACGGCACGTGGTGCGGTTCTGTTAATGGAGAGTCTGAACCGGTACGACTCCATCAGGTCATTTTGAAATGAAAAGAGGGCCTTACCCGAACCATCTATTCTTTTTGAATTTTCCGTGCCTGCTGCCGCCGCGCCCAAGCTTCCTCCTTCTTCCAGTTCTCCCGAGTTTTCTAAAGGACATGTTAGCTTCTTCTTCCTCCTCCTCCCCCTACTAGGATAGAGTTTTTTCTTCGGGCCTGGGTCTTCTCTTGGGTTGAGTCTTCTTCCCGGTCTTCCGTTTTGTGTTCTTCCTCTCCTTTGTCCTTGAGGATGTCCCATTTCGGTCCAGGCTTCCGCCCCTATACTGATCAGGATGAGGCCGGTCCTTTCGAGCGGAGGCCGACATCTTCTTCTTCTTCTTCTGACGGAGAGGGAGGCGTAACCCGCTTCGAGCTCAGTAAGAGGCATCCTCCCTGTCCAGTAGTCATCAGGGAACCAAGATCTAGCCCTTCCTCGCCTCCTTCTTCCTCTTCTATTCCTGTCCCTGAGTCAATCCGGTCCACAGGTCCTGGTGGGGTCGCTTCAATGATCACTGTCGGGGACTTGAGGAACATTCGAGATGTCTATGGCATCCCGGCTTCCGTTCAGCTTACGGTCCCTCGTCCGAGGGAACAGGTCACTTCTAGTGGCCCAGGCCATCTTGCCTTCTATGAGGAGACCTTCTCCGGGGGTCTCTGGTTTCCCTTCCATCCTTTCTTTCTATCAATCCTAGACAATTATCGTCTGGTCCCCGGCACAGCTGGTGCCAAATGCTATTATGGTCATTTTCTTCTTCGCTGTGTTTTGTCACCTCCACGGGTTCGTAACCCGATTTTCTTTGTTCAGGGCTTTCTTTGCCCTAAAGCGCCACCCAACCGAGGATGGGTGGTGGTCCTTGTCTTCCCGTCCAAAGGGCATCAAGTTTGAGCTTCCCTCTTCCATCAGGGATGGAAGAGCAAGTTTTTCTTTGTTGAGGTCGAGGGGTCGATTGGATCTGGAGCGATCCGATCAGTCCCCCAAACCAAATTCTGTAGTCGATACGACTGACCGGAGATTACGAGCAGCTCCACACCACCCAGATTTCTCTCCTTGAGGTCCTGTTGTCTGAGCAGAACCTTGCCGACTCCAGGGTCAACCTGATGGATGGGTTGGTGAGTTTGACCTGAACTTTTTTCTTTTCTTTTGTTCTTGCACCTCTTGCATTATTTCTCCCAAGCTCTAACTGTTGTGTAATTGTATGCAGGTATGATCTTCTCCGAGAGTGATCTTCTGGCCATCACTAAGAAGAGGCCGCCGACCGGCTAGCCAGGGAGCATGCTTCCAGGTGGGTCCGGAGTGAGAGCGCATATGCGGCCGCTCCCACGGTGGTGATCGATTTGAGCTCGACCGCCCCAGCTGGTCCGAGTTCAGAGGTGCCACGCGCTGCTCCCATGCCAGTGGAGAGGGTAGCTTCCACGATGCCAAGGCCAGTCCAGCAGGCCCCCACTGCAGAGCCCAAGTGGTAGTCCGGGCGCGGGTTGCCGCTGCGCCCCGCGATCCTCCGAGTCCACCCATCGCTGCTGTCAGGGGTGAGGAGACTCGTGCTACGCCCGTGCCTCGATAGAGGTGCCACCTGCATCGACGCCGACCTCCCAGCCTACCCCCCGGGATCCTTCTGCCAGCGGTGCAAGGCCGCCAGCTCACGGAGAGAGCCGGAGGGAGGATGCACGGCACCATCTTCCCTTCAGGATGGGGTCGGAGAGCTCAGTACTTCGGAGCCTCGAGCTAGCCGAATGCATGATGGATTTCTCCATCCAGGCATGCAATCGGCAGGAGATGGCTGGGATGCGGGTGACCGATGTCATCCGCACCTTCTTCTCTCAACTGTACTCGTAAGCCGCCTTTACTTCTCTTTCTCTTCTCTTTTCTCCTTCTCTTTTTTTTTTTTTGCTGACTTCTTTTTATGGTGCAGATCGGTGCCGAGGCCCTATTCATCAAGGGCCACTACCAGAGCTGGGAGCGTCTCGAGCGGCAACAGGCCACCGAGATCGAGTCTCTCAAAGCCGACCTGAAGGGGAAGGCCGAAGTGTATGGGGTACTCCAGCAAAAGGTCAAGGACCTTGAGAGGAGCTTGCCGATGCTGAGGGGCGAGCAAAGGGACTCCTGATGGCTCACGACCTGGAGAGGAGTCGTTCAAAGAAGGCGATCGACGACCTCTCCATTATCGAGAAAAAGCTCAACTGGTACAGTGCCGAGGCCGACCGGCACAAGGAGACTGCCCAAGCTGCTCAGGAGGAACTGGCAGCTGTGAAGGAGAAGCTTGCCACGGCTGAGAAGGCGGCAAAGACGGCTGCCAACTCAGCAAAAACAGCCAGGCTGAAGGCCGCCAAGTCAAAGAGGGTAGCCGTTGAGGCCATGAAAGGTGCTGAGGACGCCATCGCTAGGTTCAAGGGCTCGGAGGACTTCGTCGCTGAAATCCAGCAGATGGCGTCAGATTCCTTTTATAAGGGATTCATGTACCTGCGCGGTCGGGTCGACACGATTATTCTTGACAAGAATCGTAGTAGCCTCAGGTACCCTTCGACCACGGAGGAGGAGGCTGATGAGGAGGTCATCACGGGAAGCACGGACTCAGAGCCTTCGAGACCAGCCGAGGGTGATCCTACCGAAGTCAGGGCAGCCCAGCCGGGGACTTCTAAGGGCGAGAGCTCCCTGCCTCAGTACCCAGTGAGGAGGCCAGCAGGGACAGAGTGACCCTTTTTACTCCTTGCTTCATTTTGTACTTTCATTTCTTGTACTCAGTCGGGGTCACCCAGTATGTCGGGGGCCCAGAAGACACTTGTACTTTGTGTTTGATCAATGAAGTGAAATCCGAGTTTCTTTATCATTTGTTCTCTTGCTTGGTTCTTCCCTTCTCTTTCTTTTCTTTCTTGTATGGGGAGCTCAGGGAGAAGGGTTTCACCTTGCTTGAGGTTAAGTCATAACACTTGAGGGCTGCTGGGCTCAAAGTTCTCTTGGCCGAAGATCTGAGCTTCGATCTTGAGAAGGCATCCTAGAGCTGGGCTCGGGACGATGATTGCTGAGAGCTACTTGGCTCGAAGTTTTTTTTGGCCAGAGATCTGAGCTCTGGTCTTGAGAAGGCGTCCTGAAGGTAGGCTCGGGGATGATGGTTGCTGAGAGCTGCTTGGCTCAAAGTTCCCTTGGCCCAGATCTAAGCTCCGATCTTAAGAAGGCATCCTGGAGCTGGGCTCAGGGACGATGATTGCTGAGAGCTGCTTGGCTAGAAGTTCCCTTGACCAGAGATCTGAGCTCCGGTCTTGAGAAGGTGTCCTGGAGCTAGGCTCGGGGATGATGATTGCTGAGAGCTGCTTGGCTCGAAGTTTCCTTGGCTGGAAATCTGAGCTCCGGTCTTGAGAAGGCATCCTGGAGCTGGGCTCGGGGATGATGATTGCTGAGAGATGCTTGGCTTGAAGTTTCCTTGGCCGGAGATAAGAGCTCCGATCTTGAGAAGGCATCCTGGAGCTGGGCTTGGAGACGATGATTGCTTAGAGCTGCTTGGCTCAAAGTTTCCTTGACCGGAGATCTGAGCTTCGGTCTTGAGAAGGCATCCTGGAGCTGGGCTCGGGGACGATGATGACTGAGAGCTGCTGAAAGTGGTAGCTTGATGATGCTGTATTTTCTTCTTGTTCTCTCTTTCTTTCCTTCCCCACTCTTTTCTTTCTCTCTCTTTTTTCTTTTTGTTCTTGTCCCTCTTTTCTCTTCTTTCCTTTTGTTTTTTAGAGTGGGGAGATCAGAGGAGAGGATGCTGGTTGTACCTCCGCCTTGTTCTCTTTCTTTCCTTCCCCTCTCATGTTCTTTTCGAGCGAGGAGATCAAAGAAGGGGGCAGCCGGGCTTCCCCCCTTTGTTTTCTTTCTTTCCTTTCCCTCTCGTCTCTTTTCGAGTGGGGAGATCAAAGAAGGGGAGTTACCGGTCTTGATTGCCTTGGAGCTAGGCTCAAGGCCTTCCTGATGTGGAGCTAGGCTGGCCTAGGGGGTTGGCCTGAGATCTTGGCTCAGGTTTTTAGCACCTTGGAGCTAGGCTCGAGGCGTTGATGGAGCTGCGTGGCCCTGTGATCTCTTGGCATCTTGGAGCTAGGCTCGGAGACGTTTGAGATAGAGAGCTGCTTGGCTCGAAGATTCTCCGATGTCCTGGAGCTAGGCTCGAGGATGCTTGGAATTGGAGAGCTACGTGGCTCGAAGTTCCTCTAGCATCCTGGAGGGGGCCCGGGAATGCTGGGAAGTGGGGGCTACGTGGCTCGGAGATTCTTTGATGTCCTGGAGCTGGGCTCGGGGATGCTTGAAGTTGGAGAGCTACGTGGCTCGAGGTCCTCTAGCATCCTAGGACTGGGCCCGGGAATGCTGGGAAGTGGGAGCTACATGGCTCGGAGATTCTTTGACGTTCTGAAGCTGGGCTCGAGGATGCTTAGAGTTGGAGAGCTATGTGGCTCGAGGTTCCTTTAGCATCCTGGGGCTGAGCCCCGGAATGCTGGAAAGTGGGAGCTACGTGGCTCAGAGATTCTTTCGAAAAGCATCCCCATCCTTAAAAGATCTCCTGGTTTCATAAAGGGAGGGATAGAGAGAAGCTTTCAGTAAGTAGGGGTGGTGAAGGCATCTGCTCTTCTATAGTTATAGCTACGCCCTTCATTCTTGTTTCAAGAGGGCATTTCCCAGCCATTGTGGACAAAGGATAGTCTTCTATCATTGTTAAGGAAGGAGTATGTTATAGGTCGTTGGGCGGCCGGAATCAAGCCTTTGGGAAAAGAGGGATCAAGAATCAAAGTTCGTTCGGAGGAGAGATTTCCACCAGGAGAAGGTACGTCCTGGATCTAGGCTCGGGGATGCTTGAAGTTGGGGAGCTACGTGGCTCGAAGTTCCTCTAGCATCCTGGGGCTGGGCCTGGGAACGCTGGGAAGTTGGAGCTACGTGGCTCGGAGATTCTTCGATGTCCTGGAGCTGGGCTCGGGGATGCTTGGAGTTGGGGAGCTACGTTGCTCGAAGTTCCTCTAGCATCCTGGGGCTGGGCCCGGGAATGCTAGGAAGTGGGAGCTACGTGGCTCGGAGATTCTTCGATGTCCTAAAGCTGGGCTCGGGGATGCTTGGAGTTAGGGAGCTACGTGGCTCGAAGTTCCTCTAGCATCCTGGGGCTAGGCTCGGGAATGCTGGGAAGTGGGAACTACGTGGCTCGGAGGTCTTCGACGTCCTGAGCTGGGCTCGGGGATGCTTGGAGTTGGGGAAATACGCGGCTCGAAGTTCCTCTAACATCCTGGGGCTGGGCCCGGGAATGCTGAGAAGTGGGAGCTACATGGCTCCGAGATTCTTCAACGTCTTGAAGCTGGGCCCGGGGGCGCCGTTGATCCTTTCCTGCAAAACATGCAGATACCCATACAAGGAAAAAAATCTCTACCATGATCATTGGTGGGGGAACTTACCTAACTGGGGGCGTCTTTGTAGGCTGCAGGCCCTCCTCCCTCGGGGGAGCCTAGTGCCATCGAACTCTTCGAGGTAATAGACCCCTCACAGTGGAGCTTCGATAGCCTCGCGGGGACCTCCCCATGGTGATCCACGACCGTCGTCCCGATGTTCGCGGCAGCTTTATTTACCTTCCTCTTTCACTTTCTCCTCCCCTCATGGCGGGGAAATGACTCTCGGGTGCCCCTGCTCCTTGAGCCTTCTTAGACACACGCACGACCCTCCAGTCAACGATGCCTGCCGGTTTCGCAGTAAGGTAGCCGTCGGTGGTTGAAGCTGATGAAAAATTGGCGAGCACTTAGGGCCCCGCTCGAGGCCTGCCCCCCGTAAACCTTCAAGAGTGGGCCTCCTTAACGAGCTTCTCAATCTCTTATTCATGGTTGTGACATTTTTTGATGCCATGGCCATGATCACGGTGGAAGTGATGATACTCTGCCTCACCGTGACCGGTGAAGGGCTCCACCGGTGGTGGGCATTGTAGTCCGATGGCTCGCCGATCGAACCTTGCATGCTAATGAACTGGCGAAAGAATTCCACCATTTTATGCTCACGCTTCTCCAGGCACACTTTCACTGTGTGCCAGATAGTTTCATCAGTGGGTTCCCCGTCGAAAGGGATGAAGGAGGTGACATCCTGCAGAGGCCTAGGGGAGATTGCCACTTTGCTGGCCTTTCTAGCTTGTGTCGTCACCATCCTTCTACGGTATTTTGACTTGGGGAGTGATGAAGGACTTTGTCATGCCCATCTTCCCCCTACATAGCGTGCCAATCTGTTGCCGCCAAGATCGCCGTGGCCCGTAGCTGCATCAATGCCGGAGTGCGCTCCTCCTGCCACCCACGACTCTCGGTTCCCGGATCTCCTCGCTGGGTGTGGTCGCCTTGTTGCCCGGCGGTCCTCCGCTCCTGGACCTGCGAGATAACGGTTAGAGACCTGGGCTGGGGTTTCCGACGGGGGTACTCCGACGATCAAGTCAGTGACGATCCAGGGAAACATGTCCTCCTGGTTGGGCCTCTTGATGGACTCCGCTCTAGGAGGAGTGTAAAATATGGGTGAAGGTGAAAACGTTGTCGGGGGAGAATGATAGTGGGGACAGAGGGATGCTCTGTTCCTCCGCCTCTCCTTGTATCCCTCGCTTTCCCCTCCACTATGGTGGTAGTGGCGCTTCGCCCTCTTGTCGGGCTTGCGCTTGTGCTTGTGGTGATGGTGGTGGTGCCGTCTCCTCTTGCTGGTGGGGGTTGCACTTCATTTTCTCTTTTTTTTCTCTCCTCTGTCTCTTGGAGTTATTGTGTGTGTTACCTCTGGATTTGCTGTGAACCAGGTTACCGTTCGGCGCTTGTCTCGGGATCCTCGCTGGGTTGTCAGGCGCATGCGGCGGTGTCCCGAGGAACCTTTCCTTATTCATGATAGGGGGCGTTGTCAGCGCTCCGACACTCCTCTTGGTTTCCTCATTCCAAAAAATTTAAGGGTGCTTCAAATGGTGGGCCTCCGCTCGCGGGATTCGAATCCCCGGATTGGTGTAACTAGCGGTCGTAGGTGGTCAGTACGGCCTAGAAAGTGTTTCAGTGCAATCCTCGGGTGGCTCATCGATGTTCTGGGTTGGTGAAGACCTTGTCCGGACTGGGGCCGAGCTGGGGTGGCATGACTCGCTCCGACCTCGACATTTCAAGCTCGCGGGGGTGCCTCGGTGGAGGAGGGTGGAAGGCGGACCCGGTCCAGAGGGCGCGCACTCGGAGAGGCTCCATATCGGCAGGTGAGCTCGTGGCTCGACCTCGACCGCAGGGCACTAGCCTCCGAGTGTCTTGCTTTAAAGAGTGGAGGACGAACCCGGTCCAGAAGGTGCGTGCTCGGAGAGGTTCCACATCGGCGGGTGAGCTCTTGCTCGACCTCGGCCACTGGCCTCCGAGGGTCTCGCTCTGGAGGGCGGAAGGTGGACCCGGTCCAGAGGGCGCGCGCTCAGAGAGGCTCCACATCGGCTGGTGAGCTCTTAGCTCGACCTCGACCGCAGGGCACTAGCCTCCAAGGGTCTCGCTCTGGAGGGTGGAAGGCGGACCCGGTCCAGAGGGCGCGTGCTCGGAGAGGCTCCACATCGGCGGGTGAGCTCTTGGATCGACCTCGACCGCAGGGCAATAGCCTCCAAGGGTCTCTCGCTCTGGAGGGCGGAAGGCGGACCTGGTCCAAAGGGCGCACGCTTGGAGAGGCTCCACATCGGCGAGTGAGCTCTTGGCTCAACCTCGACCGCAGGGCATTAGCCTCCGAGGGTCTCGCTCTGGAGGGCGGAAGGCGGACCCGGTCCAGAGGGCGCGTGCTCAAAGAGGCTCCACATCGGTGGGTGAGCTCTTGGCTTGACCTCGACCATAGGGCACTAGCCTCCGAGGGTCTCGCTCTGGAGGGTGGAAGGCGGCTTCGACCTAGGCATGGAGCTCATGAGCTCGACCTGGCAGAGGACTGAGCTCAGCCTGCTGTTCTGAAAGAGTTCAACTCAGCTCGATAATGGAATACGGGCTGGAGAGTTGACGCGGCATCTTTTCTCGACGTGGCGCCAGCCGGTTCCTCCACGTCAGCGATCCTGCCACATCAATGGGCATGCCTAAATACCCCGTAACTCGGGCCATCATTTAATGAAGCATGTCTACCTTGGACTATCAACAAGGACATATTTAAGAAGACAAGATATTCCCTGCCAACGAGAAGGTCCTAGGCAACATGTGGAAGGCTCGACCACCTTTCACCAGATCCAATAGATCTTAGTCTTATCCAAAATGCCCCTGGCTCTCCATCTATAAAAGGAACTCCATGCGAGTCCCTTGAAATACGTAAGCTCTCCCACTCACATCCCTCATATTGTTGGTGTAGATGCTGACTTGAGTGTCAGAGTGCCATCATCGGGGCTGCCCCTAGTGGGGCTTTTTTATAGATATCATCTTCTGGAGAGCTACATGTACCGCTCACTCTAGTGTCAACTCCAACTCCACCGGTGCTCAATGAATTTCAGCACCAACGGAGCAAAGGAAGGGCATTGAGTTCACAGGGGGTGTAACCCGTGGAGTGAAAAAATTATGCCACTCAAAAAGACTACCTCCCGCCGCACCAACACTACCACCTCTTGGCCGATAGAAAGGATGGTGGAAGGCCCATCGAACATTCCATGTCACCCTATGTTAGCAAGAGATACATTACCACCACAAGTAGTAGTGGTGGGTGTAGACCAATTTAACTCACTTGTTGCATAGGTTTAGAACTTGGTGGAGTCATCCTAGCCATTCAGGTCAATCCTACACCTCCAGTGACCCCACTTTAGCCGGTGGCACCATGCACCACCTCCTTGCATCCAATGCAGCCTATGCCCGTGCTGCCTCTAGTGGCATAGCAACTCATTGCTAAAGTAGCACTTCCACTAGTAGAGCAGTCACAAATCCCACTGAAGAACCTTGTAGGGACCTCCTGTTGCCATCACCACCATCTCAGAAGTTCGGGGGCAGGGACACAATGCCCTTAGAGCACTTGGCCGAAGAACAATTCCATGCCAGATCACCAGTCACAAAGGCAATCGAAAGCTTCGACCAACCAAAACCTTGAGATCGAGCAAAGATTCAAGAAACTGAATCAGTAGATTGAGACTATCCATAATCTCTTTCTAGCACCAAATGATAGGCTCAGTAATGAGCCCTCATTTAATGATGAGATCATATAAGCACTACTCCCTCAATACTTTGAAGTTTTATAACTTGAAAACTATAACAGAACCACCGACCCTGACGAACACTTAGTGAGCTTTCGAGCAACAATGCTCCTTCATGGAGCATCTGATCTAGTTCTC
This sequence comes from Areca catechu, assembly GCA_021397845.1. Classification (NCBI taxonomy): domain Eukaryota; kingdom Viridiplantae; phylum Streptophyta; class Magnoliopsida; order Arecales; family Arecaceae; genus Areca; species Areca catechu. The sequence goes on from CM038044.1 coordinate 10,309,734, forward strand.
TACAAAGCCTTTCCCTCTACTTTAAAGGAGGCAATTCGATACTAGTATTCATTTTTTAAGCCAAGATCAATACTCCTTCAAGCAGTTGAGTCAAGCATTCATCGACCATTTTATTAATAATCGAAGGTAATAAAGGTGGTCAGACTACCTCCATATTATCAAATAAAAAGAAGAAACAATCTGAGCCCATGTAAGCCACTTCAATGCAGCTACCTTGGAAATCCGTAATCTAGACCAGTCGATCGCTATGTCAATCTTTGCAAGTAGTCTGCAAAAGAACGATCTTAAATAGTCATTGACCAAAATCTACCAAAAAGATTTTACGAGAATGCTGGCCCGAGTTGAGAAGTATGCTCAGATAGAGAAAGCCTTTATGTTGGAAAATGCTCCTTCTACCTCTATACTTGGAGATGGTAGAAGGGTGCGGAGGGACCAAAAGCCCGAAGGAAGACCACGCTCTAGATCCCCACCAAAGAAGAGCAAATTCTTCAAAGATTGCCAACCAAAAGAGGCCCATCCAAAGCCATCAACTAGAAGGTTCTATACTTACACCTTATTGAATGCCCCAAGAGAAAATGTATTGATGAAAATCATAAGACAGATCCCAAAACCTCAAAAGATGAGAACACCAATGACCAGGATAAATTCAGACAAGTTTTGTCTATATCATCAAGATTATGGTCATGACACGGAGGAATGCATCTAACTCCAAGATGAGATCAAAAGGCTGATCAGACGGGGCCATCTCAATCATTTCATTCGACAGCCAAGAGAACAAAGGGAGTGGCCAACATCACCTTGCCAAGCTAAATATCCACAACTATCTCCACCACCGGAAGGGGGAGACCCCCCTCCCTCTGGTCAAGTGGGAAAGATCACTGGAGGGTGGCACCTCCAAGGAAGAATCGCATTAAGAGGCGAGCCATGCCAGTAATTTCACTAAGAAGGATAATGAAAGAGTTGTGTTCCCTCACAACATTGTGGTTGTTGTGGCTTTGAATATAAAAAATGATGATGTACACTACATCATTATCGATAATGAAAGCTTAGTAGATGTTCTATATTTTGATGCTCTTTTAAAAATGGAGAATCCTATGATCAGCTAACCCAGGTGGACTCTCCTTGGGTTGGACTCACAAGAGATGCAGTCTCGGTAGAAGGGATAATTTTCCTAACTGTAAGGATGGGGAGCTACCCCATTCGGTCCATCACCCAATTAAACTTCCTGATCATCCGAGCTCCTTTAACCTACAATGCCATCTTTGGAAGACCATGCCTCAATGCCTTTTTAGCAGTCATATCTATCCACTATCAAAAAGTCAAATTTTTAACCATGTACGGAATCGAAGAAATTCACAGAGATCAAAGCTTAGTGCAACATTGTTACAATGTCAAACTCTAAGAAAGAAAGGTCACCGATGGTTACCTTGTTGAAGGCTTGAACACTCATGATGACTTGACCGAGCAAAGAGAAGAACTAACCAAGGATCTCATATCTATATCTTTGGCCAACAGAAACCATGAACATATGGTTAAAATATGATCCAACTTAGATCAAGTATCCCAGGATCAACTAATTACATTTTCTTAAGAGAACATCAATGTCTTCGCCTAGGCACCAATGGATATGCTAGTTATCGACCCCTTGATAATGCTACATCGGTTGAAGGTGGATCCTATGCATCAACCCATCAAACAAAAAAAGCAAGTTTTGCACCCAAGAACCAAAAAGTTATTATCGAGGAGGTTGACAAGCTACTTGACACTAGCTTCATCAGGAAAACTACCTATCCAAACTGGATTACAAATTCTGTCCTGATAAAGAAGGTGAATAATAAATGTCAAATTTGCATAACCACCATGATCTCAACGAGCATATCCAAAAGATGGTTATCCATTACTTAAAATTGACCAAATGATGGATTCCACTATAGGCCATGATCTTCTTGGCTTTATGGATGCCTTCTCTGACTATAATCAGATCCGAATGACTTCGAAAGATGGAAGAAAGATACCTTTATCACTGATCGAGGGCTATTTTGTTATAGGGTCATGCCATTTATCCTGAAAAATATAGGTGCTATTTATTAATGCCTGGTGAACAAAGTTTTTAAAGATCATATTAGGTGAAATATGGATATATATATATAGATGACATGGCTGTAAAAAACAAAGTTGCTATAACCCATATTGAAGATCTTCGAGAAATTTTAATACCTTCGAAGGTACCAAATAAATGGACCCAACCAAATACACCTTTGAAGTGGCCTTAGATAATTTTTTAGATTTCATGGTCTCCAACTAGAGGGTGAAAGCTAATCCAAAGAAAATCAAAGCTATCTATGACATGAGCCCTTTAAAAATGATCAAAGATGTCCAGCATTTCACTAGAAAGATTGTAGCTCTTAACAATCCATCTCCATATCGGTCAAGCACTACTTTCCATTCTTCCAAACTCTGAAGCACGAAAAGATTTTCAATGGATAGAAAATGCTATAATGCCTTTAATGAACTTAGGAGCTATCTCACTACCTCGTCGCTATTAGGGAGGGCAGATTTTGACAAAGAGTTGTTCCTGTATTTGGTGGCTTCTCCTTCGGCTATAAGCACAGTGTTGATCCAGTAGAATGACAAGAATCAGAAGCCCATCTATATGAATAGGATTTTAAGAGATCCAAAGACCCAGTACTCAAAGTTAGAGAAGCTGGTATACACTCTCCTTATCACATCTCGAAAACTTCATCCATATTTTCATGCACACACCATTATCCTGCTTATTGATTAGCCCATAAAGAATACTTTCTGTTGATCCGATGCTTTCAAGCATATTGCCAAGTGGATGATTAAGCTCTTAAAGTTTGATATTAATTTTAGCCTTAACAATCAATCAAAGCCTAAATACTGGCTAATTTCCTGATCGAATACGCCATCTAGGATGATCCGACCGAGACTACAATTATGGAACTGTCAAAGCTTATGCTGGACCCCCTTTCAGGCTAAAATAATACTTGGAAAATATATGTAGATGGGTCATCCAACCTCAAAGAGTTGGGGGCTAGGGTAGTCATTGTCAGTCCTGAAGGAATCATCGTTGAGCATGGCTTGCATCTTGAGTTCTTTACAACTAATAATGAGGCTAAGTATAAAGCTTTGATTGCGAGGCTCAGAATCATCAAGGAATTGGGAGTACAAGATCCAAGAATATATAGTGACTCTCAGCTGGTCATCGACCTCATCAAGGATCATTTCGAGGTCCGAGAAGGAAACATGATCAAGTATCTCTAGAAGGTCAAGAAACTAACCAATAATCTCCACAGCTTTGAGATTCAACAAATTCTAAGGGGAGACAATTCCTGGGTAGACTGCTGGCTAGAGCAGTGACCAATATATCAATGACACTTCCTCGAGGAGCCTATTTTTAATAAATTAAAAAGCCTACTATTGAGAAATCATCAAAATCATACAGTTCGATGATGAACCATGCTAGATCAACCCACTGATCGACTTTTTGATGAACGGTCGACTCCTTGAAGACCAGAAAAAAGCCTATAATGTCAAGTATAGATTTTCTAAATACTTGGTGTATGAAAAAATGCTCTATAAACAATCGTTCTCTCTTTCACTTCTCAAATGCCAACTACCATCCGAGATGGAGTTCATGCTAAAGGAGGTCCATGAAGAGATCTACAGAGATCATATCAAAAAAGGGCACTAGCATATAAGCTACTCCAGCAAGATTATTATTGGCTGACCATGAGTAAGATGCCAAAAATTTTGTTATGAAGTGTGATGCTTATCAAAGGAATGTAAATGTCTAGCATCTTCCGGTTGCACCAATCACTCCTATATGCACCTCATGGCCTTTCGCATGGTGGGGGATGATATCCTTGATGCAATCCCACCGCTTCTGGTGAACATAAATTTCTACTGGTTGCCATTGACTATTTTATAAAATGGATGGAAGCCGAGCCATTAGCCCACAGCACCGAGTCCAAATAATAGACTTCGTGTGGAGGGCTATCATATGCCACTTTGGCATATCCAGGGTTTGATCACTGATAATGAGTGGTAGTTCGTTAGGGTCCGATTAAATAATTTTGTGAAGATCAAGGGATCTCTTATCATCTCATCTCCGTGTTGCATCCCCAAGCCAATGGAAAAGCTAAAGTTACGAATTGGACCATCTTCTAAGAAATTAAAAAGAGATTTAGTAAAACTAAAAGATTATGGGTAGACGAGCTCCACCTTGTGCGTTGGGCATACCAAATGACACCAAGGGTTCTAACCAGAGGGATACCCTTCAGCCTGACCTTTGGGACTAAAGCAATGATACCAATTGAAATTGAGGTGCCCTCAGCATAGGTTACAAATTATGATGAACAAACCAATTAAAAAAAGTGGCTAGTGGACTTGAATTTGATAGATGAAGTTCAAGAGAAAGCTTGCATCAGGATTGCTGCCTATCAGCATAGGGTCAATCATTATTTTAACATCAAGGTCCAAGATAAGGTCTTCAAGGCTAGCTTTCTAGTACTATGCTGGACAGAAGTTTTCCAACCCGGCCAAAAAGACAAGATCTTACCAAACTGAGAAGGGCCTTACCAAGTGAAGGAAATCATCAAGCCTGTGATTTATCGATTAAAGCAACTAAATAGAATTCCTCTACTCCGACCATGGAATTTCGGAATCTATGAATTTATCATCAGTAATGTACTCCCTCTGTTATATAAAAAAGTTTCTTTAATTGTTTATGCTTATAGCAAAGGAATTTGGTGAAGGGCCCTTGAGTGAGATTTCCTTTAAGCCGAATAAGACCCAAGAAACTCATCCCAAAGAATCCTAGACCAAGAGCTAAGTTGTTCAATCTCATGTTGGAGGCTTGAAAGTCCATCGACCTAAGGACCTCCCCCCTAAGGAGCCAGTGCCAAGGGTTTTCGATTAAGACTAGGACCACTATCGGTTGAACCCCTGGAAAGGTGTCATGATCTCTGAGCGTAGAATTGCAATCGAAAGCCTACAAACTTGATCGATCAGATATGCCAGGATCGGGAGCCCTTAGGCTTCACTAATTGAAAATACTATGATCAGAAGCCTACAGGCTCTACCAATCGATAATGCTATGATCAGGAGCCCTTAGGCTCCACCGATCGAAGATACTACGATCAGAAGTCCATAGAAGCGATCAAAAAGATCATGATCAGTATGCGATGATCGGTCACCCGGACCCTTATCATCTATTAAAGTAGTAGATGTATAATAAGAAATGAACTCAATTTAGAAGACAATCAAGGCATAAAAATAATAAGTTTTCCATTAATAAAAGCGGGTTACATATGTTCATAGCCTTATGGCTAAGCTGTACAGATTTAGAGCCTCTCGGTTAATAATTTCATTTCCTAAACTCCTAATATATAGAAAAAATAGCAACACCCACTGAAAGACTAGTTATGTCCTGGAATCTCGAGCTCTTTTATAGAGCTAGGAATGACTTCTGAGAGGTCAAGGGCATCGAGTGGTTCACCAGCAGGAGCTACATCATAGAAGCAAAGGTGATTGAGAGGACGAAGATGGCCCCACTCCTGGTGACATCCAATGTGATGAAGAGCACACTTGGCAAACCAACAAGGAGGATGGGGTAGAAGCGAGATAAGGAATCACCAAGAGGAGGAAGCTTACCGATAAGTGAAGGAAGCCGATCGGAAAATTAGGAAACTACCCCTAACTCCCACTCAGGCTGACACCACCATCTACAACCTCTGGTGAAAGCTTCTAATCTATCTCTCTAGTGAAGTAAAGTAGCCCTTTGAGAAAGGTTTGGATGGCACGGTGAGCAGTTTGAGTCCTACTACTCATGTTAAGTCCGTCGACCGATTATAACTGCAATGGTATAAGTAGAGTACCGGCGATTAAGTCTACTGAGCAACATAATGGTGGTGGTTGAGTAACAGTGCCAAATGCTTGCGGAACCATTCTCCCAAAGAAAATCCATCCTTGAAAGGGGTAACCCTGGTGCCCATGTGCCTTTATCAAAGGCAACCATAATAGCTCCCTGGCTACTTTCAACAAGATGGTGGTGAGAAGGAGTTGCAGAAACTCGACGCCTCCCCTATCCTTTTATAGCCAACTATGAGGGGATGTTTATCGCTTGCGTGTCCAATCAAATTCCAGCAAATGACTTCCACTCAAGGGATGAGTGTCACTAGGAAAGAGCAACTAGGGTGGCGGTTGAATTTTCCCATCTTGTTCTCATAAATGGTATCCAAGGATTCATCCCGTTTAGCATGTGTTGGGGTCAAAACTCCTTGGGAATAATGTATTGCACCAAGTGGTGCTTCCTAGCCTTTGGGCATTTACGGAAGCTGGGGGAACTTGAGGCAATGCTAATGTGCATAGGTGCCCATGGCTTCCAAGGATTGAGTTACACTCGACCAGAGCCTCAGTGGCCTGTATAAAGGTACCTAAATGCCCATGGCTCCCAAGGACTGTGTCACACATCAATGGCCCATATAAAGGTGCATAGATGCCCATGGCTCCGAAAGACCGAGTCACGCTCAGCCAAAGCCTCAACAACCAATATAAAGGTACATAAATGCCCATAACTTTCAAAGATCGAGTCGCGCTCGGCCAAAGCCTTAATAACCCTATCAATGACCTATGTAAAGGCATATAGATGTCCATGGCTCCCAAGGACTGAGTCACGCTTGGCCAAAGCCTTAATGGCCTGTATAAAGGTACAAAGATGTACATAGCTCCCAAGGACCAAGTCATGCTCGGCCAGAGCCTCAACGGTCCTATCAACAGTCGTTATAAAGGTGCATAGAAATCCATGGCTCCCAAGGATCGAGTTGCACTCGGCCAGAATCTCAACAGCCTGTATAAAAGTGCATAGACGCTCATGGCTCCTAAGGATTGAGTCATGCTTAGCTAGAACCTTAATGGCTCTATCAATGGCTCATATAAAGGTGCATAGACACCCATGGCTTCCAAAAATTGAGTTGCACTCGATCAGAGCCTCAACGGTCTATATAAAGGTGCATAGATGCCCATGGCTCCCAAGGACCAAGTAGTGCTTGGTTAGAGCCTTAACAGCCCATATAAAGGTACATAGATGTCCATGGCTCTCGAGAATCGAGCCGTGCTCAGCCATAGCCACAACGGTCTAATCAATGGCCCTTATAAAGGTGCATAGGTGCCAATGGCTCACAAGGATTGAGTCATGCTTGGCTAGAGCCTCAACGACCTGTATAAAGGTGCATAGATGTCCATGGCTCCCAAGAATCGAGTCATGCTCGGTCAAAACCTTAATGGCCCATATAAAAGTGTATAGATATTCATGGCCCCCAAGAACTAAGTCACGCATGACCAGAGACTCAACAGCCCTATCAATGGTTCATATAAAGGTGCATAGACATCCATAGCTTTCAAGGACCGAGTCATCTCGACCAGAGCTTCAACAACCTTATCAACGGTCCATATAAAGGTGCATCGATGCCCATGGCTCCTAAGGACCAAGTCGTACTTGACCAAAACTCAACAGTCCTATCAATAGTCCATATAAAGGTACATAGACACCCATGGCTTCCAAGGAACAAGTCATGCTTAGTTAAAGCCTCAACAGCCTGTGTAAAGGTACATAAATGGCCATGGCTTCTAAGGACCGAGTCATGATCGGTCAAAGCCTCAATAGTCCATATAAAGGTGCATAGATACCTATAGTCTCCAAGGATCGAGTCATGCTCGACCTAAGTGATGTAGGGACATCAGGAGCAAACCAGGATTTCAAGGTTCTATTTTCTAATTCATGTGTTGGGTGATCAGTCATTTGTAAGTTGAGTCCATCAGGATAAATTAAGTCCTGTAATGAAGTCTAATTTTGAATCCTGTAATAAGGTGAGCTGATTGAGTTCACTGAGTCAGTTGAAGTCCCCTGTTTAGTCCAAATTGAGTCCATGTAATTTATCATTCAAGTCAAGACCAAGAGGGAGAGTCATCAGATCAAGAGATTCATCAAACCCCTACTCCATCACCCTAGCCCTTGGCCTGGGCCCATTTCATGATGCACCAAAGGTCCCAAGCATTGGCGCCCCAGCCCAAGGTTCACCAGGTTGGTGTACATCCTAGAGCCCACTAGAGTAGGCACCCCTCCCAGGCCCAGTGCAGTTGGCGCCCAAGCTTTGACCCAGTCCAAGATGCCCAAGGCTTGACCCAGTCCAAGTGGTTGTCATCCCAGCCCAGCAAGGAGTCAACCAGTCCAAGCCCAGTAAGAATTTCTTACCAGCCCAAGCCCATGGAGAAAAGTCAAAGCTTCCAAGTCCAACAAGGATTCAGCTAGTACAATTCTACAAGGAGATCAGTTTTTTAATTTTATTCACTTTTGTACTCCCACTTTGATACAAACTTATACTCCAACTTTGACAAGGAAAGGGTCCTGGGTAACTCTATAAATACCCAACCCCTTCCCTCTTATAAGAATAATCTCTTTTTCATGAATACAACTTGAAGTTATTTTGTCAAATTATTTCCTCCAAGTGGAGTGGGTGTGAGACCTATTTTTTTCTTTTCTTTCTTACAAACCCTAACCCTCCCAATGCCTTAAGATGCCCTCCATCCCATCAGCCCCAGGCTGCCCCTCCTACATCCAGACGCCCCAAGCATCTTTCAAGGCCGCTAGACCCCTACAACCCTCCTTCCACCAAATCTTCTTCTTTCATCATGTTTACTATTTTTTCCATAATCTATGTGCCTAACCTTTGACATTTGCAGGATCCCTCTGGTGCCACGCCCCTTGGATGACATCTTCTTTGCCCCTGAACCAATCTGATAAAAAGTTGGTGGATTCGTGGGAAAGTGACCGGATCATCCAGGCGCCAATTCGAGCGGAGCGAACTCTTCTGTGACTTCAAGAACATCATTGACTGGTATTTAAGCCTTTTCCTATCTCTCTTTGTCTGATTTTTTGAAGGTGAACATGCTCCTGATAGGCATTCTTAGTCCTAGGATCCTAGTTTTTTTTCTCTTTGATTGATCTAGCATGTAGGTAGGATGCTAACTGATTCAAGATAACCCTAACATAGTCTTGCCTAGTTTCGGGAATCAAACCATAAAAAAACTAAAAAAAACTTGTTTGCTTTAATCTGATTTTCCTCATGTTCATCCCTTGCATATCATCCTGCATCATGTTAGAATCCCGTCCCTCATCACTAAGCCTCAACGGTCATATCGGCAACCCATATAAATGTGCATAGACATCCATGGCTTCTAAGGACTGAGTCATACTTGGCCAGAACCTCAACGACCCTATCAATAGTTCGTATAAAGGTGCATAGATGCCCATGGCTCCTAAGGATCGAGTCACGCTCAACCAAAGCCTCAATGGCCCTCTCAACAACCTGTATAAAGGTGCATAGATGTCCATGGCTTTTAAGGACTGAGTCATGCTCAGCCAAAGCCTCAACAATCCGTATAAAGGTGCATAGATGCCCATGGCTCCCAAGGACCAAGTTATGCCTGATTAGGGTCTCGGAGGCATTCAAATGCCTATAGTTTTAAATGATCGATTCGATGGCTAAGGACCAAAAGATGGTGGACGTCCCAACCCCAAGAAATTATTCCTCGATCGATCGAAGCCCTAGAAAATGATCAACAATTAAGAACCTAGTTACTATCCAATGCCTCAAGTCCAAACATCTTTTATCAGATGGGAATTGGAAAACCATTGATCAGTCCAAATTTAAGCAAGGGAGAACAAAAATTTTATTGCTTTCAATAAAAAGCATCCAAGGGCTACATGAGAAAGGTTGCAAAATACAATGAGCAAAAACCAAATTCTTATTGGAGGACGAATTCTCCTTGGACTTGGAATTGGAATCTATGGAAGATGTTTCAAGTGGCCGCTAGTCATCAAAGCCACTTTAGGACCCTATTTTGGATGATTGGCCCTCTTCATTGTCCGGCCTGTTAAGCTCTTTCATGATAGACAGAGTATCCTTCTTGGTTCTAGAAGCCCTTAAAGAACCTTTCACTTGAGGTGCTACTCCGAAGAGGGTGACAAGCACCATATCTGAACAAGGGCTCAAATCTGTTGTAAGTTACATATTGAACTTGCCCACATCCATACCGGAGTGAGGCAAGCAACTGAGGTCGATAGTCAGGTAAAGGACTTATACTAAAGTTTGGCAATTGTTGTATCCCACCTGGTGGCCCTAGTCGAACATCAGACTCCTGGCATACCTGCTTTTCCATGCCTCTTGGACTTCCTCCATAGAATGGCACCCCCTTGAATGGGATCGTCGGTGCGACTAAGAACAACTCCATGTGCGAGATTGCCTGCTTGACAGGTGGTGGCTCCATTATCTGGATCGGCAAGACAACCTGTGCTCACCTACTAACCATCATCTCGACCTGGTATCAACAATCACATCTAGCCATAACATCTCTCCCTCTGAGGTGACCGATCTCGCTGCCAGGTCACCTTGGCCAATTGCCCCGAGCTAGCTTCTAGAGTGACCAATAGTGATTGACTGTTTGGCGATGCATGCAAGCTCGTTTATGGTAGCCTAATTGATTAAGGGGCGATGGCCAACAGTAATCCCCCGACTTCTAGATTTAGATTAGCTCCCTATCATTCAATGATCGCTTGAGCCTGGCAATCTTCTTCTAGGCTCGGTGCAGTTTATCCTGGAACTCTGCCGACTGAGCCACGATCTCCCATCATGCTTACCTAGAGGCAAGTAGTCACTCCAAGCTAGCAATCTCTCTATGAGTGGATAAGAGTTGATGCTATGCTTGAGCCACCCTAACAACCACGTCCCCAGTTACTCGAGATTTTTTCTGATAACTCTTCCATTCTATTCTTAAGCTTAGTCATCTTAAAATATGGGAGACACACTTCAAGCAAAAGTGGTCAACTTCTTCATATGCCCTCCTCAGTGCCTCCTGCATTTTCAGTAATCATCTTTTGTAGTCGGTGACTTTTTTTTTTGTGGCCTTGGCCTTGGTCTCTTGCTCCAGGACATAGGCCCTAATATCAATTGCCTTATGAAGGTGCTTGGCAAGCATAGGCACCTCAGACGGGGACTCAGCATCCTAAGTGAGGTTACAATTAAAGTAAAAGACATGAGATTTGAGAAAAGTTTCATTTTATTAAATTAAAGTTCTCCTTACAAGAGCGATCCAAAATCTATAGTTTGCAAAAAGAAAAACAAAAATTATAGAAGATTAGTTCCCAACCTTCTTGGGATCGACAGTAGTAGTAGGATCGGCAGCGACAGATTCAATAATGGTAGGCTCGGTAGTGATGGGCTCAATGGTAGCAGGCTCGATAGCAGCAGGCTCAGTCATGATGGGCTCGGCATGGATGGTTTCAGACAAGATACTGGTGCAATCTCAATTGGGTGTCAGGGGTGGTGACTTTGTCATGGGGTTCCTCTTTAGATTCCTCTTCATTTAAGAAAGAGAAATCTAGCCCTTGATGAAGCTCAATGACCAAGCTCTGGCACTCGAGCATCCCCAGTTTATGGCCCTCCATGAAAGCCTTATGACTAAAGGTGATACTGTCATTGAAAAACTCTTTTGATGCTTGGAAGTTTGCCACCGCTCAAGCCATTTTTCTATGGCAGCCTCTAACTCTCGCCTTAACTTTTTCTTGGTCGTTGCCATATTAACCTCTCTTTTTTGCCTCTCCAGCTCCATGTCAGCCCTTGCTATTATCATATTGGCCTTTATCTCAGTCAAGCTACTCTTTGCAGTGTCTAGGTTGGTCTTAGATTTGGCGAGCACTTTCCTGAAGCACTCGATCTTTGTCTTGGATGCCTCAGCCTTTCGGCTTGCCTTGGCAATGTTTTTCTCTATCTCCTATTGCTCACGGATCTTTTGCCTATCCAAATCCTAATTCAGTAGACTCACGGTGAATTTGGTCACCTGCCAAGCCAGATGCTAGAAGGTAATATAGGATGACAAAGAAAGAAAATGAAGTATTGGTGTGGAGGTACCTGCTAAAGAGCCATCACATACTAGCATGTCAAGTCTTGAAAGTCCATATTCTGGACTCGCTCCACTCCCATAGGAAACAAGGCACACTTAAAAGAGCCTCGAATGTCATTCCAGTCTCGAGGAAATGCATCCTCCAAACTGTCGATCGAGGGTCTGGAGCTAAGCCTAGTCTTCTTAGCACTCTGGACTGAGGTGTTGGAAGGGAACAATCGGGGGATTGGGATGGTTGGTGGCAAAGCGGGTCTTGATGGGATGTTAAAGATTTCAGGAACCTCCTCAACTACCACAAGAGCAGGCTCGATAGGGACCTTAGTTGATTCAGGCTCAGCCAGCCTAACCCTCTTCGAGGTGGATGAAGAGGTCTTCCCTTTTTGCTTCTTCTAGGTCAGAATCTCCCTTAAAGCTTCCAGTTGATCAGGCGTCATACATATACATTAATAGTTTGGTCAAATATATGGATAATAATCAAAGAAAAAGGGCTAGAACCCGAGACTCACCTTTGGGGAGCTGACTGAGCCCAGCCTTACAAAGGGACTCCTTAGACAAGAGAAGCTTCAAACGAGAGGCTTTGAAGGCCTCAAGAATCATGAAAAGACTCTCCTCCTTGTCACTCAGCTCTGCGAGACCTAAAATGGACACCTCTGGCTAACTCTAACTCGGAAGGCCCAAGTCATCTATAGAAAAGGTAAGAGACGAACAAGAAGTGCTCCTTCCATTTTTTAATGATTGTGGGAGTGCCCTCGATTAGTAGTTAGACCCTTCTTCGGACAGTTAAATACCACCATGATTTGACATACGAGTGAATCTAGGTGGTAAAGAAAGCACGGAACAAGGAAAGAGTTGGCTAGATTTCAGTCAAAAAGCAAAGAACCTGGAATCCCATGATATGTCAGATAGAGTTCGAGGTCAAAATATATAAAGAAATTTCATAGAAATAGAGAACTTCAAGAACAAAAGAAGAAAGGGGAAACCTTAGCCCAGCCTTGAACGCCTCCTCGTACACTGCTAGACAACCAGGAAGGGGTCATTGGCTCGAGCACTTAGAGCTAGGAGCTCTAGTTTGAAGTCATCTAGGATGCAATATGCCAGCCGATTGAGGGACAAGTCCTCCTCATCCACCAAAGACGAATATGCCTATGGACCGATGGTAGCTAGCACAGCACACCCCTTCCATAGGGCATTGGGGTCTTTTGTCCCTTTCTTCCTAATGCCTTGTGATGGTTTCTCCTTCCTAAGGTTCCTAGGGCTTTGCATCTATTCTAGATTCTAAAAAGATAGAAATGTAGCTGCAAAGAAGGAAGAGAAAGCTGACCTGACACATGGGTGATAAAATAGAGGTAGCAGGTTCTTCAAGGAAAACTTCAAAGATTGGGAGGAAGACTGGTGCCCAAGACTGGAGATAACAATCAAAGATCCTAGGAAGAGAAGTTCAAACTCTAACATGGAAGAAGCCATGGGGAGGTGGACCTGTCCTTTCAAATAAGGTGAGTAGCCTCAAACAGCTTCAAAGGACTCACTCGCTATCACGTGGCAGGATCCCATCGCACCTGGCCACATAAGTCACCTGGAGTAAATGCAGCATGCTCTGCCATTAGGAAATATAAAGCAAAGTGCATTGTTGTGCTATCCATTTGGATCTGCCTCGAAGATGGTGCGCATCTCCTGGTTAAGGATCCCTATACCCCCGATCCTTCTCTTTCTAAGATATTTCTATAATCTGGCTGAAGCTAGGATTAAAAAGTAAGAAGTTATTTATTGGTAAAAAGTATGATCGGACTAGGCACATGGGATCTACAGCAGCACGAGCATCCCATGGGCCAGGCATTGCACACCGTAATTGAAAATGCTAGTCGGGGCAAGTATGGACAGACATGGTACCCCTGGCCAGCCAAGGATAGCATGGACTTCTGCAATACTATCGATCACCTTCAAGGAGCTTGGCAAGCATTTTTGGAAGGGTATCGACAAGTGGTTAACTCCTATGCCTGGAAGATATCAATGAGCACCGGCAATTGCCCCTAGGTGCTCGACCAGCAACCCTTGAATGAGTATCGACAAGCAATCAACTTCTATGCCAGGAAGGAATCAACAAGCATCGCCGACCACCCTCAAGGTGATCGATCAGCAACCCTTAGGTGAGTACTGATAAGTGGTCGACCCCTAAATCTGGAAGGTATCGGCAAGCATCGATGGTAGCCCTCGAGGCGCTTGGCCAGTAGTCTTTGGATGAGTATCGATAAGCAGTCGACCCCTATACCTGAAAGGTATCAATGAGCACCACCAACCGTCCTCAAGGAGCTTGACCAGCAACTCTTGGGTGAGTATTAACAAGCGATTAATTTCTATACCTAGAAGGTATCAGCAAGCACGGTCGACCCCCCTCAAGATGCTTGACAGCAGCCCTTGGGCGAGAATCGATAAGTGATCGACTCCTATACCTAGAAGGTATCAAAAGCACCACTGACTGCCCCAGAAGTGCTCGATCGAAAGCCCTCCAACATGCATCGATTAAAAGGCTCTCGGCAGCAAGCCCCTCGCATAGCTAGGTCGCACTAAAATGCTCTAGTCAACATAGCCTTAGCAATGCATCCACTCTAGGCCCCCCCAAAATACAAAACTCTAATACACATCACCTCCATTTAAGCCACCGAGCAGGGCTCTCTATCACATTCAGAAATTGCCAAATTATTGCAGGATCTCAGCAAGAACAATGGCATGCCTAAATACCCCGTAACTCAGGCCACCATTTAATGAAACGTGCCTACATTGGACTATCAACAAGGATATATTTAAGGAGACAAGACATCCCCACCAGCAAGAAGGCCCTAAATGATACGTGAAAGGGCCGACTACCTTTCACTAGATCTAATAGGATCTTGATCTTATCCAAAATACTCTTGGCTCACCGTCTATAAAAGGGACTTCATGCAAGTCCCCTAAGATATGCAAGCTCTCTGGCCCAAACCCCTTACATTGTTGGTATAGATATTGATTTGAATATTAGAGTGCCATCATCAGGACTACCCCAGCGAGGCTTTTTTGCAGGTACCATTTTTTGGAGAGCTACCTGCACTGCTCACTTAAGTGTCAACTCTAGCTCCTCCTCCACTAACGCTCAACGAATTTCAATATCAACATACATACATATATATATATATATACATACATACATATATATAAATACATACATACATATATATATATACATACATACATACATATATATATATATACATACATACATACATATATATATACATACATACATACATACATATACATACATACATACATACATATATATATATATACATACATACATACATATATATATACATACATACATACATACATATACATACATACATACATACATACATACATACATATACATACATACATACATACATACATATATATATACATACATACATATATAATATATATACATCATACATACATACTATATACATATATATATATATATAATATATATTATATATATATATATATGTATATATATTCATATATATACACATATATATACATATATATATACGCATATATACACACATATACATACATACATACATACATACATATATATATATATATAATCATTCAAGAGATTTTTTATGTTCACATATTCAGATAACTATAGGTACATATTTTTAACAATAATTTATATAATTATTTATTAATAACACCTTAATTTATATAATTTTTAAAATGATTGAGAGTTTGAATGGAAGAGCCGAAGATGAGCAATTCCATTAGGAGGTAAAAATAGGACAAGGATGCAGTGGTGCATTTCTTAGCCATAGATAGAATATGAACAAAACAAAACTACCTCGATAAACTTAGGTAGGTCCAGTCAAACTTTCTAACTCGGTTAGTCATCCTGATCCGTTACATTTTACCATAAATCCTGAACCCAGGCTCCATCAGATGAATGGTTGAGATCATCATAGCTTCTATAACATCTATACCATGACTCATGTGCTTCTGCTAGTTGAGTGGAGATATAAGGGGGAGGGGCTTTGTTTAGACTATTTAGGATTCGTTTGGTTCATAAAACTTGAAGAAAAATATGGTTTCTAGAGAATGGAAAATGTTTTTCATACTTATTAAAATATAACAACTCATTTGAGCCAACAAAAAGAAAGCAAGTTTTGTGACATGTTAGCTAATTTGGAAAAGGTTTCTTAATATAATCATAGTATTAGGTAAATGCAAGCATGGGACAAAATTGAGAATGTTGGCTTTGGAATTGGATGCTAGGTCAAAATGATGCCATCACACCATGCGGTAAAATTAAATTGCCAATCACACCATGTGATAAAATTAAATTGTCACCAAACTAGAGATTAGCTAAAAGTTATCTAGCTGATTGGACTCCGATCATTATCAATCTTTTATAATTTTTATTTTTTCTTATTTTATAGTTCTTTGTGCATGTTTTGAGCATTATTAATTTTCCCTCCTTTTTACTATTTGATTAGATGATAATCCAAAATATACTTTCTCTAATATTATCTATATTTGCATTTAAATTTTACATCAGCACAATCCATTAACTAGTTTGGCCAGATAGAGCTAGATTATAGATTTAGAGCTAGATTATAGATTTAGTATTAAGATTCATGTAAAACATATTATAGTCCAATTTCATTGCTCCATCGAGGAAAAGATTTTTTGAGGTTGAACATTAGTAGATGTTCTCTGCTTATT
Organism: Areca catechu; assembly: GCA_021397845.1. Classification (NCBI taxonomy): domain Eukaryota; kingdom Viridiplantae; phylum Streptophyta; class Magnoliopsida; order Arecales; family Arecaceae; genus Areca; species Areca catechu. The sequence continues at coordinate 10,326,456 of CM038044.1, forward strand.
TGATCGCTCTTATTTTATAAGATTTTAATTCTTAAAAGGGCAATACTAAACTTATTTTAAAGATTTTAATACTTAAAAGGGCGATACTAAGCTTCTCCAATTTTTTCCAATTTTCATTTCATGTATTCATCTTAAGGCTTCGACTACAATGCAAACAAGTAAATCTCCATCAAATATGCATGCATAACCAGCTTTTGACATAATGCTCCTCTATTGACCCATGATAACTATTGTTCATACTAAAATAAATTTTGTCATCAAAAGAGTGTAATTAAATAAGAAAATATATCTAGAGAAAATCCTTACTAAATGTCTATTTTAATTTGTCAGTATCATACTGCTACAAGAAATGCACCAAAATACCTACTGTCATGACAAGTTCTTTTTGCTATTTCAACTATGTTTATCATACATGAAACATGATTTAATTTTGTTATTATGAGACCATATATCATGATAGTGACCTGAGATAATTCATCCATGTCACAAAACTGTATTAAAATGGTCATTAATTAAGAGGTAATATCAATTAAGAAGAGATATAAAATTGAAACACCAATAACACAAATGGGCAATGTTTCATAATATATCTTGCATCATTGAATGTCAAATATGTACCATGTATGAAGTATATGTACATAGTTTATGTTGATCATGATTGTTTCCAAATTTGACCATGCTAAGTGATATTAATTATGAAAATAATAACGATGTTGTTGCCGATCTCACCAGGGCGGCCTGTTGCTTCAAAGCTGGTACCGGTCTCAGACCGTCTCACCTCGAGATCTCCGAGCTTCCGGTCCTGCAAAACAATGTCAGACACCCTTGCCGGAGGTCCCGGCGAGAGAGCTCCGATGGTCAAGTTAGAGAACGGCGAGATGGAACAGACTCCCTAAGGTGGGTTCCCGAAGGAGCCCCAGACTTAGAGGAGGTATTAACAAAAGAGGTCTTAGGAAGAGTGGAAATTGGGCCCAGCTCCTTCACCGAGCTCACGCCGAGGGACCCCTCTCGGATCCCTGGATCCTTCTCTTGGTGCCTTCTTTTTTCCCCGCCTTTTTTTCACTTACCTTTCTCTCCGCTCTTCCTATCCTTTTATGCCATCACATTGCCTCCGGCTCCCTCTCCACCTTCACTTTTCTCTCCCTCCCCCCTTTTTCCTTTCCCCTTCGGGTCCGGGAACCCGGTGGCCGCCCTCGTCTTGCTTGCCAAGCCTAGCGAGAAAAAGGGAGAGGGCAGATATTGGTGAGGCCTTGGGCCGAGCGCGGGCACTCTCCTTCCCCGGCATTGACGATGTCCGTTGCTGGCTCCTGCCCGCCAGGACTCTGCTTCTCGGTTGCGGTGCCCGTCGGGCCGATGTAAACGAGGTTCTGCGCATCACTGTGGACCGTACCAGCACTCCTCGTGAGGCGCGGCGCGCGCTACCCGAGTGGCAATTTTGAAACTCGCGCCCCCACTTCCCGGAGGCCTCACTACACAGGACCGGCGCCAGCCAAGGTGGGCTCCCCTTGGGTGGACACCTGGCGGAGCGGCAGAGAGAGCTCGACTTCGGCCAAGGTGGACCCATCTCTGGGCGCCAACTGGCGAAGGAGCAGGAGGGCTCGGCTCGACCTTGGCCGAGGTGGACCCGTCTCCTTGCGCCACCCGACGAGGGAGCAAGGGGCCGCCAGCTTCGACCGAGGTGGACCCCTCCTTGGCGGACACCTGGCGGAGCGGCAGAGAAGGTGCTCGGCTTCGGCTGAGGTGGGCCCGTCTCCGGGCGCATACTGGCGAAGGAGCAGGAGGGCCCGGCTCGACCTTGGCCGAGGTGGACCCGTCTCCGGGCGCCACCCGGCGAGGGAGCGAGGGGCTGCCAGCTTCGGCCGAGGTGGACCCCCCCTGGACGGACACCTGGCGGAGCGGCAGAGAAGTGCTCGACTTCGACCGAGGTGGACCCATCTCCGGGCACCAACTGGTGAAGGAGCAGGAGGGCCCGGCTCGACCTTGGCCGAGGTGGACCCCTCCTGGGCGGACACCTGGCGGAGTAGTAGAGAGGTGCTCGAGTTCAGCCGAGGTGGACCCATCTCTGGGCGCCAACTGGCGAAGGAGCAGGAGGACCCGGCTCGACTTCGACCGAGGTGGACCCGTCTCCGGGCACCACCCGGCAAGGAGCGAGGGCTGCCAGCTTCGACAGAGGTGGACCCCTCCTGGGTGGACACCTGGCGGAGCGGCAAAGAAGTGCTCGACTTCGACCGAGGTGGACCCGTCTCCGGGCGCCAACTGGCGAAGGAGCAGGAGGGCCCAGCTCGACCTCGGCCGAGGTGGACCCATCTCCGGGCACCACCCGGCGAGGGAGCGAGGGGCCACCAGCTTCGGCCGAGGTGGACCCCTCCTAGGCGGACACCTGGCGGAGTGGCAGAGAGGTGCTCGACTTCGCTGAGGTGGACCCATCTCCGGGTGCCAACTAGCGAAGGAGCAGGAGGACCAGGCTAGACCTCGGTTGAGGTGGACCCGTCTCCGGGCGCCACCCGCGAGGGAGCGAGGGCCGCCAGCTTCGATCGAGGTGGACCCCTTCTGGGCGGACACCTGGCGGAGCGGCAGAGAAGTGCTCGACTTCGACCGAGGTGGACCCGTCTCCGGGCGCCAACTGGTGAAGGAGCAGGAGGGCCCGGCTCGACTTCGACCGAGGTGGACCCATCTCCGAGCGCCACCCAGCGAGGGAGCGGGGGCCGCCAGCTTCGGCCGAGGTGGACCCCTCTTGGACGGACACCTGGCAGAGTGGTAGAGAGGTGCTCGACTTCGGTCGAGGTGGACCCGTCTCCGGGTGCCAACTGGTGAAGAAGCAGGAGGGCCCAGCTCGACCTCGACCGAGGTGGACCCATCTCCGGGCGCCACCCGGCGAGGGAGCGAGGGGCCGCCAGCTTCGGCCGAGGTGGACCCCTCCTGGACGGACACCTGGCGGAGCGGTAGAGAGGTGCTCGACCTCGACCGAGGTGGACCTGTCTCCGGGCGCCACCCGACGAGGGAGAGAGGGGCCTCCAGCTTCAGCCAAGGTGGACCCCTCCTGGGCGGACACCTGGCGGAGCGGCAGAGAAGTGCTCGACTTCGACTGAGGTGGACCCATATCCGGGCGCCAACTGGCAAAGGAGCAGGAGGGCCGGCTCGACCTCGACCGAGGTGGACCCATCTCCGGGCATCACCCGGCGAGGGAGCGAGGGGCCGCCAGCTTTGGTCGAGGTGGACCCCTCCTGGACGGACACCTGGCGGAGCGGTAGAGAGGTGCTCGACCTCGGTCGAGGTGGACCCGTCTCCGGGCGCCACCCAGCGGGAGCGAGGGGCTGCCAGCTTCAGCCGAGGTGGACCCCTCCTGGGCGGACACCTGGCGGAGCGGCAGAGAAGTGCTCGACTTCGACCGAGGTGGACCCATATCCAGGCGCCAACTGGCGAAGGAGCAGAAGGGCCCGGCTCGACCTCGACCGAGGTGGACCCGTCTCCGGGTGCCACCCGGCGAGGGAGCGAGGGCCGCCAGCTTCGACCGAGGTGGACCCCTCCTGGGCGGACACCTGGCGGAGCGGCAGAGAGGTGCTCGACTTCGGTCGAGGTGGACCCGTCTCCGGGCGTCAACTGGCGAGGGAGCGAGGGCTGCCAGCTTCGACCGACGTGGACCCCTCCGATCTCGTTCGCCAAAAAAAATCCACGTGGTTCGGATCACGTCCGGCGAGACCTAAGACACACCACGTCAGCAAAACAGCCATATCAGTTGCCCCCCATCCCCTCGTTCCGCCAAGGCATCGTGGCTCGGAATGTGGGGATTTAATGCGGAGATGACATGGGGAAGGCGAAGATCTTGCACCATAATTGCCATGATTTTCGTCGCCGTTTCTTGTTATGCCCGAGGTCCTATGAGAGGTTGCCATGCGTCGCGCTTCCGGCGGCCATAAATGCACCATTTCGAAAAGGAGGCAGTTTCTATCGAACCGAAGCATCGATGTCGAGCGTGCGTCCACACGGCATCCATCAGGTGGTTTGGAACGGAATGAGGGGTACGGTCGCTGACGATCGAGTTTGAAAAGGAGGGGGACTTTCCAGAAACGAAGTCCCTCCACTTTCTCGCGCTCCACCGACGGTTGCAGTGGGCTTTCCTTCACCTTCCGGGGCTGCCACTTCTTTTACACAGAGTATCTCGGTGAGTGCCCGCGTCTTCCTCCCCTTTCCGTCTCTTGGCCTTAACAACCCTTCCTGCACCCTTTCTTTCCTCATGGCGTGTCGTCGTCATATCTCTTCTAACCCGGACGAGGCCGGTCCTTCATGGCCGAGGACTCTATCGCCTTCTTCCTCGGAAGGGGAAGTGATTCCGGACAAGATCCGCAAGCGGCTCCAACCGGGGTGTAACCATAGGCGTCCCTAGGGGTCCTAGGTCTCCTCCTGTAGTTTCCGCCCGTCCGATTTCTTCCCTTCCTCCTCCGGCCATCTCTCCTACTGGTCCCTCCGGTCATGTCTCAACGATGACCGAAGATGACCTTTCTCAGCTCCGGCAGGTCTACAGTATCCCGGAGTCGATTCATCTTTCCCACCCGCAGCCCGGAGATCGAGTGACCTTAAGAAACCCCGGGCGAATAGCCTTCTACGAGGACTTCCTCCTGGGGGTCTTCGGTTTCCCCTTCACCCTTTCTTCCTTTCCTTTCTCATCCACTACCGCTTGGTCCCGGCCCAGTTGGCTCCAAAAGCCATCCGGTTCATCTTTGCCTTCATAGTTTTTTGTCACTTCCATGGGTTTGTTGCCCGTTTCTCCCTCTTCAGGGCACTTTTCACCCTGAAGTGCTATTCCACCGATGATGGCTGGTGGTACATCTCACCTCGGCCTAGGTGCCTCAGGTTCGACCTCCCTTCGTCTATCAAGGGCTGGAAGAACCGGTTCTTTTTTGCCTCGTCGAGGACGTCGACTAGGCCTAGAGCGAGCCGAATCGGTCTCCGAACCGAAACTCCCAGGTCGACCCAGTGGACCAAGAGGTCTTCTCGCAGCTGCTGAGTGATGCGGTCCTGACCCTCGATGTCCTGCTCTCGGAGCAGAACTTGTTCGAGGTGGGGATCAGTCCCATCCGGGAGCTGAGTGAGGCTCGGGCTTCCCTTTCACCTCGCATTCCTCCCTTCTTTCTCTTCTTTTCTTTTAACTGGTCCGGCTGACCTCTACTTCTTTTCAGGTATGAAGTTTTCTCTGGAGAATCTGCTGGAGGGCGTGCACAGAGGGATGTCGCCGAGGGGACCGAACCCGCGACGAAGAGGGCTCGTACCGAGGCGAGCCGGGAGGCCACGCCGATCCCCACCTCCGGACCCATGGCGCCGGCCCCCGCATCCAGGCCACCTCGAGCCTGGGTGCCTGACGTCCCTATCGTCGACCTCGACAGGGTCGTGGAAGAGGGGGGGCCAGTCCTTTCCCGGGCAGCGCCTACTTCAACCGCCGCTCCAACTGCACCCACGGCGGTCACCAGCACGGTGACAACTCCACTGATGGCTGCTCTACCCGGCGAGGGGACGGCCGCCTCTGCTGCCGCCGACTCGTCTGCCATGCCGCCGAACCTCACCAGCCGGTCATGGAGTTCGCCTGCACCTCCCGAGATCGTCGTCTAAGGGGCGGCCGGGACTATAGCGATGCCCTGCTTAGAATCCTTCCACAGCTCTTCACGGTAAGTTCTGAGTTTGGAGCTTTACCTTTTTAAAGTTCCAGTTGGGTTATGCCTACCCTTTCTTCTTCTGGTGCAGATCGGGACTGACGTGCTGCTGCCGAGGAACTTCCTCGCGGGTATGCCAAGAAGGACGTCGAGAAGGAGGAGAAGCTCGGCAAGCTCGCAGCCAACGTCAAAGACCTCATGGAAAAAGGGGTTGAGCTGCGAGGGAACAACCAGGTCCTCCGATCTGACCTGGCCCGCGCCAAGGGGCGCATCAAGGAGCTCGAGACCTCCCTGTCCGAGGAGAGGATCTCGAGCCAGCGTCGCACCGAGGAGGACATGGCGAAGAAGACCCGCCTCAGGGCTCAGTCCCGGTCGCTGGAGCGTCGGGTGGAGGAGGTCCGGAGGGAGCTGAACTCGGCCAAGGGAAGAGCTCCTACGTCAACGGGCTGCTGGAGGCATCGAAGCGGGAGGCGCAGGAGGCCGTCCCGAAGTTTCGGGCCTCGGAGGAATACATCGTGGAGGTTCGGGAGGCTACCGTGGACTCCTTCTTGAAGGGGTTCCAGGTATGCCGGTAGAAGGTAAGCTCCTTCTACCCCGAGCTCGACCTCAGCGGGTAGTCCTTGGTGGCAGGAGGCAGGATCCCAGCAGAGGGGCTTCAACAGCAGCTGGTGATGAGGCTGCGACTCCAGAGCAGCCCCCCGAGCAGCCACCCGTCAACAGCACAGGCGGAGAAAGTGCGCCTCAGCCCGAGGAGGATGCCGCCGCGCCGAAGTAGCCTCCCCGGCTCTGCCGGCTTATTCTTTTGTTTTTTTTTTTTTGTATCTTCTTTTTCTTTTCGAGGACTCCCGGCTAGTCGGGACTCCTCCAGTGTATTTATATTTCTAAGTCAATGAAATTTCTTCTTCAGCAGATCGTTGCTTCGTTCTCTCTTTCTTCTCTCTCTTTTTTTTTTTTGAACTGAATGTTGGTTTCGAGCACCGGACTAAGTCCTGTAGTGCGTTCCGAGCCGAGCTCGTGGGCAGACAGAGTTCTGCCCCACCCTCCAGACTGAAGTTCGGGACTTTCGGACTAAACACCGGGGGAGCAGGCTTTATGCGAGCCAGCACAGCTTGCCGGTTCATCCTCTGGGACTGCGTGGGCGAGTTTGGTTCTGCCCCGCCTTCCAGATCGAAGTCCGGGACCTCCGAACTGAACCCCGGGGTCACAGGCTTTATCCGAGCCCTGCACAGCTTGCCGGGCTATTCTCCGGGACTGCGTGGGCGAGTTTGGTTTTGCCTCGCCTTCCAGACCGAAGTCCGGGACCTCTGAACTGAACCCCGGGCTGCAGGCTTTATCCGAGCCCTGCGCGGCTTACCGGGCTATTCTTCGGGACTGCGTGGGCGAGTTTGGTTCTGCCCTGCCTTCCAGACCGAAGTCCGGGACCTCCGAACTGAACCCTGGGGTCGCAGGCTTTATCTGAGCCCTGCGTGGCTTGCCGGGCCGTTCTCTGGGACTGCGTGGGCGAATTTGATTCTGCCCCGCCTTCCAGACCGTAGTCCAGGACCTGTCGCCTTCGCGGGTCTTCGGCCACACCTGTGTTCGCCGAACTCAAGCTAAGTGGCTCTCTCCCTACGAGGTGAGAAGAAGCATTTGAAGAAAAGGATTTCATTACAGGAGTTCAAGGAACCTTATACTATTGAATACCATCCTCAAGTTTGAGGCATTCCAGGTCCGAGGGAATCAGGACCCTCCTAGCTTCTCCAAGTAGTAGGCCCCATGAGGGAGAACCTCCGCCACCCTATAAGGGCCTTTCCAGTTCGGGGAGAGCTTCCTGCACTCCCGTGGCTGGGAAGCTTCAACCCGGCGGAGCACCAGATCTCCTGGGCGGAAGGACTTCGGTCGCACTCTAGAGTTGTAGTAACTGGCCACTCACTCCCTGTAGGCCATCATTCAGACTCGAGCCTTGTCCCTCGTCTCTTCAAGGAGGTCCAAGTTTAGCAACATCCTGGCAGGATTCTCCACTTCATCATACTGCTCCATCGCAAAGTGGGTAGGCTGAGCTCTATCGGGATAACCGCTTCGGCTCCGAAGATGAGGTTGAACGGGATCTCATCGGTGGCTGTCCTCGGGGTGGTGTGGTACGCCCACAGGATGCTCGGGAGCTCTTCCGCCCACCTGCCCTTGGCCTGATCCAGCCTTGTCCGGAGGCCCTGCAAGATAGTCCTATTCGTTACCTCGGCTTCTCCATTTATCTGTGGATGCGCCACCGAGGTGAAGCGATGGTGGATGCCGAGGTCACTGCAGAATTCCTCAAACTCCCGACAGTCGAATTGACGTCCGTTATCGGTGATAATAGTGTGCGGTAGGCCAAAACGGCAGATGATTGACTTCCAAAGGAACTTGGCTACGTTTGCCTCCATGATCCGGGCTAAGGGTTCGGTCTCGACCCACTTCGTGAAGTAGTCGATGACCACGATTAAAAACTTTCGCTGCTCGGATGCCGGGGGAAAAGGTCCTAAGAGATCCATTCCCCATTGAGCGAACGGCCACGGAGCGGAGAGCAGGGAGAGCGGAGTGGAGGGCTGATGCTGCACCACGGCATGTCGCTGGCATCGGTCACACCTCTTCACGAAGTCAGCTGCTCTCTTTCATTGTCTCCCAGAAATAACCTTGGCGGAGGGCCTTGTACGCCAACGTTCTGCCCCCCACGTGATTCCCACGGATGCCCTCGTGGATCTCTTGGGTACGAGTGTGGCCTCACGGGTCTCAGGCACTTGAGGAGGGGGTAGGAATAGGACCTCCGATACAGTTGTCCATCCATTAAGACGAACCGCGCGGCCTTTCTCTTGATAAGGCGAGCCACTACGCGGTCCCGGCAAGATGCCGCTCATAATGTACTCGACGTACTTGTCCATCTAGCTGGGCTCTTGGCTGACCTGTTGGACCTCCATGGGTGTCTCGTAGCTTGGGGCCTTGGATGCTCAACATAAGCGCGGCCCAACAGCGAGTCCGGCAGGGTCGCCAGTCAGGAGAGCGCATCCGTGCGAGCATTTTCCCCACGCGGTATATGGGAGATGCTGAAGCCGAAATCCAGCCGCGCTCGTTCTCACGAGCTCCAGGTATTTCGCCATTTGAGGGTCCCGCGCGCCGTACTCTCTAGGATCTGTCCGACCACCAGCTGCGAATCAGTGAAGGCCTTGAGGTTGGCCACGCCCAACTCGCGGGACCTTTGAGCACCGCGAGGAGCGCTTCGTACTCCGCCTGATATTAGTTGCAGCGAACTGGAAACGGAGTGCACATTGGCGACGACCCCCTTGCCATTGCGAGGATGAGACCGGCTCCGCTCCCGCTGGAGTTCGAGGCCCCGTCCACATGAAGGAGCCAAACGTCATCCTCGGGTCCCGGTTCAGGCTACCAGTCCAGAGGGCCTTCCTCTGTCCCCTTGCCCAGGCCTGCGCACTCGACCAAGAAGTCAGCGAGCACTTGCGCCTTCATGGCCAACCTTGGTCGATAAGTGATATCGAACTCACTAAGCTTGAGTGCCCACTTTGCCAATCGCCCGGATGTGTCAGGTCGATTGAGTATCGCTTTCAGCGACTGATCTGTCAGGACGGCAATGGGGTGTGCTTGGAAATAAGGCCTGAGACGCTGGGTGGACACTATTAGTACAAAAATGAGTTTTTCAGACCGGAAATACCTGAGCTTCGCATCGCGGAGGAGTTTGCTCATGTAGTACACCGGTCTCTGCATTCCCTGGTTGTCGGTTCGAACTAGGACCGAATTGACGGCCTCCAGGGTGACCGCCAGGTACAGGATGAGCTCCTCTCCTTCTTCGGGCCTGGGGAGCAGTGGCGGTGATGCAAGCATCCTCTTAAGCTCATCAAACGCCTCCTAGCACTCCTCGGTCCATGTGAAGTTGTTCATCTTCCTCAGCACTTTGAAGAAGGGCCGCAGCGGTCGGCAGACCTCGAGATAAACCGACTCAGGGCGGCTATCCGGCCGGTGAGTTGCTGCACTTGCTTCTTGGAGGTGGGCTGCTCCATGTCCAAAAAGGCCTGGACCTTTTCCGGGTTGGCTTCTATCCCTTTTTGGATCACCATGAACCCAAGAACTTCCCGGCAGACATGCCGAAGGCGCACTTCACGGGTTCAGCTTCATCTGGTGAAGTCGGAGGTTGCCGAAGGTCTTCGCCAGGTCGTCGACATGGTCGGAAAGAGGCTTGCTCATTACCAGCATATCATCCACGTACACCTGCATGTTGCGGCCGATCTTATCTTTGAAGACTTTGTTGACCAGCCACTGGTACGTGGCCCCGGCATTCTTGAGGCCGAATAGCATCATCTTGTAACAGTAAGTTCCGCGATCGGTGACAAAAGCGGTGTGCTCCTCATCCTCTGGGTGCATTCGAATCTGGTTGTACCCAGAGAAGGCATCCATGAAAGAGAGGAGGCGATGCCCCAAAGTGGTGTCCACCAACTGGTCAATCTTCGGAAGAGGGAAACTGTCCTTCGGGCAAGCTCGGTTGAGGTCGGTGTAGTCCACACAGATCCTCCACTTTCCACTACTCTTCTTCACCATGACCACATTCGCCAGCCAACTGGGATATTATACTTCCGCACAAAGCGGCGGTGAGGAGCTTCTCTACTTCTTCATTAATGGCCTTCTGCCTTTCTGCAGCGAAACTCTCTTCTTCTGGCGGACCGGGCGACACCTCGGGTGAACATTAACCTATGGGTGATGACTTCCGAGGGATGCCCGGCATGTCGGTTGCGGACCAGGCAAACACATCCGCGTTCGCACGGAGGAAATCCAGCAGACGGATCCGCTCTTCCTCCGGGAGCTGGGCCCCCACATGCATAGTCTTCTGAGGGTCCGAACCGGGGGGATACGTCAACAGGTATTCTACGGGTCCTCCCCTGGGTTCCTTCTCCCTTAAGTCGAGGTCGTCGACGTCGGGGCCGAGCTCAGCGCCTCGGGCACCCGGGACCATCTGAAGGCAATGCTGGACGGGCTGGGGTCCCCCTCATCACCCCAATCCCAGAGGCTGTGGGGAACTGCACCAGTAACCGCTTGGTGGAAATCACGGCGTCCAACTGGTTGAGCCCCGGACGGCCAAGGATTGCATTATAAGGTGAGGGAAGCTTGACAACAGTAAACATCATCATGACAGTAGTCTGCCGAGGTGGGGATCCGGCAGTGACAGGGAGAGTGATCTCCCCTTCGACCCCCACCGAATCCCCGGTAAAGCCCACAAGAAGGGTGTGCACCAGCCTTAATTGATCATGAGACAAGTTCATTCGGGAGAAAGCATCATAAAAAAGCACGTCAGTAGAGCTCCCACTATCTACCATAATGCGATGTACAGGATGCTTTGTGATGGTCATCTCGACCACCACTTCATCATTGTTTACATTCTTGTTTTCATTCCCTTCTCAAAGGGGGATACATCCTCCGAGTCTCCCGCCTCCCGGGTTCTTTTCGCCGCACGCCCGATCCCCCATGAGATCATGCCCACCGATCTCCGTTGGGCGGTTATCAATCATAGGGACCGGGGGAAGGGCTGCGAGCGGCTGTCCCTCTGCCAGGGCTTCATTCCTCACAAACTTCCTGAGATAGCCTCTTTTAATCAGCTCCTCGATTTTCCGCTTCAGATTGCGGCACTCCTCCGTGTCGTGGCTGTGCTCGCGGTGGAACTGCAGTATTTTGTCTTGTCGCGGATGTTCCTTGGGTTCTGAGAAGGAGGTCGACGAAAGTAGTGCTCACCCTTAATCTCCATGAGGATCTTCGTCCTGGGAGCAAGGAGAGGGGTGAAACTTCGCTCCGGGGCAGCGTCGCTCTTCGGCTTCGAGCCTGGACGGAGGTCAGCAGGTGGTCCAGGCCTCCGGGTCCCAAGGACATCCCTCGGGGTCGGCTTCTTCGAGGACCTCCCGTCCAGCTCTCGCCTGATGCGATCCGCCTCCTCCGCTCGGATGTACTTGTGGACACGGAGGAGGAGCTCGGAGTACGTCCTTGGGGGCTTCTTATCTAGGGAATAGGTCAAGCGGGATGTCTCGAGCCCGCGCTTCAATGCCAGCATGGCAACGGGCTCGTCCAGGCTGTAGATTTCCACGGCAGCGGTCTTGAAGCGGGTAACGTAGTCCCGAAGCAGCTCTTGGTCCTACTGGCGGATGGAGAAGAGGCTGTCCACCTCTCTTGGCACCTTCCGGCAAGCGTCGAAGTGTGCAACGAACTTTCCTTCAGCTGATGGAAGGAGCAAATAGATTCGGGCTCGAGGCGGGTGAACCAGACTCGAGCGGCCTTCCGGAGGGTAGCGGGGAAGGCGATGCTTAAAAGAGCGTCCGTGGCCCCCTGGACCCTCACGAGAGCCTTGTAGCTTTCCAGATGATCCAAGGGGTCGGTGGTCCCATCGTAGGGATCCACTTGTGGCATGCGGAATCGACTCGGAATCGGCTCCTCTTGGATTTCCCGGGAGAAGGGTGGCCGGGCGTCATAGCCCGCCGGGTCCGTCGAGGAGTTCTGCATGTTGGCAAAGCGGCGGGCGAACTCCACCAGCTTGCGCTCGTGCTCCTCCAGGCGCCTCTCGGCCTGGCGCCTGATGGCCTCGTCGGAGGAATCTTCCATCGAGGTTGCTGGCGAAGGGGGTGCCGATCGGTCTCGGCGGGGGGCCTTGCCCTAACGTCACCTGCTGCAGTGCACCGTCTCGGCATCGTTGGCCGTGGATCGACTCTCGTGATCCGCCGAACCAGAGTAATTTCACTTCACGGGAGTTTGGTGGCTCCCGCGGGGGTTGAGAATGCCCACGGTTGAGAGGGCCTGCCTTAGATGGAGCGCAGGCTTCCATGGGGCCCCGCGGCATGAGCCGCGGGGGTCCCTGGCTAGGGCTGAGTAGCCAGGAACCGCTGCTGGTTTTGTAGTTGTCGGACTGCTGTGGTCAGGGTTTGCAGCTGTTGGATGACAGCTGCGAAAGGTCCGTCCACCGAGGAAGGCTGCGGAGGAAGACGAGGTGGAGCAGGAAGCTCCCTCTCCGGGATACGCGGCCCCTGAGGGGAAGGGACTTCCCCTACTCGACTGGTGGATGCTTCGCGTCCACGTGTCACCACCATGGTCAGAGCGTGCTTTGGCCCACGGAGAGCAAGCTCGCACTAGGGTTGCTGTCTTGCCCCCCTACCTGGTGCGCCAATCTGTTGCCGATCTCACCGCAGCGGCCTGTTGCTTCAAAGCTGGTACCGGTCTCAGACCGTCTCACCTCGAGATCTTAGAGCTTCCGGTCCTGCAAAACAAGGTCAGACACCCTGGCCGGGGGTCCCGGCGAGGGAGCTCCGACGGTCAAGTTAGAGAACGGCGAGATGGAACAGACTCCCTAAGGGGGTTCCCGAAGAAGCCCCAGACTTAGAGGAGGTATTAACAAAAGAGGTCTTAGGAATAGTGGAAATTGGGCCCAGCTCCTTCACCGAGCTCACGCGAGGAACCCCTCTCGGATCCTGGATCCTTCTCTCGGTGCCTTCTTTTTCCTCGCCTTTTTTCTACTTACCTTGCTCTCCGCTCTTCCTATCCTTTTATGCCATCACATGCCTCTGGCTTCCCCCCCCGGAAGGCTCCCTCTTCACCTTCACTTTTCTCTCCCTCCCCCCTTTTTCCTTTCCCCTTCGGGTCCGGGAACCCGGTGGCCGCCCTCGTCTTGCTTGCCGAGCCTAGCGAGAAAAAGGGGAGGGCAGATACTGGCGAGGCCTTGGGCCGAGTGCGGGCACTCTCCTTCCCAGGCATTGACGATGTCCGTTGCTGGCTCCTGCCCGCCAGGACTCCGCTTCTCGATTGCGGTGCCCATCGGGCTGATGTAAACGAGGTTCCGCGCGTCACTGCGGACCATACCAGCATTCCTCGCGAGGCGCGGCACACGCTACCAAGTGGCGATTTTGAAACTCGCGCCCACTTTCTGGAGGCCTAACTATGCAGGACGGCACCAGCCGAGGTGGGCTCCCCTTGGGCGGACACCTGGCGAAGCGGCAGAGAGATGCTCGGCTTCGGCCAAGGTGGACCCGTCTCCGGGCACCAACTGGCGAAGGAGCAGGAGGGCTCGGCTCGACCTCGGCCGAGGTGGACCCGTCTCCGGGCGCCACCCGGCGAGGGAGCGAGGGGCCGCCAGCTTCGGTCGAGGTGGACCCCTCCTGGGCGGACACCTAGCAGAGCGGCAGAGAAGGTGCTCGTCTTCGACCGAGGTGGGCCCGTCTCCGAGCGCCAACTGGCGAAGGAGCAGGAGGGCCCGGCTCGACCTTGGCCGAGGTGGACCCGTCTCCGGGCCACCCGGCGAGGGAGCGAGGGGCTGCCAGCTTCGGTCGAGGTGGACCCCTCCTGGGCGGACACCTGGCGGAGCGGCAGAGAAGTGCTCGACTTCAGCCGAGGTGGACCCGTCTCCGGGCGCCAACTGGCGAAGGAGCAGGAGGGCCCGGCTCAACTTGGCTGAGGTGGACCCGTCTCCGGGCACCACCCAGCGAGGGAGCGAGGGGCCGCCAGCTTCGACCGAGGTGGACCCCTCCTTGGCGGACACCTGGCAGAGCAGCAGAGAGGTGCTCGACTTCGGCCGAGATGGACCCGTCACCGGGCGCCAACTGGCGAAGGAGCAAGAGAACCGGCTCGACCTCGACCGAGGTGGACCCGTCTCCGGGCGCCACCCGGCCAGGGAGCGAGGGGCTACCAGCTTCGGCCGAGGTGGACCCCTCCTGGGTGGACAGCTGATGGAGCGACAGAGAAGTGCTCGACTTCGGCCGAGGTGGACCCGTCTCCGGGCGCCAACTGGCGAAGGAGCAGGACGGCCGGCTCGACCTCGGTCGAGGTGGACCCATCTCCGGGTGCCACCCACGAGGGAGCGAGGGGCCGCCAGCTTCGGCCGAGGTGGACCCCTCCTAGGCGGACACCTGGCGGAGCGGTAGAGAGGTGCTCGACTTCGACCGAGGTGGACCCGTCTCCGGGCGCCAATTGGCAAAGGAGCAGGAGGACCAGGCTCGACCTCAGTCGAGGTGGACCCGTCTCCGGGCACCACCCGGCGAGGGAGCGAGGGGCCGCCAGCTTCGGCCGAGGTGGACCCCTCCTGGGCGGACACCTGGCGGAGCAACAGAGGGTGCTCGACTTCGACCGAGGTGGACCCGTCTCCGGGCGCCAACTGGCAAAGGAGCAGGAGGACCCGGGTCGACCTCGACCGAGGTGGACCCATCTCCGGGTGCCACCCGGCGAGGGGCCGCCAGCTTCAGCCAAGGTGGACCGCTCCTGGGCAGACACCTGGCGGAGCGGCAGAGAAGTGCTCGACTTCGCCGAGGTGGACCCGTCTCCGAGTGCCACCCGGCGAGGGAGCGAGGGGCCGCCAGCTTCGGGCGAGGTGGACCCCTCCTGGGGGGACACCTGGCGAGCGGCAGAGAGGTGCTCGACTTTGGCCGAGGTGGACCCATCTCCGGGCGTCAACTGGCGAGGGAGCGAGGGGCCGCCAGCTTCGGCCGTGGTGGACCCCTCCGATCTCGTTCGCCGAAAAAAAATCCACGTGGTTCGGACCAAGTCCGGCGGGACCTGAGACACGCCACGTCAGCATACCAGCCATATCAGATGTTATATAATAATTAATAAATCATAAAAAATATATAAACCAACCAATAAAGTTATAAATGTTTTATTCTTTTGCCATATCTAAAAGTTATTCGTGGTTTACAATATTAAAAAGTTAAAAGATTTACACCGATTAGCTTAGCTCAATGAGTAAATAACAATCTAATGTAGATACGGGATACATTTTTCCTTACTTATTGATCTACTTTTCAATGATTAATAAGCTTATTTTTATCAATATCCAACTTCAACACCAAGTTCTAGTACTCTTGTAGCCTACAAGTCTACATGTATCTGATATGGCTACTTCGCTAACGTGGAACGTGTGTCAGTCCAGCTAGATGCCACCGGTGCTACGTAGATTTTTCTTTCAAAATTCATGCTCCCGCCAAGTGGTACCCCCAGACGGCCCCACCTCGGCCGAAGTCGAGCACCTCTCTGCCGCTCCGCCAAGTGTCCACCATGAGGGGTCCAACTCGATCGAAGCTGGTGGCCCCTTGCTCCCTCGCCAGATGGCACCCCAAGTCGGGTCCACCTCTACCGAGGTCGAGCCGGGCCCTCCTGCTCCTTCACCAGGTGGCGTCCCAAGACGGGTCCGTCTCGGCCGAAGTCGAGCACCTTTATGCCACTCCGCCAGGTGTCCACCCAGGAGGGGTCCACCTCGACCTAAGCTGGCGGCCCTTGCTCCCTTGCCAGGTGGCACCCCAAGACGGGTCCACCTCTGCCGAGGTCGAGCCGGGCCCTCTTGCTCCTTCGCCAGGTGGCGCCCCATGACCGGTCCACCTCGGCCGAAGTCGAGCACCTTTCTGCCACTCCGCCAGGTGTCCACCCAAGAGGGGTCCACCTCGGCCGAAGCTGGCGGCCCACTTGCTCCCTCGCAAGGTGGCACCCCAAGACGGGTCCACCTCTATCGAGGTCGAACCGGGCCCTCCTACTCGTTCGCCAGGTGGCGCCCCAAGACGGGTCCACCTCGGTCGAAGTCGAGCACCTCTCTGCCACTCCGCCAGGTGTCCACCTAGGAGGGGTCCACCTCGATTGAAGCTGGCGGCCCCTTGCTCCCTCACCAGGTGCACCCCAAGACGGGTCCACCTCTGCCGAGGTCGAGCCGGGCCCTCCTGCTCCTTCGCCAAGTGGCGCCCCAAGACGGGTCCACCTCGGCCAAAGTCGAGCACCTTTCTGCCACTCCGCCAGGTGTCCACCAAGAGGGGTCCACCTAGGTCGAAGCTGGCTGCCCCTTGCTCCCTCGACAGGTGGCATCCCAAGACGGGTCCACCTCTGCCGAGGTCGAGCCGGGCCCTCCTGCTTCTTCGCTAGGTGGCGCCCCAAGATGAGTCCACCTTGATCGAAGTCGAGCACCTCTCTGCCACTCCGCCAGGTGTCCACCCAGGAGGAGTCCACATCGATCGAAGCTGGCGGCCCCTGCTCCCTCGCCAGGTGTCACCCCAAGTCGGGTCCACCTCTGCCGAGGTCGAGCCGGGCCCTCCTGCTCCTTCGCCAGGTGGACCGGTCTTGGGGCGCCACCTGGCGAAGAAGCCCCTTGCTCCCTTGCTAAGTGGCACCCCAAGACGGGTCCACCTCTGCCGAGGTCGAGCCAGGCCATCCTGCTCCTTCGCCAGGTGGCGCCCCAAGATGGGTCCACCTCAGCCGAAGTCGAGCACCTTTCTGCCACTCCGCCAGGTGTCCATCCTGGAGGGGTCCACCTCGGTCGAAGCTAGTGGCCCTTGCTCCCTCGCCAAGTGGCACCCCAAGATGGGTCCCTCTGCCGAGGTCGAGCCAGGCCCTCCTGCTCCTTTGCCAGGTGGCCCCCAAGACGGGTCCACCTCGGTCGAAGTCGAGCACCTTCCTGCTCCTCCGCCAGGTGTCCACCCAAGAGGGGTCCACCTCGGCCGATGCTGGCAGCTCCTACTCCTCTGCTTGGTGGCGCCCCATGATGGGTCTACCTCGACGAATCGGCCCTACTCTGCAAAGCCTTGGAGAGGCAAAGACACGGGCCACGAGGTCGCCACTAAAGCTGATGCGCATCGCGCCCCGTACCGGGTGCTAGTACGGCCTACAGTGATACACGAAACCTTGTTTATATCAGTTAAACAGGACCCCGCAACCAAGAAATGAAATCCTTGCGGGCAGGAGCCTGAAACGGCTAGAAGCCCACCGTCAACGCCCCGAAAGGAGAGCTCCCGCACTTGACCCAAGGTCTCGCCAGTCTTCCCCCTTTCGTGACACACGACGGACGAGACGTGCCGGCCACTTAACTCTCGGGCTTGAAGGAGAAGGAGGGGGGAGGATCCAGAGATCTCGTGGAGCCCCCAGGAGGGGACGTGGACTGAAGGCGGTCCGATGGTATAAAAGGGACAGAGAAAGTGGACGGAAAGGTAAGTGGAAAAGAGGAGAGAAGATTGAGAGGACGATCCAGGGGACCCCAAGAAGTCCTCAGGCGTGAGCTCGGTGAACCCAGCGCAGGAAGCCGGGCTTCAACTCCTCTCTTCCCCACACTTTTTTCATCTACATCTCCTCTAAGCACGGGAATCCTTCGGGAACCCGTCTTAGAGGATCTGTTCCATCTTGCCGCTCTCTGATTTGACCGTCGGAGTGTCCCCGCCGGAATTCCCGGCTCGGGTCTTGACTTTATTTTGCAGGACCGGAAGCTTGAAGATCTCAAGATATGAGAGTCGAGAATCGGTGCCAGCTCACGAGCTACATGCCACCGCGATAAGACCGGCAACAGTATCCAACTCCACCAATTTGGCTTCATGTGCTCAACTCCAATTTCATTATAAAATACATTTCTTGGAACCCAAACTTAGTCTCTTTAATCAACATGCTTTCTTATAGTTTGCAGGACAAATTAACATTTCGTTCATCTTCATGTATCCGATAATTAAACATCTACTCAATCTTTAACTTAATCAACAACAAATGAATCCTTTTCAAATTAATAGTTCCATCAGTAACAAACTTGACCATGTTTTTGGCCAAGTTTTTCCCTTGGATGTGGATTAGCTTGAGCTCTCCCTTGGAGGAGTCCTTTTCATAGGAGACAAGCCAACATATTTTCTTCTTTGAATGAAATTTAGACAGCGAAAGACAAACATGATAGAGCTACCTCCTATCAATTTGGGGCACAACTCTCGTTTTAATTGCAGTTTCCAATTGACGATATAATTATAACCTTATCCAGTGCCCTTAATTATGAACAATGAAATAGATAACAATCTTCCAATTAGTTTTTTTTTAACATCTAGGGAGGAAAATTATAGCTTGTGATGACATCTTATGACGATGGGCTCCCTCGTCCGGCGCCGGCATCGCGTCACGTCGCAGTAAATTAGGAAAAGGTTAGCGTCAAAACGTGACACCCATGATTAAGCCAATGCGTGGCTACCAAACATCGTACGTGTCACATTGCTTCCTAATAAATAAATAACAAATAATCCTCTTTGCCTTGATGAATCCAAGTGGGACTTTTACATTATTAAAATAAAATAAATAAATAAAAAAAAACCCCTCCAAGTTGGACTTGAGGATGGAGACGACGGCATGGCACTGGAGGGATGGAGAAGCATTCCTAACCTGACACGTGGGACCACCCCAGCCAGGTCTGTGGGTCCCATCGTTTTTTTTTTTTTTTTTTTTTTTTTTTGCTTGTATACGTGGTTGCTAGCCTCGCACGCAACCGCATCTTGCGCGGAATGGGGGCACGTGCATGACACGTGAAACATGTTTTTGCAAAACATTATTTTTTTTTATTAACCAAAAAGAAAGAAGGGAATAAATTTTCGACGTAACCACCTTTCACTGGACCCAATTTTATTGGACCATGTCCGATACGGGTTATAATTTTTGCTCGTCCTTTCCATCATTGATGAGTACGTCAGCTTAACACTGCTAAGACACGGCGATCACATGTCCAAAAAAATTTGGGTTTAATCGAGTCATCTGCAGTATCATGTCTCGAATCGGTGATCGATGAAAAACGAGTTTAGACCTCTATCAATCGGACTACTGTCTTAGCGATAAATTTGATATATCCATGAATTTATCAATTTCTATGAAGTCAAGCTACATAGAATACCAAATTGCACGGGAAAAATGCGAAGACAAATATGAACTAATTATCTTGTGACATGTGGTGATGGGACTCTTTGCATTTTTTTTTAATTTTTGATGCATTCTATCATGAGATTATTCATCAATACATCATTTTTTAAAAAAAAGAAAAAAACTAATTAGGTTCGGGAATAATGTAATATCAGATTAAATTCTAATACAAGATTCTTATAATATTTCTATTTTTAAATATACTATTGGATTTTTTTTTTTTTTTTTTTTTTTTTTTTGCGACACTAATTCTGTCCTTGAGGGTTTAAATTTGAGTTACCTTGTTGATTGCTCTCGGTAAGGGAAAGAAGGAAAAAAAACAAATCCTGCTAGTGAGGTACCTTGCATAGGATGTTTCAATTCCGATCTTATTCATTGTCACTAGTTTTGTATGGAAGGAGAATATAATTGCTTCCAATGATAGTTTCTTTCGCAGCGAGGATGGCATGCAATTAGATCCTTAATTTATTTCGCATGTCAAAAGAATGAGCCCCCAATCTTGATGGCAATTTTTTTTTTTTTTTGATAGAACAAAAGGGTGGGGAGGTTTTACGGCGTAGCTCCCTGTAACAGATCTCCAGCCAACTAGATCATGTTCGATTCGGGTCACAAGTTTTCTGCATGCCCTTCCGTCAACTAGACGAGTACGTCAGCCTAGCCCCACTACAACGCTGGAGTTCCGATCGTGCAGCCTCTCAGTCACATGTTCCAGACTTAATCTGAAATTTAATCGAGTCATCCGCGGGATCATTCCTCGAATTCATGATCAGCGGGTTATACACAAAGACTACGCCGCATCTTAATCGACCGTGCTATCATCATAGTGATTGATGGCAATTATTTGGGACCAAATGATTCCTTCGAGTTTGTTAAAGTCATAATATTTAGAATATTAATTCAATGCCTTTTAACACACTCATCCACAAATGGGGGGTTCTCACTGGATGTGATCTTAAAGCAACCACAGTGTACTCGAAGCTCCCTTAAATTATTGTAGCAAACTAGGTACTGCAGTCACAAATATATCATTATCAAGGCTAAGTTCCAATGTGCATGAAGTTAAGGTTGACCCATGGTAGGTTAAGCAGTTCTCTCTTCTATATAGAGGAGCAATTATTTACTTTACTTGGAAGCAGGGATCTTTCCGGACACCAAGCTCATCTTTTTGATAGGAAGAATATCTTAAACTATATATTAAGTCTTGTTGAATCAAAGATATGTAGCATTAGTTTATGTTTTATTCTCCATTAGTCAAAGATTACCACCAGATTTTGTCTCTCCTCTTTTCTCACCTTGATTGAGACCGGGCAGGGTCTTGCACATATGCTTGCTTTCGTTTGTTTTTATCCCCACTGCCCAAAGATAAAGACCCAATCCCGCTTCATAATTTATTCCCAACGCTCTAACACCATCTGCTTGTTATTCCCGGAATCCATTCCTTATATTATTCCGATCTCCGCCTAGACTTTGTAAACCACCTTTGGCTTAATAGATGTTTAACAAAATGGCCATTGTGCCCTATTAGAAAACACATTCCTGCCACGTGGCACAATCAAGTTGATCCAATGATCCTTGATACCTGTCATTGGGGAGGGATAATTATTAATTAGTTGGATCAGGTTCAACATTGAGCTGGTGAAACCTTCTATATGGAGATAAATAATAATAATAATAATAATAAAAGGTGCAATAAATATACATTTGTACATGTTATTTTAATTAGATCTAGTCTAATTAAAAATTAGTCTCTGAGGAGAGAAATTATTAGATAAATGGTTTTTGTGTGTGCATCGTGTAGAAAGCTTTGTTTATTGCCGTCAAAATAATTGGGACGTTCGTAGAAAACAAATCACCAAATTTACTTTTTTTTATAATTTTTTTAAAATCTTTTGATAGATAAATAACTTTGGGTTTTACTTTGCCATTTGGATGCCTAGTAGGATGATCGTGATCAGGGAGTGGCATCTTTTTCTTTCTTTTTCTTGGATAAAGCAAAAGGGATGGGAAGATAAATCCGGTATAGCTATTTCGTAGGTCCCTATCCTATCAAGTAATGTTCGATTCGAGACGCTCAGATTTTCGCAGTCTCTTTTCATCTAATGATAAGTGCATCAACCCGACACCACTAAATGTCAGCTAGTAGAACGAAGACAAAGGATCTTGACTAGTAGAATGGAGATAAAGGATCGACACCACTAAAATACTGGCTAGTAGAACGGAGATAAATAATCTCGGCTAGTAGAACGGAGATAAAGAAGAAGACCCTGATCTCTCACTTACATCAAGATCTTAGCTAGTAAAATGGAAACAAAGGAAGAGACTCTGACATCTCACTCACATCAACTGTCGCAGGTCCCAAAAAAATTTCTGAATTTAATTCAGTCACCCGTATGATCATGTCTCGAATCTACGTCCATCCATGCAACAAGGTACAAAATGAACCATTATTATATGAAAAATATATTATTGTGAACAGAAGTAAAAATTAAATATTGGAATCTATGCTATACCATCCACAAGTAAATTGGAATTAATTGTCCTTATCCATCAACCACCCATCATTAATTGATACTCTACGTACCATGCCATGACCATAAAATCGCAATAATGTCCTTATCTTGTCATGGAAGTGTTGCATAATTTCTTTGTTGACATTTGGACATAAAGATAATGACATTTGTACATGCTCTACTATTTGGGGATAGCTACAAGTGCAAAATACTAATTAATTACATCTTTTGGCTATATGACCGATGAGAATGTTAAAAGTTCCATTAGTCCATTAATTATTTTTTTTAACCTATAACACTATGAGTTTTGAAATTTGGCATTTTTGTATATCTATAAAAGTTATAAAATAATATTAAATAATTATTTATTTTATAATAATGAATGATTGAATTATATAAATTGAACTTGTTATTAACAATTATTATAATAGCAGATGAATTAAATGAATAAGAGATTCAAGAACAATGATATCAACCATTATTGGCATAACAACCATATTTTATCTTTTATAATTTCGAATGATGGACTATTTTATAAATTATCCATCAAAAGATAAATAAATGTTCTAAGAGTAAAGATAGCCATCATATTTCTCGAGATCAAGAGGGGGTTAATCCTTGCCATTCCTATCTCACAACCACCCTAACTTCATCAGACTAACTCCAATTGAAATCTTACCCTATCTCTTTGCTAAAATGATGGGAGACGATACCATATATCCAAGTAAGCACTAAATTAAATTATAAAGACTTGGATCGTAGAGAAAATCATGGCTACTATATTCTAAAGTAGAGTAGTCTATTTATGCATAGATTGGGTAAGAAGTAAATTAATCCATTTAATTTACTAACTTACTACCTGATGGGGACATCGAGCAGATCTTAGTCAGTCCAGATCCCAGCCAGTCCAGTCCAGATCTCGGTACCAGCCTAGCACGAATCCTAAAGACATCAGTCATGGATCTTGAGGATTTCAGTCAACATGAATCTTGATGTATTTATGGATGTACGAGGAATTTGGGATATCTCCGAATCGGAAATCAGTTTTTATTATGTTTAGAGTTATCGGAATCTCTTAGTAGTTCCAATTATTTGAGTCTATTTAGGGATTTATTTTTATCGGTTATTTGGTTACCTTATTTAAGATGTTTTTGTCATCGAATAAAAGTTAGCGAAGATTATTTTGAGAAAAGTCAGGGTGTGTCCTGACTCCTCCCCCTTCTCCTTCTTCTTCCCCCCTTCTCTCGCTCGTCTTTCTTCTCGGTTCTTTCTCTCGCTCCTCATCCTCTCCTCTGTTCTATTCCCTCCCGACTCTTTCTGCTTCTCTTCCAAGTGACTCAACCGAAGTGACGCCCCTCGACCAACCGAGCCACCCACGTTCTCCTCACCAATTGGCGCCTCCATAGTCTACTGAGACATTTTCATCAGCCTTCCCCCACGACCGTTGTCTCCGTTGCTCGCCATTGGTCACTGACACCCGACAATCGCCCATCCGTGAACCTCACCAACATCCTGTCTTCTGTCGGATCTGTTGCTACCCGAATCCCAGTCGCTGGTCACCACTTCTGGAGATGTCCACGGCCATGCCGGCATCCACCACCCGGCCATCTGTCTCTCCTCCCCCCACCCCGCCACCGGAACCACCGTGGTCCTGCCCTTCTACATTTCAGCCGCGCCACCGATCGAAACTCCATTGCCCTGGCTTGCCCACGCCCGTGCTGAAGGACCGTGCCAGTCCACCCATGCAAGCCATCGCCAAGCGCCTCCGTCGTGACCACCACCGTCCGTTCCACGTCTCCGCCCAACGCCAACACCGGTGAATCCCTCTGTAAGCCCTCCTCTGGTTTTTGGTGTTGATCCGTGGAGAAGAAGAACTTGGCATGAACGTGAAAGCAGGAGGAGAGCCGCACGGTTCTCAAAACTGCAGGGATCCCAAAGCTACCCGGATCTCAAAGCCACATAGATATCAGAGCACTGGATTTATTGGGATTAACTTGATTTATTTATTTTATTTTATTTGGGATTGATACATCACTTGTTTTTGGTATTCTAGGTCCAACGGCTTCTGATCCATCTCGCTCGTGAACCACTGGTCCGGATTTTGACTACCTCTAGACGATCTTCTTCCAGAATTCGGGATATTCCGTGTTTCGGGTGAGACCACTTCGATAACTTGATCTAATCAATGCTGGATTATCTTTATTTAATTAGATCTAATTTTATTGAAATTGGACAGCCCTAACGTAGTGATCGTTCCCTAACGATCAATAGTCCAATATCTCGAATATTTTTGACTGTGCATACTGATCGGATCAATTCCTAGATGGATCTTGATTTGAATTCTTAATTGCATTGATTACTGCTAGTCTTTATCTTAATTACTTCATTAATTATTTCACCGATCTCATTAAGATACTTAGATCTAGGATTTGTCGGCCCGTCCCGCACCACTACCAATATTCTAACATAGCATGGAAGGATCCACAAATATACAATTTATTATTAATTAAGATGTCACATAAGATCGAGGATTATATATGATATCTGGCAAAGCTGGTAGGAAAGGAGCAAAGAGACATGACGATACATAAGCATATACACATTATTACGGCCGTAATGATGACGTGGTCGGTCTCAGATCCCGTCGAGCATGATTCGAGCGACGTGGAGGTTTTCGGCCGAGTCAGCTGTGGCTCCCATATGTCCGAAGTCGAGCTCGGCCCGGGCTCCCCCGCTCCCTCGCCAGGTGGCACCCTGAGACGGTCCCACCTCGGTCGAGGTCGAGCCGGCCCCTTCGCTCCTTCGCTAGGTGGCCCCCGGAGACGGGACCACCTCGGCCGAAGCCGAGCGTCCTTCTGCCGCCCTGCCAGGTGTCCACCCAGGAGGGTCCACCTCGGCCAGGTCACTGCTCCCCCCGCTCCCTCGCCAGGTGGCACCCTGGGACGGTCCCACCTCGCCGAGGTCGGCCGGGCCCCCTTCCTCCCTCGCCAGGTGGCACCTAAGACGGTCCCACCTCGGCCGAGGTCGAGCCGGGCCCCTTCGCTCCTTCGCCAGGTGCCCCCGGAGACGGGACCACCTCGGCCGAAGCCGAGCGTCCTTCTGCCGCCCCGCCAGGTGTCCACCCAGGAGGGGTCCACCTCGGCCAAGGTCGGCTGCTCCCCCACTCCCTCGCCAGGTGGCACCTGAGACGGTCCCACCTCGGTCGAGGTCGAGCCGGGCCCCTTCGCCCCTCGCCAGGTGCCCCCGGAGACGGGACCACCTCGGCCGAAGCCGAGCGTCCTTCTGCCGCCCCGCCAGGTGTCCACCCGGGAGGGGTCCACCTCGGTCGAGGTCAGGCAGCTCGTACAGAGAAGGTCCCAAAGAGCGGAGGTGCAGGTTCCGAGGTTGGCCCTCGAGCCGTGCGCGCCGCACCCCGAGGAAGGTGCCCCGTACGGATGGCGGCGGCACGCGAAACATCACTTACATCGGCCCGACAGGTTCTGCAGTCAAGAGACGCGGTTCTGGTAAAACAGGGCCCGTTAACGGACAGCGCCGGCACTTGGGAAGGAGAGCGCCCACACTCGGCCCAAGGTCTGGCCAGCCCGCTGCCAGCGCCCCCTCCCTTACTCTTTCCCCGCTAGGCTCGGCAAACGAGATCGAAAAGCCCTGGCCCTCAGAACCAGAAGGGAAAAGAGAAAAGGACGGAGAGAGGGCGACGAGAGCGACAAGGGGAGCCTCCCGGAGCGGAAAATGAGCAGGCGGCGGGAGGAGATAAAAGGAAGGAGAAAAGAGACGACCAGGTAAGGTGAGACAAGTAAGAAACAGAGGCTGGAAGCTCCGCTCCGAGAGTAAGATCCAGGGTCCCGAGAGGGGATCGCTTGGCATGAGCTCGGCAAAGGAATCCAGCCGGGTTTCTGGTCTCTCTAGCATCTTTCTTGTTAGTAAATTCTCTGAGTCTGGGACTCCTTCGGGGGCCCATCCCAGAGAATCTGTTCCCTCTCGCCGTCTACTAACTTGATCGTCGGAGCTCCCTCGCCGGGATCCCCGGCCAGGGTCTTCTGACCTTGCCTTGCAGGTTCAGTCCAGCCAGGAGGCCCCAGGAGCGAGACGGTCTAGTAGGATCGGCGGTTCCGAGGCACGGGCGCGGCGGCGAGATCGGCAACAGATTGGCGCACCAGGTAGGGGGGCAGGACAACACCCCTAGTGGGAGCTAGCTTTCTCAGACAAAAGCGCTTTCCGATAATGGTGGTCACTCGTGGGCACGAGGCATCCACCAGCCGTGTGGGGGAGTTCCCTCCCCTCAAGGGGCCCACAGCCCAGAGAGGGAGCTCCCAGCTCCCCCTCCTCTTCCGTCACAGCCGACCTCGGTGGAGGGCCCCTCGCGGCCGTCTCCCACAGCTCAGACCTTGACCTCGGCGGTCTGGCGAACCTCCCCTCAAGGGCCACAGCCCAGAGGGAGCTCCTCTCCCCCTCCTCTTCCGTCACAGCGACCTCGGTGATGGGCCCCTCGCGGCCGTCATCCAACAGCTGCAGACCTTGACCTCGGTGTCCGGCAACTACAACCCAGCAGCGCTCCCTGGCCACGCAGCCACAGCCAGGGACCCCACGGCTCGGACCGCGGGCCGCGTGGGAGCCTGCGCTCCATTCAGGGCAGGCCGTCCCACCCGAGGGCAGTCTCCAACCCCCGCGGGAGCCACCAAACTCCCGCGAAAAGAAACTACTCCGGTTCGGCGGATCACGAGAGTCGATCCCCGGTCGATGAAGCCGAGACGGCGCATCGCAGCAAGCGACGCCGAGGCAGACTTTGCACCGAGACCAATCGGCGCCCCCTTCACCAGCGGCCTCGGTGGAAGATTCCACCGACGAGGCCATCAGGCGCCAGGCCGAGAGGCGCCTGGAGGAGCACGAGCGCAAGTTGGCGGAGTTCGCCCGCCGATTTGCCGACCTGCAGAACTCATCCGCGGACCCGGCGGGCTACGACTCCCGTCCCCCCTTCTCTGAAGAAATCCAGGCGGAGCCGATTCCGAACCGGTTCCGCATGCCGCAGGTGGATCCCTACGACGGAACCACCGACCCTCTGGACCATCTGGAGAGCTACAAGGCCCTCATGAGGGTCTAGGGGGCCACTGACGCCCTTTTGTGCATCGCCTTCCCCGCTACCCTCCGGAAGGCCGCTCGAGTCTGGTTCACCCGCCTCGAGCCCGGATCTATTTGCTCCTTCCACCAGCTGGAAGGAAAGTTTGTGGCACACTTCGACGCTTGTCGGAAGGTGCCAAGAGAGGTGGATAGCCTCTTCTCCATCCGCCAGCAGGACCAGGAGCTGCTCCGGGACTACATCACCCGGTTCAAGATCGCAGCCCTGGAAATCTACAGCCTGGACGAGCCCGTCGCCATGCTGGCTTTGAAGCGCGGGCTCAAGACGTCCCGCCTGACCTACTCCCTACAAAAAGCCCCCCAGGACGTACTCCAAGCTCCTCCTCCGCACCCACAAGTACATTCGAGCGGAGGAGGCCGACCGCACCCGCCGAGAGCTAGACGGGAAGACTTTGAAGAAGCAGGCCCCGAGGGACGTTCCAGGAGCTCGGAGGCCGGGCCGTCTGCCGACCCTCGCCCGAATCCGAGGTCAAAGGGTGAGGCCATTCCGGAGCGAAGGTTCACCCCTCTCCTCGCTCCCCGAACAAAGATCCTCATGGAAATTGAGGGCGAGCACTACCTCCGCCGACCTCCTCCTCAGAACCCAAGAGGTACCCGGGACAAGTCAAAGTACTGCCAGTTCCACCGCGAGCACGGCCATGACACGGAGGAGTGTCGCAACCTGAAGCGGGAGATCGAGGAGCTGATCAAGAGGGGCTACCTCAGGAAGTTCGTCAGGAACGAGGTCCCGGAGGAGGGGCAGCCGCTCGCGGCCTTACCCCCAGTTCCTGCAATCGACAACCGCCCGACGGAGAAGCCGGTGGGCATGATCTCACTTGGGCTCGGTGGGCGGCAAAGAGAGCCCGGGAGATCGGGAACCCAGAGAATGTACCCCCTCCTGAGAAGGGAAGGAAAACGAGAATGTAAACAATGATGCCGTGGTGGTCGAGATGACCATCGCGAAGCATCCTGTACACCGAATTATGGTAGATAGTGGAAGCTCGGCTGACGTGCTTTTTTACGATGCTTTCTCTCGAATGAATTTGTCCCATGATCAGCTGAGACCAGTGCATACCCCCTGGTAGGCTTTACCGGGGACTCGGTGGGGGTCGAAGGGGAGATCACTCTCCCAGTCACCGCCGGATCCCCACCTCGGTAGACGACCGTCCTGATGACGTTTACCGTCGTCAAGCTCCCTTCGCCTTACAACGCGATTCTCGGGCATCCCGGGCTCAACCAACTGGATGCCATGATTTCCGAAGAGGTTGTTGGTGCAGTTCCCCACGTCTTCCGGGCTCGGGGTGATGAGGGGGACCCCAGCCAGTCCCGCATTGCCTCCAGACGGTCCGGGCGCCCGGGGCGCGGAGCTCGGCCCCGACGTTGACGACCTCGACCTAAGGGAGAAGGAACCCAGGGGAGGCCCCGTAGAACGCCTGTTGACTTATCCCTTGGTTCGGACCCGCTGAAGACGGTGCAGGTCGGGGCGCAACTCCCAGAAGAAGAACGGACCCGCCTGCTGGAGTTCCTCCGTGCGAACGCGGACGTGTTCGCTTGGTCAGCGGCCGACATGCCGGGCATTCCCCCGAGGTCATTACGCACAGGCTGAACGTGGACCCGAGCTGCCGCCCGGTCCGCCAGAAGAAGAGGAGCTTCGCCATGGAGAGACAGAGGGCCATCAACGAGGAGGTGGAGAAACTCCTCGCCGCCGGCTTTGTGCGGGAAGTCCAATATCCCAGCTGGCTGGCGAACGTGGTCATGGTAAGGAAGAGCAGTGGTAAGTGGAGGATCTGTGTAGACTACACCGACCTCAACCGAGCTTGCCCGAAGGATAGCTTCCCCCTTCCAAAGATTGACCAGCTGGTCGACACCACCTCGGGCATCGCCTCCTGTCCTTCATGGACGCCTTCTCCGGATACAACCAGATCCGAATGAACCCGGAGGACGAGGAGCACACCGCCTTCATCACCGACCGTGGAACTTTTTGCTACAGGATGATGCCGTTTGGCCTCAAGAACGCCGGGCCACGTACCAGCATCTGGTCAACAGAATCTTCAAAGACCAGATCGGCCGCAACATGCAGGTGTACGTGGACGATATGCTGGTGATGAGCAAGCCCGATTCGGACCACGTGGCTGACCTGGCGGAGACATTCGGCAACCTCCGACGTCATCAGATGAAGCTGAACCCAGCGAAGTGCGCCTTCGGCGTCTCCGCTGGGAAGTTCCTGGGATTCATGGTGACCCAGAGAGGAATTGAAGCCAACCCGAAAAAGGTCCAGGCCATCCTGGACATGGAGCAGCCCGCCTCCAAGAAGCAAGTGCAGCAACTCACCGGCCGGGTTGCGGCCCTTAGCCGTTTTATCTCCAGGTCGGCCGATCGCTGCCGGCCCTTTTTCAAGGTGCTGAGGAAGATGAACGACTTCGCCTGGACCGAGGAGTGCCAGGGGGCCTTTGAAGAGCTGAAGAAGATGCTCGCATCGCCGCCACTGCTGCTCTCCCGGCCCGAAGAAGGGGAGGAGCTCATCCTCTACCTGGCAGTCACCCCGGAGGCCGTCAGTTCGGTCCTGGTTCGGACCGACGACCAAGGAGTCCAGCGGCCGGTGTACTATACCAGCAAACTTCTCCGCGATGCGGAGCTCAGGTATTCTCGGCCCGAGAAGCGTGTTTTTGCGTTAATAGTGTCTGCTCAGCGTCTCAGGCCCTATTTTCAAGCGCATCCCATCGCCGTCCTGACGGATCAGCCGCTGAAAGCGGTGCTCAGCCGACCCGACACATCGGGGCGATTGGCGAAGTGGGCACTGAAGCTCAGCGAGTTCGACATCGCGTACAGGCCAGGTCGGCCATGAAAGCGCAGGTGCTAGCCGACTTCTTGGTCGAGTGTGCGGGCTTAGGCAAGGAGCCCGAGGAGGGCCCCTTGCACCGGCAGCTGAAAGCGGGCCCCGAGGAGCCCGGAGAGGACGCGTGGATCCTCCACGTAGATGGAGCCTCGAACTCTGGCGGGAGCGGAGCCGGACTCATTCTCGCCAACAGCGATGGGGTCGTCGCCGAATGCGCGCTCCGTTTCCATTTCGCCACGACAAACAATCAGGCGGAGTACGAGGCGCTCCTCGCCGGTTGAGGGTCTCTCGCGAGCTGGGCGTGGCTAACCTCAAAGCCTTCACTGACTCCCAGCTCGTGGCGGGACAGGTCTCCGGAGAATATGCCGCGCACGACCCTCAAATGGCGAAGTACTTGGAGCTTGTCAAAGCGGGCGTGGCCAGTTTCCGGCGCTTCCACATCTTCCACATCCCCCGCAGGGAGAACGCCCGTGCGGACACTCTTTCCCGGCTGGCGACCCTACCGGACTCAATGTTGGGCCGCGCTCATGTGGAGCACCTCAAGGCCCAAGCTACGAGACCGCAATAGAGGTCCATCAGGTCAGTCGTGAGCCCAGCTGGATGGACAAGTACGCCGAATACATAACCAGCGGTACCCTGCCGGAGGACCGTGTAGCGGCCCGCCTCATCAGAAAGAAGGCCGCACGGTTTGTCCTGATGGATGGGCAACTATATCGGAGATCCTACTCCTACCCCCTCCTTAAATGCCTGGGACCCGTGGAAGCCAGACTCGTGCTCCAGGAGATTCACGAGGGCATCTGTGGGAACCACGTGGGGGCAGGGTGTTAGCCTACAAAGCCCTCCGTCAGGGCTACTTTTGGGAGACGATGAAGGAGGACGCCGCCGATTTCGTGAAGAAGTGCGATCGGTGCCAGCGGCACGCCGTGGTGCAACGACAGCCTCCAATCCAATCTCCCAGCTCTCAGCTCTATGGCCATTCGCCCAATGGGGAATGGACCTTCTGGGCCCATTCCCACCGGCGTCTGGACAGCAAAAATTCCTGATCGTGGCCATCGACTACTTCACGAAGTGGGTCGAGGCCGAACCCTTGGCGTGGATCACTGAAGCAAACGTCGCCAAGTTCTTCTGGAAGTCAATCATTTGCCGCTTCGGCCTCCCCCACACCGTGATCACTGATAACGGGCGCCAGTTCGACTGCCGGGAGTTTGAAGAGTTCTGCGGCGACCTCGGCATTCGGCATCGCTTCACCTCGGTGGCGCATCCTCAGACCAATGGAGAAGCCGAGGTCACGAACATGACCATTTTGCAGGGCTTCCGCACGCGGCTGGACCAGGCCAAGGGCAGATGGGCAGAGAAGCTCCCCAGCATCCTTTGGCGTACCATACCACCCCGAGGATGGCGACCGACGAGATCCCGTTCAACCTCGTCTTCGGAGCCGAAGCGGTCATCCCGATTGAGCTCAGCTACCCACACTGCGTGTGGAACAATATGACGAGATGGAGAACCCCGCCAGAAGATGCTCAACCTTGACCTTCTTGAAGAGACGAGGGACAAGGCCCGAGTTCGGATGGCAGCGTATAGGCAGCGAGTGGCCAGGTATTACAACTCCCGAGTGCGGTCGAAGTCCTTTCGTCCCGGAGATCTGGTCCTCCAGCGTGCTGAAGCTTCTCAGCCACGAGAGTGCAGGAAGCTCTCACCGAACTGGGAAGGCCCGTATCGGGTAGTAGAAGCCCTCCCCCACGGTGCCTACTACTTGGAGGAATTTGGAGGGGCCAGGTTCCCCCGGACGTGAAACACCTCGAATCTAAGGATGTATTATCAGTAATGTAAGGTTCCCCACTCCTGCAATAAAGTTTCTTTGCTTCAAACACTCTTTCTCACCTCGTAGGGAAACCGGCGCATGACTGAGTTCGGCACACACGATTGTGGCGAAGGCTTGAGAAAGCCTGCGGCCCGGGGTTCAGTCGGAAGTCCCGGACTTCGGTCTGGAAGGCGGGGCAGAACCCAGTTCGCCCACGCGAGCACGGAGAACAGCTCGGCAAGCCGTGCAAGGCTTGAGAAAGCCTGCGGCCCCGGGGTTCAGTCCGGAAGTCCCGGACTTCGGCCTGGAAGGCGGGGCAGAACCCAGTTCATCCACGCGAGCACGGAGAACAACTCGGCAAGCCGTGCAAGGCTTGAGAAAGCCTGCGGCCCCGGGTTCAGTCTGGAAGTCCGGACTTCGGTCTGGAAGGCGGGGCAGAACCCAGTTCGCCCATGCGAGCACAGAGAATAGCTCGGTAAGCCGCGCAAGGCTTGAGAAAGCCTGCGACCCCGGGGTTCAGTCCGGAAGTCCCGAACTTCGGTCTGGAAGGCGGGGCAGAACCCTGTTCACCCACACGAGCACGGAGAACAGCTCGGCAAGCCGTGCGAGGCTTGAGAAAGCCTGCGACCCCAGGGTTCAGTCCGAAAGTCCCGGACTTCGGTCTGGAAGGCGGGGAGAACCTAGTTCGCCCACGCGAGCACGAAGGCAAGCCCAAAGAAGGACCCGCTCAAGGCCTACTCTGATGCCACCCAGTCCAGAACGCCCCGAACTTTGATCTGAATGCCGGATGGGACCAGGTCCACCCTCGTCTCAGCACTCCACATCAACATCTCAAAAAAAAAAGAGAAGAAGAAAAAATGAAAAAAGAAGGCGGGTTCGAGGCATGGCCAAACTAGATTTTCATTGATTCAAGAAAGGGAAGTACAAACTGAGAGTCCCGACAGGCCGGGAGTCCCCAAAAAAAAAACAACAACAAAAAAGAAGAAGATACATGGTTCAGTTTGGCGCGGTGGTGGGGTCCTCAGCCTGGGTCGCGCGTTCCACATCCTCGTCGGCGGCGGCTGCTGGCTCAGGGGGCCGCTCCGGAGCCACGGCCGTGTCGCTCGCCGGAGCCGCAGCTGTGATGTCGGCCGCACCGGAAGCCTCGCTGTCGGGTCCCTGCCTCCTACCTCCGAGCAACACCCCACTGAGGTCGAGCTCGGGTAGAAGGACCCAACCTTCTCCCGGCACACTCGGAACCCTTCAGGAAGGAGTCCACAGCGGCCTCCCGGACCTCCGAGATGTACTCGTCGGAGGCCCGGAACTTCGGGATGGCTTCCTGTGCCTCCCGCTTCGCGGCTTCCAGGAGCCCGTTGACGTAGGCGCTCCGCTCCTTCGCCGCACTCGCCTCCCGTCTGGCCTCTTCCAGCTGGCGCTCCAGCACTAAGAATGGGCCTGGAGGCGAGCCCTCTCGGCCGCGTCCTCCTCCACGCGACGCTGGTGGGAGATCCTCTCCTCGGACAGAGAGGACTCCAGGTCCTTGATGCGCTCCTCGGCGCGCGCCAGGTCCGCCTGGAGGGTCTGGTTGTTCGCTCGTAGCTCGACCCCCTTCTCCATGAGGTCTTTGACGTCGGCTGCGAGTTTGCCGAGCTTCTTCCTTCTCGGCATCCTTCTTCGCGTACCCTGCGAGGAAGTTCCTCAGCAGAAGCACGTCGTTCCCAATCTGCACAGCAAAAAAGTCGAGTTAGTAGAAAGGCTGACCGAGGTCACAAAGGACAAGAAAAGTCTGAGTTCGGACTTACCGTGAAGAGCTGCGGGAGGATCCGAGCAGGGCATCGGCGTAATCCTGCCACCTCGAGATCGACGGTCCCGGGAGGTGGAGGCGTACTCCATCACTTTCTTCGCGAGCCCCTTGTCGCGGATTACTGAGCACCGGTTGGTGATCACCGGTGGCGGAGCCGTCAGGTCGACTGCGACGGCGACTGACCCTCCAGCAAGAACCGCCATCGACGGGGCGGCTGAGGTCGCGGGGTGGCGCCGTCGGCACCGCGGCGATGATGGGGCGGCGCTGGACGGAACTGCTGATGGTGGGGCCCCCTCGTCGGCAGCACCGCCGACTCGGATGGCTGGAGCATCGATGGCCCCGCCCCGAGGCAGCTGGGGCGGGGAAGCAGCAGCCACCGGGATGGGAACGGTCGTCGGCACGACCTCCTGGCTCGCTTCGGTGCGAGCCCTCTTCGTCGCCGGCTCATCCACCTCGACGACGTCCCTCTGGGCCGCGCCCTCCAGGAGGTTCTCCAGCAAGAATTTCATGCCTGCAACACAAAAAAAAAAAGATGTCAGTCAGCTCGGCTAAAAAAGAGGAAGAATACAGAGGTCAAGGGAAGACCGAGTCTCACCCGGCTCGCGGATGGGACTGATCCCAGCCTCAAACAAGTTCTGCTCCGAGAGCAGAACCTCGAGCGCCGAGACCACATTGCTCAGGAGCTGGGAGTAGGCCTCTTGGTCCATCGACTCGACCTGGAGTCCGGTTCGGAGACCGATCCGGTTCGCTCTAGGCCTAGTCAACATCCTCGACTGAGGCAAAAAAGAACCGGTTCTTCCGCCCTTGATGGAAGAAGGGAGGTCGAACCGAAGACACCTGGGCCGGGGCGAGATGTACCACCAGCCGTCATCAGTGAAGTACCTCTTCAGGATAAACAGAGCCCTGAAGAGGGAGAAACGGGCAACAAACCCGTGGAAGTGACAAAAAACAATAAAAGAGAAGATGACCCGGATGGCATTGGGAGCCAACTGGGCCGGGACGAGATGGAAGTGGCTAAGGAAGGAAAGGAAAAAGGGATGCAGAGGAAACCGAAGACCCCGAGAAGGAAGTCTTCGTAGAAGGCTATACGGCCGGGGCCACTCATGGTGACGCGATCCCGGGCCGCGGAACAAGCAGACGGATTGACCCGGATGCCATAGACCCCGGAGCAAAGAAAGGTCGCCTTCGGTCATTGTGGAAGCATGACCGGAGGGACCGGCAGAAAGAAGAGTTGGAGGAGGAAGGAAGAAAGTGGAAGAGCAGAAGCGACGGGAGGAGACCTGACACCCTGGGGATGCCAATAGTGATACCCCAGGTTGCAGTCGCCTACGGGTCTCCTCCGGGATCACTTCCTCCTCCAAGGAGGAGAAGACGGAGTCTCGGCCAGGACGGACCGGCCTCGTCCGGATTAGAGGAAACATGGCGACGGCGCGCCATGACAAAGAAGAAAGCAAGAAAGATTCACCAGGAGAGAAGAGGAGGACAAGGAAGAAAATGAGGGCACTCATCGAAAATGCACTGTGCGAATGCGGGGCAGTGGAAATTAGCCTGCAGCAAACCGCCCACGGAGCAAGGAAAAAGGCCTCATTCCGGAAAGTCCCCTCCTTTTCAAACTCAATCGACAGCCACCGTACCCGTCATTCCGCTCCGGGCCATTGGATGATCGCCGCGTGGATGCACGCCCGACACCGGCGCCTCGTTAGCAGGGAAACGGCCCCTGCTTCGAAGCGACGCATTTATTGCGGGCGAACAGGCAAAGCGTGGCGGCCTCCTATAGGGCTTCGGGCGCACCGAGAAACGGCGACGAAGATCGTGGCAATTATGATGCAAGATCTTCGCCTCCCCACGTCATATCCGCATTTAATCCCAACGTTCCGTCCCACGACGCCCCAACGGAACATTGGATTGGGGGCAACTGTTACGGCCGTAATGATGACGTGGTCGATCTCAGATCCCGTCGGGCATGATTCGAGCCACGTGGAGGTTTTCGGCCGAGTCAGCTACGGCTCCCACACGTCCGAAGTCGAGCTCGGCCCGGGCTCCCCCCTCCCTCGCCAGGTGGCACCCTGAGACGGTCCTACCTCGGCCGAGGTCGAGCCAGGCCCCTTCGCTCCTTCGCCAGGTGGCCCCCGGGGACGGGACCACCTCGGCCGAAGCCGAGCGTCCTTCTGCCGCCCCGCCAGGTGTCCACCCAGGAGGGGTCCACCTCGGCCAAGGTCGGCTGCTCCCCCGCTCCCTCGCCAGGTGGCACCCTGGGACGGTCCCACCTCGGCCAAGGTCGAGCCGGGCCCTTCGCTCCCTCGCCAGGTGGCACCTGAGACGGTCCCACCTCGGCCGAGGTCGAGCCGGGCCCCTTCGCTCCTTCGCCAGGTGGCCCCGGAGACGGGACCACCTCAGCCGAAGCCGAGCGTCCTTCTGCCGCCCGCCAGGTGTCCACCCAGGAGGGGTCCACCTCGGCCAAGGTCGGCTGCTCCCCCGCTCCCTCGCCAGGTGGCACCTGAGACGGTCCCACCTCGGCCGAGGTCGAGCCGGTCCCCTTCGCCCCTTCGCCAGGTGGCCCCCGGAGACGGGACCACCTCGGCAAAGCCGAGCGTCCTTCTGCCGCCCGCTAGGTGCACCCGGGAGGGGTCCAACCGGCCGAGGTCAGGCAGCTCGTACAGAGAAGGTCCCAAAGAGCGGAGGCGCAGGTTCCGAGGTTGGCCCTCGAGCCGTGCGCGCCGCACCCCGAGGAAGGCGCCCCGTATGGATGGCGGCGGCACGCGAAACATCACTTACATCGGCCCGACAGGTTCTGCAGTCGAGAGACGCGGTTTTGGCAAAACAGGGCCCGTTAACGGACAGCGCCGGCACCTGGGAAGGGAGCGCCCACACTCGGCCCAAGGTCTGGCCGCCGCCCTGCCGGCGCCCCCCTCCGTTACTCTTTCCTCGCTAGGCTCGGCAAACGAGGCCGGAAAGCCGTTTGGCCCTCAGAACCAGAAGGGAAAAGAGAAAAGGACGGAGAGAGGGCGACGAGAGCGACAAGGGGAGCCTCCCGGGAGCGGAAGACGAGCAGGCGGCGGGAGGAGATAAAAGGAAGGAGAAAAGAGACGACCAGGTAAGGTGAGACAAGTAAGAAACAGAGGCTGGAAGCTCCGCTCCGAGAGTAAGATCGAGGGTCCCGAGAGGGGATCGCTTGGCGTGAGCTCGGCAAAGGAATCCAGCCGGGTTTCTGGTCTCTCTGATATCTTTCTTGTTAGTAAATTCTCTGAGTCTGGGACTCCTTAGGGAGCCCGTCCCAGAGAATCTGTTCCCTCTCGCCGTCTACTAACTTGATCGTCGGAGCTCCCTCGCCGGGATCCCCGGCCAGGGTCTTCTGACCTTGCCTTGCAGGTTCAGTCCAGCCAGGAGGCCCCAGGAGCGAGACGGTCTAGTAGGATCGGCAGTTCCGAGGCACGGGCGCGGCGGCGAGATCGGCAACACACATGCAAACAATTTAATCCATTGTATATCAAAAAAAAAAGGTAATAATCCATTTAGTTCAATCTAATTTTCCATGAAATATAGACTCAAGAAAGATCCTCCAATGCTATATATTGTGCACCAAATAACATGGGATAAAAACATATGTTGCCATTGCAAATTATAAGCCAGCAATAAAACATACATGCACATAGAAATAAATAAAAATATATGCATCGAAGATGCTTCAAATGAAGGATGATAGTACACCATAATACTTTCTTATCAATATATAGGATCCTTTGCGGACTGCGGTAGATAGATTATACTACATGCAAAGTTTTATATTTATATATGCGATGATCTTCATCAAGAGATTGATAATTATAAATAATGATACATTATGTATAATAAATAAGATCCTTTATTTAGTAGTAAGGTAATAGAGCACTTTGCAGTGCAATTCAAGCATCAAAGAGGATGCATTGTTTTCTCTCTCTTTTCAGTCTTTTGTCTCCATGCAAACGCGCGTCTTCCGGTGCTTTAGATCCGGGGGACATGCATCCAATAACCTGGCACCTTATCCACGACGTGAGAGAGGGGAAATCAAGAAATAAAGAGCAGAGGATTGCTACCGGCGCATCTCACCATGAACTGATAGGATTCGAATCTTGTTTTGAATATTTTTTATTAAAAATTTAAAATAAAATTAAAAAAATTAATAAAATAATTTTGAAGTTTTATTGGCTGATGATGGTGAAAAAGTTGGAAAATATATATATAATAAATCCCGTTCACTCGGCTGATGCCAGTGACAATCAGGTTGACGTTTTCATCTTCGGATCCGGAACAGCTATCGAACATTTCCTAACTAGGATTGGAATATCAAATATTTTTTGATTAAAATTGGAGGACCGTTTAGGAATGACCATGCTCGAGTCTAAATCTTTTCCTTTTTGTTTTACCAAAAAAAAATAAAATAAAATAAAGAGCATTGCTCCATAATTACTGGATCAAATTCAAATGCGTGCTCGCCCGCATGGAAACGGGCTCGAGAGTCAGTTACGATGGATCCCACGATCAACTGAGAGTGACGTCATCTCGACGAGACATGTCACGTCCTCAACCGCCGCCTCGTCAGCCGCGCGGATCTCCCACACGTTTCGCCATCCGAACCGATCCTCCACGCGTGCCACCAGTCGCACGTGCCACCGAGCTACGTGAAAACGCTTGCGTGCCGAACCCGGTTTTTTTTTTTTTTCTTTCCTTGTAAAGCGAAAATGGAGCGAGGGAGGGCGAACCAGCGTAGTTGCTTTTCTCTGAAAAATGTCCTATATAAGGTGATAATAAGGATGACTTAATCTTTTAATTTCTATCATATTAAATGTGATTGCTGAAAAATATCCTATATAAGATCATAATAAAGATAATTTAATCCCTTAATTCCTATCATATTAGATGTGATTCTAGAATCCTAAACTATATAGATAAGTATGTTATTGACTATCTTGATCATATGGTTTCATGATCGCTAATAGACTGGATCATCACGAATCAACATGAAATTTACTGGCCGCTATCCAGATATAAGATATCCTTATCCTTTTTTATTATATTTGGATGCCATTTTTCAATTCAAAATAAATTTTTATTTCAAAATATTCTCTTAGATAGATACGAAAATTAACATAAATCATCTAGAATAAGTTATTATGATTAATCGTTGATATTCTAAATAATTATTTAATAATAGATCATGAAATAGTTTATCCGGATCATTTTATTTCTATAAGATAAATCTTAATATAATAATTATACTAAAATAAAATTATTATTTTATATTTTTGATTAAATATAAATTAAAATAAAAATATGAACGGTTATCTCTTTCCAGTTGGTATTTTTGTTCTAGAAATAAAATTTTTTTATCCAAACACTAACTTCATTCCTTCGTGGTCACGGAATAATTGGCTTGCAGCGAACTTTTTTTTGCGATCAGATTATTTGGCTTGGCTGCCAAGAATACTGTGCTCCAGTTTAGAATGCTTGCTGGCTTCGGTTGTTTTTTTTTTTTTTTAATGGATTGATGTATTTACTGTATAGAACGAGGATGAATATAATTTAAAATTCAGTCAAAATGAGATTTCGAAACTGTACAAGCGCAAGTGCAGAATGCCAATCCGATCAAAATACAAAATTCTGATGATGAATCACAAAAAATACTATCCAATCTATAGCTAAGTTAGCTTTCTGGTAGACATGTCTAATAAATATACATGAATAATTCTGTAACCTGAGTTGATCTCTAATTTAAAATAATCTGAATTGCTAGATGAGAGAAGAAAGGAGCCTATAATAAGGTTCCGAAGAAGATGAACAGTGACAGGTGAGTTGGGGACCGAATGGACATTGGAAGGACAGTACTAGAAGGATTGCCTGCACAAGAAGGGGATGATCTTGGAAAGACTGTGTGTACCATTAGATGGCCATGGCTGTGAGGTTTGAGAGATCTTCACGTTACCAGTTGTCCCAGCATGCAGTGGAGTACATTTGATATTATGATGACAACCATCTTTCTTTTGTTGTTTAGCTATATTTTCCATTGATTACAATAATTTTAGATATAATATTTTAATATGTTACTAACTTAGTTGCCACACTTGTTGCATGAAGCTTTCCCATTTGATTATGTTGGTCATTTGAGCCCCAACAACCTTAGTCAACGTTGCCATCAAAATCGTTAAGACGGTAGCTCGATCAGTAAAAAAAAATTTTATTATCAATAAATTATAAATTCAAGATAAAATTTTATGAATGACTCGATTAAATTCAGAAATTATTTTTTAAGATATGTAATGATGAATGAAATTTTATGAATGACTCGGTTAAATCCGGAAATTATTTTTTAAGACATGTAATAATTGATGCGAATTAAATATCCGGACTTTCCTTCTTTATTTCTCCGTTCTACCGGTCGACGTCTCAATGATGTCGAGCTGACATATTCATCCCTTGATAAAAAAAAAAAGACTACTAAAATCTAAACATTTGAATCGAACATTACATGACAGGATGAAAGTCTGCAGGGATAGCTATACCGAGTTTAACCCCCATTTCTTTTCGTTCAATCAAAAATAAAACATTGCAATAAATAAATAAATAAAACCCTTTGCCTGTGCCTATGCTATCATAAATTAATAGTGAAAATTTATCCCATATATCTTTTTTTTAGATGAACATCATACAAACACATTCCAAGCATTATCTATACTGGATTTTTTATGATTTTGTTACTCCACATGGTTCCATTATCTATACTTGATTCGGTTAATGCTCAATTATTATTATTATTATTATTATTATTGAGAAAACTTAGGTATCAAGGTAGCGGCATTGTTTTATCTATTTTCCCAATAACTTCTTCTATGGTTCTTTCTATTGATAGTCCTACGTACCATTACAATTGTTACATCTTCTAATTCTTCAATCTCTTTGACTCTTTCATTAAGTAAAATGCCACTACGACGAATTACTTGGGCATCATGTTTTAAAGTACCATAAATTGGCTCATAAGAATGTTATATATGTTGCATAGAAATCCTTTATTCGTAAGAGAATTTAAGAAGAAGTCTTTCTAAAAATAAAATTCTATCTAATCAAAAACTACTTTCTGAATAAAATTCTTATTAAGAAATAGAATTTCAATAAAATAGAATATGACAAGTTTAGGATCAAATTAAATACTATTTTTAATAAGAAATTAGACTTATCGAGAGTCTGATTAGATTATCTCACTAATTTATAATGTAGATTATAGGAAAAATCCAAAAATTTGTGATCAACATCCTAAATCAAATTTTCGATCCTTGTACCGATGTTTATCTTTCAAATTTAGCAAAAGAATAAGAAAAAAATATTTAAACTTTAAAGAGAATAAATAAGAGAGAAAGCATTTTAAGAAGAAAAAATAGATCTCTTTTATTTAGTACCACATGTCTTTTGATCTCATGATCTTATATAGACCACAAGAAGACGCGAAGAAGGAGACTTTGATCCATTAATTTTATTAGGAAACGACCCATCAAATAGATACATCTGTTCAATAAAATTTTTAATTAATCATTTAATCAATAAGGGAAGCAACGAATCAAAAATAAAAGTTTTTTTTTTTTCTTAATAAAAATTTTAACATGCTCAATCTCCTAGGGAACCCAGGTCAAATCTCATTAACTTAAAAATACCTGATCTTCATGCACTATTGATGCTGTTGTTACTGCTAAAGAGAATTCTTTCCTTATCAACCATTCCTCTTTAAGTGACTTGCAAGCCTTTTTGGGCTCAATGTAAATATTTTGTTCCTCCTTATTAATCTCTTTATGTACAACTACTTGGTCTTTTTATACTTCATGATGTGATCATATGATCTCTTGATACCATAATAACAAAAGGAAAGACACAAAGGAAGAAAAAGAAGATCAAATTTCTGCAATTTTGAGTTTCATATAAATTGCTTGAATATAGATTTTGAATTTTATAATAACTCTACGAGAGACTTTGAGTATAATAACAACTCTATTTATATGCTTACAAGTTGGTTACATTGATACATGCATATGCATGCCTTTGGTATTAAATACATCCGCATCAACTTTGATCTTTGCATAAACATGATGTAATTAATTAGTCTTACGAAGATAGACATGCAATGTTTTAGTTTTCATCTCTGTTGTGCTGTGGCCCTGATATGGAAAGCCAGTTATCTAATGTTTTGGAATGGTGTGACTTGCCAACTGAAAAGGAGAAGGAGTATTGCTAAGGCGATAACCCGGTTAGTAGAGGCCTCGTCTTGCTACTAACAGGTCGTGGAATCGAGGCATGATCTTGTCGATGACTCAATTAAATTCAGGATTTTTCCGAGACCCGCAACAGTTAGTGTGAGCGAGAGATTAAGATCTCTCTCTTTGTTCCCGTTTTACTAGCCTTTACTGACCGGCGTCTCCTAAGACCCGCAACAGTTAGTGCGAGCGAGAGATCAAGATCTCTCCCTTTGTTCCCGTTTTACTAGCCTTTACTGGCCGGCGTCTTGGTAGTGTCAGGTTAACCTATTTATCATCAGGTGGAAGAGACTGCGCGAATCTTAGTGGAGACCCGCGACAGTTAGTGTGAGTGAGAGATCAAGGTCTCTTCCTTTATTCCCGTGTTACTAGCCTTTACTAGCCGGCATCTTGGTGGTGTCAGGTTGACTATTTATCGTTAGGTGGGGAGAGACTGCGCGAATCTTAGTGATGTCAAATTGACCCGCTTATCATTAGGTAGGAAGAGACTGCACGAATCTGAGCATCTCGTATCAAATATTATCTAGCAGGATGAAAGCCTGCGTATCCTTCTTGCCCCTTTTATTTTATTAAAAAAGTAAATAATAAAAAAAAAAAGCAAGAAAAGAAGCTAAAATGGATGAAGGAATGGTGCGAAGAAAAGGACAGATGGAGTAGCAGCAAGGACACATGAAGAACAGTGCTAAGAGATCTTTCCCGACCAAAAAGCATGGCCTTTTGTGTTGATGGACGCAAAAGCATGGGTTTGGAAAGGCTGGTGTGTACCATAAGATGGTTAAGAAAGACCCCTCACAATACCAGTTGTCTGGTGTTTGGTTGCATGCAATTTGGACTCTTTCATAGCTAGGTACAAAATGATACGATCAACAACCATGCTATCGTTGTACTTTTGTTACCTTTCCTTTTGGAAAAGGTTGGCTACATTTTTAGCTAGCCAATAAAAATTCAAATATAATATTTCAGAATCCATGAATGTTATAAAAGCTCAGGGACTTTGAATGCTTCTTACATTTATCTACTGGAAGGAGATTTATTAGTAATTGCTAGATAGCTTTCTATATATTCATCTCCTGCTAATGCTAGTGTCCATCTAATTTTCCATGAGTGAATGATGCATGCTTTGTGCTCTATTTAGATTTTACAAGATTAATGGCTAGGTATGTCGTAGCTAACCATACCCGAATTATATTACGGGCACGTTTGGTTCATGAGAAAACTTATATTTTATCTAGGTAACTTCATGGAAATTAATTTTTTTATATAAAAAATTCTAGGAATAAGATTTCGGTATATTGATTGTCTATAAAAAAACTAGTTTTTTCATGATGGCTTATGTTTGGTTAAGTATCTACTTTCTTTAAAAAACTATGTAAAAATTTATTATAATGTTGATAGATACAAGATCATATCATTTTACTCTTAAACTTTGTGTAAATAGTAATATTATATTTATTACAATTCCGTTTAAGATTTGTTGTCATGGTTGGATGTGGCTGCTACATCAAACGGTTGCAGATTTCCCTCCAAGATACGTGGTGTTCCAAGACTTGCAAAAAGAAAAAGATACATAATTCCAGTCATGGTGGGGGATTTCTTGGTACTGAACCCTCCAATACTTGAGTCAGTCTCCCATGAAAGCAAATAGAAAAGAGAGGAGTCTGTAGCTTCTAAATAAAAATATGGACGTGGAGTGATGTGGACAAGATAGTAAAAGTAGCAGGTAATTGTGATGGAGTGTAGGCGAGGTAATGGAAGTGGCAGGTAGTTATGGTGAAGTATGGGCAAGGTATTGGAAGTGAGTGGATTGGCATGGATGAGCACAAGCGAGGCACAGGAAAGAGTGAGCCAAGCACATAGAAGAGTGAGCAAGCCCTAACCTTCATCCAAGTAGTGATCTAAAACTTTGGGTAGTCTTGAGAGAGCTATCGAGTTTCTTGGAGGGCTCAATACTTTCAAAGAAAT
The DNA here is from genome assembly GCA_021397845.1 of Areca catechu. Lineage (NCBI taxonomy): Eukaryota > Viridiplantae > Streptophyta > Magnoliopsida > Arecales > Arecaceae > Areca > Areca catechu. The sequence goes on from CM038044.1 coordinate 10,370,046, forward strand.
TTGTCTAGAAAAAGTCTTCTGAAAAAGAATTTACCTGGAGGGTCCAGAGACAGTTTTTATAGGCGATGTATATAGAGCACCTGATATCTAAGGAACATTCTACAATATAAGGAGTAATGGTTGGTATGTCGCTGCAGAGCGCATGCCCCTAGAGGGTGGCCTTAGTGGTTAGAGATGGTACAAAGCTTGTCTTCATGGTAAGCATGCATCCTTAGTACGCCTGCATATACTGGAGCGGGTTGTGGTAGAGAGCTGATGCTGGTTCACCTATTCTTTTATGGAAGAGGGGTGTGCTTGGTTCCCAGCACAACTTCCAGGGGCCATGTCTTCAGGAGTTACTTCTTATGCTAAGCTGGCGGGTGGGATGATGCGGGAGTCTATATAGATTGACCATTTCTGGATATATCAATATTAATATTAATATAATATAAATATAATATAATATAATATCAATATTTTAATATAAAAAATTATATAAATATAAATATTATATTATATTAATATATTAGGATAATATTACTATTTAGTATTTCATCTTAATTATTCATTAATATTTTATAAAATTTTAGCCATTAATTTTAAAATGATTTTTTTTTTTAAAAAAAAAAAGACTATCGCTTTTCATACAATAAAAAGTGCCAAAACCATCTCTGCTGTAAGTTTCTGCTTTCTATAAAATATGAAAAGTGTCTTCTTATGAAAAAGATTTTTCTCCATTATCTCTTTTCTTAAAATTCTAACCTAATAAGAGACTTGCTTTCCACTCCCATAGATTCTGATCACATCGTCTACGATAATTTTCGAAAAATTCTTATTTTCATGAGTACATTTATACTTGTTTCAAGTAATTAAGTTATCCATATCATCAAAAAAAAAAAAAAAGCCCTAATCTAAAATTGATATGATCTTATTACTATATCCTTAATTGATTGATATATCTACTATAAGAAGGTTGCTCTTTGATTTTTTTTTTTTTTTTTTTTTTGGGATATTTGCTTCTTGATAATTTCAGTTGCATGGGCCACATCAGGAAAAAGCTAAAAAAATAAGCAAAAACCATATATATACTCCTCGGTAGTAAATGCACCCACATTAGTATTAATCTTTGATTGGATGATGGACTTGATATCAAAACTTTAGGCTAAAAAGCATGCATGCAACCGAGGTAGTTTGGTCATTCTCCCAATGTTTGAAAGATTGCAAGTATATGTGTGCAAATAGGTGTGCCAGTTAAGTAAAGGCAAGGGTGCCTTGGGATTCCGTAGAATTATTGTAATTAATCGTTCATTCCTTTTAGTTCCTTCATTCCATATTCCACACATTGGTTATTCTCCATTTTTAATTGGGAGTTGTGAAATAGATGGAAGTTTGGAAGCCTGGGAAAGGAGGGCTGTTGCTTGACGCATTCGGCTTGTTCCCTGCATGGGCCTACGTGCTCGCACGCGATCCCGAGCCACCGTGTCTTAACCTACAAGCTAAGGGAGTAATACAACTCACGTAACTTAACACGATGTTAACAAATATCTCGGATAATTTAATAGTAATGATCGTACGGTGATGTGACATGGCTAGATTCTGTTCGTGACGGGATCGCATGTTGAAATATTTTATTTTTTTAACCAAAAGGGATGGAGGATAAATCCCCACCGGTCCCCTAAAAAAAAAAAAATATTGAGTGCACCTGCCTGTAACATGCCAGCCAGTAGAATAAGAATAGAACGGCCATGATCTCTCGTTCCTACTAACAGCGAGTCATCCATGAAAGTGCCAGCTAGTAGAATAAAGATAAATCCCGAAGATCCTGATCTTTTATCATATCTGTTGTCGTCAAGATTGTCATGGCCCATAGTTACTATCGGTACCAGAATGCGTTCCCTTCGCTGCCTGCCGATCCTCTGTTCCTAGACTTGCGAAACAGGAATCAATGACCCGGGCCGGGATTTTCGTCGGGAGTACTCCGACGATCAAGTCAGTGACGATCCGGGAGAACAGATCCTCTTGGTCGGGCCCCTCTTGATGGACTCCGCTCTAGGAGGAGTGAGAAATGTGTGTAGGTGAAAACATGACCGGGGAAGACTAATAGCGAGGACAGAGGGGTTCCCTATCACTCTGCTTCTCCTTGTTTCCTTTGTTTTCCCTCAGCTGTAATTTTTTTTGGTGACGGCGCTTCGCCCTCTTGGTCGAGCTTGCGCTTGTGTTGTTGGTGGTGATTTGGTGCTACTGATATGTTACCTCCCCCTCGTGGGGGTGATGATCGTTCTTTGTAGTTGAAAATTGGCCGTTTGAAGCTTGCCTCGAGATCCTCACTGGATTGGCAGGTACGTGCGGCGGGATTCCGTGCCGTAGACGAGATGCCTTTCCTGACAGGTGATGGAGAAAGCTTCCATTCGCCCTGACATTTTCTCCGGTCGTCCCATTCCGGGAAGCCTGGCAGAGCCTCGATCCGGGGGTCGCCGTCCTAGGGGTGCGTGCTCTCTGGCTGGCCCATCTCCTGGAAGTACGGCTGGGCAGGTAGTTATGGCAGTATGGGGGGCACCGTTCCGTGATCCTCGGGTGGCTCGCCGGTGTCCTCGGATGGCTGGGCTTGCTCCGGTCTAGATGCTCCGAGCTCGTGCGATCGCCTCAGTGGGGGAGGGGAGAGTGCGGGCCCGGTCCAGAAGGTGCGTGCTCGGAGAGACTCCACATCGGCGGGTGAGTGGTGAGCTCGACCTCGACCGCAGGACACTAGCCTCCGAGGGTCTCGCTCTGGAGGGCGGAGGACGGACCCGGTCCAGAGGGCGCGCACTCGGAGAGGCTCCACATCGATGGGTGAGCGGTGAGCTCGACCTCGATCGCAGGGCACTAGCCTCCGAGGGTCTCGCTCTGAAAGGCAGAGGACGGACCCGGTCCAGAAGGGCGCGCGCTCGGAGAGGCTCCACATCGGTGGATGAGTGGTGAGCTCAACCTCGACCGCAGGGTACTAGCTTTCGAAGGTCTCGCTCTGTAGGACGGAGGACGGCTCTGGCCTAGACATCCCGGACTTGCAGGCATGACCTGGTGAAGAACTGAGCTTGGCCGATGACCTTATAGGAGCTCAATTCAGCTCGATAAAATGATCCGAACTGGGACGTTGTCTTGGCATCCACCATGGCATCTCCCATTTCTACAAATTAGAATAAACGGATCTAAGAATGCACCACATTCCCATGCCATTCCCTTCAAAGTCTTGATTGTGAGTCATTTTCTTAAATCTTTGTCATTCACAAGCAAGCAAAACAGTCATTAACTTCTTTGAATAAAAAGAAGTTAGCCGTTCATTGTGAAGGGTGATTCTGTTTCTGTCATCGCTTAGATCCAGAAGACCAAAAAATTCAAGTCAAGCCATCCTCTGCTTCGGATATTGATTTTTTTCTGCACGGATGCTCTTCGACTATCATTAGACATGTGTATCGAGAGGCTAACTCAGCTACGAACTGGATTACCTTCTATGTCACTCATCATTCAGATTTCATTTTGTGGCTCGATCTGAAATATACTCCAAGATCCTTTCATGATATTATACTTCCGACTTTCTTCGTTGTACTCGTATCAGGACTCTAATCTGAATACAATGATTTACAAAAAAAAAAAAAAAAAAAAAAAGAAGAAGAAGGTTATCTGCTGTTGATGGAGGGTTGCTGGAAATTCGAACTTCGACTCTGGTGTTGGTACATTTAACAGGGAGAGGGTCCACTCATTGGATTGCCAGGATGCATGGACTCTCATGATGTAGCATTTGAGATGGACTGGCCACCAAAAATGGGGTCCTTGTGTGATCAAGAATCGATTGGATGTATGGTTGGGGCCCTTGTCTAAACTTTTAGCACTGGAATGATTAATTGGAACCTGGGAAAGTCCATTGCAGATGGCGCTTATCCATGGGTGGAAGCTTGGATTGACCAATGTTTTTACGATCCCGTTATGGAAGAGATAACCTTGAATCCGTTACCCATCACCATTACAACGGCCATTATTTATTTGAATTCAAAAAATAAATGTTATTAGGATGGTTGGTATATAGAAATGAAATGAGAAAATACTTAATTGTTTTTGAATAAAAAAATGATTATTTTATCTAATTAGTGTTCTCATTTTAAAATATTATATTATTGAGATGAATCATGCAAAACCTAGTAACTTATTTTGGTTATAAGATAAATATTGTAATTAGACATAAATGATATAATGGAAGTTGTATATATCATTTAGAGATCCTTTGAAACGGCTATATAACCATTATGATGTCATGCATTCATTGTTTTGAACGATGATATCTATTGAAGGTTCAGTCCCAGTGCTTTGAAAATAAAAATAATTAGCTTGCTTCCATTGGCATCAACAGGAGTATTTTAGTGAGTTTTATTTTTTTTATCCATCTCACCTCCATTGTCATATGTGCTTGGATCAACACCAACCATATCTCCCTGAAAGAGATCAGATTTTGATATCATTACAAATAATTTTAACAACTAAAGCCTTCGAAGCAGAAACAATTATCAAAAATAATAAAAAGAGAGAGAGAGGGGGGAGAGAGAGAGAAGAAAATGCACACATGCATAACAAAAGAAAACAAAAGGGCTAGGGTAAAAAATTTAAATAGTTAATGCATAACCTAATTATCTTTTTTTTTTTTTTTTTTTTTTTTTTTTTTTTTTTTTTTTTTTTCCTTTTGAAACGGTGCATATCTTTTGCGAAAAAAAAGATACATCTAATCGGGCACGAGTCTAGGGTTGAATTGTATAATTAATAGTCAGCTTCAAGATCTATATAGTTGGATGAATAAATAAATTTTGGATGCTTTGAGATATGTACAAAGTGTAATCTAATAATATCATGAAAAAAGATCAATCATTATGTTGCTGCCAAATTTTCAAGACCGAGTTTTTCTCAATTTAGCTTGAGCATTCCTTTCCCGGTTCCTGCAAAGAAGTCCCACAGGCCGGAGGTATTCCGGCGGGGGACACTCCGATGGCTAAGTTAGCGGGGGTCTTAGAGCAAGGAATCAAGAAGGGGATAGCTCGTGAAGAAGGAAAAGTATCCTTACCGTTCGAAGTCCCCCATTTACCTTATATAGGCGCGGAACACTACCAGCTTCTGTTAAGGACTAGACTGGAAATGTCCGATCTATTCCTAGGAAAATCAGGGTGGTGGCAAGTGGCACCAGGACATGGCCACGTCGTGGGATATGTTATAACAGAATTCTGGTACCAGCTGGAAGGGACTTCTGGAGCTTTCTGATTGGTATGGACCTGGTTGAAGTAGATCAGTCGGACCTCCGCTGAAGCGGGTCGTTCGGATCTCTGCTAAAGTGGATCGGTCGGACCACTGATAAAGTGGGTCGATCGGACCTCTACCGGAAAGGGTCGATCGGCCCTCCAGTAAAATGGATCGATCGGATCTCTGCTGAAAGGGTCGTTCGGATCTCTACTGGAACGGATCGATCGGATCATCGCTGAAACGGGTCGTTCGGACCTCTGCTGAAATGGATCGATCGGACCAATTATAAAATGGTCGGTCAGCCCTTGAGTCGGTCGAATCTTTGATTCGATTTAGAGAAAAATTGATTTGGTATAACACATTCTTTCTTGTGACAAGGGTCGTAAAGGCTACCAGTTTGAAATACGGTCACTAAGTTTATACGGCTCTTTTGTGTGAAATTTTATATTGATAACAAATTCACATAAAAGCCAAAGGAAAAGAAATCTCGGTAACACTGAGTGCAAATTTGTAAAAAATTGAAGATGGAGGTTTGCTAGGATTACACGTATCATACCAGTCCACACGCAAGAGTAAACCAAACATATTAATTCCTTGGCCGATCGCAGTTTTGAATAGAGGCCAGTTCGCCGGTGGAGATCAACATCCGAGACCAAGTTTAACCATCCGTGTGGTCAAAGTTGGAGGCAAGTGGGAGGACTTGGAAGCAATTGGTAGTGGATTCAGGTCAAGGATGAATTGCCCTACGGTCGCGGAACTACCGCCTTCTTTTTTTTATGAAAAAAAAAAATAGGGGTAAATCTCGATGTAGCTCTCCATTCTGGATCCCAGTTCATTGATAATTGTTCGATTCATATCATATATTTTTGCATATCTTTTTATCAACCGGTGAGTACGTCAACCTAACCCCACTACGGTACCGGAGTAATAGTCGCTCCGTTTTCCAATCACATGCATCCAACCAATTCTGAAATTTAATCGAATCATTCAAGGGATCATGTCTCGAATATGTTACCAGAGAAAAATTTATAAGAACGGAGCCGCACTCTTATCAACCGCGCTACCACCGTAGTGATAGTCGCGGAACTATCTTGACCATTTCTTTTTTGGGCGGTAGTCACGGAACTACCTTGACCATTCCTTTTTTTGTTCTTCTAATGCACCGAAAGATTGCATCGAAGGAAAGGTAGGGGAAGAGGACAAGGACGGGGATACGAGATCCATGGGCCATATACTACCTAGAGATTGGAATAAGTTGGTATGGTAGATGGAGAGGAGAATCAATCAATCAACACTGCATCATTACAAGACTTACCTCATCCAATTTAGAATGTATATTTTGGTCTATTGAACCATGGAAATAGGATAAAGATTGATGAAATTGTTGATGAAAAAGGGGTGAAGCCTTTTCTAAAGGATATGGTGGTCGTTGTTCCTGAGTACGTGGATAGGGTTGGCAAGGGAAGTCAATTCAGATGATGTTGCTTCCCTGCACGATTTTGCAAACTACTAGGTTTAGAGGCACCTCTAGGTCCAATAATTAAGTTATCCAATCCATCTGAGCTTTGTTGTGGCCTGCCAAAGGTTAAGACACCTTGATTTCTCTTCATAATGGAATTAATATGTTGTTTGAACGTCCAATCTATTCAAACCTTTACCTAAGTTTTAGAATGTCTATCAATTATCAAGCACGGATCCTCTCTAGATGGGTGGCAGCCATCAATGTTTAATGGCAATTTATTTTCTGATGGTGATCATCTAAAGATGCATGCCATCATGCATCCCAAGGAACCAGCAAGCTGGAAAGAGAAAATGATTTTTTTTTTTGGAGACAAATTAATTTAATGAGTATTTTTTATTTTATTAATGACTCCAATAATATTTTACTGGATGGCCACCTTTCCAAGGTAATCAAGCAAATTAATAGAACAGTATGTCATTACATGATCTGGCATGCATGTCTTTTGAACCGAAAAAATGTTTTTTATTTAAATCGAAGATCTAAGGTGGATTTGGCTTTTTTATTTTTATTTTTATTTTTTTTTACAAACTTTTATAAATTGATGGCGGTAAACTAGTGGTGGAATTATTTTCAAAATGATTAAGAGATTTTGAAAGATTCTATTAGAGCTAGTATTATTCAAGAAGAATCCTATGCGTTATTAAAATAATTATCAAAATGATGCTAAATGGCTCGTGCTTTTTTTTTTTGTTTTTAAATCATACGATGATTTCTTAATTTTCAATACTTGATAAGTATTCATAAGAAGCAGATAAATATTTACATTCCTAGATTAATATCTAGCCAGTGCCACTGCATAAACCATCGATGATGCTTATCAACTCTTGCATTTTTTTAAAAATTTTCTTCTGAAAAAAGATATGATGCATTTTCGTTTCTCCACGATTAATAATGATTTATCTATGAGCATTCATGAGAAGTGGATAAATATTTCCTTCTAAGTTCCCTGCATTTGCATTTAGCCAATGCTACCACATTAAAGATCTTGATCTAAAATAAATTACAGTTAGAGAAATATGTTTTACATAATATTAAAATCAAGCTCTGAATCATATGCAAGGATTGATGATATGCCACGATACCACTTTTCTCATCATTATAACAACTTCTATAAAAAAAATATATTTTATTGAAGAGGAAGGAGTGCATCCTGCAAAAATAGAATATATGTAAATTAATAAACTATAAAAATAATATAAAAAATATCATATCAAATTTTGAATCAAAAAAATTCTACAACTATTTCAATATGTCCCTAGTAAACCACCTAATATATCTACATAATTTTTCAATTCAAAAAGCTAATTTTTTTTTTTTTTGTTGGCTTTGTCTACCGTATACGTGGTAGGCTAAGTCTATCTCCGCATAATCCAATCATACCCAATGGCCAAGGTCAACAACTTCAAAGAACCAAAAAGTCCACAAATGGTGGATCTTGACTTGATGATATAGGCTTATCTCTATGATCTATGTGAGCCCATTTAGTGGACAAATTAAGCTCAAAGATCTAGTTTAGTCTTGGCATTGTTGCAAATTAAATGACCACCATATTCTTTGCTCTTATTCCAACCCTATATCCTACGTGCTAGTTGAGGGTTGGTCCAATACATAAAAGATAGTTGACCATCACATGAGAGATGAACCATCTATGATAAAAAAATTTTCCTTGAGGATTCAACAATTAGCATGCTAAGTGACTTGGACCATGATCATTGTCATAGGCTAGTGTAGAAAGAAAGCTTCAATGCCTCAAAGATTAGTATGATAAGAGAAATTTGTGGAGCTTAGAGATGGTTGTGTTGGAACATATAATTGAATAGTTCTTATTTAAAGTCAAGCCATGCAAGTCTAGGTATAAAATAATTTAGAAAGGGTAAGGATGGTGACAAATTAGGCAGGAGGAGGAGTGGAGGTTAAGGCAGGGTACTTGGCAGCATAGTATTCAGTGATGTAATTCCTTATTCCTTCAACGCATGAATTATATGCTTAATTCTTCTGGGATTGGGGATTGAATGGAAGAGGATAGAGGGTTGGGAGTGGGGGTGGGGGAAGGATGTTGCTTAACGTTTTTAGTTTTGTTCCCTTCGTGGGCCCTCGTGCAAGCACGTGATCTGGTACCCAAAACCAACCCAAGGCGTGAGCTCCAAGCCAACATCCCCTTCTCCAAAAGTTATGTTGTCCGGTGATGATGCAATCCAAGAGATGGATGAATTGGATTTTATAAAATTTTTTTAACTATTTCAACAAGTATGTGCTAATTGCAATTAAGTGCTTGCATTTTGCCAAAATATTTGTGTGCTTAATGAAAATATGTAACCGAATTAACAAAGTAAATGCAAGAGTAAATAAGCAATAAATAAGAACAATTACAAATACAAGAATATATAGTGGTTTGGTGCACTCCAAGGTACGTACATCCACTCCCCAAGTTTTTCTTGGAAATTTTACTATAATCACCAAGATTACATTCGATTAGTTTTCCGGGCTCACTAATCAAAACTTAACTTGTTTTCTCGGGCTTACAAGTTAAAACCCCTTGTTGGTTTTATAACATAGGCTAACCAATAACCTCCGATGGTTTTATGGACTCATCAACAACCTATGTTGGTTTTACGGGATCACCAACAACTTCTTTGGTTTCCAAGACTTACCAAAAACCTTGATACAACAACGTGAGAATGAAAGTAAAAGAATACAATAAAGCTTTTTAAAATAAAGTATCTCTTTGAAGTCCTTAGATGATGTTGAAGAAGCTTGTCTTTAATGTGTTGAAGCCTTTGAATGAAGCTTGATGTTGTGGACTTGGATCAACTTGTTATCTTTGGAAGCTTGAAGGCTTGAACCACTTAATTCTTGAATCCTTGAAGGATATTCAATAATATTACCAAATGATTGCTTCCTTATTTGATTTTTGGTGTTTATATAGTTCTCTAAACCATAGATGACCATTTATGACCGTTGGGAATGAAAAACTAGATATTTGAAGCAAGTTGGAATCAATTCTGCACTTCTGAAAAACTAGCTGTTACTCTAAGTATCGACACGTGCACAATTCATGAGTCAACACTTGCACTATTCATGAGTCGATACTTGCCCGGTGAGTCGATACTTGTACAGTTTATGAGTCGATACTTGTACAGTGAGTCGACACTTATACAGTTCATGAGTCGACACTTGTACAGTGAGTCGACACTTGAGGTCAGCTTAAGATAAAAATTATGGATTTTCTTAGTTCTGTATTTTTCTTGTTCTTAGGCCTCGAGTCGACACTTGAACTTCTTCATGAGTTGACACTTGATTATGCTAGTACTAAACTTCTCCAAAATTGATTTTTAGCTTCTTCAAATTTTTCCATATCAATTCCAAAGCCCTTATAACTTGAAAATCCATGGCTTCTTCAACTAAATGACAATCTTTTCAATCTTTTATTATTGATGAGTACATGTAGTATTTTGTTAATCATCAAAATCAAGACCAGAGTTAACAATCTTCCCATTTTTATGATGACAAAATCTTTAAGTATATAAATAGAGTAAGCTTAAAAAGATTAACAATAATAAAAACATGTAAGCTCAAAATCAATAAGTATCAAGCTTCCCTTCAAAATATATTTTCAAAACATTTTTCATAGTATGCAAAAATTTTCAATTTTCTCTCTCTTACTAATTCTTTCCTTAAGATTATAATATTTTGCTTTCTTCTTCTCCTTTTGTACTTTCTTTTATTTCTCTTATAATTTTTTTTTATGTTATCATATCTTTTTTTTTCATACTTAACATATTTCTCCCCCTTTTTGTCATCATGAAAAAGGATAAAAGGTAATACAAAATGAGAATGAAGGTGGAAAGAATATCAAGTATATCATCAAAATCAATACATTGAATCAATTAATCATGATACCAATTAAATATGATACTAATTGAACATGATACCACAAAAATGATATGCACATGCAAAAAATAATTTAATATATATTAGCTCTAATATACATAACTAGGAGCAAGATAACGATTCATTTACCTCACTTGTTCATGGGATAAGGCTGCAGTGGCATCCCAGCATGTCATAAGAGATCTCATTGAATGGGAAGAGAGGATCTTTAAACCCTACTTAGCTCCTATGATCGGACGGCCATGGTGACTATCCCAATCCGAAGCAGTTACTAGGAACACTTCTCTTTTCCTTTTTTTAAGATTCTTAATAAATCTTGATACCAATTGAATGTAACTCCCCTTAAAGGATTAGATTTGAAAACAAGAAGAAAGAGTATCAGAGCAATGTAAGTATGATATCAAAAAAATACTGAAAGCATCATACATGTATATAATGACAACAAATCTTTGGATGTTTTTCCTAAATATTATTCCTCCTTAAAAATATGCATTCATTGAAGAATAAAACATGAAAGCACAAGCATCATAATTTCAGATAATTTGAGATATGAACATAAATACTAAGTCTAAAATCAAAGATTTGAATTTCAAGATATACAAGATTTTCAAAATGCAAAGAATTGATCATTTAAAAATTTTTAGCATGATTTCAAATTTATTTGAAATAATTTGATATCCATACAGATGCTAGAAGTAATCTAATACCAAGTTTAGCTACTAGAGCAAGGATTTATCAATATGCATACATTCTTCTTAAATATAATCCTTAACTACCAGTTCTAGTCTTGATCTAAATCATTTTTAACTTAAGCATAGATGCCAAAAATGAAAATATATAAATCATAACATTTTACTTAAAATAGTTTAAAACTATATAATCAAAATCAAGTGAAAGTCTAATAATCATAAGTTTAATCATGAGAGCATGAAATTATCAACATCAAAAAGTTCATGATCACAACAAATAACTATTAGTCTAAACTTGATTCTAATTAATCATTTAAAATAATTTTCAAAGTAATTGATACAACATTGATAATAAATATTCAACTACATTTTCAATTATGGAAGGAATTGTTTAGAATTTACCATATATATAATCTTTTCTTTACGATTTAGTCCAAAATATAGCTTGTCCACTTTTCATGTTGTCTTGTACAGCCACTATTCAACTGTTTTCCTTTCTTTGGGCTATAAGACATTCCTGCAAAAATATACTAAGTGGACAATTTTGGTATCCAAACTTTCATGGATCCTTTAGGATTAGTAAATATGGTTCCTTTAGGAACCCAAATTTTTTTTTAATTTACAAGGATATGCATTAAGTCCAAATTTTTCATATTTAAAGCATACAATATTGGAAGAAAGTAACAATAAAGAAATTCTTATTTTTCAACTCAAGATTTTTATTTTTCTTGAGTCATGGGTCATGAGTGAACCAATAAGCTCCTCCAAAGGTAGGGTATCAATATCTTTGGCTTCTTGGATCGCCGTTACCTTTGGATTCTATGATATTGACAAAGATCTAAGAATTTATTAATCAAATAACATTAGTATAAACTTTGCCAAGACTTTTCAATTTATTAACAATAGTCATAAATCTAGTATACATATCAGACATAGATTCAAAATGTAGCATTTCAAACATTTCAAAAGAATGAATAAGCATATTAATTTTAGTATTTTTTACTTGAAGAGTACCCTCATGAGTAATTTTAAGTATGTCCTATATCTTCTTTATCGATGTGCATATGGAGATCCTATTGAATTCATTAAAGTCTAATGCACAATAAAATAAATTCATTGATTTAGCATTAATTTTAGATTGCTTAATGTCATATTCATTTCAATCCTCTTCAAGCTTTGGAATGGAAATGTTATTAACCAAAATGGAAGGAATATGAGGATCATTAACTATAACTTTCCAAAGATAATAACTAATAGATTGAATATAGATGTGCATGCAGGTTTTTCAAAATGTATAATTAGTGTCATTAAAATTGGTGGTCTATTAGTTGCATGTCCTATAGCAAAATAAGCACCTTCTACGGTTGCCATGATCTTTTAACTCAAAATCATTGGATTTTTTGCAAAGCACCAAGTTTAGATACCAACAATTTTGGGTTCCGGGCTCTGATACCAATTGTTACCTAGTGATGATGCAACCCAAGAGGGAGGTGAATTGGATTTATAAAACTTTTTTAACTATTTCAACAAGTATGTGCTAATTGCAATTAAGTGCTTGTGTTTTGCCAAAGTGTTTGTGTGCTTAATGAAAATATGCAACGAAATTAACAAAGTAAATGAAAGAATAAATAAACAATAAATAAGAGCAATCACAAACACAAGAATATATAGTGGTTCGGTGCACTCCAAAGCACCTACATCCACTCCCTAAGTTTTTCTTGGAAATTTCACTATAATCACCAAGATTACAGTCAATTAGTTTTCCGGGCTCACTAATCAAAACCCAACTTGTTTTCTCGAGCTCACAAGTTAAAACACCTTGTTAATTTTATAACTTAGGCTAACCAACAACCTCCGATGATTTTACGGGCTCACCAATAATCTATGTTAGTTTTATGGGATCACCAACAATCTTTTTGATTTTCCAAGGCTCACCAAAAATCTTGATACAATAATATAAGAATGAAAGTAAAAGAATACAATAAAGCTTTCTAAAATAAAGCAAGTATCTCTTTAAAGCTCTTGGATGATGTTGAAGAAGCTTGTCTTTAATGTGTTGAAGCCTTTGAATGAAGCTTGATGTTGTAGACTTGGATCAACTCTCTTATCTTTAGAAGCTTGAAGGCTTGAGCCACTCAACTCTTGAATCCTTGAAGGATATTCAATAATCTCACCAAAGGATTGCTTCTCCATTTGATTTTTGATGTTTATATAGCTCTCCAAATCATAGGTGACCATTTATGACCATTGGGAATGAAAAACTAGTTATTTGAAGCAAGTTGGAATCAATTCTGTACTTCTGAAAAACTAGCCATTACTCCAAGTGTCGACACTTGTACAGTTCATGAGCCGAGTCGACACTTGCACTATTCATGAGTCGACACTTGTATATTTCATGAGTCGATACTTGTAAAGTGAATCGACACTTGTACGGTTCATGAGTCGACACTTGTACAGTGAGTCGACACTTGAGGTTAGCTTAAGGCAAAAAATCTAGAATTTCAAAGTTCTGTATTTTTCTTGTTCTTAGGCCTTGAGTCGACACTTGAACTTCTTCATGAGTCGACACTTGATTGTGCCAGTACCGAAACTTGCTGAAACTTCTCCAAAATTGATTTTTAGCCTATTCAAGTTCTTCTATATCAATTCCAAAGCCTTTATAACTTAAAAATCCATGGCTTCTTTAACTAAATATAATTTTTTCAATTTTTTAACATTGATGAGTACATGTATCTAATAAATATTTTAACACACATTAGTACTCATATATACTTAAATATTTTGTCAATCATCAAAATCAAGACTAGAGTCAACAAGTTATTAATTATAATAATAATCAAAATAAGAACATGATCTGATTAATTTTTCTATGAGAACCAGAAAGTAATGGAACTATGGTGGTGGCTATTTTAGTGAGATATTTATTAGGTTAAAATGGATAGGGGTCTCGACCGTAACGGACCATGGGGAACCCCACGAAAGACTAATGTCCATAAAATATCTAGAGAATGAGGTCTCTCTCTTTGATCAGTACTCAAAAATCTATTTTATCTAAGCATCTCGCATCGAACATTACCTGGCAGGGTGAGGGCCTGCAGAGATAGCTACACCGGGATTTATCCTTCCGATCCCTTTTGGTTCATCAAAAAAAAAAATTCTATCTTAAAAATCTCTAATAACTTTGTTTAGCTAGACCCCACCATCATAGAAAAAAGTGCTACATTAAAGTTTATGGCCATGGGAGCTTGAGCAACTATCACAATTTTTTCCTTTACATGATAGATTAGGGTTATAATTATCTAGATCTAAATACTAGGAGATTTGTAACTCAAAACTTGAACTTTTTGGAACCTCTACTTGTTAGGTGGAGTAGTGTAATCGCTGAGACAATGCTTGATCTACATCTAATATGAGTTTTTTGGGAGGATTTTAAATAAATTCTGAACTTCTGTATTTTAATTGTAATACCCCAGTCCAACCAGAAATTGGTCCGACATGAATCTTAAAGTATCTTAAAAAAGAAAAATCTAAGGAAGAAGACTCCGGATGGGAGTCTTCTCCTTCTCTTAATTGAAATCCAATCGAGCCAGATCCAAGATTTTTTAACTATAAAAAGGGATCCCCTCATTTCCATGAATCCTTACCACTGGAGAACCCTTTTCCATTTTGTTTATTTTTTATTTCTCTTTTTTTGGTTTGGATGACCTCCATCGTGGCCACCAGATTCATGGCCAAGTACGAGATCGAGAACTCTTAGTGAACTTCTTTTCCATCTTCCTCGACTCTTGGATGCCTAAATTTTGACCGATATTGCCGAATTAATTGTAGAAGATCAAATCCCTATTTTTCGTTCACCTTCCTTTTTGCTTTTGATGATGCCCATTGCCGCTAATCACGTGACTGGAGATCTGGGGCTGCGCCATCATCGGCTGCAACCTCGGTCACCTTCTTTTGGTAAGAAATGCCGGAGGCTTGGAGAAAAAGGGGATTCAAAAATTTTTCCTATTTCGACTAAACGGAGGAAGAAGAAGAAAAGAAAGAAAAGAATGGAAAAAAAAAAAAGAAAACAAAAAGAAGAAAAGAAGAAGAATAGAAAGAAGGAGAGAAAGAAGAAGAAGAGAAAAAGGAAAGGAAAGGAAAAGAAGAAAAAGAAAAAAAGAGGAAAAAAAAAATAAATAAATAAAATAAATTCTTTCCTCTCTTATCTCTCTTTCTTCTCTTGATTTCTCTCTACTTTCTCTCTCTATATCAAGAAGTTTGTGAGGATGAAATCAAGGGATTGGTGGGTGGACTCTTGTTGAACCCTGATAAGGGTTCTGGATCTATAATTGCTATATAAGAAATTATTTATTAATATTAAGATTGCTTATGTAGGGGATAATTTTTTGAGCAGAAGGGCATCGGATAAGTTCTTAGCACGTAGGTCAAGGACTTAGATGTGGATTATTATTTGGCATATTAAATCATCATCAATAGAGATAAGAGTTTCTAAATATTAATCACCTATTTATATTTATTTTTAAACATCACTAGTTTTTCCATGTGTATTTGATAGCTATTCATTGAATACTTATTTATTAAATATGCATAGTTTTATATGAATTATGTTTCACATGTTATTGATTTTGGATTGGATGTGTTGCGATATTCATGCACATTATATTTTTGGCATAAAATTATTAACAAGCATGAAATATATTTTATGATTGCATGATAGGTTGTGATATTCTAGATAGCCATGCTATTAATATCCTGCTATAGGTCAGAAATGTAGTATCATTGATGCCTTGCTATAAGCTGGAAATATAGTACTATTGATATCCTGTCACAGGCCAAAAATGTAGAATTATTGATACCCCACCACAAGCTGGAAATGTAGAATTATTGATACCCCGCCATGGACCAGAAACGTGATTGTGATAGTTCTTGGGACTAACCATATTATTGATGCCCTACTACAGGCCGAAAATATGAAACTGTTGATGCCTCGTTATGGATCAGAAACATGGTTATGGTAGTCCAAGCTAGCACCCTAAGATAATCGAACTTGATATATGATGATTGTGATAGTTATATAATATGACATCTTGCATTGCATGACATGTATTGTTATACATAGTATATATTATATGATATAATTATTTAAAAATTATATATTATTTTCTTATCATTGTTATTATGATGGTGTAGATGTATGGAAATTCTTACTAAGCTGTAAAGCTCACAACCCTCTCTATTCCTTTTCCTTTTCAGAGTTACAAGATAAGATATCTAGTTATGGTTAAACTATGATCGAAAGAGTTAAGTAGTTAGAGCATCATCAATATAGTTGAATGATCGAGTTCGAGTTTGGTATTTGTTAATGTAAAATATTTGTTCTGAATCAAGATCAATTATGTATTCAAGAATTTAAGATTTTGATAAATTTTAAAACCTTGCATGATCTCTAAGTATGTATTTCATGATTCATGCCACGGTCGCATTGCCGATCCAGGTACTAGATTTGGGATGCGATACTAATTTTCATTGAGAACAAAAAGGCCTGGATGACATTGGGTTTAAATGTTCATAGAAAGGTTGAGTAGATAGGCATGTTACTTAGGTGTTGTTATCCCTTCTTGGCATGGCATGCTACAAGCATCTAAGCCTAATTTGGACGTAGCATTTGTCATAGTTATTGCATTTTCTTGGGATTTGCAAGTTTCAAAGCCATTGCTCCACTTAATTTTACAGCTTGAAGTGTGCACCTCATTTCCATATGATAAAGCTAGCAAAGCTCTAGTTGGATGATTGACACCCTCCTTTTCTTCTTCTTCTTCTTCTTCTCTTCTTCTTCTTTTTTTTTTTTTTTTTTTTTTTTTTTTTTTTTTTTTTTTTTTTTTTTTTTTTTTTAGGACGGGGGATTTGGGGGAGATCCGAGATTGAAACCCATGTTGGGATCATTACAACCGTATTGCCCAAATAAAGAAAAAAAAATTATATAATACTATTCTTTTATGAACAAGTCTCGGTGCATGCATGGCAGCGATGATAAATAGTAGATTAATACCTTTACGGGATAGTGCGGTTGGTAAAGACTTGGCTTTCCCTTTGTCTGGTCATGGATTCGAGGAATGATCTCGTGGATCATGGATTCGAGAAATGATCCGTGGATGACTCGATTAAAATTTTGGAATTTCCGGGTGCACATGACTGGAAAGTGGACCGGCTGATACTCTGACGTCGTAGAGGGGCTAGACTGACGTACTCACCAGTTCGGATAAATCCTGGAGGATGAAGAAGGCACGCAGAAAAATTGCAGCATGTATCAAATAAAGATCTAGCGGGCTGGGGATCAGAATGGAACGCACCACCGGAATAAAACCCTCTACCTTTTTTCTATCAAAAAAAAATAATAATTATGATGTCCGTACGCTTTACTGATTTTTGTTATTGTGCAAACCCGACAACTTTTTTTTTTATTATTTTTTTACGCCAATTCATGAATGTAGGTGGTTTTCACGCCAATTCATGAATGTAGGAGTTCCAGCATGAGGATTTGTTTAAGTGAAAATTTTTAATAAGGAATGTTAAGACACCAAACATATGCTTCTCCTTATATATATATATATATTATATATATATATATATATATATATTATATATATATATATATATAATATATATATATATATATATTATAATATTCCCTTCTTCGATGAATCAATTTGTTGATCTTGGTTAGACATTAAAGAAAATAGCTATGAGTTTATTTGTTCAAAATGAGAGATCAAAAACCAGCACACTTGGTTTATATATATATATATATATATATTATTCCCTTCTTTGATGAATCAATTTTGTTGATCTTGGTTAGACATTAAAGAAAATAGCTAGGAGTTTATTTGTTCAAAATGAGAGATCAAAAACCAGCACACTTGGTTATATCCTAGATATTACAAATAGAGATAAGATTATGCACGGTTATTCACCAAATAAAAACATATATATTTTTTTATGATAAAATAGATCGTTCGTACTCATCTCGTATGGATATATTCAATCAAATTAGAAAATAAAATATCTCTAAATTAAATGGGAATATTAGCATGAGTTGTTCATAAGGTACACTAAGAATGATTAGCAAAGAATGAAATTATCCAATGTGCAGCTCTATTCACCTTCTTGTACTCATGGGATGCAAGGAAAAGAGGTACAATCCCTAACTAGTTTCCAAATGCTTAATACAAGGGGGGATGTTTCACTGGTTGGAGAATGGTAGGAGACAAGTGGGGAATTGTTAGCATTCCAGATTGAAGTAAGTTCAATTTGGAATGCTAACAATTTGATCGAAGGGTAGCGGTTCTCTAAACTACTTAACAAACCAACATCACAAAATTTTTGCTTTAATTCAATTCCGAATCGGGAAAACTAGGCCTACTCATCCAAGTTTAGCCTAGGCCTGGCCCACAAGTGGCCATACATATGTGGCCTAAAGGTAGCACCAAATTGGGCCCACTTTCCCTCTCGAGCCATATCAATTTAGTCCAACCATGAACTTAAGTTCAGGAGTCTCCACTCTCCGGTACCTGGAGTAGGGTTTGGGCTGCATCATCTAGATGAAATAAATGATTTGCCTTCTTTCGTGACATCAACCATTGGAACGCGCAATGGCTACTTAAATATATATTATGAATCGAAAAAAAAAAAAAAAAATGAAGTGCTTTGAGATTTGTGTGAGGTGGGATCTGATGGTTGATGTTGTGAAAAAAGATTAATCATTCTTTTATGTTAAAAGATACAATCCAAACCCCTCAACCAGCTTTGATACGAAGTCCACACCCCAAGAGCGCTCGGTACCTAGAGGCAGTATAAAGTTCTATGGTAATGTTGGATTGGTTCCGGAAATGATCTCTAGACCATCCCATTTGTCATGTATGACCGAGGGTATAACCTCAAGCAAGCCAAAAGAAGATCAAGCAAAGCTCTTTTCATGGATGCACAGGAAAAGGAAATGATCAAGATCTCTCTCTTTGTCCCCATTCTACTAGCCGGTGTCTGATGGTGACAGGTTGACGTACTCACCATTAGATGGAAAGAGACTGTAAAAATTTAAGCATCTCGAATCGAACATTACCTAGCAGGATGGGAATCTGCGGGGATAGCTATACCGGGATTTATCCCCCTATCCCTTTTGTATTATCAAAAAAAAAAAAAAAAAAAAAAAAAAAGCTCTTTTCCTGACCAAGCTGAGCTTAACACAGCTAATTTATTTTCGATCGGTTACAATATTCTCATAATTAAGTAGCTTGTTAATAGATCTAGTACATTCTCTCTAGTCTTTGAATAATTTATCTTGCAAACATTTCACTACACTTATATATCGGTTGTATTAGAAACCTGAAAGAAGAGGCAAGAGTTTCAGGGAGACAGATTAGCATATAAAAGACAATGTAGAAGGTTGTATAGAAATTCTTTGACAATGGGTAAGGCTCCCACACATGCCGTAATTGTTTAACAAATCCGAATCCTCTCAAGTCCAGAGAACAAATTTGATGCTCTAATTTATAATCACGACCCTCTAATGCAAGATGGACCCTCTACTACAAGATGGCTAATGGTTGGAGGCTGACGCTATACCGGAGCCCTAATGTATCAGGGCTAAGGATGACATTTTATGACCGGATCCATTAATCTATAAATAGGTTCGATCATAAACAGATCAACTTGTTTAGACATGGTTATTAAATAAATTAAGTTGAAGTTCAAACTATTGACATGTTTAATCCATTTTGATCTATTTAATAATTAAATCAATTATAATCCGACTGATTTAATCTATTTATAATATGCTTAACCTATTTCTGACTTATTTAATTTGATATATTTAACATGTTTAACCCGTTTAACTTGACTTTGACTTGTTTAATAAATAAGTTATATAGGTCGAATCAATATACCTATTCAATAAACAGATCTATTTTAGTTTTAAATTTTTGATTTATTTAATAAATAATCTATATTTAGGTCGATAAACTTTTAACCTAATTCACATTCGATCCAATCTAATCCAGCCCGATTGCCATCCCTAATATTCGTGGCTATCTTGCAATACACGGATAGCCACGATCAGGATCCAACTTTTGAGGATTCGAACTATGCTAGTATTACTGCCCCATTTACTACATTTAGACAAAGACCGCCATTGGTGGAGTTGTCATGCTAGCATGAACCAAGATTGGCATGATAAAAATGGGGATCCTAATTAATTGGACATTTGTTGGCTATAATGACATGAAATGAAGTGCAGTTGTCCTTAATTCGGTGCCTTGTGCTTGATTGCATGCTATGCTGGAAATTGGTGAGTGCTCTCCGATGTCCCAATGTCAACGGGAGTCCAAAAGAAACTGATATAGCATTGCAGATTAATCTAATGTGCAGAATATAACCAAGAAGACAAAGGAGAAAATAGCACATATATCATGCAAAGAATTTATTAAAGTTTTATTCAATTGTGAAGGTTTTGTAATAAAAAAAAAAAAAGAGATGGAAAGGCAAAAGAATGGTCAAATTTAAATATCTTAATTGTAATCAGATTCAGTATGATTTCTTCATGCTGAACTTTGGTCATTTCAATGTGGAGAGGGAGGGGGGAGTGGTGGTGGGAAACAAGGTTTATTTAACTTGATTTCTTCATTGATACTCCTCCAACACTTTAACACCAGTGATTATAAGTAGTGATGGTGTAAACTGAGAATTTGAATCCAAGGGCTCTTCCTTCTCCTATGGCATATCATCGAAGCAAGGAGATTCTTTAGTGATTTTGGATCTAGTGACTAGATCCAACACAATAAACTTTTTTTTTTTTTTTTTTTTTGTCTCATTTTAGAGTGATTTTGGAAATTTATCAGGATACTCTGAGGTTGCTACCAATGGTATGGCAACAACATACCTCTTCCTTATGCACATTTGAGGAGAGTTGAATCCAAGGTCTTTATCTGAAGGGTTGCTACTAGATATGCTTCAATTTTGCCTTATTTTAGAGAATTTTTTGGAAATTCATTAGGACAATGGTGGGTTGCTATCAATGGTATTGCAGCCTTCTTCTTCTTTGTACCATATCATTCGAGGAGGGTTGTACTTTTTTTTTTTTTTTTTTGGTAAAAAAAGCGGGGGAGGAGTTAGATCCCCGGCGTGGCCACCCTTAGATGGTCCCCCAATCCTAGCGAAAATGTTAGATACACGGTACATATTAATTTTCCACAGTCATTCCCCACCCGAAGATGGGTACGTCAATCTGACTATCACTGGCGTCAGCCGAGTGAACGTAATTTATTATATATATCCCTAACTTTTTCACTACCACCAGCCAACAGGGACTCCAGGATTATTTTATTAATTTTCTCTTTTTCTTATTTTACCTCCGGATTTTTAATCGAAATATGTCCAAAACAAGGCTCGAATCCCTGCCAGCTAGTTACGAGGAAAGTCTCATAACCAGCTGTGCCACGTGTCAGTGGCAAGGAGGGTTGTTGAAAGAAAGGATAAAGCATGGAAATTAGAGAGATAAGGAGTCGGAGGGAGGCACCGCCCCAACAAGGTACCTTTCATTTTTTTTTTTTGATGAACCGAAAAGGGAGGGAATATTGGTTAGATGATTGGCCACATATTATAGGACAAGGTGGTCCATGCCTAGATAGTCTCATGTGGAGCTATTCAGGGCAATGCTGGTTGGACGAGTCGGCTACATTATACAAGGTAGAATTTTCAAGAGATTTATCCTCGAGAAATTATCGAAACATGATATTGGCATGGCGGGTACTGAGAAGGGATATAGAGCTTTAGCCATATTCCCAACTCTTATATATATATATATATATATTGTATGTATGTTTATATTATTAGGTAATTAAAAAAATAAAAATATTAAAAATCAATTTCAAAAGAAAAAACTAAATATATATAAATGATTAAGCTATTAAAGAACAAAAATAGTTGGAGATAGAACATTCCCTGGCTCACCTGCTCTTATGGATGCCTTGCTAGTGGCGCTAGATAGCTCACCTTGCTCACAAGGAGATTCCACCATCGTAGCCTCACTGGCGGCACCAGACAATGTGCTGAACCCGTGAACTGCACATCTTGCCAGCAAACCAAAAACCTCCTATTACAGAGCCATGCACTCCCTACTGATAGCTTTGGCTAGAGTCTTTACAGCGGCCCCTACAAAAGCCTCAAGATTCTCTATCTGCATGCCCATGGAGAATTTGGCCATGGCTACTAAAGCTTTGCCCATGCCTAACCTTGTTCCAGCACCCTCTAAAAACTTGGCAAACTTATAGTGGACGACCTTCAGCTCCTGAGTTAAATCCTCATTCATGTTTATGTACAAATCTAGTTGGCATTCGGCTATCTACCTAACTTCTTCCACTACAGACGGTCACCCTCTGTAAAAGCACACAAATTTTCTACAATCTTCAAGCTGCACCTGCCATCGAAGAGTTCTCTTTTATGATTTCAACTTCTTCCCAAATTTGCATGGCACTGGTCTCAGTTACCTAACAAAATAATGATACTGTCAACTGGGCCAAAAGAGAAAGCTCACAGTAATAATAGGTGCCATCCTACCAGCTAGCTCTAGGTAAGACAATCAATTGGCCTCCTGGGTTGCGGGTTAGCCATTCTGCTAACACAAGGTAGAGAATCATGAATCGACTATTGTTACTATCTCCAATCCCCATGGAGAGTACCCCCGATGGGCAAGCCACTTCTGGAAGTGCCAACACAAACATAGCGACCTCCCCTTGCTTACCAGCCTTGCCTGCAATCTCTTTTACAGTCTCAACCACCAGTAACTCAACCACAGTAAAGAGAACACTGGACACCACTGGGACCATTGGCAAGCTCACCATGGCAGGTGCCGCAAGTCCTCCATCGCCTCACCCAAGCTTCGACAGTGACTAGGAGAACTTCCTTCGCAGCCTTGATCACTGGCAGATCTGCCATGATTTATTCCTTCTCTCCAGCTACCTCAGCCATGACCGGCCTCTTGGTACTACAAACACCATGGGCCAGGCCACCCACGCCTCTTCCTCTTTTACAACAATGGGAACTACAGGTGAGGCAACTGCAGGAGTTATCTCCATTACCCCAACGTCCATTAGAGCAGTTAGAGCGACCATCGCCCTTTCAATCGGGATGTCTACCCCAAGATCAATGGCAGGTGCCCTCGAGATCACTTCAACGATGGCCCCTATAGAAGTCGGCACCTCTCCAATCATAGCAACACCTCCTTCCTCCGCCCCAGCCTCACCATCACTTCTCTTCCTCTTCCATAACTCTTTCTTTGTCGAACCTCCGAGCAACTTTGCGAATGTAAATCTAAACCTTATTACCTAACCAACATAGTAGTGAGCAAGGTTAACCCGTAAATAAGAAAAACAGGAAGCAGAAAATAGTGAAATTGGAGTTTAGCAAAATTGATTTCCGTTTTAACAAATTTTCAAGTATTTTGCATAAAGCCATAATGGCCAATGCAAAAGAGAGGAAAAGGAAGACATAAAAAGGTGCACGGGCCGATCATGGGGTGTTGACTCCGTTATTAATTTGATGATAAACAAAATACTTAAGTATAAGTTGAGTACTAACTATTTCCTTGAAGTGTATTTTATAGAAAAAAGTGTTCATTAATTCAAAATATTTGATTGATTGTCAAACAAAGAAAAAGTCCCAACTATGGATGGAAGATCATTTTAAAGTGGACTTTGGTAGTTGAAAAATGCTTGAAAGGACATAAAAGTTCAACACAATTTGGTTTCAGCAGAAGTTCAGTTGTTTTTGAAGAAATCTCAGTGAAGTATCGACTCAAAGTGTCGATTCACAACCCAAGTGTCGACTCATGATAGTGGAAGTGTCAACTCAAGCCGGTACATAGAAAGAGTTCAGATGGCATGGCTGAAGTGTCGACTCATGCCAGTCAAGTGTTGACTCAAGGTGTCGACTCAAGGATCGGCTCATCGCCTGAGACTTTTTCATTACAGAACTTGCTGAAGTTGAAGACTTGCCTGAAGTGTCGAATCATCTGAAAATTCCTGAAAGCTTCATTGAAGATATTTGAACTATGTGTCAACTCATGGAATGCAAGTGTCGACCCTAAGTGTTGACTCACAGCTTGAAGTGTCGACACTTGGAGTTCTAGGAACAGTAACGATTAGTTTTTCAAATGCAAAACTTGCCCCTCTTGGCTCCCAATGGCTAGTTTTTCGTGTGTAACGGCCATAAACCAACTTTGAGACCTTGGAAAGGTATTTAAATGATTCAAATCAAATCTAAACACAAGAGAATTAAGAGAGGAACACCAATAGAAAGAAAAGTGCAAGTGCATTCATTCCTATTCATTGAGAGCAACTACCTTCAAGCAAAAAAAAGTCTCCAAGTATTCAAGAGCCTTCAAGAGCATTCAAGTTCAACTTTCTTGAGTATTTATTGAAGCCTCATCAAGTTGAAGGCAGCACTACAACAAAGCTTCAAAGAGATATCCGTTTTTATTAGAAAGCTTTCATTGTTTCTTTACTTCAAACTTATTCTTGTTGTAAAGATTTTTGGTCAGCCTATTGAAAAACCAAGAAGGTTGTTGGTTAGCCTTGAAAACTAATTAGGTTCATGGTTAGCCTACAAAACTAAGGGAGGTTGTTGGTGAGCCTTAAAACCAATTAGGTTCTTGGTTAGCCCGGAAAACCAAGTGAGGTTTGACTTATGAGCCTTGCGAAAACAAGTCGGGTTAGATTAGTGAGCCCAAAAAACTAATCGACTGTAATCAGTTGAGATTATAGTAAATTTTCAAGTGGATCTTGGGGAGTGGATGTAGGTGCATTGGAAAGCATCGAACCACTATACTTGTTTTGTGTTTGTAATTGCTTGTCTCTTTAATTTGCTCCTCTTTTAGTGCTTTTATATTTTCGCTGAATTCTTATTAAAAGCACTTCACATTTGCATTTATAGTACTTAGTTTGATAATTGGATTGGTTCACACACTTATATTTAAATTTTTAGAGACCCAACCCCCCCCTCTTGGGTTGCTTACTGAGTAACAAGTGGTATCAGAGCCCTGTTTTCAGTATATAGGTCTAACCGTCTTGAGTAAAGATCTATGGCACCCCTATTGATATTAGTGTAGTTGAGGGACAAGCCTCAAATTGACCTCCATATTTTAATGGAATAAATTATACTTATTGGATAACTAGAATGAGAATATACATGCATTCAATTGATTATAATTTATGGAAGATTGTTGATAAGGGTCCTCATGTTCCTTCGATTGTTGTGAATGGTGTTTCCATCCCAAAGCTCGAAGATGATTGGGATGAAAATGATATTAAACAATCCGAGATCAATACGAAAGCAATGAATCTCTTCTATTGTATATTAGATCCTAGTGAGTTTAATAGAATTTCTACATACACATCTGCCAAGAAAATATGGGACACACTTGAAGTTATCCATGAGGGTACTGATCAAGTGAAGAATATAAAAGTAAACATGGTAGTGCACACTTATGAGATGTTCCCTAATAAGTCTATCACTGACATGTACACTAGATTCACAAACATTGTAAATGGAATGAGAAGTTTAGAAAAAATAATGTCTAATGCTGATCTTGTCAACAAAATTCTCAAGTCACTTCTAACTTCATGGGATCCAAAGGTGACCGCCATACAAGAAGCAAAGGATATTGACAAATTATCCTTGGAGCAATTTGTGGGATCGCTTATGACTTATGAGCTGAATTTAAAGTAAAAGTCTATAGATATGAATAAAAGAAAAAGGGATAGCCTTCAAGTCTACTATTCAAAAAGAATCCTCAAATGATGAATCAGAAGAAGAAGAAGAAGAGAATGAAGAAGCGCTTCTAGCAAGAAAGTTCAAAAAGTTCATGAAAAGAAAAAAATTCTCTTATAAGAAAAAGTTCCAAACAATCAAAGAGAAGGAAAAGAAAAGGAGAAAGAAAAGAAAAAGGAGAAAGAGATACCTACATGCTTCGAGTGCAAGAAGCCTGGACACTAGAAATTTGACTGTCATCTCCTAAAGAAATCAAGAAAGAAGCTTAGGAAGAAAGCTATGATGGCAACATGGAGTGATAGTGAGGACTCCAGCTCAGAGAAAGAATAAGCTGAAATTGTAAATCTATGTCTCATGGCACATCAAGAATAGGAAGAGGTAATTTCTAATACTGAAGTAGATTTTACCTTTGATGAATTGAAAAATACTTTTGATGAATTAATGCATGATTACAAATTGATTTTATCTGAAAATAAAAAATTAAAAAAGTATACAAATAGGTTTTCTCATGAAAACAATTCTCTTTTAAATGAAATTAGTGAATTAAAAATTAAACTTGATGTTTTAGAAAAGAAAAATAAGGCTTTAACAATGGAAAATGATGTTTTGAAAAGATCTAAAACTATCATTTTAAATGGTGATCTTTTAAAGAAAAATAAAGATTTAGAAATAGAAAATAAAAACTATAAAAATGAACTCGATAAAATGAAATCCTTTGTTGAAAAGTTCACTTATAGTTCCGAAAAACTAAATTTTCTTTTAAATAATCAAAGAGCTATTTTTAACAAAGCAGGAATAGGATACAAACCTCAAAAATAGCAAAAGTATCTGAAAAACTTTTTCGTATCTGCATCATCTAGTATTACATATTTTTCACGCAAAAAATAAGGGCACAAAGTTTTTCAATGTAATATAAGAGAAATCAATATTTTTGGAAAAGTTTGGGTTCCAAAAGGAACCAATCTAAGTACTAACCTTAAAGGACCCAAGTTGGCCTGGATACCTAAAAACAAAATTTGATTTATTTTACAGGTGTGTCTTGTGACTAAGGAAAATAAAAGACTATGGTATCTTGATAGTGGATGCTCAAGGCACATGACAGGAGATGTGAAGCAATTCACCTCTCTTGAGATAATAAATGGAGGGAGTATGACCTTAGGTGATAATGATAAAGAAAAATTCATTTGTGTTACCGACCTTACTGCTGTGGCCTGCAGCTGTGAGTTAGCACCGGATAGCGTTCCCCTTTGCTGCGGAATCCTAACGCTCCCGGACCTACAAAACGAGGTTAGAGACCCGGACCAGGGATCCCAGCGGGGGCACTCCGACGGTCAAGTTAGAGAGCGGTAAAGTGGAATAGATCCATTAAGATGGATCCGCACTGGCTCTCCATGCTTAGAGGAATCTTTGATGAGAAGATGAATGAGAACGAGAGGGATTAGCACTCCAGTTCCTGAAACCGGGCTCGCTCTTGCGAGCTCCTTTGGAACTTTTGTCCCAGGATCGCCTCTTCTCCCCATGCATGTGCTTTCCTCTCGATTGCCCTTACCTCCCTTCTTGCCGGTGGTGCCCCTTTTGAGGTCGTTGGATACTTTGGTGCCTCGATTCTCCCTCCTGGGGAGGCCTTGGAGGTCAGCGACGCTTACTTATTGTTCTCCTGAGGTCGTCTCCCCTTATGGTTGGAAGTTAAGTTGTGAGTCGATCTCATTTGCTGTGCAATCACGAAAGGGGGAACTTGGCAGGGCCCCGATCCTTGCAAAGGCACCCTCGGGCTCGAGGTGTTGACCGTGGCTCTCCTCTTTTGGAGCACTAGGTTACCGGGCACCAGATCTGGTACCTTGAGCAGGGTGTCCTCCTAAACTGGTGTAAATGAGGTTCCGCACATCATTACAGGCCTGGGTGATACAGCATGAAAGCTCTGATACCAAAAATGATGCAGCACGAAAGCTCTGATACCAAAAATAATGCAGAACAAAGAACAAAGAAGCGTATGCGGAAGTAATTTAAGATTAATTCTTTTTTTTTTATTTCAGAAATTGGCTTTGACTCAAAGGAAAGCTAAACTAAGTTGATGGAAACTAGGTAAGGATTGAAAGCACAATTTAGAAGAAGCTAAGTTATCAGAGTAGTTCAGAAGTAATGGATCGCTGGGGTTGAGAAACTCCCAGACCTAAGGTTTTCCTCTGAACTTTCAACATGATGGAAATAAAGAGAAGAGATGGTTTACCAACCAGACAGTGATCTTCACAGAATTTGGGTGGAAGAACTCTCTCGAGCAGATTGTTGGATCCTCGGATTCAGCTATCTTCGCAATGGATCCTCCAATACTGGCCTCGTGGCTAGGTCGGCTTCTCCTGAACTCAAGATCTGGGAAGAAGAAAAACAAGTGATGGATTCAGAGACTCAGGGAAGGATTTACCAGGTCGAAGAACTTGAAGGCTGATGTCGCTGAGATCCGGATTCTCTTGAAGGCTGATTCGACTCCCTCTGGAAAGAGCTTGGATCTGAAGTATCCGGACTGGAGCTGGATGCGGTGGTCGGCCTGGACTTGGAGAGAGAGGCCGTGGGAGGTGGGATAGGCTAGGGTTTAGTGGATTGAAGTGGGTGGTGGGCGGTTAGGGTTTTGGAGGAGAAGTGGCTAACCTAGGGTTTGGATTTTAGAGATCTCACACCTCCTCAAGGTTCCTGGGGAACCCGGATTTACTCCCTCACGGAGCTCAACACCTGGATGCAAGTGCGGAAGAGAGAAAACACAAAGTTTACTCACAAAAAAATTTGGTTTCATTCATCTTTTCTTAGAACTTACATGGGGGTTTAATTTATAGGCCATTACAAGAGAGTAGGGTTTTACATCTTCCCATGTGGGACTAAAGGAGGGGATCTTCAAATTAGGATATCAATCCCTACTCATATGGCCGGCCAATTAATTCCAAAGTTGATTGAAGCTTCAAAAAGGAAAGTGGGTGGCGCCTCCTTGTCTTGACCTCCAAGAAAATATTTTTTCCTTCTATGCTTGGCCTTATCTGGAAGTGTTTGGGCGCCTCTTAACCTTGCCCTCCAAGAGAAAATTTGTTGCCTTTTATATCTGGCTTTAGTTGGAATGATTAGGGCGCCTCCTAACCTTGCTTTTCAAGAGAAATCCCCTTCCTTCCATGGCTCAACCCTTTTTGGATACCTCCTTTTCTTTCTCCCCAAGTTATGGCTCCTTCTAACTTTGTTTGAGTATTTCTGGCAGGTAATGGGCGCCTCCTTGAATCTCTCTCCAAGAGAATTTCTTTCCTTTCATAGTTTGGTTCTTTTGGGAAGTCTTGGGCCGCCCCCTTGATTTTGTGGACCCCTGGTAGATTTCACCTCAATTGGCGCATGAAAGAGGGGAGCTGCTATCTGTGGTGTGGGGACCAAAGCCTGCTGGATGGAAATGTGGCGCCCCCTGGACTCAGGCGTCTGGCTGGGAGTGTGGCTGGGAGTGTGGCGCCCACTTGCTTGGCCTTGGGAGAAAATGTAACACCCCAGGTTGAAGCCCTAGTCCACTACTGAGTCAACATGACTCAACAAAATAAAAATTACAGGTAATACAGACTCAAACTAAAATTGAGTTGATCAAGTCAACCCTTATTACAAGCCAAAAACCATAATTCTTCGGACAAGGTTAATCAGAGATCCAGATGGAGCTCTGAAGTCTTCTTCTGAGTTTGGTGCCTGCACCAATTCTCCCAGGGTGGGAGGAACTCGATCCTGTCGAGTATGGATCAAGTTGGCTCTGGTATCTCTCCAAGAGGTCTGGGTCCAACTCTTGTAATTCTTCTCGGGAGATCCAAGAGTCATCAGAATCTGGCCTTCCTAGCCAGCGGACCAGGTATCTTTGGTATCCTCGATTACGAGTAGAGATAACCTTATCATCCAGGATCTTTTCAATCTGCTCTTTCCTCACAGGCCAGTTTGTTGGAGGACACACAGGGCCAGGTTCACTCTCAAGAGCAGGATTAGGTTCAAAAGCCTCACTGGGAATCACAGCTGGCTCTCTATACTCTACTAGGTCTGTAATGTTGAAAGTGGAGCTAATGCCTAGTTCTGGAGGTAACTCGAGCACATAGGCATTGGATCCTACTCTCTTCACCACTCTAAATGGTCCAGCTCCTCTAGCATGTAACTTTCTAACGGTTCCAGGAGGAAACCGTTCAGGCCTTAACCTAATCATTATATAGTCTCTCTCAACAAAAATTTTGACTCGTCTTTGAGAATCAGCCAACTTCTTATAAGTTTCATTACTTAAAATTATTTTGGCAAGAATTTCTTTATGCAAGTCCTTTACATGCTATGCAAGTGCATCAAGAGACTTGTGTGTGTGGGCTAATAGTGAAATCAGATCAAGTGGTGTGTGAGGCTTGTATCCATGAACAATTTTAAAGGGACTCTAGCCTATAGACCTATTGATCGAAACATTTAATGCAATTTCAGCCCTGGACAAAAAAACAAATCCCAATTCCTGGTGCTCTCAATCAAACCAAAAATCTGAGTCAAAGCCTAGTAAAGAGTCAAAAAAAAAAACTAAACTAGACTGACGACGCATTCCTAAAGAATGGACTTTATTTCAAAGGAACCCTAGGTCTAAACCTAACAAACTATGGCTCTCTAGGTTTGACCTTGGGTCGGAGGATGGCATGCAGAGCATGAAAACTTATCATGGGTGCCTAGTAGGTGCCATAAGGTCTTCCAGAAGTAGGTGGCAAACCTAATAGGTTCTGACACGTGGTTCACTCTAAAGACTTCGACAAAGTATACTTGGATGGTGTAAGAAGCATTGGAAGTCCTAGAGAAAGGGAGGAGATATGAGGTGGGGTCTCGAATTACCTGTTGACTAAAGGTGGTGACCTGAAGGTTTGGATGGTGATCTATGAGTGTCAACTGGTCATCCTTACGAAAGTAAAAATTTGCTACTCCCAGGAATGGATCAAGAGATGGTTCGGGAAGTAGCCTAGGACATGTGATTGCAATAGTTAAGGTTTGTTCTCTAAGCAAATAATGATCCACTTTCTCAAGAACTGGATTAGAGAATGATTCATGGAAGGGCCTATGGATGATGACCTCAAGACTTGAAATTTGACCTATGGGTGTGGAAAGGTATACTCTATAGAAGGGTAGGTCAGTCATGCAAAGGAAGGGGTCTGGGGCCATAAGGAGGACTTCTACAGGACTGGGTGAATCAATCCACTCAAGACAAGGATGTTCAACTGAGATTACGGGAGAGACCTTAGTGGCTGGGCATGGGACAAGGTCCAATTGTAAGAGGCTTGATTCAGTCATCCTAAGAAGAGGATCTACCATAGGGTGGGCAAACTTAAACAGTTCAGTGCAAAGATCTTCAATTGGTACTTGGGGAATGACTGTCATTAGAGGGTACGAACTGATAGCTCGGGCTAACACTATGAGTTCTTCCTGGGGGTATTTGACTAAAGGAACCTGATTCTCACAAATCTCTTGAATTTCTGAACTAGGTCCTACCACTTGGTTGCTCTCCAAGGTCTCCTCAGGTAATGAACCAATAGTATCGATGTCATATTCTTCAAGTTCTTCCCCCTCATATTCATCAACTAGACTCAAGCTAGCATCATATACTTCCTCGATGCCATCTTCAATGGGTTTCGGGTCAGTGGTAATCGGGTCAACTGATTCTAGGATTGTCATACCTAACCTTTCTTCCTCATTGGTAGGCTTGGGTTCTCCCTCATTAATGTCATCCTTAGGATTCTTACCACTTAGCTGTGCACAAGCCAGTCCTATGCATGGGCACTGACTAGATTTATGGCCTCTTTCTCCACAAAACAAACATTCTTGCGATATAGGAACCTGGGTCACACTGGGTTTCAAGCTAGTAGAGACCTTACTTGGGCATGGGTGTGGATCTAAATGGTTTGATCTAGAAGACATGGGTTGTTGAGTGACTGGTCTAGAATATTGTAAGGACCTCTCATAGACACGATCCACACTATAGATATCTTGGTTAGGCTTCCTAAGGTTATGCTCGGGATCACGGTATAAGGTCCTCCTAGGCTCCTGGCATGGATGAGGTTGGGGCCTATTAAATTTTGGATCAGGGGTCCAATTTTGATGTCTATGTTTCTCAAGTACTTGGACTCGATCCCTAAGCTGGGTAAAATTCTCATGGACTTGATCTTTACACTGGGTAACAGTAGCAGTCATATCCTGACTCAATTTGTTCATACTTTCAGTAAGAGCTCTAACCATGGCCTCTAAATCAGGTTGGGTTTGACCAGGTTGGTAGGGTACTCCATTCCGGGTATACATGATGATGCAAGCAAACACATAGAATGTGACTAGACTAAAGCGACTACTGGCTCACTAGACCTAGAGTCCAAACTAGATGCCCAATCAAAGTGGCAAGCTAGCCTGTAGTAACTCGGGACTCAGCCAGGCAGGTGTAAGGGGAGTGTTAGGTCCCTAATTGCCAATCCTAGACACCAATCAGTGATTGGCCAGGTAGGCGGACCAGCACACAAGCCCTTCGGGACGTAGTCCCTGAACCACCGTTCTAGACACTGAGTACAAAGCACACACAGAGTAACTGACAAACTAACTCAACACTAGCCTTGACCCGACTTGTTGATGTCCCTAGCCCACTAGGGCAAATTAGGTCTAATTAATTTTAAGATTAAAGGCTTAGGTTCGAATGAGTGGGTGGTGGTTTTGGGCTAAGGAGAAGTTATCAACTCCTCCCCTTATCTTAGATGCTCAAATGCCCTTAGGATGAATTAGGAGATGTTCACTCAAAATAATTGCATTGCAGAACATAAAAATAGAGTTGCAGTAATTTAACTCTCAGAAATTTCACAGAAACCAATAAATCACAGAAAAATTTTGTAAAATAGATTCAATTATACTGGTTCCAGCAAAATAAAAATCACGCAATTCAGAGTTACCTGCACTGAAAAACAATTCTTTCAATAGAATAGTTATAGACTGAAAACAGGGTGCTTCCCTTGTTATAATTCCTGCTACGAAGTTGTAACCCAACGGATCCCCTACACGCCCTAGGAACACCCCATGGAATGGGAAGAGGAGGTTTGCACCTCGCTTCATTCCTAGGACCGGACGTCCTGGGCAGTCTACTTCCAGCAGACAAAGTAAAAGGAGAGAGACTTAAATAAGCAAGCAAAACAGAAATCCTAGACTGTGCTCTGATACCAAAAATGATGCAGAACAAAGAACAAAGAAGCGTATGCGGAAGTAAATTTAAGATTAATTCTTTTTTTTTTTTATTTCAGAAATTGGCTTTGACTCAAAGGAAAGCTAAACTAAGTTGATGGAAACTAGGTAAGGATTGAAAGCACAATTTAGAAGAAGCTATGTTATCAGAGTAGTTCAGAAGTAATGGATCGCTGGGGGTTGAGAAACTCCCAGACCTAGGATTTCGCTCTGAACTTTCAACAGGACAGAAATAAAGAGAAGAGATGGTTTACCAACCAGACAGTGATCTTCACAGAATTTGGGTGGAAGAACTCTCTCGAGCAGATTGTTGGATCCTCGGATTCAGCTATCTTCGCAATGGATCCTCCAATACTGGCCTCGTGGCTGGGTCGGCTTCTCCTGAACTCAAGATCTGGAAAGAAGAAAAACAAGTGATGGATTCAGAGACTCAGGGAAGGATTTACCAGGTCGAAGAACTTGAAGGCTGATGTCGCTGAGATCCGGATTCTCTTGAAGGCTGATTCGACTCCCTCTGGAAAGAGCTTTGGATCTGAAGTATCCGGACTGGAGCTGGATGCTGGTGGTCGGCCTGGACTTGGAGAGAGAGGCCGTGGAGGGGGGATAGGCTAGGGTTTGGTGGATTGAAGTGGGTGGTGGGCGGCTAGGGTTTTGGAGGAGAAGTGGCTAACCTAGGGTTTGGGTTTTGGAGATCTCACACCTCCTCAAGGTTCCTGGGGAACCCGGATTTACTCCCTCACGGAGCTCAACACCTGGATGCAAGTGCGGAAGAGAGAAAATACAAAGTTTACTCACAAAAAAATTTGGTTTCATTCATCTTTCTTAGAACTTACATGGGGGTTTAATTTATAGGCCATTACAAGAGAGTAGGGTTTTACATCTTCCCATGTGGGACTAAAGGAGGGGATCTTCAAATTAGGATATCAATCCCTACTCATATGGCCGGCCAATTAATTCCAAAGTTGATTGAAGCTTCAAAAAGGAAAGTAGGTGGCGCCTCCTTGTCTTGACCTCCAAGAAAATATTTTTTCCTTCTATGCTTGGCCTTATCTGGAAGTGTTTGGGCGCCTCTTAACCTTGCCCTCCAAGAAAAAATTTGTTGCCTTTTATATCTGGCTTTAGTTGGAATGATTAGGGCGCCTCCTAACCTTGCTTTTCAAGAGAAATCCCCTTCCTTCCATGGCTCAACCCTTTTTGGATACCTCCTTTTCTTTCTCCCCAAGTTATGGCTCCTTCTAACTTTGTTTGAGTATTTCTGGCAGGTAATGGGCGCCTCCTTGAATCTCTCTCCAAGAGAATTTCTTCCCTTTCATAGTTTGGTTCTTTTGGGAAGTCTTGGGCCACCCCTTGATTTTGTGGACCCCTAGTAGATTTCTTCTCAATTGGCGCATGAAAGAGGGGAGCTGCTATCTGTGGTGTGGGGACCAAAGCCTGCTGGATGGAGATGTGGCCCCCTGGACTCAGGCGTATGGCTGGGAGTGTGGCTGGGAGTGTGGCGCCCACTTGCTTGGCCTTGGGAGAAAATGTAACACCCCAGGTTGAAGCCCTAGTCCACTATTGAGTCAACATGACTCAACAAAATAAAAATTGCAGGTAATACAGACTCAAACTAAAATTGAGTTGATCAAGTCAACCCTTATTACAAGCCAAAAACCCTAATTCTTCGGGCAAGGTTAATCAGAGATCCAGATGGAGCTCTGAAGTCTTCTTCTGAGTCTGGTGCCCGCACCACTAGGGATGCCATACTAGATGCACCGCCTGTGTGCACCGTCCTCAGCAGCATCCTCGGGGCTTGCACCCTCGGTCCTTCCGTGCTCCGCAGAGAAGGCTCGACTTCGGTCGAGGTGGACCTATCTGGGGCGCCACCTGGTGGAAGGAGCGGGGGTGCCAGGCTCGACCCTGGTCGAGGTGGACCCATTTGGGGGTGTGGTGCAAGGCGGTTGTCAAATGCATGCAGCGACCAAAACCCGATTCAGGGAGAACGGGTTCTGGGAATTCTTGGATGCTAGGATTGGGCAAGATGGGGAAGATCCTTTGAAACCTGCAACGATCAAGCACTGGAGGGGCCCCGTGATTCCTCACGTTGCCAGCCCTCTACCGGATTTCAATCCGGGTCTTCACGATTGGAAGGAACGAACAATGGGTTCTCATCGTGAGTCCCTGTTTCTTTTTTTTTTTTCCAAAACAAAAGCTAGGAACGGAAGGAAGAGATTCCACATGGAATCGTCTTCTCCCAACCGGGCTTTTGGCCTGGTGCGCGCGAGGGGGAAAGAAGGAATGCCGGCGGCCTTCCACGGAAAGAAGATGCCCAAAACAAATCACCGTGTAATATTCCAAAACCAAAACAAAACACACTGACTCTTGCGTGAAACTCTTCAAACGGATTTTTTTTTTTAAAAAAAAAAATCAAGAGATCACGCCACTAATAAAATTATAATAATAATAATAAGACTAAAGACTCCGGTGTTTTGCCGGATCCGAAATTTCACGGACGCAATTAGTGTATTGGGCCTTTGGCCCAATTCTCAATTAATTGTTTTCATCTCAAAAACGGGTCAGATTTGAAACTTGCTTCTCTTGAAGGCGTCTGGACCTGCGCACGTTTCCTGCTGGCGAGGCTGGCGACCCCAAATCGTCATGGGCCGGAAGCTGAACCGAAACATCTGGGTTGGGCTTCGCCGAACTATCACCGGGCTATCCTAATATATGAGTCAGTCGATCAGGTTCAATATTCATCTCGATGTCCGCATCACTCTCCCCTTCCTCTGAAAAGCTTGTCCTCAAGCTTGAATTATCACCTGCATAAGGGGTTAGATGTCGAATATTGAATACATCAGAAATAAGGACATCGTCTGGTAATTCAACTCGGTAGGCATTGTCACTAAATTTCTCCAACACCTGACAAGGACCAATTTTCTTTGGTTTGAGTTTGGTGTAGGCCCCCTGTGGATATCGTTCTCTTGGCAAGAAGACCCATACCAAATCACCAGCCTCAAAAGTCTGCTGTCGACGCGTCTGATCAGCCTTAGCCTTATACTTGGCATAATTTTGCTCTAGATTGGCTTTAATAGTTGCGTGCACCTCACGTAGATCAGCCACTCGATCTTCTATCTTCTTACTTAATTTGTTTGGCACATCAACAGGTAAAATATCAAGTGGTCCTCTTGGCAGAAATCCATACAATACCTGAAAGGGTGCAAAACCAGTAGAACGGTTCACCAAAGAATTGAACTCAAACTCAATTTTTGGCAAACATACATCCCAGTTTTTAAATTCTTGCACATTGGCTCTCAACAAGTTACCAAGACTTCGGTTGACAGTCTCGGTTTGCCCATCGGTTTGAGGATGATAGGGACTGCTGAATTTTAATTTTGTACCCAACTTTTTCCACAATTCATGCCAGAAATGCCCCATAAACTTGCTATCTCGGTCCGAAACTATCGACTATAGTAACCCATAATGTCGAACAACTGCAGAAAAATAAAGATCAGCTACTTTCGATGCATCAAATATCGTTTTGCATGGCAAGAAACAAGCCATCTTGCTGAACCGATCTACGACTACCATAATCGAATCTAGACCTCTCACTGTCCGCGGTAAACCTACAACAAAATCTATAGATACCTCTCGCCATGGCTCATCTGGAATCGGTAAAGGGGTATATAAACCTTGATTTGTATCTGTTCCTTTGGATTCCTGATACAAACGGCATCTCTTCACAAAGATTTTGACATCTCGGTCAAGCCCAGGCCAATAAAACCGTTGACGAATTAACCATGCAGTTTTGTCTCTTCCAAAATGTCCTTGATTATGCAGCTCTTGAATAATCAATACACGTAGTGAAGTGTTAGGAATACATAGACAATTACCACGGAACAAATATCCATCATGTAGGACGAAGTCAGATCGACCTCCAGCTTCCAATTCAGTCACAATGCTCTGGAAATGCTCATCTGCACGGATATCATCCTTCATGCTTTCAAACCCAAGGGTATATACTTGCATAGCACCAATCATTAAACTCCGTCTACTTAAAGCATCTGCTACTTTGTTCAAAGTGCCCGACTTATGCTTGATGCTGAAAGTATACTCCTATAGAGTACTTACCCATTTTGCATGTCTGGAGCTCAACTTATGATGTCCCTGTAGAAATTTTAATGCTTGATGATCTGAGTACAGCACAAATTCTCGCTAGATCAAGTAATTTCGCCAATGTTGCAATGACCTTACAATGACGTATAGCTCCAAATCATAAACCGAATACAACAATTTGGCACCTCCAAGCTTCTCACTGTAGAAAGCAACAGGTCTCCCATCCATATACCTCTGGTAGTGCTGTGCATGCCACCAAGCCACTACTCGATCTCGGAATCGGATTGTGATAAGCGGCACTTGCTTGTCCAAAGGCACTTCTTTCAGCCGGAAAACATCATCAACCTGC
Source organism: Areca catechu (assembly GCA_021397845.1). Taxonomy (NCBI): domain Eukaryota; kingdom Viridiplantae; phylum Streptophyta; class Magnoliopsida; order Arecales; family Arecaceae; genus Areca; species Areca catechu. The sequence continues at coordinate 10,407,865 of CM038044.1, forward strand.
AGGGTCCAATCCACATACTCATCAGGATTCAAACCACCTCTGAACTCCAGTATTTCAATCCGAAACCCAGACTCCTAACGAGTCTGATTGTCATGCACAGGCAGCGGTCCGAAATCCCTGGAAAGTGCTACATCACGCCGTGGTTGCTGCCCTCTTTGCAATGGTGGAGGATCTTCAATATTCTGGAAAGGGTCGGCATCACCTTCTCGATGTTCGTCAGGTACATTGCGATCTTGATGAGGTATAGCACGATCTTGCGCCTCCAACCGTGCCATCATTGCTTGCAAAATAGCCATCATCTGCTGCTGGGTCTCCACAACGTCACGAAGAGAAGGCTCCTCGTTATTCCGCTCCATGGTTGCCGGCAGAATTTTTTTTTTTTTAAATCCAGAACGGATCAAGGACAGATCAAGAACAAGAACGGATCAAGGCTCTGATCAAGAATGGATCAAGGCTCTGATACCAAGCTGGTGCAGGGTGGTTGTCAAACGCCTGCAGCGACCAAAACCCCGATTCAGGGAGAACGGGTTCTGGGAATTCTTGGATGCTAGGATTGGGCAAGATGGGAAAGATCCTTTGAAACCTGCAATGATCAAGCGCTGGAGGGGCCCCGTGATTCCTCACGTTGCCAGCCCTCTACCGGATTTCAATCCGGGTCTTCACGATTGGAAGGAACGAACGGTGGGTTTCTCACCATAAGTCCCTATTTCTTTTTTCTTTTTTTTTCAAAACAAAAACTAGGAATGGAAGAAAGAGATTCCTTACGGAATCGTCTTCTCCCAACCGGGCTTTTGGCCTGGTGCGTGCGAGGGGGGAAGAAGGAATGCCGGCGGCCTTCCACGGAAAGAAGACGCCCAAAACAAATCACCGTGTAATATTCCAAAACCAAAACAAAACACGCTGACTCTTGCGTGAAACTCTTCAAACGGATTTTTCTTTTTATAAAAAAAAAATCAAGAGATCACGCCACTAATAAAATTATAATAATAATAATAAGACTAAAGACTCCGGTGTTTTCCTGGATTCGAAATTTCACGGACGCAATTAGTGTATTGGGCCTTCGGCCCAATTTCCAATTAATTGTTTTCATCCCAAAAATGGGTCAGATTTGAAACTTGCTTCCCTTGAAGGCGTCTGGACCTGCGCACGTTTCCTGCTGGCGAGGCTGGCGACCCCAAATCGTCATGGGCCGGAAGCTGAACCGAAACGTCTGGGTTGGGCTTCGCCAAACTATCACCGAGCAGTCCTGATATATGAGTCAGTCGATCAGGTTCAATATTCATCTCGATGTCCGCATCAGGGTACCACCTGGCGGAGGAGTAGAGGCATGCCCACTTTGGCCGAGGTGGAACCCTCCTGGGTTGACACCTGGTGAAGGGGCAGAGGCAAGCTCGACTTCGACCGAGGTGGACCCATCAAGGGGCGCCACCTGGCGAAGGAGCAAAGGTGCCAGGCTCGACTCTGGCCGAGGTGGATCCATCCGGGGGTGCCACCTGGTGAAGGAGTAGAGGCAGGCCCACTTCAACCGAGGTGGATCCCTCTTGGGTCGACACCTGGCAAAGGGATAGAGGCAAGCTCGACTTCGATCAAGGTGGACCGATCAAGGGGTGCCACCTGGCGAAGGAGCATAGGTGCCAGGCTCGACTCTGGCCAAGGTGGGCCCATCTGGGAGTGCCACCTGGTGGAGGAGCAGAGGCAAGCCCACTTCGGTCGAGGTGGATCCCTCCTGGGTCGACACCTGGCGAAGGGACAAAGGCAAGCTCGATTTGACTGATGTAGACCCTTCAAAGGGTGCCACCTAGCGAAGGAGCAGAGGTGCCAAGCTCGACTCCGGCCGAGGTGGACTCATCTGGGGGTGCCACCAGGTGGAGGAGCAAAGGCAGGTCCACTTCGATCGAAGTGGACCCCTCTTGGGTCGACACCTGGTGAAGGGGCAGAGGCAAGCTCGACTTCGACCAAGGTGGACCATCCGGGGGTGCCACCTGGCGAAGGAGTAGAGGTGCCCGGCTCGACTCCGACCGAGGTGGACCCATTTAGGGGCACTACTTGGCGGAGGAGCAGAGGCAGGCCCACTTCGGTCGACGTGGACCCCTCTTGGGTCGACACCTGGCGAAGGGGCAGAGGCAAGCTTGACTTCGATCAAGGTGGACCCATCTGGGAGCGCCACCTGGCGAAAGAGCAGAGGTGCCCGGCTCAACTCCAGCCAAGGTGGACCCATCTGGGGGCGCCACCTGGCGGTGGAGCAGAGGTAGGCCCACTTCAGTCGAGGTGGACCCCTCCTGGGTCGACACATGGTGAAAGGGCAGAGGCAAGCTCAACTTCGATCGAGGTGGACCCATATAGGGGCGGCACTTAGCAAAAGAGTAGAGATGCCTGGCTCGACTTTGACCGAGGTAGACCTATCTGGGGCCGCCACTTGGTAGAGGAGCAGAGGTAGGCCCACTTTGATTGAGGTGGACCCTTCCTGGGTCGATACCTGGTGATGGGACAGAGGCAAGCTCGACTTCGACCGAGATGGACCCATCTGGGGGCGTCACCTGACGAAGGAGCAGAGGTGCCCGGCTTGACTCCAATCGAGGGTGGGCCCATCTGGGGGTGCCACCTGGCGAAAGAGCAGAGGCAGGCCCACTTCGGTCAAGGTGGACCCCTCCTGGGTCAACACCTGGTGAAGGGGCGGAGGCGAGCTCGACTTCGACCGAGGTGGACCCATCTGGGGGCGCCACCTGGTGAAGCGGCAGAGGTGCCCGGCTCGACTCTGGCCGAGGTGGACCCATCTGGGGATGCCACCTGGTGGAGGAGCAGAGGCAGGCCCACTTCGATTGAGGTGGATCCCTCCTGGGTCGACACCTGGCGAAGGGGCAGAGGTGCCAAGCTCGGACCAGGGTGGGCATGACACTGGTCAAGCCACCTGGCAGGAGAGCTCGGAGGAGAACGCCACATGGCACTGCCTGACTGCTAGCTGGGTCGTCGTACACTTCACGTCAGCGATCTTGCCATATCAATTGCCTCCCACTCCCAAGTCCCATCAGAGCATTGCGGCAGGGACGTGGGAAGTTAATGCAGAGATGACGTGGAAGGACAGCGATCTCGTGCAATAATTGTCTTAATCGCCACCACACCGCTTATCGCACCCAAGATCCAATGTGTGAGCACCACATCTGTGCATTCAATGGGTCATAATTATGCCGTGCCAGACCTGAGGCGGTTTCTACCAAACCGAAGCATCGTCGTCGGGCGTCTTCACACATGGCGCTCATCCGGTGGCCTAGGCGAAAAGGGGGCTGTTTAGCTGCTATCGATTAGTTTTGAAAGGAGGGGAGACTTTCCAGAAATGACATATTTTGGCTTTCTCACACCTCGTCGGCAATTGCAGTGGTCCTTCTTCTTCTCTCAGGTCGCCATTCTTCCGCCAAAATATCCTGGTGAGTGTCCTGCAACCCACATTTTCTCTTTTGCTTCTTCTCGAGTCCTAGTCCTCTCGAACTAGACCTTCCTTCTCCTCCTTCATCTCGATGGCTCCTTCGAGTCATCGTCGCCATTTTTCTTCTAACCCGGACGAGGCCGGTCCTTCATGATCGAGGACTCCATTATCCTCCTCAATGGAGGAGGACGTTCTAATCAACGTCCAGCGGTGGTTGCGGCCGGGTGGTATAACCATCGGAGTCCTTAGGGCTCCTAGGGCTCCTCCTGCCATTCCTGCTGTTCCTATCTCCGCCCTTCTCCCTCCGATGGTAAAGACTCCTTCCGGTCCCTCTGGCTTTGCTTCGACAATGACGGAGATGACCATTCCTGGATTCGGGATACGTATGGGGTCCCGGACTCCGTCCAGCTTTCATTTCCAGGGTCGAGGGAGCAAGTGACTTCGAGCAGCCTTGGCAAAGTCACATTCTACGAGGACTTCCTTGTTGGAGGTCTTCGTTTTCCTCTTCACCCATTCTTTCTCTTATTTATTAGCCATTTCCATCTTGTTCCAGCCCAATTGGCTCCCAATGCCATTAGGGTAATCTTTGCTTTTATCGTTTTCTACCATTTTCATAAGTTTGTCGCCCGTTTTTTGCTATTCAGGGCCCTCTTCACCCTGACACAATACTCCATCGATGACGGCTGGTGGTACCTCTCGCCTCAGCCTAGGTGCCTCCGGTTCGACCTTCCCATATCGATCAATGGGTGGAAGAACCGTTTCTTCTTTGTCTCGATTCGGGACATTGATTGTGTCTGGAGTGAGCCAGACCGGTCCCCGAATCGGAACTCCCAGGTTGAGCTGGCCGACCAGGAGGTTTATTTTCAGCTACTAGGGGACGTTGACCCTTCTCTCGAAGTTCTACTCTCGGAGCAGAACTTGTTCGAGGTGGGGTCAGTCCTATCCAGGCAACTGGTGAGGCCCCGGGTCCCCTTTCTTCTTCTTTTTCTCCCCCTTTCCCTTTTTTCTTTATTGACCTCTTCTCTTTTCAGGGATGAAGTTCTCCATAGAGAGCCTGATGGAGGAGGCCCGGAAGAGAGGTGTTTCAAGCATGGCCCAGGAGACTTCACCGAAGAGGGCCCACACGAAGATGAACCAAGGGCCCAGGCCCACTCTGGGCTCTGGGCAAAGGGTGGCCGATACGGTCTCAGTGCCACCCCAGTGGTAGACTCCCATCGCAGAGGTCGTTGATCTCAACGGGAGTAGGGAGGAGGTGCAACCGGTACCTTCTCCGATGATTGTAGCACCCATCATTCCGACGACGACCACGACCATGGCGATGGCCTCGCCGACCATAGCTTCTCAGGCTGGAGGGACTCCCGCTCAGCCTTCCTTCGAGCTCCGCCCTGCACAGGGGGCAGAGCTCCCTAGCAGTGCCTTCGTCATCTGCGACCAAGGTCTAGCAGAGAAGATGATGGACCATGCAGCCCAACCCCGGGACCGCCGTCTGAGGGGTGGCCGGGACTATGTGGCTGCCTTGCTCGGGATCCTTCCGCTGCTTTTCACAGTAAGTACCTAGCTCTCCCATTTAATGCTCCAGCTGGATCCTTTTAAGAACCCTAACCTTTCTTTGTGCAGATCGGAACCGATGTGCTCCTGCTTCGGGACTTCCTCTCATCCTCGACAAAGAAGGAAGCCGAAATGGAACAAGGACTGGGGAAGCTCATAGCTGAAGTCGAGGACCTCATGGAGAAGGGCAATGAATTGAGGGGGAGCAACCAAGCTCTTCGAGATGATCTAGCACGATCCGAGGGGTGCATCAGGGAGCTCGAGTCCACCCGGTTCGAGGAGAGGGCTGCGACCCAGTGCTGCTCCGAAGAGGATGCAGTGGAGATCATCTGCCTCAGGGGGCAGTCCCGATCATTGGAGAACCGGGTCAGTGAGGTCTTGGCAGAGTTGAAAGCTACCAAGGAGAAGACCTCTTACGTCACTGCGCTGTTGGAGGCCGCACAGAAGGAGGCTCGAGAGGCTATACCTAATTTCCGGGCATCACAGCAATTCAAGGATGAGGTCCACGAGGCTGTCGTGGACTCGTTCCTGAAGGGCTTTGGGATCTACCAGGAAAAGGTGGCCTCTCTTTTTCCTGAGCTTGATCTAGCCGGGGTCGCACTGGGCAGCCCCAGGGAGGCAGCGACATAAGGAGTGGCCAGTGCCACGGTGCAGGGAGCAACCGAGGAGGGGACTGCCGGGCAACCTTCTGGAGAGGCGACCGGCGATGCTGAGGTTTCCCAGCCTGGGGAAGAGCTGGCGAAGTGACCCTGAGTTTGTACTCTAGCATAGGACTTCTTCTTTTTGTTTTTGGGCTACCCAGTTTGTCGGGTCCCTTTTGCTTGTAAGAATTCCTTATGCTAGAAATGAAAACTTTTTCTTTTACTCCTCATTCTCTTTGTCTTGACTCCTTGTTGCTATTTTATTTTTATTACTTCTTTTTTGGAGCCAAGTCTGCAACATCAATTTGTAGCTCAATTTGGACTCAGTCAAAAACCAGATTCGGGAGGCTTCCAAGCTTCGGGAAGGAACTCCTTGGGCTTCTAGCCTGCACTTAAGAGTCTTTGGTGCATGGACTTTGGTTACCGGGACATCTTCCGGACTGAACTCCGGGCCGTATGCTGGAAACAGGTTCCGGGCGACCCTCTGGACTGAACTCTATGGTCTCGTGGAGGAACTAGGTTCCTTACCACCTTTCGGATTGAAGTCCGGGACTTTGTGGGGGAACTGGATTTTGCGCCACCTTCTGGACTGAACTTCAGGACCTCATGCTGGAACTAGGTTCCGTGTGACCTCTCAGACTGAACTCCAGGATCTCATGGAGGAACTGGGTTTATTACCACTTTCTGGACCGAAGTCCGGGACTTTGTGGGGGAACTAGATTCTGCACCACCTTCCGAATTGAACTCCGAGGCCTCATGCCGAAACTAGGTTCCGTGCGACCTCTCGGACTGAACTCTGGGATCTCGTGGAGGAACTAGGTTCCTTACCACCTTCCGGACCAAAGTCCGGGACTTCACGGGGGAACTAGATTTCAGGCCACCTTTCGGACTCAACTCCGGGGCCTCATGCCAGAACTAGGTTCCATGCGGCCTCTCGGATTGAACTCCGGGATCCTGCATTTCTCGTAGATCGCTCGCGGGGCCTCTGCCTCACTTTTGTTCGCTAGACTTAAGACCGGGTGATGCAAGTCCTACGAGATAGAAACAAGCATTGCACAAAGAAAGAATTTCATTATTAATGTTTAGAAAATCTTACATCATTGGTAATACACCCTCAAGTTCGCGGTGTTCCATGTCCATGAAAATCAAGCTCCATTGAGCTCGGCAAGATAGTAGGCACCGCGAGGGAGCGCTTCGACCACCCTGTAGGGGCCTTCCCAGTTTAGAGAGAGCTTACCGCACTCTCGAGGTTGGGAAGCTTCAGCACGGCACGGCACCAAGTCTCCCGGGCGGAAGGACTTCGGTCTTATCCTGGGTTGTAGTACCTGGCCACCCATTGCCGGTAGGTTGCCATTCAGACTCGGGCCTTGTCCCTAGTTTCTTTGAGAAGATCTAGGTTGAGCAGTAGCCATGCTGGGTTCTCAGCTTCATCGTATTGCTCCACGTACAATGTTGGTAGGCTGAGTTCCACCAAAATTACTGCTTCTGCACCGAAAACAAGGTTGAAGGGGGTTTCATCCATGGCCATCCTTGGGGTTGTGTGGTATGCCCATAGGATGCTGGGAAGTTTCTTGGCCCATGTTCCTTTGGCCTGATCCAATCTAGTCAGGAGCCCTTGCAAGATGGTCCGGTTGGTTACTTCGGCTTCTCCATTGGTCTGAGGATGCGCCACCGAGGTGAAGCGATGATGAATGTCGAGGATATTGTAGAACTCCTCGAACTCTCAACAGTCGAACTGACATCCGTTGTTGGTGATGATGGTATGGGGGAGCCCGAAGCGGCATACAATTGACTTCCAGAGGAATTTACTGACATTCGCCTCCGTGATCCGGGCTAACGGCTTGGCTTCGACCTACTTCATGAAGTAGTCAAAAGCTACTATCATAAACTTATGCTGCCCGGATGCGGGAGGAAAAGGACCGAGGAGGTATGCCCCACTGGGCAAACGGCTAGGGAGCGGAGAGCTAGGAGAGCGGTGCAGCTGGCTGGCGTTGCACGACGGCATGACATTGATAGTGGTCACACCTCTTGACAAAGTTGAATGCGTCCTCCCTCATCGTTTTCCAGAAGTATCCTTGATGGAGGGCCTTGTATGCCAGAGTTTTGCCCCCCCATGATTCTCGCAGAGGCCTTCGTGGATCTCCTGGAGCACGAGTGCGGCCTCCGTGGGCCTCAAACACTTGAGGAGTGGATAGGAGTAGGACCTCCGGTAAAGCAGTCCATCCATCAACACGAAGGCGCGGCTTTCCTTTTGATGAGGCCGGCTTCAATCCGATCCTCAGGCAAGGTACCATCGTAATATACTTGACATACTTGTCCATCTAGTTGGGCTCCCGGGTGACCTGCTGGATTTCTCTGGGGGCTTCATAGCTTGGGACCTAAAAATGCTCGACGTAGGTGTGGCCCAATGACGAGTCCGGCAAGGTTGTCAGCCGGGAGAGGGTGTCAGCACGAGTATTTTCACCATGCAGGATATGGGAGACTCTGAAGCGCTTAAAGCCTACCTACTGGCCGGCACCAACTCTAGATACTTCGATATTTGAGGGTCCCGCACCTCGTACTCGCCTGAGACCTACCCAGCCACTAGCTACGAATATGTGAAGACCTTTAGGCTGGTCATGCCCAATTTGCGGGAGACTCTCAGTCCCACGAGAAGCGCTTCATACTCCGCCTGGTTATTGGTGGCGGCGAATTGGAGGCGAAGTGCGCATTCGATGATGACTCCCTCGTTGTTAGCGAGGATGAGCCTAGCTCTGCTTCCACCAAAGTTAGAGGCTCCGTCCACATGCAGGACCCAGATGTCCTCCTCTGGTTCAGGTCCTAGCTGTCGATTCTGGGGGATCTCTTCTGGCCCCTCACCCAGGCTTGCACACTCAACTAGAAAATCAGCCAGTACCTGCACCTTCATGGCCGACCTCGGCCAATAGGCGATGTCGAACTCGCTGAGCTTCAGCGCACACTTTGCCAGGCGTCCGGACATGTCAGGTCGGTTAAGCACAGCCTTCAGCAATTGGTCCGTCAGGATCACAATTGGGTGCTCTTGGAAATAAGGCCTGAGGCGCTGGACAGACACGATTAGTGCAAAAATCAACTTCTCGGATCTAGAGTACCTGAGCTTTGCATCGCGAAGAAGCTTGCTTGTGTAGTACACAGGCCTTTGACTCCTTTATTATTCGTTCGAACCAGGACCGAGCTAACAGCCTCTGGAGTGACCGCCATATACAGGAGGAGCTCTTCTCCCTTCTCTGGCTGGGAGAGTAGTGGTGGTGATGCCACGGTCTTCTTCAGCTCCTCGAACACCTCCTGTCACTCCTTTGTCCAGGAGAAGTCATGCATCTTTTTCAGCACCTTGAAGAAGGGTTGGCAATGATCAGCAGATCGTGAAATGAACCGGCTCAAGGCTACTATCCGACTGGTAAGGCACTAGACTTGCTTCTTGGAGGTGGGCTGCTCCATGTCAAGGATCACCTGAACCTTCTCTAGGTTGGATTCTATCCCTCTTTGGGTTACCATAAAGCCGAAGAACTTCCCCGCCGCCACCCGAATGCACACTTCATCGGGTTCAGCTTCATTTGGTGGAGGCAAAGGTTGTGGAAGGTCTCCGTTAGATCGTTGACATGGTCCGAAGTCAGCTTTCTCATCACTAGCATGTCATCCACGTATACCTACATGTTGTAACCAATTTGGTCTTTAAAGACTTTGTTGACCAACCGCTTGTACGTGGCGCATGCATTCTTCAGACCAAAGAGCATCATCTTGTAACAATATGTCCCACGATCCATGATGAAGGCAGTGTGCTCCTCATCTTCTGGATGCATGTGGATCTGATTGTACCTAGAGAAAGCATCCATGAAGGAGAGGAGGCGGTGTCCCGAAGTGGCGTCTACAAGCTGGTCGATCTTCGGAAGGGGGAAGCTATCCTTCGGGCAAGCTCGGTTGAGGTTGGTGTAGTCCACACAGATCCTTCACTTTCCATTATTTTCTTAACCATCACCACGTTCGCCAGCCAACTGGGGTATTGTACCTCTCGTACGAATCCAGCTATGAGGAGCTTCTCTACTTATTCATTGATCGCCTTCTACCTTTCTGCAGCAAAACTTCTCTTCTTCTACCGAACTGGGTGGCACTTTGGATTGATCTTTAACTGGTGTGTGATGATGTCCACGGGAATACCTGGCATGTCCGCCGCAGACCAGGTAAACACATCTACTTTCGCTCGAAAGAAACTCAGCAAACGAGCCCGCTCGTCTTCCGGGAGTTAGGCTCCTATTTGCACCATTTTCTATGGGTCCAAGCCGAGGAGGTATCTCAGCAAGCACTCAACTGGGCCGCCCCTAGGATCCTGCACCCTCTGGTCAAGGTCGTCGATGTCAGAGCCAAGCTCGGCACCCCGGGCTCCGGGATAGCTTTCAAGCAATGCTGGACGGGATGGACTGCCCCCCTCATCTCTCCCACCCCGAAAATGGTGGGGAACTGCACCAGCAATCTTTTGGTGGAGATGACTGCGTCAAGTTAGTTGAGCCCTGGGTGGCCCAGGATAGCATTATACGGTGATGGGAGTCAGACGACGGTGAAGGTCATCATGACCGTGCTCTGTTGGGACGGAGTCCCGACGGTAACAAGGAGAGTGATCACTTCCTCCACTCTTACAGAATCTCCTGTGAAGCCCACGAGAGGGGTGTGCACTGACCTTAGCCGATCATGAGACAAGTTCATCCGGAAGAAAGCATCGTAAAAAAGTACGTTAGTGGAGCTCCCACTATTAACCATAATTTGGTGTACAAGATGCTTAGCGATGGTCATCTCGACCACTACCGCATCATTATTTACATTTTCTTCACCTCCCTTTCCCTTTTCAAAGGGGAGTACATTTTCTAAATCTCCTCCCTCCCAGGCCCTCTTCGACGTGCGCCCTATCCCCCAAGAGATCATGCCCACCGGCTTCTCTGTTGGATGGTTGTCAACTGCAGGAATGGGGGGATGGGCCGCGAGTGGCTGGTCCTCCACCAGGGCCTCTCTTCCCATGTATTTCTTGAGATAGCCCCTCCTGATCAAGTCTTCAATCTCTATCTTTAGGTTAGGCACTCCTCCATGTCATGGCCATGGTCATGATGGAACTGGCAATACTTCGTCTTATTGCGACGGTTCTTCAGGTTCTGAGAAAGAGGTCGGTGGAGGTAGTGCTCGTCCTCGATTTCCATGAGAATCTTCATTCTTGGGATAAGGAGGGGAGTGAAGGTCTGCTCCGGAGCGGGACTGTTGCCCAAAGATGATGCAACCCAAGAGGGGGAGTGAATTGGGTTTTATAAAACTTTCAAACTATTTGCATTAAACTAAAGCAAGTATGTGCTAAATCAATTCAATGCTTGTGTTTTGGCAATGATTTGCGTGCTTCAAAATAGTATGCAGCGAAATTAACAAAGTAAATGCATAAAGAAAATAATCACACAAGCAATCACAAATATAAAGATATATAGTGGTTGGTGCACTCCAAGACACCTACATCCACTCCCCAAGATTTCCTTGAGAATTCACTATAATCCAATGATTACAGTCGATTAGTTTTTCGGGCTCACTAATCAAAACCCGACTTATTTTTACAAGGCTCAAAAGTCACAACCTCACTTGGTTTTAACGGGTTAACCAAGAACCTAATGGTTTTCACAAGGCTAACCAAAAACCTTCTTGGTTTTCCGAGATAACCGAGAACCTTAGTGGTTTTGTGGGCTAACCACCAACCTAATTAGTTTTCAGGCTTACCAACAACCTTACTTGGTTTTCCAATAGGCTAACCAATAACCTTTACAAGAAATATGAGTTTGAAATAAAGAAACAATAAAAGCTTTCTAAAATAAAGCAAATATCTCTTGAAGCTCTTGGATGATATTGAAGAAGCTTGTTTTCAATTTGTTGAAGCCTTTGAATGAAGCTTGATGTTGTGGACTTGGAAGCTCTCTTTGAAATTGGATGCTTGAAGGCTCAACTATGAATCATTAAGGTATATAGAACTTTTCTTCTCAAAAGATTACCTTCACATTTGATTTTTGTTGATTATATAGCTCTCCAAACCTTAATGACCGTTAGAGACCGTTGGAGAGGAAAAACTAGCCGTTACAAACATTTTGGAAAAGTTCTGTTCTTCAGAAAACTAGCTGTTACTGTTGTTAGAACTCCATGTGTCGACACTTCCTCTTCATGTGTCGACACATTAGGTCGATACATGTTCTTCTTGAGTCGATACATGACCAAACCTTGAAATTATCTCGTTGTCTTCTGTTTGGTCTCAGGCCTTGAGTTGACACTTTACTATTCATGTGTCGACACTTCAGCATACCGAAAAAAAATTTCTGTGTATCAGTCCATGTGTCGATACATTGAGTCATGTATCAACACATTGAGTTGACACATCACTGAGATTTTTTTCAAAACTTCTGAACTTGTGCTGAATCAAGTTTGTATTGAATTTATATGTCCATTCAAGCAATCATCAACTATCGAAGTCTTCTTTGAGTTGATTTTTTATCTAAATTTGGACTTCTTCAACTGAATGACAATCTTTTTAATCTTTCAACATTTAATGAGTACGTAAAACTACTAAACACTTTTAACATGCATTAGTACTCATATATACTTAAATATTTGTCGATCATCAAAATTAAGACCAGAGTCAATAGGGACCGTTCTTCGGCTTCGGTCCTGAATGGAAGTTCGCAGGTGGCTCAGGCCTTCGGGTTCCAGGTGCTTCCCTTGGGGCAGGCTTCTTTGAAGGCTTTCCGTTCAGCTCTCTCCTGGTATGGTCAGCCTCCTCAACTCGGATGTACTTGTGGACGCGGAGGAGGAGTTCGAAGTATGTCTTGGGTGGCTTTTTGTCCAAGGAATACGTCAGTCAGGAGGTCTTGAGCCCTCGCTTCAATGCCAGAATGGCGACGGGCTCGTCCAGGCTGTAGATCTTCAGGGCAGCGGTCTTGAAGTGGGTGACATAGTCCTGTAGTAGCTCCTGGTCTTGTTGGCGGATGGACAAGAGGCTATCCACCTCCCTTGGCACCTTTTGATAAGCATCGAAGTGAGCCACAAACTTTCCTTCCAGCTAATGGAAGGAGTCGATAGATTCGGGCTCGAGGCGGGTAAACCAAACTCGAGCAACCTTCCGGAGGGTGGCGGGAAGGCGATGCACAGGAGGGCATCCTTGCCCCCTGGACTCTCATGAGAGCTTTATAGCTCTCCAGGTGGTCCAGGGGGTCGGTGGTCCCATCGTAGGGATCCACCTGAGGCATATGGAACCGACTCGGAATCGGTTCCTCTTGGATTTCCCGGGAGAAGGTGGTCGGGCATTATAGCCCACCGACTCATTGGGAGAGCCCTGCATGTTGGCAAATCAGCGGGAGAGTTCCACCAGTTTGCGCTCTTACTCTTCTAGGTGCCTTTCAGCTAAACGCCTGATGGCCTCGTCAGTGGAACCTTCCGTTGAGGCCGCTAGAGAAGGTGTCGACAGGTCACGGCGAGGGGCCTTGCCCCAGCGGGCTTGTTGCACCTAGCGGCATCATTGTTGTCCACTAAGGATCGGCTCTCATGGTCCGCCGACCCGGTATGGTTTCTCTTCGCGGGGGTCTGATGACTCTCGCGGGGGTTGGCTGCTGCCTGCGGATGGGATGGCCTACCTTGGATGGAGCACAGGCTTCCACAGGGGCCCGTGGCTTATGCTACGAGGGTCCTTGGCTATGATTGAGTGACCACGGAGCGCTGCTATTGCTGTAGCTACCTCACGGCCGTGGTCAGTGTCTACAGCTACTGGACAATAGCAACATACTGACCGTCTGCCAAGGGCAACTGAGGAGGAGGAGGAGCAGGAGGAGCGGGAAGTTCCCTTTCCGGGCTGTGGGGGCCTGGAGAGGAGGGAACTTCTCCTGCCCGGCTGGTGGAGGCTTCATGTCCGCAAGTCACCACCATGCTTGGGATTGAGCCGTTCTCAAGCTTGTGAGGGGCCTTGTTCGTGCAGGGGCTTTCGTCCCCCTACCTGGTGCGCCAAATTATTACCGACTTTACCGTTGTGGCCTGTAGCTGTGAGTTGGCACCGGACTAAGTTTCCCTTTACTGCGGAATCCTAACACTCCCAGACCTGCAAAACGATATTAGAGACCCGGGCCAGGGGTCCCGGCGGGGGCACTCCGACGGTTAAGTTAGAGAGCGGTAAAGTGGAATAGATCCACTAAGACAGATCCCCGCTAGGTCTTCGTGCTTAGAGGAATCTTTGATGAGAAGATGAATGAGAACGAGAAAAATTAGCACTCCGGTTCCTGAAACCGGGCTCGCCGAGCTTGCTCCTTTGGAACTTTTATCCCAGGATCGCCTCTTCTCTCCGTGTGTGTGCTTGCCCTCTCGATTGCCCTTGCCTCCCTTCTTGTTGGTGGTGCCCCTTTTGATGTTGTTGGATACTTTGGTACCTCGATTCTCCCTCCTGGGGAGGCCTTGGAGGTCAGCGGTGCTTACTTACTATTTTCTTGATGTCGTCTCCCCTTATGGTTGGGAGTTAAGTGATGAGCCGGTCTCATCTGCTGTGCAGTCACAAAAGGGAGAACTTGGCGGGGCCCCGATCCTTGCGAAGGCACACTCGGGTTTGAGGCGTTGACCGTGACTCTCCCCTTTTGGAGCACCAGGTTACCGGGTGCCGAATCTGCTATCTCGAGCAAGGTGTCCTTCCTAAACTGGTGTAAACGAGGTTCTGCACATCGTTACAGGCCTGGGGATGACGTATTGGATGCGCCACCTGTGCGCGCCATCCTTAGCAGTGTCTCGGGGCTTGTGCCCTCGGTCCTTCTGTGCTCCGCGAAGAAGGCTCGACTTCGACCGAGGTGGACCCATCTGGGGGCGCCACCTAGCGGAAGGAACGGGGGTGCCAGGCTCGACCCCGACCGAGGTGGACCCATCTGGGGGTGACGCCTGGCGGAGGAACAGAGACAGGTCCACTTCGACCGAGGTGGAACCCTCCTGGGTCGATACCTAGCGAAGGGGTAGAGGCAGGCTCGACTTCGACCGAGATGGACCCATCAAGGGGCGCCACCTGGCGAAGAAGCAAAAGTGTCAGGCTCGACTCCAGCCGAGGTGGACCCATCTGGGGGTGCCACCTGGTGGAGGAGTAGAGGCAGGCAGGCCCACTTCGGCCGAGGTAGACCCCTCCTGGGTTAACACCTGATGAAGGGGCAAAGGCAAGCTCGACTTCGATCAAGGTGGACCGATCAAGGGATGCCAGGAGCAAAGGTGCCAGGCTTGACTCCGACCGAGGTGGACCCATCTGGGGGTGCCACATGGCAGAGGAGTAGAGGCAGGTCCACTTCGACCGAGGTGGACCCTCTTGGGTCGACACCTGACGAAGGGACAAAGGCAAGCTCAACTTCGACCGAGGTGGACCCATCAAGGAGTGCCACCTAGCGAAGGAGCAGAGGTGCCAGGCATGACTCCGACCAAGGCGAACCCATCTAGGGGTGCCACCTGACGGAGGAGCAGAGGCAAGCCCACTTCGACCGAGGTGGACCCCTCCTAAGTCGACACATGGAGAAGGGGCAAGGCAAGCTTGACTTCGATCGAGATGGACCCATCTGGGGGTGCCACCTAGCGAAGGAGTAGAGGTGCCCGGCTCGACTCTGGTAGAGGTGGACCCATCTGAGGGCACCACCTGACGGAGGAGTAGAGGCAGGCCCACTTCGACCGAGGTGGACCCCTCCTAGGTTGACACCTAGCAAAGGGTCAGAGGCAAGCTCGACTTCGACCGAGATGGACCCATCTGGGTGCGCCACCTGGCGAAGAAGCATAGGTGCCCTGCTCGACTCCGATCGAGGTGGATCCATCTGGGGGTGCCACCTGGCAGAGGATCAGAGGCAAGCCCACTTTGACCTAGGTGGACCCCTCCTTGGTCGACACCGGTGAAGGGGCAGAGGCAAGCTCGACTTCGACCGAGGTAGACCCATCTGGGGGTGCCACTTGGTGAAGGAGCAGAGGTGCCCGGCTCGACTTTGATCGAGGAGACCCATCTAGGGGTGCCACCTGGTGGAAGAGCAGAGGCAAGCCCACTTCGATCGAGGTGGACCCCTCCTGGGTCGACACCTGTCGATGGGGCAGAGGCAAGCTCGACTTCAACCGAGGTGGACAAATCTAGGGGCGCCACCTGGCGAAGGAGCAGAGGTGCCTGGCTCGACTCCGACCGAGGTGGACCCATTTGAGGGTGCCACCTAGCGGAGGAGCAGAGGCAGGTCCACCTCAATCGAGGTGGACCCCTCCTAGGTCGACACCTGGCGAAGGGGCGGAGGTGAGCTTGACTTTAGTCGAGGTTGACCCATCTAGGGGCGCCACCTGGCGAAGGGGCACAGGTGCCCGGCTTGACTCCGGCCGAGGTGGATCTATCTAGGGGTGCCACCTAGCAAAGGAGCAAAGGCAGGCCTACTTCTGTCCAGGTGGACCCCTTATAGGTCGATACCTGGCGAAGGGGCAGAGATGCCAAGCTCGGACTAGGGTGGGCGTGATGCTAGTCAAGCCACATAGCAGGAGAGCTCGGAGGAGAATGCCACATGGCACCGCCTGACTGCCAGCTAGGTCGTCGTACGCTCCATATCAGCGATCTTGCCATATCAATTAGTATTGGTAAGGTTCACATCTCTCCTTCTACATGTATTAATAATGTACTTTTGGTTGAAGGTTTAAAGCATAATCTTTTAAGTATTAATCAATTTTGCGATAAAGGTTTTCAAGTTATTTTTAAATCATCTTATTGCATGATTGCTAATCCTGATAAAAATAGAGTATAATTTATTGAAAAAAGGCATGGTAACATTTATTTAGTAGATTTAGATAATCTATCATTGCCTAATGGAGAATGCCTAGTTGCAATGAATTCTACTAAAGATGAGACTAGTTAGCCTTGGCATAAAAGACTAGGACATGCTAGTATGTACTTACTTTCAAAACTTTGCAAAAATGATTTAGCAAGAGATTTTCTGAAACTTAGTTTTGAAAAAGATAGAGTTTGTCAAGCTTACCAATTTAAAAAATAAGTTAAATATCTTTCAAACCTAAAGGTTTTGTTACTACTAGTAGGCCATTAGAACTACTCCATATGGATCTGTTTGGACCAACAAGAACATCTAGTCTAGGATGTAAGAGATATGGATTTGTTATAGTGGATGATTTTTCAAGGTTTACTTGGGTTTTCTTTCTTACTCATAAAGACAAATCATTTTTAGTATTTATAAAGTTTTATCGAAAAGTTTCTAATAAAAAATGTACTTCAGTTATTTGCATACATAGTGATCATGGTTCTGAATTTGAAAATCAAAATTTTAAATTTTTTTATGATAAGAAAGGTATTGAATACAATTTTTCTACACCTATAACACCTTAGCAGAATGGGATGGTGAAAGAAAAAATCGTACTTTAGAAGAAATGGCACGCACTATGCTTTGCAAAAATGATTTACCAAGATATTTTGGACTGAAGTAGTTAATACTGCTTGTTATATTTGAATCGCGTCTTAATTCGTCCTATTTTAAAGAAAACTCCTTATGAACTTTGGAATCAAAGAAAACCAACTTTAAAGTATTTTCGAGTTTTTGGTTGTCAATGTTTTATTTTGAATAATGGTAAAGATAATCTTGGAAAATTTGATACCAAGTCTGATGAAGGTATCTTTCCAGGATACTCTACATCAAGCAGGGCATACAAAATTTTTAACAAAAGAACCCTAGTTGTAGAGAGTCTATACATGTAGTTTTTGAAGAGTCTACTAACAAATCCTCTAGAAAAGATGATACATCTGATGCATGTGCAGGTGCTAATAAGTTACAAAAGCTGACATTGGATGATCAACCCTCTCAACAAAGTGAAGAAGATCAAGAAAAAAATGAAAAAGGAGAAACCATACAATCCATACCAAAGCATCAAGATCTATCTAAGGAGTGGAGGTATGCTCATGGACATCCTAAGGAATTAATCCTAGGTGATACATCAAAAGGGTTAAAAACTCGATCCTTAATCAGAAATGAATGTGATTATATTGCTTTTGTTTCTCAAGTAGAGCCTAAATATTTTAAAGATGCTGAAAAAGATCCTAATTGGATAAATGCTATGCAAGATGAACTAATTCAAATTGATAGAAATAATATTAGGACATCAATAAAAAGACCATCGAATATTTTATTGTTGGCACAAAATGGGTGTTTAGGAATAAATTAGATGAAAATAGAATTGTAACTATAAATAAAGCTAGGTTAGTTGCCAAAGGATACAATCAAGAGGAAGGAGTTGATTTTGATAAAACCTTTGCTCCTGTTGTTAGACTTGAGATAATTAAACTACTATTAGCATTTGCTGTTTTATGAATTTCAAACTTTTTCAAATGGATGTTAAAAGTGCTTTTCTGAATGGTTATATAGCAGAAGAAGTTTTGTAGAATAACCACCTGGTTTTGAAAATCATGCATATCCTGATTATGTTTACAAATTGCACAAAGCACTTTATAGTTTAAAGCAAGCACCCGAGCATGGTATGAAAGACTTAATAAGTTTTTGATTGAAAATGAATTCTCTAGAGGCCATGTTGATACAACTTTATTTCTAAAGAAGAAAAATGATGATTTATTGGTAGTACAAATCTATGTTGATGATATTATTTTCGGTGCTATTAATGAAATCCTTTGTTAAAAGTTTACTAAGTTTTGCAGGATGAGTTCGAGATAAGCATGATGGAAGAACTCGAACTCCAAATCAAGCAAACCAAAGATAGAATCTTCATCAACCAAGCTAAGTATATAAAAGAAATTTTAAAGAAATTTGGGATGAAGACTACTAAGTCAATAGGTACACCTATGAGCCCCTCTTGTAAACTTAATAAAGATGAGCATGGTAAATCTGTTGATCAAAATTATATAGAGGTATGATTGGCACTTTATTATATTTGACTGCTAGTAGACCAGATATAATGTTCAGTGTATGCATGCATGCTAGATATCAGTCTGATCCTAAAGAGTATCATTTGTTGGCTATTAAGCGCATTATTAAATACTTATCTGGTATAATTAATATTAGTTTGTGGTATTCTAGAGACTCATCTGCTGATTTAATTAGATTTCTGAAGCTGACTTTGCTGGGTGTAAACTCGATAGAAAAAGTACTATTAGAACTTGCCAATTTCTTGGAGTTAACTTAATCTCTTGGTTTAGCAAGAAACAAATTTCAGTTGCACTATCCACAGCTAAAGCTGAGTATATTATAGCACGAAGTTGTGCTCAAATCTTATGGATTAAGTAACAACTTGAAGATTTTGGAATCAAATTAACTAGGATACCCATAAAATGTGATAATAGTAGTACAATTTGCTTAACTAAAAATCCTGTTAAGCATTCTAGAAGCAAACATATTGAAATTAGGGATTATTTATAAGAGATCATGTTGAAAATAATGATGTTGTGCTTGAATTTATTTATACTAAAATGCAATTAGCTGATATTTTGACTAAGCCTCTCCAAGAAGATCAGCTCAGTATGATTAAAAGAGAACTTGGGGTCATCAATCCTTTTGATTAAGAATTTCTATTCTTTGACCCATGAAAGATCAAATTTGATATCAATTACACTCAATTTTCTTGAATTTTACTGTATTTCTAATGATTTTGATCAATACTTCATTTCCTTTTTTTTGGTTTTAAGTTGAAGTGTCGACACCTGTAAGTATCGACACCTTGAAGTGTCGACACTTAGCCCTGTATCGTGAGTCGATACTTGAACGGCGACAGACCGAGATAAAAACAGGAAACGAGGTGTTTTCTTGATCTTTTCTCTCCGAAATTGAGCCGACACATGCCCTAACACTGTTCCATCTGCTTCTTCCCTCCAATTTTTAACTCCAACCCTCTCAAATTCCTGATTAGGATTATTTTGATTCGGTCTTTTGCCATATTTTCTCTCCCATTTCATTTTTGGACCGTTAAAACCCTAGATTTTCTCTCCTTTTTGCTTCAATCCTTGAATCTATGGAATGGGACCTAGGAAGCAAGTTGTTCGTCATCCACGGCCATCCAACCAAGAAGATGAAAGAAGAACAATAGCCAGACATGAAGCCAGTGCACCAGATGCCTCTGCTTGATCTCCTTTTCCTGTGGCTAGTCGAATGGGTATGAAGATTATAGGAGGAGGACGTCATGTGGACTTTGCATTCATCGACCAGCAGCATTTTCGGATAGGCCAGTGGTTCAGGGATGCTGGTTTAGTTTCTTTCTGCTCTTTGACAGAGAGATTTTACCCAGGCTTAATACAAGAGTTCTATGGATCTTTAGCCCGAGGCAGTGATGGATGGGTTGCACAGGTCCATGGCAGAGATGTCCCAGTGACAGCAGAGGTTTTGAGCAGAGTATAGGACATACCCATTAGAGGATCTATTGTTGACAGCTTAGTAGATAGGTTCAGTGGTCTTCGATGTATTTTCGAGTCAGATGATCTACCTGAGGGAGCCATTGTTGTTGCATCCAAACTTTCAGCTGAGATGAGGTTGCTGCATCATATTGTAGCCCGGATCCTTTTACCGAAGACTGGCCGTTTCGACTTCATCACAGAGAGAGAGCTATTAGTGATGGTCTCATTGGTTCAGCATACTCCTGTTTGCCTACCGGTACTTATGGTACATCAGATGAAGGAGGCATCTATCAGTCAGAGACTTTGTCTGCCCTACGGGATGGGCTCGACTTTGCTCTTTAGAGCGTATGGTGTAGTATTGGATGATGAGCCCTACCGGATGTTACTGCACACTGATGTTTATGATATCAGATCTCTTCACCAGATGGGGTATCATCTAGTCAGAGGCCAGTGGAGACGACGAGTATCAGGTCAGGCCACTGACCTAGATGAGGATGTAGTGGAGGAGGAGCGTATATTTTCGGATGAAGCAGGACCTTCAGAGACATATTTGCCTGAGATTCAGCCTGAGCCTTCAGCACAGCCAGAGCTGCTCTTCAGCCTGAGCCAACATGATCAGATATTCCAGGAGCTTTTGAGAGTCTTGAAGATAGAGTCGCTCGCATTGAGACAGAGATTATGACTATTCGTCAGCGAGTTGACAGTTTCATCATGGAGACTAAAGAGCCATCAAGGATTGAGAGATGGGATCTCTACTATATTGTCCGCTTTAAGACCCTCTTTTGGGAGTGTTCCCGATACTTTAGCTCTAGCTGATTTTGCTCCAATTTCACCTGCTCCGGGACCTGACATTGATGATGATGATGATGTGACTGACTCTGATGGGTTTGACTTTCCAGATTTGATGACAGAGCCAGTGTCGGAGATAGCAGCTAACCCTCCTATAAGTCCTGTTCATGATCCATTGAGTTCATCCTTCTAGACTCCTATCCTACCCACACCTCCTTCTAGACCAGCTGATCATTCCACCATTCCTATACTCACACCTATTATTTCTTTAGTTGATACATCGATCATTGATACACCTGTTGTTGATTCTCCATTATTGTATACATCTTCCCTTATCCAGGAACTAAGATTTTATACTCCTGGTTTCCATCATCTTGATTCTGGTCCTTTATTTGATCATACACCACATCTGATAGTTGTCACTCCGATCAGTTCTGTTCCTGCTACTGACATAGCTTCTACCTCTTCTGTTCCAGCTAGAGGGAGGACTTATATTAGATGTAGAGGACGAGGTCATCGTGTTCCATCCAGACTGACCAGGACTCATCTTCGTGATCTTCGATCGATGTGGCCTCGATCTCATGCTTTTACTGATACCGGACCAATCGAGATTTGATCCTCAGATGATGAGGATGATGCTTAGGATAGTTTTTATATTTAAATAGTTTACATTTTTGTTCTCTTTGTATGTTTTGATGTTCACTTAATGTACCAATCTTGTATCAAGTGAATGAAATATTATGTTCTACTTCACCTTATGACTTTGAATGAATGAAATGCATTATTTATTTTCAGAATTTCAATGTTTTCTTTTATGAATGAGTAAATGACTTACATATATGTTCAAATATTGCCTTCTTCCTTCCTTTTTAATGATAACAAAAGGAGGAGAAATAAGTATAAATGTGAAGTGAAATGTGAAGTGAATGAAAGATAAGTTTTTGCAAACTGCTTTGAAAAATGCTTAAAATCTGAAAATCTGAAAATTTATGCTCATTGAGTAAGGGAGAGTAATCCCTCATTTAAATTGGAAAATCTATTTTGCTAAAATTCTCATGTCCAATTCTTACTTTTAGATGCTTAAATTTCAGCTTATTGTCATTAAAAGATCTTCAAAAATCAATTTTATAGATCATCTCTTCAGGGGGAGTATTTATACTCTTCACAGTGTTTATTGTTGAATTTATTACTCTTGAGCATGATTTCTTTAGAGTATCATGATACATGAATTTATTTCTATATATATGTTCAAGCTCTGAGACTCTTGGCTCAAATCAGTCTTAAAGAGAATTTTAAAATCTGTAATAAATATCTCTTTCTATATTTCAATATCTATTGCAATAAGCTCTATGCAAATTGAAAATTTTCTTAAAAGCTTATTATGGAATTTATACTTAAAAATTTTGTCATCATTAAAAAGGGAAAGATTGTTGACTCCGTTATTGATTTTGATGGTAAATAAAATGCTTAAGTATAAGTTGAGTACTAACTATTTCTTTGAAGTGTATTTTTATAGAAAAAGGTGCTCATCAATTCAACAATATTTGATTGATTGTCAAACAATGAAAAAGTCCTAACTATGGATGGAAGATCAGTTTAAAGTGGACTTTGGTAGTTGAAGAATGCTTGAAAGGATACAAAAGTTCTACACAATTTGGTTTCAGCAGAAGTTCAGTTGTTTTTGAAAAAATCTCAGTGAAGTGTCGACTCTAAGTGTCGACTCAAGCCGGTACATAGAAAAAATTTTAGATGGCATGACTGAAGTATCGACTCATGCTAGTCAAGTGTCGAGTCAAGTGTCGACTCAAGGTGTCGACTCAAGGATTGGCTCATCACCTGAGACTTTTTGGTTACAAAACTTGCTGAAGTTGAAAACTTGCCTGAAGTGTCGACACATGGATATCAAGTGTCGACTCATCTGAGAATTCCAGAGAGATTCATTGAAGATATTTGAACTAGGTGTCTATTCATAGAATGCAAGTGTTGACTCATAACTTGAAGTGTCGACACTTGGAGTTCTGGGAACAGTAACGGCTAGTTTTTCAAATGCAAAACTCGTACTTCTTGGCTCCCAACGGCTAGTTTTTCGTATCTAACGGCCATAAACCGACTTTGAAGCCTTGGAAATGTATTTAAATGATTCAAATCAAATCTAAATACAAGAGGATTAAGAGAGGAACACCAAGAGAAAGAAAAGTGCAAGTGCATTCATTCCTATTCATTAAGAGCAACTACCTTCAAGCAAAAAAAAGTCTCCAAGCATTCAAGAGCCTTCAAGAGCATTCAAGTTCAACTTTTTTGAGCATTTATTAAAGCCTCATCAAGTTGAAGGCAGCACTACACAAAGCTTCAAAGAGATATCCGCTTTTATTAGAAAGCTTTCATTGTTTCTTTACTTCAAACTTAATCCTGTTGTAAAGATTTTTGGTTAGCCTATTGGAAAACCAAGGAGGTTGTTGGTTAGCCTTGAAAATCAATTAGGTTCTTCGTTAGTCCGCAAAACCAAGGAAGGTTGTTGGTGAGCCTTAAAACCAATTAGGTTCTTGGTTAGCCCGGAAAACCAAGTGAGGTTTTGACTTGTGAGCCTTGTGAAAACAAGTCAGGTTTGATTAGTGAGCCCAGAAAACTAATCGACTGTAATCAGTTGAAATTATAGTAAATTCCTAAGTGGGTCTTGGGAAGTGGATGTAGGTGCATTGGAAAGCACCGAACCACTATACTTGTTTTGTGTTTGTGATTGTTTGTCTCTTTAATTTGCTCCTTTTTATTGCTTTTATATTTCTGCTACATACTCATTAAAAGCACTTCACACTTGCATTCATAGTACTTAGTTTGATAATTGGATTGGTTCACACACTTGCATTTAAATTTTAGAGACCCAATTCATCCCCCCTCTTGGGTTGCTTACTGGGCAACATGGGGGGCCAGCTTGATCTCCAAATTTGGGGCCCTTTCTACCAGAGCCTGAAGAACCCTCATCGCCACCCAAAGGTAACTCCATCTTCAATTTTCTAGCATCAACATCTAGGAACGGTTCGATGATTTGTCCCTTCATAAACTTAAAGCTCCGTCGGAAAGCATCCTTGCTAGCTTCCAGCACTCCAATCATAAACTTAAAGCCTACCGAAAAGTTCGAAGATACTCTTCCTTGGCCCTAAAGGCCTCGATCACCTTCGCTGCTACCTTGGAGGCTAGCACTCCTACTGCTTGTAGCTCCTCCTTTATGACTGAAGCTTGGTCCTTGGCCTCGTATAATGCTTTCTCTGCTGCTAGGGCTCTCACCCTGGCTTCCATGCCTTCACCTCAGCATTGGTGATCCTTGCATCAGCCCTGACACCCTTGGCCTTTGCTTTGCCAAGCTCCTTCTCTACCTTAGCAGCCCTAGCTTCAACATTGCTAAGCACCACTTGGGCTCCAGCAAGGTCTTTCTTTCTTTGACCTTGCACCTTGGCCAACAGACGATAGAGTTTTGTACGGTCTGCTGCGCTCTTGTCAAGACAAGTGGACGTGACCGCTAAGGAGGCCTTAGCCATGTCTACCCTCTCCATCTTAGCTGCCAGTTGATCACAAGATAGACTAAGTTTTTGGACCATCATGTCAGGTTCTCCCTCCGTCGCTTCGGTGACCTTCCATGACAACTCCACCTTCTTGAGAAGGCAGATCACAAACTATAGTAGATCCCAGGCTTCCATGCAACCCTGCATCGAGACACCCTATTCAAGATGGGTCTATGCTCTTAAGGAAAGGTTAGCATTCAATTCCTTAGGTAGAAGACTTACCAACATGGCAACCTGGATGAACTACTGCAGGCCCTCCTTAGTGGATCTAGCAAGCACCTCCTCCTTAATCTCTGAAGGAATGGAGTCTTCTAAGAACCTGAGACATGTGTTTCCCCTAAAAAGCAAGTCTCACTAGGGGTAGTAGCACTTTCCTAATCAATCGAGGGCCTTACCTCTCCATCCTCACCCATTCCGGTCACAGGGGTCACCACCCACTTTACCTTAGCAACAGTCGCCCTAGCTTTTGTAGTCGACCAGGTCACTCTCATTGGAGATTCTACTACTGATGCCAAGGCTTTGTCAGCCCCCACCCGAGTCCCCTCCGCAGTCGTCGGCCCCTCCTCATTCCCCTCCAGAGCCTCAATCGCACTAGTCGAGGCGGTGACCCCCAAATCAAGGGGTGCTATAACCTCTACCATCGAATCTACAACTTGCACCTCACTGGATCTCGAAACAAGGTTCGACAGGAGAGGCGACCCTCTGCTCTTCTTTGCCTTCCCCACTCCCCTTACACGGGAAGGGGAACACGCCCTCTTCCCCTTCGGGTGAGTCGAAGGTGGCAAAGAAGGCTCGCTGACAACTGCCATATGCTTCTCATCATAGATTATCAAGCCTGCACTAGAAGATAGAGTCAACCAATTGGAAAAAGCAAGAGACTATTCATCAAATAGTTAATGGTGGGTCTATCTCGGGACAAAGAAATTCTTGTCGCATAAAGGGCCTTCAACCAGTTCTCTAAAAGAAAAACATCATAGTGGGACTTGTATTGACAACAACTTGCCCATTATGATTTGCTTCGATTCTTGTAACATCTAAGGATCTAGCAATCATGAAGGTTCTGCCTCACCCTAGCATCCTAGAAACAGTCATGATGATGGGCAAACCACGAAGAATAATTATGATTTATGTTGACCCCATAAGTGATTTTGATGATAACCAAACATTGGAGCATGTACATTTATTTCTGACAACTCTTCAAGTATTTGACAAGTTTTTGTAGGATGAATAACATGTTCAAACTTCAACTCCTACACTTCTATTCTCTTGGTTGAGTTGTGTTGTAAATATTTTTGTAAAGAAGAACCTAATAAAAAATGCTAAGAAAAATCAATTAAAAGGGTTACTTCTGTGAGTGTGTGTGCCATGAATTTTAGTTTGAGTTGGTTTGTGTGAAATTGTAAAAGAGTTGGTAAGAGTTTTCTTTTAGTTCAATTATAAAAATCCTGAAGAAGATACTCGAGCCGATCCCAAGTGATGAAGAGCCGACTCTGCTTACTAGCACGTAGCAAGATTCTGGAATGCAGCAATCCGAGCCGACTCGATGAAAAGCGAGCCGATTCCAGTGAATCCGAGCCGACTCCTCCAGAGTCCATTTTCTGAATATTTCTGAGAACAGCCAGGTGAGCCGACTCGAACCAAAAAGTGCCAACTCTACCAGACCTAATTCAGAAAGCCTGAGAAAGCGGGCCGACCTGAACTGCATCGAGCCGACTCTTCTAGAGTAAGGTTTTTCGAACTTGAGAAGAAGAGCCGACCTAAGCTGAAAAGAGCCGACTCCTCGAGTTCAAGATTTTCAACATTCAAGTTTGAGCCAACCCGAGCTACAAAGAGCCGACTCGTCCAGAGTGATGTTTTGCGTCCTGAGACAAAGAGCCGATTGCATTGAAGATTTGGTGACTCAACCTATCGACTCGAAGGATCTGAGCCGACTCGATGGAATCCGAGTCGACTCGAATATCACTTTCAGGCATCCAACGGCTAGTTCCAGAATTTATTTTTGAATGCCAAAAGGTGCTCCAACAGTCACAAATCATTTTCCAACAGTCTACAACAACTAGAACTGCCTTGGGATGATGGAAGACTTTAAATTTGAAGGATTTGAATCTTCTTGAAGCAAGTTGTTAGTGAGTTCTTCAAAGAAAAGAGAGCCTTATTGAATATCCTACCTACCAACAGCAAAAGAGCACAAGAGCATTCAAATCAAGCTTTCAAGTCTTCACCAACTTCAATATGAAGCTTGAAACAACTTTAGGAAGAAGCCACTAAAGTCATTAAAAGCTTATTCAAGTGCATTCAAGTGGACTTCCAACAAGCTGCACTGGTAACTATCCGACAAATTGAGTTTGTCATTCTTGTTGCATTTATTTTCAATTCAATTTTTGAATTATTAGGTTCTTGGTCAGCCTTATTAAAACCAAGGGTTAGGTTCTTGGTGATCCTGTGAAAACCAAGTTAGGTTTCTTTGGTGAGCCTGTTAAAACCAAAGAGTGTTGGGTTTTCTTTGGTGATCCCGTAAAACCAAAGTGTAGAGGTTTTGGATTGTGATCCTGTAAAACAATCCTACTGTATTCGGGTGTGAATATAGTGGAAATCCCAAGTGATATCTTGGGTAGTGGACGTAGGAGCTGGGTTGCTTGAACCACTATAAATTGGTATATTTATGTTGTACTTTCTTGACTCTGTTTAGCTTCTACATTTTATAATTATATCACAGCACCTACCACTTGCAAAGGATTTTGAATTGCACATTACTTGCCTTCAATTTTTTAAAAGACCAAATTCCCCCCTCTTGGATAGCTACCTGGGCAACAACTGGTATCAGAGCAGTATCTCTGAATACATTAGGATAAAGATTGATGACTCATCCAATGAGTACGTCCTTGGCGGAAGGCCAATCAACTAATAGACCTCTACTCTTCACTGGCACAAATTATGTATATTGGAAAGCTAGAATGAAGATCTATATTCAAGCAATTGATTTTCAATTATGGAAGGTCATTCTAAAGGGTCCTTATATCCCTATGGTTAAAATTGATGGAGTGGATGTTCCTAAATGTGAAGAGGATTGGGACGAACACGACATGAAGATGGGAGAGTTAAATGCCAAAGCCATGAACATGTTATATTGTGCTTTGGATAGTAATGAGTTTAATCGAATTTCAATTTGCTCTTCGGCAAAAGAAATTTGGGATAAACTCAAAGTGACCCATGAAAGAACTTCACAGGTGAAAACTTCAAAGATAAATCTTTTAGTGCATAACTATGAATTATTTAAAATGGAGCTTAATGAAAGTATTTCTGCCATGTATACTAGATTTATAGATATTATTAATGGTTTGAAAAGTCTGGCAGTGTATACTCAAATGCTGATTTAGTACAAAAGATTTTGATATCACTTCCTGATAAATGGGATCTTAAAGTCACTGCCATCCAGGAAGCTAAAGATTTGAACATTCTATCAATGGATGAATTAATGGGATCTCTCATTATACACGAACTAGCCATGCAGCATAGAACGGATGATGATCAGAAAAAGAAGAAAACAATTGCATTCAAAGCTACATCGGAATCAAAAATGATGAAGAGATGAAAGATACTCTATCTCCTCCGAAGATGATCTTGAAGATGAAGACATTGCAATGGCCGTGAGGAGATTTAGAAAGTTTATGGAAAAGAAAAAATGAAGATATAACAGAAAATTCCATAAATGAGAAGAACAATCAAGAGAAAAGGACAAGGACAAAGACAAGGATAAGGAACAATTCCCCACCTACTATGAATGTAAGAAATTGGGACACATTCGTCCAGATTGTCCTCAATTAAAGAAGTTTTTCAGAAAGAAAAAAAGAAAGTGATGGTTGCCACGTGGAGCGATAGTGAAGACTCCACTTCAACTGAAGAAGAAGAGACCACGAAAATAGCAAATTTATGTCTAATGGATCTCGAGGATGAGGTAAATTTTCCGACACACAAATTGAATTTACTTTTGAGGAATTAAATTCTGCATTATATGATCTATTATCTGAATTTAAAAAGGCAGGAGTAAAGATTAGATCATTAAAGCATATCAATAATTCTTTACTCAAAGAAAAATATGAGATTTCTGAAAAGAACAATTTATTGCAAAAAGAACTTCATACCTTTTCTAAAAAATGTAATGCCTTGAAAACTAAGAATAGAGAATTTCATGACAAAAACAATATTTTGATGAAAGAAAACAATGAGCTGAAAAAGGAGGTTCAAAAACTCAAGCCACTTGTTGAAAAATTAACTTTATCTTCTAATAAGCTTGAGTTAATTCTTAAAGATCAAAGAATTTCTGGAAATAAAGCTGGAATAGGTTTTAATGCTTCAAATTCAAATTACGTTTCAGCTACTACATTTGTAAAACAAAAAATTTGTTCCCAAGTTTACTTCTCATAAAACCTTTATTACAAAAGACTCTATTTCCATTTCAAAACCTGCTTTATATGTTCCTAAGAATTTAAATACAAAACCTGCGATTTTTGCACTTTATGCATATAGAACTTCAATGTCTAAATTATTTCAAAATTCTAAAATCAGATGTTTTGCTTGCAAAAAATTAGGACATAAAGTTTTCAATTACAATATTATTAAAAATGTCTATAGTACATAAAGAAAAATTTGGGTTCCCAAAGGGACCACCTTAGCTAACCTGAAAGGATCCAAGTTAGCTTGGGTACCTAAAAGCACTCCTTGATTTTCTTGCAGGAATATCTTGCAGCCCAGAAATTAAAGAAAAGATGGTATATCGACAGTGGCTGTTCAAGGTATATGACGGGTGACAATGATCAATTTATTACCCTGTAAATGAAAGGAGGTATGGTTACTTTTGGAAACAATGGCAAAGAAAAAATAATTGGAATTGGTAAGATCAAAATAACCCCCTATACTTTTATTGAAAATGTATTGCTAGTAGATAAGTTGAAGCACAATCTATTGAGTATTAGTCAATTATGTGATAAAGGCTTCAAAGTTATTTTCGAATCATCTATGTGTATAGTAACAAACTCTCTTAACTCTAGCAGTAAATTCATTGGACACAGACTAGGAAAATTTATGTGGTATATCTAAATAATATTGCAATGTCAAGTAGCTCCAGTTCGGTTGCAATGAATGCTAAGACCAAGAAGTCTTGCTTATTATGGCATAGAAGATTGGGTCATGCAAGCATGCATACAATTGCCAAGTTGATTTCCAAAAATCTTATTAGAGGCATGCCTAAGTTTAAAGTTGATTTTGATCATATTTGTGATGCATGCCAAATGGGTAAACAAACTAGGGGAAGATTTAAATCCAAAAATCTGATTTCAACTTCTAGACCTTCAGAACTACTTCACATAGATTTATTTGGACCAACTAGGACCACAAGCCTATGAGGTATGAAATATGCCCTTGTGATTGTAGATGATTTTTTCATATTTACATTAATTTTGTTTATTGTACACAAAGATGAAACTTTCAAAATGTTTAGAAAATTTATAAAAAGGTTTCAAATCAGAAAAATCTTTTTATAATTTCAATTAGGAGTGATCACGGGACTGAATTTGAAAATCAATTTTTTGATGATTATTGTACTGAAAATGGCATTGATCATAACTTCTCCGCTCCTAGAACACCACAACAAAATGATGTTGTAGAGAGAAAAAATAAGATTTTGGAAAAAATGGCTCGAACAATGTTGTGTGAAGGTAATCTTCCAAGGTACTTTTGGGTAGAAGCGGTGAACACTGCATGTTATATTTTAAACCGCGTTTTGATCCATCCTATTTTGAAGAAAATCTCCTTTGAACTTTGGAATGAAAAGAAATCCAATATAAATTATTTTCATGTGTTTGAATACAAATGCTTTGTACTTAACAATGATATGGATAATCTAGGAAAGTTTGATGCCAAATTTGATGAAGCTATTTTCCTTGGTTATTCACTACATAGCCAAGCATATAGCGTCCCACCGGAGTAGTGCTCGGCATGCGTCCTTGATTAGGAACGCATCCTGGATAACCTGCAGCATAAAGGAAGATTGTAAAAAAAAAGAGAAAAAATAGAAGAGAAAAGAGGTACCAACCATGAGCAGTTGGGGGAAGATCCTGTTAATGGTGTCCCTAAAAGTACGGCCAGCCCTCTCTTGCCAGTCCCGAGATAACAGGTGAATCCTAATAGCCTCTTCGTCAACCTCGCATTGTGGGTCACCGACACATTGGGTGGTAGCATTGTGGGTCCCCTGGCCGTCTCTGGAGGTGGAGCTACCATAGACGATGACGGTCCTGTGACCTCCAGACCCATTGGACGAGGCCTAGTGCTACGGCAGGCGCAGGCGGTGTCGGACTCTCTCCCTGGTCGGGCATGGCGCTACCTCGGGGGATGGTGGGATCTCCACTATTTTGGGGACCTCCGGAGGAGGGGCCCGAGATGCCCCTCCCTCGGCTCAACACTTCTGCTGGCCCTGGGGTCGCGGGCCCTACCGACCTCGTTACCGGTGCTCGAGCATCCTAGGCCCTGTCTTCTTGTGGGAGGGTTGGAGGCTCCTCACGAGACCTTCCCTCTGACTCCTCTCGTGACCTCTTCGCCGGCTCCTCCTGAAGCCTTGACGACGATGACCACTTATGGGTCATCTGCTTGAACCAGTCCACTGAGAACTTCATATCTACACCAGTCAATTATCATAAATTATAGGAAGAGTCCAAATCCAAAACCTTACCTAGGGACCGGATCGAGCTGATGCCGACATTGAACAAGTTCTGCTTGGAGAGGAGGTCTTGCTCGCATGGAACCTTCGAGGTGACGAGCAGGTCATACACCTCTTGGTCAGCAAGCTCCACTGTAGTATCTTGGTTGGGAAAGTGGTCAAGGTTGCTCCATACTCAGTTCACCCCCTCAATAGAGACGAAGACATACCGCTCTTCCAGCTCTTGATGAAAGTGGGCAGGTCGAACTTGAGGGTCTTGGGCCGAGGAGCAACCAACCACCACCTCTTCTTAGTGGGGTGGCACTTCAGGGTGAACAGGGCCCTGAACAAGGAAAACCTAGCAACTATGCCATGAAAATGGCACACAACTATGAAGGAAGAGATGGCCCAAGAGAAATTCGGGGTTAACTAGCCTGGACCAATCTATAATGGCCCAAAAAGAAAAGGATGAGAGGGTGAATGAGAAGCCAAAAACCTACCAGGAAAAATTTCTTGTATAGGGCAACCAGGCCTAGCCCACCTGATCCACTCCCCGGGTCTGAGGTTGAGATCTCGATGGAGTCCGAGATCCCGTAGATGTCCGAAAGCTAGAGAATGTCCTTCCTCATTATCATTAGGCAATCCCAGATGGCCCAGCCATGCCCAAAATTGAAGGAGAGGGAGGCAAGTACAAGGTATTAGGGTCTACCATCCATCGGAAATCCTGGGGAACCCTAAAGGGAACATCCTCCTCCTCACTACTTAAGAAAGGAGGCCTCGCCCGTGATGTCTCTACCGCACCGGGGTGGGCCAGTGGACACCCTTGGGGATAGTGGTCACTCTCTGAAAAACTTATGGCAAAGAAAGAAGAAGAAACAGAGGAAGGAGGGAAATCTAAAGACAAAGGGCGCCCCCTCGGCACGAGCCAGAAGGGAAGGAGACAGAAGGAGAGGACTAACTTACAAAAGACTCAAAGTTGAGGTTTCCATGAATGGATATGAAGCTTTCCCCCTTTTTCCTCTACTCTTCGCTCTCTGCTCGAAGGTCTTCGAGGAAGAAATGAAAATACATGATATTTATTTGGACGCGACGGCGAAACCCCTTTAGAATTCAACTTGCCGATCGAAGCATCCCTTCATCATGCTGGCCAATGGGGTTTGGACACGTGCCGACCCCCTGCTGGCCTGGATGTTTTGATTCATGGGATGCCACATTGGGAGACGAAAGGGCATCATTTCAAGTTGATGCTTTCACTGACATGGCACCCCCTAGTTGGTGCGAACGCGATCCACGAATCATCAGGAAATGTGGTCTTTAATGACCAGGGCATGGTGACCCTCCATGTCAACAACGTCATTACTCCCTTTGCCCCGAACCCTAGAGGCCATCATTCGCTCCGGGGCTCAAGAGTGGGGGGCATTTGATGTGGCGAGCTGCTAACATGGCACCCACATAAGATCCAGCTAGGAATGAGGTAGCGAAAAGCACCACCTAGCCCAACTGAGATCGAGCTCCCATCTGAGGTTGAGCTCCCAGCTGAGGTCGAGCTCCCAGTTGAGGTCGAGCTCCCATCCGAGGTCAAGCTCCTGCTCGAGGTCGAGCTCCCAGTTGAGGTCGAGCTCCTAACTAAGGTTGAGCTCCCGGTGGAGGTCGAGCTGCTGTCCGAGCCCCATCCTCATAGGTAAAAAGATAGCAGGAAGTGAGATATGATCTCAGAAGGATAAGAAAATGGGGAAGCCTTAGATCATGACGTGAAGATGTGACATCACCACCAGGTAAGCCATCGGAGGCACGTGCTTCGCTAGAGGCAGGTGCTTCACTAGAGGCAGAGGCTCTAGCATGCATCGCTCGCACCCCCTGCATAGCATATGATCTATCGAGGCTCTAAATCCCATAGCACGCCATCCATACCCTCTGGCAGGCTCGTACTCCATCGGGGCTCCAGACCCTGTAACATGCTACCTGCATCTCCCACAAGAAGAGTGCTCTACCAAGGCCCCATATCCTGTAGCACGTCGCTTGTACCCCAAAAAGTGAAAGTGCTCTATCATAAAACATGCCTCTGTAGTACGCTGCCCGCACCTTCTGCAGGGGTCACTCCACCATGGAGATAAGTTTTACAGTGAACTGACTGCTCCCCGTTTATAAGGATTCCCCCTGGGAGGGGGCTAGTCCGAGGGAAAGCTCTGGCAAGTTTATGCTCCTCCCGTAGGAGACACCCGGGGAGGGACTACTGACCGAAGCTCCGGGATCGATTGGAAGGAACAATCCCTATATAACCGCAAGAGGGATCTCCAAAAGAAAAGGACAACGATAAGAGAGAAAGGGCAGGGAGCCACACAACGAGAACCCCTCATGCTCTAATTTCTTGTTTTTCCTTATGTTTCACTTTTTCTCTAAGCAAGGGCACCATGAGCTCCCATCACTAAGGATCTGTTCTCTTCGGTCATCCTATTGACTTGACCATCAAAGTGTCCCCGTCGGGATCTTCAGCCGGGGTCTTCTCTTTTTTGTAGGATGACAGACCGGCCAGCCACGAAGGCGAGGTGAAGAAGAACTCAACAAGCCTGAGGAGGTCAACTCACCCAGGCCATGATAGAGCTGCAGGCCACGGCGACCTAGGTGGCAACAAGAAGAAATAAAAAAAAGTTTTTTTCTTTTTATGTTAGTTCAAAAAGAAAGAAACTAATTAAAAGCAACTAAAAATATTTTTTTATATTAATTTGAAAATGATGAAACTAATTAAAGAAATTAAATAAAAAAATTAGGATTAAGGTTGATCTCACCAAAATTATAGAACTTTCTTTTTTCTTTTCTTTTTTTCTTTTTTTTGAAAAAAATAAAAAAAGTTAGTAAATTATATTAAAAAATCAAAAATATCAAAAATAATACATTCGTATCTTTTCTGGCAATGGTGCCAAAAACTTGATAAGTCATGATGTTGTCATTAAGATATCATGATTATCAATTTAAAATATGACTTCTAATTAATTAAACTTATATAAAAAGCAGCAAGTCGAGTCGAACCCACGAAGAAGGCATTGCATAAGATAAGTTAAAATCTTTGATTTTAAAAGAAAAAAATATTTTGAAGTTGAGAAATATAAATTAAAAGTACAAAGAAAAGAAATTAAGACTCTGGTATGTTCTATCTGTTTATCATATCATAGCATCTACTTTTGAGAAAAGTAAATGATATAAATTTAAATTGCGTGAAAATAAACTTTGCATAAATTAAAACTAGAAACTAATTATAGAGAATTAAAAGCATCAACTAGATAATCTAAAAAAGTAGTAACAAAGCATCTAAAGTTGATATATCGTAGCCTCGTCAGAAAGTTGGTTGATGTCACTTTGCCTTCTTCCATCGTATTTTATGGAGCGAATTGGGCTTCTTCTTCTTCTCCCTTTTTAGATCTTGATCTTGGAGATGGAATAGGCTTGAAGATGGTATAGGGACATAACTCTTCTCTAAGAAACCTCACTCTTAGAGGCCAATCCATAATTCAAAGTTAAACCTTTTACCCTATACTATACGCTCTCTCTAGGATGATCTCTTCTATAGCTCAAGGATCCTTTAAATAGGCTTGGAGAAGGCCGAATCAATATAGGATTAGGAGTTAGACTCCTAGTAGAATTCTTAGAGTTATTTTAGTTCATCAAATGACAAGGTGGAGTTACTCGGGAGCCATTGGATCAAGATGTTGCTCATCCTATTGGATTGTCATGAATCATGCCCATAACTGGTAAAGATTCTTTGACTAATTTGGTACCACTTCAGCCAATAGATTGGTGATTGGGTGGATGAGATTAGTTGAATGCACAAGTCATGCATGGTTCGCACCTAGGAATTCCTTCTCCAATTCGGGCTCATTCCCATTGAAGGCAATAGCAGACATGAAGGACGAAGGTGGCATGGTGGCATGGGGCTGAGGAAGATTACTAGTGGTGTTGTGCAATAGAGAAGAAGTAGGTGGTGATGGGAAACTTTGGACAATGAAGGGAAGGTAGCTACAGTGGTGAGGATGGGAAAAAGATGGTGGCTCGGGATTGAGATGGAGATAAGAATGGCAGCGGACGTCTCAAGATGGTTAGGAAAGGATGGCCATAATGGTGGAGATGGAGGAGCAGCGAGCGGTGGCAGCATGGGTTGTGGCTTAAGGGCGGCAACTTGCAACGGCTATGGGAAGGCAGGTCGGGGAGGATGCCCGGCAGTGTCTCAAGATGGGCAGCAAATGGAACAGGGAGGCCGGAGAAGGATAGCGAGCAATGGATATGGATGAAATCCTTCCATAGTCCATGACTCTGAGCCATGGACCAATAGCAATGGCTATTATAGACCACTCGAGCATTTCGTAAACTAAGCGGCCAATCCATGATGGACCGATTGTTTTAAAATTCATACATAATTTGAATATTTTGGATTTTTCTTGATTCTGGGCCAATTTGAACTCTGATTTGAACATCATTTAATCCATTGGATTCTACAAATCGAGCTCTTCATGTTGGCAAGCTTTTAAATCAGTAATTATATCAATTTTTCAGGTTTTGAGATTCTGAAAATTTTTATTAATCTTAATGTACCTACCAAAGAGGAAGAAACATGAATTAAACTTTTTTATTAAATACTTTAATGGGTGTGTAGTGCTTCTGCTCGACATCTACTTTTCATAATTATACTCTAATTTCATCTTTTTTAAAATATTTTTTAAATAATTAATTTTGCAAGAAAGTCTGGTTTTATTATGAAATCAATTTTTTTAGAAGATGTTAGTACCAATAATTACTTAAAATACTTAAAATAAATGTATAAATATAGAATTTATAACTCTCATATGAGAATGCGCACCTAGAGCTTCCCGAATTAAGTTTTTCATAACTCATCACCTAAGTGAGATCCTTACAGGCCATTCCATGACTTCCCATTGCTTACGGGATACCTGAACCTTCGCAACTCCACTTATCTATGTGCCAATCCTAGGAAAGCAGAACTCGCACGCACTAAGATCCTCTTCTTCCACAGATTCTATTCCATCCCGCTCTCACCCTCTCCTTTGCTTTTTCTTTGGCTCCTCTCCCATTCCTACTCTAAAATCAAAGGGGACTCCAAGTCTCCTCTATTTGTCTTTTGAGGAGACTGACCTAGGTATCGGAGGGTTCACCATCGGCAACCCACCCCTGATATATCAAACTTTCTAGTCTTCTCTGTCTTGCAAGACCAACTTCCAGCTATAGGACCCTACGAGGCCTAGCTCTGCGCCACCAGTAGCAACTCTTGCTCCAGCCACCGTTCGAGCCAAGCCCGAGTCAGCACTATCTTTTGAAGATCCGCAATAGTCCTCAAGCCCTAGGTAGGGTCTTCGTACCCTTTATTTCTAAGTCATATGAAGGCTGCACATCCATACAAAGTCACTGAGTCTTTCTGGCAGCAATGCTCTTAGGTGAAGCTACTCTTAGTATATCTAAGAGAGATTAATGTCCTTTGAAGCTTCAGCAGGCAGAAACCCCTTGGACAACGGGTTGAAGCCTAATACGAAGGCACATGAAATATTGAAAGCATTTTGGAAATAGCAAGCAATATGCAAACACAAATAGAGAATCAAGTTACACATGTTTGTGGCTTTATAGCCATATTACATTACTTCAAAAATCTTTCTAAGGATATAGATGGAAGACAAGGATAGGTTACAATAGCCTTAAAGTGCCAGGACACAACTTCTTGTAGCTCTAAAGTCCCTTCTGCACTTTGCTCGTGCCAGCAAGAGGAGGATGAGGACCAAGCCAAGGCTTCCTAAAGCTCCAAAGTTCCTTCCGTGCCTTGCTAGAAATAGTGAGACACCTCCTCTGGGCCAAAAGTCTTCTAAGTCCCTAGAGGTGTATGAAGGTGAACCCAACTAGGAAAGAGAAGATGTACATCATGCTCTAGTAACCTGCCAACATGTAAAGCATGGAGGTAGAGACGATGAAAATCGTAAAGCCTCGTCCACAAGTAGATTGAGAAGAAACCTCGGGAGATCCATAATAGTGTCGAGAGTATCGAGAGGCCATCCCCCACCATGTCTCTAGTGTGGACTCACTTGCTATTGAGCAAGGTGAGAATCCTGAGGCTGCTTCCTCTCCTAACTTGGCTACCTCTCCACGGAGAGTCAGGTCCTGCTTAAGGAGGCCTAAGATAGTGTCGAAGATATCGAGGAGCCATCCCCACACATTCTAGGTGTGGTGTCTTTGGTCATCGAGCAACGCAAGATTCCCGGAGTTGCACTCGCTGCTGGCTCGACTGCCATCAAATGTGAAGATGGGTCATGATTGAGAAGGAACTGGATGATGAGGCAGACAATCATCACCCCTCCTCCAACTCTATCCTCTAATTAGTGACAGTCACAGCCCAACAACTAGAGCACTAGCCATTTCTAATACCTCTCATGACAATGTGAGCATTCATCAACATGCTCTTAAAGCAGTCGGAGTACTTGTCCAGGAAAGAACCCTTATATCGAGAAGGGGAACTCAATACTCATTCTAGAAGGAGTCAGTTATGCCTTCAACATACTTCTGCTCACACAAATCTCAAAAGGACTTAGCAAAGATCTATTTCCTTGGCACTCTATTTATAGAGGGGCTAGGAAAGGGACTACCGTGCTAGCAACCAACCAATGTTCGACAGGTGTCTGCATCACATCGACTAGATATCTGCTCTCCCCTAGGATCAGAAGATCAGGTATCAAGCTCTCCATCTAGAGTTAACATCCCCTTGGAGGACTACGCATTTATGCTCTCAATGCTCCCATCGAAGTGATGCCATGAATATGTAGTTTCTCCTCAAGAGCCATGCCCAGTCAAAGTCTCCTCCTAGGGATCAAATCTACATCAAGTGACACGCTGTGCCATATTATACCTTGCAATTAGTGGACAAGTTGGACCTACGCACCTCCCCCTGGAAGGTGATCAAATGCAAAGGACCTAGAGGCATCACAAGATGCATGCAAGAACATCTTTCTCAGGACAATGCATCAAATACATATCAAATATTGCAGAGAAGTAAAGTTGGAGAAGAAATATAAGGGATTCTTTATTGAAATGGAGAATACATATAGCAGGAGTTGAGCTCTTCCATAAGTCTCACACTCCTAGCCCTCATATTCCTCACCCTCTCTTCTACGGAGGCATTTATAAGAACAAGGGATTCAATTAAAGGCCAATCTCTAAATAGCAGCCATAGAGTATTATTTCATAGCATGCAAAGTCTCAGTCAAAGGATTTGGCAATCGCTACTGTAGGGATCTCCTAAGGAATTGAACCTCGATGACCCACCACCAAGCTCTTAGCATGGGGTGCAGGTCATATCTCTAGCATGGCTCTCAGGCGGTCAGCCTTATGTAGGGACTTAAATAGCTCTGCCCATGCTCCAACCAAGTGCCACACAGCCCCGCTTCTTTCCAGAAGAATAGTAGTATGAAGGAAGTCTATCTCTTATAGCAGGTTTGAATGGTCTTAGGCGAACCACCGTGTCCTTCGTAGGCCATCCCCGCTCCTAGCTACCTCTCTTGCGAAGTACTTCACCCTCTTGTACACCAACCTCACTAGCAACATTGAGCAACGTGCTTTGCCTACAAGGTGCTTCTCCTTCTCCATCATTGATGGCACCAAATAGCATATCCGGGTACAAGGGCCTCACCTGCAAGTCTCACCCTCATTGCTAACTAGCATCAGGTGGGGGCAAGAACACGAGTCGTGAACTTTGTCACCAATAGCCATTTGGACCCCCTTGTCAATAGAGCTCCATGCCATGTCCGCTTTCGTCTGAGTTCCATGGTTAATGATGACCCTCAAAGGTGCTCCAGATGCCCGGAGGTCACCTCCCCTTAGCCTCGCCACCTCCTGGTAAGTAGCTTCTAGCTTCCTCTATAGTTCATT
Source organism: Areca catechu (assembly GCA_021397845.1). Taxonomy (NCBI): domain Eukaryota; kingdom Viridiplantae; phylum Streptophyta; class Magnoliopsida; order Arecales; family Arecaceae; genus Areca; species Areca catechu. The sequence goes on from CM038044.1 coordinate 10,446,818, forward strand.
ATTTATTACAGATAAGCTGTCAAGCTCCCATGTAAGGGTTTGGTGAGCCTCTTCGACTGCGCTTCATTTCTGTTTTGCTAAAGCCCAGCCTTCCTCAGTGGATTCCCACGTTCTTTTAGACAAGCGACTCTCTTTGCATATGTCACCTCATGGTCAGCAGTGGAATGGTCCAGTGCATGAGCATGGAAACCTATTTGCAATACAAGAAGTGTCAGTAACCAGTGAAGGTTGATTATGACCCTCAGTAGATGTGCCATCTACCTTGGTGGTGTAATGATGTAAGGACACTAGCGCCTCCTCCACTGACATACATCATGGTGCTGCAACATCGACAGGAGGGTTAGCATTCAGCACCAGCTCTCCAGACTTCAACATTTTCGAGCTATCCTCTTCGATCACCCAGCGAGGGGTAGGTACCCCAACAGGGGACACCAGAGGGTAGTAGTAAGACCGGTGGACTCAATAACTGCTAGCAACTCCTATTCAAACATTTAACTCCGGAATGATGCTTGTGATGCCTCCACCAATATCGAGGACTTTATTTATTCAATCACCTCCATCGAAAAAGCTACCATGATTGTACCTACCTTGCCATGTGATGCGGGACAAAGGGAGGGCTAGCTAGGAGGATCATTGGAGAGCTGAGAAGTCTCCTATGATTAGGGTCATGAAGGCGGAAAAAATATGTGGGGGCAAGAAAGATGGATACTCTATAGACTTAGAACTTACCTTCACGGAGAGATGTCGCACCTCTAGGGCATCCCACCCACTCCACTACATACAGTCTAGGGCGTCCCGCCCATCTCACTACATGCAGAGCCTATGGCATCCCACCCAAATCGCTACCTGGGGCCGTGAAGGAGAAGTTCCAAGATCATAGAGGGGACTCAGCAAGGGAGAAGATAACTGTGGCCTCACACCCCTCGACACCCGCACGTGAAAGAAAAATGGGCCTCATGCCCACTCCTAATGGAGCTAGAACCAAGAATACTTGTTTTCAAAAATTCATAATCATCATCATTAATTTTATTCAAGAGAAGATGTGCCTTTATATAGGCTTACAAAACTTGGGGCCTAAGAAATAAATACAAGGCATGCAGCCCAAACAAAGTAACAACCCAAACTTGCTTTGTTTGCAGCCTGAAAACATGGCAGAAAATTAAAAAACAATCCTCCTCATATGGTGAAAAATAAAACTAATCCTAATCTAAAACTAATTAAAAAAATCCATACATCCAGATTTAAAATAAATAAATTAGGTATATTTACCAAAATCAATACTTGTTCTAAAATTTGTGTGACTTTTTGGAAAGGGTGTAGCTTTGAAATCCGTGCATAAGTCTCACTTCGGTGGTTTAGTGTGTTGATCGCGAACTCGAAGACCGACGTAGACCACGGTGGTTCCTGATCTTCTTCGGGCGCTCAAGGTCATTCCTCATCTTCATGTCCAGGGCATTTGAAATAACCATGTTATGACATGTTTCGCAATTGGATTGAAGAATTCACAACACCATATGCTCCACTAGTTGCTGGCTTGCTTGCACGATCATTAGCATGCATAACTTATTCTCCTATTGAGTTGATAAGAACACGGAATGCATTCCTGTCATTAAGCTTGGGATGAATGCATAACTTATTCTCCTATTGAGTTGAAAAAGAACACGGAATGCATTCCTGTCATTAAGCTTGGGATGAATGCATAACTTATTCTCCTATTGAGTTGAAAAAGAACACAGAATGCATTGCTATCATTGAGCTTGGGATAAAGCACGTAGAGATATGTCAATGCCATCTCGATTGACTCTGAGTTAACATTAGGGTCGTCAATATGCAAGACCATAATCGGCGCACTAGCCTCTTTCCAAGGACCCTGGAGCATGTTCCTGAAGTAAGAGCTGCGGGAGAGGATGAGGCGATGGAGGCGGTAGGTGGAGCCCATGGCCTGCACGATTACATCGGAGAAGGAGCCGTTGTTGAAGCCCTCCATCTGGATGTGGTCGCAGAGGGAAGCAAGATTGCATCCAAGGCCCGGAGCTCCCCGCTGCTGCAATCATTATCCGACAGCAGGGGCTGGTGGTGGCTGGGCGGTGATCGCGGGAGTCACGACCGTAGGGAGGTGGACGGACGGTGGTGCGGGGGAGAGGGCATCGCAGCGGGCTCTCGGGCTCGGCGGGGAAGACGATGGCTCGACCGGCTGCGTGGAGATCCGGCAGGGCACGGTGGAGGCGTCACGGCCATGGGAGGAGCCGCATGGGGGGAACGGCCACGGGCAATTCATGGGATTCGCCGGCGTTCCCACAAGGAGATCGATGCCGAGGGGGTGGGCGGCCTTCGGGGAGGGGGGGGAGCCGGAGGTCGGTCGTGGCGGATTCTGGACGAACGGAAAGAAAATGGAGGAAAAAAAAAAAGGTTCTAGGTGTTTTCTAGAGGTTGAAGATGACTGGAATAGTAGAGGGATAAAATGGGGATAAGTATGGAATAAAGTATGAATAGCGGGGATAGATGGAATAAGAAAATTAAAAAAGAAAATAGAAAATCTGGATAAAAAAAAGAAAAACCCGGATGGGTTTTGATGTCCCCGTCACCATGCTAGTCAAAAGCCTCTATCGGGGCATGGTCACCACCGGCTACATCTCATCCATTTTTTGGATTGGCTCTACCTCCAAAAGGATGTTAGTAAAGACTTGTGAGGGTACAAGCATCTCATTGATAGGTCAGCCGTTGGCCCTTTCAGGGCTTGCCTTGCCCTCCTCAACAAGTCGGTCAGCAACCTTTACCTTCAACTTAGCATCCTCCCCTACTTTAACAGGTAGTCACTCACCTCTACTCTAGCCTCAAAACTAGTTTCAGTGATTTGAATAAGGGATGCCAACATCAAAGCAATAAGGACTAGGCTCGCAAGGGGGAGGTTCCATCCACTCTTCTACAACCTGTGCCCTGGCCTTCTCAATGGCCACCTTATGCCCACTGCTTCTCTTCCTCTTCTTTGATGGTCAGACCTTCGATATCCTGATATGTAAGTCCTTCTTAGAGAACTTTATCTTCTATTCAAACATTGAATTAGATGCAAAACCTCATGTTAGGACATTCAAAAGGAGAAGGTGCACAGAGGAAAGATAAAAACAAAAAGGCTTCTTCATGTCGTTGTAAATAAATCTCTATTACAGGTGACTTGATAGCCTTTTTACAAAAAGGAGGACTAGAAACAAAACAAAAACAAAAGTCAAGCGATGGTTGATGTCACTTCGCCGCTCTCCTCTATATTAGAGCTGCCAAAAGATGACCTCTCCAAAGATAGTATATCGAGCTTGATGCCCAGGTAGTACTTCACCACCTTCCTCTCATACCACCGGGCATCCTTGGCATAGGTGTCTTGGTAGGAATCCAGTAGTTCTTGGCAAAAGTCTTCTCCTTTCTAAAAGACCTTAATGGCCTCGGTAGCCACCCTTAAGACCCGGTGTTGGGTGAGGGATGCTCTCTTTTTAGTTTCAGCGAGCGACACTTGTAACCTGGTCGTCTCCTCCTTCGCCTCACAGAGCAAAGTTCTCAACCTGGTTGCCTAGCTCTCTACTTTAGTGAACGAAGCCTTCAATCTATCCACTCCACTCTTAGCTTCAGCAAGCGACTCCCTTAGCATCGCGGTCTCATCCATTAGGTCACATCCTTCTTCAGTCCAGTGATTTTGGCATGGAGATCTCCAACCCATATTAGTTCCACCACTAGTTCACCCATGGTCTTTTCACCCTGATTCTTCTCGGCAGTCAGCTATTAAGAGATGATGCTCAACTCTCTCACAACATCGTCTTATTCACTTTTCAATGCCAAGATGTACTAATGAACCTGCTCTCGATTGTTTTCTACCTCATCAGATGTTGAAGCTATCCTCATTCTACAAAGTTACTTTAAAAGAGCTACTGGTCAAGCTACCAGCAAAGTTCTTCTAAAATATAAAAATACAAGCTCAATGATCCTACCACCACTAAGACACGGACAAATCACTGAGTGCTATTTGAAACACCCTCCTAATGAAGTTCCTTCTTGAACCCGAGAGGCGCAAACTTATATAACAATGAGTAACAGGATTCTCTATTGGGAGCCCTAAGTCCAGATGCAGTTGGCTGTTTGGCCTCCATCACCTTTGGGTGGTTCCCCCTTGATGCCTTGCCTCTTTTCATGGGAGGCTCGGTGACCTCCTCCATGTTCTTGCTATGGATATCATTGGCCTTGCTTAGGACCCCATGGACCCCGCTAGTAGCTTGATCCACAACTGCGACGATGCCACAACCTGCCTCCATCATCTTAGCAACCTCATCGGTGACCCTCACCACCTCACCGATTGAAATGCCAATGGCCTTGGAGGAAGCCTTGCTTGCTCTAGGAACATGGACTTTCTCTAAGTGTCATTGTTCCTTGTCGACCTTTGAAGTCTTCTCCGACTGACCATAACCTGCTTCCCTTTCTTATCTTCTATGGTTGAAGCAGCCCTCTAGGTCGCTGCCTCTACTTTCTGAAGTAACATGCTTGCCAAAAGACAAATCATCATTTCTCTTTTTTGAAAAAGTGTGACAATTCAGAGAAGCTTAAAGAAACACCTATTGGCAATGTGCCGGTCCCCTTAACATAAGGCTAACAGGAGCTCCTCTCATAAGAGATCTTCTAGGGGAGGAACAACAGCCACCTCCAACTTTTGCACCATCTCCTTCTCTAGAAGCTATAATTCCGAGTGGTCATGCACCCTCTTCCTGTTTGGCAACCCCCAGGGGGTTAGGAATAGACAAGCTACTGCAGAAGTTATGAAGAAGAAACAAACCTTCTAGTGGTACACCTTGGTTGAGTCCTTTGAAAACGGTACCCTTTCCTTGGCAAAGCATACCACTAGTCCTGTGAACTAGACTTTAACTGAAAGAAGGCTTGAAAACTCTTGCATGAGGCATCTTACCACTTTGCACTAGATGGTAGAAGAACCTCATGATTAGCCACCATACATTAGAGACCAGCTATGTGGGGCATACTTGGCACCACTGAGTAGCCAACGATAACTACGAAAAATAGAAGTCTTAGTTCAGCACTGAATGCCTCTTCGTACAGCACTACTTGGGTTGCTGATCCTAAGATTACCATTTCAAAGGGACTCGACAATTCAAGCCTGATCAATATGGAAATGTTGAATTCCTCTCGGATCCTTGCCAAGTCCTCTTACCTAAGATGGATTCAATCACTTTTAGGAGTGTCTTCGACCACTATTAATCCTATTACAAGACCTCCTAGAGCATACCAAGAAAATAAGATAAAAGAAAGGGAAAGAGGGGAAAAGAGAAAGAAGACCCACCATGCTCGTTACAGCACCTCCCACAATAACAGCATGCTTCTTTAGCAGCAAAGACCCTAAACTCTCATGTAATAGATGGCAGATATGGAAGGACGGCACCCCACTCGATTCCTATTTAAAGCTTCCAATTGGCAACGGCAGCCAAGGTGCTAAAGCAATTGACGATGGTTCGCTAGCGGACACGTGTTTGCATCCTAGTGGATGCACCGTTTCACTTAAACCACAGCCTTTTCGAGCCACGAACCACCATCATGCACCTATGTTGGCTCTGAATCATCGCGTGTGCCTTGTTAAATGTAGGGATGTGCATGATCCGATTAAATGCGATGTTTCAGGCCTTATCCCGAGTTACGTGCAGCACACACTACTAGAATCCACCGTCTCGCTTAGCACGGAGTGAAGCATCCTCCAAATGCTTCACCTGCTGGGACTAGGGGAGAACCATTCGAGCAACTGACTTCATCAAATGAAGGTCCAGTGTCAAGCCCCACGATCTTCAACCTCTACTTCCTATACCCGAGGCAAAAGAGATGCCTCATCCTAAGAAGTGGAGGGTAACTAATACATCCAGAAAATGGTCAAGCCCACGTGGATTCTCTTATGGCTCGCCACCTTATCTACTAGCTTAGCACATAAAGCAAGTCCTTTAGATTTAGACAAGTGGTCCCAAAGATCATGCAAGAAAACCTAATGTGCCCTCCTCCTATAAAGGGGTAGGTAATTTTGCACCATAATTTTCTAACACTGGCCACTACCCATTAATACAAGCACTCTATGCAAGCACATTTGTTATAAAGACTAGCTCCACGCCATCTCCAGAAACTCCTCTAAGAGTATGTACTTTGCAGTGACATGCCGATCACTACTCACTGTACCGCATAATGTCCCATAGACTTCAAGTACTCCATATACCTCACCTATAAAATTTATTTACTGGACCCTCCAAGTAAGTCCTTTTTTCACAAGGTTTTTTTCTGGTAAGTTTCTTTGAAGTTCTAAGCTCTCTGGGTCTCAACAATTCTCTCAAAGCCACTCGAAGCTCCATATCGTTATTCAGGTAAAGGCTAGGATTATCTTGCCTCACCTAATCCTCGCTCATTTTCTCCTGTGCCTCGCCTATACCCACTTCCACTGCCTCGCCCACTTTTCCTACCTCGCCCACTTCCACTCCATCTCGCTCTCACTCCACACCACACTTACTTAAAAGCTACAGATGCCCTTTTGCTGTTTGTTTCGATAGGATACTAACTTAGGTATCAGAGGGTCTATAACAGAAAACCATCCCATCATAGTCGGACTTTCATATTTTTTTTATTTTATAGGCTTTAAAATGTTTGCGCTTGACGAAGGGAAACCCAAAGCCATTGACTTAGCCACCAGCCATCTCCAGCCATGTCAGCAAGTTTGAAATGGAACCGCGATAATACCTATTAATAAAAAATAATTTTTTAATATTAAGATAGTATTATCATATTCAATCAAATTTCATGTAATGATTATAATGACATAATCTTTTATATAATACTATTTATATTTTAATTATTTTGTAAAAGTACTTCATTAAATAAATTTTAAAAATATCAAAATAAATTCAATAATCATAAATAAATTTCATTGGATGTACTTTTGATAATATTAATTATTAAAAAATTTATAAAATATTAATCTCATGATATTTATTTTATTTTTTAAAATAAAATATAAAGTTAATTAGTTTTTATATTAAATATAATAATTTATTATGAGATTTATTTTTTTATGTCATGTTACTTTTTTTTTTTTAATTGAAAAAAGTGATAGAGGATAAATCCGGTATAGCTACCCTGCATGTTCATTTTCTATCGGGAAATGTTTGATTCAAGATGCAAGATTTTCATAACTTTTTTTCATTCATGGATGAGTATATCAACTCAACATCACTAAAATGCCAGCTGATCAGAACGAAAAGAAAAAGAAGATTCTTGATCTTTTATTCATCTAACTATTATAATTTTTAAAAAATAATTTTTTAATTTAATCAATTTTTTATAAAATTATATTTTTAATTTATGATCTATTGATTATGAGATAATAGCCCAACAAGGTGGGCTAGCTGTCTTGGCGGTATGTCATGTTACTCTTAGCCAAACGGATCCTACCGGCCATCGCGTGGTTAAACCGTCCGAGTTACTTTCCGCGCTGACGATTCGATTCGGTGATCAATCTAAGCGAATCGCCCACCGAATCCCCAGCTGCGCCGGGGGAAATACACCCCAACGTCTCCAAGGAGAGAGAGAGACTGCTCCGGAGGCGAAGCGGAGGATCTGGGAATCGATATCTCCGGGAGAGCTAAGAGAGACGGGGCGTCAATGGAGGAAGAGCTCAAATCACTGCTCCAAGACATCGAATCTCTCAAGCGATCTCAATCCGATGTCAAATCCATCGATTCAATCGACAAGGTCTCCCCCCACTTGTTCTTTGGTTTTCTTAATGAAATTTCCTCTTTGATTTTTAGGTCGATATCTTCCGTTTCAATGAAACATTTATGCCAATATTTTTGCGATCTGATTTGATCTCTCATGATTTATTAGGGTTTATATATATAGTTGTAGAAGCATCGATTGATCTGTTACTCGTATGCGCCGGATCTTCTAACTTGCCGCCGTTCCATAGTTCTCTCTGTTGATTTTTTCATTCCTGTTAATTTATTTTTACACCACGTTGTTCCTTGAATTGTTTAACGATGCCGCTCTTCTCCGGTGTCTACTGTCTCGTCTTCTTTCCCTCTTTCGACCGCACAATTTTATGTGTAAAATTCTGATTGAAGACTCCTCAATGTTGTGCTTGTTGCTGAATTATTCTTCTAACTTTGGTTCTGGTGTTGTTTGCTGAAGATGCAACGGAGAGTAGTTAGAATCATTAATCTTACAAAGTCCGGGGCCTCGCGCCGCTCCAAAGTCAAGGTCTTTTTTCTTGCAGAAACTTCTGTTTATGGACACTAATATGTTAATTGCTGCTGATTTTGGTTTGTGGTAATTTTATGATGCGTGTGGTGTGGTATGCAGGATATGAGTGCCGAGGTGGTGGACAGCAACCCCTATAGTAGACTGATGGCCCTTCAGCGCATGGGCATTGTGGAGAATTATGAAAGGATACGAGAATTCTCAGTTGCAATAGTCGTGCGAATTTGTCTCATCTCTTGCTTAATTCTCACAAGCTTTTAAATTGCATAATCTTTTTATTAAATTTGATGCTGCCTTAGACCAAAATCGACAATGATTTTTAAGTATGAGTCATGAATAAGAAATAAAATAATCAAATATAGATGTCCCTAGAACAATTTTTATCTAATTCAAAATTATGTCAACAATCGGAAAACTTGACCTCACAACCTGCTTTAAGAATTGTTCTTGTTTTGTGGGAAGTGGGAACCATTCCCAATAAAGTTATTTTGGGGTTGTTAATGAATCAGATCTCATGTTACACATCATATTAAGCAATAATGATAATATTTATTAAGATATGAGTGAAGTGCTAGAACATCACCTTCTATGCACTTGAGCAAACTGAGGTTGCATCAGCTAACAAGTCTTGAAACCCAAAAAACACCTCTTGCCCTGAAATCATGTGGTGGATGTACTGTGCCTTTGAGGGAAATGACCAAAATATACATCTAATGGAGATCCACCTCTCCTACCCTAGAAAATCATGTTGAGTCACGAGAACTCCAGGCTTGAGCATATTGCACACTTGAGGTGATCTAGACTGGAAGTGCAGAGTAGTGGGTGATCTTGCAGATAAATCTCATGGTGTATAAACCAGAGATAAGCATGCATAGTTATATAGTGAATGATGAAAAAATAAAATACATTTACTGTGATTTGTCTGTTCATGGAAAATCAAATTACTAGCAAGTTGAATATGACTTCAGATGGGTAGGAAAGTGTAACATCTAGGTCTAAGAGGATAGAGTGTTGCATCTAGCTCACCTTTTGAGCTATTACTTGATGATGTATGGGTGCTATTGTAAGAGATGAGATATAAAAGGCAAATAGGGCAAATAGCTTTTTTTTATGGAGCTGCACAAATTAGTAATTAAATGCTGCCCAAGATTTCTAGACTTATCAACATCCATGTAGTATGAGGAGATGAAACTTCATTACTATAGCTATTAATGGAAGCAAGTATATGATCAAGCCAAGAAGGTGCGGGGTAGTAAGGAGGTTTGAGAATGGAGGAAGCACTATGTTAAGTACAAATCTCTAGTGGGTGTATCATACTATATTGGTAGGGTACCGATACCCGGCATGCCTCTTGTACCAAGAGTCCTTGCGATAAAATGTACTGTATCAACACTGTACCAGTTTAGGATATGATGACCTTTGGAAGATATTTTGGAGGCAGAGGATTAGCATTCCTCAAGACCTTTACATATTGTAATATTAGGCTAGATATCTATTTTCTAGTTTGTTGATGTGTTTCTTCTTATCAAAAATCAATAATTTCTTATGTTCTGTGAAATTCTAGAGTGTGTTAGTATTATCTATTTTTAGGTTCCATTTCAATTGTTGAAATTTCTGTTGTTGCCACAGGGTATAGGTGGTGTAGGAAGTGTTGCTGCAGAGATGCTCACAAGGTGTGGAATTGGTCGCTTGTTGTTGTATGACTACGACACAGTGGAGTTGGCTAACATGAACAGATTATTCTTTCGTCCTGACCAGGCATGCTGGTTCTTTTTAAGATCTCTCTCTCTCTCTCTCTCTCTCTCTCTCTCTCTCTCTCTCTATCTATCTATCTATCTATCTATCTATCTATCTATTCCTTTTCTCTCTCCCCGTTTCCTTTTCTTTTGGGGTGGGTTGGCCGGTGGGTGGGTAGGGATGCACTATGGTTATCCTTTTGTACTCCCCTTTTTTGTTTTGGTCTGTCTGGATATCTGGTAAATGGATTTGTGATCATCATTTTTGCGCAATGTTGCAGTTTAAGAATACCCTGTTGTTTAAAATTGTTCATTTATTGAGGGATGAACCTCTTCACACACAATTTCTCCCATACAGGTTGGCATGACCAAGACAGATGCTGCTGTCCAGACCCTTTCGGATATCAATCCAGATGTTGTTTTGGAAGTAAGTCTTTACGTAATGGTTATTCATTACTTTACCTTCTAGAGCACTATGTCCATGCTTTCTTTCCCCTTTTTGCTTTTTAAGTGTTTAGAGGTTATGAAGAAGATGAAATACCTCTTCATTATGTTGTCATGAAGCATGTATTCTTACTGTTTGAGGAGTTAGTTATACATGGGGAATACTTTCTGTCAAACCAAAACTGGACACTTATCAACTTGCCAGTAATTTTGCATGGGATTGAATGAGAGAGCAGGATTGAGATATATTTTGAGTTTCTGACTGGCATCAATGAAACAATGAAGCAGAGAGCTACATGGCACATTGTATAAAGATTCTAAATCTGATTAGATCGGTACAAGTTTTTGTCATGCTGCATAGTTTAATCTTCTGTTTAACTGACAACTTGTTTCTTCCATTGTTGGAAACTTACTAGTAGTTAATAATTCATGTCAGCATATGCTTCTCTTGATCTTAAATTTTTCAATATTTTTAACTTGTTTGGTGATTATGTAGAGTAGCACAATGCTAGAAAATAATAATGCTTTCATATTTTTTGAAAGATGGTCAACAAATGTAAATTCTGAAACTTAAGCTTGTTTAGATGCTTCAGTTCATTATAACTAAAGAACATTAGCATCAAGAATGATGAATAAGGATGCTAGCATGATAGAAGGCATGCCATGTTTTAGATGCTCCAAGAAAACTGGAAGTTCACTGATTGCTCTGCCGTTAAAATACATGTTTCTTTTCCTAACTCCAAAATTAGCCATGGCTATAAGAATATGTGAAAGTTATTAATGTGTAACTCCATTGTTAACCATGCTCCAGAAATGTCAGAAGTCTACTTCCTATGTCATTTTGGTGGGTTTTATTTGAGATTTGTGTTTGACTTGCTCTTGAAAGTCTGACTCTTCAACATCTTTAGATTATGCAAATAGAAGTATCTGAAGCAAGGTTCTTGGTACTACCCGAACCGCTCGGTTTGGGACATACCATACTGTGCTGGCCAAGAGCCGGTACAGTTTAGTCATGAAAAACAGTTTCGGAACCCTGGATCGTTCAAAAAACTTTGTATTGGACTGGTATGGTACGGTACCGTACTAGTGCATTATCCGGTTTGGCCCAATTCGGATTAAACAATATAGCCATGAAAAAGAGAAGGAATTTTTTATAATTTCATAAGCCTAGTATGGCACGGTACTGGTAGATGATTGGTACTGGGCCCGGTACTGGTTCAGTATTCCCTGATCTAAAGTTTCTAATAAATCCAACTCGCCGATACTAACTAGCATGATTCTTTCAAGTTGGAGGGATGAGTCTAGAAAATATGTTTGCTTAGGCATTTCTCCATAGGGTTTTTGCTATGATTAAGTCAAAAACTAGACAAGTCTAAGAGAATGTTGAATAAGCATGTGGAAGATGTGTGCTGGTAATTGTATAAGAAAATAAAAATAATGATCAACACTTCCTCTATGGACCTGGTAGATGAATTTATGAAACAGTATCTGTGAGTCATTTTTACCAAGCTCTGTACCATCAGCACAGCTATGGAATACTATAACCTTGCCAGTTATGCCTATCAAGGGATAATTGTTTGTCAAAGGAAACTTGTCTAGAAAAATACTGTTCCGACATGGAACCAGCACAAGTACAGTTGTCAGGACATTGAAACCCTGTACCTGTACATACCTGATGTACCAGACTTTCTGGTCTGTACTGGTGCATGCTGATGGTACCATGTTGACAGTACCAATGTGTACCGACAGTTTTATTTTCCTTGCATAGTGTTGGTACTAATACCATATTGTTACAGAGCCATTTAAATAGGAAAAGTTATGGGGTTCGGTAACAGTATTTAAAACCTTGCTATATAATGAACTAAGGTGTGGAGTAACATGCTTGTCGGGAACCTATAGGCATCTTGGAAGTGTACATTAGTTTGGGTTGTATGAAATAGTTGGGATGATTACTTGTATCACATAGCAATGCTGATTTGGATGTTCAGCAGGGCAAAAGAATGCAAGTGTAGATGAGGCAGGATCTGGTCACCGCAAGGATATATATTCATGTTTCTGTTTATTTAATGAAGTAATGAAACAATGAGGTCTAGCATAACATTAAATTATGAGGTATACCCTATAATTAATTTTTTGAATTTATTATAGGCAAAGTTTTTTCTGAAAGTTCATTTAGGATATGCAAAAGTACTGCTCAATAAACTCAAAATGCTCAAGGGTTAGTGTATCAGGGTCCAAATCTTATTTACCATTTACTACCACTTTAAGACATCACCATGCTATAACAAATGACTTGTCAGGGTTCCCAAAAAACTTTGTACATGCTTGTATGTACGCCTCTGTGTATATAGGTGCATATGCATATACACCTTTGTGTATATAGGTGCCTACAACTGAGCAGTAAGCAAATTAGTGAATTTTATCAAGTTCAAATTGTGTTGTCTTATCATACAATTATATGCATAACAAATCTCATTATAGGCATAACAAATCTCGTTCTACTGTCATAGTAAAGTGCAGGAGCTTAAAGAGTTCTATGTGAAATTAAAGTCATATACTCAACTTTGTAAAGTTTTCTACTACCATGATTCCAAGCAATCTCCAGTCATAGCATATCAAGATTCAACATTCTTATCAGAAAGACAATGGTAGATCACTATCATGAAGTCAATCATTAGATCATTTAGAGAAATGTAGGCTAGTCTACACAAGAACCATCATCATGACCTTCAGTTGCTATATCCTAGCATTTCATTAGTTGTACTTGTAAATGCCACCTATTATAGGAGACAAAAAAGCTTAGGTTGGTACACTGATGCAAACTTGAACATGAAAATAGTAACTCAAATGTAGATGCCAAACATTCATGTGGATCATGATGCAATGAATGTGGATATCTCCCTGACAATAGATGTGGAACTGCTGTTGGTTACAGCTACATTACATGGCTGAATGTGGATCTTTTGAACCATATGGTATGGAAAGGTTTCCAGTACCGGTACCGAGTGCCGTACCGGCAGGAGGCTGGTACGGTATGGTGCAGTCCATACCGTACTGTATCGGCGGGTGTACCGACCCATTTTTTTAATATTAAAAATATTCTCCCCCCCCCAAAAATATATTTAAAACAAAAAAAGACCTGAACCGTGCTGAACCGAGCCCGTACCGTGCTGAACCGACCGGTTCGTACCAGTACGGTACACCGGTACGGAAATCAAATTTTTTTTTTTACCGGTCCGAATGTCGAACCGTTTAAATGGACTGAACCGTACCGGCTAGCTACCGGTACGGTACGGTACGCCCCGTACCGGGCGGTACGGGATGGTACCGCGATCCCCGGACTGTGGAGTAGCCCTTTTAATGACTGCTAGCCGGTATGGTATGGTACGCCCCGTACCGGGCGGTACGGGACGGTACCGCGATCCCCGGACTGTGGAGTAGCCTTTTCAATGACCTTTGTGTTGGTTCATCTACTGTTTATTCTAATTCTAATGTTTGGGTTAAGAACTGCTTGAAGATGAATTCTTAGGACTTTGCTTAGCACCTGAACCTTGCATATGTTTCACAGAGGCTGGAACATATTTAGCAGGAGACCTTTAGAGGCCTCTAAAGTTTTGCAGTCTCATTTGTGGTATGGTTAATAGGCTGCTCCAAGGTTTGCCATATTGTACCAAACAGGGCAGTACAGGGCTTATCATACCGGTTCGGTATCGGCATGCAGTACGGAGGGCATACCAATACTTGGTATGCTGAACCAGCCCTGTACCAACATAGTAGTAAGTTGGCACCGATATGGGGTGTGGTATTGAGATGGTGAACCTAGGGCTGCTTAATTATTTAGTTGTCCAAGAACTGAAGAACTACATTGATTATTTTCATTCTCATCATTGTAAGCCTATCATTTTTCTGGATGCGTAGTTATTGCTCAATATTATGTATCAAAAAACATTGCCTGGATTCAAAGTTGTCTTACGAAATATTACTTGTCTCCCAAAGCTATGTGGCATGTAAGCAACATCCTAAAAGAAACTATTGCTTCCCACTACATGCTAGATCAATGATATGTGTTTTCATCTATTTCTTCTTTTAACTATATAATAAATGTATGAGAGGGTAAATGATTGAAGCGAAGTGTCCAAAAATTTTAATTCATAGTATCTAATTTATCGATCATCACAAATTATAGTTGTGTTTATGAATGATTGAGTAATGTCATTCTCTTTCAACATATTAACTGCTGGCAAATAGAGAAAACAAAGAGAAAAAGATATTTTAATATCTATTTTGATCTTCAGTGTCAGCCAAAGTTGACTTCATTTACTGTATCCTTTTTTCTTTTTCATATACAAATGTTTATGGTGACTAATGCTTTCCTTGTTCTTAGAGCTATTCGTTAAACATCACAACTGTAAAAGGGTTTGAAATCTTCACGGGGAGTCTTAAGGCTCAAGGCTTCCAGAAATCTGGACGAAGTACTGGAGTCGATCTTGTTTTGAGCTGTGTTGATAATTATGAGGCTCGTATGGCCGTGAACCAGGTAAGGACCTTTTCTATAGGACCTTGTTTTCTGCAGGCTCAATAAGAAAGACAAAATGATAATTATTTTCGAAATGACAACAAAACCATTTTATTGCTCTGCGACTAGCATCTTTTGCAGTTTTTTGGATTTTAATAATACCCTTCTCTTATGGTTTCCCATGGGCATTCTCATTTTCTTTTTGTCCTGTTTCTAAAACAGTTGTTAGTTTTGTTATTCAGGCATGCAACGAGCTGGGTCAGACATGGATGGAGTCTGGTAACCTGCATGCTCTCATTTATTTTTGAAGATTCAATCATGATATTTCTGTGATTTTCTAAGTATTTGTTGAGACCTTGGTGATGGCTGCTTTATTACTGTAATTTGTATTCATTAGCTGTAATTTTAGGGTATACTGATAATCTTAGCTCCCTTACTTTTAGCTAAATATTTGTTTTAGAATCTAGCAGTAAATTTGGGCAAGAAATATTTAATTCATTGCTTCTAGTTATCACCGTATAACCAGCATGATATTGGAGCTGACATCAAAAATCAAAACCGGGTTCAGATATAGAAATATTGATTATTATGATCAAATTCTATGTTGTAAAAATTCTCTCAACTTCATTAGAATGTTTGAGGTTGTCACCCAAATAAAGTTTGGTTTGTTGTGTGCTGGAAATATTTTTTCAAACATTGTTTTGTAAAATCTTACAAGGAATGTTACGCGAACCATCAAGTCTCATTCCATCTATCTGGGGTTGGCTTTCTATAAGGAACATTTATATTTCTGTGTTTATAAATATGTAAATTTGAAGATGACTGACAATGCATCTAGGCTAACTGGGATGCGCAATGACTATTGTCATGCGAGGTCATTCAGTTTAGTTATGCACTTCAACCATGACACCCTAGATATCTTAAATCATATATGCACAGCAGAGTTTAACTGGTTTGGATGGCTATTTGCCAATAATAAAAGCAAAGCTATTATTCTATTGTCAAAAAATCATTCATTTGGTAATCACTTGATGTCTTGATGTGTACATAAATTTTCTTTTAGTCTTTCTGGACATTGTAGATCATGATGAACCAAGGATTGCTGTACTGGTACCAGGACCCGTACCGATCAATGACCGGTACGGTACCGTACCATACCGGTACATGTACCGGTCTTAATAAATTAAAAAAAACTATCTTTTTCCTCCTCTCAAGCAAGGATTGCTAAACCGGACCTGAACCGGACTTGAACCGAGCCCGAACCGGACTGAACTGGGCCATACTAGTCTAGTTCAGGCCAATTTTTATGGTTCGGATCCCGAACTATTTTTTATGACTGAACCATACCGGTTCTTGATCGGTACAGTACGGTGTGTCTTGTACCGGACGGTACGGGATGGTATCGTAAACCCTGTGATGAACAATGTGGATCATCAATTTAGATGTCCCATCTTGTAGTTTGACTGCCAAGCACGGTATAGTTATGTGCTATGAACATAAAACATTAAAACCATTGTACATATGCATGAAGATTGAGTTGGAATATTATATGCATGATAAGAAATTAAGCTGGATAAAATCTAAGTTGATTATTATGTGCCTAACTTGGTAAGATAGGACACCGTCTTGTCAAAAATGTGACCTTGTGCCTTGCAAGGATGAGGATAAATTTCTTAAATAGCAAAACTATCTAGATAAGCAAAACTATCTAGATAAGCTTTTAAAAATATAGGATGTCATAAGTAATAGTGATTGAAAAACAAATTTTTAGATACATTGACAGCATAAGAGAGATAAGGATATATCATATATGTATAATTCTGAAACTATCTCAGGTTCAAAGCTTTAAAATCGAGCAAATTGGACTAACCGCCCAATTTGTATAGAATCAAGGACAGCACGGTTTAGACCTGCTTGATTTAGGGGCAACTCTAGTTGAACTACAGCAAACTTAGTGAACACTTCTAAAACCGCTCAGTTCACCCCATACCACGCATGAGCTGAGGTCAAAACACTTGGTCTGCTTGGCATTGTAAAAACCTTTGCTTCCATCTCTTCTTTGGTTCCTCCTCTACTGCATCTATCATGGTCACGCCTTGTCTTCAGCTCCTCCATTGTGGAGCCCCATCAAGGCTTGGCCTTCCTCACTTTTTCCATTGCCAATTCCTATCCAGCTAGCATTGATAGCAGCCAGCAACCACCTTGGTTGCCTGGATCTCACTGTCGGTGGTGGAGTTGGATTGTATTTTGAATCCAGCAAGCTCAAGGTGCTTGGCAACACCCTATGGTGAACTTGATCCTCTCTCTCTCTCTCTCTGTGTGTTCCTTTTTTTCTTCTCTGTTTAAAGGCTTGGTAGAGGCTAGCCATGATGGTGGAGGGGTGGAGACCATTTTGCCTGCTTCTGAGGTCTCATGTCCATTTATGCTGGCAATTCTACCCTTCATACACTTCTATGTTGATAGATAATTTTTATTCCATGTTTATAAGAAGGACCTATGATTTATGTCAAATCAAACTAGGAGATGGGCTTGGGGTATTTATTTTCAACAAAATGCTACCTATCCTTGGGTAGAAGCCTCACAATGAGAAATTAAATATGAATTTGACATTTATGCTCTATATTGCACCAAAATCTGAGATCAAGAAGGTAAAAATACATACCAGAAATATATGAAACAGATTTATAGGGATCAACACATTGCATTTCGAACACATTCTAGCATGCTAGATTAGATTGTTCATTTCTAAGCTTTGCTGAATTGAGAAGCCAATGGTTTGGTGACTAACTTGTTAGATTGTGCCAAGGAGAATATGCAGGAGAGATCGTAGCCGTGAAGACTCTCTTTAGAATTGCTACGATTGGTCTATAGGGAAGGAATACACGGGTTGTGCGTCATTTGTAGTGTATTCTAAGCCATTGGCTCACTGTGACAAAAAATTGTAGATTGAATACAACCATTATCCTTAAATGAAAAATCACTTATATTCTATTTTTGCAAGCATCCAAATTAATTGGATGGCACTGTGGCAATTGACCAAAGTTTGGCTTGTTGGTGAGTTAGATGACACCTAGGGTTCCCAAATCTATCTTAGCAGTTGTTGCAATTGAGATCCACCAATTATTGATTGAATGATGTTATCTTGTTTTAAAACCAGATGCAACAGCATGATGTTGAATTATCGTATATTTTTATGGTAGATAATTTGATAGTTGAATAGACAATCATCCTGTATGATTAAGTTTGTAGTACATTGTGCCTCGACTGCAGGGAATTCATTTGCTCGTTGGTCCAAATGGATAATGCGGTATTGTACTTCGAAGAATTTTCAGTATACTCAGCACCCTTTGGTCCATCCTTTAAAACAATCCAATGAGTGATGTTGAGAAGAACTTGAATAAAATGAGAGAGCTTTAGCACATGTTATATATATAATTTAAAGTTTTTTGCGTACATACCCTCCCAAATGTTACAATTTGTGTGAATACCCTTCTAAAATCGATATTTGCGTGTATGTCCTCATAAAACATTTGTTTTGCATATATGCTCTTATTTTTCCTTTTTTTGCAGTGTACCTATGCCATCTAACTCCATTAAGAAATTAGCTATTTAAAATTAAAATGATCAAAATACCCCTAATGGATAGACATGCAAAAAGAAATATTTATTTATAAGGGTATACATATAAATGGCAACTTTATGAGGGTATTAATGCAATTTAACATATTTAGAAGGGTATACACAAAAAAGAATTTAATTCTGTTTTTATCTATTTCAACTTGTTTTAATACTTAGACTAGTCTAGTACTTGCTCATCAATATTTTCTATGAAAATATTGCTCAAGAAAAAGATCGATTCAATGATTAGATAAGAAAAAAGTTTTTTTTTATCAGGAAGAGGGAAAATTCAACTGGTCAAATAATTTTCTAGCAAGACCCATTAATCTATTACACATTTTTGAAGTAGAAAGATAATTTCATATTTGTAATTAATTTTAAATTTAAATAAATATGATTTTAGCGAATGACATCAACTGAATTGCTATGTCAAAGGTATTCATACGAAAATAATATTTTATGAGGGTATGCATGCAAATATCAAATTTGGAAGGGTATTCATGCAAATCCAATATGTAGGAGGATATTCACATTAAAAAAATATAAAGATTTTTTGTGGTATGTATACCCTTCTAAATATATGAAATTACATGAATATCTGTAAAATATCTATCTGCATGTACACTCTTATAAATGTTTCTTTTTGTGTACTCATCAAGGATATTTCAGTCATTTCAGTTTTAAACCACTAATTTCTTAATGGTGTTAGCATGGATACATGTTTATAAAAAGGGAAATAGAAAGGTATACATGCAAAACAAATATTTGATGAGGGTATGTCTGCAAATATCAATTTGGAAGGGTATTCATGTGAATTCTAATGTTTAGGAGGGTATGTATGCAAAAAGCCCTATAATTTATATAGTGTATGATGTATTATATGTGTATTAAATATGCATATATCCATCTTCAACGTGCACATCAAACCATGGGTACGATACTTAACTCGATATTCTCACTTTCTTCCTTGCAAAGACTGCATTTAGACAAATAAAATGTCAAAAGAAACTTAAACCAGAATTTTAAGGCCAAAATAGGCTGTATCAATGTTTGAGGTGCATCAATGTGTCCTAATGGTTCCTTCCATTGGTTTGATCCTTGGTTCAGCATATACCATACCAACTCTTCACTGATATGGGTTAAATCATCAGTTTTTCAAACCTTGGTTAGCTTCTCACCTCACCCTAACAATAGCTTCAGAGCCCAGAGGTTCTTCTGCAATCTGACAAACTTATTTGTAGCCAATGATCCAGTGTACAGTGAAAAGGCAGTCTGATGATAAAATGCAATCAGGAGTATTGGATGCTTCAAACCTTCAAATTTGATTCTTGCTTTCTCATGAATCCCTGAAAAACTTTGATGTTTGTGTTGCAAAGAGAACAAGTGTTAACAGAAATTTGTTTTTCTGCTCATGTGGAAAATTATATAATATATCTGCTACATAGAAATGGTATGTTCGCTACAGTAGGCATGCATACATGTAGAATAAGGTAATATGCACTTGAGTATATTATGTAACATTTGGATAATGTCTTCTTATGGCTGCAATGGAAACTTCCACTTGTTCCATTCAACTTCTATTTTGCCTTGCTTCTTTGTTCAATACTACATTGCATTGCCTCTTTTACCTGCCATTGCTCAGTTCACTCCATCCCATGTTTCACCATCAATAAGATCACCCAACAAGGTATCTAGAGAGAGTGACATTTAGGGGTTCCCAGTCCATGGCTTCTAGTTCTGGACACGGCTTCTAGTTTTTGTCTTGGCATGTCTAAGAATTGCCACTGCCTTCAATTGAGAGCAAACCTTGGCATGGTCCTTGTTCTCACTGCACTGTTGACTTAAAGCAAATGCAAAAAGCTTCTACAACTTGTCTTAAGACAGAAGAAGAGTCCCCGGATTTATATTTTGAGAATTTGATAGCTCCAGCCTTTTATTTTATTGAGTTATATATATGTCATAGTAATATCTTTTTCTTTGCAACCATATTGTATTGG
The DNA here is from genome assembly GCA_021397845.1 of Areca catechu. NCBI lineage: Eukaryota > Viridiplantae > Streptophyta > Magnoliopsida > Arecales > Arecaceae > Areca > Areca catechu. Next base: position 10,467,400 of record CM038044.1, read on the forward strand.
AAGAATGGAAAATCTATGCTTCAGAAAGTACTTCTCTATACCTTTTTTTTTTAAAAAAAAAAAAAAAATCTGCTTAGAGTAGTAGAAAGAAAGTCCAACTTATTGCTGTTTTTGAATGTGGGCATTAGATTATTTCTTGTTCTATTTATCTGCCTCTGTTTAAGTTCAAAAGCTCACATTCCATGATGCTGAACTTAAAGCACTGGGTGGATTTGCCTATGATATATCAACTGCATTGTTGGGAAGGAATGAACTAACACTTTAAGATTTTTTATGGCAGGTGTATCTGAGGATGCTGTCTCAGGTCATATACAACTGCTGGTTCCTGGGAAAACTGCTTGTTTTGCATGTGTACCTCCATTGGTAAGTTAACTTACTGGGAAAACTGCCTCTGAGTTCAAGAACCATGCAGTGGAATTTCAATGTGTACATGAATACTTTCTTCCCAGATTTCCAGTAAATGTTGTATTTAATTCATAATTTGTCATGTTATACCTTTCTAGCAGTGCAAACAAGCTGAGTTGCTCATGGGCAGCTTGGGCTCGGCCCATTAGGAGCTTGTTTGAGCTCAGCTCTGCTCATAAACGAGCCAAGTCTGAACATGTGTTTTGTTCGGATGTTGAAAGAAAGCTCTGCTAGGTTCAACTGAAGCTTGGCTCAAGGGTTAGCTAAGCTAAGCATGAAAAGGTTATGTTGAGCTTGACTTTAGTTCAAGCCAAGCTCAAGCAGCTCATTTCTGAGCCCAAGCAGGTTGGTACTTGGTTCATTTTGGCTTGTCTGCAACTCTATGCCTTTCAAACCTTTTTTAGAGTAAACTAGTTGTACATGATTTACCACTTTGTATGAGGCCTTGCTTTCTATTGCAACTAGCAAATTATAGGGTCATTTGTCATTAAATGATGAATAAGATATTTGCTTTGATACGCTGTGACTACAGTTGGTAACCTGGTAGTTTGAATTTCGGGACCATTACTCTGATTATATCACTTATGGGAATTACTAACTTTGTTAAGCATTTGATTTTGCTTTTTATCCTTATATGTAATGGTGCATGCATGCACATAAACATGCAGAATTGGAAGCAATTTACAAACTGAAGACATGCCTATGCATGAGATAAGAACAAATGTGGCAAGTTAGCAATCGTTCTTTGGGATTTAAGATTATGATTTCTTATAATACATGGTTCTTGCTTGCACATAAACCTGCAGAATTGGAAGCAATTTACAAACTTAAGACATGCCTGTGCATGAGATAAAGAACAAATGTGGCAAGTTAACAATCTTTGGGATTTAAGATTATGATTTCTTATAATACATGGTTCTTGTTGATTGGGTTGGTGTTAATCATTCGTAGAATGGAAGTTGATAATCCTTGCAGGGTAATTGTACAATGGTGTATTAATAAGGATTAGTCTGAAGTTGTTTATGAGGCAACCTTGAGGAACCCATATTAGGAGAAATTACTTGTCCATTATACCTTCTATCTGCTCTTTAGATTTTGGTTTTTGTACTTAGGCCTCTACTTTTGTTGGTGCAATTGTCTTCAACGATGCATGTTGTTCTGTCCAAGTGAAATGTTGAATCTCTGTAATTTAAGCCTTAAACATTTTATTAGCTCCTCTGCAGATGCTTAAAGAGGCCATGCTAAGAGGAAACATTAATGAACTAAAAATTAATGTGATGTGTTATTGATATAAGAGGAATCTCTCCCTATGCTCTGATGATGATCCAAGTGAACATTAAACTGTTGGTTTTGCCATCATTTTGCATTGTTTGACTATATGAAACTGTTGATAAAGTTCTAATATGTTATAGGTTGTAGCATCTGGAGTGGATGAACGTACACTCAAGCGAGAAGGTGTGTGTGCTGCATCTTTGCCAACAACCATGGTAAGGAGATTCTCTCTCCTTCTTACCTGTCTACTCTGCTTCACTTTTATCAGCCAAAACAAATAATAGTCAAGGTGTTGTTGGCTCATTTTATTTCAAGAAACAATTATTAATCTTTTTTGAAATATCTTTCCATCAAATTACAATATTCTTAAAAGTTGTTATGATGGTCATATGTTTCAGTCATCCAACCTGTGATTGGAAACATTGTATATTCATGCCTAGGGTAATAACCAATAAGGTGTATTAATCAGAGAAACTGTTGTCTATTTATGTATATATGGTTATATGGTATTTGTTATGTATCCAATTACTTTTCACATGCCTTATGTGAGGGGGTGACATCAACTGTGATTCTTTATGTTGGGTTGTTCAGGTAACCAATTTACCTACAACTCTTCAGAATAGTTTTCTAGTCTTGTGATTCTCTATCCTTTTTTCATTGGATATTTGAGTTACCTCAACTAGCAAGCCTTGTGGCATCCACATAGGATCAGCTTGATGGATCCACGTATAACCCACAAATGTTTGAGAGCATGATCCTCTAAGGATTTGTGTCAATTGCTAAGCAATGTTATTCATGCAAAACTTGAAAGATGGGAGACTTACCTTTACTGGGTGGTGCATAGTTGTGTTGCATGCAAATTGCATTGAATGAATATGTGTGATCTGAGGGGTTGTGGGCTTTGTGGCAAATAATGCATAATATTTAGCTTTTCCTTTTATGGATCTTAACACATTCACCACCATGAAAATACTTTGTCCTTAGGTTACAAAAGAGTTTTGTCAGGGGTAACATGTGTTGCTTTTAGTTGCACTTAATTCAGAGCTGTTTAATTCTTAGTAATTTGACTGGAATTTTGGGTGCCTACCAATATGGCATTTTTCATTGGCACATATTTTTATTTTTATCCAAAACTTTGTTCGTATGACATCCTTAGAGGTGTTTATTTGTTTTTTTTCAATTTGGAAATGTTCTACTTTCTTCCGTCATCTTTCCATTTGTTGTCTCCAGAATTTGAATCATATCCTCAGTTTTAATTTCTTGCATGCAGCTATTAATTTGATTGTATGGTAATTGCACAATAGAATATAGTGATGTTATTGGGCTATCATGATTTGCTTTTTGATAAACTTTTTTTTTGGGGTATTGTAAAATTAGATGATGTTTCATTGTTTTCTCTGTATTTTTAGTATATCTATAACCATTCTGCCTATCATGGAAAAGTGGAATTTCTGCATTGGCTCCAAATTCTTACTAATGGTTCACGAACTCAACTTTTCTTTTGTTGAACTCGACAATTGTTACCAATGCATTCATTACCTGTATCTTCTTTAAGACAATAAAATTACCTTTGTTTGTAAGGGTGGGTTTAGTAGCCCTGATAACATATGTATTGTCATGATAATAACTTTCTTTAGCAGCTTCTGTGTTTTTAACAAATAAACATAACATTCTGACATTGATTTATCTGTTTTTAATTTGGAAAGATTAAGCATATAACACTGTATGTATGCCATTTTTCTCATTCTCTTTTTCTTTTTCCTAATGTGGTAATGCTGACTTTCTATTTCACAATATGATTTATCATCGGCTGTTGTTGGACAAGCTGTTCATTAATTGCTAGCATTGTTATCTTTATCCAATTTTTACTAGCTGGAGATAAATTATCTATTCAGGGTGTTGTTGCTGGTCTCCTAGTACAGAATGCACTTAAATACTTGCTGAAGTTTGGGCAAGTTTCTCCTTATTTGGTAAGTTCAGCTCCTGAAAATCTAATCCATAATCAACTTGTACCCAAGTTCTTGTACTTATGTGGCTCTTTTATCACCACCACTGGTGCTTCATGCATTTCAAGTCTTTTTATCAACATTCATATGTTACATATCTTATTTTTATGAGTTAAAAAATAAATAAATAATTCCATAATTTTAGCATATGTGCTAAATGTATGAATTCCTAATAGATATTGATTAACTCACTGGTAATCAACAAAAGCTGAATTAATTAGAACATTTTACAATTTTCTATGGTGTACTGATGTTAAGAGCATTTTCTGGCTGAATTTCATCACATCATTTACACTGCAGGGATATAATTCGCTTAAAGATTATTTTCCAGCCATGGAAATGAGACCAAATCCACAGTGTTCCAACTTTGCATGTGTTGAGCGGCAGGTATTTAGTTTGTGTGCTACATATTCATGAAGTGGCATTTTATAGAATTAAAACCCACGTTCTGCCCATTGTACCGTGCATCCTGAGTCATGGTTACAACAACATATATTGTGCAGGAGGAATATATCCAAACAAAACCAGCTAGAGATGCTGCAGCTAAGGCGAAGATGGAAGCTGAAGCATCAGCAGCAAGAGAAGGCCCACTTCACTTGGAGAATGAGTGGAATATAAGGTACTTTATTCTTGTTAGTAATCTTAATAATCTCCTACAATCTTAATTAGCTAATAGGTATCTGTTATTTTTTTCCACCATATAATAATCACATACAGCTAAATTTTGTAGTTACAAATTACAATGCTACCTTTAGGGTATGCATGCATTGTTGCATGCACATGTTTATCATGTTGCCTGCTGATGTGTTATTTCATTCTTTATGGCAGTCTATGCCTGTAGCTGAACGTACATGGACTCCTTGTGCAACCATATGCTCACTTGGGTGCACAACTCTTCATGTTTGTGTGTTTGTGCATGCTTATTCTTCAGCTTTCATGGTACCAAAATTCATATCCATGTTTGAAGGTCTTTGCACGATAACTTCAGAAACTATTTGTGAGAATTGTTCATCCCTTTTCTGATCAGATGGTTGGGTTGGTCCTTATTATTTTGCCCTTTAAATTGTTCATTGGTCAAAGAGCTATTACATTGAATGGGACAAAGGACTTTATAATGATTTTATTAATTTGGGTTTTGTATCAATGCCTGTATCATTTGATCCTTACCGAGTCACCCCATCCAACAAAAGTCCTAATAAGCGAATCATGCCCAGCAGCTCCACTGTGATTTCCACTGTCATCCTGATTATGCTAGGTTCAGGTCACTTGCTGTTGTTCTGAGGTAGGTTTGCCCTTCTATAGTTCTAGACATGGTCTTGTCATCATTGCAACAACATGTTTGTCTGTTGTCAGAACTCAACTTGATGTTGACCCAATGTAAGCTGATCAAGGTAGGATTTCCTATCTTGCCTCTAAAAGTACTTAAACTTTTCGTAATTTATGTACTCTAGCATTTTTTGGAACTTTCTTTCTCTCGTTTCATATTCTACCTGTCAAAACACTAATTTATTTCCTTTAGAGATATTTTATCTCTGATTTAGGTGCCTTTTTTCATTTTCTTTGCAATTTTTTGTGCCTAATTTAGTATTTTGGGGTATTTTCATCCACTTCCCTTGTCTTAATGGTCATGGTTGACTGTTTGCAAATAAGTTTTGAAAAGCGAAACCTAGATAATTGGGACATATATGCTAATGTAATTATGTTTTAGAAAGTTCCTTTTCTTGCTTAACGGTTTTTATGTTGGCAAAAATGTATCAGATATAATATTGGTTAGAGAAAACAAGCTTGATTTTTTTTGGTTTTATCTTGACATTATTTTTTCTTTCAGAGAAAACTTGATATCATATCTATTTATGAAAATATAAGCCCATTTGGAAGGTTTTAGTCAAGGTTATTTCTAACTTCTAACCTATTTTTTCAATTCTAGATCCATTAAATCCTTGCTTGATTTAATCATAGCTCGATAGATTTATTGTGCTTGATTTAATCATAGCTCGATAGATTTATTGAAGAAATTCTAGATACATGACCATTCGAGATTATTTGCTATTTGAAACAAAAATATATCAATAATTATTCAAGCAAACTGTGAAATTGAAGCAATAAGTTATCAATCCAGAAGTTCTCCGCTTCAAATCAAGTATTCAAGCACTGCTGCCATGCAGCATGCTGTCTGGTGGCTGTTACAGCAGATTCCATATAGCACCTAAATACAAAAGAAAGGATATCAGGGTCCCTTCCAGTTTGGTGTGGAGCTGTACTGAGCCATATCAACCTGTCTGAACTGGCATGGTTTGATATGGACCGGCATGCTCAATGGTCAGTGACAACTTATTGTCAGGTACTTATACTGCCCCAACAAGGTATGTGCAGGCTGACAGAGATCTCTGCATGGATTGACACATGAAACCTTCCTTCAAATTTATCTCCCAAATCCCTGTTTGGATCAAGTCAATCAGGTTGATTTTAGGAGAGAATGCGGTGTTATTCTTGGGAAGATTCCAAGGAACTAACCTTGATGAGGGGGTCCTGCTTTATCTGTTGCTGTTTACCAAGAACTTACAACCAAGTTGACTACGTTAACAGTTGTCTTACGCTGTGTCATGTCTTGATACCCTATGATATCAGTCAGTATAACAGAATGCAACTAGTGCATGATCCACAAGAAAAATCAAAATCACAACAACTCATTCATCTTGTTGCATAAAATCTGCATATCTTCTGGTCTGTGATCTGGCAATATCAGACATCTCAAAAGTAGACCTGTTTAATGAGCAGGCCATGTCAGGTTCGGCCCGGGCTCAAGAAAGATATAACTGAAGTCAGGCCCAAGCCCTGCCTTTGGGTTTACTTCCTAGGCCCAAGCATGGTACTTACTTGGGCTTCGAGCTTTAGGCCAGGCCTCGGACTTCCTAGACCCTTTTTTTCAGTTTGAAAAATATAAAAAATACTTGCAAAGGTTAAATATTTGAAAAGGAATGGCAAGGCCCATGAACTTTGTTTGTGGTTGTTCATAAGGATTGCTGGTACATGGAAGAGAGCTATTAATATTTTTCTTGGTCACCAAAACCAGATTCTTAAGACATAAGTATATATTATCTATTATATGAGAATGGGGCTTAGGCTGGGCTGAACTAAATCTGAGTTTGGCCTTTTTTAACAGGCACGCTGCACGCTCATATTTAAGCCCGGCTTGGCCTGCCAAGCTTAAAATCCAAGCCTAGGCTCATCCGAAATGCTTTGGACTCAGGCAGGCTAAGCAAGCTGTCAGGCTTGTGACAAGTCTGGCAGGCTATCGAGCCTGTGAACAGGTCTAATCAAAAGACATATTTATGTCATATCCTAGTGTAGGACAAATAGCCAAGTTTGCGTGTCAATTAGTAGTTTGAAATTGTTGTCTATATCAATATGCTGCATGTGATACAAACCCACAAGCAATCATAAGATTGTAAGGCAAATGTTGAGTTTAAGTTTCTTGGTACCGTCCCGAACCACCTGGTTCGGAATGTACCATACTGTACTGGTCAAGAGCCAGTATGGTTCAGCCATGGAAAAAGGTCCGGAATCTCGGACCGTTCAAAAATCCTATACCGGACCGGTGCATTTTGCCCAATTTGGGCTTGGTTTAGCCTAGCTCAGATCCAGTTCAGCTTAAACAATATAGCCATGGAAAAAAAAGAACTTTTTATAATTTCATGAACCCGGCACGGTACGATATGGTATGGTACCATACCGTACTAGTCGGTGGCCAGTACGGGACCCGGTACTGGTTCAGTATTCCTTGGTTGAGTTTTTAGGAAACTATTACATGCTCTCGAGTCTCAATAATCTGCTTTTCGTACAGATTAAAATGTTCTTTTTGAGTGATCAAGTAATAACATATAACTATTTTTTTCTTGTTTGTCCTCTAATTTGAAGATTTTTTGAAACTGTGAGATAACCTTCTTTTATGGTTATGAAATTCTTGTTATTGTGTATTGAATTGAAACAAAGATGGTCTTTTATTGATACAAACAGACTAATGAAAAACTCAGACACTGCCTTCAAAGTCAAAACTTAATAAATGTCAAGTTTAGGTGATGTCAGTAAGTGATTCAATAGCAAGCATAGTTGAGATAAGGATATTGAAGAAACCTTCAAAACCACTACCACATTATTGCCAAAAAAAAAAAACTAGAAAACTAGAATTTAGTAGACTTGGAAAATGAACAAATCTCAATCTGACACTGCTCTTGCTGATGTTGGTAGATGGGTGGGTTTCACTGTGTTCCCCATTGAAGTATGGCAGTGATTATTGCTAACTGGACTCTAGATTATAAACATTATTAACTTCTTCAAGCACATCGCTTCAGAAGTTTGAATTATTCTCCATAAACAGAGGATGAAGGTGATTTGTATATTAATTCCACTAATGCAGACAACCAAATAAACTTAGGTACACCATTACATTACACTTGAGTATTGGATGTATATAGAGTTAAAACAATTGAATGGATATATTATTCTCCATAAACAGAGGATGAAGGTGATTTGTATATTAATTCCACTAATGCAGACAACCAAATAAACTTAGGTACACCATTACATTACACTTGAGTATTGGATGTATATAGAGTTAAAACAATTGAATGGATATCAAGTTTTGAGGTAGACATTTTGGCATCCATCTGCCAGATGTTGTTACAGAATATCACACCTTATTTGTCCTTAGGTTTGATCTTGAGATTATGGATGCTTCAGCTTGCCGATAAAATATGAGTGCTATTATTTGTTGAAGAGTTTATTTTTATGTTCTTAACTGTGATCTTCCTAAAACCTTCAATATTACCTATCCATTTTAAAGAGTTCTTGTGATAGGTTTTCACTTACAAGACTTTCAGTTTTTCTTGATATTCTAATTTTACTTGTTTATGCAGTGTTGTTGATGATAGCGAGGTGGAAACATCAAATGCTTCCAGTGCATCAGGTGATCATTCTGCCATAGCAGGGCCTCTATTTTCTCTTTTCTTTGTTTAAATCTTTATCATTCCTGCACCTCTTGTCAAGCACATGCAGGTGCTCTTCCAGAAGGGCTTACCCACGAGCTCCCAAGCGCTGACAAATATCCGGAGTCACCGGTAGATGGAGACGCGTGCCCCCTGGTAGATGATCTTGAGGATCTACAGCGGCAGCTTGATGCCCTTAATGCATCATGACCTTCCAGAAACATGGACCTTGCAATTTTATTTGAACCCTTTTTTTTTCTAGTGCGAAGGATATTTTTTGAGTAACAATTGCTTCCCTGATTCCCTTCTGTTAAGGAAAAAGGGAAATGGGGGGAAAGGGATCTTGATCTAATTATGAGGAACATTAGCTTCCCTTGTTCCCTTCTGAAAAGGAAAAAGGGTAATTATGGGGGACAGGGGTCTTGATCTAATTATGAGAGACCTTACATTTCTTATTCACTTAACCCACATTCCTCCAAATTCTACAGAATTTAACTTTGCGCTTTTCTATGGAGCCGCAAAAGGTCCAGTGCCTGCAATCTTTGGTGGCAAAATCTGCTCAAAGTTCAAAGCTGTGTGTGTGTTTGTGTGCATGCACACTCGTCTGCCTGTGTACAACTAGAGTCCAGAGACTTCATGCGTTGGTGACCTTTTGTCTTCAATTGAGGGCGGCGTTCTTGAATGAACTGCAATTGTCTGTTCAGGTTCAGGTTGGAGACTGGCACCAGCTGCCATGTTCTATAGTTACACAGTATTTAACCTTTCTTTTATGCTTATGAACAAGTTAAATGCAAATTGTGGTTTGGTCAGTTCCCATAAAGCTAAAAAATCCATCGTAGGTGATGTTGGGGGGTGAATGATTTGAGGATGTTAACCCCGCATCAGCTGCGCTTTGTCCCACCTGCCCCGCCTGCTTAAAAGAAAATTATTCGATTTGTTGGAATTGGGGCAGGTGTGCACTGCTGTCAGTCTATTTTAAGTCCTAGGTTGCCCTGCTCTTGATTCGAACATTTTAAAGCAAGCATTAGAGTTGTATTTGATTCGGGGGTGACTATTTTCTAGTTGTGATGATGGTCTGTTGGGGAGATTTGCTCGGTAGCACATTAACCACAGGGTTGGTGGAAAACCAGGCATCCGCATGAAGGCGATGGAAAGCTGCAATGCGAAAGACCATGTTTTAGATCCAATCGGAATCACGGGCGGTCAACAATAAATTATGGATTCAACAATAAACAATAGAAGTATTGAGTTATAGAAGTATTGAGTTGTTTAGTCTTCAATCTTATCTTGTATTTAGATCTTATATAGGAAAATAAATAAGTAAATAAATAAATAAGTAAATAAATAAATAAAGTCCGGATATATGAGAGATATATGCAAATATATAATATGCAAAGATATACATCCTCATTCTTTATTTTATTCAGTTTGGTTTAATCCTTTTTTTTTTAGAGGAAAAGATTGGGCCAAGTTTAATTGCAATCAATTAGAAAAGCAAACAGGAGCTACTGATTATGCACGCTTATATGTTGTCGGAAAGAAAAAAAAAAATGTTGCATCCAATGGAAGATCTGTGGTCTATTGGAAGATAGATCCGGGGCGCCTCAATACCAACTATTTAGTGTTAATAATCAGATAAATTTACCTAGGGTGCCTTGACCATCTCGAGTTAAGATTTTTTTTTTTTTTTTTTTGGGATAATGAGCAAGGCAAAGTTTTCAAGAACCAGAACATAGGATTGCTTTTATTAGCAACTACAAAGAGAACAAAAAAGGAATAGGTGAAGCTGAATGGAAGTTAATGAATGTCCCTTCTAGCAAACCAATCTGGATAATTTGTCTAATTGCAAGCATGGTTACTCGAAGAATGGTGGGCAAGAATACAAATCCCAAAGAATGTTCGCAATGGAAGATACCTTGTTGATCTATTGGAGATGAATTGTCTTTTCTAAGCAATTCGGAGCTTCGTCAAAGCCCTACAAGAATTATTAACTTGTCAAGAGGCGGCATATAAGAATGTCATTATGAAAAATCCAGCACTTTATTGTCACTAATAGATTCATTGAAGTTAACCTTAACCGCACAACGGGAAGGGACAACAAATACACTAAAAATAGGGAAAATAATATGTATAGATGCTTAAAGAACCAAAGGCATCCAAGTGCCACGAGAATAAGGGTGAGGCAATGATTAGAGTACCTGCATAAGTTTTAAGTTTTAGGATAAATTACGGAAATATTTTTTTAATTTTTTTTTATACTTTCTTGATTTTAAAAAGTATTTAAAAAATGTTAAACTAATTGTTCAAGTTTTTAAGATGTTTTACAATAGTTCTACTGTTCATTTACCAACAAATAGTTTTAGTTTTTCATTTTAATAAACAAAAATGTCCATCACTTCTGTGGAAGAGGTTACTGGTGAGGAAGAAGTGGAGATGGAGAAAACTGTTGTGTAGAAAAAGGGTGGCATTGAATGCCTTATAAATGGAATTAGAGAAGGAGGAAGAAGAAGAGGAGAAGAACGGTGGGATTGGAAGAAAAATGAAAGAAGAGGAGGAGAAGGATAGGATTAGAGGAGAAAAAGAAAAAGGGGGTGAGGAGGAAAGAGAGGGGGGAAGGAGTGCTCACCGATGAGGAAGGGATGGAAATGGAAGGAGCCTCCATGGAAGGGAAGGGTGAGTAAGGGACGGAAATGGAGAGAGCCTCCATGGAAGGGGAGGGTGAGATTATGGAGGTCAGCATGGAGGGGAAGAATGGTATTAAAGGCTTTATAGGTGGGATTTGAGGAAGAGAAGGAGGAAAAAAAGGAGGAAAATGATGGAATTAAAGAAAAATAGTGAGATTGGAGGAGGAGAAAGAAGGAGATGAGGAGGAAGATGAGAAGGGGTTGCCAACGAGGAAGAGGGCATTAAAGGCCTTATGCATATGATTAGAATAGGAGAAGAAAAAAAGAAGAGGGATATAATTGAAGGAGAAGGAAGAAGAGGAGGAGAATGATGGTATTGGAGAAGAAGGATGAAAGGGAGAAGGGGTTGCCAATGAGGAAGAGGGCATTAAAGGTCTTATGCATATGATTAGAATAGGAGAAGAAAAAAAGAAGAGGGATATAATTGAAGGAGAAGGAAGAAGAGGAGGAGAATGATAGTGTTGGAGAAGAAGGATGAAAGGGAGAAGGGGGCAAGGAGAAAGGGGAGGAGGGGAAGGAGAGGTCATCAAAGGAAGGAATAGTGGTAGAGAGAGTTTTCAATGGAGTGGAAGCACTCATGGGTAGAATTAAAGGAAGAGGATAAGGAGGAGGAGAAATGGATGAGGAGGAAGGAGAGGGGAAAGAATGAGTTGTTAATGAGAAGGGGCAAAGATGGAAGGAGCTATCGTAAAAGCAAGGGCTCAAGGATAGGCTTAGAGGAGGAGGAAAATAAGAAGGATAAGTAGATGAGAAGAAAGAAGAGGAGGGGGAAGTAAGGGTTGCCAGCAATGAATGGATGAAGGTGGAGGAGTCACCATGGAGGAGAAGAGGAGGGAGAAGAATAACAAGGAGGAGTTGAAGAGGAAGGAGAGGACAAAGAAGGAGAAAAGAGGATGGATGTAGAAGGAGAGGAGTAGTGGAAAAAAGAGGAGGAAAGATAAGAGAATAGTGATTAATCATTTTATTAAATAATGGTATTATAAGATGGTTACATGATGTTATTTCATTAATAAAAATATTTTAATGATTTAAAGGAATAATTTGATACCATTTAAAATGGAGAAGGTATAAATGAAGTTGGATTAAAATTGATGGAATGTTTTTTTTATTTATTTTAATTTTTTATGATCTATCCTCCCTCTTTAAAAATATTTAAAATAAGAATTTGAATATAAAACCAGGTTAAGTCAAGCACGATCATATCATGAGCTGATCCCACTCATTTACAATCTTAATTGCAAATTGTCATTTACCCTTCAAAGATGGTTAAAACTTAAAAGAATCTCCCTTCCTTTTTTTTTTTGATAAAGTCGGGCGGTCACACAATTCTAGTACGAGAGCAGATTAGAAGAACCAAAAAAGAAGACCCTGAAGAGGCATCGGGATATTGTCACCCAGACTCCAAGATCAATTGCCCAAATGGTGAGCAACAAAGGAGTCAACCTAGTCAACAGTGCTATAAGCCTCCTGATAGACATGACAGATGGAGGCACTCAAGGACGGTTGGAGGGAGCTCCAGATATCACAGAGAAGAGGATGGGCATCAGGATACTCCACCCTATCTCGAATCCAGGTGATAACAGTGGAAGAATCTCCCTTAATGAGGATTTTTCTAGCATGCAAGTCATGAATAGTTTTGGTGATGTCGGCCCAAGCAGCTCTAAGCTCAGCCTCTAGGACCGAGGGCTCATGAAAAAAAGACCTCCAGCTGCAAGAAGCCTGCTATAGACATCTTGAATGATATATCCTGCACCACCAGATAGATCATGGATACTGGCATCAAAGTTTATCTTGACAAACCCTAGAGGAGGGCTCCCAGGAGATATAGAAGCCCATCGGGCCGCTACCGAGGTAGCAAGGGGGTTCCAGGGATCTAGGGTTGCAGGGGTCGTAACAGTGTCATAGTGAAAAAACTCCATCGCCATGAACGTAGCTCTCTGAAGAATTTGGTGTGCCGGAGTGGTCAGCTCGTCAAAAACTAGCATGATTTTAGACAACCAAATATGGTAGGTAATATAGGCATAGTAGCGACCATCCTCAGCCGACCGCTGCTGGAGCATGTCAAGGAAGGAGCATAGCCATGGCCCATCATCTCCATCCCAAGGCCACCTCCCAACCTGCCTCCGGATCAGCCTTATCCTGGGGCAACTGAGAATAGCATACTTAGTGGACTCATCCTCTAAGCCACAGACCGGATAGGACATCGAGATATCTATACCCCTATGCCTGAGCAGAGTCCTCATAGGGAGGCGATTCCAAGCCATCTTCCAAGGGTGGACGGGTAGTTTCCGGATCTAAGCTGCCACCATCCTCATATCAAAGGGTCTCCTGTACAAGTCAAAAATGATGCTTGAAAGGACCTTGGGATAGCAAGATTGATCCCACACCCTCAAATCCTGACATCGGTGACTCGGAATTGGGATGGCGAGAATCCTGTGTGCCAGGTGGCTTCCAAAGAGTCTGGTAATCTCTTAAGCTCTCCACATGCTGCCATCATCCGTCATCAAATAGCAAACACGAAGGGTATCGATTGCTCCATGCTCACAAATATTGACCACCTAGAGAGAGATAAGCTAGAAATCCACGCATCTTGACTGACATCAGTCGTAAATCCATCGCTAATCAAACATCTGACATGGGCCAATGCGATATAACCACGGGCACAGATCTCCCTCCAGATGAAAGAGCAACCGTGAGTAGATTGGATCTGAGATCCTTGACTCCACGTACCATATCGGGCCCACATCATCTTGCTCCATAGGCAATTGGGCTGGAGAAGAAATCTCATTACATGTCTGGTAATAAGTGCCTCCCTCCTGTCTAGCAAGGACTGAATTCCAAGTCCTCCATCCTTGACCGGCTGATAGACACTGTCCCAAGATACTAAGTGAATGCTATGACTATCATGACTAGAGTTCCAGAGAAAATTCTAGAACATTTGCTCCATCTCCCTCAAACAAGTAGTAGGTAACACTATGTTCGCTAGAAGGTAAACAGGAATAGAACATAAGACCGACCTGATGAGTGTGAGTCTGCACATCTTAGAGAGAGAAGTGGCCTGCCAACCCTCAAGACAACTGTGAACTCGCTGCACCATGGGTCTACACTCTGTCATTCGCAGTCTCCCACCAGTCACAGGGACATCAAGATAGGTGAGAATCCCGGTCTACTCAGAGATCCGCAATCTAGTCAGGATAGACTGCTTTGTCCATGCCTTCATTCTGGGGTTGAACGGATAGTAGATTTCTGCAAGTTGACCAACCGGTCGGATCCATGATAATAGGATTCCATAATGGAGGCGAGACTACTAGCATTCTAGGGGGTGGCCCGGCCAATGAGGAGGCAGTCGTCTACAAAAAGTAGGTGAGAGAGAGGGAGGACTCCAAGGGCGGGCTAGTAGGCCTCAAGTAACGACCTTTGGACAGCGACCCTTAATGCACGAGAGAGAGCATCAGCACATAAGATAAACAGGTAAGGAGATAGAGGACAACCTTGATGAAGCCCGGTTGATGAAGAAAAGTACTCAGTCGGGGTGCCATTCACTAGAATGGCGAAGCTAGGATCTGATGGGTTTCAATGACACAGCGGATGGTAGAATTTCAAAAAATTCATTTGAAAAACATAAGAAATCGATACCCTGATCCAGAATCCCTTGACCATAACAATTAACTAATCATATAATGAGGCTTAAGAAGAATACCTGATACGCTATAACCTTCTTCTTTCCACTAGGCACATAAGTGCATGCCCTCCAGAGGTGATCCACACGAGAATTGAACCAAGGAAACACTCCTTCTTTGCTTGCTTAAATCACTAAGACTCTTTGGCAGCCTTCCTAGCCTTCAACAGCCTTTTCTTCTTTCCCAGACTAATATCCTCCTGACAAGCACTCTGAACCCTCTCCAAAACTCTTCTTACTTCTACTTAACACTTCTTTATTCTCTTCCTAAGCCCTTGTCTTAATTTGGCAGACTTGTCTTAAAGAAAGAACAATATCTTAACAAGGGAAGGAAGAGACAAAGAGGATAAGTGCAAGAATGTAAGAAAGAAAGGACAGAATAAATTATGCTCTCGGTAAAACACCGATGGGTTTATATAGGAAAGCAAGAGGCGTGGGATAAGGCTCTTCATCAGCCCTTGATATGCTTTTCATCAGATCAAATAAGACCCTTCAATGAGAAGGAGTCTTTTGGATCTAAGAATACATCCTTTCATGCGCCATAAGACTTATCTGCATCTCTTGGACTTAACCGATGATTTTTCTTCACGCCATGTGGCATGCAACCGACTAATAAGAAGGTAATCAGCATGGGAATGAAGAGACATATCCCTTCAATTAATAAAACTACCCATTTAAATTTGAATTGGTGCGGCAACCATGAAGAGTCGCGACTCTTCATGTTGCGCGCGCCAATTCCTTCCTTCCTTTCCCTTTTGTATGGTAAAGAGGCTGAAGGAATGGGTGTTAAGATAAGGGGAGAGACTCCTTGCTTATCTAGAAACCACCTCCCCAAAGCAGAAGGACTCCTTTCTTTCATTCACGCCATATAATTCTAGCGCAAACACCAAAAGGCGCCAAGATCCAATCTAGTTTGGACTCTTCATAAATCCAAGATAAAGGCTGATAAAATCCAAATAAAATCAGATTATTTGACCCCACTTAGGACACAACCCAATCTAGATTTCTCATAAATTGGTTTGCCCAATTAGCAAGCAAATAGACCCAATCTAATTGGGTTAGGAATTAGGCTAGCATACATATGCTAGTATGCAATCTAGCTAGCCAATTAGGATTAATTAACCCTAATATAATATCCAATAAATTCCCAGGTTAATTCTCATATGTGTATGACCCTTTGGGTTTCACATCTAGCCAGCAGTAGGTCTGGGTCCAAGCCGATTCGATCCAATCGACCCGTTTGACCTAATTAGGTCAAATTGATCTGACCCAAGTTGCCAATTTGAACCAACTTTCAAATTGACTTATGAATCTAATTGAATTGATTCATGATAACCTACACGACATGATTGACGTTTAGCAACGTGTCATGCCTACCCGGAAGATGAGAAATTTGGTGAAAATTACCAAAAATACCTTTCAGTGGAAAGTTAGCGTGCAATTCAATCTCTCGATCTCCTTTTTCCCGAATAAGTGATGGGTATGGATTAATGTCAAACCCTACCACTTAGTCATTTCGAATCTCAATTCAATAATGATGACTCTATTGATAACTGATTAGAAAACCTTTTCTAATCTCATCCTGCTTTGATCAAAGACTCCCTGAGTCATCAATTGAAGAGATTACATGAGATAATATTTTCTCTTACTAGGAATGATCGATTCCTTATTGATCCACTCTCATCCTTCATACACCTTCCACCATATTCGAGAACATCCCGTGCATAACTCAATGTCATGAATGTGTATGAATCAAAACATGACTTAGTGTGCATAAGAATCTAAGGTGATCTCAGGTCTAAAGATCACTTGCACAACTCCCACTATGAGAACTACCTTTTAACAAGCAGTAAGGCATCTATAAGAAGTTCTCAGTGCGAATTAGTTCAGTGAACTCATGTCTACAATGAGCACCCATATCCTCATATTAGTGTCTCTACACTAGTGGTTGTGAGATCAACCACCTTTTCTTAAGAGCATACATAGGATATGCTGGTCTTTCCAGAAGTATCGATCCCCTAATCGATAATCCAACGACCAGGAACATTCTAGATTAGGGTTTATAGAAATTTAGGTCTCACTGTTATGATCTTCATCATAACCCTAATTCCTTTTCCTAACCTACGGGGTTCACCATAATCTATTAATCAGACACAGTAGTATGATGAAAACTAAATGCCTTTATTAATACATTAAAATGTCATACATGAGTTTGGAAGTTTATAGAAATGCCCTTACAATGATTGGCTTTTAGGGCATTATTCTTTCAGGATCCTCCACGTAGTCCATAATCCACCTAATCCAGTTGAGATGGAAGCTAAATTGATGGAGGGTCTGCCGAAGGAAATGCTAGCTCATCCGGTCCTAGGCACGCTCTATGTCAAGCTTAATCACTATAAGACTATATTGAGTAGGGGCATGTTTGAGATCGTGCATGAATTCATGGGCAAGAAGGACATTATCAGTGATGCAGCACCCCCTGATAAATACTCCTTGCTCAAGGCTGATGAGATGAGGCACAACCAACTGTAACCGCCTGACCAGGATCCTTGCACAAACTTTATAAAGGGTGGTACACAGGCTGATCGGTCTAAAATAGCTTGGAGCAGAAGCATCCGGTCTCTTTGGGATTACAATAATCACGGTTTTCTTCCAATCAGCAGGGATGCCAGCAACAAAAATTGCCTGAATTACCTCCACGACCTCGCCCCCAATGATGGACCAGTACTGACGGAAGAACAGGGGAGGGAATCCATCCAGGCCTAGAGATTTATCCTCCCCGAGGGACCAAAGAGCATCCTGCACCTCCCTAAAAGATACGGGAAGAGTCAAATTTGTGTTCTCCTGATCAGAGACCCTGTCCACTGGGAGAGCACCCTGAAGAGGCATCTCCTCGCCCAGGGGAAGGGTCACCTAGATTTGAAATACTGGAAAAACTACCTACCAATCTCATGACTATCTATTACCCAAGTACCATTATCCTCTCTCAGCTGCCTGATATGGTTGGCCGCCCTCCGGACGATGATAGCCTGGTGAAAAAATCTGGTATTCCGGTCCCCTTCCTTAATTTATTACACCCTAGATTTCTGCCTCCATAGGGTTTCCTGCTGCATTAATAAGGAATGATGGTTCAAGAGACAACGACGAAGCATCACCAGGTCGGTCTCCTGGAGGCCCCCTCCTGATCCTCCCATCGCTGGAGCTCAGCAATATTAGTTTCAAGCTCCTCTATCTATCTGTTGATGTCACCGACCTCAATCCGGTTCCACTAGATGAGCCTACGCCTGGCCAGCTCCAATCTCTGGATCATCGATACCTCGCATCCCCTCGGATTGGCATCCTCCAAATAGCTCTGATCAATTCCCAAGATCCCGGGTAGAATGTCCAGAACTTTTCGAAGAGAAATGGAGGTTTGGGCAAGCATGAACCACCAGTGCTAATGAAAAGCGGGCAATGATCCGAAGCAATCCATGGGAGGTGCTGGACATGGTGCCCAGGGAAGCACTGCAGCCAGTCAGCTGATCCAAGAGCCCAATCAATCCTCTTCCAAACTCTAGCAGTACCAAAATGGTTGTTGCACCAAGTGAACCGAGGACCATAATAACCTAGATCAATCAGACCGGTGTCATCCATGAACTGTCTGAACTCTCTAGAATCAATGCTGTCCACAAAGTGCCTGCCTCTCAATTTCTCATGAGGACCTGTAATACAATTAAAGTCACCCGTAACTAGAGAGGGGATGCCTTGAGATACTAACCTGGAGATCTCGTGCCAAAGCCTCCGCCACTCCCTATACTCAGTGCTCGCATAGACATCAGATACTAGCCATGGGCTGCCTGTCAACTCTGAAATGACCATGATCACCTGCTGCTCGCAGCTATAAAAAACATCAACTCACACAAAAGGCCCGCCTCCACATCACCAAAATCCCTCAAGATGGGCCTCTGGACTTGATAGCATAAGTGCTCCATATCATCTGAAGCCGCCGCCTCACTCGATCCAGGCTCCTCCAGAAAGACAAGTTTCAAGAAGAACACAAATATCAAGACAATGCTGATGAATCAATCCGCCAAAAAAAGACCGGAATGCAGGTTTTCTTATACCTCAGGAATTTCATATCAAAAGTCTCATAATGATACCTATTATGGAGGGGGGTCCACCCCGGAGCTCTCCCCAACCAGATCCAACACACTCCAGTCAGAAGAGTCAGCCATCACTAAGGACCCTTCCCCGTTCCCTTGGATGGCTTGTCTAAGTGTCATGACCACTTCCTCATGGAACAGAACCTGTGGCTCCACCAGCTTCTGTGACTCATGCGTTGACGGTCCAATCTCAGCCCAGGATTCGGTATCCTGTAATGCTGATTGGGCTGGGATAGTCGCCACCACCTCTGGACCCCCCGCTGAGAAGAAGGTCTCCCGCTCACCCCTTCCATGAGATAGGGGTTCCTTGATTGCCGGGCTATTTGAATCTTTAGCTACAATCTTGTTCATCTTGGACCCCTTACTAGGCCTTGTTGTCACGGTGACTCTGGAGCCATACTTCGTACTCCCCATCCCAAAGGATGCATCGGGGATCGGGCTTGCTTTGAAAGGTTGATTCCATTGTTGGTCGCCCTCCTAGGCTCTTCATCCTCTTTGCTCGGGCCAAGCACTTCCGACACCAGTTGCAACGGCCTAAACTATCCCCCCAAACCAGGTCTCATTTCAGCATCATCGCCTTCCAAAGATTTTGAAGGATGAAGGGGCGATCACCGGCATGCAATTTTGGATAGCTTGGACCATCCCTCAGCATTCGACACACCATCTGGCAGTCCCCCACCCGAGTGAGCAAGCTCCTTCCCCATTCTTGTCGAGCTAGATCCATAGTCACCCCTAGTAGTTGTCTTCTTCTTTGAGCCACCATGCTTCTCTGCTAGGCCGGCCATTACCGGACTGCCACCAACCAAGGACCAAGGCATAGCCCACTCGAGGATTTGCCCAGCATTCCCACATCAGTGCCCACCAGATTAGTTGGATGAAGCCTCGCTGATCCACCATCATTCCCAGAGCAAACCTCCCCAGCTCCATG